>JANCRC010000013.1:4958000-6197500 GCA_024362995.1 Heteromeles arbutifolia | reverse complement strand
CTCGCGTCTCACCCCCCCCCGGAGCATATAGACCCACCCGATCGATGAACACTTGAACCGAACTCGCCCATCCTTTTGGGCACAGGGACGCGAGAACCAATCCGAGTAATCAACCGTTTTTTTTTAGAAAATCTGCCTCCTGCACTATACGGCTTTTTGGCTTCCTCTTTCACTTGAATTAAAAAATCTGGCCCGCTCCCGGTTACGTGTCCTTTTGACCCTTCGCCCGTTTAGAAGTGGATTCGAACCACTGACACAAGGATTTTCAGTCCTTTGCTCTAACCAGCTGAGCTACCTGAACCACTTTCCTAAAGTATGTTTTCTTCGCCCGTTTAGAAGTGGATTCGAACCACTGACACAAGGATTTTCAGTCCTCTGCTCTACCAAAACAGCTATCTAAACCACTTTCCAAAAATCTGAAAAATATAAGGAAAGGAGATCATAAAGATACGCGGACGACTTGACTATAGTATAGGTCGGTCAAACAAAAACAACGCGCAACGGGCTCTCCGCTCCTAGTCACTAAATAGTGCTATTCTGTCCTCCGGGGGACTCCACCAAGAGGTTCTTTCTCTCACGTAATTTCGCCCGCCCGTTCCACTTCCGTGCCGGATTCGAACCCATGATACAATCTTCTTGTATGTCGATTTAGCAAACCAATGCCTTAAGCCACTCAGCCATACCTCCAAGTTGTTGATCGGAATTTGATGTGCCGGGTTTGGTTGGTTGCCCGAAGGGCTATCTGATCCGATCAACTGCGTAAGCCGTAGCGCGCTAGCGCGCGTACTCTTCCTCTATCTATGGGCGAGACTCTATCCAGATCTATGGATCTCCCCAGCGTCAAAGCGAGACCCCATCAAAATCTGCCACTTGTTGGGCGACGCCTTCTTTTCTATGAGCACCCCACCATTGAATGATGAACTTTGCCAGTCTTCGCCTCCGACCCGACCAGGGGAGAACACAGGGTCAAGCCAAGCCCTTACCCGCCTGAATTGAATTAATATCTCCTTCGTCTGGTCGAGAAGGGAGAAAGCCCGGGGAACTGGACTGTTACTCTTCTATTACATTACGGAGAAGTCCATTCTCGTCATGATCGATCCACGTCCTATCGTAGTGTCCGGGAACCTGGCTTGCTTGGCTTACTAACGCGAAGGAATTTTTCGTTGATTGCACGAGCTAGCCAGTCAATCCAGCCGTTTTCTTGCTTGGTGCGCTAGTGCGCCTGACTTATAAGTAGGCGTTTTCTTCGCTGGGTTAGATTCCCGATCCACTCATCTTCAAACAGGGGTTCATCATCCAGAAAGATGCACCGCACTCCAGACCAAACAATACCCGCCAGAGATTGAGCTCGACTCGAGAGATGGAGACATAAGGGTGCGATAAAGTCCTCGGTGGGTGAGTCTCTCGATATTGAGTCGACCCCGCCCCGAGCAAGCATCGAAGGAATTAATCCAATGGGTAGGAATCAAGGAATTGAACCCAGATAAAGCCTGTTACCTGTTGCCGATCCGATTTCCGATTCAGAGGATTAACCAGAAGAGAAGGAAGTTAGGGCCGGCTGAAAGAAGGACAGCGGGGAAAGTTCTCTAACCCCTTAGAATCCGTCTTTTTTGGGCGGAAAGGGCGAGTAGAACGGGCGCGAAAACTAAACCTTCCTTCTTCGGCCTAAACCGAGATGGCTCCCTTAGCATCTTGTTTTGCTCTGTATGATTTTAAGCAATAAGGGATTGTTAAGCTCACATTGAGCCATAATGCACCGGAACCTGTAGATTCTAGCCTAACAACAACAACAACTTCGGTACCTCTGGATCTTCACGTTTGATCTTTCATAGGCGAATGGGTCTGGATTAGGCATCCTAATTTTCCTTTTTTTTTGGATTGATCATAACAGCTATTGGAAGCCATTCTTCTGCCTCTATGGGTTTTGTTGTTAAGTTGACCCATGTAATCGTAAACTAGCGTGAGGAATTTAGGGGCGGATCCTTTCCGGTCAATCACGAGCAGCGAACTCCCTAAACCGTAGAATCTCATGAATGTAGCGGAACGAGGTCGGCCTTATCCCCACACTTTCTCTAATGCTTGGACTGGGAAGATATCGGCTCAAGGCAGCAACCGCCAGGCTTGCCGAAGGGTCCCATTCATCAACGGCCGAGAAGGAAACATTAACTTATGACTCCGAAATCGATCCACGAGGCGGACTGCCCTTCTTACTTGGTTTGAGTTATATTATGGCCTATTAACGATACTCAGGCAGAAGGAAAAAGAAAGGGGTTTACAGTCGAAACCACATAAAACAAAGCTTAACCTTAGGGGCCCTATGAAACGTACGGGCGAACCGAAGCTTAAGCCCGCACTACACCAGTCCCATTCAGCTACGCAACAAGCCAAAAAATGCACGCCTAGCGCGCTCTTCACACGCAGGACCTCAGAGAAGCGCCGCGAGCGGGGGAGCGGAATTGAGAGCGAAAGATGAGTGAAAGAATGCCAGACAGGCGAGAGAATGACTACATTAACTGAACATAGAACTGAGGTAATGATTTAACAAGGCATCATCGTTCAGTCCAATTACTCTACTCAGAGTGACTACAAGTCAGTTTGAGGCTTAGTAAGGAAGCCTTTTTCATCACCCCAATCTATCTTCCTTCTATGATATTCTTTGGCTTTGGGACTAAGTATAGGCTATGGGGCTTTGATTGTTTCATCTCATTCGGGATGAATCCCGTCCTACGAAACAAGGCTTTTTTCCAGGGTATGGATTCAGAAATCAAACCTCAGCAGGATGCTTGACTTCGCATTCTGATTTTGGTAGGCAGTACGCGGCGATCTTATAGAAAGCGCCAAAAAGACTCTTTCCTATAATAAAAAATGAAATAGCACACTTCAGAGCCGGGCCAGGATTTCGCCCTCCAGTCAGCTTTTGTGCGCTCCGCACGAACGGACCGATCAAAGATGTGAGTGACGTCGATCACACCCGGAGGGTACAAGGTTAGCCTATGAGCTGCGGGACAAGATGCGAAACTTTAGTGAGGAAGAGGCTCAAAGATCTTGAAAAAAGAACGAGTGAGGACGTGTCCAATCTCTCTTGCGAGGAACCAAGCTCAAAGCTCAAAAAGAATAAGGCAGCACACTCTTTGTCGGAACGAAGGCGAACTGGCTTTGATGACAAGATGCTTCTGAATAGTCCTACAAGGCTGATAGACAGCAAGACTAAAGAAAATAGGGGATATGTAAGAACCTATTAGTATGGATCCTAGGGAATCACGAACCAAGGGAGGAATCTCACAAGCCAATTGTCTTGAACATTGTCTTTGCAGAAACTCTCGCCCTAATTAGAGGGAGAATATTGAACACAAACATCTCGCCGGTCGGAGGGGACATCCTAATATTATACAAGAAGGTGAAGAAAAAAAAAATTCCCACGGAAAGGCTAGTTACAAAGCTCAAAGCGCTTGATCCTTCGCCCCTTGGCCCAACCCACCTGCTTATCTCAAAAGGGGCACCTTCTTTCAAGGAAATAGGGTAGCAGATCGTCTGCTATTTAAGATTCCAATTCAAAGTTGGTAAGCTGCTACCAAACCGGATTCTCACCTGCTTTAAGGTCCCACATTGACTCTCCAATCGGATATCTCTTTTCGGCTTAGTCGTGCAATTAGTCGTGATAAGAGGAAGTCCCCGGATCTACCATATGCTCTTTCTTTGAAGTAAACAGACAGAAGGACCATTACAAAGTAACAAACAACATGTAATTTCCTCCTTATGTATCATTTTTTTACAATTCCCAACTGTCAATTCTTTTACATATTTCAAGCTGTGACAACCAACAACTTCCAAAATTGTTAATTTTTGAAAGGGTATTGCAAATGATCTCAGAGCATCTCTAAATGAAAAGTCAAAATGTCCAAATCAGCAATAATGGTAATAAAAGATAGCAACAATGATTTCCAACCGAGAAGCCAAATCTGATGTGACGACATGGATTGCTAAATTTGACAGCAGCGTCAAATGCTTTTTAATTAATTATTTAATTTTTTTTTATTGTTTTCATCTTCAACTCCTCCTTCTCCGAGCTCAACTCCTCCGGCGAGGTCTCCAACGCCAGGGTATCGTCCAACGCCTCCCCCTTCTTCTTCACCTTATCCGAAACCTTCTGAACCGAAAAACTGCAGTAACTCTTCAAAATCTCATTCAATTCCTCCTGCCCTTTAGACGCAATCGTCAATCCGTAGTTCAAAAAATTGTCCGGATCGTTCGTCTTCGCTTTCGAGTCCGATCCGGGCCTAGAGTCGGAATCCGACGGGGCGTAGAGAGAGAAGAAGTAATGCGAGTGGTCGAGCTTGACGGCACCTTCGTCCTTAGCCAAAGGCCACTGGATCTCGTCGCCGACTCGGGTGGAGCCGATGCATCAGGCGGAGCAGAGGGGTGGTATTGGTAGGTAGGGTTAAGGTTTTCGGGGAATATATTTTCGTAGAGGTCTTTCATGTCGAGGGAAGGGTAGAGATTTGGGGCTGAGGAATTTATGGGTTTGAGTGGATGATCTCCGGGTAGAGGTCATATGAATTTCTGGACTAGTACTGTCATATGAATTTCTATTATCATATTATTTATATATGTAAAAATATAAAATATAAAATAGCAATTATGAAAAGAAAATAGTGTAATAAAATAATAATTTAATTTGATATATCGGGTGAAGATCAAAATTTTAAAAGATATCAAATGCCACATAGGCTGTTAAATTCAAATTTTATGTTTAAAATTTAACATCTCATTTGGAGATTTTTCATTTGGAGATGATCTTAGATTTGAACCTTCTTGTGGGCTCCTTCCACAGATGCATCGATTTCTGCATTTCCTCGAGCCTCAAAGCACTTAGATTTGGAAAGGTGGCATCTACATGCCCAATACCTCGAAAAAAAGCTACTTTCTTTTTAGATTATGCACCATAAAACTTAAATCGATTTGAGTTTGCAAAAGAGCCACACTAACTCTCTATATTGGTGGGCAACTTCAACTTTCCTAGCTTAGGAAATGAAGCCTGAAACATTACAGGCCAATATGGGGATGTTTTACAACAGGCATGGCAAAAAATATTGGGTCTTCAATAACTTTTATTCATTTTAACAGAAAGAAATGTTCTATTTTGCTTGATAAATTTCAATAGAAGTACACTTACTAGGGTGTAAATATGTGGATAATCCAATGGTAGAAAAACATCACTTGGGTATTTACTTAGATCAGGTTCTTGTTGATAGGGGTAGATATCAAAGACTTGTGGGGAGGTGAATTTATTTATCTCATGCTTGTCCTGATATTGCATATGATGTGAGTGTTGTAAGTTAGTTTATGCACTCGCCTAGTGAAGATCACATAGTTGTGGTAATGCGAATTTTGGCATATCTGAAGTCTGCATCCGGTAAAGGAATACTTTATGGAAAAACATGGGCATCTAAAAGTTGAGGGGTTTACAGATGCAGATTGGGCTAGCAATGTTACTAATTGACGGTCTACATCTAGGTATTTTACGTTTGTTGGAGGTAATTTGGTTACATGGTGTAGTAAGAAGCAGAAAGTGGTGTCAAGGTCGTTTGCGGAAGCTAATTATAGAGGTATGACACACGGAATATGTGAACTTCTTTAGTTACGTAAACTTTTGAGATGTCTTGGTTTTGAACTAAAGGAGACTATGTAGTTATATTGTGACAATAAATCTACAAGGGGGATAGTTGACAATAAACCAGAGGACTTGTGGGGATTGATCGATACTTTGTCAAGGAAAATCTTGAAAACAAAATTGTCTCTATACCATTTCTGAGTTCATGAAAGCTTCTTACTCATGCAGTATCTAGTAAGGTTTTTCAAGACTTAATCATCAAGTTGGGCATGTATGATATTTATGCACCAACTTGAATGAGAGTGTTGATTTGAGTCTTAATTGTAAATGTTATTGGAGTCATGTTTTTTTTTTTTTTTTTCAAAGGCAAAGTCAATTATATTCTAAGAGACAGGTTAACATCATGGGCCATGATGTTAAACAAAAATTCTGGCCCAATACAATCCCAAACAAATTCCCTTCCCTTCTTAAATACAAACTTGGCCACCGAGTGAGCAGCATTATTGCTCTCTCTAGGCACGAAGACGAAAATCACGGACTGCATCCTGCGTGCTAGAACCTCAATGTCACCAAGCAAACACCCAATCCTAAAGTCCTGAGTTAGCTCCTTCCCAATCATATGGACAATAGTCCTAGCGTCAGATTCAATAATAACATTAACAAACATTAACAAAATCCTGCACCAAACAAAATTCCAGGGCACCCAGTATTGCTGTTGCCTCCGCAGCAGCAGCAGAGTGAAAACGCATTACACCTGATCCACCCGCTCCCTGAAGCACACCAGCAAAATCCCGGGCCACCCACCCTAAACCTGCCCGCTGCGAGTCCTTTTTTTTTTTTTTTTTTTTTTTTTTGGGGAACCTCGGCGGTACGAGGGAAATATATTAATAAGAAAAAGGAAGTTACACCTAGTCAGGGGGGGACAAAAACCTTACCCCTCATAAAACAAGAAAAACGAAATACAAAGAGGGGGGACATACACCTTACCCCTTTTGAGAAAGGAATTACAGGAAAAAAGAGGGGGGGACATAGACCGTACCCATCTTGAGAAACAAATACAGGGGAAAGGTTGGGTAGGCATATGCCCAAACCCTTATAAACCTTAAAAGGTAAGAACTTGTAGGCTAGCGTGCCTAAGAAATTAAACCTTAAAAGGTAAGAACCTGCAAGACAAGCTGCAAAGCGAAAAAGGGAAACCAAAAAGGTTAGGTAGAAAAAGAAGTCACACATCAATAGGGGGAGACAAACCTGTAGGCTGGCATTCCCAAGAAGTCTGAGTGCAGAAGAGGGAGGATCTCTATAGGGGGAGCAGAATGCCAAACAAGTGCAGATGAGAGAAGCCCTAAATTAGCTAGTTTGTCAACGACAGCATTCCCTTCTCGAAATGTATGAGAGCAACGGAAAACCATGTTCTGCAAATGGAGGATGCAATTGTGCCAGCGTGTCTGGAGCGGCCATGGGGGAGAGAATGATCTAGAAGCAAAACAGGATATTACACTAGAAGAGTCACTTTCAAGCCATAACTTTTGCCAACCCTGCGCGTGAGCCAATTCAACAGCGAGGATGACAGCGTGGAGCTCTGCATAGAAAGAGGTACGATGGCCCAAGCTTAGGGAGAAACCACCAAGAAAATAACCCGCAGAATCTCGAAAAACCCCGCCACAAGCCGCAGGACCCGGATTACCTTTAGCGAGGCCATCAGTATTCACTTTGACCCAAGAAAAAGGAGGGGGAAGCCATAGGACCGGGACAATAGAAGGAGCTTTGCAAGACTTAGCCGAGATTCCAAGAGAGATTAAGAGTTGCCTATCCAAAATGCCTCGTGCATGTCCAGGGGTGAGAGCTCCAACCTGCCTAATCCAGGCCGAGGTGGAACGGCAAAGACGTGAGAAGGAAGGGGGTTGGCTTTCGAACTTCACTTTATTACGCATCTTCCAAATAGCCATTAGTAAGAAAAACCCTGAAGCTAGACATACATTGCGAAGTTGTGGAGAAAACCGCTTTGACACAAAAACGAGCCATAAATCAGAGAGGGAGCCCGTAGGTGGAATAATAGTGCCAAATTGGGTAGCTAGCCACCGCCAAGCGCGTTGTGCAAATTCGCAACTAGAAAATAAGTGGTCAATAGATTCAAAATTCTTGTAACATAGTTGGCAAATTGGAGCTAGCGGGATGCCTCGTCGCTGAAGTTGATCCTCCGTTGGGAGCTTGTTAAAAAGAATCTTCCAAACTAAAATAGAGTAGCGAGGTGGGATGAAAGAACGCCAGATAGTGGAAGCCCAACTCTTAACAGGAAGCCGATGACGAACAGTTTCATAGGCATCAGAAAATGTAAAGACTCCGGAGGTAGAAGCTTCCCAGATTAAAACGTCCTTGTCCTCATCAATTGGAAGAGGCATTTCTAAAATCTCATTAGCTAGGTCTGGAAAAGTAGAAGAGAAAATAGAAGGAATAACCCATTTTCCCATACAAATAATATTTGCGACCTTTGTACGAGATAGAGAATGAGCAATCTCAGCTGCACCAACGACGTCCACAATAGGTATATCCAACCATTTATCAAGCCAAAGGGAAGTAGTAGAACCATTTCCAATCACCCAACGACAATGCTGAAACAGGATATGAATGATGGATTTAATACCAGGCCATATAGAAGATCGCATGTAACTACAAGAAAATAAACGACCATGTAGCTGGAAACGTTCTCGAAAATAAATACTCCAAGAAGAATCAGAAGTAATAATAACCCATCCAAGTTTTAAGAGAGCTGTAGTATTAAGAGAGCGAAGATCACGCAATCCCAAACCACCTTCATTCTTCGGTGCACATATCTGACGCCAAGAAACGGTAACAACCTTCTTGGAGGTCACGTCACCAGACCATATAAAATTGCGAGCACATCGCAAAAGAGACCTTAGCAAGGAAGATGGCCACTTATAAACAGAGAAACTATGCAATAGCATACTCTGGAAAACTGATTGAATGAGTTGAACTCTTCCTGCCATAGATAAAAGTTTCCCCTTCCAACCAGTTAACTTAGCTTTAGCTTTATCTGCCAAGGCTTGAAGATGAATCCTTTTAGGCTTGCCACAAAAGATTGGGACTCCTAAGTAGACAAATGGTACTTTGCCTTCCTTGAATCCCAAGTAGTTCTCAACCACAGCTTTGCGATGCCTTGAAGAAGAACCCAAGTAGAAAGTGCTTTTTGCCTTATTGATAACCTGACCAGAGGCCCTACTGTATCTATAAAAAAAACCTTGCAAATTACGTAGGGTGACACCATCACTTCGACAGAAAATGAATAAGTCATCAGCGTAGAGAACATGAGAAGGAGGGATACAACCTCTTGGGGCAAAAATTGGCTTAGTAAGCCCATCAAGATGAAGACGACTTAGACCCCTTGATAAAGCCTCCTCAGCAAGACAGAAAAGTAACGGAGAGAGAGGATCCCCTTGACGCACTCCTCGAGAACAAGAGAAAAAACCATGAGGGGAACCATTGATTAAGATGGACAATCTAGCAGATCTTAAGATCGTAGAGACCCAGTCCATAAAACAAGTGGAAAACCCAAAGTTAGTAAGCACCCGCAATAGAAAAGACCAATCTAAAGTGTCAAAGGCCTTAGTTATATCAACTTTGAATCCCATATTACCACCACGAGATTTTTTGTCAAGCACATTGAAACATTCTGAGACAAGGCCAATACAATCTGTGATACGTCACCCAGGTATAAAAGCAGCTTGTTGTGGCGAAATAATGCGTTGAACAACATGAGAGAGACGAACTGCCAAAATTTTGGGAATAATCTTGAAGAGAAAATTTGCCAAAGCAATAGGTCTAAATTGGGCCATGGAAATAGCTTCTTCCACCTTCGGTATCAGAACTAAGAAATTACTATTGGCATTAGGGTATAACCAATTCGATTGAAAGAATTGCTTCACAAATTGAATAACATCAAAGCCAACAATATCCCAGCAATGGTGATAGAAAAAACCTGGAAAACCATCTGGCCCTGGCGCACTGGAAGCACTTAAAGAGAAAACTGCGTCCGTAATTTCCTCATCAGTGGGAAATGCAGATAAAAGATCATTCTCAGAGTTAGTGACCATTGGCTGAATAACCTCACAGACCTCATCAATACCTGAAGGGGTGAAAAAAGAGCCGAACAATGTCTGATAGAAATTAACAATATGGTTCTCGATTGCCTGCATATCAGTAAGAAGATTATTTCCATCAAGAATACAACTGATACGAGAGCTGGATGATTTAATACGAGCATAGGCATGAAAGAAAGAAGAATTTCTATCCCCTTCAATTAACCACTTAACCCGAGCTCTATCTTTCCAAAAGGCTTCCTGCATTTTCAGAGACTCCATTACTGTAGTCTTGGCGACAATCTCCTCTTCGAAAAGATCATTATTGATACCCTCAGTTGAAATTTTTTGTTGAATCATAGAAAGATTATGCCGAGCATTAGCCACTCTATTATGGACATCACCGAAAACAGAGAAGTTCCATTGGCGCAAACAAGTTTTTAGAGCTTTCAATTTTTGCAGAATGATAAACATAGGACAACCATAGGCAACTGTATTCCTCCAGGATTGAGTTACAGTTTCTCTAAAAGATGGATGTTGAACCCACATTGATTGAAAGCGGAAAGGGCGGTGACCACTACTCAAAACTCTAGAACCAGAAAAGATGAGAGGGTTATGATCTGAGACTACCTTTGGCAATGCTATGCAGTTAGAGTGAGGCCAAGAATCAAACCAACTTATATCACACAAAGAACGATCTAACCTTCTTTCTGTGCGACCACGAAACCTCCAACCATTTGACCATGTGAAAGCTGCCCCGGAAGTGTTCAAGTGAGTAAAGTTACAAGAGTCAGACATGTTACTAAACTCAGCGCATGAATTTTGGGAGGGTCTGCTTCCTCTCATCTGCTCGTGGGCACCCAGGATAGCATTGAAATCGCCAATAGCCATCCATGGAACTTGTGTTTGTGAGCACAGAGAGATAAAGTCAGCCCACAAGTCTCTTCTTTTGATAGATGAAGTGCTTGCATAAACAAAGGTGAATTGACTTGGGATATGATCAAAAGTACAGCGAACAGTAACCTGTTGATCAGATATAGAAATAACTAAAGGGTCTGCACAAGTCGGAGATGTTAGTAACCAAAGGTTGGGAGCAAGAGTTCCTCTAGAGTTAAAAGTAAGAGCAGATAAATTTAAAGAATCCCAATAAGCCGCTGAAATAGAATTAAAAGTTACCATGGGCTCCGCAATACAAACCAGATCCGGGTGATGCAACCGACAGATGTTAGAGAGTTCCGTCTGAGAGTCATTGTTACCAATGCCACGGATATTCCAGAAGAGAATCTTCATTTATAGCGAGCTGGTATTACACGGACCCTACTCGGATCGTGGAGCAACCCACGATTGCCATTAAAATAAACGGGTAAAATGACCCGATCCAAAATTGACCCGATAATATTAACAGGTAATATGACCTGACCTGTTACCCGTTAAGGAAAATATATTTTAAACCAATACATAATCAAATGAAAAACATAATACTAAATAAGTATATACAGATCATATTGTCACATCCAAAACATAAAAACACATTTTTCTTTTAAGTATATTTTCACTTACCTAAATTGATTGCTCTAGCATTTTTCTTTACAAGACTCGTATTTGTATTGTCTATACTTTCGCTTCCAAGATCTCGTTATGTTCCCATTATAATCTCCATGGACTCCTCATCACTAAGGTTTATTGAATCTGAATCTCTAGCATCCATTACTTCTGAAACAAAATGAGTATAAATTAATTAATAGTTTAATTAATTAAGTAAAGTCTTTAATAGTTTTTTAATTAATATAGAAGTGTAAAAAATATAGAAAAAATATATAAACGCTCGTAATGACAAGCTTTACAACTTTCGTGAAGAACTTAACTTCGAAATTCGCCACTATAATCATATAAATCATAGATCAAAATTAAACCGTTGATTGTTGTTTACATTTACGCTTCATTGTTCTCATCAAATTTTGTTTTTTCAGATTTTGTTTTTTGAAAACATGATCTATTAGAGGATGCAGGAAGATGAACGATTTGGATCGTTGATATTATATTCAGAGTTTTACGGTTAGTGAAAATATTGCTTGATGTTTATAAAGTTTCTACAAACTATATGACATCGACTCATATTTTAGTTAACCGTAAATATCGAAACGTGATATCAAAGATCTGAACTGTTCATCTTCTTACATCCGCCAGATGATCGTGTTTTCAAAAAAGAAAATTTAAAAAATGAAATTCAGTAAGAAGAATAAAGCGTAAATGACAATCGACGGTTAAATATAAATTTACGGTTTATGGATTACAGTGTTGGATTTCGAAGTTGACCCCTTCATGAAAGTTGTAAAGCTTGTCACTATGAGTGATTATAGATTTTTTTTACATTTTTTACACTTCTACAATAGTTATTATTAATTTTATTAATTTTGTCCTCAAATAAAAAACATTATTCATGAGGGTTTGGAGGATTTTAAAAATCTAAACGATAATGTAAGTGTAACCATTAACTACTCGTGGAGGAATAATGATGAATCACGAGTGTTTATATATTCTTTCACATTTTTCATACTTGTATGTATGTCTTCTTAGTTCTTGTCTATACAAATACTATACTAGTTTATTTTAATTTTGGACAACAAAATGTTAAGTAAAATTTATCCCAGTAATGATAATAAGGAACTTTCATAATAAAAATAAATAATGACAAACTTTGTTTTTTATAACTTATATAGAATAATAATACAAAACTATATATTTAATATAGAATATATTGTATATATTAATATGGCTATTGTATTTTATAATAAATCTTTTAGTAATTAAACTTTAAAATTATCAAAATAATTTTTTTTCTTAACGGGTCGAAACGGGGTACCCACGTGTTACCCGCGTGTGTACCCGTTAAGAACCCGTTATTAACAGGTTCTTAATGGGTCACCCGATAATGACCTGATTAGCTATCGTGTTGACTCGAAACCCGTTATTTTCGTGTCGTTTTCGTGTCTTGTCACTGTGTCGTGTCAGAAACTGCCAGGTTTAAGCAAAAGTAATGAAAATGTTACGCGTAGTAAAATCCAAACAGCCTAACACCGGTTGATCTATTCGATCTGATTTCATCTATCATCTCGCACTCAGATTTCTCTATCTTTATTTATCTATTACCTCTAATTTAGAACTTTAAAATGTTTGACTGTTTTCCCGCTTTGATCAATATGAACAAAATTCTTGAGCGGAACCATAAAAGTTGCTATTCCTCACAAGACAATGTTGCTGAGAACGAAACACAGGTGATATTTCATAATTACCGAGCCTCATCAAAATTCTATTTGCATTTTTGCGTTTGTATGTGCTGGTGGTGGTATGAGCGTCTGCTGACTGTTATACTTGATGGTATATATCCTCTAAGCATGCATGTTGGTTGGAGTCCAATGCAAAATCATAGAACCAGAATTTAAGGTGATCTATATGCATTTCATTTGAAGTTTCGTTTCATAGAACTTGCTTCACTGGTGCAGATGATGTTATAATTGTTTTAATGGTCTGAATGGATGATTTAGAACTACTTCGTATGCAGATTACCATATGTATTTGAGAGCACAGCTGATGTAAGTTCTCTCTCTCTTTGTGTCTCTGTCTCTCTGTGCATCGAACTGTTTTGTCTGTCAACTTTGCTTATAACTTACTCTCCTTGCTTTCCCTTTATTAGGAAAATTTTACTGATTGCAAATGATAAATGTTACGAGCATGGGAAAAGCATAACCAATTTTAAATCAGCTTTTCAGGTATGTATTGATTCCAGATTCAAACCATCACTTCCGTTTAGTATGTTGTTTATCATTTGTGATCATAGCACTGTCAGGCGGTGTTACTATTGTGAATGTTATGCGAGAAAGCAAAGAGAATTCTAATGGGAGAAAGCAAAGTTAAGGTGAAGATTTTGGTTTGTCCTTTAGCTTTCAATAATTTCAATGCTAATTAGGGGTTTTTCTTCATATGTTTTCTTTCGTGTTTCAACTTCCGATTTCACTCAATTTTATGTATTTGCTGAACGCCTTCTTTGTCCCATACTTCGTATATCCTAAAAAGGAATGATCTGTGGACTGGAATTAACCTCTTATAATAGATCATGGCGTACTAATATCAATCCATTTGATTCTATTTATTCAAAGAAAAGGATTCGTTGTCCCATGACAATCAAAAGGAGAGAGAAATGTTGATAAAAAAAGGTTTGATCTTTTGGGAAAAATGATAAAAATGGTTTAATTTAATTTTGATATATGATTAAGAATACGTGCTTTCGAAAGGTTTCAGTTTTTAGTTTTTTGTGTTCTTAAGTTTATGTCTTTAAAAGCACCTTAATTTTGTGATTGATTTAATTATTTTCATTTTGAAGATGAAATTGGTGGAGAGAATGTTGCGTCAAGATGATCTTAGAGGCCGTCAATATACACGCTACTCTTAGGCACATATATATTCAGAACTTTCTATGCCTTCAACAATATTTCAAACACCGCAATAACGTGCGGGTACACCAGCTTATGAAAACTAAAAATCAAGCAAAAAATTATTTTAAATTATTCAAAATTTAATTTAAAATGGGCAGAAGATTGTCTTCGTTAAAACCCAAAACCATTACACACACAAATAACGAACATGTTAACAAGATAACCAAATATGCAGCAAAGTTGTTAATTCTTTATATATATTGAGTGTAGTTTTGCCACGACCACCACGATCCATCAGCAACATCTGCGTCACCTTCGCTCTCTTTGTTCGAATCATCATAGCTTCCGTCGTCATTAACATCGTCACCCTCACCAAGACCATCATCTGCATCAACAGTCATCATCATCATCCTCATCACCACCACAAATAATCTTCTGTTATCTGCACTCCTTGTAGTTCTGGGGAACTCTTCCATTCAAAGCAGTTAATCTTCAACTTAGGGCATTCGTATATATTTACAGTTTTCAAGGATGGGAATTTGACAATGCAATTTCCAGAGAAGAAATCTTGCAGACTTGGTAGAGAGAAAAGGTTCAAACTTTGCAACTGGCAAAAAGAAATCTCACCATCATTTCCTGCATCATCTCCATCTGATGTCGTTGCCCCTATTTCTGTCATTCTTTCACAATTCCCAACCGTCATTTTTCTTAGCCGCTTTAAAGTTTTGGCTATCGTATATGTTGCTAAATATTTCAAGCTGCGACAACCAACTACTTCCAAAGTTGTTAAATTCTGGAAGGGAATAGCAGATGACCCTATATCCTTCAATGCAGAACAACCATATTCTTTTGTTGACACTATCTCTTGCATTGATACAAGATTTCTAGCCATGGAAGATGATAACACAAAAGTTAAACGATCACAATGACGCACCACCAAGCTTGTTAAGTTGGGCAACACAACCTGCAGTATTTGTACATTCCATTTTTAAGAGAAGAGAATTCACCTTAATTGTTATTATCAGTGCATACCTGATAATGATATGTGTAAATTGGGCATAAATGGGAAGGAATGGCACCAGTGCATACCTCCTCAGTAATGATATGTGTAAATTGGGCATTGTTTTCGACATGGAGACGCTTGAGTTGTTGAAAATCTTCACTACCTGAGTGGTACACAACATTATCACCTCCCTCCAACCCATCCAAGTACAAATCTTCACATGATCTCTTCAACAACATTTCTAGACCATGGTCCAATTCACAGCCAGTTGGGAGCTGGAGCATCAATGTGTTGAGGTTTTCATCCACATCATCCCATTCCCACGCAGCGCCGATTAATAATTGGTATCTTTTTAACTTGTCCGTGAACAAGTCCGTCGGAATACTGCTAGCATCTGGAACATGTATGCTTAATGCAGCTAAATGAGGCAAGTCCTTCAGTTCTGAAAGGCTAGCATTACTTCTTTCTCCGGTTACTCCTTCGGGCACCCATCCGTTGAAGCTCTCTTTCATTCTCAAGTCTTCTAGACTTGTCAAACGTGATATAACATTAGGTGAAATCACTTCGAGCTCAGAGCAGCCGCTCAAATCCAGCAGTCTAAGACGAGTCAATTTCCCTATTTCTTCAGGCAACTCTTTAAACTCGGAATGTATAAAGCTGAGAATTTCTAGTTGCGATAGCTGTCCGACTAGAGTTTTGTCTCCCAACACGCAATGATCCAAACACAACGTCCGAAGATTTTGTAGGAGATGAAGAGATGGAGGCAGCGACAAAATACGCGCTCCGGTTAAATCCATAACTTTAAGCTCTTTCATCTCCTCAAAGAAGTTACCTGGGATTTCAAGCAAGTCACCATAAACGCACAAATAAAAATACTCCAGTTGTTGGCATTTCAAAACTTGAGGAAGCCTAGGGATGTTTTTGCAAGACAAAGAGATCATTGTGCAATTTTCAGAAAACTCCTTATTGTTTGGCCATTCCTTCAAGACATCTCCTCCTGCTCTTAGTAAGGCACGGTGGCCTTTGGATGCAATCGAGATGGCAACATCACGTAACAAATCATACATTGTGATTGATGTATTGCCCTCGTAGTCGAGTAACAGACCAGAATCTTTAAGCTCTTCAATCCACGCGTGCAATGCATATCGTGCATCCTCCACTGAATCGATGTTCTTAAACAAACCCAAACCAATTGTATATTTCAACAAGTCTGTCAGATAAGCGTATCCCCAACGATTAACCGAAATTCCACAGATCAAGAATAGTGGCTTCAGCTTTTGATCATCCAATTGATTGTAACTCCACTCTAAAGCCGAGTATACTTCTTGTTCGGCTGAGTCTTCATTGTCAAACACTTTTAGGCGACTGAAGGCATTCTTCCATACTGGTAAAGTACTTCTATTTCTTAAAGAGCTTGCGACTGTGACAACCAAAAGTGGTAAACCTCCGCATTTTTTGGCTACATCGGTTGCCACAGTTCGTATGTCGGGATTTTTAACAACATCACCTGCTTTCGTCTCAAATAAATGCCAAGCTTCTTTCTCGTTTAAAACTCGAAGCTCAAAGTCTTTTTGCAACCGCTTCTCTGAGGATAGCAGTTTTCGAGTTCTGGATGTCAAAAGTACTCTACAATTCGGCAGACAAGGAAGTCCTACCGCCTCCAAGTCAATGCTTTCCCAAATGTTGTCTAAAATTACAAGAACTTTCTTGTCTTTTACCCTGTCACATAGATGAAGTGCTCTTACTGACATAGTTTCGCTTTCTTGAACTTCCATACCCAACTTTCTGGCAATTTCTTTTTGAATTCCTTCAAGGTCCCGATTTTGCACACTTCTTACCATAACCGCATCAGCAAATAACTTTTCTTTTACAGCTTGCCTAAGGACTTCTTCAACCAGTGTGGTCTTCCCCACGCCTCCAATACCATACACCAAAATCAGGTCGGTATTAGGAATTCTCAGTTCATCCATGATCTTCTTGACAGTTAAAGTCCTCGAATCGAATGCCTCATAATGTTTGTCAGATACCACGGATACCTCTTGTGGGCGGACATTGTACGAAATGCTAGCGAAATCTTTTTTTGCGTAGAGGTTAACAACCGCCTGCTCCAACTTTGTTGATCTCTTGCCTAGCTTGTAACGGTGCACTGGGTTTGGACAAACCCCACGGAGACAGCTCATCTTTGCTTGCGTATCAGGCTTCCATAATTCGTTCGCCTTCTCGGTGATCTCAACCACTTCATCCAGCCAGTTCTGGACGTCAGTGTGGATTGTTTCACCTTTTTTTTCAGCTCCAACAACCTCGCGCTTTAGCCGCTCTATGGCGGCACTTAATTCGTTCACTTGAGTCTGTAGTTTCTCAAGTTTGCTTTTGCAGTGAGTTAGGTAACCCACTTGGCGTATAGCTGGTTCAACTGCATACTTGTCAACTATTCCGACAATTAGACTAACAATCTCCATGCCTGCTGATGAATACAAATTAAATTAGAAGAAAAGGATCTCAAGAAATACTTTTCTTTTCTAATTGACTTATGAGTTATGATCTTTCAACAACTTATAAATAAACACATTACATTTCAAAGTGTATTATGAAAAACGGAAAATTCTATTCCACTTCTTGAAAAAGATTACTTTTTGAATAAAACCTTGTCTAAAATTAGAAACTAACTCTAGTTTCTTGGCATTTAATTGTAATTTTCGAATATTAATTACGTTGTGTGGGGTACATTCATACCAAAACTAGTGCGGGATACATTTGTACCTATACTTATATAGACATCAAAGTACTCTCTCACATTTTCTTGAATAATCACGTTGGATTATAAGAAATCTGATAGACAAACGGTAAGAACGCTTACCGTTCTTAAACGGTTTTGTTTAAATGGTTTTTCCATTTGTGTTTTTAGATTTGTAAAAAGAACACATTTATGTAACCCAATTTCAAATTCCTTTGAAAGGTTATATGTCTAATGGCCTTGCTTCAATTCCAACCAACCAAGAAACATCTTCATCATCAAATAGCCACAATAATAATACATATAATTATATCTAAAATTTTACAACACCCTCCACTTTTCTTCCTATTTTTTTTTATTTCAATTAGAGCAAGGCTTGACAAAAAGTCAATTTTATATTCCATTATTTAAATAATTTCCTGAAAGCGAAAACCAACCAATGAACGGGGAGCCAAAACTCGATTTTATGTTCTGTTCATAAAAAATTATATATCTCTTCATCAACATGTTTTGTTTTGAGGGTTTTGTTCTAGAATGGAGAGTGAGAGTGGTTGTGAGTGCTTGAATAGTCATTTCATATTACAGTCACATGTTATTTAGTATAAGTTTTGTATGTGAGCTGTATTCAACAACATATGGGGTGTTAAGAAAAAAAACCCTTACTTAAATATGGTAAGTTTTAAAAACAGGGACTTAAATTAGATTTAGAAAATCATTCAGGTTAAAATCTAAAAAGAATTTTATCTAATACCTAAAGTCTAAAAACCCCTATAAAAGCCAGTTAGCTCATTGCCAGGCTTATCACACTTATCTACCCCTTAATATAAATAATATCATTTGTTAAAAAAAAATAAAAAATAAAAAAACCCTATATAAAATCCTACAACGTAACGTCCAGAATTATTTTCTTTATTAGTCAATTATGTGTGGACTTACATAAGACAAGTGTATGCACCATATTAGTTTCTTAGATTGAAGGGCTCAGATTGCTCACTAAGTAGTTGTCATTGTTTGGTAGTGAAGCTTTTTTATCCAATGAAATATTCTTGTTAAGCTGCTACGATTAGCTCCAGCATTTTATCGCTGAAACCCTCTAGTTTTACATCACATACACTAAAATATTGCAGATTTAACATGGTCTCAAAGCTCAGGTTCTGATCATTAGGTTTGGGTGTTTCGTTTCTTGAATTTGTGAAGAAGAAACGGGGAAACAAAACGCAATCTCGAAGAACCCTAACTTTCGATTCAAAGTCTCACATGGCTGGTTCGAAAGTGGTGGAGTCTTTAGAGCTCCAATCTTCAATGGGTCCAACTACAATTTTTGGTTCGTTAAAATGAAGACTATATTCAAGTCTCACGATCTCTCTTGTGGAAAAGGGCTTTGAAAACCCAGAAATGGAGGATGACTTGGGTGAAAATCTATCAGTGAAGAGAATTGCAATGAAAGAAAATGAAACTAGAGATGCAAAAGCTCTCGGTATCATCCAGCGAGCAGACTCAGATGAAATATTTCCTCGAATCTCAAACTGGAATACATCCAAGCCTACTTGGGATGTCTTGCAACAGGAATTTCGAGGGGACAAAAAGGTTAGATCAGTCAAACTACAATGCTTAAGAAGAGATTTTGAATACACAAGGATAAATGATGGTGAATCTTTATCTGTTTACTTGACTAGAATGTTTATATTGTGAACTCAAAGGCTAGTGCATAAATTTTAATTAGCTTGCCTAGGACCTATGACTCTATTGCATCCATTATAGAGGAAACCAAAGATCTTGACATTGTTGGGGTTGAAAGATGATAGATACCTTGAAGGGCAATGAACAAAGATCAAATAGGCACTCTGAAAACTCGGCAAAGAAGGCATTTGCTAGTCTTAGTATACGTGGCAGGGAGAGTAACTATAGCCCTCAAGGGAGTAACTGAAACCAGAAAAAAATGTAGAAAAGAAAGGGCAAGAAGTGGTATAAGAAACCTACTCCACAGGTAAGGCAACAATAAAATGGTGAATACCCTTAGACCAACTCCAACAATGGCTTATAACCTAAAATTCCCCTTCCCCCCCCCCCCCCCCCCCCCCCCACCACAAAAACCCACTCCAACCCATGACCTAAAACTAACCTAAAACCTAAAACTAACCCAAATACCAGCCCAAATTTAGGCCACAAACCAAAGTGGACCCCAGCAAATGAGATTGAAACCGGACTGTGAAGCCTACTGCCCAATTCATGAATCCCACCAGAAAAACAGACCCACGTGGGGTTGTTCCCCCGGTGTCAGATCCATAAGTAGCCCAATGGCTACTTTTCTTCATCTAACGGCTCCATTTAAACGGGTTAATCCAACCGTCCAGGTTCAAATTTTTTTTTTTTTAGTTTTATATTTATATATTTATTGAATCCAACGACTTAGATCGAATATAATCAAATCTAAAGGTAAAAAAAAAATCTAACCGAATTTAAATATTTTTAGGTTAAAATGTTCATAAAATTAATTTAAGATGGTCTACATAATTTTTTTTCTTAAAAAAAAGTTAATTTAAAAAAAAATTAGCCTTAATTCATTCTTTGATAATCTGGGGCTAAAATTTTAGGCCAGAAGGGTTGGAGTAGAAAAGCTGTTTCTGGGCTAAAACCTAAATTTTCTGGGCTAAATATTTTTAGGTTTTAGGTCACCATTGGAGATGGTCTTAGAGCTCATCCACACTAATGTTCGTGGTCCAATGAAAACACCACCACTCAATGAAAATAGATATTTCTTGTCGTTCATAAATGACTGCACAAGAATGGTTTGGGTGTATCTCATGAGAAACAAGGCAAAAGTGTTCTCTATTGTCCAAAGAGTAATGCCACACTTACTACATATTTGTAATCTCTCTTTAATAATGTAGGGCCCACTAACACATATGGTTCTCATCTCAATTAGGAGATGATACAAATGATGGTAAAATTATGTGGTAAGAGTAGCGTTTTTGTTTTCAAAAAGTTCAAAGCAATGGTTGAACTACAACGTGGACTAAAAATAAAAAAGCTTAGAAGTGATTCGAGTTCAAGGAGTTATGTGAGGATATAGGACTACATAAACAACTAATTGTTGCTTACTCATCATAGCAAAATGGTATTACAGAAAGGAAAAATAAGACGGCGATTGAAATGGCAAAATCCATGTTGCTTGAAAAGAAGATGCCATATTCATTTTGGAGTGAGGCAGTTAAAACTGCAGTCTATCTTCTCAGCAAATGTCCAATAAAGAAACTTGATAAAATGAATCCTTTTGAAGCATTTAGTGGCAGGAAACTTGGTGTGAAGCATCCAAGGGTGTTCTATTTGTTATGCACAGATGTCAACACAATTGAGACACAAACTTGACGACAACACCGCCAAATGCATCTATGTGGGATATAGGAGTTAAGAGAAAGGGTTTAGATTTTTCAATCTTAAAACTTACAAGGTGATTATTCTGAGGGATGTTATATTTAATAAAGAAGCTGTTAGGAGTTGGGATAAAAAGGTTGAAGATATCATCTTAGTACCACTTAGACTTGATGAAGTGGAATGTGAAACACAAACTGAGAGTCAAAATGTGTTTAAAATTTAGTCTCTCCAACGTTTAAGTTCAACACCAGAGGACCTAAAAGTGCAAGACTCTTCCTTAGGATCAACATCATTAAGAATGAGGAGGTTGAGTGAGATTTATGCAACCTGAACCTAAACCTTAATGGAACCTGAAAGCCCTTAAGAAGTTGAGAATGACCAATCTTGGCAGAAGGCAGTGAGTGATGGAATTTTATGATTGAGAAAAACTCAACTTGGGAACTTGTGAATAGACCAAGGGACAAACTAGTGATAGGTGTGAAATGCGTCTACAAGACCAAACTGAATCTA
This sequence comes from Heteromeles arbutifolia, assembly GCA_024362995.1. Classification (NCBI taxonomy): domain Eukaryota; kingdom Viridiplantae; phylum Streptophyta; class Magnoliopsida; order Rosales; family Rosaceae; genus Heteromeles; species Heteromeles arbutifolia. Next base: position 6,175,740 of record JANCRC010000013.1, on the reverse strand, counting down.
GATGGCTTTGTACAAAAGAACAAGGCAAGACTAGTTGCTAAGGGTTATTTCCAACAATCTGGAGTGAATTTCAATGAAACCTTTGCTCTAATGACCAAGTTGGACACTATTAGGACTTTAATTGCTTTGGCCACACATAAAGGTTGGAAATTGTATCCGTTGGATGTAAATTTAGCTTTTCACAATAACATATACTTGAATAAGGTTTTGTGGTTCCAAATAAAGATGGGAAGGTGTTCAAATTAAGGCAGGCACTGTATGGATTGAAGTAAGCACCAAGGTTTCGGTATAGTGAAATTGACTACTACTTCAGCAAGAGAGGTTTCAGAAAAAGTTCAAGTGAGGCAACAATTTATACAAAGACGGGAAAAGGCTCAAAAAAGCTAATTGTGTTTATCTATGTCGATGATGCGGTGTTCACTGGAAGCAATGAAGCTATGATTTTTGAACTCATGGAGGATATGATGAAGCATTATGAAATGACTAATTTGGGATTTCTTCATCACTTTCTGGGAATTGGAGTGATTCCAGAATCCAGTGGTATTTTCATACATCAACAAAAATATGCACAGACCTTAGTTTAGAAATTTGGACGGAAATGATGCAAGTCAGTTGCTACCCCATTGATTACAAATGAAAAAGTGTAAAAATGATGGAATTGAAGCTACCGATCAGAATCCAGTGGTATTTTCTTAGGCTTCAGTCAAGCAACAAAGTTTTGCACGGTCCACCGCAGAAGCTGAGTATGCGAGTGTTGTTGAAGCAACATTTCGAGCTATATGGCTAAGATTTGTTCTAAAGGATTTTTGGGAAATGCAATTGGATGCCACACCGTTCATGTGTGACAACAACTCTGCAATAACCAAGACTAAAAACCATGTGTTCCATCAGAAGACTAAACACATTAAAAGAAAATTTCATTTCATCGTAGAGGCATTGCTGGAAAACACAATTGAGTTGTTGTACTGCAAGTCTGAAGATTAGACTGCAGATATTTTCAGCAAAACTCTATCTAAACACAGATTTGCTTATCTGATAGGACTGCTTGGAGTCAAAGCATAGTCCATTTAGAAGGGAATGTTGGAGCTAAATGAGATTTGGTTTTGATCCTACAACTTGGAACACAAGAACAGTGTTCTAAAAATTGGCTTAGGTGGCCGCCTAGGCACTCGGCGGTGGAGCCCCGATCCGATTTGGGCTAAATCATTCAGGTAAGGCGGGAAGGATTTAGGCGGCCGCCTAGGCGTCTCTAGGTGCTCAAGGCGGCGGTCGATGCAACTGATTCTCGTTGCAAATCTCCCCTCGCATCTGAACGATCCACCACCCACAACCCAAATCTTCAAACCTGCGCTCTTGCGCCAACATCAATCGATGAACCCAAGTAGATTGAGAATATACAGGGATGAATAATACACGTAATCCGTCCATTGGGTTTTACTACAGAGAGAAAAGGGTATCTGTTGAAGAGTTGGGTTTTATTGCAGAGAGAGAAGGGTATCTGTTGAAGAGAAGAGAGAGAGAGAGAGAGAGAGAGAGAGAGAGTCGAAAGAAAAACTGAAAAAGGGAGGAAAAGAAAGGCATAGATGCTTAGAGCCTAGAGCCACTAAACAAGTTATGGTTGATTGGGACTAGCATTGGAGAAACTGAGAAAGGCTGTGGAAAAGCAAAAGTCAATCGGTTTAATTGAAAAAAAAAGGTTTTTCTTCAAGTTCGGTCCATTTTGTTGTGGCCCACTATTTTGTTCAAAGAAAAAACAAACTAGGCCCACTATTCTTTGTACAAAATAAAAAAAAAAAAAAAAAAAAAGTCCTAAAGTTATACACATATACTCATTTTTTATAATATATAGTGTAAATTTATGTAAATCCGCCTAGGCGCTAGGCCCTAGCCCGCCGCCCGACTAGCGTCCAGCGTTTTTTAGAACCTTGGACAAGAAATTTGTTTGTGTTTGTTTGCTTGAATTCCATAAGGCTAGTATTATGTAGCTGCTAGTGTTACTTTGTTGTTAGTGAACTAGGTGTGGAATTGGTTTGATTAGACAAATGTATGCACCAAATTAGTTTTTTAGATTGAAGGGATTAGAGTAATTGTCTTTGTTTGGTAGTGAAGGAGAAGAGATAACAATGTATGAAGGATGCCGAGCTGCTACTATTAGCTCAAGCATATCATCTCTAAAATTCTCTGATTTGTTCTTCATTCTTTTTCAAGATTACATCACGTATGTACGCTAAACTATTGCAGTTTTCACATAAACACGATAAATAATCAATACACTGACTGAAAAGTACAAGCTTGCATGGTAACAGATTTAGAAGCAAACCAAATGTCATAAATGAGATCCAAGATTCCAACTCAAATCGAATATGGTTATAATTAAAGAACGTACCCTTAGCTCTGTTGGTTATGGATGAAGTGAGTTGCTCTTCAATATATACGTTCCTTGGAGCACCAATACAAATCGGTCGTTCTGTAAATTGAGAATAAGCTAATGAAGGAAGAAGGGAGAGGGCGTAATAATTTTTTTTTTCTTGCAAGGTTCTTCTGGATACAATTGCAATTTGCTAACTAAAAGCAAAAACAACTAAGAAATCTAAAAGCACTAAGTTTTATATTCTTCTTCTAATTTAACATGTATACCCTAAAACTAAATGAAATGGTTATCAAATGGGCCCGAAACCGCATGTAAAGTTGTTTACTTCACTAAGGTCAATTAAAAAAGATGCAGATCACCAATTAGGATGGACTAGAAAGTTATGCCCGTGTGTTACTAAGAGATTATAAATTGTAAGAGAGATCGTGTTTCGAAGATAAAAAGAGTATGCCAAAATAGGCAAAAAAAATTTGATTCAACGCTAAAAGCTTTTGTCCAGTATTTGTTGATTGTTAAGGAAGCATCCTAGGCAAGGAAAGAAAAATATTGAAACACATGAAGCAAATTTATATGAAAATAGAATTATACTACAAAGAAAAAAAAAAGGATAGAGTAGGGTTACCTAGTTTTTTGTTGTTGTTGTTGTGTGGATTGGAGTCTGGTTTTGTACCAATTGGAGATGACCTTTTTTCAGCAATTCAGCGGGACTTCACCACTAGCAATTCAGCGGGACTTCACCACTACCAACATTCTTAGCTAGATAGTGAACGTTGTATGAGGCATCATTATTATCTACAAACATGGAATTTGAAAAGATATAACTGTCAATTCAAGCTTGAACCAACTTCTGCCTATATACAATGAAAAAAAAACAAATCACAATTTCAACTCACTCTCTCATCAGAATGTATAAGATAATCTGAATTAAAAAATTCACCCAAAAAAATATTAAAATATTGATATTTATAAATCTAAAAATCATAAAACTCTCAAATTTGAACAAAACAAACTCCACAGATGTGTGTTTTTCATGTTATAATCTCGAGTAAATAGGCTTACATACAGTTGTTGTAAAACAACACTTGTACCAAAATTTGCTCACATTCTTAGTTGAAAGTTATTGATTTGGTGAAAGTTGGTGACTCAAATATGTATTGATACATTCGTAGTTTTTTAATCAATTTTTACATACAATTAATATTATGGGTTGTATATTTACACTCATTCTTTCCTAAGAGGGGTGCATTCAATTGAGAATTTGAAAGATTTTAATGGTTTTATAAATCCACGAATTTTTATAGAGTCTAATTGATTTGTAAAGATTATATGTAAAATTTTGATTCAACTCCTTCAAAATCTCTTGGGGAGAGGTGAGATTTGTGGATGCTTAAAATATACTACAAAATCTCTCCAATTCCCTCTAATTCCTCAACTTTTTCAAATTCTTTAAAATCAAATTCTAATTGAATACACCTGGATTTATAAGGATTTTAATAAACAATCTTAAAATCTTGATTAAATACACATTGAATTTCAGAGAATCACTTAAATTCTTGATTGAATACCACTAGATTCATTAAAAGAATTAAAATCCCTCAAAATCCCAATTGAATACACCCCCTTAAATTTCTGTTCTCAGATTTTTACTTATTTTAATTCATAAGAAAACAATTTTTTTTTAAAAGAAAAGAAAAAAAAGTTGGAGAATGCGGTAATTAACATATTCACTAGGCTATGAAAACTAAAATAAAATAAGTTACTTAATGCATCAACAAATATAGCTGGTGAGTCTGCTTGACAATGACTAGGAGAGGTTGAAATGCTTCTGTTAGTCTTTTCGACCTCCGAAAAGGATGGATAACTGTAACTTACCATCAGTTATCATTTAAAAAAAAAAAATTATCCATGAGTTCCAAAAAAATTGAAACCTGTAATAATGCTGAAAAGCATATCTGATGAAAGGAATGACAAATGATAAAAAAAAATTTAGAAATATCTTCAATTTTTACACAATGATATACTTCAGTCCCAAATGGCACAGGAAGTTACAAAAAGAATAGAAAGAAGGAGAAAATGTGAAATTCCCAGATTAGTGTTACACTACAGCACTAGCAATCACCTTGTTTGTGTTTAAAAAAATAGTTTAAATAATGTTTTGTTGGAAAATAGCATTAGCATGCCAGCTGTAATCGACTTGAGCACTATGGAGAGAATAATTTGCTTCCGTGTTCTTGAATTTGCAAACATTTGGAGCACATAATTGTTGTTGTGTGTCACTACAAATGGAGTTGAGAACAGCTGGCACTCAAAAAAGCAAAAAATTTGTTATTAAGCACGCAGACAATATATTTCACACTTATCAAAACAATTATTTCTATTAAATACAAATTAAAGCAGATTAAATATCTATCTTGTTTGAAAATGATCTCCTCTGGATCCATTATAAGATTCCTACATTTATCATGTATCATGTGGTCAGAAATCATTTGATTTTTATTATTTAAAATTAAATACATATAGTACCTGATGAAAACTGGCCGTACAATATATGATGAACGACTGAAATGTGAAGATTCCTAAGATCCTCTCATAATGGATCGGTAGGGGATCAATTTCCTATCTTATTTACTAAAACTAATCCATTTCCTATCTATTTACTAAACTAATGCATGATGGAACAACGCAATGATATACTTAACATGAAAATTCTTTTACCTCTCACACACTGTGTTAACTTTATATTGTTAGATCAGATGAATTTTTTTAGTACAATTTTCTATAAAAACATGGTGAAAACACAATTTTCTAAACAACTTAATCATCAAGTGAGTTGAGAATGATAAAAAAGTTGATAAAACTATATTGGTAAATTTGTATCAGAAAAGATGAAATACCTCAGGACAAATAGATTGGTAACTATTATAGTAAAATATTAATTAACTGAAACCGTTGAGGAAAAAATCGAATTTGATGACATTTTTTTCAATGGATTTTGCTTCGTTCTACACATTAGATTATCTTGATTAGATGACGATCAAATATGTAATTTAGAGGTATTCAATTAATTTTTTTAGTGATTATATGAAATTGAACATGTATTCAATTATAATTTTAAGAAGATTATTAAAATTCTTAGAAATTCGATGGTATTCAATTAAAATTTAAAAAAAAAATTATAACATTCTAGGTGTATTTAATTAGAAATTAAGAAATTGATTTTAAAGAATTTGAAAAAGTTGAGGAATTAGAAGGAATTAGAGAGAATTTTAAGTATACACAAATCTCACATCTTCTTATGAAATTTTGAGAGAATTGAATTAAAATTTATATAAAATCTCTACAAATCAATTAAACCCTATAAAAATGCTTGAATTTATACAATTCATTAAAATCTTTCAAATTCTCAATTGAATATACCCTCCTAACGCTCGACAATTCATCGTAAAAACATAAAACCATTAACCCTTATTAAAAATATGAACTATTATATTTATTATTATGTATATAATAATCAGATCACAAACAATCCCATGATATCTCATAATATCATGAGGGCGTAAACACATACAATTATCAAGAAGAACATAGAACCATTAACCCACTTCTCCACCGCCTTGACCCCTTTGATTTTTGGGTGAGTTTGGGTGGTGTTTGGAGGTGATACGGTGGTGGTTCTTAGTTTTGCCGAGAGGGAGGAGGAGAGTTGCAGAGGGGAACAGATGGTATGAGAGAGAGAGAGTGACGGTATTGGGAGATGGGAGAGTCTGAGTGTAATAAGAGAGTAAATGAGGCTTGGGAGAGAGGGAGAGAGGAATTATTGGAGTGCAATGATGAGTCAGATGGATTGGATGGGTGATAGAAACCAGAGGAAAATTCCAAAGATCCAGCTGGAGGGTAGTCTCAGCACAACAATCGAGAAAAAGAAAAAAGATGACGTACGCGTGTAAACCCTAAAAACGGTATGGAAATGGTTAATTACATTAACATCCCTTAAAGTTTTTTGAGTTTTCACAAAACCCCCTCGCGTTTGAAATATTACACTAACACCCCTCTAGGTTTTAATTCACTTTCCCATAGCCCATTCACTCAAAATTCTACTAACAAATTGACAACTTTACCCTTATAATTAATTACGTAAACAATAAAAGAAAGTCTTTATAATTATATATAGAAAGAAAATATTAAAAATAAATAAAACATTAAAAATAGAAAAACCACCACCCCAAAAACTCCCACGAAATCTCCTGCATTTGACTTCATTGCAAGTCTGCAACCCTAGCCACCATCGGACCCTCCTTTGTGTTTTCCCAAAACCACCACGCAAACTACCACTTCAACCTCAACAACAAATTCAGACTCTAAAAAATGAAGAGCAACCACCCCTCGCCGATAAAACTGATATAACGGGACAAGAAGACGTCGACAATCCAGCGAATAAAGCCGGTCTTGCGTCGTGGGTCAAATTAGATTTGTGGTCAGCCACTCTGCATCGCTTAGCCGTTGCAAGATTGATTCATTTCAGACCATCACTTTGGCGTTGTGGATTTTGATTTGCTGCGGTCAACTGCGTTGAGACCCATTTTCCCAATTTTCAAATCTAGCACCCTAACATCTCTGAATTTGGCTCTATCTTCCATTTACACCTCATCTCTCCCTCTCCCTATTTCTCTCTCTCTCTGAATATGTTCGAAATTTTTGTTGGATTCTTTTGGAACGTTGTTTAAGCGTTTAAGTTGATGATTTCATATGACGCATAGTGTGCAGTGGGTATAACATAAGGTAGAACTAAACGTAGATGTAAAACGTTTAGAAACTAAACTGTACAAAAATTTAGGGTTCAAAGAGAATTAAGTATTTTGTGCAAGATAATTGGGTCACAGCCACCACTTTGTGATGAAGAACTACAACAATAGTAATCTGTTTGATCTTCACCCCGTTATCAGGCATTACATATTTTTAGTGACAATTTTTAAAGTTTAAATTATTTTTTAATATTTTCGTTTTCTATATATAATTGTAAGGATTTCTTTATCGTTAATTAAGTAATTAGTTATAAGGATAAATTTATTAGAAGAATTTTGACTGAAGGGGTTATGTGAAAGTGAAATAAAATATGAAAGGGTGTTAGTGTAATATTTCAAATGTGAAGAGATTTTGTGAAAACTCGATAAACCTGAGGAGATGTTAGTGTAATTAACTCGGTATGGAAACACGCATAATTGACGCGCATGGTTGACCACTGGTGAAGGAAACTCACCAAAAGTTGAAGGAAAAAGGGGCAGGCTGAGGGAAATGGAGCCCAGCCTGATGGGTTGTCGGCCGCTCATGTGCAATCCCAATTGCATTATTTTTTTGATCGGGCCGCATTTATCCGCATTGTTGGTTGATCCAACTGTTCTGATTTAAAATTATTTAATTTTAAATTTTAAATTTATAAAAATATTAAGTTTAACGGATGAGATCGAATATGATAAATTTAACAGTGAATAATAAAAATCTAACGGTCCAAAATTAAGAAACTGCAATTTTATGCCTAGACCTAAAACTTTGGTCAACTTCTCAGGGTTTTAAATGGGTATACAAGAATAGGAACGATCGGTTCCAATGTAGCCAAAGAAACTCAAATTTTTGTGACATTTTAGGAAGCCGTCTATATGTATGTAGGAATGATTCAGGCTGCTATAATCACTTATTATGTTTCATATTTATATGTATATGTCTGCTTTTCAGAGTCTTTCTTGCAGTTTACTCTTGTGTGCACCCTGACATGCTAAGTTTTAGCTAAACCCACAAGAATCGTGAAAGAACCAAATTTATTTCGGTTTAGGAGAACAGATAAATATACATGGACATAACGTTTTACGGATTTTGATCAAATATATAACTTTTTCACTAAAGAGGCAATGGTGAGTTATTGGGATGGGTGCAATGATGAGTTAGTGCAATGATGAGTCAGATAGATTGGATGGGTGATAGAAACCAGAGAAATCATGAGTTGCTGACAACGAAAAATCTTGAAGAAAAAATCAAACAGTTGAGTGTCGCATTTTCAGGAAATTTCGTGTTTACACGTTTTTGCACAGTGAGTTTAAGTCTAAAGATTGAAAGTTTGAGAGCCAAAAATTCAGTTTCACTACCCAAATCTGTTGGATGTTGAAGATTATCAAGTGACCTTATTAGTAGTATTTATGTAGGCTGTAATGCTCGTTCTTTTCTATTCTGAACGATTCTTTCTAACTCTTGTGATTATGTATCAATGTGGATTTCTGGTTTAACTTTTTTTTAATTCTTGTGATGTTTTGAGGGCTTTTTTCTATAACGATATGCTACTTTGAGGAGGAAATTTGGGCTAAACGAGATAATATGTCATATATAATTAGGTATTGAACTCGTCATTTATGTCAGTCGAACATGAAACTTGTGGAGCCAAAAATAATCACAAGGCTACACGTGGATTTTTGGGTAAAAGAGGACAAAATTACCGTTGAGGCATACTGGGATTCCTACACGCGAGCAGCGGACAATCATCCCTCAACCAAGTCAAAAGTGCCCAAAATAGGTAACAATTTAAAACCTATTTCATTCATCCTCATCAAATCTTATCCACAAGGTAACTCCCAAATCTTTCCATTTTTATTATATTGATTAGCTAATCAATGAGGCAATTATTCTATTAATTGGCTAATTAATTAGTTAATTATTCAATTATTCCCAAGTGAATACAAATCATGAACCTAGCCCACAAATGGAGCCAATTGGCCGGTCCTCTCTCACCCAAGAAGGTCGGCCACTCCCCTATAAAAACCCTCTCATCCTCTCCAAAACTCACTTCCAATTCTCTTGCAAAATTCTCTAAATTCTCCAAACACTTTTCCCTCAAAATTCTAACTTTGGCATCGGAGGTTCTTCGGCCAAAGCCCCCCCATTCATCATGGGCGCGTGAAGCTCTTGGCCTTGACCTAAGGTGTTTATTTGTTTTGTAGGTGCAATTTTGTCCAAGAACAAGGAGGAATAAATTTGCAACCACAAATTGGTGCTTTCATTGAGAGAAGAGTCACACACTCATAAAAGACTCTCCCATCAAAGGTTTTTCTATTTTCTTGTCCATTTGTAAATTTTTCGCATGTTCATATTATTAGAATTTTTTATTTGCAAAAATTCTTTGATAAAACGTAGAAGAGAAATACAATGGCTAGAAATTTAGAAAATTCAACAAGTGAAAATTTCAATATTCAATAGATGGGACCGCGGCGATCCACGAGGCTAAATGTGACAATAAGTGGAGCGGCACCACCACTAAGAGGCTCTACCATGGCAACCATCGCGGGGGCCATCACGGCAACCACCCACGGCGAGGTCCATGGCACCACTACCACGGCCTAAGTCGTGCCATCCAAGCTTGCATGGGCCCAAGCCGCGCCATCCAAGGCCCACGGCCCAAGCCATGTCACTCCAAGCCTAACGCGAGCCCAATGCATTGCCAAGCCGAGCCCAAGCCTCGCACTTGCAATCATCACGCACTGAGCAGCCCACGTCCGTGGCCCAGCCTACTCCCGTGGCCCAACTTGCTCCCGTGGTTTCCCAAGCAGCCCAAATCGGCCCAAGATTAGCTCAACCATCCCAGCTTCAAATTTCAGGACCTACAATTGTACCGGGGGCATTTTCACCACATTTCTCCGCAGATTTGACATTTCCCAACTCAAATCTCACGCCTGGAGTCTACCACAATTCCACTGCTCAAGGAACTGCATTCTTTCCAAGCTCTTCCAACCCGAACGGTGAACAACACTTGTCTTGACAAGTCATAGAGTTAACGAGCGCCCTCGCACAACAAATGACTTTGGTGAATCAGCTCTTTCAGTGCACCGAGATGCAATGTGCCCAGGACGAGGTGTCCCGAAGTAAGACAAGGGCAGATGAACCTCTCCAGCAGCTTCCCGGCAAGCAGCCACTCGACTAGCCACGAACCGAGCGTTCGGGGAGTGTACACTCCCGACTGGGTTCCTGAGATAGCGTATACTCCCGTCTTAGAGCGTGGAGGAGCGTGCACTCTCAGTTAGGCCCACGGACCAGTATACATTCACGGTTGGGGCCACATTCCGATAGTCAACATGAGTGACGTTCCAGGCGAAGTGTTCATTCGTGGCTAGGCCCGCAAGAAACATCATTCACCTTACATCGGAATAGGCAGTGCGAAGGACGGAGAGAAGCAGTCACTCAATCCGGCTCGAGTTCAACCGGCAGCCTGTGAAGAATTCCCTCGCTTGCCAGAAGTGAATCACATGCACCGTAGCCACAGCATAGACAAGCCGAGCATATTGAAGAGCAGCCTAGACCAGCAGGTCAAGATCGGGGGCAGCTGAGAGCTCTGCCACCTCAACGAAAGAAAATTCAGGAAGAAGTAGAAAGGCTCCTGAATAAGCGATTGCGCGATTTCCAATGCAACAAGGTCACTAACTAGACACTACGATGAGACATGACCAACATAAGCATGTCACCTTTCATGGACGAGATCGAGTAGGCAGAGCCTACACGCAAATTCAACATGTCGTACTTCACATCATTCAAAGGAGATGGAGATCTGGATAGAGACTTGAAGCACTACCGAAGCACGATGGTCATTTACTGGAACAATGATGCTCTTATGTGCAAGACATTCGCCATTACTTTGCAAGCCGAGGAGCAAGATTAGTTTCATACCCTGCCGCCACAATCCATCTGGAGTTTCGACGAACTTTCTTTGGTTTTCACCAAAGAATATTCATCTTATCCCTCGATTAAGAAGAAGTCCGACCACTTGTTCAACATGAAGAAGAACCCAAAGAAGTCACTCCGCGATTACGTGAGGAGGTTCAAAGCAGAGAAGGCAAAGATAGTCTGATGCAACGACTCGATAGCAAGAACAGCCTTCCAAAAAGGATTCCCGGCAGACCACCTGTTGTTCAAAGAATTGATCATGAAAGAATATCTAACTCTAGCAGACTCCTTCGCTTTAGCAGAGAAGCACGCACTTTGGGACGAGGCTTGACGAGCAAACAAGGCGCCTGAGTAGCCATGAAATGAAGTGGCAGCAGAAAATGAGGATGGAAAGCAGCAGAACAACAAAAACAGGTAGGGGGCAAGTGTAGGGACCGATCCCCGACTAGAGGAGGCCCGACGACCAAGAACTACTCTAAGTTCTTGATCTCAACCGTACCAAATGCACATTCGGAGTATCTTCAGGCAAATTTTTAGGGTACCTAGTAACCCAACGAGGAATCGAAGCACATCTTAGGCAAATCCAAGCGATCTTAGAGATGAAATTTTCCACTACCTTGAAGGAGATCTAAAGCTTGACCCGACTAGCAGCCGCCCTCAACTGTTTTCTTTCGCGGTCCACCACTCAATGCAAGCTCTTTTTCAAGGCCATCAAAAAGGCACGACGAGATAAATGGGATAAAGAGTGCTAAAGAGCTTTCCAAGACCTGAAGAAGTATCTCACATCACCTCCCTTACTATCCAAGCTAGAAGCAGTGGAGGACTTATACATCTACTTGGAAGTCTCAGAAGTAGTAATAAGCTCTACCATCGTACAAGAAGAGCTGGGGGCCCGACTACCTGTATTCCACAGTTCAAAAGCTCTCCTCGATGCTACCAGAAATCCAAAAGCTAACTTTGGCGATAGTTATTGCAACTCGAAAGCTCAAGTTTTACCTTCAGACGCATGCAGTCATCCTCATGACGCACTATTCCACCCAATCCAAACGCGCGACGATAAAGGCGTAGACACTAGCGGATGCAAAGTTTTCTGACGAACGCAACAACTCGACCCAAAAGGCGAGCCAATAGCAGATGAACACTAGACGGACACATTTGGAAGCAAGTTTTGTCATCGTCGCCCCAAAAGATTCTACATAGGAGCAACATGTACCGGCAGTTAAACACCACCTCTTGCTACGTGTCACACGGCCCCAGCCGACCCTTACTCCATAATTTAAATCTAGAGTGGCCCAATACCGGCAATTGAGCATCTCCTGCTACATGTAACATGGCCCAACTCCACGGCTCCCTATCGTGCATTCACGACACAACAGAGTGACCCAATGATGCCCCAAAGGTAGCCGAGCATACCCTAGCCTCGCCTACTCCACCCGATGGAGACTTCTGACATTTACATGTCGACGGTGCATCCAACTACAAAGGTTCAGAAGCAGACGTGGTCTTTGTCTCCCCAGACTATTAGATGCCCGAGCAAGCGATCACTCTAGGCTTCAAATCATCCAACAACGAAGCAGAGTACGAGGCCCTACTAGCAGGCCTCCGAATGGCAAAAGACTTGGCGGTGAAAAAGCTCGCAATTCATTCCGATTCCCAGCTAATCACTAGCCAGACTACTAGGGAGTATACGGCAAAACATCCAAGGATGGCGTAATACCTAGCAAAGGTATGCAAGCAACTTGAGGCATTTCAGACTTACACTCTCACTTAAGTTCCGCAGGCAAACAACGCCCACGCGGACGCGTTAACCGGCATAAGCTTCGCCCTTGACCACTGACTCAAACGCTCTATTCCAGTAAAGTATCTAGACAAGCCAAGTGTAGAGGAGAAGCCAGCAACCGAGGTGTCACAGGTTAGTACAATTCCCAACTGGTAAAGTTCTATTATAGATTACATGGTCAATGACACACTCCCCAGGGAAAGATTGGAGTCTAGAAAGCTCCAAATAAAGGCAATACGCTACTACATATGGACCGACATTCTCATCCGAAGATCCTACATCGGGCCACATCTTTGTTGCCAAACGCCTCCCGATGACTTGAAGGTTCTAAGCTCAATCCATGAAGGCGTTTGTGGAAATCACTCAGGAGGCCGATCCTTAGCATATAAGGCTCTTAATGCAGGTTACTACTGGCCTACCATGCACCAAGATGCTAAGGAGTTAGTACAAAAGTGCGACCGTTGCCAGCACTACAAACCGGTACCAGCACTGCCTGCCAGTGAACTACACCCGCAGACGAGTCATTGGCCATTCATGCAGTAGGCAATCGACCTGGTAGAACTTATGATGCCCGCTACTAGGGGCAGAGGCATGATGATCATGACAATCGATTACTTCACCAAATGGGTAGAGTCAAAGCCCATGATGACCACGACTCAGACGGACATGAAGCGCTTCATATGAAGGAAACTCATTTACCGATTTAACATCCCTCAGTCTATCGTCACCAACAATGGCCCATAATTTGGCGAAGTTCGTCCAAAAGTATAGCATCAAGCAGCACATGTCCACGCCGAGATATCCTCAAGGCAATGGGTAGGCCGAAACATCCAACAAGATGATCCTCGACTGCCTCAAGAAATCCATCACCGACAAGAAGGGAAAATGGCCACACGAACCCCCCGAATGTCTATAGGCTTATCGCACCACCAAGAGACAAACAACCGGTGAGACTCATTTCTCTTTGGCATTTGGTTCAGAAGCAATCATTCATCCCAATGTCATCGTGCCAACCATCGATACTCTACTGCCAAGCATTGAGCAGAACAGTAAGGAGATGGCCACAAGCTTAGATCTGGCAGAGGAGAAATGCAACCAGACAATCACCAGTATCGCAGCCTACCAGCAATATCTCATCTCCAACTACAACAAAAGAACCAAGATCCGGCAGTTCCAGCCTAAAGGTCTAGTCCTAAGAAAAGCCATCATCACTGCCCGCAGAGAAGGCTCCAAAAAGATGGATCTTATCTGGGAATGTCCGTACAAGATTAGCAGAGTGAACGGCAAAGGAAATTACACCCTCGCCATTATAAACGACAAAGAGATCAAAAAGCAGTGAAATGCCTACAATATGAGGAATTACCATATGTGACCCCCTGCTACATCAAAGCCCGATGACTCAAGCAGCTCAATAGGCACCACCTCACAACCTGATGACTATCCAGTTGTTATACAGTTCCTACTTCACAGCTAAGTTCTTGTTCGTTTCACTCATTTTTCAATGAGGAATTCAGAAGTAATCTACAACTTGGCTCGGCTGCATGCTTACAACAACTGATCATTCATGTACTTCAAAAGAAGACTGCGCTTTTCTTAGGGACTCATCGCAGGAATTGCACCCCTCGAGGGACCAACCATGCTCTCCAGTGCGAGAGGGTAAACCAATCCCCCGACATCCATATGGGTCTGCTCTCCAAAGCGGGAGGATAAACTCTATACACTGAATATCTAGACGTGGATGAGCCGGGCTGCCCTAGTATAACTAGAAGCACGATGGCTTGCGCTGGGATTCCTAGAAGTAGCCACAATGGTCTTTTTCAAGGCTTAGCTAACTGAAGGATTTTGGGTGTTTTGGCCTAATCCGTAGGGAACCGGGCCCTAGAGACGGAGGGGGCACATTACGTAATACGCCCGATGGACGGCTGCCCTGGAACCCTAAAGCTGCTACCGAGTACACTAAGGTAGCCTACGATTTCCAGAAGATTGCATACAGCTTACCCTTCGAGCAGTAAAGCCGCACTAGACTTATACAACCGCACATTCTTGTGAAAGGTTAAATAAGCTAGTACGCATATACGAAGCTTTATCTACTACCAACATGCTATGTAGTCGATAAGCTTCATATTTGCCAAGAGCGAAACGATCTACACCAAGTCCTAAAGTGTTGTGATACTTGTTACGCAACCTACGAAATTGGAGAAAGCCAAGGTTAACAGCCTAGTGGTCACACGGACTTGTCTGCTTCTGTAAGTAAGGCGTCCGGCTGCCGATCCTATGGCTAACAACTTTGCAAAGTTCTACACCAACATCTACGGCTGCATCGGCTACGCGAGCCTGTCTGCTTATAGAAAAGTAGCACGCCTGCAACTGGTCTATAAAGTGTAAAGGTTAGGGCATGAACAAAAGAAGCAAAGATTGAGGGAAACAAAGAAAATCCTAAAGACTACTTAGAAGACTATTATTCAGTAGCTTGGACACTCCATGACTACTCGGTTGCCACACCTTCAGCAGCCGCGACATTCTCAGCAACTACAACATTCGACGCTTCATCCCTGGCTGCCTCAGCCTGGGTACCAACCTCTCCGACTACTTCATTAATAGAAGACTCAAAAGTGAAGGCGAGCAAGTTTTCCAGAGAAATAGATAAGGTTTCGAAGTTTTTACCAGAAAATTCAACGTCAGACGGCCGCCCAAAGAGATGATCTACATAACCTAGCTTGTAAGAAATTGGCCTCACTCTGAACAAGCGGAGCCTCGAGCCCAGCCTTCTCACCTTTCAGTTGCCCGATCTCCTCGAGCAAACTAACATGAATGCGCTGCAGCTCATCCACTTCTTTCTTCAAATTTTCGTTGATCTTCAGTACACCTTAGAGTTCCAACACTTGGGGTTCAAGCCTATCAACGACCTTCTTGAAGTAGATCACTTGGTTATAAGCAGCAATCAACTCTTCATCCTTTGCCTAAGTAGCGGAACGAAGCTCAGAAACGGCACGCTCAAGATCTTGAATCTGAGGTATGTAACACCCGATCTCTTTCTCTACATCTCATTCTCTGCATTTTCATACTTAAATTGGATCGCGTCAAGCCTAGTCTTCAGGTCAACGATCTCTTGGCAAGCAGTCTCAAGCTGCAGAGAAGTGGGGCCAGAGAATTAGACCCCTTCAAAGCAATGAGCTCAGATTCCAACCTCTTGATCTTCTCAGCAGAAGAATAGGCTTCAGCTGCCACAACCTTTGCCACCTCCTTGGCAGCCTTGGTATCCTCTTGATCAAGGAATATAGACTCGGCTGCTAGAATCGCCGTTTTCTGCATCATAGCCAGCAGAACAGTCCTCATATACTCGGTCGTATGCTTTGCAAAGGAACTTGGGCAACCAATCCATCTAATGTCATCGACAAACTTGGCACAAACATCCATGTCTTCAAGCAGATCTGGTTTCAAAAGTGCACAGATCTCAGCAGCCTCCACAAAAGCAGGCTTACTGGATTTCTCACAGCTGCCCACGCGAGCAGTCTCATCCTTCCGAGCAGGCGAATCAGTCTCAATAACAGGAAGAGTGGGCCTTGGCGCCACTTTAGCAGCAAAGTCCACCTTATCGTTCTTCATAATAGCAAGCCTCTCCAAAGGTGAACCGGACTTAGCCCCCAACGGACATCTTGGTACAGACTTCGGCACTGAGGCATGACATGACCTCTACGCTAAGCAATCTTATCAGCAATCGTACTAGCCATTCTCGACATGGCACGCGCCACAGGCTTAGATCTAGCAGCCTCATCTTTTGGCCCCTTGGAAGAAGTCAAGTCAAACACAAGCCTGGGGGCAGCCGACGAACCCTCGTGAGCAGCGGAATAAGTCTTTGGTTTTTTCTCAGCCGACATCTCTTGAGCAGGTGGGGAAGATCTCTTTTCTTACCTTCACTTGCAACGGGATCTATAATAGTGATTGGACGAGCCAATGCATCCGCCTTGATCATATTCATCTCCTCTCTCGGGAGCAACCCATCTTTTTCCCGACGAATAGGACTAAGCAACCAACGCCATTCACGGTACTCAGCAAGGGAGCTCGACCCATATTCGTTTAACAGTTAGACAGGGGATGGATGTGAGGCATTGAAGCAAGCATGACACCTGGATTTCCAAATTTCCAAATAAATGAAAGCAATAGAAGAGAGAATTCTGTCACGGTCGACATTAGTCCCATTTCCCAAGGAGGCCAGAGCAATAAACCATTAGTTAAAGGAAGTGATGGCTTGTCCAAAGACAAAGAAGAAGAGAGTGCTCCACGCTCTCAGGATACTCTAAACATAGAGGACAAAGTAGAGAAGCATAAAAATGGCGATAGAAGAGGCCAGTGACATTATGTAAACAGTTGTTTACAATTCGCCAAAGGAAGAATTTAATCTTTGGCATAATATTAAGGCCCCAAATAAGCTTCCAAAATTTTGGATCAACATAGTGAGATTGGTGAACCTTACCAGAAGAAGATAACGATTCCTCCCTAGCCAAATGACCAAATGCATAACCTGATTTTACCGAGTACTCCCCGTTTGGTCCATGGCCAAATAAGACGGTCCCTAGAAGATTGGTATCCCAAAAGAAGATTCTTGATTGCCAAGCACTCCTCGGACGATAGGAAGTAACTGATTGTGCTTAAACTCTACGAGCCATCATTGGAATTAATAATTTATCGAACCAAAGTAGGGGCATTCGGTGGAATATGACGAATAGGGTGGGCAAAACCGTCAGGTAACGAGATAATCCATTTATCTTGCCAAATGTTAACCAACTTCCCATCACCGATCTGGCAGTGAGCGCCACTAATACTCAAATCCCCACCGTGCAGCAGACTGCTCTATGCTCACGAACCCTTAGAACCTTTGGCGGCGTTAGAGTGTCACCATCTGGAAAGTATCTATCACGAATAAGGCGAGCCTAGAAAGCAGTAGGTTCAGCCAACATGCGCCAATATTGCTTGGCCAACAAAGCAATATTGAAGTCGTGCAGACTGCGAATCCCAGTCCCCCAAACTCCTTGGGAGCACTGACAGAGGTCCAGTTACGCCAGTGAATTTTGTTCTTCAAGTCCTTTTGGCCCCACTAGAATCGAGCAATAAGAAAGTCAATATCCCTACAGAAAGTAATAGGAAACAGAAAATAATTCGTAGGTAATAAGAGCAACTCCACCCTTGGTGGTTGCTCGGGGGACAGGCGAAGGGAAAGGGCCCGATGGCCGGTGGATAGGGCTCCAGCGTGGGCAGCCCGAGTGAAGGTGGGAGCCCGAGGGCCAGGCCCGTGGAGGATTGCCAGCCCTGTAGCCCGAGATGGGTGTGACGTTAGGTTGACGCCAGGCCTGGCGTCGGTCTTTTATTTTTTATTTTTTTTGTGTCAGGCGCGTGCCCCTCACTCGAGAGTGGAGACGCGTTAGCCGACAGCTTTACAGGGCACGGGGCCGGCGCGCCAGTTTCAGCAGTGACCGTTGGGAAGCCACGTGGCTTCCCACAGTCCGTTCGATCTCAACAACTCTTTAATATGAGCCGTCCGATTTACAACGGTAATTAAAAAAAAAGTTGATTTAATATCAACCGTTCGATCTGAGAAAAAAAAGAAATCCATCACAAAAATAATTGTTTTTTGGATAAAATGGCATGTGGCGCAACAATAACGATTTAAAAATTCTTATCCGAAATTACAAATAATTTTAATTTGTATTATTTAAACAAAAAAAAAACTAATATTTTATTGCCTATTGCCAGGGGGAGGACTCCAAGGGTGGAGATGCAAATGGCAATTACTGTTCATTTAGGGCAGTTACTGTTCACTAGGTGGATTGAATAGTGGATTGCCTGGGGGGAGGGCTCCAAGGGTGGAGTTGCTCTAAGAGAGTCAATAAGAGAGTCCAGTTACGCCAGTGAATTATGTTATCTCTTTATTTTGGTTTGTGGTTTAGAATCTTTAATTTACTGAAAAATGAATATTTTTTTAATTGGGTTTTGTTTTGGGATCTATACATGCAACAAATTTTGTCTATCAAAATTTAAGTACCAAAATAATCCATGTGCAATGACAATGTGTTTGCTGTCTTGTACGTAGGACATTAATGGCTCTATCATTATTTGTGCATGGATTAATTTATGAGAAATATCAAGGAGACTCTCTCAAAAGTTGAACTCTATATAGACTTTCTGCCACTTCATATTTTTGGTATAATATTTAATAGGGTAAATCTCAATTCACTACCCTCAAGTTTCGTGATTTTCAACATTTAGTACATGAAATTTTTTTCGTCCCAGAGTCATACCTAAAGTGTTAATTTTGGGACAGTCTCATACATTCGTTAGTCTGACTGTTAAGTCTCCCGTTAACTAATGACGTGGCGCCCACGTGGACAATGACAGAGCGCCACGTGTCAATAAGGGGCCCATGTGGATATTAAAAATTAAAAATTAAACATTAAAAATTACAAAAAAAAAGTTGTCATCTTCCTCAAACCCCCTACCCCTTCCCTTCTCCCTCCCTTCTCTCCTCTGTACCTACCCAACCTCTGCACATCCATCATTCCCCTCCCTCTTCGACTCCACCCACTCAACCCTCATCCTCTTCGACGACACCGTGAGCTCAAATGAGGGTGCCCTACCTATCAGATTTGACGGTAAATCTCGAGAAATCGACCGTAAATCTGGAGAAAAGCAGCGGATCGAGCTGCATTCACATCTCTGACTTCATTCTCGAGCCGATTGAGCTCGATCTTGACCGGATCCGACGACGTCCCATCTCATGGAGGGTGTCCCAGAAAAGTTGGATGTTCCTGGACTTGCCGATGACGTCGAGCATTTTGTTGAAGGAGACGGCGGTGTGGGTGAAAAGGGTCTCCATCATGTCCTGGACGTACCGATTCGTCTTGAAAATGATCTTCATCATCTTCTCAACGACACGGATATCCGGGTCGAAACCTTCATCCACTATCAAATTCCAAATCTTTGAAGCCTCGATCAAATCACCCACATCGTAAAAACCTTGAATCAAACACCTGTAAGTAAACCCATCAGGCCGAATCAATTCCTTCAACTTCAAAACCAGAAATCTAGCCTCAACGACGAGCTTTGACCCACACAAATCCTCAACCACCACATTCAAATTCCCCAAAATCGTACCCAAATCCCATTCATGGCGTGAAAGAAATAGACATACTTGTTCAACTCCCTGGCCTTGGCCAATGTCCTGAGAGCAATCAGAAAAGTCTTGCGATTCATTAAACAACGGCGTCCCATCTCATGGAGG
Source organism: Heteromeles arbutifolia (assembly GCA_024362995.1). Lineage (NCBI taxonomy): Eukaryota > Viridiplantae > Streptophyta > Magnoliopsida > Rosales > Rosaceae > Heteromeles > Heteromeles arbutifolia. The sequence goes on along the minus strand of JANCRC010000013.1, from coordinate 6,155,616 downwards.
GTGACCCAAAAGAGCTGGATGTTCCTGGATTTGCCAATGACGTCAAGCATTTTGTTGAAGGAGACGGCGATGTGGGTGAAATCGGGGTGGTGGGACTGAGTGTAATGGAAGAAAAGGTAGATGGGCCGCCATGAAAGAGGGAAGGAGTTACAGACCTAGAGGAAGAACTCGTGGGTGAGTTGGAAGGCGGAGGAGCTGATGTTCGAGTGGAGACGTGACTCGAGCGGGTTCTGTTGCTGGTAGAGAATGATGCAGACTCGGAGGAGGTGGGCCGGGTCGACCGGGGATGGGGCAGCGGCGGCGACTTGGGTAAGTGCAGAGGAGAGATTGAAGGGAAGGTCGGGGGGTTGAGGAAGAAGACACATTTTTTTGTAATTTTGTAATTTTTTTAATTTGTTAATGTTTAATTTTAATATCCATGTGGGACCCTTATTGACATGTGGCGCCCTGTCATTGTCCACGTAGGCGCCACGTCATCAGTTAATGGGAGACTTAATAGCCAGACTAACGGATGTATGAGACTGTCCCAAAATTAATACTTTAAGTATGACTCTGAGATGAAAAAAAACTTCATGTACTAAATGTTGAAAACCACAAAACTTGAAGGTAGTAAACTGAGATTATATTGATATGAAAATTAACGTTAAAAAATAAAATAGCAAAAAATTCTAATAAAAATCTAATTTTAAAAGAGTCTACTTAGCATTTATCTTAATTTATTGAAAGCAAACCTCAGTGACAGATTAATCAATTGCGTGATGGGACATCATGGTACCATCATTTAGATATAGATTATCCTTTTCACTTGATTATAAAATGCATACTTGTTTTGTCTTATTCTTTTGAGTTTCAAAGTCAAATCTAATCTTTTTGCCCTCTCCCAGCTTCACACGGGCACGTTGCTCAATTATCGCGTTACCATGTTACAAATAAACTAAGAAAAAGAACCCTACAGCTAAGAAATAGTTATCAAACGAACCTTGAAATCAAAGATAAAATTGTGTACGTACTTCACTAAGGTCGTCTCAAAAACAGAAGCACGCCGCCACTTAGGATCGATGTGAGACCTTTTTTCAGATATCTAAATCTTCTTGTTGTGGTATAAGATGAGATCTGGATGGATCGTACTTTCCCTTAGGTAATTCGCTTAGAATTTAAAAATAATCTTTACAACAGAACTCAAAAACAAAGGAAAATGAAGTCAAAATAAGAAGATAAAATGACGTACCTTCACAATTTTGGTGGTGAATGAGGAATGAGGATAGCTGCTCTTCAAAGTCTTCTGCTTAGACCAGAGAGTCTGTGATGCTCTTTCTTTGAAGTAAACAGATAGAAAGAAAAAAAAAAAGAAAAAAAAAAAAGGAGGTTGCTGCAATGAAGAAACTGCAGGTGTGCAGGAGACTGACTCTAATTTAACCAGAATGAAAACGATGAACGAATCGCGGAAGTGGAACTATCTTTCAAGGCTTAATTCCAACATAAAGAAAATGCTAGATCATGACGAGATAAACCAGTGGAACTGAAGAATTTGAGAAATTGAATGTGACAGTCAACGTGCGTGAATGCACAAGAAAATGGATGGTATACTAAGCATGGTTCAGGGGGAGAATGGAGACTCTAGTTTTGGAAGACAAAGCTAATTGGTCTTTTTAATTGATGGTATACTAAGCATTTTTTTTCAATTTGATAAATAAAATGTAAAGTCCTAATCAATTCAACATTTCAACCATTGTATGAAAGCATACATGATTTCATTTATTTAGAATTCATCAAGGTTCTAAAAGATGTCAAGCGTTAGTCGGGCGGCGAGCTAGGGTCTAGAGCCTAGGCGGACTAGGCGGATTTAAGTAAATCTATTATATTTCGTGTAAATAAGTGTCTGTTTATACTTCAAATATATATAATTACATCATAAATTACAAAGTAGAATGACATATATATTATGAAGTATTGAAACATAATGAAAACATGGAGAACAAACATATATTGTGTGTTCATTTAAGTATTCAACAACTCTCTTACAATTTTTTTTTTTTTTAAATAATGCAAAATGAAAGTTATCTATTTTCTGTCTAAGTGAGTCGTAACCTAGGGGAGGCTGCCTCAACAAGTCTAGGCGCCATTTCTAAATTTTCAAGCGCCTAGGCATTAATCGGGGCGGTGGCCAACCGGCTAGCGCTTAGGCAGGGCCTAGGCGGCGCTAGGCGGGGATCTTAGAACAGTGGAATTCATAGATGTAGGAAATACCACAACTCCAATAACTAATTAGGCTTAATAAAATGGATCCAAGTGGCTAACAGATTAAAATCGAGAATGAAATCCATCAACAAAATTGGAGTTCATCGTTGGAAAATGGAAGTTGAGTCCATTGTTTCTCTATGTTTCTATCATAGACAATGATATGAAGTGCCTATTGATGGACAAAATCTTGAAAATAACAGTCCTTATGCACATTGGAATTATTTTCCCTCAATTGATGCGTTTTCAAAGCCTTCATGAACTGAGTATAGGATTTAGATGCAGAGGATCGCGATGGGAACATGAAGACCGAGTTTGGAAGTGTGCATTAAGTGTATCTTATGCTTTATCAGCGTCCACATTTTTTTTTCTTCCCCAAAGATTTGGCCCTTTTCTATAGCATTCAAGCAGCAACATGCCTTTTAAGTCTCCATTCTTTATTCTCATTGCTGTCAGGTATCAAGCCATCCGAGACAAAAGCATTCAAACATACAATATGAAATTGCAAATATGGTAAGAAGAAAAGAAAGATACCTAAGAAAAAAGCTACACAAACTAAACTAAGTACTGGTTTGGTACTGAGGTGCTTTTATAAAAAGTGGGTATAAAAAAAAACTGAGCTCAAAAAAGTGTTTGGTAAACACTTGAAAGCAGCTTATTTTCACAGTTTTGGGTGAAAAAAAACTGAAAACGTGAAGCAGTAAAAATGAGCTTATTCTCACAGTACAGCAGAAGTAGTTTTTTTTCAAAGCACAGCAATACCAAACCAGCCCTAAGTACTAAGTCTTCCGGTGTATCATTTATCATTTATCATTTCAACGATCAACTTCTTCCATATCATATCCTATAGCACTGAAAATAATATTCTATATTGGATTTCTTATTGCTTTTGTTGTCAAATCACCTATTGGACCCATGACAGTTTCATACCCGATCTTTAAAAAATATCAATGTCATACCCGATCTTACGAATTTGTTACAATTTCATACATTTCGTCAATTTGTCTGTCAATCTCCTGTTAGGCCATCTCCAACCGATGGTTGGCCAGAGGGCTCGTTTTAGCCCTCTGGCCCTCCAAGATCCTCCAAGATATTAATATTTTAATGAACAGTACAATGCCATATTTGCCTCCGTCTCCAACTGAGGGCCAAAGGGCCAGATGGCTCGTTTTAGCTCTGTCACAAAAAACCGTCTCCAACCGAGGGCCATAAGGCTAAACATAATTTATTATTTAAATTTAAAAACTACAACAACTTAAATTTAAAAACAACTTAAATTTAAAAACTACAACTTATATTTAAAAACTACAACTAAAACTTAAAAACGACAAATTAAATTTAAAAACTACAACAACTTAAATTTAATATCCATAATCAACATTATCTTCATCATCCGCCATCGTAGGAGTATAATCAGAGGTAAACAACTGTCGTCGGCTCATAATTTCTTTTTTTTTTCCTATCAAAATAGGCCTTACTCATTGGAGTGTAATTCGAAGTGTTCCTTTCCATATTCTTATCATCCATCTCTTCTTGTATTTGTCTCTTCTTGTATTTGTTTGGCCCGTTCTTCATGCCTACACTTCCTTTCTTCCGCCTCAAGTGCATTTTGCTCCGCCAATAATCGCAATGAGGCCGCCACTTCATGTTGAGTGGCGTAATCATCATTTGCCTTGCCCTTTTACTTCAACCTTCGCACCTTATTTCGTCCCATAGCCCTACGTATGGAACCTTCACCCGAAGACGGATTTTCTACCCTTGTTTGTTGAATGGTTGGAGATCCATCTTCATCCATATCTACAACTAAGGATGCAGTTCCGAACACCGGTGTAGGAGCTCTCTGTGGTGGATCTTCAAATAACACCTACCCTTTACAAATTTCCCAACAACTGTGAAACTAAAAGGGTTTCGAGCTGCTCTCCATATACAATTCCTCTGCTTGGCGTACCTAGAAAAAAATTAAAGGAAATTAATTTATGAAATTAAATGTAATATAATTAAATATTTAAAATAAATTGTGAAAACACTTACTTCGTCGTAGCAATTAGCGCCGCTTTCATGTCTACTTGCGGTTGCTAACAATGCTTGATGCCATTTGTTCAAACTTGTCTGAAGATGTTTCTTCCATCTTGAAGAACAACTCTCGTGGTTTCGAATATTCACTGGAATGGTGCCTTCATAGAACTCTAAATATTTTTTGGACACACGAGTCCAAACACTGCTATTTGTTTGACAATTCCCCCTCACACTATCTTCCGACACCCATCTATAAGCCTTGCAAAGAGCTTCATCTTCTTTTCGGGTCCAAGCCCTACCTTTCATTGCAGACGAGGCCATTTGAAAACTATTGAAAAAATTGAAGGATAGATTTTTTAAAGAGGAAAGAAAATATGAGAATTGAAATGGTGTAGGAATGGTGAAAATTTTGTGAGGAATGGTGAATGGAATGGTTTAAGTATTTATAGGAAAAAAAATAGAATTTTTTTTTTAAAAAAAAAAAAGGCCCAAAAAACCTAAAAAAACAAAAAAAACAAATAAATTTGAATCCAGCGGTAACTGGCGCCATAGCAACGGCTATCTGACGTCAGCTAGCCGTTGGATTCAAATTTCTTTTTAAGAATTCTTGTCGGTTATAACCAACAGGAGTACATTTATATTAAATATTATAAATGTATTCCTGTCGGTTATAACCGACAGGATAGATGATTTTCTGGCCAGCCCCTGGCTGGCTGCATGCAGGCAGCCCTCCAGCCCTCTCCGATTCTGTGGGGCCCTCTCAGATTCCATAGCCCTCTAGCCTAACCCACGGTTGGAGATGGTTTTCGAGCTATTTTCGGCTATCTGGCCCTCTGGACCCTTCGGTTGGAGATGACCTTAAATAGTGACGTGGGGAAGGGTGGTGTCTGGTTTTGGCATTGAAGGTAGGTTGGGGGGAACACGGATGGATGGGGAAGAAAGGGTGAGGGAGATAAGGGGTGGGTCCCCCATGCAAAAAAAAAATTATTTTTGTTGTTTTTAACATTTAATTTAATTTTTATTAATTTTTAATAGAAAGTGGATTTCGTCTTAAGCTACGTCACTATTTAACGGAAGATTGACAGACAAACTGACGGAAGGTATGAAATTGTCACAAATTCGTAAGATGAGGTATGACATTGACATTTTTTAAAGATGGTGTATGAAACTGTCATTGGCTCAATAGTTGAGGTAGTTTTATGTAATTTACCTTAAAATTTATGTTGTGTTTTGCATTCATTATAGTACATACAATAAAAAACAGATATTACAAGCATTAATGAGTTCTATTTAAACTTACTATTGAGAGAGTGAATAACATCCTTCCGATCGAAAATCAATCAAAACGACATGATTACAAAACACATTTTAAAACACCCTAAACAATGAAACAAATAGCATAAATGGCAAATAGATCTAATGCTAAAACACTAATCATTGCATTTGTGCTGAAGTGAGTTGCTTGGAACTTTGTACTCATTCCCTCATTGCCTTGGGGCATGGCATCCTGATTCACAAGGATTCACGTTAGTTGAATTAAACAAATAAAGAGGCCAACCAGGCAGCCAAGTCAGCAATCCCAACCACAACACATGCTCTTGGAGGGGGCAGCTAGACAAAGCCAGCCATATTTTGAGTTCAAAACGTTTTGATATAATTCAAATTCATTCAAGTTGGCTTTGCTTATAGTATGTTTTCAGCCAATGTGAACCCCTTTTTAGGAAAAGACTTTGCTTATACTCATATCTTTGTCCATACAACGAAAGTGCTAACTACTTTATTCCTACTAAAATTTCAAAATTTCTTCTTTTGTGCCATTTCATAATCTACCACAATAAGATTTCCCACCCATTTAGATCCAATAGTAATCCAAGAATACAAAATTCTCTGTAACTAAAGAATGGATATAAATCGGTAACATGTCTATAAATTCCGTTTGTGTCGATAGTATTGACACATTATCAATGGTATATAAACATTAAATCTTTTAAGAATGGACGACTGTCACTTAACCGCACTAATCCAAAAACTGAAAATTCTATGTGATTTAAGAATAGGCGTGAATTAATATCTAGTTTACCCTATCAAATTTTAGATTGCAAATTCTAAACACAAACAAACGCATTAATGTATGAGGCCTGCAAATCTGCAACAAGCTTTATCTTTTCTGTACTAAACAAAGTCAGCAGGTAGAAGAAAGACCACACCATCAAAAAATAAGATCATCTACTCATCCACCTTATAATATTTGTTTTTCCTTCCATCGTCACATCATTTGCATTGGGTTCTACTGAACCTGAAAAATACGAAAGATTCCAAATTTCTGAAAAAAAACCCGGAAAACTCAGAGTAGAGAGAGAGAGAGGGTGAGGGGAGAGAGAGAGGGGAGAAAGAGGTGGCTTTCAAATCTTCCACGACTGCCATAAATCACGTTCTGGGTTGTGATTTTCTTTCTGGGGTAAGTTCAAAAAACCCTGCCCCTCTTCGTTTGTCTCGCCCTTTTCAACTTCCTCGGTGTTCTTTTCAAAGACTCAGTCTTTGCCTCCAAATCAATGCCCTTTTATTTCCTTTATTTTTTATGGTTTTTTAACATTAAAAAAACTTGGATTTTTTGCTGGATTTTTTGTTTACAAATGTTGTTTCCTGTTCGGTAGTGCCTATCCTGCTTTGGGGATCTATGTTGTTGCTTACTGTTTCCGACCATTTTTTCATAGTAAAATCCGTACAACTCATAATTGTGTTGCTTGCATTTGTTTTTGTTTCTTCATTGACAGTGACTGTAAACACGAAAATTCCTGAAACAAACGAGACAAGAAACACGTGTACAAAATAATATTTTGTATTGATTTTTGGGGTTACAATCTCTTTTACAATTTGTTCCTCTGATTCGATCTCCGTAAGATGTTGGTTTGTGGATGTTGTTGATCCAAGGGCCGTCAAGGCCTGATCTTGGATGAACCGGAAGTTTCTTCAAGGGCCGTTGGTGGCTTGATCTTGAAGGTAGATGAACGTTTCTTCAAGGGCCGTTGGGCTTGATCTTGAAGGTTGGATGGACGATGAACGACGAATGATCTTCAAGGGCTTTTGGGCTTGTTCTTGAAGAACGGATGAACGACGAACGATGAACGAACTTCAAGGGCTTTTAGGCTTGATTCTTGAAGAACGGATGTTGTTGATCTAAGGGCCGTCGGGGCTTGATCTTGGAGGAACATGTGTGTTGATCCAAAGGCCGTCGGGGCTTGATCTCGAAGGTGGATGATTGTTGATCCAAGGGCCATCGGGGCTTGATCTTGGAAGAACGATGAACGAAGAACGAAGAGAGTTTTCTTGATCCTTCGGGATTTGCTTGAGAGTTTTTAGAGTTTCAAAGCTTCAAGATTTTGGTGTGATGTGAATTCGTGTCTTTGTCTTGTGATGGAGAAGCCTATTTATAGATTTTGAGAATGAATCACCACCACAAATTTTCTTGGTGAAGTAAGTGGATATTGTAGGTGAAGTGAGTGTATGTTGTAGGTGAAATGAGTGTATGATGTTGGTGAAATGAGTGGAGGTTATAGGTGAAGTGAGTGTGGATGTTGTAGGCGAAATAAGTGGATGTTGTTGGTGAAATGAGTGTATGATGTTGGTGAAATGAGTGGAGGTTGTAAGTGAATTGAGTGGAAATTGTAGGTGAAGTGAGTGAATGATGTAATTTTAATGCAATGGTCAACATTTATTTCACCAAAATTTCAATGTCTACAGTTGTAATTTCAATGCAATGGTCAACGTTTATTTCACCAAAATTTCAATGTCTACAAATGCCCCCACTTCAAGGCACATCGTATACATGTGTTTGTCACGTGTAGAAGATGCGTTTTGAAGTCTCTTAACGTAGATGTCGATCCAAGGGCCGTCGAGGCTTGATCTTGAATTGGGCTAAAAATTTCTTCAAGGGCCGTCGAGGCTTGATCTTGAATTTGGCTGGAAGGTTTTTTGGTTTCCTCAAATTGTTGATTTTCCACAGGCTTAATCTTCAACTGGGCTGGAGGGTTTTCTGGTTTCTTCCAAGGGTCTGAACTTACTTTCCACAGACTCGATCTTGAACTGGTTTTGATTCAAGGGTGGTGGACACTTAATCTTGAATCGATTTTGTGATCTCTTCAAAAGCCGTCGGGGCTTGATCTTGAAGGAAATGGGACCACGAGCGGTTTTAGGATTTGAACACCTGGCAGGCAAGCACGAGGTGGAGGTGATGGCCTGTTTCTTTGTTCAATCTTTCCAATTCATATTGAAAAAGGTTAGGCAGGCACGAGGTGGAAGTGATGGCCTGTTTCTTTGTTCAATCTTTCCAATTCATATTGAAGAGGGTTAGGGGATGAATCAGCACGTACAGTCGTTGCGTTTGCTGATGATCCACAAGATTGATGTTTCATTGTCACTCGTCTTATCTATTCTCCAGGCAGATGTGGTATCACCTCTGGAAGTACGTCAACAGTTGAAGATGAGTACTCGAGAGCAACGTTAGGTAAGCAATCAGGGAAGGGGTTCCAGGCAATCGATTCCTGACTGGAAGCTTAATTCCAAGTGCTGACTGATTACTCTCTTTCTCATTATCCTGCAGGTAAGAACAAAGACAAGGAAAAAGACAGAGAAAGCATGGTATGAGATAATTTTTCTTTTGAAGAAATAGCGGTGATTTGATGGCGTTGCACGGCGAGGCTTTGCTCTTCGGCGACGGCGCCAGCGAAAGGTCGTTGAAGCTTTTCGAGCTCTTCGTTTAGAGCAACGACGCCGAGCTTAGATTTGACTCTTCCATCTGGATTATGCAGTTCTGTAGAGAAGGGCGTCGTGCTATAGTGATTTGTCACAGCTCATCACGCTATATTCTTCTCTGCTTGTTTCTTTTGCATAGCAGAAGTGGTGCTCAACCTTTTGCATTTGAATGGTCATTCAGAGCATCACTTCTCAGTGACTCATCCATGCTTGGCAGCTTTAGTGTAAAGAGCCAACAGCATATCGATTACTCTGCGATGTCGGTGACTTGAGACCCAGCTCCAACAACAGTTGAAGATGACCACTCGAAAGCAATGCAAGAAAAGCAATCAGGCAAAGGTTCCGAGCAATCAGTTTCAGATCGGATGTTTGATTTCAGGTTCTGACTAATTTATTTCTTTCTCCTCGTCTTGCAGGTAAGCAGGGCAAAGGAAAAGACAGGGAAAAACATGATATGAGATACCTTTGCTTTCAACCCTGATGATATGAGATACGTTTGCTTTTGAAGAAGCAGCAGATGAATCAGCACATGTATTGGTTGTGCTTGTCTCCACATGCTTCGATGTATCAATTTCACCTGCCTTATCTGTTCTTCAGGCATCTGGTATCTTCTTTGGAAGTACATCAATAGTTGAAGATGAGTACTTGAGTGCAGTGCTAGGTAAGCAATTAGGGAAGGGGTTCCAGGCAGTCGGTTCCAACTCGGAAGGTTGATTCCAAGCGTTGGCTGATTGCTCTCTTTCTCCTTGTCCTGCAGTGAAGAGGGAGGACAAAGAAAATGATAGGGAGAAAGCATGCTATGAGATACTCTTGCTCTCAACCCTGATGATATGAGGTACTTTTGCTTTTGGAGGAAAGAGTATAAGATTTTGATGCGGGTGTAAACTTTTCGATCGAAAGGGGTTTCTGGTTGAGGAAATGAGCTGATCATTTTGAGTGACTTGATCGAATAGGTGTTCTCGAAGAGGAAGACAACTGAGTATGCTGAGAGGCTTGGTTGCAGATGCATTCTTGGCAAGGGAGAAGAGCCAAGCATTTTGGATGTGTGCCTTGCCATGGAGGATGAAGGTCGACCTATATAGGGAAAGGCGCAATAGCAGGTAGTGGTGCCGATGTGGCCTTGTCACCCACGCTTGTTTGCAAAAGTATGGTGGTTGGAATAGTGAACTTCACGCATTTTCAACTTTGTCAGAGATTTTTGACAAAGTTGCACGTGTTATCCGACAAGTTGAGATTGCGCCTGAAAAGTGTTGACGGACTTTATGCAGGAAAATCCGGCTTTTGAAATTCAGAGAGTGGTGTCTCTTTGACTTTTGAACAGGTGGCTATGTTGTTTCTCCTTTTATAGAGGTATTGATTGTATTCAAGATGCACAGTTTGAAGATTTCCCGCCTGTGAAAATTATCTCTGCTGTATTTATGAGATTTTACTATATCCAACCTTTCTCTTTTATCATTTCTGAAAATGGCTTATCCGTCTAACATTGGCTTAGATTTGAGTCTTGGGAATGATATAGGTGCGCCGCATCGGGGTGATGGCGCCCGTCCTTCTTATCTTCTGATGACCCTCTTACAGTTGACGACTCCGCGATAGGGGATGCAACAACGGCTACGGTAATAGCTAAGAACCTCCTCACTCCTAGAGATAATAAGTTGCTTTCAAGAAGGTCCGATGAGTTGGCTGTTCAAGAGTCCCGGGCTTTTAGTGTCCAGTGTGCGGGCTCTGTGTCCAATATGGGCCAACGCCTACTTGCTTGAACTCGCCAAGTTGAATCATTGACGGCCGAGGTGGCAAGTCTTAGACAAGAGATCAGGCGGCTCAAGCGTGAGAACAAAGGGTTGCTCAAGCTTGCAGATAATTATTCAACGAGCATGAAGAGAAAGCTTGATCAGCTGCAGAAATCCAAATGTCAGATTCAAAGTTACCATCAGAGGTTTGTGGCTTTCTTCCAAAGGCACATTTTGCCTTCAAAATCTGGAGTTCGACCAAGTATTGAGGCTCCGAATAATCTATCTCCAATGCCCTTTGCTTCTAGGGTTTTGCCAAGCAGTGGGGCTTCACGTGAGCAACATTTGTGAAGGCTCTTTCTTTTTTTTCTTTCTTTTTATTTATTTATTTATTTATTATTATTATTATTATTTTGTTGTTGTACATATTTGTATTTGTAATTCCTCAGAGATATTAATGGACATACTTTATTTCACTAAGTGTATTGTGCTAAATACAATAAAACCTTTTCTTTTTTTTTTCTTTTTTCTTTTAATCACATTTTACAGGATAGTGCCATGCATAATCATATTTTCCAAGTACGCCATGCCATCACCTCTCATTTTGGTTTTCGTTGTTTGCACAGTTACTACTATTTGCACAGTCACCGCACTTCTTTTGCTTATCTGAGTTCTTCTGCATATATATATGTATATATATGGGATCGAATCATCACTGCGCAACCATTGCACAGCCACTGCACTGCTTGTTGCTCTACTGTCACTTCACCGTTTGCTGCATACCCATTGCACTGCTTGTTGCTCTACCGTCACTTCACCATCTACTGTCCTTGTTGCACTATCCACCGTCCTGCTGCTTGAAGCTTGTTGCAGTGCATCACTTTTTGCCATGTGGTGCTGTGCGAAAGACTGCAGCGGGGTTTCGCTGTGTAGTGCCTTTTGGTCACAGTTTTCCCTCGGTGGTGACGTTGGAGTGCTGCTCATTTTTTTGTAATAAGGCTTTGTAACCAAATCCTTCCTTTAAAGAAATAAAGTATCCATATTTTGAATTTGTTCTTTATTCTTCAAAGTGTTTTGTGTTTTTGTTGATGGTGTGACTGTACTTGAAATTTTGAAGTTTCAAGTTGCCTACATACCCTCGTTTGAGGAGGGATCAAGTCATGACGTAGTTCAAAAGAGTGATGGATTGCTTTTGACGGTTGTAATGGTGATTTTGATGACGATTTTGCCGTACACAGTTTATGCTCTTACGGGCCAGAAGCATTGTACCGTGTGCAGTTTAGGCTCATGCAGGCGAGGAGCCCTGTTGCCATGTGCAGTTTAGGTTCGTGCAGGCGAGGAGCTTTGTTGTCACCTTTTATGCTCAAGCAGACCAGGAGCGTGGTGCCGCTTCCTCAGGCGTTGTATTGTTTTGAGTTACGAAACTCTATGCAAGCGCGGAGTTGCCCTGATTTTTTTAGGACAACATTTAAGGTCCATCCCGAGTCCATGACCTCTTGAATGAAATCAGTTTCGATTATGTTGACAATCTCAGCTTCATCTAGGCTTGAAAGTGTATTAACAATGGTTTCTTGCCCCTTTTCCGACTGGTGAATTTGTGGATGCAACGTAGGCTTCATGTGTAATTTCTTTGGAGCGACATGAATCCATCCTTCATCTTCGCTTGACTTGGAACATGCCCCCAACGATCGAGGTGAAGACTTTGAGTCGAAAGAGCCAGAAGTGACGCCTTCCGTAGGGATTTCATCTTCTTTGTCTTCTTGGATCATGACAGGGAAGATGTCTTGGACCTCCCCTTCAGTGCCGTCCTCTTAGGCTTGTTAGCATGAAGATTGTCCGGTATGGATGATGGTGCGCCTTCTTACTTTCAGCAGTCCATTTGTGTCAACCTCCAAGATTGCTTGTCGCTTCATCCTTGAAGGAATTAAGCTTCGAATATCGCCTTTTTCTGCTAGCCCGTCGAGCTTTTCTTCCTTTGACGTTGTCTCCCTATTTCTAAAAAGCTTCTTGTTGTCTTCAAGTCTTTCCAAAGCTGACCAACGAGAATGAGAGCTAGCCGTGTTACTTCGCTTCTTAGGTTTTGACAACCTTTCAAAAACAGAGCTTTGGGATGTTGGCATGGTAAGCCTCTTGAAGACAGAGGTTCGATTTTGACAACCAATGCGATTAAGTGCTGACATTCTGGGTCTTGAACGATTCATCCTATCAAAGACTAACGGCCGGGGGGCGGGTTTAAGCTCCTCTTAATCTTGCTCAATACTCATGCTGATGTGTTGAGTGCTAGCGTTTTTCGCTTTGCTTGAAATCTTCACGGGTGCATTAGGTGTGAAGCTAAGTCCAGCTTTGTTGTTGTCCACTTCGTAACCATGCTTCTTCAACTTCTTTTGAGTCTCGGTGAGGTCACGTTCTTTGTCGTTGATTGTGTTTGAAGCCTTTTTTCCAGGATTCGAAGAAGAAGCGAAGTCTTACCCAGCATTCGACATGAGTTTGTAGGCATTTGGATCAAAACCTTCTTCGGTCCTCTTGGTTGGAAGAAAGCTTGGTTCCACCCCATTTGGCAGAGCTTTTATGAAGCCTTGTGGTGGTCTTGCAACCTTAGCGTTGCCTAGCTATGTCAGAGGCAAAACTGCATTTGTCTTGAGCAACTTTACATTATCCTTGTGCCGCTGTGCATCGGCTTTGCTTGCTCCAGTTTCAAACGGGGATTGACCATTCTTTCTTCTCGACATCAGGATGTATCGGAAGACGGGTGTGTTTGGTCCATTTGAGGGTGTCCCACTCCCTTTGGTTGTTGCAGGTTTAGCAAGCTCATCATCATTTTTGCTTGCAGACGGCATAGCTTCTCCTTCTTGCTTCTTGGGCATGGGTTGCTATTCCTGCTTTTTAGGTGTTGCTTTGCCCGTGGATTTGATCTCTTTTGGAAGAGCTTCGGGTACCATGTCTTCATCCATGTAGAACTTGGCGTCTGCGAAATGTTATTCGGCTTCGGTGAATAGCTTAGTGTCGCCATAGATCACCTTCACTCCTTCTCTGTAAAACTTTAAGCATTGGTGAAGGGTAAACGGTACTACTTCATTCTCGTGGATCCAAGGCCTTCCTAAGAGCAAGCTGTAAGAAGTTATTGCATCAATCACGTGGAATATCATGCTTGACTTGAGTTCGCCAATGGTCATCTCCACACGGATCATGCCCATCGTTCTTTGTCCTCCTTGGTTAAAACCTTGGATTAGTAGACAACTTAGGGATAGTTCATCCACCTTGATGCTGATTGTGGTCATTGTTAACTTTGGCATGATGTTTATGGCTGATCCACCATCCATAAGCATACGGTTGACTTTGTGCTCCCTTACGTATCCCAAGACGAAGAGAGGACGATTATGAGGCTTTGATCCCAGCAGTAAGTCTTCATCCGTGAAGCTGATCGCGTCCTGGACGGCACAGCATGTGGCACATTCGTGTGGCCGATGCTTCAAGCCTTCGTTCTTGCTTTCTTGTACCTCATAGTCGTCAGGACTTGCCAAGGCCGCTGCTAGTGCTCTTCGCATCTTCTTTGGCAATCGTAACGCTTCCTCGATGCTAAAGTGCATTGGCAAACCTTCTTTGGCCGTGAGGGTCTTTTCTTCCTTGATAGTGGTGGCTTTGCCTTTTGAAGGTTCTTCTATTTCCACCTCAACCATATGACATGTAGCGGTAGTGCACTATTGGAAAAAGTCATTCAGGAAGTACTCGTGCAATGAGACGGGAATGTGTGGCTCTTGTTCCATAGGTTCCTCAGCATATGTTGGCTTAGCAGCTCTTATATTTCTTTTAGGCTTCCTATTGTTGCGGCGGCGGTGCTTTCTCCCTTGCTCCCCCTTTAGCCTTGGGGCTTGCGGTCTTGGCTTTTTCGTATTTTTATGGGTCACCAATGTCCACCCTTCTTCATTGTCGGTAGGTGCGTCTTGGTTGCTTGCCCCCAGTAATGGTGGTGCAGAAAGTGCCGTGTGGTTTGAGCATTGACGGGAAAAGTCAGGTGTCACTTAGAAATGTACGGGATCGAATGATCCAAATGCAATCGTGGTAGTATGTGTTACAGCTGTGTCTTCAAGGTCAAGCTCGATTTTCCCTTGTTGAGCTAGCTTCATGATGAGCTCTTTAAGGACGAAGCACTTGCCAACATGATGACTCACGATACGATGGTACTTGCAGTACCTAGGATCGTTTATGCGATTCATCTCTTAAGGACACTTGCATTCGGGTAGCTCAATCACCTTCTTTTCCAGTAAGTCATCTAACACTGCAGCCATGTCAGAGTCAGGAAAAGGGTACGTCTTCTGCTCCAGTTCCCTCAAGGTGTTTTTATACCTATCTTGGGTGCGAGAAAGCTCACCTCTCTTTATCTCCTTCGCTTTGTTTTTGGATGAGATCTTGATGGACGTGGAGGAAGTTTTGATGGGGGTAGTGTTGACGGTAAAAACTTCCTTGGCAGGCTTCTTCCCAGTCTTGTCTACATTTGGGGATAACACCTTATCCTTCTTGAAGTCGGTGATCGGCTCTTTCTTCCCGTGATTGGCGATACTTAGCTCCATGTCGTGGGAACGAGTCGCCAGCTCCTCAAATGTTCTTGGTTTTATGCCTTAAAGGATGTAATGTAACCCCTAGTGCATGCCTTGAACGCACATCTCAATGGCGGAGGTTTCAGAAAGCCGATCTTTGCAATCCAGACTTAATGAACGCCATCTATTGATGTAGTCGACGACAGGTTCATCCTTCCACTGTTTCGTACTGGTCAGCTCCAGCATGCTTGTGGTGCGGCGAGTGCTGTAGAAGCGGTTGAGGAATTCTCTTTCTAGCTGATCCCAACCGTTGATAGACTCGAGCTCGAGGTCGGTGTACCAGTCAAAGGAGTTGCCTTTCAGTGAGCGCACGAACTACTTGACGAGGTAGTCTTCCTCTGTTCCAGCATTGTTGCAGGTTTCAATGAAATGGGCGACATGTTGCTTTGGGTTTCCCTTTCCATCGAACTGCATGAACTTTGGCGGCTGATAACCCCTCAGCATCTTCAAAGCGTCAATCTTCTTGGAGTAGGGCTTTGCGTATAGTACGGAGTCATGCGAGCTTCCTTTGTACTGCGCCTTGATGGTGCTGGCGATCATCTCCTGCAGCTACTGGATAGAGAGAGATCCCATGAGTGCTGCTACTTGGTCTGGCTTCAGCTTCTCTTCGATTTCTTCTGCCGGAGGCTCATCTTCTTCACCGGCTTCTTTCTTTAATGGATTAACCATTGGGTCGACTTTTATGTAGGGCTTTGCATCTAGCGGGTTGACAAGTGCGGCGATTTGCAAATCTTTTTCCTCCACAATCCGCGTGAGTTTTGCGATCGCTTCATTCATTTGAGCCAGCTGTTTCTCAATTGAAGTTGCTCTGGTAGTCATGACTTGCATGGCTGTGCTGTCGCTCGAGTCAGCATCAGAAAGCAAGGACTCGGAGTACTTCCTTAGGCTTTCCTCCCTTGGCGCCCTTAGCGAGGCCAAGGTGATCACGGGCTCGTGCCTCGGGTGCTCTTGTTCCTTCGACAGGGTTGTGTAGGGGTGGAAGTCACGGCAAAGAGGGCTCTTGCCTTGCTTCGGGTTGTGATGCCCGAAATGTCACCACTTGCGGCAAGGATGTTCTTGTTCTTCATTTTGGTTACGGGAACAGCTTGATCCTTTCCTGACGCCATTGATTTTGGAGATGTGCTTTGGTTTTCTTGAACGGAGAAAGAGATGAGAGGTAGAGATAATCCCACCGGGCGTGCCAAATTTGTAAACACGAAAATTCCTGAAACGAACGAGACAAGAAACACGTGTACAAAATAATATTTTGTATTGATTTTTGGGGTTACAATCTCTTTTACAATTTGTTCCTCTGATTCGATCTCCGTAAGATGTTGGTTTGCGGATGTTGTTGATCCAAGGGCCGTCAAGGCTTGATCTTGGATGAACGGGAAGTTTCTTCAAGGGTCGTTGGTGGCTTGATCTTGAAGGTAGATTAACGTTTCTTCAAGGGCTATTGGGCTTGATCTTGAAGGTTGGATGGACGACGAACGATGAATGATCTTCAAGGGTTTTTGGGCTTGTTCTGGAAGAACGGATGAACGACGAACGATGAACGAACTTCAAGGGCTTTTGGACTTGATTCTTGAAGAACGGATGTTGTTGATCCAAGGGCCGTTGGGGCTTGATCTTGGAGGAACAGGTGTGTTGATCCAAGGGCCGTCAGGCTTGATCTTGGAAGGTTGAACGAAGTTGATCTTGGAGGAACAGGTGTGTTGATCCAAGGGCCGTCAAGCTTGATCTTGGAAGGTTGAACGAAGTTTCTTCAAGGGCAGTCGGGGCTTGATCTCGAAGGTGGATGATTGTTGATCCAAGGGCCGTCGAGGCTTGATCTTGGAAGAACGATGAACGAAGAACGAAGAGAGTTTTCTTGATCCTTGGGGATTTGCTTGAGAGCTTTTAGAGTTTCAAAGCTTCAAGGTTTTGGTGTGATGTGAATTCATGTCTTTGTCTTGTGATGGAGAAGCCTATTTATAGATTTTGAGAATGAATCACCACCACAAATTTTCTTGGTGAAGTAAGTGGATGTTGTAGGTGAAGTGAGTGTATGTTGTAGATGAAATGAGTGTATGATGTTGGTGAAATGGGTGGAGGTTGTAGGTGAAGTGAGTGTGGATGTTGTAGGCGAAATAAGTGGATGTTGTAGGTGAAATGAGTGTATGATGTTGGTGAAATGAGTGGAGGTTGTAGGTGAATTGAGTGGAAGTTGTAGGTGAAGTGAGTGAATGATGTAATTTTAATGCAATGATCAACATTTATTTCACCGAAATTTCAATGTCTACAGTTGTAATTCCAATGCAATGGTCAACGTTTATTTCACCAAAATTTCAATGTCTACAGTGACATTGTTTAATGTTTTGCTATTTCCAGGTGTGTGCACAAATGAAACTAATCACAGACAAGTGATTTTTTTCCCCCAATTTTGTGTGTGAAATCAAATCACAAGGGTCCAAGATTTGTGGAGAAGATGTTGTGTTCTTGTTCAGGAAAGCAATTCAAATTCGAAGAGCCGCCGCACTCGTCGGAGTCCCTTGCCACGAGGGACTTCTCGGCGAGTGCCCTTTCGTCTCAGACCGGCGACTGGGAATCCACTCTCAAAGAAGATCTGTCTTTGAATTATGAGGTGTGTTTTTGTTTCGTTATGTGAATTTCATGTTTTGAATGCTTAAACCCAAAAATTGAAAACTGAAATGGTTATCAAACGGGCCCTAAGCTTGTTGATTAATTTTGTGTTTTTCGATGAGCTTTAAGGAAGCTAGAGCTTTGTTGGGGAGGCTTGAATTCCAAAGGGGGAATTTTGATGCTGCACTTCAGGTGTTTCAAGGTATTGAAATTAGAAATTTAACCCCGGCGATGGCCAAGGCTACTGTGGAGAGAACTAGGCAAAGAAAACCGCGCACGAAAGGCAATAATGTGGTTCTTCCCAGTGTAATGTCAATGCACTCTGTGAGCCTACTTATTGAAGCAATATTACTTAAGGCAAGATCATTGGGAGAACTTGGAAGATATATAGGTATGTGCTTACCCTTTCCAATAAATTAGATTACATTGAGATTAGCATAGTATTGATTAGTTTGTGTGCTTTTGTACTTTCTTATTCATCAGAGGCTGCGAAGGAGTGTATTGATACAGTTGAATCAGCACTACCTAACGGAATGCCTGAAACATTGGCGAGGACTGCAAATTGCCAGACATGTTTCACAAAGCGCTCGAGCTGCTCCCCAATTTATGGACAAAGGCAGGCTATCTTGATGAGGCTATCACTGCGTATTGCTGGGCTCTAATCAAGCCATGGAATTTGGAACTGGAGAGGTTGGCTGCTATTCAGAAAAGCTTAGCTTGCACATTACTCTATGGCGGTGTTGAAGCAAACCTCCCCCTCGGTTACAAATATGGGGCATAACAATGCACAAAAATAATACGGAAGAAGCAATTCTGTTGTTGGTAATTCTTATGAAAAAGGTGGCTTTGCGAGAGATAAGGTGGGATCCAGAAATCATGGATCATCTGACTTATGCTCTTTCTGTTACCGGATTGTATGAATTATTAGCAGATCATGTGGAGCAGGCCCTTCCGGGGTTGTATACACGAGCTGAGAGGTGGTACTTTCTTGCTCTTTGTTTTACAGCCTGTAGAAAAAATGAAGTAGCCTTGAACCTTTTGAAAAAGGTTGCAGGCTGTTCCGAAGCAAAGAACAAGCCCCATTTCCCTTCTTTTCTCTTGGGAACAAAATTGAGTTCCCAAGATCCGATTCACGCTCGTGAAGGGATGGATTTTTTGCGTAAAGCTATTGCCTTGGTGAATCATCAATGCGAGCATTTCATGGTCAATGCCATAAATATCTTGGTGTTTGCTATGGCAGTGCAGCAAGGGCTTCAGTATCGGATCATGAAAGAATGTCTTTTCAAAGTGAGTCTTTGAACTCTCTAAACCACGCTGCTCTTAACAGGAAGGAGGATCCTGACGTGATGTTTAGTCTGGGCCTCGAAAATGTAGTGCAGAGGAATCTGGATGCAGCTTTCGAAAATGCAATGAAGTACTCGGATATGGTGGCTGGAAGCTCAGGACAAGGTTGGAAGCTATTAGCCCTTACAATTTCTGCAGAGCAGCAGTTCAAGGATGCTGAAACGATAGTTGATTTTGCTTTGGACGAAGCCGGAAGAGTGGATCAGTTAGAACTGCTCAGATTGAAAGCCGTGCTTCAAGTTGCTCAGGAACATCCCAAGCAAGCAACAGAAACCTACAGAATATTGCTAACTCTTGTTCAAGCACAGAGGGATAAAAAAGCTAAGAACTTCGAGCAAGAGAAAACCCTTGATTGCGAGGTTTGTGTTCCTTAGTTCTAAACCTTTAGCGATAAACGAGTTGAAAGGGCTCTATGAAGTCGACACATTTTTGCTTCTCAGTTAAACTCTCTCTTCTTTGTGCTTCAGGCATTTGTCGAAAGAAACTTGGAGAAGGAAGCATGGCAAGACGTGGCAGCGGTTTATACAAAACTCGGTTTGTGGAGTGATGCAAAAATATGTGTCAACAAAGCCAAATGGATCGAATTTTACTCTGCCCATAGTTGGCAAACGACAGGTACAATTTTTTCCCGTGTTACGTTGTCCTAGAGCTCAAGTTACTAAATATGATCGTGTTTGTGTGCATTGAAAACAAGCGCTTGCGAGCTCATACTAAATGCATAACTTGAATTCATCTGCAGGTCTATTGTTTGAAGCTCAATAACAACACAAGGAAGCCCTTATTTCATTCTCAGTCGCATTGTCAATAGAGCCAGATCATGTTTCACGCATTGTTTCGACTGTAGAAGTATTGATGAAACTCGGTAGCCAGTCGCTCCCTATGGCGAGAAGCTTTCTAATGAACGCACTGCGATTAGAACCGACAAACCACAAGGCATGGTTGAACCTCAGATTGATTTCGAAGAAGGAAGGCTCAATACAAGAAGCAGCCTACTTTTTCAAGCTGCGCATGAGCTTCAGCTCTCAGCTCCAGTTCGAAGCCTTGTGTAATAGTTAGTGGTCCCTAATTATTCGTAAGATTAAAGGAAGCACCAACATTGTCACAAAGTCAAATGACAACGCGAGGAGTACTGACAATGTGCATCAACATCATCATCATCATCATCATCATCATGAGCAGAATGATGATATATGCACTGTGTGTCACTTTGGAGGCGATCTGATTCTGTGTGATCGGTGTCCTCCTGCATTCCACACTAGTTGTCTCGGTTTGAAGGACGTGTTCGAAGGCGACTGGTTCTGCCCATCGTGTTGCTGTGTGAAGTGTGGTGAAGGAAACCCTAAGGAGGATAGACATAATGGTTTTGTGATGTGTGGCCAATGTGATAAAAAGCACCACTTTGGGTGCCTGAGGAATTGGAATGGAATTCCAAAGGAAATTGGTTTTGCAGCAGAAAATGTGAAGGCATAGATATGGGGCTCAACAAGATTGTGGGGAAACGAATTCTGGTGGGTCCCGACAATCTGACCTGGACACTATTGAGGCCATCTCCTCCGTCTGATTTTGATATGGAGGACCTGACAGAGAACTACAACATGCTCAATTTGGCCCTGAGTGTGATGCACGAGTTTTTCGAGCCTTCTAAGGATCCTTACATGAAAAGAGACATTGTCGAGGACATTATTTTCAACAGAGAATCGGACTTGAGCCGCCTGAATTTCAGAAGGTTTTACACGGTGCTTTTGGAGAGGGATGAGGAAGTGATTACCGTCGGTAGAGTGAACTAGGTTCCATTATGGTAGACAAGGAATGTGTCGTGTTATGATGGATGAGCTCGAAAACCAGCTCGTCAACTTGGGAGTTGAGAGACTGGTTTTGCCTTCTGCTTCTGGCACACTGGATACACGGACTAGCACTTCATTTGGGTTTTCAAAGATGACAGCTAATGAGAGGATGCAGTTTCTGAATTATACTTTCATGGATTTCCAGGGCACCATCTTGTGCCATAGAGTATTGAAACAGACCAACACTACGACGCCAGCAACCATACCGTTCGGAGGAAGTATCAAATTTGATGGATCGCCCGGTGCCACCTCTACAGTAACTCAGGCAGAAGACAATCAACCGGAGAATGGAGCTTCAGACCAAGAATTGGGGAACGTTGCCTCCGGTGACAAGTTTTTGATTGATGTTGACTGCATGCTGCCTAGTTTCTCGGCGTGGTACAACGAACAGAATTTTAGGTTGATTCCAGGATTTTGTTAGGGTGTAACCATATGGGATAACTGAACAAGTTATCGAGGGAAATATTTGACAGATACATTTGGTAATTATGTACAATTTTTTAATGTGTTATTAAACTAAATATCACTTATCAAATTTTATTTTTCGTTCTCACTCAGTTTTTCTTGTTTTAATTCATCAGTGCACAAGTATTTCCATGATTTTTTTTCCCTTGATTCTACTTCAAGAATGAGTTTAAATGTACATATATATATACGCCGCAAGAAAATATAAACTTACTAATCATTGTGCCTATCAAATACAGCCTCTTAAGCAAAACAGGAAACTCCGAGAAAGACAAAGGTGCTCTACCTAGCGGAAATGAGGATCACGAGCACAGCGGATGCTAGCCACTCCAATTATCCTCGTCCTTGTAGGGTCCTTTATCCTGCATTTCTAAACATGTATAAGATACAAGCCGCGAAGCAACTAATAACGTTAGATATACAAAATCATCAGGTGTCCCACCTCGTCGGAAACCATTCTGGGCGGCGACCAAACTAGAATTTGTCTATCATTGCCACCAGTGTACAATTCCTGCAATGAGAGACATGAATTACAATTCATACAGGATTCCAAAATCATCAATAATCCGCAGATAACAAGGTGAACTCATGGAATAAATAAATAACTGAAGACAAATTTCAACAGAGTTTGTAATTATAAATATGATCTTAGAACAGTCGGAAAAAGGGTTTACAGCTCTCATTGATTGACATAGAAATTGGAACAACTGACTGGAATAAAGAAAAATCCTAAATTGTTTGAAGAGTACCTGATCCTGTGAACTAAACCAGCAACAATTTACATGTTCATAGTGACCACAAAATTTCAGGGATGTTTTACCCGACCACATATCGAATGCCTGAAAAACAAAATCTGGATGTCAAACGTTGAAGTTTGTGTCAACAAGGCTTGTAATCATTTCTCTAGCTAGCCATCATTACTTTACTTTACCTTACTAGTCATCATTACTTTACTTTACTTTACTTTACTTTAGTAGTCATCATTACTTTACTTTACTTTACTTTAGTCATCATTACTTTACTTTACTTTAGTCATCATTACTTTATTTTCGTTATTTTCCTCTTCCGTGTTTTCCTCTTGTAATTATCCTTTGGCTTGTCCACTTGTGTTTTGTAATCATCACAATAGTTTTGGCTCTCTATAAGAGATGTCTTCTCCCTTGTAAACATCAATAATGAAAAACATTACAATTTCTGAGATGGTATCAGAGCAGTCGATCATGACTGACTCTTGAACCTCAAAAACAGAAAGAAAAAAGCTTCCGCCATATCATATCAGTTTTATTTTTTTATTTCAACTTCACTGATCTTAAGCCTATACAATGGCTAGTGATGATGAAGTATCAGACCCACCAATTCAGTCTTTCACACCAGGTGAATCAAACTCCACCACACAAGTGGTCACCATTCAAAATGATAATTCTAATTTCTCTGCAGGAATTAAACTTGATGAGAACAACTATTCTCTATGGCACCAAGTCATAGAGATGAAAATTGCTGGTCGAGAAAAACATGGGCATCTTTCTGGTGATACCAAGCAGCCTGCAGTTACAGACCCATTGTATAACAAGTGGCGAGCTGAAAATTGCCAAGTCAAAAGTTGGTTATTTGATGCTATGACGCCCAATCAGATGAAGCGGTTCATCCGTTACGACACAGCCATGCAGGTATGGGATGCCATAAAAAAAACTTACTCAGATGGCTCTGATGAAGCAAAAATTTATGATCTTCATAAAAGGTCATTTACCATGAAGCAAAATGGAGCTCCTATTACTAACTATTACAGCAATCTCACCGAGATTTTTCAAGAACTTGATCAACTTAGTCCCTCTAACATGAAGGACCCAGATGATATCTCATCAAGGCAACAAGAAATTGAGCGACTTCGAGTCTATATGTTTCTTGCAGGATTAGACAACAAGTTTGATCAAATTCGTGGTGAGATTTTAAGGATGGAGCCCAAACCTGGTCTTGAAGGAGCCTACTCTCATGTCAAACGTGAAAGCAACCGACAAGGAACCATGTCAGAAAATACCACCATGCCTGAAGCTACTGTGCTCTTTACCACAAATTCTCGATCTCCACAAGGACCTCGACTTCAAAACATAAACTCCTCAACAGCTGATCGATTTCGTAATCGACCACCTATGCAGTGCACCAAATGCGGATTGAAAAATCATACTATCCAAGGCTGTTATGAGATTATTGGCTATCCAGAAGGATGGGTTCACAAAGGACAAAAGAAGGAATCCAGCAGAGCATCATTCACCACCTCTGAGTCTTCTCAAGATGTTAGCTTATCTGACAATGTCTCAAAAGCCTTGAACACCTCAGGTATATCGAATTCTACATCCGCTAATACTTGTAGTAGATCGTGGATTATTGATACAGGTGCCACAGATCACATGACGTCTGATGCTAACATTCTTCACTCACTAAAAACAGCCAACCAGACATTCATTACCAGTGCCAATGGTTCAATCTCTCCGGTTACCGGAGAGGGCTCATTTTCACTAACTTCCTCACTCAATCTTGATCATGTCCTAGTGGTCCCATCCCTAGATTACGACCTTTTGTCTGTTTCTCAAATTATTGACTCCCTTAATTGTTCTGTTTCTTTTTGGCCACTATATTGTCTTTTCCAGGATCTGCTCACGAGGGCCGTGATTAGTTGTGGTACTAGAAGGGGCAAACTATATTATTTGGACTTAACGGAAGATTGCAGCAATAGATTGAGTCAAGTGCATCATGTAAGCACAAACGAATCAACCCGAATGAAGAAGATTTGGTTATAGCACAGGCGATTAGGACATCCCTCATTTGGTTATCTTAAACTTTTATTTCCTGAACTTTTTTCCCAATTCAAAGAATCCGATCTCCATTGTGAAATTTGTATTTTGGCCAAAAGTCATCGTGTTTCTTATCCATTAAGATTAAATAAAAGTTATGTGCCATTCATGGTTGTTCATTCTGATGTTTGGGGTCCTGCCAGAATTCCTACCACTTATGGCTTTAGATGGTTTGTGACATTTATAGATGACTGTACTAGAATGACCTGGGTGTTTCCAATGAAGCACAAGAGTGAAGTCCCTACCAAGTTCAATATCTTTCATCAATATGTTGCAACTCAGTTTGACAAGAAAATTCAGACACTCAGGTCTGATAATGGAGGAGAATATGTCAATCATGCTTTGCATAACTATTTGCAGGAGCATGGTATTGTTCATCAAACCACATGTGCCTATACACCTCAACAAAACGGTGTAGCAGAGAGGAAGAATCGACATCTCTTAGAAGTGGTTCGTGCATCTTTATATGGTGCCAACATGCATCATAAGTTTTGGGGAGAGGCATTGTGTTCTGCAACATATCTCATCAATCGGACACCATCCAGCACTCTCCAATATCAAACACCATTCCAAACACTTAACCACCTTCTCACCATTCCATCTATCCCAAATTTAGAACCACGTGTCTTCGGGTGTGTGGCTTATGTACAGGTTTATGCACATCAACGAGGGAAGTTTGATCCATGTGCCATTCGTTGTGTATTCTTGGGTTATTCTGATACAAAAAAGGGATACAAATGTTTTCATCCTCCAACCCAAACTTTGTATATCACTGCAGATGTCCAATTTCAAGAAGGAGAAACATATTTTTCAACGGGAGACACTGAGTATCCCGTTCAGGGGGAGAATAGTATGTTTGAAGAGGACACCCAAGACATTAGCAACATTAAAATTGTTGCAGAGATGTCAGAAACTGAGATCAATGTCGATAAGTCGGTAGACGACTATAATCAAATGGTATATGCAGAAACAGAATCATCGACTCCAACAACAGACACAGAAGTGCATCCAGCAACGTTAAGTCCAGAATGCTTGCAATTGCCTTCTTTGACAGTACCACACGATCAATCAGCCCCGGAACACAATCAACAGGTAACTGATCAATCTAATTCTATTTCTGATGAGAGCATACCTGAGTCAAGTCAAATTGAGTCCACTAAATATCAACTTCCCCCTAGAAAATCTCGAGGGATTCCTAAGCAGTTATACGATCCTGATCCTAAAGCCAAGGTTAAATACCCAATTGCTAACCATGTGTCCCTTCATAGGCTATCTACATCATGTGAGGCATTTGTAAATCAATTATCCACTGTATCTATTCCTTGTAGTGTAGAGGATGCTATGAATGATCCCAGGTGGACTCGTGCAATGAATGAAGAAATGGAGGCACTCCAGAAAAATTCCACTTGGGAGTTAACTAACCTACCCAAGGGGAAGAGAGCAGTTGGTTGCAGGTGGATATACACAGTAAAATTCAATGCAGATGGCACTATTGAGCGATACAAAGCAAGATTAGTGGCAAAAGGCTACACGCAGACATACGGCATTGACTACGGAGAGACTTTTGCACCTGTAGCCAAGATAAGCACTATTCGTGTACTCTTATCCCTGGCAGCAAACCTTGACTGGCCTTTGCAACAGTTCGATGTCAAAAATGCTTTCTTGCATGGAGACTTAGAAGAAGAAGTTTATATGGAGCTTCCCCCAGGATGCAAGCTGGATCCCAATCAGACCAATAATGTTTGTAAACTAAAAAAGTCGTTGTATGGTTTAAAGCAATCACCGAGAGCTTGGTTTGGGAGATTTACCAAATCAATGAAATTTTTCGGATACAAGCAAAGCAACTCTGATCATACTCTTTTCTTAAAGCATAAGAAAGGTAAAATCACTGCTCTTATTGTATATGTGGATGACATGGTGGTTACAGGAAATGATCCAGAAGAGAAGGCAGCACTGCAACAGTATCTAGCAAGTGAATTTGAGATGAAAGATCTCGGTGCCTTAAAGTATTTCTTGGGCATTGAGGTGGCCCGCTCACAACAAGGAATATTTCTTTCACAACGGAAATATGTTCTTGATATTTTGACGGAAACCGAGATGCTAGCATGCAAACCAGCAGATACCCCAATTGAGTTGAATCACAAACTTGGTGAATATCCTGATCAGATACTTACCAACAAAGAAAGATATCAGCGACTTGTTGGCAAGCTAATATATCTTGCACATACTAGACCAGATATAGCATATGCAGTTAGCATGGTGAGCCGGTTTATGCATGCACCAAGTGAAACACACATGGATGCTGTAAACCGTATCTTGAGGTATTTAAAGTCAGCTCCTGGGAAAGGATTAATGTTTTCAAAACATAATCATCTAGACGTTAAAGGCTACACTGATGCTGACTGGGCTGGTGATGTAACTAACAGACGATCAACATCAGGATACTTTGTTATTGTTGGAGGAAATCTAGTCTCTTGGCGTAGTAAGAAACAAAAGGTCGTTGCTAGATCAAGTGCTGAAGCAGAATACCGAAGCATGGCACATGGTGTATGTGAACTACTTTGGGTGAAGAATTTACTGAGAGATTTGGGATTTAGTCCCAAGCATGCTATGCATCTACATTGTGACAACAAGGCTGCGATTGACATTGCTCACAATCCGGTTCAACATGATCGAACCAAACATGTGGAGGTGGATAGACATTTTATTAAAGAGAAAATTGAGGCAAGACTTATTGAAGTTCCACTCGTCAAATCTGAAGATCAATTAGCAGACATGCTCACCAAAGCAGTCACAAGTACAGTATTTCACAACTCACTAAGCAAGTTGGGCATTCATGACATCTATGCACCAACTTGAGGGGGAGTGTCAACAAGGCTTGTAATCATTTCTCTAGCTAGCCATCATTACTTTACTTTACTTTACTAGTCATCATTACTTTACTTTAGTAGTCATCATTACTTTACTTTACTTTACTTTAGTCATCATTACTTTACTTTCGTTATTTTCCTCTTCCGTGTTTTCCTCTTGTAATTATCCTTTGGCTTGTCCACTTGTGTTTTGTAATCATCAATAATGAAAAACATTACAATTTCTGAGAGTTTGTAGAGATGCTTGTATTTTAATCCACATGTACAATTCAAAAGACTCAAACCTACAAAAAGAATGCACTACCTTCACAGCTGTCATGCATGGAACAAAAACAAGCTCCGAATTCTGATTTGTAGCTAACTGTATGGGCTTGCTGCTTTGAAAACGCACAGTTTCAAAGTTCACCAAAGTATTGCAGCCAGATTCTATATCCCACAACCTGAGTCTTGAATCGGAACCTGAAATGCAAAAGCTCGATCAATGACATCGGCAGTGAGGAATGAGTGAAAAACCAATTAGACTGACTTATGCACGGAAGGAATGAATCAAACATTAGGAAACTATGGTGTGAGATTCCCCATGCATGCTTTTCTCTTTTTATTTTTATTTTGTGTTGGAGGTCGTATTCTAAAGTGTGATCTGTACTGTATGACACCAGCGAATCGGGTTAAGCTGCAATAATTCTGTGATATAAGTGTAAACTGATGGATATAATTAAAAAAAGTAAACTGTGAACCTGAAACACTATGATTAGTATAAACATTAACTCGGTTAAAGGGACTCAAACATAGGATAGACAATTTAAATGGATTTCCTTCTCAAGCATATCAAACCTCCAAAATTAAATCACTCAAACTGCACTTAAGAGGTACATGCCGACTTCAGTGGCTTTTAATCCAGTAACAGCACCGTAATGAGCAGTGGCACGATCCTGACTAGACAGCATCCCTGGATGTAATCTTTGCTTCACAGATCCCTTTACAGGACCTTTGCCAATAGGTGAGTGCTTTGCACCACTTCCATTAGTAAGTATCCTTTGTGGTGCCCGAGCTTTTGCAGATGTGCTTTGACTTGGGGACGAGGACTTAACTGTTGAACCCTGAGCCGGACATAAAATAAAATATTATCAGTAAAAGGAAAAGTTCACCGTAATGATTTTCTCCAGGTAAAACTTGATTCTCCTACTAACTACAAGCTTCAATAACAAACATTGCTAATAATGCAATGAAGTTATAATCGAAATTTGAAAAAAAATGGAACTCGGGACTTATGCAAGCAAATAGACATCACATATAATGGGTTGTGCATTCACACTGTATCTTCAGTGTGGATCATCGTAATGGTTGAGATCTCATCACGCTTCATTGTCATAAAAGTCACAGATCCATGTGACACCAAAAAGTTTAGCTGTGTTCAACTTTGTATTGAATAAAACGGAGAAGAATAACATGACGGGAAAGAAAGAAAGCATACAAACTTTTTACAGTACCAATGTTTAATAGGTTGTCAAAGTGGAAACAACATTTCCCAAAAATGGATGTAAAAACATTTCAGAAATGCTGGTGAAATAGGCTAACTAACAGTGAAGCAAATAATGTTCATAAAAATTGAACAAAATAAGTACGCGATAAGTAATTTGAAAAAAAAGGCTTTTGGCTCAGCCAAGAAAAGAAGAAAACCTTAATTGTGGAAGAGCGTTCCAAGATCGGTGGGCGCCTCCCAAGCTGAGACTGAGATTGATCCAAAACAAGAGAACATCCGGCACGTCTAATGTCCCAAAAACGTATTGCACCATCACATTCACATCCACCTGTAAGCAAAACCCACTCGCTAGAAGTAGACCATTCCACAGTCATCACACCATCTGCCATCATGAAAATACAGCACTTAGGACCCTCTAGATGCACGAAACTTTATTCTACGTTATATGTTAAAACTTAAACCCAAGAAACAAGACTAAAAACACTTGTACTTTTGTAAACAAAAACTAGAGAACCCAAAGTAAGAATATAAATCTACCAAGAGCTGAAACCTAGCTTTACGACACTAAGGTTCTAAGCATGAATTCTGCCAACACGGTGTATTATAAATTTCCTGCTGTCCACAATTACAGGGTTCAACCAGAAAATCCAAATGCTACAAATTACAAAATTCTGAGAAAACCGACTAGGCCGGATTGTTTAAAGAAGCGAATTTTCGCAACATTCGTGATTGTCCACCCCAAATTTCAAGAACAAGCCCTGCTTATATCCTCAATATTGTCATCCAAAATGTTTCAAGTGTTCACATAACCATGATAAGAAGTTAATATTTTCTAACTTTGTACGTATCAAGTATGCATCAAACGTCGAATTCTGTGAATTTTGGGACATACCGCGGTGGCCAGACAAGGTGTGAGCAAAAGCCCCAGAGGCAATATCACAGAGGCGGACTTGAACATCCTCGGTTCCGGCAGCAATGAGCATGTGAGAAGTTGCCAACGGCGACATTGCAGTCCGGTACACCTTCCCCGGCATCTTGAACTCCATCACTACCTGAGTCGTATTCGTGTCCCAAACATTGATGTGATGTGATGATCGTACGACCCCGTCACAAACAGTCCGGTGTCGACGGGATACCACACGGCGGAGGACACCGCGTACTTATGCCCGTGCTCGTGCTGCTTATCCACCGCAAACAGGCACTTGTGCCTCGTGATAGCTCCGCCGCCTACGTAATCGGTCCCGCGCTGGACATCCAACACGGCGGCGGAAGCATCGGAGGCGCTGGATAACAGGCACCGGCCCTCCGTCAAATCAAGCTGGAGAGAGTTGACGGAGCCGCGGTGAGGGGAGATGATGTCCTTGTGATTGGAGAGTTGGAGCGTTTGCCCGCTTCCCTGTCTCCGATTTCCCGCCACATTTTCGGAGCATCTTCTTCTTGTACCAAATGCAAAAGCGAAGCAGAGGTTCACAACGCAACGGTGTCGTATCGCAGTGTTTTCTCTCACACTCTGGAAGTATGAATTCTCAAACCGGAACAGGTTTTGTTGTTACAGAATCCGTTTTCTGTTCTTCCGGGCTTCGCTTTGATTGTCGTCCTGGTTGACTCGGATGGACTCGGACACGTTATTGAGTGGGTTCTGGTTGTACTGGTTGACAAATGACGCGTCAGCGAAATGACAGCGTCAGCGAACAAGGATCCTCTCCGGATCTTCTTGTGGGGATTCGAATGATCAATCAATCTTGTCCGTTCATCGTATATCGTGCAATTATAAATTATTTAAAATTTAAAATTAAATATAAATAATACATAACGAAAACTGACTAGACGATACACGATGAATGAACAAGATTGATTGATCTTCCGGATCTCTACAAAAAAGATCTGAAGAGGATCAGGCTATCCAAAATTGACAAGTGGGGTTGTGAATGAGGGGTGTCAAGTTTTGTGCTCGAATGATAAATTCGATTTTTAATTAGGACTGGCCTATTGGCTATTGTGATGAATGTGATTACTGTGATAATTTCAAGAACACTATTTCGTTGCTAAACTCTCAATCACATATGAATGCGTGTCTAATTATAATTATTTAGACACGTGTTTATTTATAATTGGGGTTCAACAAAAGCTACTGCTATTCTTTCAATAGCAAAGTAGTGTTCTACATTCAATGATAGCCTAACTCAATGAAATAGCCTAACCTAGATTCCACTAGGCAAACCAAAATCAGTAGGAATTGAGGAGTCGAGGTCTTCTTTGGATTTCTGTGCCCGGAGCTTAAGGACTCATAGATAGATGTCATTGGAGAGAGAGAAAAAAAGATCCGAATCATTGGTTTGTGTGAAGTTGGTCTGTAAAGTGAGATAACGAGGACTGCAGAATTTAAAATGAGGACCATTACAAAGAAACAAACAACATGTAATTTCCTCCATTTGTATCATGTTGTAATTTTTTATTGAGTATTTCAAAATACAAATTTTCCAATGTGATAAATGTCATGCCATTACTATTTTGTTATAGCATTGAAAGGTCTATTTCATTGCATATAAATTTTAAGCTGTTTCTCCGTATGGAATTATATTCTTGAAATCGTGGTTTCTTTCTTTTATAATAGAAAACGTTTTTTACATTCAATTAGCTATTTATATGTGTAATATTTAATATGCAGATGAAAGCCATTAGCTAATTCTTTATTACATAATAAAGAGTTGAAAATCAGTTGTAAAGCCGTTATCTCATTTACATTCAATTATTATGAAAAGTGTTATGCAATATTCTTTGATATCCTAATGTTCCAGTTGAGCTCTTTTATATAGCTTCCTTTGTTCCAACCTTGAGAGTAATCCTTTTCTTTCGAAAAACCCCACGTAGTTAATTGAAAAGAATCCTACCATCCTCTTATCTCCTAATCTCTTGTATTCTCTCAAATGCTATTATAAATTTCACCTCCTATATGCCAAAGGAAAGAATCGAGTTGCTCACTCGATTCATGTATTGCGAGTGTACGCTTACAAGGATCACAGGTTATTGTATCCTGAAGGGTAGGGCGCCATAATCTGCTACACCGAGACATTGTCTTAGAGGGGTGAAATCTACTCTTAAGGACAGTGATTACACGCCTCAACCTACAAAGTTGTTCTAATCAAGAATCGATTAAGAGTGTTCTCTACCTACAAAAGATAAGTATTTTATCTATTTGGTTTATTTTATTTAAAAATTGTGGAGATAAAATTGTGATATACTAATATTAATATTATGTGATTTGTTGTAGAAGAAGTAGCATCCGAATCACCGAATATTTCCAAAAATCTAAAGAGTAGATTTTGATTGCTACTTAGAATACTACTACAACATTTTCTTAATCACAATATATGAATTCACGATAAAATTTTGAACCTTGAAATGGAGGAGGCGTTTGATAGCATGCTCATCATTGGATCGTTGGATGGACGAGAAGGGGAAATTATCATTGAGCCAAATCATCTCATCTGCAGTGAATTGACGTACACAGAAGCCAATCAAAAAGGAGAATTCATTGTTGTGAGAACTCTCATATCTATATTTAATCTCAATGACCAAAATCACCTTAACGAAGAGAAAATTTATACAAAAGGGAAGTACTTTCTTCTCTCGATTTGCTGTGTATAAAAATTATGGAATTTAAGTTTTGCTTGTATTTTATTCATCATTCATCCGTTGTTCTTGAAACCAATTTACATTATGTGTATATAACATAATTATGATTTATGATGATATATACATTGTTTTGTAGTCAAGCCACAAACAACTATAATTGTAAATTGGAAATGTTCCAGTTGTTCCCACAAGCCAGTAGATATTGAGAACCATGCGACGCGGCATACGTCAAAAGGGAAGTAAAATCTTTAATTTTTCTTGGTATATATGCTAACTATTGCATTTGAACATTTTCAGAACTCTCACATCATGTTGTTCATTTTTTTTATAACAAATATTGCTCCTTCAATTTGATTGTTTGGAATATTTTTCTGAGAGTTAAAAGTCTATTAAGAGAAAACAACGTTAATGGTAGCTATACTTTTCAATTGATCAGATATTTGTTGGGAAGTGGATTTCATTACTTTCTTTTAATTTCGCTTCTAATAGCCGTTAATCAGCTATGAAATACCATGCGACCAATCGACAGTCTTATTAGGTGATCTCCTATCTGTGTTGCCCAAAAGAGGTAAAGAAAAAGTGTTTTTAAACTAGTTACCATACTCGATTAAAATGCAATACTTAATATATTGGTTATATAGCTTTAATGTGGGGGTTACCAATTTATATTTAGTTTATGCCAGTTACGTATGTTAGATTAATATTATTTTTCAAGTGAATTATTATATTCATATATATATATATTATGTTAGTATATATTGAATGAGAATTACAACATGTTATGACATTATATTCTAACATTATTTCATTACTATGAATTTGTAGGGGTGCTCATACAAGTATTTCAGGAGCTAAAAGTAATTTGCATTTTATCACTAATGAGTTTTATCAAGTGATTTCAAAAACGCTTAGACCATCTTCAAAGGAGATGTCAAATCTTAGGTGGAATGTTATGTAATCAAATTTGAAGGTAGGAGTGAGCTTCAACCGATATGTCAATCCTATGTGGATTGACATATGAGAAAAGGTGATGTCAATTTTCTTTTAATTATTCTATTGTGTGGATTCCATTAATGCACCAATTATAGATCTTGAAAATGTATTTTAATTGATTTCTTTTTAAAATGGGACCTACAAATATCATTTATAACAAAGAAACATATCGGTTGGAAAAAGAGAAAATCTGACATTGCCACGTCAGCTATCAAATTAACATTTGACATTTATATTTTGACATCTCCTTTGGAGATGCTCTTAGATTAACAAAAATTCAGAGACTTTCTCTCTCTTAGAGCTCCCCTCAGAAACCCTAGCCTCCGCCACCGGCCTCTAGCTAAGGCTGGGGGCCGGTGGGCAACCTGTCCCTCATCTCCTTCTTCTCCTAGCCTTCCTCTCTTTCTCTCCTGGCCATCCCGTTTCAGCCCTCCACCTTCCTCCTATCCCATGTTCTCCCCCCCCCCCCAACCTTCACATCCATACCTTGCCCTCATGTGTCTCTTTGTTTTTGGGTCCGAATCGATGTTTGTGTTTGGTTTTTGGGTTGTTAGCAGTAGGTGCCACCTTTGCCTTTCCCTCTCGGTGCTAGGAGATCCGCTTCGATTTTGCAAGTGATTTTTCTGGGGTTCATCCGCTCACAGCTTGGGTCGACTTGGTTGGAGGCCCGCTACTTGTGGTTTCCAGATCTGGTTTTAGCCCTCTTCGGCTAGTGCGGCTTGGTTTTTGGTGTATGGATGCTAGCATCCCACTGGCTGGGTGCGCCAGATTGTGATTCCCTTCTCGGTTTCTTTCCCTTTGTTTCGTTTCGGGCGAGTTTTGTAATTTCAGTTTAATTGAGTTTTCATAGTTTAGTCTTGGGCTTCCTAGGAAAATTACTCTCTAGGGTTCCTAGGTCTCCTTAGGTTCTCTAGGAGAGCACCTGTCTGAAGATTGTATACGGCGTTTGGCATTGAGTTACCTCCAATTTGTTGGAGACATTTTCAGCTGGTGGTTCAAGCTGGTTTTGCAGCGTGTGGAAAGGACTATGGAAGCCGTGGTCGCATGCTTTGCCCGCACGGTTGATGTTCACAGCACAACAATGGTTACATGCTACATGTTTGGTGGGTGGAAGATTCCCTTGATTTGCTTAGGGATATCTTGTAATTTGTTTATGTATTGACATTTGGGGATAGGTCCTTTCGTCGTGTGGGACACTCTTTTTCTTTAGACCGGGTTCTCCGGCAAGGTTTTATCGAGGCCCAATATGTATACTATCCTCAATTTGTTGTCAATTTGTACTTGTATTGCTTTGTTTGCAATGAATATAAAATATCGTATTTCTCTTGGAAAAAAAAAAAAAACGCTTAGACTAGCTTTTGAAAGTCACCCAAATCCAACCATGATGAAAGTTTTTGTAGAAATTGACGTTTTTGTGAAATGACCATCTACCTTAAGGTATGTGATTCCTGCATTTATTGAGACTTTCCTAAATTTTGTAGGGTTGGTCATGGGAGCGAGCCTTGCATAGTAATATTAATTTATTGACATTTCATGTGTAGTAATTATACATTATAGTGTTTATATATAATGGATATGATCTCAATTCCTCATGAATACACTAACAATTTTATTATTAGCAAGTATCGCAAGCAAGCTATTACAAAAGGCTTTACATCATCTGGATAAGTACTAGTTTCAAACATGGTGCAAAAGCCACCATTGGCCTTGAGAATATTGCATAAATTGTGGGTGTTTGCAACTTATTAGTTTCACAATTGATCGTGATGATTTGATATCGTCTTATGTGAGTATTTCTGCAAATATGTACTTATGAAATTTTGGTGGAGACATTGTAGCTTTTATAAGCTTTCTACTTAACTGAGAAGATACCTAGAGTATCCTACCGATCTTGCAGTATGGCCGATGTCACATCCCGGTTTGGGCCCCCATCACATCCCGGGCTCGACTCTACCGTATCACAATATTGTCCGCTTTGGGTCCCGACCACGCCCTCACGGTTTTGTTTCTGGGAACTCAGACGAGAACTTCCCAGTGGGTCACCCATCCTGGGATTGCTCTCACGCGATCTCGCTTAACTTCAGAGTTCCTATGGAATCCGAAGCCAGTGAGCTCCCAAAAGACCTCGTGCTAGGTAGAGATGAGAATATACATATAAGGCTTACAAGATCCACACCCCTGGGCGATGTGGGATTTTACAATCCACTCCCCTTAGGGGCCCGACGTCCTCGTCGGCACACTTCCGGCCCGGGATTGGCTCCTGATACCAAATTATCACATCCCGGCCCGGGCCCCCACCACATCCCGGGCTCGGCTCCACCGTAGCACGATATTGTCCGCTTTGGGCCCCGACCACGCGTTCACGGTTTTGTTTTTGGGAACTCAGACGAGAACTTCCCAGTGGGTCACCCTTCCTGAGATTGCTCTCGCGCGATCTCACTTAACTTCGGAGTTCCTATGGAATCCGAGGCCAGTGAGCTCTCAAAAAGCCTCGTGCTAGGTAGAGATGAGAATATACATATAAGGCTTATAGGATCCACACCTCTAGGCGATGTGGGATCTTATAGCTGATGTGTGACATGTAGGTTGAAGATTTGAGGCTAATTAAGTGGCCTAAACCTGTCTGAGATTTTCAATTATTTATGGGAAAGACCATTGTGTAACTCCCTTTACGGAAGAGGTCAAGTTTATATAAGTCTGTATAGTGATAGCCTAGCTATGATGTCTTGAACCAAATACAAATTTATTTAGCATATGCATATGCACTTGATATAATTATTTTGAATCTTCCTTCTTTCTTATTTCCTGGTATTGGGGAAAAGAGAACGAGACAGGTTGCCTTTTAAATTGATTAATTCGCTTTTCCTATTTGGTTTTTATGGCTCTATAATGTTTTTTTCACAATGCCAATACAATTTAATCAAGAGACAATATTGACATTACAATTTTATAGCATCTTTAAATTATGTCAATACAATTTAATCAAGAGACAATATTGACATTACAATTTTATAGCATCTTTAAACTATGGGGTCTCTCCATCTCAATTTGTTTGGAGGAATTAAATTAGATGCTTTGTACCATGTGAATATGAGTATTATATAATGAGTTTTACCATACATCATTTAGATGTCATCACTAATGAGTTTGTTGGTGTAAATTTCAGGACATCATTTAAAATTCTCTGGGTTGGAGGAGCCCGGTGTACTGGAAAAACCTTCATAACAGGAGATGACATATATATTTGAAAATATGGGGTGTGCTATGTTTCTATGATATGTATTTAAGCTAGTTCACCAAAATCTTATGGGTTATTGAAAAGGTATAACCTGTGCCTAAATATTTTTAAGGTACTATTAAGTATGACGATACTTGTGAATTGTGATGAATGTTATACATGCTAATGTCATATTTTAGAGATGTCTGAATAGAGATATACAGATTTATGGAACCCAAGTTAGTAGCCTTTTAGCCGAAGTTTATATCCCACTAGTTGTGGAAGAAATCGTTGTGTTTGGTTGAGAGATATCCCACCATTGTGGAAGACAACAACGTGTTTGGTTTGAGGTATCCTACTATTTGTGGAAGAGACCAAATTTATCTGTGTCTATGTGTGGCAATAGCCTAGCTATAAGAGCTTGAGCTAAATATAAATTTATTTTGCATACATGCATTTGACATAATATGTTTGAGGTCAGAAATGGATCTAGCTAATCCTCTGACAAATCCACTAAGCTAAATGCTAGTGATGATTATGACATCGAAAGGCATGAGACGTATGCCTATAACATCGATCAAGAGTGATGGTAACCCAACCTATGTGAATGGAGATCCTAGGAAGTAGGTTCATATGGTTAAGAACAAGTCACTTGTTGATTGGGCGTGCATTATCAATTTATATCAATAACTTTATTGAGAGTCTATCCCTATGGTGTAAATAGTGCAATTACTGCAGTGTGCAAGGTTGAACTTATGTTCTTAATGAATACCATAGCCTATATATGGGTGGTGTGCTTGACTGCAGTGCACACTTGATGGATTCATCTATATGCATGTGCGAGTGGGGCCGCTTCCTATGAGAGCTTAGGCATGTTCTCTAGAGCACTCATGAATATCCAGGTGGGCGCATGGCCTATTTGCGCCGACCCGCTCAAACAAGCTCGATTCCAAGGATTCAATGCAGATGGTTAGCCTTATGATTTACACAAGGAAATCTTAGTTCATAGAAAATTTAATTTTCACCAAATTTCTGTGAGTTACGGCTAACTTGTCCTAAGGCTGGTTCATAGTCCAAAAGACACCAGTTATGATGCATTGGATTCTCACTTTCCTTTGGTACTTCCTTGTCCTCTTTAAACTTGTGTTTCTCAAATTCTCCTTTGATGATTCGATTTGTATTTTGAAATATGTGGAGGATTGTTGGAATTTTTGATTGAGTATGCCAATGTGATAAATGTCATGCCGTTACTATTTTGTTATAGCATTGAAAGGTCTATTTCATTGCATATAAATTTTAAGCTGTTTCTCCCTATGGAATTATATTCTTGAAATCATTGTGTGGGGGTTTCTTTTCTTTTATAATAGAAAACGTTTTTTACATTCAATTAGCTATTTATATGTGTAATATTTAATATGCAAATGAAAGCCATTAGCTAATTCTTTATTACATAATAAAGAGTTGAAAATCAGTTTTATAGCCGTTATCTCATTTACATTCAATTATTATGAAAATTGGTAGTGCAATATTCTTTGATATCCTAATGTTCTATTTGAGCTCTTTTATATAGCTTCCTTTGTTCCAACCTTGAGAGTGATCCTTTTCTTTTAAAAAACCCCACGTAGTTAATTGAAAAGAATCCTACCATCCTCTTATCTCCTAATCTCTTGTATTCCCTCAAATGCTATTATAATTTCCACCTACTATATGCCAAAGGAAAGAATCAAGTTGTTCACTCGATCTATGTATTGCGAGTGTACGGTTACAAGGATCATAGGTTGTTGTATCCTGGAGGGTATGACACCATAACCTGCTACACCGAGACATTGTCTTAAAGAGGCGAAATCTACTCTTAAGGACAGTGATTACACGCCTCAACCTTCAAAGTTATTCTAATCAAGGATCAATGAAGAGTGTTCTCTACCTACAAAAGATAAGTATTTTATCTTATTGGTTTATTTTATTTATAAATTGTGGAGATAAAATTGTGATATACTAATATTAATATTATGTGATTTGTTGTAGGAGAAGTAGTATCCGAATCGCCGAATATTTCCAAAAAGTTCTTTTACAATTCCCAACTGTCAATTCTTTTACATGTTTCAAGCTGTGACAACCGACAACTTCCAAAATTGTTAAATTCTGAAAGGGTATTGCAAATGATCTTAGATTTGTGCCCGCTTGTGGGGAATTCTCCTTCCACTGATACATCGAGTTCTGCATTTCCTCAAGCCTCAAAGCACTTAAATTTGGAAAGGCTTGCTTTTCAGAGTATGCACCATAAAACTTAATCGACTTGAGTTTGCAAAAGAGCCACACCAACTTTCTATAGTGCTGGGCAACTTCAACTTTCCTAGCTCGGGAAATGAATCCTGAAACATTACAGGCCAATGTGGGGATGTTTTACAACAGGCATAGCAAAAAATATTGGGTCTTCAATAACTTTTATTCATTTGAGCAGAAAAGAATGTTCTATTTCGCTTGATAAATATCAATAAAAGTACTCTTACCTTCTCAATTAAAAAGAGAAGTTGTTACACGCACCACCCTGAACGTGTTTCTGAAAACTTGAAAGTTTCGATCTAGGGCAATAGTTGATGTAAAACAAATGACCCAGTGGATTGAATAGGAATTGGTCCGGGGAAGTCGAAGGGACGCAATAGGAATTTGCATAATTGAAGTTCGGCCTTCGATTGAGCCCATGATATCTTTTCCAAAAAAGAACGGTGGCCTGGTTCCTACTCAGAAGCATGCATTCCCTGATAGAAACTCTTAACGGTGGGCATATCATCAAATTCAATATATACTACTTTTAGGAACACAAATTTGAGCATTATTCTATCCCTCTTCCTTGGCAACGATTCCCTCCGTTGTATAGCAATTCTGTACTTTTACACTACATAGTTGCTGAGACCTCCGGTGTTAGGACCCGTCCTTGATTTTACAGTATTTTATTACTTAAGGTAGGAATTGACCAAAATGCCCCTAGAGGCGAGGATGTTGACTTTGTTGACCATCGTGTCGTTACACGTATGAGCTACTATTTTAGTGTATTCTCAAAGTAATCGACGATACAAACGCGTGGACGTAAGTGGAATTGAATTTAGAACGTCGAGGGTATTTTTGTAATTTCACATTTAGAGAGATATTTTTATGTTTTGTCTTTTGTGGATCTGTTTTGTGCGCCACTAGGTCCCACTCTACCTCGCTCACGTCTCCCTCAACTCTACCACACTCTCGGTTCTCTTTTCTCGCTCTATTTCCTAACCCACATCCCAAAATTATCATCAAATCACATTTTTAACATCACCATCATCTATATCTCGTCACTACGAACACAATCATAATCTTGGTATCTTGAAATTTGAACTACGAAACCCTGTTAACAAGCTCCGACATAGAACTACCTACCCGACGAGTTTCTTGTTGATTCCAGTCAAGGTAAGGCCTAGAATCTCCACCAATGTGTTCCTTGTGTTGTTCAGATGAGTTTTCATATGTTGTATGCGTATTTTGGCTAAGAAATGAGAAAGTTATAATCTTTTGAATTTTCCCTAGTTTTCAGCGACCTCTGCGACTTTCAAACTATTTTTCGACCAAACCACAACGAATTAACCGTCGAGAAAGGTACCAATTTGTTTGTATCATTCCGAGGTATCTTTTTTGTTTTTGAATAACTCAATTTCTTTGAGTATTGAGAAAGTTATGACGATTTAAAGATTGTGCACCCAAACCGGCCAAAACCCATTTCTGGCAAGTTTTTTGGAACTTTGGTGAGCTTTTCCAGCCAAACAACAATTAGTCAAGGCTCGAGACCATCACCATTTGACTCGTCTCGAGGTAGGGAACAAAGCCTAGTCATCAAACAGGACACCGATGCATACACTGTGGTGCGGCGAGGCCACGAAGAACTTTGGAAAAAACCTTCATTTTTGGATGAGCACCATGTAAACGGCTTTGCTTGGTTGACAGACATGGTTGACCGTTGACTTTTATGTTGATTTATTTGGTTGACCGTTGACACCTTTTTTATAGAATCGCTTTGGGACCCCTCCTAGGGTATTTCAACGCCCTAATCCAAATCCACGCTCTGTTTTCCCAAATTCCACCATTTTAATGTTGTTCCTTTAACACTCATACTTTGTACAAATCCGCAAGATCACTTTAGTGC
Source organism: Heteromeles arbutifolia (assembly GCA_024362995.1). Lineage (NCBI taxonomy): Eukaryota > Viridiplantae > Streptophyta > Magnoliopsida > Rosales > Rosaceae > Heteromeles > Heteromeles arbutifolia. Next base: position 6,114,815 of record JANCRC010000013.1, on the reverse strand, counting down.
GTAGTATTTACACTAGAGGTTTCATATTTAGGTGATATGCATATCAAGGACTTTAAGAACCTGCAAGACGGTTATGACCCAACTATATGACTGTGAGTGAACCCCTTCTCAATTGCATGATTTAATAGAAATAGTACTATACTTGCATTCATGAATAGCATGATTTTTTGATTTTACGTTTCATGAAATATTTATGATTTATCGAATTTATGTTTTATGAAATGTTATGATTTATTGAATTTACGTTTATTGAAATGTTTATGATTTAATGACTTCACGTTTTATGAAATGGTTATGATTTATGATGATGCTTTGAGCTAGAATGCTCCCATGGTTTTATGATATGATTTTGAGCTACTGAGCTCCTATGTTACAATATGAAAGAATATGTTCATGTTTTATGTGCTTACTTAGTTGGTAATCATACAACACATACACACAAGACGAGTATGTACCTATCTATGGTCATATGACCCATGCCACACATATCAAGGTACTTTATGATATACTCCCAGCTTCAGTGGTGAAACCAGTGTCGGACAGCTTTACTACTCAAGGCTAGTGCCGATGTGATATGTACTATGTTTTTTTCACTGACGCAATCCCGTGTCATACAACTTCACTTTCAGGTGATGGGGCCCACTATATTTCTTCATTGGAGTAACCCAGTGTCATACAGATTTTTCTTTGGGCGACTATGATACCACTATTTGAGTACACTAGTATTTGATATGCGAATGTTTTATGGCATGTTAGGATTTTTAGAAAATCCTACTACGTACCACTGTATGAGTTTTCTAAAACAGGGGGTTAGTATGTTCAAAGAAAAGTGATTTACTTATTACTATTGTAATTGTAAACATTGGTCCACTTCCCTTTGTTTTGTGCCCCCTTAAAGACCTAGAAACGAGGCGTACGACCCCGACATCAAGGCATTATTTATATTTATTTTATTCGACGAAATTTTGCATGCATGTTTACATGTTCTTAGCATATGCATGTTAGGATGACTTTCGTTACCCTCGTGTGTCGGGCAGCACATGACCATATTGCCGTGTCCCTCCTCCCCCAATTTTTCTTGCAGTGACCCGCCAATTAAAGTCCAATTTCATAATCATTTGCCTTTTTTTTTAAATAGTGGAAAAATGCATACAAGAAATGAGGAATGTAGAAAAGTGAATGAAGAATCATGGAGAGATGAATTATGGCTCGTTTGGATGTGCTTATAAAATAACTGAAAACGTTTTTAAAGAAAATATTTTTGGGTTCCAAAAGCACTTAAAGTGCTTTTCCAGGATTTACTTGCATCTCTGCTAAAAATTCATTCTAAAAACATTTTCACTAAAAACGTTTTCAGTTATTTTATAAGCACATCCAAATGAGCTCTTAGAAAAGTTACTCAAAATTATATATATACACACACACACGCTAAAACCACGTGGAAAATACCGTGGATTTCCAATTTTACCCCCGTTTTTTTTTTGTTTTTTCAACTTTGCCATTTCGTGGCTGTCAAATGGAGAACATAATGGTGACACGTGGTTTTCACCGCTTCTTCCCTCTCCCTGTTCGCCTCATCCGGTAGAAACTCATCTCTGTCGCTCACAATTTGCAAAAGAAAATTCAAAACCTCAAACAAACAAATCGCATAAAACCTCAAACCCTCTAATCAACGAAGAGAATTCCCACACAATCGAAGTTTGAAACCAACAAATCAATTTCAAGTGTTAAGCTACTAGGGTCTGGGTCTTCCAATTCCGACGAGCTGTTTCCGTACGAACCGCGGTGCACCGTATCTCCGGCGTTCAAGCCATTAAGGTAAGCAATTTCTTATTTATAAAACGAATTAGGGAGTTACAATGTCGGGCTTTTGAATTAGGGATTTACAAATTGGGGATATGGGCACTAATTTTTTATTTAGGGTTTGGAGAAATTAGTAGGCTAGGCAGGGGATTAATTTGATTGCATCAGAATTTGAGTTTTGGGATTGTTGATCTGTGTTCGTTTTGTTATTGTGTTATTGGGTTGGTTTTGCAGTGATCCGTGGATTCTTGTGATATTTGAAATTGATTAGATCAGACATTTTCAGCTCTGTCGGTTCGTTTTTGGTTTTCAAAACTTCTTTGTATGTATATATGTATGTACGAACCGCGGCGCACCGTACTTTCAGGTTCCTTACTTTGTTGCGCGGTGAAATTACGTGTTTGCTCCTGTCTTATTCGTGATGCCCAGGCTGCCCGTTGTTTTTCTTCTTTTGCACAGCGTTGCCCACGCGTCGATCATCCTGGATAGGTCCTCTTCAATTGGATCTCTCCAAATTTCTTTCGGTTTCCATTTGCTTCTCTCAGCCTTCCTTTCTCTCTCTCTCTCTTTCATCGCTACGCACTCTCGCTTTTCCGATGAATTTCCAGTCAAATTTGGGCACGATGTGTCTCCAAATCACCACCAATGGAAGGCAATTGGAGAATCGTGTAAGATTAATCCTCAAATTTCGAATTTTATTTTTTCTTTGATTTCTCTCGATGCATGTTTAAGATTAGTGTTCGTGGAGGTGATTTGAGATGGATTTCAAGCTGGATTGCAGAGATAAGTAACTTAATAAGAATCATGATTATTGAAAGAAAAAATGGATAAAAATCAAAGCTGCCCAGAATTTGGAACACTTTCCGTGTAAAGAAGCCGAAATTATAGTAATCTTCCTTTTATTTGATGGTTGTGTTAGGTATGATATTATGGTTTTCCTATTTGTTAATAGGGGTTTGGGAGTTCGCTAAAATCGCTTCAAATTTGCTTTAGTTTTGATCAGTAGAGGAGGCAGAGGCAGCTGGTGCTGCTCTTGCTTTGACCCAGGAAGTTCTCGTGTTCGGCAGGAATATCTCTATGCATCCGGAGACTTGGCTCGATTTTCGACGGTGACGAAGATTCAGATGGTATACTCTGCTTCGATTTGTCCATTTCTTTGTGTAATTCAATTCAATGTGCTTTGTTTTCATGAAACTAAATGCATAGTAGTGATACTAATATTCAGTTCTCTAGATGTATGTGGAGCACATTCGGTAAATAATAAAGCTGTCGAATTGCACATTCGATAAAACATCCTGTCTTCCTTTGCCGACAAGCCGAATGATTATGAGCTTCCAATCCTTTGAGTAATATTTTTACCAATTATTTTTTTGTTGAGTAAACCAATTTTTTTAGAAAAGGAAAGAATGCTTTTACCAAATCACTTACAAAAAATTCATACACATACTCGCCCATGTACAGGTTTTCTACAAAATTATCATCCTATTTTCAATGCGTAGTTAATCAATGATCCGAATTGTTCACTTTCTTTCAAGAATACAAATAATCAGCTAAACCAACAATTGATTAGGTGTTCGATTGTTTCGACATTTTCATTACAATTTTGTCTAATGAGTCATGATTTTGTGTATATTTTAGGATTTGAATGATTGTTTCGAGAATAACTCTTGAATATGAAGGTTAAATATAAACACAGTTTCGATCACTAAAACGCATTATGTAAAATGAGAATAACTTTAAGAAGATATAATAATATATAGAACCCCAAAATAATGTTTTCTCCAACTTACCTAACCCAATGCCAAATAATGTTTTGCATATTTTTACAATGATGTAATCTGGCCATTGAAGGGATCTCAAAATGAGAAAGTGATCAAGTGTGCTTCAGAAGTTGTGTGTCATGGAAGATAATCTTATGATTCAACAATTTTTAAACATTTTTACATTTTTTGGTAAAGGATGAATTCAAAATGTGAATATGAAAGATAACATGCTGACATCTGTTCTGTCACCAGGTAAAAAAAAAGTATGTGTCTTTACTCAATCAACTCATTTTGTGTTCTAATTCAGAGTTATGAATCATAGTATTGTCCGCCAATATAAAGAGTAGGATTGTGAAATCATGAGATATTTGACATTTGATGTTAAACTGAATTAAGAGCACACTTTCATATACAATTTCATTTATAATTATTCAATCTAAAAGTATAGTTCTTTTGTTAGAGAAAACTATTCTTTTTCTGATAAGTAATATATTATTTTAGGACTTATAAACTTAATATTATTTAAATTCAATAAATCTTTAATACATTGGCTTAAGAATTGTTATTAACAGCACTAGAAAGCCGTCTTTCTGCATTCTTCTCTGTTTCATGCATAATTACAACATGATTTCATAATTATAACATCACTCACTGTCTCCGAACTCCAAATTTAGGTAAGAACAATGACAAATGACTGAAAAGCATGATGTTTTCAAAATTATTTGGTTGGCAGTCCTACTCAGTGATACAAACCGAAGGACTCCAATTGTCATTTATCCTTCTATTAATAACGGGGAACCCGTGCAAAACATGATGGCTCCTTCTGGGGAAAATTGTGCCCCCAACCCAAATGCCAAAATTAGGTGGCTTGAGAACAAGTGTTTTTCAGATAGAATATTGTAATTGAAACATCAATTAAGTTACAATTTAACCAAAATATGTACAAAGGGTTAACAACCAAAGTTTAAGAGAGAAATACTATTTGTCTTTGATAGTAGTTATATGCATGCGTATAGTGTTGTGAAATAAATATTATGTGTGTGGATTTTTTTTAAGAGATAAGTACACATGTATACAATAGATTTTTGTTAAAACGAATTATATGCATGATATCTTGTTTTACTGTGAATGACCATGTTCTTTCTCACACATTATTGTACAACAATCTGTGGTGTAGATGGATTAACTAATTTTTCTACCCAATATCATTTCTTTGTTTTACTTACTAATTTTTATAGCCATTATTCACATGCAGCTTATGAAAAATTATGACTAATTTTTGCTGGATTCTTTATTTGGGTGATCTAATTTGTAACAGATGACCCACAGAGAAAAAAGAGTAAATCTCAAGAGTGCAGAATCATTGAAGGTCAGCACCAAGCAAGTTGGGTAACTCCTACTTCATACTAGAAGCTGCTATATTTTGAACAATTGTTTAAATATAGAATACTAACCTGTTGTTTTATGTAAATATAATTTAGCTATCGCTACTGTTCAGTGCTAAAAAAAACTACAATTTTTGGAGTACATCGGTAAAGTGAGAGCAGTAATATTTTGAACAACTTTTAATCCTCAAATTTCGAATTTTATTTTTTCTTTGATTTCTCTCAATGCATGTTTAAGATTAGTGTTCGTGGAGGTGATTTGAGATGGATTTCAAGCTGGATTGCAGAGATAAGTAACTTAATAAGAATCATGATTATTGAAAGAAAAAATGGATAAAAATCAAAGTTGCCCAGAATTTGGAACACTTTCCGTGTAAAGAAGCCGAAATTATAGTAATCTTCCTTTTATTTGATGGTTGTGTTAGGTATGATATTATGGTTTTCCTATTTGTTAATAGGGGTTTGGGAGTTCACTAAAATCGCTTCGAATTTGCTTTAGTTTTGATCAGTAGAGGAGGCAGAGGCAGCTGGTGCTGCTCTTGCTTTGACCCAGGAAGTTCTCGTGTTCGGCAGGAATATCTCTGTGCATCCATAGACTTGGCTCAATTTTCGACGGCGACGAAGATTCAGATGGTATACTCTGCTTCGATTTGTCCATTTCTTTGTGTAATTCAATTCAATGTGCTTTGTTTTCATGAAACTAAATGCATAGTAGTCATACTAATATTCAGTTCTCTGGATGCATGTGGAGCACATTCGGTAAATAATAAAGCTGTAGAATTGCACATTCGATAAAACATCCTGTCTTCCTTTGCCGACAAGCCGAATGATTATGAGCTTCCAATCCTTTTGAGTAATATTTTTACCAATTATTTTTTTGTTGAGTAAACCAATTTTGATAGAAAAGGAAAGAATGCTTTTACCAAATCACTTACAAAAAATTCATACACATACTCGCCCATGTACAGGTTTTCTACAAAATGATCATCCTATTTTTAATGCGTAGTTAATCAATGATCCGAATTGTTCACTTTCTTTCAAGAATACAAATAATCAGCTAAACCAACAATTGATTAGGTGTTCGATTGTTTCGACATTTTCATTACAATTTTGTCTAATGAGTCATGATTTTGTGTATATTTTAGAATTTGAATGATTGTTTGCGAGAATAACTCTTGAATATGAAGGTTAAATATAAACACAGTTTCGATCACTAAAACGCATTATGTAAAATGAGAATAACTTTTCGAAGATATAATAATGGGTAAAGTACAAAAAACTACCTCAACTATTGGTGTCACGACATTTTCATACCTCATCCTTTAAAATTGACAATGTCATACCTCATCTTTAGAATTTGGTCAATTTTATACCTTCCGTTAGCTTGACTGTTAATTTGTTAGTGAAATGCTGACGTGGCTTGATCCAGACCCTACTTTCTATTAAAAAATTATTAAAAACTAAAAAAAAATATTTAATATGTTTTAAATATTAAAATAATTAAAAAGTAAAAAAAATTTATTTAAAAAACAACTTTGGTCCCCCCTCCTCCACCTTCATCTTCTTCCTTTTCCCCGCCCCCACTACCCCATTCATCTTCTTCCCTTCCCTCCCCGCCCCCCCCCCCCCCCAAACACTCCCTTCTTCTCCCACTACCCCATTCATCTTCTTCCCTTCCCCTCCCTCCAACACTCCCCTCTTCTCCCCCTTCATCTTCCCCTGCCTAATCTTCAACCAAAAAAAAAAAAAAATTTGAACCGCCAGATCCCGTCACACTCCCCCCCGGCGCCCAGATCCCGTTACACCCCCCAGCGCGCCCAGATCCCGTCACCCCCCCCCCCCCCCCGGCCCACATTTGAAAGACCATCTTCTCCCCCTACCTGTTTTTCTTTTCTTTCTTTTCTTCTCTCTCTCTCTCCCCTTCTTCTGCTGCAGGTTTGGTGGTTTTTTTTTTTTTTTTTTTGTCCTTCTCTCCCCTCCTCCTCCTCCTCCTCTTCTGCAAGTTGGGTGCGGGTGGGCGGGGAAGGAACGGACGAACTGGGTTCTGGGGAGCTGCTGCAGCTGCAACTTGGGCGGGGCGGGGCGGGGGGGGAATGGACGGACGACGAATGGAGGAAGAGAGGGCCGACGCGGGGAGGAAGAGAGGGTGAACGCGCGGGGGGGAGGGTTGGAACACACTGAATGCAGGAAGATAGGGTGGGCGCGTGCGCCGCTCATTGTGTGGGTGGGAGGACACGGGGGTGGGGTGGGGGTACCTGGGTCTGGGTTTTTGGTGAGGATGGTGAAGGAAGGTTGGGGAAGGACAGGTGGGAGGGGTTGGGTGGGAAAGGTTCTCGGGGATGCAGAGGAGAGAGAGGAGAGAGAGAGGTGGGGAGGAGAGAGAGATTTAATATCATAAAAAATTATTTTTTTTAATTTTTAATTATTAAAAATATATTTAATAATTTTGTAATCCAATTGGATTTGTGAGTGGGACCCGAATGTAGCCACATCAGCACTTAACAGAAAAATTAACAGAAAAACTGACGGAGGTATGATATTGGCATAAATTCGTAAGATGAGGTATGACATTGTCAACTTTAAAAAATGAGGTATGAAAGTGTCATGACACCAATAGTTGAGGTAGTTTTTTGTACTTTACCCTATAATAATATATGGAACCCCAAAATAATGTTTTCTCCAACCTACATAACCCAATGCCAAATAATGTTTTGCATATTTCTTACAATCTGGCCATTGAAGGGATCTCAGAATGAGAAAGTGATCAAGTGTGCTTCCGAAGTTCAATGTCATGGAAGATAATCATATGATTCAACAATTTTTAAACATTTTTACATTTTTTGGCAAAGGATGAATTCAAAATGTGAATAAGAAAGATAACATGCTCACATCTGTTCTCACCAGGTAAAAAAAAGTATGTGTCTTTACTCAATCAACTCATTTCATGTTCTAATTCATAGTTATGAATCATAGTATTGTCTGCCAATATAAAGAGTACGATTGTGAAATCATGAGATATTTGACATTTTATGTTAAACTGAAGTAAGAGCACACTTTCATATACAATTTCATTTATATTTATTCAATCTAACAGTATAGTCCTATTATTAGAGAAAACTATTCTTTTTCTGATCAAGTAATATATTATATTAGGACTCATAAACTTGTACTATTTAAATTCAATAAATCTATAATACTTTGGCTTAAGAATTGTTATTAACAGCACTAGAAAACTGTCTTTCTGCATTCTTCTCTGTTTCATGCATAATTACAACATGATTTCATAATACATAATTACAACATCACTCACTGTCTCCGAATTCCAAATTTAGTTAAGAACAATGACAAATGACTGAAAAGCATGATGTTCTCAAAATTATTTGGTTGGCAGTCCTACTCAGTGATACAAACCGAAGGACTCCAATTGTCATTTATCCTTCTATTAATAATGGGGAACCCGTGGAAAACATGATGGCTCCTTCTGGGGAAAATTGTGCCCCCCAACCCAAATGCCAAAATCAGGTGGCTTGAGAATAAGTGTTTTTCAGATAGAATATTGTAATTGAATCATCAATTAAGTTACAATTGAACAAAAATATGTAGAAAGGGTTAACAACCAAAGTTTAAGAGAGAAATACTATTTGTCTTTGATAGTAGTTATATGCATGTGTGTAGTGTTGTGAAATAATATTATGTGTGTGTTGATTTTTTTTAAGAGATAAGTACACACGTATACAATAGATTTTTGTGAAAATGAATTATATGCATGATATCTTTTTTACTGTGAATGACCATATTCTTTCTCACACATTATCGTACAACTATCTGTGTTGTAGATGGATTAACTAATTTTTCTACCCAATATCATTTCTTTGTTTTACTTACTAATTTTTAGAGCCATTATTCACATGCAGCCTATGAAAAATTATGACTAATTTTTGCTGGATTCTTTATTTGGGTGATCTAATTTGTAACAGATTACCCACAGAGAAAAAGAGTAAATCTCAAGAGTGCAGAATCATTGAAGGTCAGCACCAAACAAGTTGGGTAACTCCTACTTCATACTAGAAGCCACTATATTTTGAACAATTGTTTAGATGTAGAATGCTAACCTGTTGTTTTCTGTAATATAATTTAGCTACCAGCTACTGTTCAGTTGTAAAAAAAACTACAATTTTTGGAGTACATCGGTAAAATAAGAGCAGTTATATTTTGAACAACTCTTAATATGTATATAATATCAGTGTAGATGGTTAAGTTATCAACAACTACTATATGGTTTTATGTGAATACTTTGTACATGTTTTGTATAAATAGTTTCTACATATCCATATACCGACACTTGATCCCTTATTTGCATACTGTACTTATAATTCGCTTGACACTCCTGCGGCAATGCGCGGGGCTAAATCTCATTATCCTCTAAGCATGCATGTTGGTCGGAGTCAAATGCAAAATCATAGAATCAGAAATTAAGATCATAGAATCAGAAATTAAGGTAATCTATATACATTTCATTTGAAGTTTCCTTTTTATAGAATTTGCTTCACCGGTGCAGATAATGTTATAACTGTTTTAATGGTTTGAATGGATGATTCAGAACTGCTTCTTTGTATGCAGATTACCATATGTTTTTGAGAGCACAACTGATGTAAGTTCTCTCTCTCTCTCTCTCTCTCTCTCTCTCTCTCTGTGCATCGATCTGTTTTGTCTGTCAACTTTGCTTATAACTGACTCTCCTAGTATTCCCCTTATCAGGAAAATTTGCAATAATGTTACGAGCATGGGAAAGGCATAACCAATTTTAAATCAGCTTTTCAGGTATGCATTGATTCCAGATTCAAACCATCACTTCCGTTTAGTATGCTGTTTAGCAGTTTGTGATCATAACACCGTAAGGCAGTGTTACTATTGTGAATTTTATGCGAGAAAGCAAAGAAAATTCTAATGGGAGAAAGCAAAGTTAAGGTGAAGATTTTCAATAAGTTCAATGCTAATCAGGGGTTTTTCTTCATATGTTTTCTTTCCTGTTTCAACTTCCAATTTCACTCAATTTTATGTCTTTGCTGAACACCTTCTTTGTTTTACAAAATGTTTGTATATTCCCAAATAGTTGTACGAAGTACCAACACTACTTAGATCACACTGATAGTACTTGGACCTGAAAAATAATGGTCAAACGGATCTTTTCTCAAAGTCAAATCTCAATTGTATAAATGACTGATTTTTTAACGTGTTGTTAGCGTTTGATCGTTTTATTAAATTCCAGATTCTGAACCCTGATATGATTTTGGTGGTTGTAAATTTTTCTACTTATTAATGCTTCAAAAAATAAATATGTGGTTTGATATGTTGAATTATCCATTATGTAGATTTGGGATTTTGGAAGTAATACTAACTGGAATTAAACAGGTTGCTTAAATGGTGGAGGACAGATTAAGCCACTGTGAGAAAGTGTGGTACCATGTGTTATAGGTGCTAATTTAGTTTTCTTGCTTTTGCATCTTTCTGATTTTTCCTTATGCCGAGTCCTGCAACACTAACTCTGTTATCGAAGTAACGTGGACAGTTACCTTGGGCAGTTCTATACTAAACTGCAGGAAAAGATACACGCAAAGAAGATGGAGAAGAATAATTTGCAAGCCAAGTATGAGGTGGTATTCAATCAATGGTGGTCAACCAAAACCCGTGTCTGAATTATGTTCTTATTATGAATGTTGTCTGTTCTTTTACAGGAAACTCTAGAAGCTGAGATTAGAATGTTCAGGAAGAAACTGAGATTTAAAGAACTCCAATGTCAATCTTCTATCAGGAGCCTCGACCTCCTAAAGTGGACCTGAAGAAGGTATTTCATTTTTCTTTCAAAATCACAAATGGCATGATGTATATTATTTTGTTCATGTGCAATTTCCAGTTCTCTGGTGAATCTGATTTCACGCTTTAGTTTGGAACACTCTTATTTTTGTCATATATAGAAAAGTGGTGGGGCGTGCAAGTACATTATTGATGGACTTCTAAATGGTGGTTAGTTTAGTTTATAAATTTGTAATGCATGTGCTCTCTAACCTTGAGCATTTCTCCATCATGACCACAGAAGGCCATGATCCTGTTGGACACATGCTGGTTGCATGTTTTCTTATATTACAGTTGTCGTGTAGGATGCCTTTGGTAGATGTTCCCCTTATATTTCTTAGTTTAGTAGGATGTGCAACTTTTAACAATTGCTTACTTGGTATACTGGTCCTAAGTTATTTTCCTGTTCTTTAGTATTGTACGGGTAATTTTCCTTCAGGTCCGACAGGAAGCGAGTGCATGTTTTATCACTTCTGAGTTCATGCACCTTTTTATTCTTTGCAAATTGAACATGTTAATCAAGCCAATCCTTAAGTTATCAATCACGTAATCATACTCTCACGATCCTACCCCATTCAGTCTGTTGGTTGGAATGGTGGTAGCATCTGAGTTATTTTTGACAAGTTACTACAGCTACCATGCTCCATTTGATTGGAAAGGAGGCACCACATGCGTATTTTGATGCTGCCAACAACTGTTTTACCAAAAATTGCACCGTGTATTACAGTTCTTACTTTGTTAGTCTACCGAAAGCTTATAAAAAATCGATGTCAAGTATCTTGACTAATATGTAGTCTAAAAACACATTCCTACTACAATTAATTAAGCTGGCACTGCATTGTGATGATCCTGCTTCACCGTACTTAGCTATTATTTGACAGCATTGCACTGCTTTATTTTGGCCTAGACAACTTTAGTGCAATTGATGCAGATACAAACAACAAGAGCCTGTCTTCCGAGCTAGGATGTAGGAAGAGCTTACTTCCTGCAGTTTCTGAAGCAAACGGTAATACCAATGGTCGATCTAGCAGGTTTAGTTTGGATGAGAAAGTACCTCAGAACGATGATAGAGGGCCCTCTCCTGTGTAGCCAAAGAAGCCACATCGGAAGTCTCTTCCTAGACTCCCGAATTTTTGTTGCGGAGAATTGTTGATACTGCTTGAGCAATGCGTAGTTTGTACTGTTTTGTACTCTTTGGCAGTCAGGTGAGATATATATGCTTTAGAAATATCAATTTTCCCGTTTTCCCGTTTTATTTTTTTCTTTGTTGCATCCATATTTGTATGTTGAATTTGGTGGTTAAGTTGAATTGAGTAATGAATCTATAATATCTCCTTTTGATTTAATGGTTGTGAAGATATGATAATGTGGTGATGATTTGATGGACTTGCATGTTTAAAATCCGCAGCATAGCGTGGGCAATCTTTGCTGGTGACAATCAAAGAGAAAGAAAATGATAAAAAAGGTTTGATCTTTTGGGGAAAATGATAAAAAGGGTTGAATTTAATTTTGATATATGATTGAGAATATGTGCTTACGAAGGGTTTCAGTTTTTTGTGTTCTTAAGCTTATGTCTCTAAAAACACCTTAATTTTGATGAATTTAATTTAATTTTTTTGTTTTGAAGGCCGTCCAAGGAGAGCATTTGTCAGGTCATTATTTGAGGATGTAATATTACCTATATACACAGTACTCTTAGGCACATATATATTCGGAACTTTCTACACCTTCAACAATGTTTCCAACGCGCGGGTACGCTTTTGAAAACTAAATATCATAAGCAAACAATTATTTTAAAGTATTCGAAATTTAATTTATAATATGCAGAAAACTGTCTTCAGTAAAACACAAAACCAGTACACACAAAAATAAGAAACTTGTTAACAAGAGAACTAACCATGCAGCAAAGTTGTTAATTATTTATATACATTGAGTGAAGTTTTGCCATCACTACCACGACGACCCATCAGCAACATCTGCATCACCTTCACCTTCACTCTTGTCTTTAGAATCATCATAGCTTCCGTCATCAATAACATCATCACCAACACCAACACAAACACTACGGTAAATCTGCATATTCCCATTTATAAAACATTTTCCCCTCTGTTATCTGCACAAACTCCTAGTTCTGGGGAACTCTTCCACTCAAAGCAGTTAATCTTCAACTTAGGGCATTCGTATATATTTACAGTTTTCAAGGATGGGAATTTGACAATGCAACTTCCAGAGAAGAAATCTTGCAGACTTGGTAGAGAGAAAAGATCCAAACTTTGCAACTGGCTAAAAGAAATCTGACCATCATTTCCTGCATCATCTCCTTCTGATGTCGTTGCCCCTATTTCTCTCATTCTTTTACATTCCCCAACCATCATATCACTTAGATGCTTTAAAGTTTTGGCTATCTTATATGTTGCTAAATATTTCAAGCTGTCACAACCCATTACTACCAAAGTTGTTAAATTCTTGAAGGGAATAGCAGATGACCCTAGATGCATCAACTTCTCCATTTCGTAAAGCTTCAAAACACTTAAATGTGGGAGGGTCGCATCTGGATGTACACTATTCTCAAATAAAGAAACTTTCTGGCCTCCCTTAAACTTCAACGATTTTAGTTTCCTAAACAACTGCGATGGGATCTCCATGTCCGTGTCTAAGGATATGTCTTTCAAGTTGGGGAATGATACATCCTGAAATATTACCAACGCAAGAATGATAAACGGCAACAAAAATAATGACACACAAGGATATTTTTCTATGACGTAGCTTGAAAAACTAACTTTCGTTTAAGAAAATTGTGTAATGTATTTTAACCTTGTCAATTAAGAAGAGAGAGTGTTTAATTGGAGTGTCAACACCGCCAAACTCATGCTTCTGGAAACTTGAAATTTCAGAGGCAAAAATATCCAATTTACCACATTCCGTCACCTCCGCTAGTTCGAGTAGCGGCCATTCTGAAGCATGGATTCCTGGATAGAAGCTCTTAAGTTGGGGTAGACGCCAAAAATTAATATATGTTGCTCTTGGAAACACAAACTTAGGCATCACTTCTATTCCCTCTTCCTTGGAAACGATTTCCTCCATTCCATCACAAGTACTCACTTGCAGGTCTCCTAGTTGCTGAAGACCTCTAGCCACTGAGCACGGAAAAATATATTTCAATTTCTCACACGCACGTATGCTTACGAAATCTAGATTTTCACAACCAGACATTTTCAACTGAGTCGTAGACGTGTCAGGTGTTTCTTCGATCTCAAAAACCACCTCTAAATGACTGCACCAACTTATTGATAAACGTCCTAAAGCATTCAATCTTCCTGAAATACTAGGTGTAAAGAAGCTTATTAGACGCGGGCAGCGCCTAACATGAACATCTCTTAAGTTCGTGCCATACTGTAGTCAAAATAGATAGCCCATCGATGGACAATTTCTCCAACTTTGGAAAGCCTACCTGTATTCGAATTTTGAAATTGTGAAATTCTTTTTTCGTCGAAGTGAATATATTAGACATAAAAATAATGATCAATAAAAGAGAAACAACAGAGTATAACAATTTTACCTTGTCGTCAAAAAGAAAGTATTCTCCTTCAGTCTCAGGTTTAGGATCAAAGACAAAACCCTTCAGTTCATTACAAAACTCTAGTTCCAAACTCTCCAAAGACAGAAACTGGACGTTACAGCTTGCTGAGCAGAATCTAGAGAGTTTTGGAAGATTTATTAGCTTCAGATGTTGTAGCTTACAAAACATGACATCTGTCTTTTCTTCACCATCTTCTTTTGTTGACACTATCTCTTCCATTGATTCACATTCGGTTATCTCAAGTTTTTGAAGTTGTACAAGATTCCTAGCCATGGAAGACGATAGCACAAAAGTTAAACCAGAACAATCATCCACCACCAAGCTTGTTAAGTTGGACAATACAACCTGCAGTATGTGTTCGTTCCATTTTTAAGAGAAGAGAATTCACAATAATTGTTCTTATCTAGTCAAATGGTATCTTTAGATAAAAGAAATTATACCAACAGATATTTCTTGATATGCACTAGATAAAAAAAAAAAAAAAGAAAGAACGAGTACTAATGGCATAAATGGGAAAGAATGACACCAGTGGCATACCTCCTCAGTAATGATATGTGCAAATTGGGCATTGTTTTTGACATGGAGATGATGGAGTTGTTGAAAATCTTCACTGCCTGAGTGGTACCCAACATTATTAGCTCCCTCCGACCCATCCAAGTACAAATCTTCACATGATCTCTTCAACAATATTTCTAGACCATGGCCCAATTCACAGCCGGTTGGGAGCTTGAGCTTCAATGTGTTGAGGGTTTCATTCACATAGTACCATTCCCGCGAAGAAGTGCCGATTAATATTTGGTATCTTTGTAACTTGTCAGTGAACAAGTCCGTCGGAATACTACTAGCATCTGGAACATGTATGCTTAATGCAGCTAAACGAGGCAAGTCCTTCAATTCCGAAAGGCTAGCATTACTTCTTTCTCCGGTTACTCCTTCGGGCACCCATCCGTTGAAGCTGTTTTTCATTCTCAAGTCTTCTAGACTTGTTAAACGTGATATAACATTAGGTGAAATCACTTCGAGTTCAGAGCAGCCGCTTAAATCCAGCAGTCGAAGACGAGTCAATTTCCCTATTTCTTCGGGCAACTCTTTAAACTTGGAATATATAAAGCTGAGAATTTCTAGTTGCGATAGCTGTCCGACTAGAGTTATGTCTCCCAACACGCAATGATCCAAACACAACGTCCGAAGATTTTGTAGGAGATGAAGAGATGGAGGCAGCGACGAAATACGTGCTCCGGTTAAATCCATAACTTTAAGCTCTTTCATCTCCTCAAAAAAGTTACCTGGGATTTCAAGCGAGTTACGACCATAAACACACAAATAAAAAAACTCCAGTTGTTGGCATTTCAAAACTTCAGGAAGCCTAGGGATATTTTTGCAAGACAAAGAGATCTTTGTGCAATTTTCAGAAAACTCCTTATTGTTTGGCCATTCCTTCAAGTCATCTCCTTTTGCTTTTAGTAAGGCACGGTGGCCTTTGGCTGCAATCGACATGGCAACATCACGTAACAAATCATGCATTGTGATTGATGTATTGTCCTCGGAGTCGAGTAACAGACAAGAATCTTTCAGCTCTTCAATCCGCGCGTGCAATGCATATTGTGCGTCCTCCACTGAATCGATGTTCTTAAACAAACCCAGACCAATTGTATATTTCAACAAGTCTGTCAGAAGAGCATTTCCAAAATGATTTACCAAAATTCCACAGATCAAGAATAGTGGCTTCAGCTTTTGATCATCCAATTGATTGTAACTCCACTCTAAAGCTGAGTATGCTTCTTGTTCGGCTGAGTCTTCGTTGCCAAACACTTTTAGGCATCTCAAGGCATCCTTCCATACCGGTAAAGTACTTCTACTTCTTAAAGAGCTTGCTACCGTGACAACCAAAACTGGCAAACCTCCGCATTTTTTGGCTACTTCAGTTGCCACAGTTCGTATGTCGGGAATTTTAACAACATCACCTGCCTTAGTCTCAAATAAATGCCAAGCATCTTCCTCGTTTAAAACTTGAAGCGCAAAGTTTTTTTGCCACCGCTTCTCTGAGGATAGCAGTTTTCGAGTTCTGGATGTCAACAGTATTCTACAAGTCGGCAGACAAGGAAGTCCTACACTCTGCAAGTCAATGCTTTCCAAAATGTTGTCTAAAATTACAAGAACTTTCTTGTCTTTTACCCTGTCACATAGACGAAGTGCTCTTTCTGACATAGTTTCGCTATCACGAACTTCCATACCTAACTTTTTGGCAATTTCTTTTTGAATTCCTTCAAGGTCCGGCTTTTGCACACTTCTTACCATAACCGCATCAACAAATAACTTCTCATTTACAGCTTGCTTAAGGACTTCTTCAACGAGTGTGGTCTTCCCCACGCCGCCAATACCATACACCAAAATCAGGTCGGTATTAGGAATTCTCAGTTCATCCATGATTTCCTTTACAGTTGAAGTCCTCGAATCAAATGCCTCATACTGTTTGTGAGAAACCATGCATACCTCTTGTGGGCGGACATTGTACGAAATGACAGCGAAATCTCTTTTTGCGTAGAGCTCAAAAACAGCCTGCTTCAACTTTGTTGATCTCCTGCCTAGCTTGTAACGGAGCACCGGGTTTGGACAAACCCCACAGAGACAGCTCATCTTTGCTTGCGTATCAGGCTTCCATAATTTGTTCGCCTTCTCGGTGATCTCAACCACGTTGTTCAGCCAGTTCTGGACTTCAGGTCGGATTTTTTTACCATCTTCGTCAGCTCCAACAACGTCGTGCTCTAGCCCCTCTCTAGCGGCACTTAATTCGTTCACTCGAGTCTGTAGACTCTCAAGGTTTCTTTTGCAGTGAGCTAGGTAACCCACTTGGCGTATAGCTGGTTCAACTGCACACTCGGCAACTTTTCCGACAATTTGACTAACAATCTCCATGCCTGCTGATGAATACAAATTAAATTAGAAAAAATGGAGCTCAAGAAATACTATACTTTTCTAATGGACTTATGAGTTAGGATCTTCCAACAACTTATAAATAAACACATTACATTTCAAAGTGTATTATAAAAACCGAAAATTCATTTCCACTTCTTGAAAAAGATTACTTTTTGAATAAAACCTTGTCTAACATTAGAAACTAACTCTAGTTTCTTGGAATTTAATTGTAATTTTCGAATATAATTAGGTTGTAATAATTATTGTATTTTGTGTAGGTCATATATTGATTCCCACAAAATAATAAAAATGTTATTTATCATTGATAATTATTATTAAGTTCCCGTAATAAGAAAAGTCATATATCTCTACTATCTACTTTTCATTGTGCGATCATATATATAAATATGTGTGTGTTTAGACCCAAAATTGCTGGCCCGTGCAATCAAAGCCGTTGAGTGAGCATAGCTCCCAACTGTCGGATGGAAAAGTGAAGATAATTTTGTTATTATTGAAGGATAATATTATGGTTTTTATCATAATAATTATCTTTTAATATGATTTATCTTGACATTTTCTTATACGGGATAAATGAGATTCAAATTATCTCCAATCTGAAAGCAATAACAGAGTTCAAGTTAACTTGGGACACGTAGATTGGAACAGCTTGAAGTAGGAGATCAGCACAAAGATATTAAAGATGGGATTGCATTTGCATGCAGCGTGAGGCCATGGAGATACTTCTATTTGGAGATTAATTCGACTCCAATTTGAAGAAATTAGCAATGTGAGTGGTGTTTGATTAATGCCGTGCATGTCCCTGATGTGCTATTGGCTTAGTGACAACAACCGGATGATTGGAGATAAAGTGTTGCCTAAGAAAATTTACTTGGATGATTACACAATCTTTTAGCTCTCATATATACCGAGTCTAAATTTCTTGATATTTTTACCTTCTTCAAATAGGATTACACAATCTCTTTATCTATACTCATTTAGTCAATCTTGGCTTCAGCTCTACTTTTCGGAATTTTTGGTATGAAAAGTTTTCACCATGACCAACATTTGGTAATTCGGCTAAAGTGTTGCCTAAGAAATGATGTGAAATCGAAGCTAGCTTGTTGTTATTTTATGCAAATATACCACACTTTTGTTCTCAGAAGTTTTGGCTTAGACGGGGTCTTAGGCATGCTAGGAGTTTATTCTTGATAAATATCTAGAAGTCTATTGGTTGATAGTCTAGATAAGCTGAAACGCCCTGATCCCGGTGTCATCTGGACACCAGGATGGGCATGTGCTGGCCGACACTCAAAGGTGACGAAAGCCATCCTAACACGCATATGCTAAAAACATGTAAAACATACATGCAATTTAATTTATGCCAAATTAAATAAACATAAGCAAAATACAACTTTAAAATATTTAAAATATGAGAATGCATGAAGATGTTCAAAGCATACCACTAATCGCAAAGCTACCGATACGAGAAAGCCTCAATGTTGTGATCGTACGCCTTATTTCTAAATCGTGAAGTGGGCGCAAAACAAAGCGTGAGTGTACCAAAGTTAAAATATAAATAAGTAAAATCGATTTTTCTTTTGAACATACTAACCCCCGTTTGAGAAAATCATATAATAATACATAGTAGATTTTTTTGAAAACTCTAGCATGCCGTAAAAACGTTCATAAATAATATAACCATGTACATAAATAGTTGTATAGTAATTGCCCAAAGGAAAGTCCGTAAAATGTACTTAAATCATATAACAATGTACTTAAATAGGGGCATCATAGTCGCCTAAAGGCAAATCCATCATCCGATTGTGAAGCTGTACGACACTGGATTATGCCAATGAAGAAATATGGTAGGCCCCATCACCCGAAGGTGAAGCGTACGACATTGGGTTGCGCCAGTGAAGAAATACATATCACACCGACACTAGCTTTGACTATTGAAGCTGTCCGATACTGGGTTCGCCGGTGAAGCTGGGAGTATGTCATAAAATATCTCAATCCATCACCCGAAGACGAAGTTGTACGTAGGATGGTCAAAATACTTACAGGTATTGGTAACTACGGTTACCTCCCTATTTAAAACTCACGGTTACGGTTATGAGTAACCATTACCCGTAAAATTTAAATGAGTGATTATGGGTATTACCACGGTTATAAATAGATACCCATTTAACCGTTTATTTTAATATCTATAAATTGAAAGGAAAAAAAAAAAAAAAAAACCTAAAACCACCCCCATCGCTCATCTCTCTCTCCTTGCTGCCCTCTCTCTCATATATTTTGTTTTACTTTTTACTGTTTTGTTTCATTTTTCTTCTGTTAATATTTCTTGGGTTTCCTTCATTTGATTCCATGGTTTTTATCTTGGAGCATGCTTTTACTTTTTTGATCGGATACTCTATATCTGATGATCAAATTTCAAATTTAATCTGTTGTTAATCTAGTTTTAAGGGGATTGGTTGTTTGTTTTTGTGGATTATAAATATATGACTAGCATCTTGAATCTTTTTGAAAGTTGAATTCCCCAGAAATGATAAATCAGTGATTTAAAATCCCCCTGATGACAAAAATGATGTTAAAGCATTCAACTTGATGGGAAACTCAACTGAGATCATGCAAGTTATTTAGAAAAGAGAGATGATCAAGTAAAATTCTGTTTTGTTTTTTTGACAAAGCGGCAGGAAGATTTGAAATTGATTTATTCAGATGCAATCATACATTCGGTAATTACCAAGAATAATCATATTGTTCGACGCTACATCGGTATTTGATTGTCCAAAAAAAAAATTGTGACAAATTATTATTTTTTTTGTAAATTTTCAAGTTGTTAAAAAACGCGTACATAGGTAAAAAAACGGGTAAACGGGTTAAAAAATGGGTATGCAGTTACAGTTAAATGGGTATTGTTAACCGTTTATAACGGTTATGGGTATGGGTATAACCGTTTATTCAATTACTTAAAAGGTAAACGGTTATGCAGATAAGGACTTAAACGGTTACGGGAAATAACCGCGGTTACTCGCCCGCCATAACCGTTATCCATTCTTAGTTCACTACTATAAAAGAACCTTATAGTGTCAGTAGGTGGTGTCGGTTTAATATAATATAGTGACGGACAAGACAGTTGCGACACTAACTGAACATGACGTCGGATTTACTGTCGCTTATAAGC
This sequence comes from Heteromeles arbutifolia, assembly GCA_024362995.1. Taxonomy (NCBI): domain Eukaryota; kingdom Viridiplantae; phylum Streptophyta; class Magnoliopsida; order Rosales; family Rosaceae; genus Heteromeles; species Heteromeles arbutifolia. Next base: position 6,094,328 of record JANCRC010000013.1, on the reverse strand, counting down.
GTCATAAAATGTCTACGTCGCTTTTAAACCGACGTAAACATTTAATGTCACTTATAACCGACATATATTTAATAATTTTTAAATACTGGCATTGCTTTAAACAAAACAATGTCGCTTTTAAGCGACATAAATTATGAGTGTCGCTTTTAAGCGACATAAAGTATTGTGTTTAAATATTTTAAAGCTTGCGTCGGTTCTGAGCGACATAGATTTTAGTTTTTTTATATATCCATGTCAAAACGATAGATTCACTAACACTTAGAATTTATTTATACTTTCATTAAATATATCATAAGATTTTGTGGTATCCACTAGTGTAAATATTTTAAATTGAAGATCGAATTCATTCATTGTATTCATATAGGGTCCAGGAGTGTAGCTGTAAAAAATCATCTAAATCGGAGTTAAAATAATCGTTAAATCGTGATTTTTCGTTTATAACTGTCGAAAAGTTTTGTCCCATTACTTGATCTTTAAATGTTTGTTTTTTGCCATTTTTGGCGTATGCGATCTGGAAGCATATATAAATAAGTTTGATGGCTGGATCGTTGAAATTAGTTTCGTAGACTATGTATCCCATCAAAACGATAGAATCATTAACACTTAGAATTTATTTATACTTTCATTAAATATAATATAATATTTTGTGGTATCCACTAGTGTAAATATTTTAAATTAAAGATCGAATTCATTCATTGTATTTATATAGGGTCAAGGAGTGTAGCTGTAAAAAAACCATCAAAATCGGAGTTAAAATCACCGTTAAATCGTGATTTTTTGTTGATAACCGTCGAAAAGTTTTGTCCCGTTACTTGATCTTTGAATGTTTGTTTTTTGCGATTTTTGGAGTATTCTCGAAGCATATATAAACAAGTTTGACGGTTCGATCGTTGAAATTAGTTTCGAAGGATACGTATCCCATTAAAATGATAGATTCACTAATACTTAGAGTTTATTTACACTTTCATTAAGTATAACATAAGATTTTGTGGTATCCACTTCTGTAAATATTTTAAATTGATGATCGAATTAGTTCATTGTATTCATATAGGATCAAGGAGTGTAACTGTAAAAAATCATCAAAATCGGACTTCAAATAGCCGTTAAATCGTGATTTTTCATTTATAACCGTCGAAAAGTTTTGTCTCATTACTTGATCTTTGAATGTTTGTTTTTCGAGATTTTTGGCGTATGGGATCTCGAAGCATATATAAACAAGTTTGACGATTGGATCGTTGAAATTAGTTTCGTAGAATGCGTATCCCATCAAAATGATAGATTCACTAACACTTATAGTTTATTTATACTTTCATTAAGTATAACACAAGAATTTGTGGTATCCACTAGTGTAAATATTTTAAATTGAAGATCGAGCTCATTCATTGTATTCATATAGGATCAAGGAGTGTAGCTATAAAAAATCATAAAAATCGGAGTTAAAATAACCGTTAAATCGTGATTTTTCGTTTATAACTGTAAAAAAGTTTTGTCTCCTTACATGATTTCTGAATGTTTGTTTTTTGCAATTTTTGGCGTATGCGATCTCGAATCATATATAAACAAGTTTGACGGTTGGATCGTTGAAATTAGTTTCATAGAATGTGTATCCCATCAAAATGATAGATTCACTAACACTTGGAGTTTATTTATACTTTCATTAAGTATAACATAAGAATTTGTGGTATCCGATAGCGTAAATATTTTAAATTGAAGATCGAGCTCATTCATTGTATTCATATAGGGTCAAGGAGTGTAGTTGTAAAAAATCATCAAAATCGGAATTAAAATCACCGTTAAATCATGATTTTTTGTTATAACCGTCGAAAAGTTTTGTCCCATTACTTGATCTCTGAATGTTTATTTTTTGCGATTTTTGGCATATGCAATCTCGAAGCATATACAAACAATTTTGATGGTTAGATCGTTGAAATTAGTTTCGTCGAATGCGTATCCCATCAAAACGATATATTCACTAACACTTAAGAGTTTATTTACACTTTCATTAAGAACAACATAAGATTTGTGTGGTATCCACTAATGTAAATATTTTAAATTGAAGATCGAATTCATTCATTGTATTCATGTAGGGTCAAGGAGTATAGCTGTAAAAAAATCATCAAAATCGGAGTTAAAATAACTGTTAAATCGTGATTTTTCGTTTATAACCGTCGAAAAGTTTTGTCTCATTACTTGATCTCTAAAAGTTTGTTTTTTGTGATTTTTGGCGTATGCGATCTCGAAGCATATACAAACAAGTTTGAAGGTTGGATCGTTGAAATTAGTTTCGTAGGATGCGTATCCCATCAAAACGATAGATTCACTAACACTTAGAGTTTATTTGTACTTTCATTAAGTATAACTTAAGATTTTGTGGTATCCACTAATGTAAATATTTTAAATTGAAGATCGAATTCATTCATTGTATTCATATAGGATCAAGGAGTGTAGCTGTAAAAACTAATCAAAATCGGAGTTAAAATAACCGTTAAATCGTTATTTTTCGTTTTATAACCGTCGAAAAGTTTTGTCTCATTAATTGATCTCTGAATGTTTGTTTTTTGCGATGTTTTGCTGATGCGATCTCGAAGCATATACAAACAAGTTTGACGGTTTGATTGTTGAAATTAGTTTCGTAGAAGTCGTATCTCATCAAGTTCAATGGTGTGTGTGTGTGTGTGTATATATATATTTATTAAGTAGATTTAAATTTATTTATTTTGTATGTATAACACTTAAGAAATTGAATGGTATGTATATTCAAGCCGATCCAATGGTCACCAATTTTTAAAATTTAATATATAATTATTATAGTTTTTAGGGGTATAAAATTGTTAAATTAATATATATAATTATTATAGTATTTTTTAGGGTTATAAAATTATAAAAGTAATATATATAAAATTATGGTATTTGAAATATTAGACGGGAGATTTCCCACTTGTTTTGCACGAGGACATATTTGGAGAAACTTAGCGTCAGTTTTAACCGACGCTAGTTTCATTAAAGCGATGCTATGTGAATTTCAAAAAGTGTGTCAGAAGTTAGCGTCGGTTAAAACCGACGATAGTTTTAGTAAAGCGACGCGAGTTTCATTAAAGCGACGCTATGTGAATTTCAAAAAGTGTGTCAGAAGCTGACGTCGGTTTTAACCGACGCTAGTTTCATTAAAGCGACGCAAGTTTCATTAAGGCGACGCTATGTGAATTTCAAAAAGTGTGTCAGAAGTTGGCGTCGGTTTAAACCGACGCAAACTAAGTACCCATATTTAAACCCCTTTCTTTCCGATTTCATCCGTGCTTTCATTTCTCCCCAAATTTCAGACTTTCTTCTTCTCCTTCCCCATTTCATTTGTGTGTCCCTTTCTTCCTCCATTTCAGTTTTTCCTCTTCTCCTTCCCCATTTGCTATGGATCACCATTTTGAAGATCAACATTCTGAGGAACTCCAATTTGAAGAGGAAAAGCTCGAAGGTGGTTCATTTTTAAATTATTATGATTATTAATTTTAGTTTCTGTTTTGTATTCTAACTAGTTTTATGCTTAAATTGAAAAATTATTTTTGTTTCTTGGTTTTTAATTGTTTTTTCTGTATTTATAAGGATCAACTCAACGGAGATACAGACCCTCAATTCCGAATTGGAAAGAACAGCCTTGTTCGCTTGATTCGTCTGGAAAATGCATTAGTTATAATTCTAGTGCGTTTTTGAAACATGTAGTGGCAAAGGTTAAAGATTACAGAAATATTCCGATGGTGGCATTTGGAATAAAGAAAAAACAAGGGTAAACGTTTCATGATTTATTTTATTATACCTTGAAATTTGTCTAATAAATTCTTTTATTTTTCAGGAGATTGCCGAAAAAAATAAGCATAATCGGCAGTTGAAAACTATGAACCACACAACCGGAGATTGCCGGATTGCCAAAAACGTTTCATGATATATGACACTTAAGGTTGTGGAGCATGCTCACAAAGAGTATAGAAATAAGTAAAAAAAAAAGAAGTATTATACTAAAAGATTTGTATATTATGGCACTATTTTTCTTTTGAATTATTTTTATTATTGTTTGTTTTGGCCTATAATTGAAATTTATTATTTCGATTATATAATTTTTTTTGAGTTATAATTATTTGAGAACGAATACAAAAACATATTTTGATTTTTTTTATTATTATTTATTAAAGGTGGTGTCGCTTTAAACCGTCACTAGTTTGCATATTTTATTTATTTAATTGTTATCTAACGTCGCTTTAAACCGACGTAATGGTTAAGTATGCGTCGCCTTAAACCGACGTTAACATCAGTGCCGCTTTAAACCGACGCTGCTTAGTGGCGGATTAAGCGAAAAAACCGACACCGAAGCCCTTTAGTGACGGTAGCAATGGTGTCGCTATTCCAATTCGACATTACACTGTTTTATGTCGAATTTTTGCCAAATTTCCGACAGAAATCGGTTTCTTGTCGGTTTTTGGTCCGTCGGTGATAGCCTATATTGTAGTAGTGGTTGTACGACATTGGGTTACGCCAATGAAGAAATATTGTAGGCCCCATCATCCAAAGGTGAAGCTGTACAATACTAGGTTGTGCCAGTGAAGAAACACATATCATAAAGTACCTCAATATGCGTAAACTGAGTCATATGGCCATGGACAGGAACATACTCATCTATGTGTGTACATATTGTATGATTACCCACTAAGTAAGCACATAAAACATAAACCAGATCTTCAATATCACATCATAGGAGCTCAAAAGCTCAAAGCATCATAAATCTATAAACGTGAAATCATTAAATCATAGATCTTATTCATAAACAATATTTATAACTATTTCAATAAAACATAAATTCAATAATTCATATATATTTCATCAGGCGTAAATTCAATAATTTATATATGTTTCGTAAAACGTAAATTCAGTAAACCTATAAACGTGAAATCATTAAATCATAAATCATAGATCTTATCCATAAAAATTATTCATAATTATTTCAATAGAACGTAAATTCAATAATTCATAATATTTCATAACGGATAAATTCAATAATTCATAAACGTTTCATAAAACGTAAATTCAATAAATCGTAAATAATTAATGAAACGTAACATCATGATCATGCTTTTCATGAATGCAAGCCTAGTATTTTTATAAAATTATCAAATTTGAGAAGGAGTTCACTCACAGATACTCACCACTCGAGAACCACTCAAGTTAGGGAGGACGAGATCACCACTAACCAACGCACCTAACCACATAAAAAGACCATTTCGTAAAATCCCAGTAAAATGATTGAATTTAGGAAAACAGACGGCAAATTCCGGAGAATATTCCATTTTCTAAAACGGGTGGGGTCAACGGTTCCCGGTTCCTGGTAAACGGTCGGGGTCGGATCTGGGTTTTGGGTCACGGGTTGGGTCGAGCTCAAATAACCGTTTTAAGCATATGATATATGGAATTGAAGCTCAAGATGAGAAGAAAAAATCATACCAACGTGGAGCCGATTCGTGGTCGGTGTTGGCCGGAAAAAGGGCCTGAAAGTGGCTGGTCAGTCACCGAAAAACTGGGAAGAAAGTCCTCCAATGTGTTTTCTGCGTTATAACGTCACCAATCTCTCAGGAATGCCATAAACGCACACCAAAGCACGATCCAAGACGATTTAAGTCAGTTTCGAGGTTTACTTTGTTGGAAACGACGAGAGCTCGCGGTGAGTTCGTTGGGAGAAAAGTGAATAGTGGCCTCTGCCACTGTCGGGGTTGTAAGGCCTTAGCCTGGGTTCGGGTTCACCCTTGTTTTCTGGGTTCAAGACGAGGAGAATCAGGTGGTGGTTTGGGTTGTGGTGGCAGTGCTCGCCAGAGTTGCGAGTGGTGGTGATGGTCTGTGTTCACGGAGAGGGAGGGAGAGTTTTGGCGAGAGAGAGGGAGAGTGTCACGGGAGAGTCTGAGAGAGAACCAGAGTTAGAGAGAACCAGAGATGAGGGAGAGGAGTGGAGAGAGTCCCCGAGAGGTTGGGTATAAAGATCCTCACCGGATCTTCCCTTAGGGATCGCGCAATCATGTCCGTTTATTTTATATCGTACGGTCAGTTTTCGTTAGGTAGTATTTATATTTGAATTTTAAATTTTAAATTTTAAATAATTTTTGACCGCACGATATACGATGAACAGATAGGATTGTGAAATCTCTAGGATCCCTAGAGAATGGATCCGGAGAGGATCCTGATTCGGGTATAAAATGGCACGGGAAAGGAGGGGAAGTGGGTTGTGGCCCCCACGGGTGAGGAATACTTTAATGCTTTCACTGTTAGCGTTTTGTTTTGGAAAGTGGAGTTGTAATATAACAATCATCTTTGAATCATATTCCTTTTTCACGGTCATTTATCTTTTTTTTTTTTTCTTAACAAACGATATTATTTATATTAATAGAAGAAGTAGTCTCATAATGAGCTTATCCCTTCATTTTCTTTGCTTTTATAAATTGTGTGATTTTTCTTTTTCTTTGAATTTAATATTTAATCAATGACTTCATTAATTCGTTTTTGGAGCAGCAAAGATTTTATGAGGTGGAAGTCTTGCTGGGAAAAAAGCATTTGTCCAAAAATGTTTACTTTCAAGTTTTTATTGTTTTTAATTTTTTTATTAGAGATAAAACGTGTGTAACATTACAATATATGTTTATAAGATTGGGAATGTGTTGTAGGCTTTTTTCATCTTGATGAAAATTTCCATTTCCATTTCCTCAATTTCAGTTTCAATTTTCAAATTTTGATTTTTTTAATATTTAATTCATGTTACCACGATTACAATATGAGGTTGTTTGTTATCGTTCACTAAAGTTCACTAGACGGGACTGGACTAAGGGTTAGTCTAGTCTCGTGTTTGTTCCCCATAAGGCCTAGATTTAAAAAAAAATTTAAAAAAAAAAAAACTTCTCTCCCCACTTCCATGTTCTCCCTCTCTCTCCTTCTCTCTTCTTCAATATAAGTAGAACTGGACCTAGCAACTAGTTAGACCACTTATCAAGAATAATAAATTGGTTACTAACTTGAATTTTGTTTACCACGATTCAAATTGGATTGGAGTATAAGCAATATGGGCGGTGGAGATTTGAACGTGGCTCTCATGTACAAGGTGAATGCTCCTTTACCAGGAATTGAATCATCTCCGAGGCAAAGCTTTAGAATCCTCCTGACCTACTAACATAGACCATTAAATTTTGATTTAACGGTTACAATTATTATAATTTTTAGATGAACAATCTGTTTGATTCAATAGCCCATATTATTGGGTTAGGAGGATCCCGAGGCAAGCCTCAAAGAGGATCCAATTCCGTTTTACCAGACCAAGTTTCGTGCCCTTTACCACATTTTTTGACAAAGAAAAGTAGTACAAATGACACGTGGAAGAAGGGGGAAGTGGGGTGTGGGCCCCACGGTGTGGCATACTTTTAAAGAAAATTAATGATAAATGTTTGAAAACTTTAAATGTTAACCAAAAGTCATGTATTAACTTTTTTTTAATAATTAGGACAAAACCCAATATTAAATCAGTCTAATTATAATGATCCAAAAAATAAGTTTTTAGTTTTGCCCCTCACAGCAACTCACGCACACGCACGCAGCGTTACAGAGAGCAAAGAGCCATCAAACCCTAAGGTCGCAACTATGTCTCTCATCGCAATTCGCAGATGAGGAGTTCCAGCATATTCTGCGTGTGTTGAATACCAACGTGGATGGAAAGCAGTAGATCATGTTTCGCCCTTACCTCCATGAAGGGTATCGGTAGACGTTTCGCCAACATCGTCTGCAAGAAGGCCGATGTCGACATGAACAAAAGGGCTGGTGAACTATTGGCACTGAGCTTGACAATCTGATGACTATTGCGGCAAACCCCCGCCAGTTCAAGACACAAGGATGGTAAATATTCCCAGGTGGTCTACAAGGATAGAGATTATGGAGTTTCGGTGTTCATCATTTGCAACTTACTCTCTTCATTCTCATTCTTGGTTGCAATCACTCTTATTATCTTGTGAAATTTCGACTGAAGTTTTCGCATTATGTGTATAGAGAGCCTCATGATGGTTGTAGCTTCTCTGGTTCCCAATTTCCTAATGGGTATTATAACAGGAGCTGGAATCATGGTAATGAGATACACTCAAATGCTTGATAAACTTCCTCTTCTCTTTCCCATCATGCATATCCTTCTTGGTGTATCCTCAATTAAATGGTTATGCATGCAGAGCATCCTGATGATGACCTCGGGTTTCTTCTGCTTGCTACCAGATCTTCCCATGCCGTTTGGGATGCCAATAGACCACTCCAAGTGGTGGGACTTGGCTGCTATTCCCATGTGGTCTTCGACATTACCGGGGCCTTCGTGTGCGTGGACAGAGATTTGTGGCCTTTGAAGAAGTGAATGACACACGTTACATCAAATTACCAATTTGATTTCAAGTTCTTGAACTGTGTTCCTTCTGTCCCCTCCCCTTTGGAAATCTGGAATTCCACTCACACTCAGTCCAAAATTCAAGTTTTAATTTTTTAATAGGCATTTGATTAGTGTTCCCTGTGTCGAATTTTTATAGTAATTTGGCCCTTTGGTTAATGTGTAAGGTCTAGTTCCCCAATTTTTATAACATTGTTGCAAGCTGGTTGTCTTAACTTTGCATAAATTAAAGAACTGAAAAAAAGATGGGTTTGGATGTTTAGTGGGATCTACTTATAAGTGAACATGCCAAACCAACAAACAAAAATAAACAAAGAATTCAAAGTCCCGCAAAAAATTGTATCACAATTTGCCATGTTCATAATTAAAGGAAATTTTAGTTACATATATATGAGTGTTCTTGTTCTAGGTTTGAGTTGGAGCATGAGATTAGAGAAGAAGCGGAAGAAAAGTAAATAGTCGGTGTTCAACTTTAAGAAATAATCAGTGTTCAGTTTAATAAATAGTGATAGTACAAGTGTTTAATTTAAGAAATAGTGATAATACCCGCGTTCAGTTCTAGAAATAGTTCATGTTCAATTCAAGAAATAGTGGTAGTATCAATGTTCAATTTAAGAAATAGTTAATATTCAATTTAAGAAATAGTCAATATTCAGTTTATGAAATAGTCAATATTCAGTTTACGAAATAGTCAATATTCAATTTACGAAATAGTGATAGTACCACTGTTCAATTTAAGAAATAACGCTAATACTCATGTTCAGTTCTAGAAATAGTGGGTGCTCTGTTTAAAAAATAGTCAGTGTTCAGTTTAAGAAATAGTCAACTCAGTTTAAAAAATATTCGATTCAGTTTACGAAATAGTCAATGTTCAGTTTACGAAATAGTCAATATTCAGTTTAAGAAATAGTGATAGTACCAGTGTTCAGTTTAAGAAACATTGATAATACCCATATTCAGCTCTAGAAATAGTCAGTGTTCAGTTTTAAGAAATAATCAGTGTTTGTTTTAAGAAATAGTGATAGTACTAGTGTTCAGTTTAAGAAATAGTTATGGTACCTGTGTGCAGTTCTATAAATGGTCAGTGTTCATTTATAAATAGTGATAGTACCAATGTTCTGTTTAAAAAATAGTTAGTGTTCACTGCTAGCACATCTATATATTATTAATAATAATAGTAATGATGGGATTGGTTTGTGTTTGTTTGAAGTTACTTGGGACTTTGGGAGTTATGAGAGAAAGTATATTTTTCTGAAATCTTAACCAATTGAGCTTAAGATTATTGATATAATCTAAACTATTTCTAGAACTACAGCATATAATTCAAACTATTTCTGGAACTACAACATAATAACCTAAACTATTTCTAAAAGTGATCCAAAATAACTCACACTATTTATGAAAATTAACAAAATAAACACTATTTTTTGAACTAGAACAAAATAACTCACACTGATTCTGGATTTGAACAAAAAATAACACACACTATTGCTGGAACGATCGCAAAATTACACACTATTTATGAAACTGAAGAAAACACACTATTTCTCATGGTTGTAAAAGACGCTAAGCACTAGTCAAATGGCAGATTAGGCCTAACGCCTAGGCGGGAGCCTAAGTGGATGTAAGTAAATTTATTATTTATCTTTATTACTTTGGTGAATTTGATAGAATGAGATGAAAGTTTAAATAATTAGAACTTTGTAGTACTTTACGAAATATCTTAAAAAAATCATATGAATTTGTTGTTAATTTAAAAAAAAAAGTGTAAAACATGTAAGTAAAAAGCATATGAACAATAATTTTTAAAAAAATTAAATAAAAAAGGGTGGGAGCACAAGGATGGGAGAAATTTTTCTAGGAGCTAGGTACACGTTTCACCTGGTGTTCCCAACCTATTAACATATGACACCTTGAATATTACCTTTTTAAATGACACAATCCTTAAATCTTATTCTCCAAAATATAAATAAAACTAAATTAACAAAAGATAAATAAAATAAAAAAGACAAACAACCCAAATTCCGGAACCCCTCACCCCCCACACCCATTCATCCCTTCCCCTCACCTCTGTGTTACCCCCTCCCCCCTCTCTCTCTCTCTCTCCCCCCTCATCTCACGTTGGAGAATAACACGGGAAGGCCAATCACTTCACCATCAATTAGATCGGGATCGACCACACCAAATTCCAGGTTGAGCACTGGGATGCTAGCTGGACCAATTTCATTGGAAAGTAATTTAATAGAAAATTACATGTGAAAGGGTGAGACCACGTGGGGTGGGAATGAAGAGAGAGAAACTCTTCTTCTTCATCTCTATTGTTGTGTGATTTTGTTCGCCAGAGTTCATCAACAGCTAAACAAACGGTGGATCGAACACATGTAATATGACTCTCTTAGCGGAAGCTGAAACGCTTAACTACCAGCAGCCTCGCAACGTGGTCCCTCATCCTTGATCCAATTATGTCGTGGATGAACAATTGGTTCTAGAAATTTCTCTTTTCTTGAAGTTGAATTTGAACTTTTTTTTGTAAATTTTTGGCGTTTGAAAGAACCCCCGTGTTTTGCGAAACAGGACACCGAAATGGAAGTTATGGCTTGAATTAGTGGCTTTGCATTTATGGCAGCTGGTCAGAACGTGGGGCAGGATTGTAGATATGTTGAAGTTTTTAACGGGCTAAGTTTTGTTCCGTTAGGGGAAATTATGGAAAGTTCTATTTAAGCATGTTGCGCTTTGTAATCCAGCCCATGTATAATTTAGGATTTTTGTCCTTATGATTGAATTTGAGGAGCTTTTGATTAAATAATATTTTAGACTGGTTTTTTGTTAAAATAATCTTGATTTAAACCATTTTCATTAAAACTCTCATACTTCTATACTTTCATTAGTAATGTTCTGATTTGGAGAGTGGAGTTGTGATATAACAATTATCTTTAAACAAGTGGTGGAAAAGCCCCCGAATCATATTCATTTCTTAATGTCTTTTATCCCTTCATGTTCGTTGCTCTTGTAAATTGTGTGGTTTTAAGTGCCAACATGGCTTGGAAAGGTTATTTGACAAAGTTGTCAGAAATGAGGCACAAATGGACCACTATTTGTGCTTGCCTCTTTGAGCATAAAACACCTTATTGTGCTCTTTCAGCAAATGACACACTCATAGAGGGTAGACATGCAATTTTAGTTGCTGCATTGTTGCTATTGTTATATAAACACATATATTGGTTTCCTTAAACCTCATAAGGCACAAATAACTTTTTGTTCCTACTTGAACGGTTATGATTAAGGCATGTCAACATCTTATATTGATTTTTTTTATAGAAACAAGAGACAAAAAACAAAATGTAAGAGGAGAGGAGGAAATGGATGAGAATACGAGGGGAAATAATCCAACTCCATACTTATCATCTAATTATATCAGCAATCGTCTCTCTAATAAATATAGGCTCACCAACGCATAAAATAAGTACGTGATAAGTAATTTGAAAACAACCGCTTTTGGTTCAGCCAAGGAAAAAAGAAAATCTTAGCTGTGGCAGAGCGTTCCAGGACGGGTGGACGTCTCCCTAGCTGAGACTGAGATTGATCCAAAACAAGAAAACATCTGGCACGTCCAATGTCCCAAAAACGTATTGCACCATCACATCCGACTGAGATTGATGTGATGATCGTACGACCCCGTCACAAACAGTCCGGTGTCGACGGGATACCACACGGCGGAGGACACCGCGTACTTACGCCCGTGCTCGTGCTACTTATCCACCGCAAACAGGCACTTGTGCCTCGACGGAAGCGTCGGAGGCGCCGGTTAACAGGTACCGGCCCTCCGTCAAATCGAGCTGGAGAGAGTTGACAGAGCCGCGTTGAGGGGAGATGATGTCTTTATGATTGGAGAGTTGGTGCGTTTGGATCCGGGTTGACTTGATTCGATTCGAGAACGAATTTGGGCGGAGCTTGCCCGCTTCTCTGTCTCCGATTTCCGCCACATTTTCGGAGCATCTTCTTCGCTTACCAAATGCAAAAGCAAAGCAGAGAGGTTAACGGTGTCGTATTGCGAAGACAATAATTCTAAAATCGGAACCAGTTTTGTTGTTACTGAATTCTTTTTCTGTTCTTCTTCCTCTCTGCTTCGCTTTGATTTTCCTCCTGGTCGACGCGGACTGATTATTGGGCGGGTGATACCTCAGCAAAACGACAGCGTAAGTCTATCCAAAATTAACAATTAGGGTTGTGAATAGGGGCTTTCACTTCCACTAGCTAACGGGAGAAATTTTTCATTGTGTCTTATAATCCTATATTTTCTAAGAACATAAACAAGAAACAAAATACCGAAGGGATCTATAATCTTAAAATCCCGTTTTAGGCTAATAAATGATGAAATTCGGCCAAAAATACCCATACATATATGTTGGAGCGGGCTCTGAATCTTGTTCGCCTTTGCCATTCTCTTAAAACGACAAGTCATAGGCCCAAATCAAATATTAAGCCAAATCTGCATTGTTTTGGGCATTGTTGCTAATTTTACATCTTTCCAACTGTTTTTCAATCATGTGTACTACATCACTGAGTGTCACTTTTATATTCTACACTAATCACACTAAGGGAAGGGGGATGTTTTGAACTTTGAACGGGGATGCATTGGGTTGAAGAGTAAGAGACTAACCAACATGCAATCAACTGTTGGATTTTGTGGCTCAATTCTATTTGGGCCTCCTGTTTTGTCTTAAGCCCATATTGTTTTGGTCCTTTAGCTACTCATGTGATGGCTAGGGTTTAATTTGGCTAGGATCGTAAGACGGAGTATGTCTAGCCTCAAGGAACATCTCAAAGAGCCTCTCATGCTTTTCTTGGAGGATCTCACTCATGATTGCTATTTGTTGTTTTGAGCTTCCAGCTCCTCGACCTTAGCTTGAAGAGAAACTTTCTTTCTTTCCTTCAGTCGCTGCATCATGCTAAGCACAAGAGGGGTGTCGTTCTAGGTGTTGTGGCTTCCTTCACTCCCCATGTTGGAGATGGATACCTGATCAAAGAAGAGTGTCCAAACAATGGATACCAGCTTGACAAAGTTGATGAGAGTAGGAATAAGTGTTGTTTCCCACAAACGACGCCAAATGTTGATGCACAAAATTGGAGATACTTTGAAACAACGTAAAGTGTCAAGTTTATAACATTCACACGGTTTCTTTTTGTTACACACTGAGAAAAACTACTCTTATTTTGGTTTGTAATATGCTAATGCATAATTAAGCAGGAATAAAATGCGCCAGTCTCGTTGCATGGTGTGTTTATATTTTGGAATATTGGATTTAACGGGAGCATTGGTGTGTGTATGTTCTTCTTCAGCAATGTGCCCGTTTAATGCTGGGAAAGGGCAAAAGATTATATTTGATTTTGAAACTCAGAAGAATAAAGACGAAAACGTATGGTTTTTATTATCAAGTGAAAAAGGATAATCTATCTAAATAAATCAAATGATAGTACCTGATGCTTTTGCTTTAATCTACGTCACTGAGGTTAATCCATGCACAAATAATGGGACCTGGATTGTTTGCCCTCCCTCATCTCATCCTCTCCTATTTATGTGGTCACGATTAAGTTATGTCAACATTTTATATTGATTTTTTTTTATAGAAATAATAAGACAAAAAGCAATGGAAATATAAAATGTTGACGTGGCTTAACCGTGACCACATAAATAGAAGGGAATGAGAAGGGTATGAGAAGGGGAGGGCAGACAATCCAGGTCCCAAATAATGGCAGAGATAGGATTTATACTCGGTTCATTACGCGTAGCAATAATTGCTCTTAATAGGTAGGAATAGAATTTTCTTCCCTCTAATTTCTTTTTCATTCACAATTTTTGCTTTTCTTATTTATTTGTAAAGAAATCAATATAAGATGTTGATATGATTTCATGATGATAATTCACATAGAAGGAGAAGAAAGATAAGAGAAAAAAACGAGGAGAAAAAAATCTTACTCCAATGTAAGCTCATCGACTTAATTCAAAGTTATTATAATACACTACATAGTAACTTTGAAATTTCAATCATACCTTTTCAAAAACAAATTCAAGTTAGTTTTGCTTACGCTTGTAGTTATATTCTTGGAATTTATGCTGCATTTTGTGCTCATTATGGTATATAAAATAAAAACAGATATTACAAGCGCAATTAAATTATGTTTAAACTTGCTTTTGAGATAATTTGAATAACATTCTTCATATCGAAAATAACCTAAATCACACAATTTCAAATCACATTTAAACCACCTTAAAGAATGAAGCTAGGTAGCGTAAGGAGACTAAAAATGCAGATTAAATTTTGTAAATTAAATTGATATGGAAAGTGATATCTCCCCCCCCCTCCCAATTGCCCATTCAATCCCCCAAAACCAAGAAAACCATCTTCAGCCCACACCTATCAGTCAGGCGATCCAGTGGGCCCAAGGCCGACCAACCGAGCCATCGGAAGATTTCCTCCCGCCTCTGCGCCTGAGGCTAATTGACGTCAGGGTGACGTTCCAAGCTCCAGTCTTCTTCCCTTGAATCTAGTTATGAAGATGGTGAGATTTTAAGGAAAAGACATGCAAAAGAAAGTGGCCACCAAAGCCCCATGGAGAAAAAGCAGAGGGACAGGGAGGAGTGGGACGGAGAAAAAGCAGAGGGACAGTCCGGAGGTGAAACAGATGCTTCAAGAGAGAGAAAAATGTACTCAGGCAATTACTGTTCAGACAGTAATTGTCTTTGCTCAATAGCACGTACAGTAATATTCTTACTGTGGTGATGATTTGAATTTACTCTAAGTGTTAATTAACATAACTATTTTTTTTTTATGAAGTATCATTTAATTTACAAATTTAATCTAGCATTACTCATGAATCAAATAACAAAAATGCCAAATAGATCTAATGCTAAAACACTAATCTCAAATAACAAAATGGTCAAATACATGCAATGCTAAAACACTAATCATTGCATTTGTGT
Source organism: Heteromeles arbutifolia (assembly GCA_024362995.1). Classification (NCBI taxonomy): domain Eukaryota; kingdom Viridiplantae; phylum Streptophyta; class Magnoliopsida; order Rosales; family Rosaceae; genus Heteromeles; species Heteromeles arbutifolia. The sequence goes on along the minus strand of JANCRC010000013.1, from coordinate 6,078,909 downwards.
TGAAGTGAGTTGCTTGTAACTTTGTACTCGTTCCCTCGCTGCCGTTGGGCATGGTATCATGATTCACAATGATTCATGTAAGTTGAATTAAACAAATAAAAAGGCCAACAAGGCAGCCAAGTCAGCAATCCTCAACCACAACACATGCCCTTGGAGGGGGCAGCTAGACAAAGCCAGCCATATTTTGAGTTCAAAATGTTGGCAACTTTGACATAATTCATTCAAGTTAGCTTTTGCTTGTAGTATTTTTTCAGCCAATGTGAACCCCTTTTTAGGAAAAGACTTTGCTTATACTCGTATCTTTGTCCATACAAGTAAGGTGCTTCCTACCTTTTTCCCACTAAAATTTCATTTCTTCTTTTGTGCCATTTAATAATCTACCACAATAAGATTTCCCACCCATTTAGATTTAATAGTTACAAAGAATGGATATAATTGGTAACATGTCCGTAAATTCTGTTTGTATCGACAATATTAACACATTATCAGTGACATATAAACGTTAATTTTTTTAAAAATTGACGACCATCACATAGCCGCACTAATTCAAAAACTGAAAATTCTATGTGTTTTAAGAATAGACGTGAATTAAGGAATTGGATCCTCTCCTGAGCAGGATATCACGATCCTCCTTACCCACTAATACTGCTCAGGTTGAAAGCCGTGCTTCAAGTTGCTCAGGAACTTCCCAAGCAAGCAATAGAAACCTACAGAATATTGCTAACTCTTCTTCGAGCACGGAGGGATCAAAAAGCTGAGAACTCTGAGCAAGAGAAAACCTTTGATTCCGAGGTTTGTATTCCTCAATTCTAAACCTTTAGCGATAAACGAGTTGAAAGGGCTCTATGAAGTTGGCATATTTATGCTTCTTCTGTGTTAAACTCTCTCTTCTTTCTGCTACAGGCATATGCGGAAAGAAACTTGGAAAAGGAAGCATGGAGGGACTTGGCAGCCGTTTATGCAAAACTCGGTTTGTGGACTGATGCAGAAATATGTGCAAACAAAGCCAAATTGATCGAATTTTACTCTGCCCATAGTTGGCATACGACTGGTACGATTTTTTCCCCGTGTTATGTTGTCTTAGAGCTCAAGATACGAAAAATGATCGTGTTTGTGTGCATCAAAAACAAGTGCTCGCGAACCCATACTAATTGCATAACTCAAATTCATTCGCAGGTCTATTGTTTGAAGCTCAATCACATTACAAGGAAGCCCTTATTTCATTCGCAGTCACATTGTCAATAGAGCCAGATCATGTTCCAAGCATCGTTTCGACTGCAGAAGTATTGATGAAACTCGGTAGCCAGTCGCTCCCTATGGCGAGAAGCTTTCTAATGAACGCCCTGCGATTAGAACCGACAAACCACAGGGCATGGTTGAACCTCAGGTTGATTTCGAAGAAGGAAGGCTCGATACAACAAGCAGCCGACTTTTTTCAAGCTGCGCATGAGCTTCAGCTCTCAGCTCCAGTTCGAAGCTTTGTGTAACAGTTAGTGATCCCTAGTTATTCGTAAGATTACAGGTTATTACTTGTTCCACTGACCATTGCTTGGTATCGGATTCTTATGATTAGTATGTACATATACATTGGCTACTGAAATATCAAAATAAAGTTTGTTGCACCGAAATATGAACGGCCCGGATTGAATTATTAAGAGATGCACCGAAGCAAGAACTTACAACTGTTATTATTTTCTTGACATTCAATATACAAAACAAATGACAAAGTGAATGTCGATCGATAACAGCAACTCTCTTTAGAGATCTGGAGTATTTGTTCTTGGCCCAAAAGGAATTGGCAGTCCACGGAACATGTTGTATCTGTATAAACACTGCAGACAAGTGAAGATTAGAAGTGAGAAAAACGAAAACAAAATTGGGGAACTATAAGATAATTCATCTCTACCTATACAATATACAGATAATCCATGTATCGGAATTGAAATGACTTATAGGCAAAAATTTGAAACCATCAGAAGATTATAGTTTACGCAGAACTTATTGAGTTTTACTTGGAACATTCATCAACTTACAGTTGGAAGTTTACGGAGAGACAGACCAAAGGCTAGGCCTCAACCCACTGACCACTGCATCCACATCACCAACAAAAAATAGTGATTTCAACGAACATACACATCACAATGAGCGAAAAGGTGACAAAATTGAAACGGGCACATCATACAGTGCCTTAATAGATCGTACACTCAGCATCATAAAAAAATTAGCATATAACCAACAGAGATTGGCATAACCACTATAACCACTATAGGCCAGGCCTATGATATTATTGATTACGCTGACAGTGTAGCTCAGATCATTAGCATCAACTTTCCAACAAAAGATTTGGAAATTCAGTCAGTCAAACCTTTAATACTGGTTCGCCTTTGTTAGAGCTGGCAGCTTGCTTTGCAGCCGCCTGTTGCTGTTGCTGTGCACGCGCAGCTCTTCCTGCTGCAGACTTTTCGAATTCTTCTTGCCTGAAATTGTGGTTGCAGTATAAGTGTACTCAAATAACGATGAAAGAAACCATCATGTGGGCACAGCAGTAATGCAACTACGATTCACACCCTATCAATGCGGCGCTATCTGCCTAACAAAATGCAAATATGACCTTTAGCAGGGTTTATGATTTTCACACTCCATACTTAGGTTTTGTCTGCAAGACTGCCGGTTAACAGAATTACAGCATAATGTTAGCACAGTTAGGTCTTGGACTTAACAAAGTCGAAATTCTGCAAGCAGATATAATCCTATAGTGTTGAAACAAATTACTTTAACATCAACAAACAATCGATAGAAATGGCGAACACAATCAACAAGATGAAGAAGATTTAACATGGTATTAATGTGGAATGTGCATTGTCCTAACAAGGTCTACTCAGAATTCTGATCATCATATTCATCCTATTTTTTCCCTATCCCATTTCCAAACTACTCTAATCTACGAGGAGCGGAATTTGAAATCGGGTGCCAATGGATGAACACACTGCTTAACCCACATCTGATTCCATCTCCCTTTCCAAATTTAAAAAAATAAATAAATAAAATCTGAACTTTATCCCCATGACAATTACAAATCCTATCCAAAATCACATCTTTACATAATAAGTGATCAACTTGCAACAACGATACAAATATACAATTGCAAACGAATTCAAATTTCCAATTTCGAAAAATGAAAAATGGTCGAATTAAAAATTAGAAGGAAAAAAAAAAGAAAAAAAGAGAGAAATAATTTTACCTTCTCTGCGCGGCTTGGGCAGCGTTGGCAAGAGCTTCCGCGGAGGCTGCCCTTTCTTCTTCCTTTCTCTGTGCACTGTTGCCTCCATCGAAACAACACAGCAGCCCCATCTCTCTATCTCTCTCTCTCTCCTCAATCTGCGACTTCTGCTCCGATTGAATCCTAAATTTTCTGATACATTTGTTCTTTTTTTGGCAAGTTGACTTATATTTCCTACCTCTATGGATCATTTGCCGCGTGTCACGTCATAAGGCGAGGACGGTCTCATCATTTGGACTGTATTACAATTTTACAAACAACGTCGTTTTACGCAGTCAGAACCTAAACGCTGCGTTTGACAGGTTCTGCCTCCTTCAGTCCTTCTGCTCGCTGGGAAAGAATGTTCTGTTACAGAAGCAACGCCCTAATTTTACACAGCGGATAAGCGCTAAGCCGTTGGATTCGCTGCCTCCGACCGAAACCCAAGAGAATAATATAGAAAATGGCCGAGTTTCCTCTGGATCCACCCTTATCGAAGATGCTACTCGCGAGTGTGGACCTCGGATGCAGCGACGAGATCTTTGAGTATGGGAATATTTGGTAAGCTTCTCTGAAAGCTTGATGAAGGTCTGAGAAAACCAGGAAATGGCAGAGAGAATTTCAGAGAGAGATGATCGAATTGATTGCAAAATATTCCTCTCAACAAACATGTAAGGTGGTTACCGTTATACATGGAAAGGAAGGGAGATCCTTCACTCATCAATAACAAACTAAATCTCGGCCCTTAATTGCTGTCACTTTATGAGATGATGCCACTTGTTATAATCTATCACAGATACAAAAATGTGTTAAAGTTAATGCTTTATTTTAAAAGTTTATGTAATATAAAATGTTTTGGAACTCTAATCTATTGCCACATGTATGGATTAGATCTGTTTGAAATGGGCTGACTAATTGCCTTCTTAGTCGACCCGTGTGTTGAAATGAAAAGCAGAGAAAAGAGCTCTCTGCCCTCTGTTCCCGTTTTGCTTTCTGCCTCTGTTTCCTGCAGCAAGTTGCTGTGCTCTCTTAGAAAATCTCCATCCTTTCTCTCATTTTTCTAAGTTTTATTAATGAAGAAGATGGTCTGAATATCAACATGGTATCAGAGCCTATCTGATCAAAGAGTTGGGCGTTTTTTATTCTCAAAAGGGGGAAAATTCTAAGTGAAACCCTAGAATAAAAAATTTCAAATTCATGGCTGGTTCAAGTAGCAGTGGAGAGATTCGAACTCCTATCTTCAGTGGAGTGAACTACGATTTCTGGAGGACAAAGCTGAGAACAATTTTTGTATCTCATGATTTATGGAGCTTGATTGAAGATGGCTATGTGGTACCTCTAAGTATTGTGGCTTTGACAGAGGCTCAGACTGAAGGAAAACATCAAGAGAGATGCAAAAGCTCTTGGGTTCATCCAAAATGCTATCTCAGATGAAATTTTTCCGATAATCTCTAATGAGACAAGTGCCAAATCAGCTTAGGATGTGCTGGAGAAGGTCTACAGAGGCTCTACTAAGCCCCAGTTTGTGGTTGAGGTGATTTTAAAAAAAGCTGCTATGAAAAAAAGCTGGGAGAGTTTTTGGTGTTTGGTAAACATTCAGCTTCAGCTTTTTTTCACAGTTTTCGGTGAAAAAAAGCCAAAAACAAGAAGCTACAAAACCTAGCTTTGAAAAACCAGCTTTTTTTCAAATCTGTTTTACATAAAAGTTTAGCAAACACTATAATACTGCTTTTTTTCTTTTCAAAAGCAGTTTTACAAAAAAGTTTACCAAACACTTTGCTGCTTTATTTCACAGCTGCTTATTCCCACAGCACAGCAGAAGCAGCTTTTTTTCAAAGCACAGCAATACCAAACCAGCCCTAAGGTAAGGGCTGTCAAACTCCAATCTTTGAAAAGAGATTTTGAGTACATAAGAATGAAAGATGATGAATTGCTAGATGATTACCTGAGTAGATTGTCTGAGATTATTAATCAAATGAAAAGCTATGGTGAAATCTTGTCTGATGAGAGAATAGTTCAGAAGTATCTAATTAGCTTGCCAAGAAAGTATGACAACATAGTTTCAATCATAGAGGAGACTAAGGATTTGTCAACTTTGAGTGTTGAAGAACTGATTGGTTCTCTCAAAGGTTTTGCTCAAAGACTATCTAGGCATGACAACAATGATGTAGAAAATTCTTTCCAAACACTTACACTGAATCCAAAAACTCAAGCTAGTTCTAGTCAAAGCAAAGCCAAGTCCAACAAGAATTGGAAAGGCAAAAACAAAGTGTGGGAAGGAAAGGGTAATTTTGAAGAGAAGAAAAAGGTTGAGAAGAGTTTGTATGGTTCGAAGTGCAAAATTTGTGACAAAGCTCATTCCGGTGAATGTTGGTTCAAGGGAAAAGTGAAATGCCACAAGTGTAGCAGATTCGGGCATATGCAAAAAGATTGTACCTACAAAGATAATCAGCTAGCTCACTACACCAAAGCAGAAGATGAAGAGACCAATATGTTTTATGTTGGTCATGATACAACCGTCCAAGAAGAAGCTAAAGTTTGGTTTGTGGACAGCGGCTGTAGCAATCATATGACGGCGAACAAGAACATTCTCCATAATGTTGACACTACAAACCTAACCCGAGTGAAGATGGGAAATGGGCAGCTAGTCGATACATTGGGAAGAGGTACTATTGCCGTGCATACGAAGAATGGAAAGATGTTCATCAAGGATGTCATGTTAGTTCCTGATTTGAAGCAAAATTTGCTAAGTCTTGGACAACTCATTGAGGATGGCTACTACTTATATTTTGGAGACAATACTTGCAAGATATATGATAGAAGGAATCGTGAACAACTCTTGGCTAAGATTGAGATGAGGAAGAGTAGAAGTTTTCCTCTTACAATTGAGTATGCAACTCAATCTGTACTCAAGATGGAAGTGCAAGAAGATTCAAAGCTATGGCATAAAAGGCTTGGCCACTTGAATTTTCAAAGTCTCAAGAAGCTACAAGAAAAAGAAATGGTGCATGGGTTACCGAGTATCCAAGAAAATGAAGAAATATGTGAAGGGTGTGCACTTGGAAAGCATCATAGATATTCATTTCCACATGGTAAAGCTTGGAGAGCAAAAGCTCCATTGGAATTGATTCATACAGATGTTTATGGACCCATGAAGACCTCTACTCAAGTGGGAAACAAGTATTTCCTAATCTTCATGGATGATTATTCCAGAATGACTTGGGTATATTTTCTAAGACAGAAATCAGAAGTGTTCTCAATCTTCAAGAAGTTTCAAGCTATGGTTGAGCGACAATCTGGTTATCTAATCAAAGTTCTTAGAAGTGACAGAGGAGGAGAGTACACATCCACAGAATTTGATAAGTTTTGTCAAGATATTGGCTTGGAAAGGCAGCTTACTGTCAGCTACACTCCACAACAAAATGGAGTAGCTGAGCAAAAAAACAGAACCATAGTCGAAATGGCTAAGGCAATGTTGCATGACAAGGGAATGCCTCAATATTTGTGGGGTGAGGCAGTTAATACAGCAGTCTACTTGATGAATAGGCATCCGACAATGGCGGTTAAAGGCAAGACACCATTCGAGGCATGGAGTGGAAGAAAGCCTTCCGTGAATCACTTAGAGTGTTTAGGTCAATCTGCTTTGCTTATGTTTCGAAAGAACTAAGACAAAAACTTGATGAGTCAAGTGAGATGCATTTTCGTGGGCTATGCTTCACACACAAAAGGGTACAGACTCTACAATTTAAAAAAGAAGAAAGTTGTAGTTTGTAGAGATGTTCTCTTTAATGAGAAATCCTCGTGGGATTGGAATCAAGCAAGCATCCGAAAGGAATCTGCACTAATCAGAATTGAAGAGGAAAATCAGCACAATGAAAAGGAAATTGAGCCAGAAATTCCACAATTGTCACCTGAAAACAGTCCTCAAGTTCACTCATCCACACCTTCGAGTCCAAGTTTAACGCCGGTTCGGTTAAGGAGCTTAAATGAAGTCTATGAAAGCTGCAATTTCTGTGTTGAAGAACCGGAAAACTTTGATGATGCAGTAAAAGAAGATACATGGAAGGCTGCAATGCAAGAGAAGATCAATGTCATTGTGAAAAACAAGACATGGGAACTAGTGGACAGACCTTGTGACAACTCCGTCATTGGAGTGAAGTGGATTTATAAGACTAAGCTCAATCAAGATGGTTTCGTTCAAAGGAACAAAGCTAGATTGGTAGCAAAGGGTTATTCTCAGAAACCAGGGATTGACTTCCAAGAAACCTTTGCACCGGTAGCTAGGCATGAAACAATCAGAGGCCTTATTTCTGTAGCTGCTCAGAAGGGGTGGTTTCTACACCAACTTGACGTCAAGTCGGCTTTCCTAAATGGAGTCCTAAAAGAAGAGGTGTTCGTTGATCAACCTCAAGGATTTTTTCTTAGAGGACAAGAGCACAAGGTCTACAAGCTTAAGAAGGCACTTTATGGCCTGAAACAAGCTCCGAGAGCATGGTATGGAGAGATCGACTCATATTTCAATGAAAGGGGATTTCAAAGAAGTGAGAATGAACCTGCCCTCTATGTCAAAACCGAAGGTATTTCAGATATCCTTATCGTTTCCTTATATGTTGATGATTTGGTTTATACTGGAAGTAGTGATAAAATGATCTTGAATTTCAAGAATGACATGATGAGGAAATATGAGATGAGTGATCTAGGCATGTTGCATTATTTTTTGGGAATTAGTATCATTCAATCAAATGATGGTATCTTTATTACTCAAAAGAAATATGCAAAAACACTTTTAGAAAAATTCAAAATGGTTGGTTGCAAGCCTGTTGCAACACCTCTAGTTGTGAATGAAAAGTTTCAAAGAGAAGATGGTAGTGGTGATACTGATGAATCTGTGTATAGAAGCCTAGTTGGGAGTTTGTTGTATTTGACAGCGACTAGACCCGATATTATGTATGCTGCAAGCTTGTTGTCCAGATTTATGCACAAGCCTACTTGCATTCATTATGGAGCTGCAAAGAGGATCCTAAGATACATACCAGGTACACTTGACTTTGGTATTATGTATGAAAGGAATGTTGAGCCAAAATTGTATGGGTTTTGTGATAGTGATTGGGAGGTAGTGTGGATGACTTGAAGAGCACATCTGGCTATACTTTTACATTAGGGACTGGTGTATTCTCTTGGGCATCTAAGAAGCAGAAATCAGTTGCACTATCAACAGGCAGAGGCTGAGTATGTGTCGGCTTCAATTGCAACTTCTCAAGCAGTGTGGCTGAGAAGAATTATGCAAGACTTTGGTGAGAAACAAGAATTAGCAACTCTTATCCTTTGTGACAACAAGTCAGCTATTGCCATGAGCAAGAATCCTGTCTGTCATGGAAAATCAAAACATATTGCTCCGAAACATCACTACATCAGGGGTGCTGTGGAAGACAAGGAAGTGGATGTGGTCTACTGTAGGACAGAAGATCAAGTTGCTGATATCTTCACCAAGGCATTACAAAAGGATAGATTCATCTACCTAAGAGAACTTTTGGGAGTGAAGCAACAAAGCATTAAGAGAGAGTGTTAAAGTTAATGCTTTATTTTAAAAGTTTATGTAATATAAAATGTTTTGGAACTCTAATCTATTGCCACATGTATGGCTTAGATCTGTTTGAAATGGGCTGACTAATTGCCTTCTTAGTCGACCCGTGTGTTGAAATGAAAAGCAGAGAAAATAGCTATCTGCCCTCTGTTCTCGTTTTGCTTTCTGCCTCTGTTTCCTGCAGCAAGCTGTTGTGCTCTCTTAGAAAATCTCCATCCTTTCTCTCATTTTTCTAAGTTTTATTAATGAAGAAGATTGTCTGAATATCAACAGAAGGGACAACCACATGGACTATGATCCAACGGCTCTAATGTAAACTTAAAACAAATTGTACGAATGGTCAACAATCTGGTTATCTAATCAAAGTTCTTAGAAGTGACAGAGGATGAGAGTACACATCCACAGAATTTGATAAGTTTTGTCAAGATATTGGCTTGGAAAGGCAGCTTACTGTCAGCTACACTCTGTCAGCTACACTCCACAACAAAATGGAGTAGCTGAGCGAAAAAACATAACCATAGTCGAAATGGCTAAGGCAATGTTGCATGACAAGGGAATGCCTCAATATTTGTGGGGTGAGGCAGTTAATACAGCAGTCTACTTGATGAATAGGCATCTGACAATGGCGGTTGAAGGCAAGACACCATTCAAGGCATGGAGTGGAAGAAAGCCTTCCGTGAATCACTTAGAGTGTTTGGGTCAATCTGCTTTGCTTATGTTCCGAAAGAACTAAGACAAAAACTTGATGGTCAAGTTTGAACTGTTTCTTTGCCTCCAAGACTCAGCTGAAGGGTTATACGCCAACAATCTTGACCATCATTGCAATGGTTTAGACGGGCAATATCATTTACAGACCAAGAGAAAAACAAGCCAAGTCAGACCAGAAGAGAGCCAAGTTTTTTCAGGCAGAGGGAGACCCTCTGATTTCACTCGCAGTTGATGAGGCTTGGAAAGCAAGTAATTTTTCAGGTCATGGTGTTTCGAGAATTTTGTTCAGTCTCAATCCATCGAGTTGTACTTCATTGTTCCCTGAATGTAGTTCCATAGGGAGAGTTTGGATATGAATTTCATCAACTTATGATCTGCCGGTTTCAATAACTTATCAACTTTATGAACTTAAAGTACAGCTTGGGAATCCCGTATTTTTTTCGGATGCTTGTTTAATGAAGCAAGTTATTTTCTGCTGCAAGATAGAAATGTTATTCCCTTGGTCCCAAATAATATATAAATTAAACTGAGGGTTTCCATCTCCCATAGAAAACAAGTCTGAAGTTTAGTTTCCACGGGATCTCTTCAGAGCTTGAAACCCATATCTAGCTAATATAAATATATCTGGGAGGGTCAAAACATTTAATTTATGCTGGATTTAGATTTTAAAGCATGTGTCTCTATGCCGGTTAAAGGACAGGGGTGCCTAATTTGCTGCACATTACAGGAACATCATTTCTTTTAGAGTTGTTAAACCTAATGTACAACATTTTGTACATGGTGTGGTCTCTCTAGCATTACTCTAATTTTTTTATATATAAAAGTTAGTACTTCTTTGGTAAAGTTATAAAAATAAAAAGAAGTACAAATACAACTTGCAAAGTGGAACCAAAGCTGTTCTGTCTATGAACATTTTTATTTTTCCGACTCACAATTAATCATGTCTTTTCTTTTTTTTTTCAAATAAAAAAATGAAGTAAAGCACTACACAAACTGTATAATATAACTTTCATGTCATCACAGAATTTGGACCCAGATGCCTTCACTTGGAATTTGCTGATGCACCACATACAGAAGATAATATCCGGAAGGCGCAAGATTACCGGAACCCGGCGTCGTCACCTGAACTTGGTACGTCGTTGTCCCTACCTTTTTGACGGTCTCCGTCGCAAGAACCAGCAGCCTCTGATTCATTGAGAAGGAATGTGTATTAAATGACGGCGCCACTATCGTCACCAACACCAAATCCGTTGCTATGCTTCCCGTCAACGAAAACCGAATGAATAATTTTTTTCCGTAACTGATTTTAGCTTGTGATTTGGGATCAACGATTCTCGGACGCAACTTCGAGTACTTGGCATCCAAATAATCAGGACTAAATGCCTCTAATCTCAATTCTGTTGGGAATAACTCATTGGCTAACTCGTATTTATCATGAGGGTTACTACCTCCAACGAGTACTCTACCATCACGCAGTAATACCGCAGTGGAATGGTACATTCGCGGTATGGTAGCAGGGTTTTGTTTTTCAAACCGTGACCCGACAGCGTTATCTGGTCGGTACACAAGTGGTTCGAGCGCAGGATTCTGTCCGAGTTCCCAACCCGCAGTCCCAAAAGATGCACCGTTGATGATCACAACGGTGCCATCTGGGAGCAATAACATGTCACTCATGACTCTAGCTTGAGGCATAGTCTCCACAACCCACTGCGGCTTCGGGTCGTTTATTTTGATCCGACCGCACGTGTTGAGAGCTTCCACAAAAGTACCCTTTATTGCCTGGATATAAGACCCTTTCGGAGCTCCACCGCAGACCAAAACCTCAGCCTCAATAGACGGAGCCGTCAAGTTCCTTAATGGCAGCAGCACGGCTGAACCGGTGCTAGGGTACGACCTCGGGTCGCCGCCGGGTATTTGCGGGTAGGATTTAACGACTTTGTTCATGACATAATCGAACAGAATAGCTCGATTATTTGCGAAAATGAATAAATTCCCATCAACATTGAGAAAAACATAAGGGTAAAGATTGTTTTCCTCGTTGGGGTCGTTAGTCTGCACAAGGAAGGGCAAGCTGTAGACATTGCTCGAAGACTCGCTCTTCGGATAAAACTCGTAGTTGAACTGCCGCCTTCCGCCGATGATGATCTGCCGTCCGTCGGGCAGAATATGATCGGTGGCGTACCAGCGGCTCACACCTAAGGTATTCTCATACTCCTTCCAATCACAACCAGTGCAGGGCTCGAAAACCCTAACGCGGCGCTCTCCTATGTCGTAGCCGCCGGTTTGGATCAAGTTGCCGTTGGGGGCTACGGAGCCGGAGGAGCACCAAATGTCGGATTGAACCGTGAGGGGGCGGACGGTATTAGTTGTGACGTCGTACTCGGCGGAGTGGGCGGTGCAGTCGTTTCTGACGCATGTACCGTTGGGTAAGGACAAGTTGGATTTGCCGAAGTCGGTGCGGTCGAACATGATGACGCGGTCGTTGTAGAGAAGATGCATGTGCATGGCGGAAATGCCGACGTTTTGTTGCAAGAGCTGCCATTTTCCACCAGCAGCGTGGGTAGTAGTGAGAGAGAATTGAAATGACAAGATAAATAATGAAAAAATCATGAGATCAGAAACTAGACTAACTGGCTTCATTTTTTTCCTTGTGTTTTTGGTATTTTGGAGCTCTTAATTTTCTTGGGTCAGAAAATAGCTTTGAATCTCTAATTTGTGCTTTAGCTAGCGCTCTGTGGGTCTGTTATGCCTCAACCTGGGCCTCTTTAAATAGTAGGGTTTAAGCTACCCAGAGTTATGTCAGAGGGAGATTTTTTTTTTAATGTTATTTTTACCATATTTTGTAGGAAACTTTAACGAAAAAGTTTCGGGTACTGTTTACTTTAACGAAAAATCATATTTTTATATTAAAAGGTCAATCATTTTACTATTCACTTTACCTTTTATTTTGTCCTTATCATTAAAACTCAAAGTTTTCAAGCCATTTTAATTAGTTTTCCTTATTTTTTATACTACCACATTTGTACTTTCTATATAGGTGTGATCTACATATATTAGTGGGTTCTACCTGTAATAGAGACATGTTACAATTATGTGGTAAGAAATATGGTAAGTATAGCATTACACTCTTTTTAAACCACATGCGTAAACCATATATATGATGTAGTTGTTGACGGTTGGTCTTCATATTTAAAATCCTCTTTAAAGGGTAATGCTAAATAGATCAATTTTTAAACCATATTTACAAATCATGTGATGTGTTACCAATAAAAAAAAATAAGCATGATAATCAACAATTAAGTAATAATTCAATTATTAACATCTGGTGAATCGCATGATGGTGGCCAGGAGGAGTGTGAAATGCTTTTGTGAGTTTTTACTGCTCCTGGAAGGGTGAATTGCAGTGCTCAGACTGCAATTGTAAAGCCACCAGCTGATCCTCTTAAAAAAATATAAAAAAAAATTTATCAACAATCACGTCATATGATTTCCAATAAAAATATATAACGTAATATTTTATTCAAACCTCCCTTCTATAAAACAAAAAAAAATGGTCGTTTATTCTAATTATATTGTTACTTACTTAGATCTCTCATCTAGGACCTTGCCTGGGCCAGCAAAGTTTCATTCCACTATTCACTAATATTTATATTTTTGGCAATATATTAACTAATATTCCACTTTGACAAAGACCTGAACATTCAGAAGCAAAAACTTGAATAATACACGTGCAAAAAGAAGGAAGCTTGTGCCATAAACAGCCATACACGAATCTACATTGTCATTTAATCACGTTTTTATTAGCTTTTTCTCTTTAACGCATATATGATTTAAAGATCCGCAGACATTTTAAAAAAATAATTTTTCTGACGATGACCAGCTTTAAGTTAGAATTCAAAAGGTAAGCTGCGTGGCTGCTCGAATCAGTTCATTTCTTTTGGTGATACCAAAACAAACTGTAAAGAAACAATATTCTCTGCACATATTTGCTGAGGTCCTTAGCTTTAAGCAAAGCAAACAGTCTGCTAATTAACGAAAATAATATTTTTCAGGGATATGTTTTCTTTAGATTATTTTGATGATTATGTTTTCTGGTCAGACGCGTACACATCCATGCATTCTTCCACTGAATTTATAATGTATTTATGATCTCCTTCTTACAATTATTGAAAATCGTTCTATTTACATTGTCATCTCAAAATGGTCGGATCGTGTAAAAAACAGCACGACTTGGTATATAAACTTATTATATGTAATTTTTTCAGGCAACGCCTTTATCGTTTTTTCCTTGCCAAGATCAATTTTCTTCTTGGATCTTCTAATATTTAAATAACTAATTTTTTTTATTTTTTATTCTCATTCTGCAATGTCTTCGTTATGATCATAACTGTATACTCTCTAGTTCAACCTATAAAAATTAACTGTAACGTTGTCAGAAATTCAGTATTTAATAGTATAGCATGCTTCATTTACTTATTTGATAGCCGTTTGATGGCTAAACTATTTAAAATTTAGTTGATTTTGGTAAGACTTGATATTGAAATGATGACTTAATAAATACATAATTTAGATCATCGCACAATATTGTAAAACGAGAAAAAGAGGGGAAAAAAGAATGAGAACGGTCAGATAAGGAGGTTTCTAGCTTTCCTGTCTAATTAGTTAATTTATCAACCAAACTTTTTAGTCCGGTTTAGACAGCGGACCATATAAAAGTTGAAGCTCTTAGTTCATGAACCCAGAAGAATAATTTAACCGCCGTGCGTGCTTTTAACCACCAAACCGTATGCGTCAAACCTTTGATATGTTCATGAACTTACAAGCACTAGAGGGAATAAATCAACTTGCTTACTAGCAGTAGACATAAACATTGCTGTTGGAGAGACAAAAATATATTACTGCAAGAAGTATTATTTGACGAGGACCTTGTTAGCCTAATTAATAATTGGAAAAGACTTTTTTGGCTAGGGACTGACAACTTGGTTTTCTCCTATAGTTTTTTTTTTTTTTTTTTTTTTTTTAACTCTTGAAAAATTAATGGTTGAGATAGTTTTTGGTTTTTACCAATGGCCAAACTACTTCAACAATGAAAAATGTTTTTAATATTTTAGTCCTCACATTTAAGAATTATACTATAAGGACTTCCTATTGCAAACAATATTTTTTTAGGGACTCAAATATTCCTTTAAAGTCCCTAAATGCGTCCTTCAAGTTGGTGGTGGGAGTTCCTAAGTAAGGGTTCTCATTGGAGATGCTCTTAATAGGGAAACTACATATTTATACCACATTGTTAGATCATATCATATGGCAAGAGATACACACAATCAACATACAATAAGATTTTATTAAATGTATTATGTACACATCACTGATCACATTAGATAATACACCAATGTGATATTCATAACCTTTTTCTTTTTAAGAGGACACTATATGTATTCCCAATAAAAAAAAAAGGTAAATCTCAGTTTACTACCCTCAAGTTTCGTGGTTTTCAACATTTGGTACGTCAAGTTTTTTTTGACACACCCCGACCGAGATCGAAACGTGCTGGCCGTCACATGAGGGTGACGTAACCATGTGCGCATTGTGGAAGCGGAAAGATATAGAGAAATAGGAATATGAACAAATTAAAACCAAGCAACTAGCAATCCTAACTAAGATAGCGTGCTAGTGCGAGAATAAATACGAAATACACAACCAGAGCTTAACTAGCCTAAGTTCAGTCAAGCATAAAAGTACTAATTAAACAACACCCGAAGATGGTCCAACATGAATGATGGTCTGTCAAAACCTCCGCTGTATCCTCGTAAGCCACCAACAAAACTTTCACCTAATACCTACAGGGGCGCAAAACAAAAACGTGAATGGGCAAAAACAAAGGTTTTCTAAAATCATTTCATATCTCAAAAGCTCTAACCCCTAGCTGGAAAACCTGTATAATTTCCCAGAAAATAGTATACATACGTATATATCTCAAAACCATGCTCAATATATCCAAAACCACATATGTGTATGCCATGCATATGCCATGTCCATTATCACAATATAACAAATGTAAGCCAGGTAAAGTAATCTCATAAAAATAACATATTAACCGGAGCCCCTGCAGTGGCCTGTACGGTTAAATTTATAGCTCATCTATCCATCTAGCCGGAGTCACCTAACGTGACCTGTACGGCAATATATATGCACACGAGTCGGAACCACCTGTAGTGATCTGTACGACAGGACCGGGTGTAAATAAATACGCTCTAGTGATACGATCACGTGAAGACTGTGCGATAAATCGCAGGTCACCTACGAGGCGGAACCACCCTATAGTGGTTTGTACGACAGGACTATGCACCTAACTTGGATCCAAGGTGAGCGTATGGTGCGAAAGGTGAACATCACGTGAAGGACTATGCCCTGGCCCTAGACGGGAGCACTAACACCAGAGTGCAGGTTGATGAGCTCAATATACATCTCAACATCATTAGGGATGGCAATTCTAACCGTTAAACCTGATAACTGTGGATAACCGCCCGAATGGATTGGATTTGGATATGAAAATTCGGGTATGGTTTGGATATGGGGAAAAATCGTTTATATTATTCGGTTATGGTTTTGGATATGGTTATAGAGGTCCCCAAACCGTATCCATAACCGAATCCGATCCGATTAGTAAATAATATAATTTATATATAATATAATAGTATAATATATATATATATATATATATATGTATGTATGTATGTATTTGTATATTCATTATTCACCAAACCATTACCTTGAGAATACAAAAGTTGCATTTTGTAGGAAAGTAAAGTTTTGAATCAAAATCAATGCGAACTCAATGGTGTTTTTAGGACATAACAAAAACAAGACAACATCATCAGTGTTTTAATTTTTATACTCAACAAGATCCATTCATTGGATCATTTTATACATCAAATGTTTAATGACGAAATTGATATCTACTAACTTATAATTTCTCAATTGAACGAATATATTTTTTGTATTGACGAAGATGGATATACCCGTTAACCGATGGGGAATCCGTTACCCGATAGGTATGGTTATGGATAATACCCGATGATTAATTTGCGGTTATGGATATGGTTAACTTTCGTGGTTATGGGGATGGATATAGCATTTCCGTCCCCAAACCGAACCGTTGCCATCCCTAAACATCATCATCTATCTCATAACCATTCACAGCATAATATACTTACCTGGGGCTTACCTGGGCCTCCGCAGCACCATGCAACAATATGCAT
This sequence comes from Heteromeles arbutifolia, assembly GCA_024362995.1. Lineage (NCBI taxonomy): Eukaryota > Viridiplantae > Streptophyta > Magnoliopsida > Rosales > Rosaceae > Heteromeles > Heteromeles arbutifolia. The sequence goes on along the minus strand of JANCRC010000013.1, from coordinate 6,062,096 downwards.
AATCATGATAATGCATATACTAAAATATGATGCAAGAATGACATGGCATTTAAATCACATTTCCTTCAAAGTACGTTTGCTGGGAAAAACGTCAAGTGTGTGTGTGTGTGTGTGTGTGTGTGTGTGTACTGAAAACAAAAGCCCACTCACTGATATGTAGACGGGTCGTATCCCCCGTGTTTAGCCTGGCTACGCTCGTCCTCCAGATAAGTCTCGCCTATATGAGAAACAACTATAAAGGCACTATTTTAAAGCACATAGACGAAACTAGGTAATAACTTCTCATACATTGCTCAATTTGGGTATATAAATATACTACAATGATCTACACAACCTCACAAACATCCCCAAATTTTTAGAATCTTTTTCCGACCACCCACGCGCGGCCACGTGCCTGGCACACTGACGGTGTCAGTTAACACCGTCAGGAATATTCCTCGAAATATTCCGTTAAAACCCAACGGTAACAGTTAAAGATGACTGACGGCGTTGGAATATTTCGTCAGAATTGACGGAATATTCCGTCATCTTCAACCTCAGAACTCCGGCGACCGTCGCCGTCGCCGGAAACTCGGGATTTTGTATTTTCGTCCTATCTTCTCCAATTTTCAATGAATCTAGTACCAAAATGAAACTTAGAGTGAGTAGAACACAATCTTACCAATTTGAAGCTCCAAAAATCACAGGATCTCGCCGGAGAAATTCGAGAAAACCGACCAAACTTCGAAACTAGCTATCCCGACATCCAATTCACTTGGTTTTTCTTCTCCGAGCTTCGTGAGGATGATCTAAAGCTTCCTATGGCTTTAGAATCTCCTAAAAGCCTCACATTAATTAGTGCATGAACAGTACCTAAATCGGAGCTCGTGAGAAACTAGGGTTTTCAAAGCTTTCAAGTCTCGAAACTGGTATAGATGAACTCAGAAGTTAAAGAGGAACTCGAATATTACCTTGTTGGCATCGATGCGTGCGTGAAAGGTTGAGTTTGGAGTTCGTTCGTACGAAGAGAGAAGAAGAGAGAGTGAGTCTGAGAGAGATAGCACGGGAGAGAAGAGAGAGAGAGTGTAGATGTGGATGTGTGTGTGTGGTCTAAAAGCCACCAATCAAAACCAATAATTTTCTTATTTCCAATTGGATCTAAAATAATAGGAACTTAACACATTGGTCCTCAAACCAAACTTAACCACACAATGCCACAAACGCTCAAGGGCATTTTCGTCTTTTCACACCTTCAAGAATAATTTTCCGGGACGGGCTGTCACATTTTTCGTCCCAGAGTCATACCTAAAGTGTTAATTTTGGGACAGTCTCATACATCCGTTAGTCAAACTGTTAAGTCTACCGTTAACTAATGGCGTGGCGCCCATGTAGACAATGACATGACGCCACGTGTCATTTAAAAAAGTTAAACTATTTAAATAATTAATTAAATAAAAGTAGGATTGTTTTATTAGCACCCCACATATTGTTGAATATACCCTACATACTTAAAACACCCCACACTTTTTAAACTAAAAAATATCTTAATACACCCTACTTACTAACCAAAACTACCCTCACACCCCACACATTTCATACACCCCACACCAAAATCTACCTCAAGTCTTCATCTTGTCCAAAAAATAAATTTAAACCCTTTTGCCTGCCTTTAGCACACAAACAGTGTGCATGGTTCTACTGCTTCAAGGTTTTTGTCAATTTAGGGGAATTAGGCTTTAGATGTGAATTTGATTTTAAACTCAGAAATGGCTACTTTGTTGGCTTTTCTGAAATAAAAAATCATGAAATGGCTAGTTGATTGTGCTATTGCTGTGTCCATGCAGATTCTCTGTTCTGCAAAATTGCACCACAAACCATCCTAAAAAATAAACAGCAAACATGCTTGAAAATTTTTAGCAAAAGAAAAAAACAATACTACACTATCTCAAAGAAGATATGAACATTTCAGAGTACTTCATCTCTTATGTTGCAGAATCCTTAACATTTGATATACATACATATATATATATATATATATATAAACATAATCACAAGACATTGTGGGTGCATGTGTATATAAAATTATATATAATTTACTGGTAGTTAGGATTTATTTAAATGATTTAGGGCGTAGGAAGAAAATAATTGTTTTTCTTTACTTTTTAGGGTTTAAATAGTCATTTTGTACAAATCATTTAACAATAAATATTAAGTGGGATGTATTTAACAATTAATGAGGTGCTAATAAAAAAATAGATTTTTTTAAAAAAAAACCAGTTTAAACTATTAAAAAACCAGAACCCCTTTGTCTTCCCTACCCCGACCCCCCTCCCTTCTCTCATCTGCACCAACCCCAACGTCTGAAATAGGTTTGGACGCGGGGCCTGTGAAGAAGCAAGCAAGCAAGGAAGAAAAATCGACCTGAAAATTTCAACACCTTCGAATCCTACAAACCTGAAATTCAAATTTTCCAAATCGAAATCATGAGCTCCTCCGCTGCAACCCCCACCAAAGCCGGCCGGGCCAAGCCCCTCGCCACCAAGTCTGTCTCAAGATCCCAGAAGGCCGGAAATAAAAAGTTTGCGAGAGCCTCACCTGCACCGGTGGCCAAACTACGGGAATGGATTGGACGATTTTGTTGCTGATGAAATCCGGATCAGGAGTTCAGAGATGTTGGAGAGTGATGACATGCAAAGACTGCTCAAGACGTTTAGTATGGGAGTCGGCGTTTTGCCCAACATTCATCAGAATCTGCTTCCAAGCAAGGCTGGCAAGGGGAAGGGCGAGATTGGGTCGGCCTCCCAGGAGTTCTAGGGTTTTAGAAAAGTAAAGTGGTATCCTTGGTAGATGAAGGATCTGGGTTTCTGATGGGTAGTTTTAGGAAATTCAAATTAATTAGGCTTTTGGTAATATTGTAAAGCTTTTGGGTTACTGGAATATTGCTCAGATGTACTGGAGTTCTTCCTTCAATGCAGATTTAATTTCGGATGAAAAAAAAAGGAAGAAAAATCGACTGCAAATCTGGAGAGACGGAGCCGTCAAATTTGCAGTTAGAGTGATGAAAGTGGGGGAATATGGGGGTGAGGGATGGTGGTGGTTGCGTACAGAGAAACGGGGCCGTCAAAGAGGATGAGGGTTGAGTGAGTGGAGTCGAAGAGGGAGGGGGAAGGATGGATGTGCAGACGTTGGGGTAGGTGCAGAGGAGAGAAAGGAGGGAGAAGGGAGTGGGGAAGACAAAGGGATTCTAGGTTTTTTTTTTTTAATACTTTTATTTAATTAATTATTTTAATAGTTTTTTTTTTTTTAATGACACGTAGTATCCTGTCATTATCTAAATAGACGTCACATCATCAGTTAACGGCAGACTTAACATTTTGACTAACGGATGTATGAGACTGCCCCAAAATTAACACTTTACGTATAACTCTGGGACGAAAAAAAACTTGATGTACCAAATATTAAAAACTACGAAACTTGAGGATAATAAACTGAGATTTATCCACACAAAAAATTAGATTAATGTTTTACAAGTCACTAGAGCCCAATTGACCCCATAAGGCACAAGGTCCATATTTTGATCAATTATATTACGTTTGGATGAAAAAATTTAAAATCAGTAAAAAAATTTAAAATGATAAAAATTAAAATGATAGGATTTTATTTTCTAGAATGTGTGAATTTTCTTGTTTGGTTAACCTAAAAAACAATGGAATTGAATATGAAATTTGTTGTTTTTAAACTCTCAATCATAGAAATTGGGAAATGATACCTATTTACTTGGAATTTAAACTTGAGAATTGGAGATCTAAAATTCCAAGTTTTTTTCCACGCGGGAATTTTAAATTTCTATGTTTATGAATCCAAACAAGAAAATTAGTACATGTCAATTTATAAATTATGACTTTAATTTAAATTCCAAATTTATTTTCCTTATCCAAACATAATTTGGTTTGGGGACCCTCTCAATGTTTTCACGATATTCTCTTCCAAAACTCGTTACTAAGTTTGTTATTAATAAATATCGTTCTATTAATAATAAAAAAGAACAGTACATACATACATTTAAGTGGGATTTCGTTTCAATGCTGAAAAAGATTTATGTCAATTTGGTATTTGCTTCATCTTACTTTTCGTTTCTATCTAAATATCAAAGACTCACGTCATCCCGCTGAATCTGAATCTCCAAGGATTCTAAAACCCCAATTTTGTTCATAACTCAGAAAAATCTCCCCCTTTTTTCTTTTAATCCGGGCTGCTCTGCATAACTAAACCAATGGATCAGAAACAATAATTTTTGAAGATATCCACGTTTGTATATCTCTTATCCATTTCTTCTACTTTTTCCATGCTAATTATGACACGTCCCAACCCCAATATCCCCAAATATCAGGATAGACAAGTGCTAACCGACACTCGAGGATGACGAAGCCATTTTCAAGCATGCCTACGAATAAAATATGTAATTAGAATGAAAATGCTAATGCAGGAACTTGTTCAGAACATAAAACAACTAAGAATAATATGGAAGAATTTCTAGGAAAGTATACAAACAAAGGAATAATATCTATACTGAGAAGACTTGAGAATAACTAGGTAGAAGTGTCCTGACGCCAGAATCATGTGCCTTGAATCTAAATCCTGAGGGGACGCAAAACAGAAAAGGTAAGTGAACCAAAGTTTATAATAATACTAATAATAAGAAAATCATTTCCTTTATGAACATACTAACCCCCTATTTTGAAACACATATATAGTACTACATAGTAGGTTTTCTGAAAACTCTAGCATGCCATGAAATCAATCGTAAAAGATATGTGTATAAAACAGTACTCGAACGGATAATATCGCCGCCTGAAGGTAAATTCGTAAATCTCCTCAATCATGTACCCTCTAGGGGTATCTTAGTCGTCTGAAGGCAGTATCTGTCCATAACCCGAAAGTAAAGCTGTACGACACTGGGTTACACCAGTGAAGAAACATGGTAAGCCCCATCACCCGAAGGTGAAGATGTACGATTCCGGGTTACGCTGGAGAAGAAATCTATAACATCACACACCGATACTAGCCATGGCTAGTAAAGCTATCCGACACTACTTTCAGCAGTGAAGCTGGGGGTATAACATATATCTCACTCCTGCTCATCACTATGTCCTATGGTCATAGACATCTAATACCTGTGTTGTGTGGATGTGTTGTATGATAACCCACTAGATATATATATCCAAAACATATCTCAAAACCCATGCTAAATCATCAAAGTTTAAAAGCTCAAAACCCCGTAAAGTAATTCATACTAATTCATCCTCATAAATCCACCGAAATTATTACGTATAAACCAATAGTTTATAACTTTTAATATAATGTAAATCAGATAGATCCAAAATATTTCATAAAGCAATTTAAATAACTTGTAAATTCTCCAAATTCCAAAAATATGCAAATCCGTAAAATATACTTTAAAACATGTTCAAACTCTTAAATAAGATATGCATGCAATCCTAAGATTTATAAAATATTCATTTGAGAAGGATCCACTCACAAGTCTTCCATTGCACGGGAGCTGCTGAAGTAGCGAGGATGCCACTTCCCACCGACGCACCTAAACACAAAAAGAGTATATTTAAGAAAACTATACTTAAACGATGAAATTTCAGAAAATGGATAGCGGATTTGGATGCAGCACGTCGAATAACGAGGGACCTCGGGTTCCCCCATGCGCCGTCACAAGGCGGCGGCCCGGATAGCCATGCGCCACCGCACGCGCCGAGATAGGTCGCCAGAAAGTTCACCAGCAAAGTCGTCGACGTCGTCGTGGTCGCCAGCGTGGACGGCGGCGGAGGAGCATGTGTTCTACACGCATGCCACGCGCCGGCCCAAGGGTTGGGTTTGGGTCCGGGTCGGATTTGCGTTTGGGCATGGATTCTGGGTTAGTGGGTCGGTTATTGGACTGGCTTTGAGCCTGGGGTATTGGGTTAGGCTAGATCCGGGTTAAGGTTGGTTGGGTTGGGCTAAATGACATTTGGGTTGGTTTGGTTTCACTACTGGGTTGGGCCTGAAACATGGCACAAAGGTATGGGCCGGTTTGTGAAATGGGACTTGGGCAGGATCACAGAGTTGGATCCGAGTTCGGGTAAACAGAATATACCTTTGCCATTAAGAGATTCTGTTAAAACTAACGGATCTCCAGATTCCGCCGTTAAAAGTAACGGTGATCGTCGCCGGTGGCCGTTAGCCGTCGCCAGAGCCTTGCAGGAAAATCTGAAAAATTATGCAGAGGTTCCCTAGAGTTAAAACCCAGAAATTTCTCACTCAATTTCGACATGCAGAGTACCTAAATTGTACCTGAGATTTTATGGGGGCTAGATCGAATCCAAAGCAGCTCGATTTCATAGAGTTTCAGCTCAGAATTGATGAGACGTCGCTGGATTCCATCGCCGAAACTAGACATGAAGAACAGAGGTTAGAAACCCCATTTCAACTGCATGCATTACGAATTTCAACACAATAAACTTGCTGGATTCTAGGGAGTTGCACAGAAACTACCCAAGGTTAAATCTTCAAATTTCAAACTAAAAAATCGAGATTCCAAGTACGAATTCATTACCTGGAAACCATTGAAAATGATCTTGAGCTCGATTAAGTCTAAATCCGTCAAGATCGAACTCATTTTCGTCGAAATGCTTCGGTGTGGTGAGTTCGTACGTAACCCAGCATAGATCCTCACATGGAAGAGAAACATGTTGTTCACCAAGCTCCACATATTGTGATTTTGGTAATTTGGGGAACGATTTTGGCTTAGATGATGAAGATGATAGTGATTGGCACCCGGCCTAGAGAGAGTGAGGGTTGCAGAAAATGAGGGAGAAAAGAGAGATCACGTGTAAAGCACTGAAATGTTGGGCCGGGTTTTGGGTTAGTGAAGCACAGCCCAATAATTTGGGCCGGATGGATAGACCCAATACAAGGGCAAAATAATAATTTATTCTATATTTTTGAAACGGGTTATTACAAATTAACTAGCCTTGAATTAATCAATTATAATATTCATACCCTACTATTCCATTCTTGAAAGTAGATTTTTCTTCTCATATCGATCTTTAGTTTTTATGAATTTCAATCTAGTTGGTTGTTTTCCTCGTACACACAAACCCTCACTACCAAAAATAAATAAATAAATTTGTTCAAAATAAAAAATCTTGCAAGATGAAAAATTTTGTCGGGTCAAAAGGGGTTTCGTCACCTAAAACTTCAGACAACAGACAAAGTGTCACGTAAAAGCCATCGCCCAAAGTCTTACTCGTCGAAAATAAATTAATTATTCTTCAAGCAAAATTACATCCCGGCAAACAGAGTCGTCAGAAAAATATGAATTGGCCGCCTTAGTTCAATTCGAGTATTCTAAAATTCGTCATTTTAGTAAACAAGCACAAGCATCATACAACTATAACTTTTATAAAGCAAAATTTAGCCTCGTTTGGTGTATGTGATCCAATTGGATTGAATAATTCACATTCAATATTGCATGTTGAGGAAGAAATTGATGTCAATTTTTAAGTTTTGTCCAAGTTAAAAGTAGAAGATGGATTAATCACGAAAGAAACTTGTCACAATCGTATATGCTATTTTTATGGAAGAAGGATAACTTAACTAATTCATTTTCTACCCTCAACTTGGATAAAATTTGGAAAGCGACACCTATTCCTTCAATATACATTGAATCTAGTAACTTGTCAAGTCTAATCCTAGACAACAAACGAAACCAATACGCATTAGACAACAAACGAAACCAATACGCATTGGTTTCCTCTTTTATCTTGAATTATATTAACTGATCATTGTATACATGAAATTGGTCTTTGTTTAGAGTATCGTATATCCCACGTCGAAAATGGAAGCCTTGCACAACTAGTTTAAGAGTTTTTACCCTCACTATCCACCCACAGTACTATGTGCACAGTCTTGAGCGAATGGTGTTAACCCCCTATAAAAGGTGCTATAAGGAACATTATTGGATTAGTGATGAAAGAACCGTTGGTTTCAATGGACATCATTATTGGCTAGAGTCAGGCCGGGAAATAGCCCGTAAAAAGCTTCAAGACAAAGTTCCCTCCGGCGCAAAACTTGTACTGATATCACCCGACTTTCGATCTTTTTTATTCCGAATCAAAACTACGTGATCTGGTTGCATCTTTAGGTTTATTGCAGTTCATGGAAACCAATTAACATCGTTTTTTTGAGGTTTCTACTTGATGGAAATGCTGAATGTTGTTCTGGCCTAATCTGTTTTGTGCACTTTGTGAAAATTGTTGGTTTAGTGTAAGCAAAAAAAAAAAAAAAAAAGAGTAACATTGATTTTTAGGAAGTTTATTAGGCCGGCGGACCAGATTTTTCAAGGACTATTCCTATCACTCGAATTGTTGAACAACATCGTTTTTTGAGGATAGAGCTAACGTCACACGTTTATATTTAATCCATATTCGCAATTGAGACTTGAGATGATTGGAATTAAGTCTAACCCAATCTTAGAGTCTTGCCTCTTAAGATGTTTGTTTTTATCCACTTTCGTAAATCATAAGTTCAGTCTCGGTATTTTAAGTTCATCGAAAAATGGCTACGACATTAGTCCGAAAATTAAAACAAGATCAGTCTCGACCGAGCTCCAAATGAGCCCTATCTGTGATTCAGCTTTTGTCATGAACAATTTGCAGTGAAGAACTTGAGCATAAAACCAAAAATCCCTCGAGACCAATACATACATTTAACCACACAAAAAAAAACCCACATATATCGTGGAATTACAAGGCAAATTTCACTACTCACATCTTACAAACATCTCTAGACTAATCTTATAGTTATCATAATTTACATTTACAAAGTCAAAAGATAGGAATTGAATTTTTAGGTTTCAACCCAAGTTGGCACAGTGACCAAAAACAAAACATTGTCTGTGTACATACATGGCAGCCAAATCTTGACCGGGCAAAAAAAAAAGAGGAAATATGAAAGAAAGAACCAAGGAATATAAGGACAAAATTCACAAGTCAATCGCATCGCCGCGATCACCAAATTTTCTGGTGACCGTGTTGTTGTGATCTGGGCGTGCTTCCGGCCATTGTGTTGTTACTCTTTGGAGAAGACAATAGTCCATGATTATTATTATTATTATTGTCACTCAATCTTCTACCATGATTTTTCTTCTTTGCTGCTCTTTTTGTCTTGCCATTGCTTTCATCCAACGTCGGCAATACGTACCAGCCGATAGACGTGCACAGAATTGCAACCGACCGCCCGAACACGGCCAGCAGCACCAAAATGAACACCACAACCACCGGCAAATAGTAAGAAGGCCTTCTCCAGATGCCCAAGTTCATGTCCTTAAAGTTTAATGACGAACGCACCCTCTTATAATTCTTTGGTTGTTGCTGAACTGCTACTTCTTTTGTGGGCGTGGAGGGCTCGACGTTAAATTTATCCAAGCCATCCGAATTACTGGTTGCATGCTTTTCTTTCACCAACTGAGTTTTGGTTTTCTCTTTGCGGTCTTCTTTCTTGTTGTCCTTCAACTTGATCACGACCGGGACGGGAGGGGCATCCTCGTTCGAGTCCTTGAACATGAAGCGGACGAGGGATATGTCTTGCGGAGGCGTTTGCGCATAAATCTTCTGCCGTTTGTCTTCGAGATCGGCTAAGAGTTCAGAGAACTTGTCGAGGCCTCGACTTGAATAGGGGTTCTTGCTTTCCTTGCTGCTTCTCTTTGTTGATCTTTTAGGCGTGGAGCAAGGACTTGAAAAGGGTTCGTCTTGAACATCTTTCGGTTGGAAAAATACGCAGCTGAAAGGGCTAAACATCTGAATAAACTAAAGACTAAAAACGAAATGATTCTTGAGTTTTGGGATTTGAGTATTGGGTGATTTGGTTTGAGTGGAAGAAAGGAGAGATTATATATGGAAGGGGTTGCTTTTGCTGTGATAAGCTGAGAAGAGAAATCCAGACGAGCTTTTTGTCAAATGAATGGTTTGACAAAAGCAAAATCTCATGGAAGCTTCTGCTGCGCACATGGATTTTGGGGTGGGTTTGACTTCTTGGAGAGGAAGGCAATGATGCCACATATATATGTCTGATATTTATTTTTGGATGATATTTTGGTACACGAATAGCGAGTATCATATATACTAATTTCTAATTTGGCTTAATAGAAAATACCACGTATTAACAGTCCAAAAAATATTAAGTAATATATACATCATTTTGTAAAATAATAAATGATGTATTAAAATTCTTTTGAAAATATGCAGACTGGATATCTAGAAAGATAAAATGGAAAGAAAATTATTATATAAAATTGACTTGGTACAGATTTTAGATATGAAAACATTTTTAATAATAAAATGATGAGTGACGCGCAAGTATTTGTGAAAATCTTAAACAAGGGAGTGAGACAATGTATTCAAGAAGGATCACTCGGCCCGCTAACCATGTGCCACAGATTAATTGGAAGTTTGGCATGATATACTAGTTGAGAGTATTTGTCTTATGTACGTATTAGATGTGTCGATGATATTTTTATTTACATAGAATGAGAATTAAAATCAATTTATTTGAATAATTTATTTTGTGTTTACTATACTCAAGAAAGGGAAAAGAAAATGTGTTTTTCATTCAAATTTGTAATGCAATGCTTGAAAACTGTGAATCAAATCACGAGACTAGTTCATCTTATTCCTTCTTTTACTTCCTACGTTCTCCAATTCTTGCTTCTCCAGTTCATGTTAAGTGAGCATATACCACGAGTTCGATTCCCCCTCCCATTTATAGCTCTAGTGATGAAATATATATTCACATACCAAATAGCTTGGTAGAAACAAATGGATCTAATTTCACTTACAAAATGTCAAATATGACCACGTAGCTTGCTTGAGCCTTTTTCACGACGTTCTCATCAATTCACCGCCCAAAGTTTAGGGCGGTGAGCAAAATGCTCCCCATAATGACGAAATTGGGAACGGAAATTAGATGTCAAACGATTTTTGAGCTTCTATCTTAAATATAAGTTTTAAATTTGACAGCTTATGGCACTTTGACATATTAAACGTTTTAAAATAAAAAACAATGACAAAATTAACAAAATGCATTTATAATTAATTAAAAAAAAGATTTGAAGATGTTGACAATTTTGACAGCAAGCATGAGAGTTGCCAATCCATGTATGATTTGACTTTTCAATTGGAAAACATTGTTGCTGTTTTTTTTACTGATAATGCTTATTTAGACATTTTAACATCTTTTTTTGAGATGCTCTTAAGCCTTGTGTTAATTGTATAATTTTTGTTAGTTTGTGTGGTAAATGCATAGAAGTGAAAAAAAAAATTCAATATCATCTATGCAATTTTTCAATTGATGTTTATCCATAATTGCATATTTAATTTCCAGGTCATTTTTCAATAACTTGTGGATGACAAAGATTAAATCGAATATCATCATGTCTGCCTTGACGTATTTGATTACGTACTAATAATAAATTCTAGTTTGTTCATACTTATTGCATGATGCAATATTCATTTGCAGTTATTGAAGAGGAGTAGGAGCAAGTTATTTAAATAATAGGATATTAGCAAAGCACTTATCTAAATGTAAATGATGCGTGAGGGCTGGTTACTAAATCTAAGTAGATCTGACAATTTCTTAGATGATATGTTAATCTCATATGAAATGACACAAAAATAACATGTTTTTTGTTAACATCTTAATTAATCAGATCATTATTGGATCACACGTTAAAAACCCGTTAATATCAAGTCGGGTCATGTCATCCGTTAATATTAACGGGTTGAGTTTGGGTCGGGTCATATTACCATTCATTTTAACGGGTGTTGCACTACAAGACCTATTTCTTCTATGTCGTAGGGTTAAAACCAAAAAGTATTTACTGTTCTTGATGCTTTCTCACGTTTTCAATAATCCTTTAATATATCAAATACGTCACGAAAATGACATAAACATAAAAATATAACACGAATGCTAGATCTAAATCTAAGATTGATGGATGAAGAAAGACCATAAATCAATATTATAATTTGTGAAAGCAAAACTTGTGAAACACGCATGTGACTATAATTCGAAGTAGAATCTCAAGAATTATTGTATTGGGTGGCGTAACCCATGAGATATTTCAAAGATGTTAATGATGTTAGTTAATACTAATAGGATAATAATCGCAGCCACAATCTTATCGTTGAAAAATGAGAGGCAATGAACTACCATTTGCTCTCATGGTAGTTGTCTTCACTTGGTTAGAGAGGATGTATAAAATAGTTCGACATGCATGAAACTAATAATCTTGTTGTATTTTTATGGTTTCGATACTTAGCTATGCCTTATGGTGATTATCGATTACATAGAGTGTAACTTATTGTGACGTATAAACGAACAGATTAAGTATTTTTGTAAATATCATAACGTTTGTCCGAATTTATTATTTATTCAAAAAACATGGACAATTGTAAAAGTATTTTTTGTAAGAGTGCTGTTATTCCCACCCCAGTGTCTTATCTCCCCACCCACTTTTTAATAAAATTTATAATTACAAGTTTGCTCATATGTAATATGACCGATAAAGACCTTAAAAGATAACCCTCTGTTTTATTTTTTATTTTTTTTGTCAAACGATAGATTTTGTTAGATTAGCCACTGACGAAACTTAAACCTACGCTGTCATGCAAGGGCTCAACACATTTCCACCGCTGTGTGATAAAGGGCCACTTGCAAAGATAACCTAATGTTCACAAACGATTTATCTTTTCTTAAGCCCTAACTCACCCGATAAAATCCCAGGGTACTCAACTTGAAATCCTTCAGGTTTCACACTATTTTCTACATTTACTGCAAATTAGTTCTCATAAAAATCGCGAAGAAGAAGACAAACCCCAAAAACCAAGCAACCAGAATTTGATTCTTCTCTACTTTCTCCGGCCACTCTCCGGTTAAAATTTAATGATTTTGCTTTGGTTGGATATTTCAACAATGGATATCAGAATGAATTGATATGTAATGTGGACTTGCTGCATATGTATAGGTGCTGATACTTCTATACACAAGTGTGGAAGAACCAAGGACAGTCTTCTGTACAGGGTTTCGAGTTTGATCAGGAGAAAAAAATGGTGCAAAGTCTGTCACTAGGTGCTCTAAAATTATTTATCCACTGGTGCAATAATTTTAAAGACAAGCGCAGAGCAAGAGTGTCACATCCCAGCCCGGGGTGGATCACTTCCCGAGCTCGACTTCACCGTAGCACGATATTGTCTGCTTTGGGCTTACCATTCCCTCACAGTTATTGTCTGCTTTGGGCTTACCATTCCCTCACAGTTTTGTTTCTGAGAACTCACGAGCAACTTCCCAATGGATCACCCATCCTGGGAGTGCTCTGGCCCCCTTCTCGCTTAACTTCGGAGTTCCTACGGAACCCGAAGCCAGTGAGCTCCCAAAAGGCCTCGTGCTAGGTGGGGATGAGAATATACATTTAAGGATCACTCCCCTGGGCGATGTGGGATGTTACAATCCACCCCCTTAGGGGCCCGACGTCCTCGTCGGCACACTTCCGGCCAAGGATTGGCTCTGATACCAATTGTCACATCCTGGCCCGGGGTGAATCACTTCCCGGGCTCGACTCCACCGTAGCACGATATTGTCTGCTTTGGGCTTACCATTCCCTCATGGTTTTGTTTCTGGGAACTCACGAACAACTTCCCAGTGGGTCACCCATCCTGGGAGTGCTCTGGCCCCCTTCTCGCTTAACTTCGGAGTTCCTACGGAACCCGAAGCCAGTGAGCTCCTAAAAGGCCTCGTGCTAGGTAGGGATGAGAATATACATTTAAGGATCACTCCCTTGGGCAATGTGGGATGTTACAAAGAGTGCTAATGAGGATACTTTAGGAATAAAAGTGGGTGGGAAAATAACATTTTAATTTTTCAACTTTTTATGATAGGTGAAATTATAATGTGGGTGGATAAATAGGATAATGGAGTGGGTCTAGTTGTAAACATCATAATGTTTGTCCGAATTTATTATTTATTCAAAAAAAAACATGGACAACTGCCAAGTCGTTACGTTACATTAGGATGAGCTATCAAAACATGTCATAAATAATTTCTTAGAAGAAAACATCTTATCATGTCGGAATATATCGTCTTCTGGCTGCTTAATTTGAATATGATTCCCGTTTTACACAATAATTGTTTGAATCTAATTTTCAAATATGATTGTCTGCACGATTGATAATTTCCATAATTTTGTACACGTGAATCCCAGTTGACAACCACCGCATGCAAGAAATACATTTTTTCTTTGTATTTTCTTATTTCTGCCTGTTAGCAAAATATTAAAAAAACAATAATAATATGGGAAAAATAGATGTTCACATGAGGCATGCTTGCGATGTTATAAACTTGTAATGTCCTGGTAATCTTCATCTTGTTCGTCAAGTCAACGTGAGCGACGCATGAGAACATTTCCACGCGCTTAGAGAGTTCGAAGTTTATCACCAAATTATACAAGTAGGAAATGAAGATACAAATTAGGTCAAAAAAATTAAAAAGAGTGGATAGCATACAGTGGCAAATTCAGGATTTAAATTTTGGGAAGTTCCAGTGTTAAATACAAGTTTTTTAGATAGGAACAGAACGGAAAGTGTGCCAAAAAAAAAAGTTTATTCACTTGGTAGGCTTGTCATGCACATGTCAACCGATATTAGCATATGAGGAAGCAATCTGATGACTGATATAGAGAGAACTTGTCGAGTGTTGTCAAAGCAACATGTCGACATAAGCCTAGCAATTACATCAAACATTTAGCAAGCACAAAAAGGACCCGTACCAAATATTTGGAAGGTCATCAAAAGACATTCACATGTATATTTTCCAGACTTGGATGGTCCTGGGACCACCTTGGTCTCATCTTCCATCCGTCCCTGATAGCGTATATATACGAAGGTAGCTACAATTAATTAAGGATGTTAAATTTAAATAGTAGTGGCTGCTAAAAGAATGATTGTCCCTGCTAAATCACAATGGGGTAGTACTATCCACACACTTTTTTATATGCTAGAACAAAAGAAAAGAAACATGCAATCATTCTAGCCTCATTTCATTTGGAACGGAAATTGTTGCATGCAACTCATCAAGTGTCCCTACACACCTACACCCAAGTAGCGGGGCGGTTTTCCCACTTGAAGAATGGGGCCCCAAATTTCCCACCCTCGGACATTTATATCGACAACAAATTCAACAATGTTAAGTTTATGGCTTCCAGAAGTCTACAACATCTAGAGAAATTAAGGAATCTTCTTTACTTCACACAAGTAGACTTCCTATGTGCGCATGTGTGCGTGCGCGCATTTGTGTGTGATGGAAGCGAGCATAACTATTCGGGTCTTTGTCGAGATCATCGACATAATCCTTAGCAGTGCGTAATTCAATCAACGCCTTTAAACCACATTTCTGTTGTTATAAAACCCACATCATCGTAATTACTCAATCCCTTGTAAGCAGTTCTATGCAACTAACATATTCGTATAAATAATAAGGCATGACTAAACAGTATATACATCGTACAAAGACAATCACATAAGAGTGAGTTCCCTAATATTGTCGGCACAAGCTTCCGCAGCCTCGGAGTTCTTTGGATCTGTAGTCAATGAGGAACTCACGACTTAGCAACCTTCAAAATATGAGAGTTCTTTGGTAAAAGTAACAGTAACGGGCTTCTGAAGCAGACGACCAACAAACTAAGATGTACCAGACATATAGATTATCCTTGTCCCATCTGCTCATTGTCCTCATCAAAAGTTTCGTCATCCTTCATGTACTTCTCTTGCACTGCTGCAACTGTGAACTACTTTGTTAAGCAAAACCGAAAAAATTGATAGCTCCCAGTATTTGTAGTCTAATTCACAAGTATCTTCACAAGGTAAGGGAATAAGAGCAAACTTATTATTGTAGAACCAAATTAAAAGGATATCTGTAATAATCCCAATCAACAGGACCGACTGCAATCTTGCTGAATTCAACCGCACTCGCATCTATGCCAGCAAAAATGTACCCATTGCTCTTGTCTATCAGTTTAACTAGATTTCCAACACTCTCTTTATCCTGAAAAGTAGCATGTGAGAACACGAAGCACAAAAAAGTTCAACAGGTCGGGAGTAAAGTAAAGAAAGGGACTGGCATGCCTGAATATCTAAGGTTGCAAAATTGACAAGACTGTAATCTTCAATTAATTCACAAAGCTCCTTGGTAAGCTTTCTGCAATATGAACCACAAACAATTTGTTTATGGAAAAAAAAAAAAAAGAGCAAGATTTTCATAGTTTGTTCCCATATGGTCAAATATTAAACAAACCTGTACTTAGCCGAGCGAGGATCCTGATCAAGCTTGTACTGAAGATAAGATAAATCCTCTACATCTGTGAAGAAATCGAGGTTGAAAGCTGCAGACATTAAAAAGAAAACAGAAATATCGGTATCAGATATATCTCAAATGTGTACAAGAAATGGAACGGATAAAAAACCCCCAAAAGAATAAGCCATGAACATACCTAGCTTTCCGTAACTTTCTATTAGATCAATCTTAGACAAGACATTTATGTGCGGGAGTTCCATATGAAGCATGGTTGATAAAGAGAGAATCAATGCACTGACATACTTTCCAGGGTCGCTGCAAAGATGGGCATCAACCAAATGCACTGCAGTCAACTGCACCAAATCGGGAAGCCATTAAGATTATAATCCCAAGTCACATAGTTATCATGGTCCCGGTACATGGTGCAAGCTAAAAGTATTAAAAAGAAGATTGTAATCATACCCTGAGGTTTAACTTCTTCAGAAGTTTCATGATAACGTTCTTGGCGTTGGAGTGAAGAAAGAATAGTTCCACTTGGCCAGGGAGATCAAATAGAATATAATGATCTGCAAAGTTCATAACAATGTCATGGCACTATTATTTCATCACTGCTCAGGGGACAAACTAGACGAACACTAACATTCCATTTCTTTTAAACATGCTAGTAAGATGCATAACTCTACATATTACAGTTAGATAACCCAAAAAAACAAAAAAAAAAAGCATTTATACTTGCTTAGTTTCTTTCAACCATTGCTGCTTCTTTTTTTTTCCAGAGGTTGCGTTTATCATTTATATTTTGGCATCATTGTTCAAACCTTTAAGTATAATTCCGAACTGTCATGCCCTCTGGAAAACATAAAACTGGATTATCATGATTTTAACGCCAGAGCCTGAATAATCTAAACAAGTAAAACAAAGCAGAACACACCAACCTTTTATAAGAGGTTTCAACTTAGCCTCCAACCAGTCAATATTCTTCTCAAGATAATCCATGCAATAAACAAGACCTGGACGAACATGAGGAAAGAAACTTCAGAAGTTGCAGAACTAGAAAGGCCCATACACTACAAGTATTAAGCACAAAATCCACCAAAAAAGCACTTGCAATATTCCTAGAAAAAGCATCATTTGTTGAGCTGAGAAACACATACTTAGCACCCAACTAATGGGTCAGTCATAACTCAAGAAAATCCACAACAAGTAAACATGAATAGCATATCGTAAACCATCTGATAGACTGATACAAAACAAGTTTATAAACTTTTGGTCAAGAAAATCCACAAAAGGTATATCAAGTGATTTTATGTTTAAAATGACATGTAAGCTCTTTCACATGCACTCCTTAACCGTTCATGCTGTCTGTCTTGTGGATATTTTAGAACCTTTACTCCATTTAACTCACTCTCAAAAATAGAAATATAGGAGCATCCATCGTCCTTTAAATGCGTATTTCCTACCATCTAACTTCTCCAAATGTCACTTAATTTCGAAAGAGAAATTCGAGGGTCCAAATCCATAAGGTCCTGTCTGTCCATTGGTTTTCTTCTTCATTAACAAACCAAACAATTTCCATTTACTTACTCAAGTAATGAACTTTTACAAATTCAAAAAGAAGAAGAGTAGGAGCTCACCTCCATTGGGACCAAGAGAGTGCTCCACCATCACATCACTCAGTTTTATAAGCTCCTCAATGTTCACAGCACATTCATACCTAACTTCACGTAAAGGCTCAAACATTCTACATTGGAATGCAATGCAACACAACAAATTACGAAAAACAAACACGAAAAATAAAAAACCCCGAGAAGGATACGGCAATGCATCGTTGGCAGGATCCAAATTTACCACAGCAACTTTCCTGCACACCAAAACAACAGATTGCCACTGTAAATATCTCAGACAGACAGATTCAAAAACCAAAACTGAAGCCATGGAAAAACTTGAAAACCCAGAAATCAGAGTGAAATTTTTTTCACCTTCCGATGAGCTGGAGGAACTGAGACATGCCATTGCAGTAAGTGGTCTTTCCTGACCCAGGCGGGCCGATCACCACTTGCCCAAAAACCATATTTGGGTTTTAGAGTAAATTCGCCGGAAAATCGAGAGAAGTGATTGTTCAGGGCAATGCAATCGAGGGTTTTAAATTTGGGGGCGGTAACCGAGGGACTGCGAGTCGGCTGCAAAAAGGCTAAGGGGGTAGAAATTAATAAAAGTGAAAAAAAGGGGGCATTCCGAGAATCGAACTCGGGACCTCTCGCACCCAAAGCGAGAATCATACCACTAGACCAAATGCCCTGTTTGTTTGTAATCTAGGACTAAATAAATTTAACACTAAATATAATTTAAATTAAGCCCATGGACTATCGGGGCCCATTGTCTCTCTGCGTTGTACTTTTGAGCCCATTTAATACAATTTCGACGAGCTTCATGTCATCTCACTTTCCTTCACATGGGATGATGTCCTACTACGGAATGGAAGGTCAATATGTTGCAGTTAATAAGGCGGTATTATTGTTATCAACAAAATGTACTAATATGTTATTTATAATATCGATGCACGTAGAACATTATGAATAGAGAAATTTTGACATCTTATGATTTTTGAGGGATTTTTCAATGTGCCAAGAACACACACATTGGTTGAAAACTTGAAAAAAAATGATCAACCAATTAAACTATCACATTTGATATATCAAACTGTATTTTCGGTACACTGCAAAAATTTTCATGTACTAGCCATTAAATCGATGTTTGAACTAAAAGATGGAACTCCCACATATGGGTAAATTATAGCTTTCAATAGGAAAAAGCAAAAGTCCAATGTGGGACTCCCACATATTGCACGGATGGAATTTAGAATAAGATTTGTCATCATGATCGAGTGTGGTAAAAGATAAAAGAAGAGAGTAAAAGACTGGTTTTGTGCCTCCATCATTTAAAACTCACGTGCAATGTTTGGAACCTACGCTAAGTCACGTTTTCCTTCTCCATAGCTAAATTTGAAACCCTAATTTAAAATATATTATAATATTGTTCGAATTAAAAAATAATAATCATATGATCAAACAACCCTAACCATCTGCTACATCACAACTCTGCAAAAAAACGTATCTTCTTAGGTCCAAAATGTCCAATTGATATATCATAGAACATTGGTTGGGAATAAGATTACACGGAGATGTTCTTTTAGCAAAACGGTTTGTTATAATTATGTTGATAGATTATCAATCAAAATGATCGGTTAAGTATGTTTGAGACAATTTCACTCAAAGATTTAACTTTAATTTAGAAGCCATCTCCATCTTTATAAAAAGAAGGCTTTTTAGTCAAAATGATCTATGAGATTGGCATAACTCTTCAATTTGATCATTGAGATTTAAAATCAATAGAAATGGTACCTGAGATTGTCCACCATCAATCACTTTGGTAATTTAGTGAAAAATCTCTGTTAAATAAGACTAAAATGACAAAAATACTCTCGAATTTTGTCAAGTCATTTTGGACCATTATTTATTGAATTGAGGGTATTTTTGTCATTTTGGTCATTCTTTAACCGAGATTTTCACAGAATAATAAAAATGATTGGTGGTGGACAAACTCAATGATGACTTCTATCAATTTCAAATCTAAGTGACCACAGTGAAGAGTTATGTCAATTTTAAAGACAATTTTTCGTCAAAATGCTCAAAAACAATGCAATCATGGAGTAAAATATCTTTGAGAATATAAACATGCAATGCAAACCAGCTAGGCAATGAGATGATGAAGTAGTGCTGGCATTTGATGGCATGGACCATCAAACTTTGTGAAAAGTCACTAATTTGATGCTTCAAGTTCAATTTTTAAAAAAGGGGTTTTTAGGTGTTACCCAATCCATTCACACATGTATCCCACTCATTAGTGTCCCACAACTCTAATTTAGCTTCCAACTAAAACAAATCAAATTAGTAGTAGTCATTTTTTGAACTAACAAAACCTCTTTATACACCACCACCCCAACTAAGCAAGAGCTCGTTTGAAACTATTTTTAAAATGAATGAAATCATTTTTGGTGAAATTGAATTTAGATTCCAAAAACACTTTAAGTGTTTTGGAAGAAACATCAGATGTGTGTTGTGTTTCTTGCAGGAAACACTTAAAATGTTTTTTCAATATCCACCTGGATTTTTACTAAAGATTAATTTAAAAAACATTTTCATCAAAAACGCTTTCAATCATTTTAAAAACCTTCAAAGCCACCCCTAATATATTGCAAGCAATATTGGAAATGGAGATTTGAAAACAGAACTTTTAGTATTATTTAACTGTTTTTAACCACTTGAATATTGACCTGGCCATCTATTTGAGCTATAAATTCTTTCCGATCAAAGCCGTCCATCCATATTGGCCTGGCCATCTATTAAAGGATGGTGCTATCCATATACATATTTTTACCTTTCACATATTGTTCTCAAATTTCGACCATCAGATTGAATGAATTGAAAAAGATCAATCGATAAAATTTAACAAGATTGTGTATGAGGTAAAAAATGATGTGTGAATAGCGCTAGCCCTATTAAATTTGCAATGAAGTCAGCAATTTGTTTTTAGATATTCCCATGTGTCCTTGAATATTTCCAGCTGTGACATTGCCATCTCATAAAAATGCAGCAAATCATTAGAAAAAAACAAATCAAATGTATGGTTTTTCAACTAGAGGACAGGAAAGATTTTTTAGTGTGTTGAGAAAACGGCATAGTATACTAAGTGTAATAATATAATTTGTTAAAAAAATTTAAATAAAAAGTAACCAATAACATTATAATACTTAATGTACCGAACTGTATTTTCGGCAAAAAAACAAAGTATCTAGAGAGCGAGAGACAGTGGTGGGTAGGTGCTTGGAAATGGGACAACCTGATTGCTAATTGCAGCAGCTAACCTTAATCATATTCATCACAACAGTTTGACAGTTGTGCTTCTCTTTTGGTCTCTGCATTCTCATTCCCCCCTCCAACCCCAATAATCTCTCTCATTCCATTTCTCATATCTCCCCTTCTTAGAGAGAGAAAGAGGAGAGAGAGAAGAAGAAGAAGAAATGGCATTTGCAGGAACAACTCAGAAGTGCATGGCTTGTGACAAGACAGTGTATCTGGTGGACAAGCTCACAGCTGATAACCGAGTCTTCCACAAAGCCTGCTTTCGGTGCCACCACTGCAAAGGAACCCTCAAGGTTCGTTAACTTATGCCGATCTATAACTAAAAATGAAATGGTTGTCAAACGACTCTTAAAATTTACGTTTTCCCTTTTTTGGGGACGAATTGTTGAACTTAAGCAAAATCTAGCAAAACCAGTCTCGTATTGCTTGCACTCAACCAATTACTGCAGTAATTAAGTGTTGTTTTCGGCATACTTTTCGATCTGATAAATGTTCTTGTTTAGAGTAAACTCTGCTTTGTGGTACTTAGTTCTCATCTTGAACAAGTTTTTTTTTAACATTGAAACTCCAGAAATTTCAATTTTCACCTGCATCTTGATGTTATAAGTTCATAGATTAGACCCGAAAAATTGGTATGCGGATTGTTCAAATGCAAGAACAGAACTAGAGTTTGCAGATTGGCAAACTTTTACAACACCAAAGAGTCAGAAATCGGATTCCGGTCTCTGGCATTGTTCTATCCCGGAATCATTCTGTATCGACTTAGATTTGATCTTCATCTGTAAGTCGATAAAGAATGATTCCGGGATAGAAGATTAAATAACAACTTTCCATTTTTGGTTTTCATATACAACTCCATTGACCTATTGATGAACATGCAGCTCAGCAACTACAATTCCTTTGAGGGAGTACTCTACTGCAGGCCACATTTTGATCAGCTCTTCAAAAGAACCGGCAGTCTTGACAAAAGTTTTGAAGGTAAAATTAAAATCCCGCTTCAATAACTAACCTTCCCTTCTCATCGCTCAAGTTGATCAACTTCCGTTTCGATCTCCTTTCTCAGGGACACCAAAAATTGTAAAACCAGAGAAACCTATTGATAATGAGGTACATATTTGTCCGAAAATCTTTAAAAGCTTGCTTACGGATTCTACAAGTTTTTGACATCTGCTCATCGTCGTGATGACAAATTTTTGTAACAGAAACCCGCAGTTGCGAAAGCTTCAAGCATGTTTGGTGGAACCAGAGATAAGTGCTTTGGCTGCAAGAATACTGTCTATCCAACAGAAAAGGTATCGGTGAACGGAACTCCTTACCACAAGATGTGTTTCAAATGCACACATGGAGGGTGTACGATCAGCCCATCGAACTACATTGCGCACGAGGGCCGGCTCTACTGCAAACACCACCACACCCAACTCATCAAGGAGAAAGGAAACTTGAGCCAGCTTGAGGGTGACCATGAGAAGATTGAGGAGGATGAGAAGGTCGGCGCCAGAGAAGTTGCTGCCGAAATATGACTCAAAGAACACGATCGCCTTAACATCCGTTCACTATGCCTGAGTGGTGTTGCTGTCCCTCATACCTTATCATTTTCCTGCAAGACAGATGAGTCTAAGTATAATTGAAACGTGTGTGTTCATTCGTTTGTTGTTTTTGGTTTCCCTGTGAGGTTTGTGAATGATCGAATGAGATACCAAATCCTATATTTTCAATCTAAACCCTAATGTTTTGTTGCTTTGAAATTTTGAATAAAGGATGAGGATTCCCATGTTTTGAAAGCAATAAAACATGCAGACGTGAACCGATGCGCTTCTCGCACGCACTCGAGTTCGAATCTCCGTCCCCACATCTTAAATTAGTTTAAAGTAAAATATTGCTTGTATCAAAAGAGAACAACAAAACAGGAAGAAATTCAGATACGAGCCCCAACTGATCTCTACAAGAGAAAATCTGAAACGCGAATAAATTCCGTCATTGGAATTATGACTGCAATGAAATTCTGTACAAAAACAAATTGAAAAAATGAAGCACTCCGAAAGGAGACCGTTCGTCACGACAAAGGCTCCACGGTATCAAGAAGACGACCGTTCTTGGCAACATGCTTCAAGTCTCTGATAAAACAATCTTGAAGAGATCCAAACCCGAATGTTCCATCCCCATATTGCCAAATCCTTCCATGTGCATGGAGAGGGTTAGGTCGGGGCCAGTTCGGAAGAGCTAGATCATGGCTTAAGTTTATGCGCAGAATGCGGGAGACCCTTTCATTTCCCGCAAGAAAGAAATGCTGGTGAGCGTGATCCGCTGCTGCATTTGGTCGAAGATGTATGCGACTAGTATACAAATTTTCTTCCTCTGGGGAAATCGGAGACTCGATAAAAGTAGGGTTCACTGTCCAAAACACTGGTTGCTTACTGATAAAACGCATTAAACGGCAGAAATTCTCGGACGGGTCGCAAATCCTTAGGCAGGAAATGCCCCCAATGTCATCATATGCAACAAGGTAAAAACCCAAGACCATATCATCATAAATTCCCTGCAGTTGGAAGAAGATGAGAGGGTTATTTGTGCCATAATTGAAACCTCTTCTGAATCCACAATCTGGTAATGGCACATTATAAGCAAAGAGCGAAAAGCGCAAAACCAGTCAGTTAAAACTAGAGCTGCCTCATCATACACAAAGTTTGGCTGATGATGCACCTAAAGCACACTGATCCGACTTTCCTAAGGTAGCAACGAGACTTCTTAACCCGTGTTTTTTTTTTCTTACACTCAGTAGCATCGAAATTCTACTCAAATAACTCAACAAAGCTTAAGCATCGACTGTAAGATTCAAGCACTTATAAACTAACAGATTGTTGCAGAGTCGCAGACAGATCTCCGCTTGTAAATTTCATACCTAACAAATTGATGAGTACATTTTTATATAATCTAAGAACTCTATAGCCAACCCGATCAACCATCCAGTGTACATCTTAATGATTCGGAATAAATTCGGGTGCCAATTCTATATTCCAAGTTACAAACTAGAATAGCAGTCCGCCAACACTCAACAAACACTTCACAACAGGCAAAACTGAAAGCAAAATGTTAATGCGCGTGTGTATATATACTAGAGGCACAAAATCTCTCGAGGCAATAACAATCTTCTATTCAAACTTTCAGCTAAAAAATACAAGTACAAAGAGAGAAAAGGCACCTTCCAGAGGCCCTGCAAAGGCCGAGCCGCCGTCGGCGAGCAATCGACAATCTTGACGAAATGCTGAGGTTCCAGTTTCCTCCGTGCCTGCCTTTCCTTCTCTCTCCTCCTCTGCCTCCTGGAAGCTCTATCCGCACCCGGGCTGGTCCGGTTCGCAAAGTACTGATAAATCTCCACCACCGCCTGGTCCGGCGAGGTCCCCGGAGAGCCACTACTCTCGGCGGCTCCAATCACATCCTCGCCAACCCCGCTGTTGTTTCCGCGGCCACTCCCCGAGCTCGAACTTCCCCGAGCCCCAAAGCTTGCATCTTCCTCCACAACAAAATAGGTCTTCCCCATCAAGCTCAAATTCACAGGAACCAACTCGCTCTCCCAAAACTTGAACCGGTCGGAATCCGCGAAATCTTCCGAAATCTCGGCCCGGCCTTCCGGGTCGAGAAAGTTCACGACTTGCCCCTCCGGCGAGAGGCTCATCCACAAAAACGGCGCCTTTACGACGCCATAAGTGCCGTCCTTGGCCGGAGAGATCCGGAATCCGGTCACGAACGACGGGCCCCACTCGAATAAAATCAACGGTGACGATATCGCGACGCCGCCTTGGCGCCAGAACCCAATCAGATTCTCCCAATCGCTGAGGGTCTGGTAGAGATTCCTGAACGTGATTTTCCCATTTCCCCACTTCCTGATCTGGGTCTTGGATCCCCACCTGCGGTCGCACATGTTGAACCAGAGCTTGCAGTCGGATTTGCAGAGCGAAACAGACCCTTTCGATGTGCAGGCGAAGCAGGCGACCTCGGGAGGCATGAGGAACGAGAGGATGCAGAGCTGGACGTCCTCGGGGAAATCGGAGAAGGAAATGGCGCGACCCGATTCGTCAATTGCGAGACTTGGGTCTTTGATTGTCGTCATTTCGGATTCGGGAACTTCGGCGATGATTTTCTCGGGAGAGTTGTGAATTTTCTGGGGAAAATTGGTGGCAGAATACAGGTGTTGGACAAGGAAACGAGAAAGTGTTGTGTTGGATGGGATTTGGGAGACTCTTCGGCGAAAGGAAATGATTCTCTTTCTTCAACCTTGCTGGAGCACAGGAGTCTCGAAGACTACCACGTTTCTGTGCCAGTAAATTGACGGCGTTTGTTAGGGTACAATTGTAACGTAGCAGCTCTGACACGTGTTGTACTCTTGAAACGTGGAGGCCCCAAGGCCCAAGCAGCCAAATACTCACCCTAGGCCCAACAAGTCCAACCGCGCACGCATCTAAAAAAATTTGCACATATTATTTACTCTTTTTTTTTCTGAACCGTTAGTTGAATCTCAACGGCTGATATTGGAAGTTTAGATTATGTTACATACAGTCCCAGTACAGAAGTTACACCAACGTCTCGAATTCTTGGCCGTCGGGATGGAGCGGCAAGTGCGGAGTGAACTTCCGGCATAGAGAGAGGATTGAAATAAAAAATTGGAAAAGAATTCGTCTTGTAACTCCAATTCAGTCTAACGTTTATTATTGATATGTGTATATAAAATGTGTATTTATTGGTGCATTAGAGAAAATTTAATGATATGATCAAGTTGACGGAGTAATTTTCATGTTTGTACATTTAGATTTCGTGATCATTCAGATGAAGACATGTCGATTGGAAAATAACTCTAAGCAACATAGGAATAGAACTCAAATGAATAAATGAAGTTGGAGATCCCACAATGAATAGTTACAAATAAAGAAATAAGGAAATTATTGTACAGTTTGAAGAACGTTATCACTTGAATTTAAACTATTATTATAGCGCCAAGAATCACTCTATATCTACACTACCGTCAAATATTCATACACAAAAGTAATCAAATCCAACGACATCAACAGCTCTCAAATATCATTAGTACTTGATCTGGACCGTCGATAGTCCTTCACAACACCATCCATCGCTGATCTCCCACCACCCGTCCGATCCTTAGACCCTCTCCGCTTAAGCTTCCCATCCCCACCGTCAAAAACTTTCTCCAACAACTCCGGAACCGAGTCAGGACTCAGATAACTCTTCCCCTGCAACAACCCCGAGAACGAGTTCACGAACTCCGTGTAGGCCGGAATGACCAGCTTCACAGTAGCCGCCCTAATCTGCTCCCGCAAATCAACGTCCGGAATTACACAAAACCCCCTGTGCCTCTTCGAAATGTCGTCCAAGCCCTTCATGAACGCCTCGATTTTCACCCTCACCAGCGCCGCCTTGGCCTCCTTGCTCTGCTTCTCCTCCAAATCGTCTCTCTCCAGAATCCTCACCAGCGGGACCCACGATTGCTTCTGGTACAAGTAAGCGGACTCCTCGGCGACAACCTTGTAGTTGTTCCTCGTGTAGCCGTCGCCCAACAGCTTCCCGAGCTCCGTGTTCTTCGTCCGCATGTAAATGTACCAGTACGTGTTCATACGGAACACGTGTTGCATGGGAATTGAAATGCCGATTTTGTCCCTCTCCCTGCTGCTGTTGTTGTAGCCGGAACGTTTCGACTCCACGTTTCGCTGCAGAGCTTCCATGATGTTGCAAATGGCGTCTTTGAGTAAGTTCTCGTAGCTTTCCGGCTTCGACAAGATTCCGGTTTTCCAGATTTGCTCCGTTCTGAGAACTTTCGCCATGGGGATGCTGTAGTTTTCAGTTGCTAAGTATTTCAAGTAGTTCACTGCGTACCTATTGAAGAACGTAAAAAGTGGCACGTAAGAAATGTGACAAAATAACATACATTACATTTGAAGTATGGCGCTTGAATCCTATAAAACTGATTTCTGAATTTGATCAAATGTGAGGCATTGGTCCTTTTAATTCAACTCCATTATAATTTTTGTCAAAATTAAGTATATGAGACAAATTTTAACTTGCAAATTGGATAATTCATAAATAGCCGTTCTAAATACTTGTGTCACATACTTAATTTTAACGAAATTCTCGTGAAATAAGAGTCAATCACCAATGCTCCATATTTTTCAAATCCAAGTGTTAGTTTTAATTAAGAGATCAAAACTTGTGTTCGATAATAATTCATAACCAATACTCCAATATACTCGACTAATGATGTTCCGTTAATCCGTCTTTCTAACATTTTGACGTACCTTACTATTTTCGGCACCGAACCATCTGGTGGTGGAGGCATTCCATCAGAATTGCCTTCAATTTGGAGCCCAAATTCCCAAAAAACTTTACTTGAAGCATGAACAAGTAGCTTCTCCAGCTCCCTGAATCTTGTACAAATGTCAGTCCCCGATTCGCCATCGAAAACCTCCGAGAATCCAGGCTTCAGCTTCTCTAGGGAATCAAACATTTCAAGGAGCTTGAACAGCTTCTGGGGCTCTTTGCTACTCCGGGAAACGCCTTCGCCGAACCTAAAGAACACTGCCATGATTTTGTCTGCGATTTTGGCGAAGCATTCTAGCCATATCAGTCCCTCCATTATTCCTCCTAGGACTTGTTCGCAGAGCTTCTTCTCCGATACTAGCACTGCTTTGACTGCAAGCTCGAAGTGCTGGATCCAAAGGGTTATGGCTGTCTCCAAGCTCTCCCATGGCATTTCATCTATTTCTTCTGGTGTGTGTGTTTTTAGGTAATCCGGGTTTAGCCTCATCAGTGCTTTGGCCACTCTTTTGTACCTCACCTGTTGAACAAACGAAGCATAACAATTAGAAATATAAAATATAAAATAATAATTTGATAGCCTCCGCTTGAAGTGGACTATTTCATTTAAATTGAACTAATATTGTCTGGCCAGTGTCGATTAATTTTTAAATTTAAAAAGGCTTATTAAATTAGACTACAGTTGAATGTATTGTTTCTTAAGCTCTTTTAGAAATATGAGATTATAAAACTGTCTTAAACTTAATCCCAATCATATTCGGCCTCAAAAAGTATCGAGGTCACAACATGTACCACCCTAAGCCCTTGGACTAATAGCTAAGGGTGCTGTTCACCCTAATATAGGTGGATAACAAATCACATAATTAAGAAGAAAACATTTCTATGAGGAAAAATAACGATTATAATGAAGTTACCTTAACATAAATATCGATGCATATGTCCAAGCAATCATCGGCAGCTAGGGTTTGTGAAATCCTTCTGAGAAGTTCAACCTCCAACTCAGTCCCCAAATCCGAACCCACGATCGCTCTCTCATCCCTCCGGTCATCTTTATCCGAAGCAGCCTGCAAATCCACCACATTCCGATGCTTAATCTGCTCCAATATAGTCTCATACTCGTCCTGCAAATTCAGCAGCGCGTCATCAAGCAACCCTTCAAACCTCATGGCGTCCACCTCCGTCTCGTACAGCGCCTTGAGAGTCACCAGCGTCTCCCCCAGCCGGTGAGTCCTGTACTGGTCCGTCGCCTTCGTCCGGCTCAAAAACTCCACCACCTCTTGCAGCCTCTGAATCACTGGCTCGCCTTCTTCGCAAATACAGCTAATCGCAATTTTCAACTGATCCACGCAGTCCACGTACTTGACAAGCTTCTTGAGCCGTTTCTTCCTTGACTTCTCGCTGGACAACGTCTCCGCGAGATCCAAGAGCTTGTCCTGGATGGTCTCGGAGAGCTTGAAGTTGTCGAGAAGCGCCAGGGCCGGCGTGACAGCTCGGTTGATTCTGGTTTCCAAGGCTTTCGAGGCCATGGCTAGTGATTGTATAGGGGCGACTCTTTTAGACGCAGTTAGAAGCGTTTCGTCTATGACTTCGAACTTGTTGTCCATCTGTTGAAGATTTTCCTCCATTTTCGCCGTCGCTGTTAGGAGAGTTTTCAAATCGGAATATGCTAGCTCGAGATCGGAGAGCCTCGAATCGGCTGATCTGTAATTAGACGCCATTGTTAACCGTGATTAAGGTTGAATGGTTTTTGTATTGTGTCATGTGTGTTTATATGACCAGCTCACGACGAGCACGATGTGTTTGTGGGGGCACAGGACAAGGAAGTAAAATCATCAGGCTCGATGCAAACTAAGAACAACAAATGGCATTTGTGTGTTGGAAACGGACATACGGGCAACTTTCGAAGATTAGCAGAGGGGATGTGCTCAGACGGTGGACAATTTGTTAGCTGGACACTTGTCGGCTTGTATACGATCTCACGTGTTATAACATATACCAGCGACAATATTAATATTTATTTCAGAGTAAAATAAAAAAAAATACTCACATTATAATTTGTGTCTCGAAAATAAACACTACATACTGGTGGTCTGAAGATATCAACAATAATATTTGGCTATTTAAAAGATGAGTAAAAGTTCCTACTCAAAATTATTCATGATCGATTCACAAAACTTTGTATTTATGATGAGAACCGTTTATATTATAAATCACATTATAAAATCAAATCTGCAAAAAATCAATTAAAACTAAAGTCATTTATTCATCAAACTGTATAAAAATAGATGAACATAATTGGTAAAAACATGTGAACCGTTTATGTATTTACTACAATAAATTGACTAAACGAATTTAGTTTTAATTTATTTTTCTGTAAAAATGATATTTACAAAGTAATTTAGAATATCAATGATTCTGATTAGAAGTACAAAACTCTATAATTCGAACACAAATTTTTTGAAATAGAAGTTCATACGGTGGAAGGATGAAAGAGTCCACTGACGATAGTGAGTCAGTGACTATCAAGGTCTAAAATATCGATGATATCAGAGATATCAGTAGTCCAAAAATACGGAAATTTCGATGGAAATATCAGGATATTATCAATATCGATAAAAATTGAATAAAAACCACGGAAATTGTAAGAAAAACTTGGAAATTTTTATTGAAACTTTGCAGGATGTTTATTTAGTCAATTATCTATTAGTTTATCACAAAAAAAATTGGAAGGAAATGTATTGCATGATGGATTTAACTGATTTAAGTTGATTATATAGCGAGCTGGCAAACATTGTGAGTGTAGAAAATATGTAGTAATTAATGAAAGAAGTTTAAACACACCATAATCATTTATATATAATGAATTAGTACAATATTTTACACTTTATAAATTGCATGATAAGATACATGAGTGACTTAGTACCACATAGAGTTCCTATGAGGTTCAAAATTTTCACTATCTTCATCATCTCTATGTGTAGAGTAAGTGTATTGTGAAGAGTAGTCATCAAATGATAAATCCCCAAAATAGTTTTGCATGTAATTGTTAACATGTCACCCATATAGATCCGAGATTGGTTGACGTTGTCCATAAGCAAAATCATTTGAAGATTGAGTCTCGGATTCTTTCCATGAGTTGCTCGATTCCATCTCAACAGGAATGGGATATGAAGGGTAGGGAAATGGTTGGTTATGAGTATAACCATAGTTACTACTTCGCATTCCAACAGAGTTCGAAGTTATAGATAATGAGTTATCTTCTTGACTTGACAAAGTTCCCTTGCCTCTTTCTCTACGAGTATAGTCCTTCCCTATGACACCAATTCTTGGTCCTGCCCGCCTACTACCATGGTCTTCATCCTGTGTTGCATGAGTGAAGTTTGCCTCACCAGTGAAGGGGCTCATAAATCCGGGAGGTGGTCTAACATAGTTTGCATATCCACCACTACCTCCAGCTCCACTATATCCTTCATCATTCCTACCTCCGGTGGTAGGTGAGTCTCCTGATCTTGTACTAGAGCTATCATTAGTATCAACAGGATCTTGTGGTTGTGTAGGATTGGAAGAAGGTGGAATTCCAGTGTTTCTTGGTCTTGGGCGCAAAAGTTCTTCCAAAGAGTCAGCGCTGCTAGATCCCACCTCCTCTTCTAATACTCTTTCTACATTTATCTCTTCATTACGTGCTTCTTCAGCAACTCTTAGAGCTGGGTTGCCTTTATCATCATCTAAATGAAGAGGTCTAATCCATTGATAAAGTTGGTTACCCTCTGTATCATCATCGTCAGCAACAATATCAAACACATCTAGTGGGTCACCACGGTCGACATGATCTATTTCTGCTTCCTTATCTCGAATTTGAAGTTTCATGTTGTAGTAGCAATAAACTAATTTTTCCAACCTACTATGAGCCAACCTATTTCTTTGCTTTGTGTGTATGAGTGCAAATGTACTCCAATTTCTTTCACAAGTAGATGAGGAAGCTGTTTGTGATAATACTTTGATTACTAACTTTCTCACAGTTAGTGCATCAGTCTCATACATGATCCACCATTCAGCTATAATAAAAAACAATGTTGATAAGCCTAATAACTCCAACAAATTCTATTATAAACTGATAGTGAAATATGTTTACACTCACTATGAGACATTTTTGTTCGAGCAGCAACTGATGTTGGTTCTCCAAAAGTTCTTCTTGTATCTTTAAACCATGTTAGCTGAATTCAATAAATCGTGTTAGTTTAATCCAACAATGTAATTATTATAATTTAAGTAATTGTGTACCTCATTTCCAAATTGGCCAATTGCTGGTGATACAGGGTCTAAAGGGGCTCTAGAAAGGCTCTGAAAGGGCTTTGGAAAGGCTCTGAAAGGGCTAAGGGAAGAAGAAGAAACGAAAAAGTGTAATAGAGGTTTTTCAATTTTTGAAGGGTCAAAAAAGGTGTGATGATCTGATACTCCACCTCTGGGAATGTGAAAGAGTTGGAAGTGGCACACGGTTTTGAGTATGAAACCACCACTACTTTTTGTCTTTTCAAAAGTTGTCAAAAGTTTGAGATTAATACATATAATATATATATATATATATATATATATATATATATATATATATATATATATATATATATATATATATATATATATAGCGTTTAGATTTATATATAGGGTTTGGGGGATTTATATTATATATACATGACCCTTAACAAGAGGGATCCCCATTTATCTAAAAAAATGAGAACACCCTCTTGACCGTTTGATTGACTTTAATGAAATTGTGTGGTTGAGATTAAAACACAGGCCACACAATCTCAGCCACACAATTTCATTAAAGTCAGATATAACGGTCAAGAGGGTATCCCCATTTTTTTAGAAAAATGGGGATCCCTCTTGTGAAAGGTTTCCTATATATATATATATATATATATATATATATATATATATATATATATATATATAAATGTTATATGAATTATTTGGATTTTTTTCTTCTCTCGGATAACACACACACACATAGACCCTCAATCTCTCGATCCTTCTCCCTCATTCCTCTCCTTGTTTCTTCTCCGGTGCTCCCCCTCATCTCTTCTCTGCAACTTTCCTTCCCAGAGTAGACAGACACACACACACCCCACTTCCCCGTGTTTCCCCTTTCCCCAATCCTTCGAACCTTCTCCCTAATTCCTCTCCTTGTTTCTTCTTCCCCCATCTCTGCAACTCTCCTTCTCGAAGCACAGACACACCACACCCACACCCCACCGTGACCTTCACCACAGTGGCGCACACTCTAGCGAGCACCATCACCACCTGTGGACCGTTTTTCCTCCCTTTCTCACCTCCCGGCGAGCACCATCAGGCAAGGAGAGGCCTTGTTTAGGCCGTACGAGGCGGAGGATCCATCAAACCCGAGCGGGTTTTAGGATCCGGAGAAAAGGGATTGCTCATTTTGATGGGTGTGAGTGTGGATTGCAGAAAGAAGCACAGATCTTAACAGCTGCAACAACGGAGCCTCGGCTGCAGTTGCGACGACGGAGCCTCGGCGATATTATCGATAATATCGCGATATATTGACGATAATTAAGTGGATAAGTGTGAAAATATCGCCTTCTAAAAAAAACGATATTATCGGCGATATTTTGCCAATAATATCGATATTTTAGACATTGGTGACTATCAACGCAAAATCATACTATGGGCCATGCAGCTGCGGCAAGCCCGGTCCACGTTCACATTGGGATCATGCCATTTGGGCTTCTGAGAATAAAGATCGATAATGTTAATGTATATAGACGAAAATTATTTTATCAAAAATCATGTAACATTATGTTATTTGTTTATATTCGATGTTTGAAACTTGTTTACGTGATGTCACATTATTTTGGGGTTTGGGCAAATTTTTGCAAGTCTTTTAGCTAGCGAAGTATCTCTTGCCGTTAAATGTTGGAAGTGACCAGATCAATCTTTATTATTTTCAGACTGACCAGGTACTATGCAGTAATGTCAAGGAGAAAACATCACACAAACATTGTTTTTGAGAATTATTTATTACACAACGATATATATTTTGAAGAAAAATAAATAATTGTGAAGTAAAAAATAATATAAATTTTTTTAAAACTGATACGTGAACTTTTAATCACAAGTGACGAGCATGCCTCATTAAATTGGCGAGACCCACATTCAGCCCACCCTGCAATTTAATCCTCATGAAGACTTGGCAAGGGCGGAGCTAGAAAATATTTTATGGGTGGGCTAGCTAAAAAAATTATCCTAAAATCAAATGGTTTGTTTTTTTGCTACATACGTATTGTATGCAAAAATTTAAGTTGAACTTCTGTATTTGTATACTTAAAATTTGTCTGGTAGGAACTCAATAAGCTTTGCAATTGCAAACTAAAAAAATTACAATGAATCACAAAATTTCACATGTATTTAGATTTAAACACAAGAAGAAGATAGAAAATTTGATATCTCAATTACAACCACACAACTAGCACAAAGTAAAACACTGAAAGTAAAAGTAAAGACAATCTTAAAAAAATTGGTTGAAACTAATATAAACCCCACTATCTCAAAGCAGAATAATCTTGAACAAAACGACATCACAATTTTCGTAGTAATTTTTATATTTTTAGTTGTGATAAATAATCACTGGGCTAGTTTCATTAAAAATAAATCTTCTTACACATTTTTTTGTCTATTATATAGACTATACAGTAAAATATATATACATATCGCTACAAATCCTCCCTAGGCTATAGCCCACCGTAGCCCTTGGTGTGGCTACGCCATTGCTATCAGGGTGAACCCTACACATGTCGTTGGTCCTAGCTCTATAAATACCTCATTCTCCACCAAATTATGGTAAGTTTTTGCTATGCAATCAAGCCCTAGACTCTCTCTCTCTTTTCAGATAAATTGACTTAGGCATTAGAGACCTATTGGTTAAACCCCTTCACTGGGCACGCGTGACTTTGGTCGTTGATGAAATGTATTTATTTATTTTATAGATACAATTTCGTCAAGACTGAAAATGACGGAATTTTACCACCACAATCATGGTATTGAACTCGTCACTTCAAATTTTGAATATAAGATCTCTCACTTATACATGAAGGATAACAACATTAGACCATTGTGACTTGTTTGAGAAGAATTATATAAACAAATTTTTTCTTTGTAGATGACAAAGTGAGACTCTATATTAGGGCGGATCCCTTTCCCCTAATCCACCAAGTCCGTAGATATGAGCCATTGAAATTTGATCCAATGACTACAAACAGGGATCCACTTTAAAAGTTATAATAACTTTAGCCGTTGGATCAAATTTTCATGTCCCGGATCCTCAGACTTGGTGGATTAGGTGGAAGGGATCCGGAGAGGATGTCTTTCCTCATATTAGTTCAACCCCAAATAAAATAAAGAAAAACTAACGAAAAGTCCAAAAAAATTGTAGTTTTAATGAAAAATGACAAATAAAGATGTAGTAAATAATACCAAAAAAAGGTAAAAATGTGATTTTTCATTAAAAATGAATACTATCGAGAGTGTTTCGTTAAATTCTCAATAAATAATCAAGGCCAATAAAAAAAAAGTTGTGTTCGACAGTAAGTACGCGGCATAATTATGGCGCAAAAGGACCAACTCTGAACCCTTCCGGTAGTAATTCCACCAAACACTCGTACTTACGCGGTTGGGCTTTTCGTCACGGGAACCATTGGTGCGCTTTCGCCTGAGGAAACCTCGAAGCTTTTCGCTCCCACCAAAAATGGCGCGATCTCTACGACAGGGCTTCAACATCGCCCGAGCACACTTGCTATCGCGGCCGCGATGGGCTTCGTCGCAGTCATCGGAGGCGCTGGTGGAGGTCAAAGTCCCCGGCTTCGGCATGATCACCGGAATCCCCGAAAAGCATCTCCGACGAAGGGTACGCTCTTCAATTCAATTACTCGTCGTTTTTCAAAATTGTCATAACTCTTTTTTTTTTTTTTTTTAAATTTGAAAATTTATTTATATTTTTTCAGAATTTTGACAAATTTAATTTTGGATTTGGTTGTGATTAGGTTATAATCTATTCGCCTGCTCGAACTGCAAGCCAACAAGGTTCTGGGAAAGTCGGGAGATGGAGAATTAATTTTCTTTCGACGCAGAAGTACGTATATTAATGTCTTAATCATGTTTTGCATGCATAATTGGATGCTATTTATAGTTAATTTCATCGATTTAACATAATCAATTGTGTATGTTTAACATAAATAGCTCAATTATCTCAGCTGCGTTGTGTTTCTTTGAAATTTTATGAGCAATATTGGTTGATCTGCAATTCCATTACTGGATGCTAATTGTTGAAGAATGTAAATATTCTCCATCGAAAAATTGACGAAATAAAGAACAATATGAATAAATGGTTCTACTACTAACGCACCAAGAGCATTTGCGATAACACCGCACACCAGCCGTGTTGCGAAGAGGGAATGTGCGCAAGTCAGGGACAATATTGGTGTCGATTCGTTGTTGGCGGTGGTCCGGCTCTCTGAAATCTTTACACTAATAATAGCAAATTTCATTGAATTTTTTGCAGGTGGGAAAACCCATTGATGGGATGGACATCTACAGGTGATCCCTATGCCAATGTTGGTGAAGCGGGATTGACTTTTGAGAGTGAAGAAGCTGCAAAGGCATTTGCTCAGAGACATGGCTGGGATTATACGGTGTGTGATTCTTCAAGTTTTGATCTTTCTGCAGTGATAGAACTGTACCCAAATCAAATTGTTGTTGAATTTTCTGCCCCGTTTTATTACATGATTAAGTAAAAGGTAAGGGTTCAAGCCTAGAACTGGAATGAATTGGATAACTTATTGTATTCAAGGTACGTAGACAGTGGCGGAGCCACGATTTTAGTCTAGAAGGGGCCCAAAAGTCTTAATTTGAAACGCTCTCCTAATCTTACAAAAATTACTCTGCCGTGTGGTGAGCAACCGACCACCGTCGTTTGGGTCTGGTATGATGTTGTCCTCATCATCCTCTTCCTTAAATATAAACTCCAAGCGTTCCTGACTTTCTTCCTCTCGCCTTCCTACTCAAAGTTGACAAGCAATGGATTGCTTGAACTCCATAAGAGCCACAAATCTCAAATCAAACCCGATGGGAAGAAACTAGTAAAAATGTCGGATCGGGGCCCATAGCCTACAGAAACATCTTGAAAATCATAAGCTTGACGCTGAACTTTTCAATGCGAAAAAAATGTCAGGATGGGCTTGGAACAATCGTGGTCCATTCATGGCTCCGCCTTTGTATGTAGACATGTTATGTTAAAGGAAGGAATGAAATTTTTTGTCCAACTTGAACGTAGAAGATGGATTACTCATTAGGAAACCTATTCCGTCCAATCCTCCATGGTAGATTATGAGTGATCAGTTTCCTTGTCTAATCCCTTCTATGGTCTCAAAATAAAAACTCCTTTACCTTTATCTTTTAACGTACCTTGAATTTTATGAGTTATCCAGTTCAATCCTATGCACGAAATTGAATTTTATGAGTTATCCAGTTCAATCCTATGCACGAAATGGTCCTAATGTTCCACAAAATTTTGTATGGAATTGGATATCGTGAGTGCAAATTGACCACAGTTTTGCACATTCTTGACACACAATGAACTGTGTTTGCAGGTCAGGAAGCGTCACACCCCGCTTTTGAAGGTTTGAAATCCTCCTACCAAACTTATTTGAAGATGAAATTACTAGTTTTTCCAATTGGATCACAGAACTCTAGAAGCTCTATTAATCTAAATCTTATGACCATTCGTAGGTCAAGGCTTATGCAGACAACTTCAAGTGGAAGGGCCTGAAAAGAGTGAGAAGACTGCAGCTGATGCTGCAAACATCTGAGAACGTTATTTCCTCCCCCAGAATGTCCCTACCTACACCCGCAAATGCCACTGTGCACGGTACCTACACCCGCAAATGCCACT
Organism: Heteromeles arbutifolia; assembly: GCA_024362995.1. Classification (NCBI taxonomy): domain Eukaryota; kingdom Viridiplantae; phylum Streptophyta; class Magnoliopsida; order Rosales; family Rosaceae; genus Heteromeles; species Heteromeles arbutifolia. Next base: position 6,024,518 of record JANCRC010000013.1, on the reverse strand, counting down.
GTGCACGGTACCTTTAGACCGATAGCGACAATGGCGTCAAGTCGCGGGTGTAGGTAAGTCTTTCCTTGAATCCGATCAGTACTTATGCTTGTGTGTTCGTACTTGTGAATTGCTGGATTTGGAAAATAAATTGAGATGAACAAGTTTTTTTCTCTTAAAAAGGCTGGCCAAACTTTACATATGCTTCCTCTTACTATATGCATTACATAGTACATATATATACTAGACACTTAAGCTGCATTGTTTCCCTCCCCTAGTGAGCTAGCTACACTACTTCTCTTACTTACAGTACAAATTTTTCAAGCACTGGAGCTGGAGGACTGACAACCCTCTCTGCTGTGGGTGTGGAACCTCCATTCAAAGAGGTAGTCCTTGGACTCACAGGACAGCTTCATCACGTCGCAGAACGTATTGATCGCGTGCTTGTTCACGTCTTTCCCCCACTCGATCCTCACCCAGCAGGAGAACCCGTTTGAGGAAACGGGCACTCCGGAATCAGAAAGCTGCAGACTGACCTCCCCGCTGATCCTCTTGCCCCCAAACCGCCCGTCGCCTCCGGCCACCATGGCGTCGAGCCATGGACACTCTGGCTGGCCCACCATTTCCTTGTAGGCAGAGTTCGCCATCCTCACTTTGTTGTGCGAGTCTGATATGATTGCTGGCAGGGCTTCAGACTCCATCTCCTCCTCGACGTCCTCTGGTTTCTTAGGAACTTGCGCTGCCAGAGTTAAGCTCGGGTCTGCGCTGATGCATCCAACGCTTATGCTGGAACCCACCGGTCGAATTGGCTGCGGCGTTATGACATTGGTGGGTGTTGGTGGAGGTGCAGGGGAATTCCCCTGTAGTTGCTTGAGCAGATCTTTTTCCTCTGGGATTTCAGCTGCCACGGTGTTCAAATCAATCAGCTCCTTCTCTCCTCCTCCGCAGGGTTTGATCAATTCGAACTCTGGCGGCACCACTGCTGGGTTTGTGACAATGGGGGTCGACGCAGGAGGGATATATGGCAGAAGAGGCAGAGTCATCAAACCGGTGGAGTTGTTGGCGGCATCGAGGCTGGTCGGAATGGGAAGCTTCGGAAGCACACGAGCAAAACCGTCCAATCTCAGATTTTTCACCGGAGATTGCACATGACAAGGAGTGGAAAAGCCTAGCATGTGATGACTCCTCTGCCTCTTAAAGGTGGTCGGAGAGAGAGCTGATCGACCCCGCTTTCGAGTCCTGGTGGGTCTGGCCTGCAACTGCGGCCAGAGGTTCCTAAGGTAAGGAGAGTCCCTGATTTTCTGAGACATGGACGGGCTTTCGCCTGCTGGGCTTGATGGGGTCACAGGTTTTGGCGCTATGGGCCTGTACCTGGACATAATCTCAGCGGTTTTCTCCGTGTTGGTGTAGGGGTTCAGCGTCTTGATCATGGTGGCGGTAGCCGGTTCTCTTTGCTAACGCCGGCCTACCAGCTGTTCGGTAACGACGGTGGTTGTGAGCCAAAAGAGAGTGTTGGGAGAAATGTGGAGGGAGGAGGAAGGGATTTGAGGGGGGAGGTTGGTGGGGGGTTTTTAGAGAGGGATTGGGTGTTTTTATAGAGTGAGAATTGGACCAATAGGAGAAGGCCAGCATAGAGAGAAGAGTAAGCAGAGAGTGACACTTGGAAATGTACGGTGGGTACGTGTTTGTGAGAGCACACAGAAAATGTCCATGTAGGACTAAGTGGGGTCCATTTTTTTCTGTGCTGGGTATGTGGCTGGGTACACCCACCAATCAGACGCCTGGCTTTGCATGCAATTCTCCTAAAACTGAAGACCAACGCGTGTGGGTTTGGCCGCCATGCGTGGGTACACCTATCACGATTGGTTTGGGCGAGTTTTGGCGTTTTGTTCAATTTACGAAACTGCCCCTTCTCCCGGGTCGGTTTTATTTGGCAGGGGGTGACGTGTCGGTCCCCTGCGTCTGGATCTGCATGCAACCGGATGCGGTGGAGTCTGATTGGTGGGTGAAGGCCTCGGGAGGTTAAAACGTTACAGAGAAGGAGAGAGAGGTGGGAACGGATTACACGTGGCACGATGGGAAAACGTGGTCTGTGCAGCTAGGGCTCTGCGTTTTGTGGAGAAAGCCGGTTCGTTTTGCTTTGCTGTTAGCGCGACGCTGCGGTGGTCGCCAAGTCGCAGAGTGGTGGGTGCGTGGGAGGCGCCGCGCGAAGAACGGATGCCGAGGTTGGAGAAGGCTATTGGGTATGGGGTTAGGTTGTGGGCCCGCTTGGCTCTAGTCAGATCTTCTATTTTTTTGGGCTCTTTCCCTTCGGTGCAAATCAATGGCCATAATGCATAACTAAATTTTATCACCAACAACACTAACTTACACAGTAAAGGCCCAAATACAAAAAGCAAAATATGGACCTCCCAAGCTAACCAAAGTGAGCCCAAAACCAGAAACAAATCAAAAGAAAATTCAAGATGTCTGCTACCACCACGGCAACAGTGCATCACGATCAACCCGATTCAACTCCCCCAATAGACGCCAAAAACACAACCATGCAGCATCGCGGAGATGAAGTGAAGGAAGACCGCATCATCCAACCACAAATGTCGCGTCGATCTCAGCCAGAAATTGAAAGGAGCCAGCCACCAATTAAAAGAAGCCTATGGAATTATCACGAGCAACACTGTCAACAAAGGTAGACAGAGAGAAGGTGGTGGTATTTTATCACCCGAGCCGGTTTAGACATCGAAACTCTACACTCCATCTTGATTGATCGCAACAAATTACATTGGAGACTGACTGCAGATCGAATTGGAGGTGCTTGAGGAAGATGGACGCCCATGGGGTATGAAGGACATGGCAAATCAGGAAGAAGATGGGGAAAAAAGTAGCTAAAGGAACAAAAGAAGGAAACAAAGAGAAAAAGTACAAGATATGTCGTTGACCCCAGCCACAGCAAGGCCCGGCGGCTTCGAAATTGGACGTAAAGGGAACCACTTACACAGGTGGTGAGAATAACTCTCAGGAAAATAGAGCCTCTAACAAGAAGAGAAGAATCCATTTAGAGCTGGTTCGGTATTGGTTTCATAAATGCTTATTCAAAAAGTTTTTTTACATTAATGTTTGGACTTGAATTTACACCATCGACCCGTGCAATCAAGGTCATTGAGTGAGCATAGCTTCGCATCGTCAGATGAAAAGTAGAGATAATTCATTTTGTTATGATTAAAGGATAATGTTACGGTGTTTTATCATAATTATCTTTGAATAGTAGTTTATTATGAAAGAAGAGATGTATTTCAAACTGGAAACATGGCAGCATAATTCAAGTTGATGTGGGTGTCTGGGTGTGGATGTGTGGCACAATTCAAAATGAATTTTAAAATTTATTTAGTTGGGATCAGGATGCACGATAATGGCCTTAGGTGATGGATGAGACAAGAAGTCTAGAAAAGCTAGGCTTTTGGTGGTGATGTGATTAGGATGACATCTGAGCAAAAGAGTAGGCTTCAGCCTATGGATACATTGGGAAGAGTCCATTAGCACAAGGATAAGTGATGTGGTGATCTCTTGACCATGGATCACATGATGATGGGATAAAGCATCATTGTTTGGTTGGATATCATATGGTCAATTAAAATGAGATAATGATGGAGATTTTAATTTGGTTGGATAATTGCATGAAGAGTCTGATCTACGCCAAAAAATTCTCATGCAATACTCAACAGCACATCTCTATAAATACAGATGCAGTGGCAACGAGAGGACCCCTTCCAACTTAACACATAAATCTGCCATGCGCAAACCCTCGCTCTACGCAAAACCTCTCAACAACCTTGAGATTTTATTTTATTTTTTTGCCGACACATCTTCAGTTTGGATAAACAGCACTGTGAAGGCAACCGGTGATATCTTCAGTTTGGATAAACAGCACTATCGTCGTAGAATCAGCCGACCGCGGAGCACCTTCAGTTTGGATAAACAGCACTGCGTCAAGGTCGACTGGTTATCTATCCAAGTCTCGGTTGACAAGGATTTTTGAGTCCTTATTGGCAGATGGCATTTCATCAGCTTTCTTGACGAAGTGACTCGACGAAGTGAGGTGTTACCAGGTTAGTACATTCGGCACATTGAAAGCCGAATTTGATATTAACTTCGCAGAACTAGCAGCATTGTCTTTAGGTTCTAGAACCCAAAGGCCGAGACGTGTTCCTTCCTCGGTTGCAATCGCAAGACACAAAAGTCAGCCGCACGCTCAACGCAACATCAACATATTTTACTCTTCGGCCGACGAGTTGGCACGCCCCGCACACAACCGAAGAACGTAGTTAGCTCATTAGTTACTCGGCCTGCGCGCCACGTAAGCTTGGTAGTTTTTAGGGTCAACAATTAAAAATCGTTGAATTTTGTATTAGAATTTAGAGATGCAAGTGTTTTTTGAAAATTACGTGGAAATGCTTGTTGAAGAAACATTTTGTGTGTGCTTCTTTAGAAAGCGATAACAATTTTATGATTAAAAAGCTACGAAACCAAATCATAAGTAGAGGTGGATTGTTTGCCTTCCCCTTCCCATATCTTTCCCATCCCCTCCTGTGTTGTGCGGTCACAGTTAAGCCACATCAATATTTTATATTCTTATTTCTTTTTGTCTTATTATTTTTATAAAAAAATCAATATAAAATGTTGACGTGGCTTAACCGTAACAGCACAAACAGGAGGAGATGGGAAGGGTATGGAAATGAGAGGGTAGACAATCCACCTCCATCATAAGTACCTCATGAGTTGATGGGTGATTAGATAATTGAATGGTAGAAAATGTAAGTAACTCATCAAATGTTGATGATTAGTCTAGTAATATTTATCCAATAAACATGATTACTCTAGTTAATCCGTCCTTAAACCACTAATAAGCTGCTGACGAGGAATCCAATGCATAATGAGCACTACACCACCTCATCTAGGGATGGTAATTTAACCCGTCAAATCCGATCCCCGCAAGTAACCGATCCGAATGGTTCGGTTTCGGGTATAAAATTTTGAGTATTTTACGGATATGAGTAACCGTCGGGTAAATTTTTGGTTTCGGGTTCGGTTATGGTTATTGGGGTATCCGCTCCAAACCCATACCCGAAACCGAACCATTTCATCTATAAATAAAAAAAAATATAAATATTTTATATGAAAATAGGTTGTTAATAATCATGCATTATTAAATATGAAATTAATTATTTACTTTTATATCATTAATAATAGGAATTATATGCTTATAATTTTTAAGAGTGTAAATGTTTTCTTAGTAATATAAATTTTTAATATTACTTATTCGATGCATTGTATCAATTGTATTAATAATAGCAATTTATTTAATATCTTTTTTTAATATTCTTCATTTAGTTAATAATATAAATTAATATATAAATATCATAATGGAGAAAACCGTTCCCCTATAAAAAATCCATCACCCGACGGGTTCGGTTATAGGGAAAACCCGTTCAGGGATTCTACGGGTTCGGGTTTGAGGAAAATAAACGGGTTCGGGTTTGGAGATAACACATCTGAACCCAATCCGTCCCGTTGCCATCCCTAACCTCATCTAATAAGTCTTCTCCATTAAGTTAAAAAAAAATGATTTTTTTTTTGTTTTTAAAAAAGATCTCATCATCCAACCACAATCGTCGCGCCATCTCAGCCAGAATTTGAAAGAAGTCAGCCACCAATTAAAAGAAGCCTGTGGAATAACCATGAGCAATACTACCAACAAAGGCAGACAGAGAGAAGGTGGTGGTATTTTAACACCCAAGCCAGTTGAACATCGAAACTCTACACACCATCTCGATGATTTGTTGTTGCATTGAAGATTGACTGCAGATCGAATTGGAGGTGCTTGAGGAAGATGGACGCCCATGAGGTATGAAGGACATGGCAAATTAGGAAGGAGAGCTGGAGAAAAAAGTAGTTGAAGGAACGAAAGGAGGAAACAGAGAGAATGGAAAGATATGCCATCAACCCCAGCAATAGCGAGGGCCGACGGCTTCGAAATTGGACGAAAAGGAAACCACTTTACACAGGTGGTGAGAAGAACTCTCAGGAAGAGAGATCCTCTCACAATGAGAGAAGAATCCATTTTAGAACTGATTTAGTATTGGTTTTATCATAAATACTTATGAGCGTAAGTGCTTATTCAAAAAGTTATATATTAAAAATCGTTGAAAATTGTATTAGAGATGCAAAATTTTGAAAATTACATGGAAATGTTTCTTGAAGAAACATTTTGTATGTGCTTCTTTAGAAAGCGAAAACAATTTTATGATTAAAAAGCTGCGAAACCAAATCATAAGTACCTCATGAGTTGATGGGTGATTGATTAGATACTGAATGGTAGAAAATGTGAGTAACTCATCAAATGTTGATGATTAGTCTAGTAATATTTATCCAATAAACATGATTACTCTAGTTAATCCGTCCTTAAACCACTAATAAGCTGCTGACGAGGAATCCAATGCCTAATGAGCACCACACCACCTCATCTAATAAGTCTTCTCCATTAAGTTCGAAAAAAAGGTTTTTTTTTTTTTTTTTTTTGTTTTTAAAAAAGAATGAAAAACCAAAATATAAGTAAAGCATTACTTGGGAGTTAGGAGTAGGGCTGGCCACGGGCAGGGCCTAAATTTGAAGGAACCAGACCTTATCCGTTTTAAAATGTAAAAGGGGGGCCGGGGCGGGTAGAGGGATTTTGAGTTTGGGAATTAGACTTAACCCGACCCGTTTCAAATGGGTCGGTTCGGGGCGAGTCCATTGATCCATTTTTTTTTTCTTTCCGGTTTTGATACAGAGCTCTAGAACGTTCCAGATTACTCCCACTACTGCAACCGTTCTTCCCGATCAACCAAAATTGATTTCCCAAATCGACACCACAACTCCCATCAAGAAGCACCGTAGAGATGAGATGAAGTGATACCCCGTCTCCCAGCCACGAATGCCGCACTGGTCTAGGCCAGAAATTGAAAGAGGAGGCTGGAAACTCGACACCTAGACCAGTAGAAGCACCTGACTGTCAACTGTCGAGATTCGAGAGGGAGGGTTGAGGAGATTCAGTCTAGGTTCATGAGCAAAATCGTGAAAGTGGGGACTGGGTCAATGAGAATCTCTAAGTCTGGGATGTCATCGAGGACTCGAGGAGGACAATCGACATTGATAGGCCGTCGTGATGGTCACTAGGGCCCAGATTTACAACGGCGGTGATGTCCGGGTGGTGGAGGAGATGACTGACGGAGAGTGGGTGGAACCGTGGAGGGGAAGGGATGACGCACGCGAGACAATGAGAGAGAATCGAGTTCGAGGACTCGAGTGACAGAGTCGAGCTCGAGGAGACCTAGGGTAAAACTAACGGTTAAGATTGGATGGTAAGTTACTCTTCAATCTCGTCCGTCCATTGCAATTACAAACAGGCCAGTCCGGGGTCCTGTTTTTCTATACATCTGGAATCGGCCCACCCTTCCTTGTTTCTCATATTAAAAAATTGGAACAGGCCTGTACCTGTTCCGAACCTTGATTACTTGCCCCAACCCGTAATTCCTATACTTGTTTGCCCACTCCTATTTAGGAGTGCCTCTTTTTATGTATTTCGGTTGTGACTAACGCATCTTTATTGTTTACATTAAATAATTTAAGTAGTTTGCAATATCGTATTTTAAAGATTAAAAAAATAAAAATGGTTTAGTAATTTACATACATTGAACAAATTGATGATTTTGGTAATAATTAGATTGTCGCAATGAACTTTGAATGATAAATTGAAAAATGAAGGGCTTTTTTTTTTTTTTTTTCTTTTGTAAAGAAAAAATGAACCGTTTTTATTATGACAGATATGTGTTAAAATTAATCATTCACAACTTATGTGGATAGACATTCAACCTAATTGTTGTCCGTAATAGTCACATTGACGGTAATGACCGAATCTATCACACGTTAATGAAAGTTTCCCGACGTAAATGGACGAAAATGACCTACAATTTGACGGAAACGTAAGGGAGGGATTAACTTCAAAACTTTTTAAATAAAGAAAATTACTAGAAATTGCTCGTTGTTTTTCCTTTAATAAAGAGAAAGAAAATCGAAAATAAATAATGAAAAAGGCTTTGCCTTTGTCGTTGGGTTTGGCTCAGTCATTCTTTAGTGTACTGTGGAGCGAAAATGGCGGACACCGAATTCAAGAGGCCCCAATCTGTGCCCGCCAACTATGTCACCCTCAACGACCTCAAAGAGCGCTTTCTCACAGACCAGGAACGACAGCGGAAGGAGGAAGAACGACGGCAAGAGGAGAAGAAACGACTGGAAGAGGAGGAGAAACGACGACGAGAGGAGAGGGAACGGCGAGAAGAAGAGCTCCGGCAGCGGAAGCTCCGAGAAGAAGAGGCGAAGCAGAAGAGGCAAAACGCCATCGTTCGGAACCTCGAAACCGGTTCCAAGCCTAGGTATGGTGGTAATCGGGGACATCTTCGGCCAGTTAATCGGAGTGTTTCGGAGTTCGGTGGGGCTGAGGTGGAGGGGAAAAGAAGCGAGGAAGAAAAGCCGAAGCAAAACGCTGTCGTTAAGAGAGCCGAAACCGATGACAAGCCGAGGAATCGTGAGAATCGGGCAGAGTTTCGGCCGGTTTATCGGAGTGTTTCGGAATGCGAGGATATTGAGCTGGAGGGAAAAAGAGGCGAGGTAGGAGAACCGAAGGAAAACGTCGTCGTTCGGAGAACCGGAACGGGTAACAATTCGAGAATTCGGAGTGCCCGGGCACAGTTTCGGACGGTAAATCGGGTTGGTCTGGCACCCTTTCTGGAGGGGGAAAGAAGTGAGGAAGCAGAGGCGAAGCAAAACGCCGTCGTTGGAAGAACCGGAACCGGTAACATTCCAAGAAATCGGAGTGATCGGGCACAGTTTTGGCCGGTTAATCGGAGTGTTTTTGAGCGGGAGGGGAAAAGAAGCCAGGAAGAAAAGCCGAACGCTGTCGTTAAGAGGGGCGAAACCAATGACAAGCCGAGGAATTGCGGTAATCGGGAAGACTTTCGGCCGGTTAATCGGAATGTTTTGGAATGCGAGGATGCTGAGCTGGAAGGGAAACAAAGCGAGGAAGGAGAGCCGAAGGAAAACGGCGTCTTCCGAACCGGAACCGGTAACAATCCGAGAGACCGGGCACAGTTTCGGACGGTGAATCGGGTTGGTCTGGCACCCTTGCTGGTGGGGAGAAGAAGCGAGGAAGAAGAGGCGAAGCAGAACGCCGTCTTTCAAAGAACCGGAACCAGTAACAATCCGAGAAATCGGAGTGTTCCGGAGCGCGATGGGACTGTGCCGGAGGGGAAAAGAAGCGAGGAAGAAAAGCCGAAGCAAAACGCTGTGGTTAAGAGAGCTGAAACCACTGACAGACCGAGGAATCGCGGTAATCGGGAAGAGTTTCGGCCGATTAATAGGAATGTTTCGGAATGTGAGGATGCTGAGCTGGAGGGAAAAAGAAGCGAGGAAGGAGAGCCGGAGGAAAGCGGCGTCGTTCGGAGAACCGGAACGGGTAACAATCCTAGAAATCGGAGTGATCGGGCTCAGTTTCGGACGGTGAATCAGGTTGGTCGGGCACCCTTGCTGGAGGGGAAGAGAAGCGAGGAGGAAGAGGCGAAGCAAAACGCCGTCGTTCAAAGAATCGGAACCGGTAACAATCCGAGAAATCGGAGTGATCGGGCACAGTTTCGGCCAGTTAATCAGCGTGTTCCGGAGCGCGATGAGACTGTGCTGGAGGGGAAAAGAAGCGAGGAAGAAAAGCCGAAGCAAAACGCTGTGGTTAAGAGAACCGAAACCGCTGACAGACCGAGGAATCGCGGTAATCGGGAAGAGTTTCGGCCGATTAATAGGAATGTTTCGGAATGTGAGGATGCTGAGCTGGAGGTAAAAAGAAGCGAGGAAGGAGAGCCGGAGGAAAACGGCGTCGTTCGGAGAACCGGAACGGGTTACAATCCTAGAAATCGGAGTGATCGGGCGCAGTTTCGGACGGTGAATCAGGTTGGTCGGGCACCGTTGCTGGAGGGGAAGAGAAGCGAGGAGGAAGAGGCGAAGCAAAACGTCGTCGTTCAAAGAACTGGAACCGGTAACAATCCCAGAAATCGGAGTGATCGGGCATCCTCGCTGGAGGCTAAACGAAGCGACGAAGAAGAGCTGAAGCAAAACACCACAGTTGGAAGAACCGAAATTGCTAACAAGCCGAGGAATTGGAGTGGTCAGGGGCAGTTTCGCCCAGTTAATCAGGGCGTTTCAGAGCTCGAGGTTGCTGAGCTGGAGGGGAAGAAAAGCGAGGAACCAGAGGAGGAGAAGAAATGGAAGAAGAAGAAGAAGAAGAAGAAGAGGAAGGGTGACAGAAAGTGGAAGAAGAAAGCTAGGGAAGAGGAGGAGGTGACTGAGAAGGAAGGTGGAGTGGACGAACCTCCAGTGAGTGGCGAGACGGAAAACGATCAGGCGACTGGAAAGGAAGAAAAGGGAGTTGGAATTGAAATTGAAACTGAAATTAGGGCAAAGAGCGAGAATGTGGTTCTGGCGGAGGAAATTGTACCGAAATTTGAGGGTTTATCGGTGGATGGTGAGGCTGGTAATGGGGATGATAAGCTGAGGAGGTGGACTGGAGCTGATCGCCGTGGTCACGGTGAAATAAGGGATTATGATAAGAGGGTAGGCCGCTTCCATTTACAGAGACAGAGAGGTTGTGGGTTTAGGCTTTGGGTTAAGAAAGGCGAGGTTGGTGACAGCAATGGCGGCGGAGTTCAGAGCTTGGAGGGCAGTGATGCTGTTTCTGGTGAGTCAGAATTCACTATTTGTTTAAGCAATGCCTTTGTTTTGTGATGTTTGCTATTTTATCATAGCTTATTTAACTGATTTTAGATGTAGAGAATGCAATGATTTGAAGGAAAAAAAAGGTTTTGGTATGCCGAGAATCATAATGTAGCATGAATTAGAGCATTTCTAAGTTACAATGCTGTGGGAAAAGGTAGTTTTGTGTCAATTGGTTAAGATTGGGAACAGGATTGATAGTCTGAGCGAAAGATTTGAAGCATAGCATTGATCAAAAGTTAGCAGTTTAGTAGGAGAATTGTAAATGTCATTACAAAAGATTTGAGTTGAGAAGAACACGAAGGGTAATATCAGCTTTAGCTGGTAAACTTGTAGCTTGCCAGAAGGGAAGTATAGGTGCTGGAGGACACGGTTAATGTTATTTTTTTTCTTGATTAAAGTTTCCTTTCAACAAAAAGGTTGCTCCTTTGTGACTGAAAGGTCATGGGTTCGAATCGTGGAAACGTCTTTGCAAAGTAAGGGTAAGGCTGCGTACCTCCAACCCTCGCAAAGCGGGGGAGCCTTGTTCGCTTGGGGTTGCCCTTTAGATATATTGGATAAGGTAAAGTGTTAAGTAAACATTGGAAATGTTAAAGCAAAATGCTGGATGGAAAGGACTTTGGAGAGGGTGGAGGAGTATGTATTTAAGTTGGTGATACATGTTGTCAAAATATTTTCGACAGATTAGGATAGTTGTAACCTGTGAATGAAGAAATTTTTATGAGGTCGAGGAGGTAGGGGACTGGAAGTCATAAATCTGAGTTGAACTGGATGCCAGCCGCAATCGATATTTAGAGGAATTTACAAACTTAGGAAGTTGAAGTAGGATTTAAAAGGTTGAAATTATTGGCAACCGGCCCCTCTGGTGAGTCAGAGCTTGGAGGGCAGTGATGCTGTTTCTGGTGAGTCAGAATTCACTATTTGTTTAAGCAATGCCTTTGTTTTTTGATGTTTGCTATTTTACCATAGCGTATTTAACTGATTTTAGATGTAGAGAATGCAATGATTTGAACAAAAAAAGAGGTTTTGGTATGCTGAGAATCATAATGTAGCATGAATTAGAGCATTTCTAAGTTACAATGTTGTGGGAAAAAAGTAGTTTTCGTGTTGATGGGTTAAGATTGGGAACTGTAGGGATCAATGGTCTGAGCGAAAGATTAGATACATAACGTTGATCAAAAGTTAGCAGTTTAGTAGGAGAATTGTAAAGTCATTACAAAAGATTGAGTTGAGAAGAACACGAAGGGTAATATCAGGTTCACCTGGTAAACTTGTAGCTTACCAGAAGGAGAGTATAGGCGCTGCAGGACACGGTTAATAGCTTTGTTATGAGGTCTAGGAGGTAGGGTACTGTAAGTCATAGATATGAGTTGAACTGGATGCCAGCGGCGATCGATGTTTAGAGGAATTTACGAACTCAAAAGGTTGAAATTATTGGCAACCAGCCCCTCTGACAGAAGCTATAAGCTGTTGAAGGTAGAATAGCTCTTTGATCGATCATTTCCATGACGAGTTTTACAGTCAAGATTTCATGCATACCATTGCCTCTTTATGAACATGCTTTACCCGAAGGCAACATTGTTTTGTTAAATTTGCAGCTTTGAGAATAAGGGTACACAAACATTTCTTGTCGAATTGGAGTTCAAAATAATATACTCGTCGGAACAATGTATATCAAATGAAGTATTGGAACATCGCCAACCATATAACTTACACGGATCAGGCAATATATTCTTTTCTGTTTCTGTTGAGGATAACGGCGTTAGTGAAGAGGGAAAATATGGTAAACCATGAGTATCTCAAGGGATACCATCGTTGGCATCAATAAATTTTGTTTCTCATGATCGCTCTGCAGGTCCGAGTGGAACATCTTTCAATGCAAGTTCACTGAAGTTGGCTGGGAAGACGAGCAAGAATTATCCAACGCAGAGGTGGCGAAACAGATGTGAACCGAACTTGTCACGCTGATGCAGTGGTTTAGTTGATGACTTGTAAATCACCGGAGAACATGCGTATTTCGGTTTGATGATTGACTTAATCATTATTCGGGTACTTTTACTTGATTAATGATCGTGATTTCGTGTGGAACTAATCGTGATTTCGGCATTTTAATTTCATGTATAAAAAGATGGTGATGCTCTGTTGTCGAAATGTGTCGGTATATTTCATGACTTTCATTAGAATCTCCATGTCTCTTAAGCTCTCTATAATGCAGGAATTGTTTTCGGTTCTTCAGGAAATTAAGGTCCATAATTAGCATGGAAGTGATTTCCGCACACGGATTAAAATAGAACAAGTGTGAGCAGAAATCATTTCCGATTTAATATTCAATGAAAATAAATCTTATTGTTAGGATCATAATGAAATTACCTATCGAGCTATTCTAGTCAATTTTTCCATTAAACAAAATCGTTTTTCAGTTTTGAAATCATCAAGTTTAAAAACCAGGTCTTATGAACAAAATCTGAAATTTGAAACTTTGTTTAACCAAATACTAATTACCCCCCCAAAAATAAAAAGGTGTGCCACCTAGCTCTCTTCCTAGTATCTAACAAATCGGTGTTTTACTAGTCATAAGTTTCGTATCATACTGGACAGTATGATCAAGGATTACTCTATCAACCACCGTCTACTTCAGAGATCCCTCATGAAATATTTATCAAATATAAAAGTTCAGTAGCTTCCTCCGAATTAGTGAATTAGGCAAGACCCTTTTGTACAGAATAACAAAGCAAGGAGCGAGTCAATTTTCATAAATTTCATCGTAAATGTGAAATACTTATATAAATAAAATACAAATCAAAATGTAGGAGAGATAAAAAAGATGCAGAGTCGTTTGTCTGATTGGTTAGTCAAACATGGGTTAGTTCATAAATCTTTGGGCTTCGATTACCAAGGAATAGAAACTTTACAAATAAAACCCGATGATTGACATTCGATTGCTATCATTTTATAACCACAACTACAAAAAACTAGCAAAACAAATGGCCCAAAACGGCGGCGGTAACAATGACAATGGTGGGGGCGGTGGTAATAATAACAAAAACAGTGGTGGTGTAAACAACAATAATGGTGGTGGCCGTTGTATGGCAACACCAACAATAATAATGGTGGTTGGTGGCGATGGCAACAACAATAACAATAATGGTGGTGGTAGTGGTTGCTGTGGTAACAATAACAACAATAATGGTGGTGGCCGTAGTGGTAATGGTGGTAATCACAGAGACAATGTTTCATACAACATGTTGTAGGGGAGTTCCTCTCGTATGCTAGATGTTTCTCATTTTAGATGATGCTCTTCTGAACCGGGAAAAATGGGAGCACTTTTCGCTTCTTCCTACACCGATCATCGCAGCTCTTTGCTGTGTCTTATTCGGCTGTGTTGATAAGTCTCTTGTTTCCTTAAACATCTGTTTTCCAATGTGTTTCAGAACAAAATTCGTATTAGGCTTCTCTTTCTTCATGGGAACTTCAGTACCACAATACTTCTGAGAATATATTAATCTGCATACCCTCCCGAAAAAATGGATCTAATTGAACTTCACGCTCCAAATTTTTGATAATTCAATAAATCTTTCTTGGGCAAAGGGGAGGATATCTCGATCGGGGAAGAGAATGGGAAAATACCATAAGACCCTAGGTCCGACCATGCTCAAAGCGATCCTAGACGGGTGAGAAAATACATTTTCGATCACTGTGCTGTTCCTCGCTTTCAATTTTAGTAACCGCGGTTCTAGTTTTGTCGATTCAGTCACTGTACTTGATTCCGTTTGCAAATCAAATCCAAATGCTAACTAGCTTCCGCCTTATTTTTTTTTTCGGTTCGTTTACTTTCAGTTAGAGGACATGGTGAATGTGGTCTTCATGTCGCACACAACGGTAGCTGCTCTAGTTGCCCTATCTTGGACTGCTCACTGTCGTGCGACTATGATGCATCTCGAAAAGACAGCGGCTTAAATTGGTGGGAGAAGAGTTTATAAGGTTCAGATGTTAGGAATAATGAGTTCTATAAACTGCCCTGCAGACTGGGCAAGTTCTTATAAAACTACTGCTTGAAATAAAAGCAAAGTGAAAAATGCATTCAAATATCGGGATATTCTCTCTGTAGAACATCCATAGAGCCGAACAGTTAAAATGACTGCTCAGTTTTGTAATCAAAATTTGGGACTCAGTACTTTTGATGTAGTAATTTTTGGTTATCGAGAGCAACTTACAAATAACGAAATGACTGTCTTTTAACGTTCTAATCTAATAATACAACAATATGTAAAATTAAACTTACATATAACAATGTATAATTGGACCGAAATGTTGAGTGACGGTGAACTCGTTCCAAACTTTCTCTTGGTTACCTGTCAAGGTTTTTCATGTCATGATTTGTAGCAGAAGCTTCAGACAATTGACAATTTGAAACACAATATTTGCTGAGCTGGTGTATATATCAGATGACAGGACTTGCAAATTGCAATGGTTGTCAGGATTGATGACTTGGGAGCCAGATAATATGTTAGGTAAGGAAAGGTCTTTTCTAGTCCTTTTGTGTTTGTTTTGGGGTATTTTTCCTTTTTCTTAGTTTGCATGTTGAAAATTGGTGAAACCCAAATCAAGGTCTAGCTTTAAGAAAACATGTCTTACAACTTGTCGTATATTTTTGTGTATCTAATTTCACATCACATGACTAAGTTTTGGACGAGATAGACATAAGTGGTTATACAATCCAAGATAACAAGACTATCTCCTGATTATCATATATAATGATAACTTTGTGGTTAATTTATCTTCGGTTATTGACTGTTGACAATATGTTAATAAGCAGTTTATAACATATCGGAAGATAACATTTCCATAGCACAACATTTCAACGTGTTGTCATTACACTACAAACATAACCAATACAAATATCGATACAACAAAGGAAAAACATCATTCACAGGGAACTTCTAGTTAGTTATTGAACCCACGTATATCTTCTTGTGTTTTTTTTTCTCACTATGAAATGGATCAAATTTTGTAACGAGAGAATTAAGTACAAAAGGACATGCAACTTAACCTAGTTGAGGAGAAGTACTACTCTTTTGCAGTTGCAGGTAATAGTACTGGAATAAATTTGGATTGGATCATCTAGGGGTAACTGTTATCCACATAACACATGATACGTGGGATGTGAAAAATCTCTCTTGAAAATAGATCGGGTTCGGATTTCCTCATTTATATTTGTGCCATCTAATTAATAGACTACTAACTCGTGCTTCTCAAAAATTTGAGAATTGTTATCACTTTATTAATATAATATTAGTTGAATTGTGTTGATTATGTTATAGTGAGTTTAATCGTGAAACACATTGAATTTTTATATTTAAACAAGTTTCGAGTTGTATCAAGTTACGAAGATTTCCACACATGCAAAGGCTAGAGGGATTTGTTTGAAACTTGCAATGAGTTGTGCGATGTGTGTCCCTTCTGGTGCCCAAAAACAAGTCCATGGTCCCCTGAAACCCCCACAAAAGATATCAAGGAAAAAATAAATAACAAAATGGACAAATTTTTGGGGATCAAATGGAAATTGCATTCATAATCTGGCCACAAAGACCTAAGTGCTAGTTCGGTACGTAAGATTGAAGGTACGTAAAAGATGGAGTACTCTTTAGCAAACTTATGATACTATTAGAAGTTTGATCTGTGGTCACGGATCTGAGGACCTCGACAAAAAATCTATGAATTAGAAGGGACAAGTTTTATTCATGTCTAATACCTAATTCCTTCAAAATGAAACATTCACCGTTACGGTTTTACCTCACTCGTATATCATATGAGTTATCTAATTCAACCTCAAAATAAAAAATTATTTACCTCTACCTTTCACACATACCTTGAATTATAGGAGTTATCAAATTCAAACTAAACCCTAAACGCTGGTCCTAGGCACCGAACGAGCCCTAATACATGATCTTGAAAAGGGATAATCAACAACGTTTGGAATACAAGATCTTCCTCGAGCCACAACCACGGTTAGAAATAGCCAATACAAATTTGATGCTAAAAATGAGTATTTATCATTAATAGCCAAAATTTAGTACTCAATTTCATAAATGTCACTTTTTATAAAAACTTTGAAATATAGCATAAAACTCACATGAATACACCTAAATACCCTCAAAATCCAAAACCCATTTACACAAAAAAGCTAAAACAATTGAATAAATATCATGTCCATTGTTGTTCAAAGTGCAAGGCCGCGAGGGGAGTTGGTAATATCAAACTTGTGCAAGTTAGTTTCTAATTTGTAACTCATTGAACATGGGGGGTCAATGGAATTTTTGTGGGAGTTGTATGGAAGCAACTCAACCACTCCAAACTTGGAACTTTTCTTACTCCGAGAAGAATATAATTGCAAAAGAGTTCATAAAGCAGATGAAAACTCCTGTAAAATTCTTGAACATAACTGACTTGTCCGAATATAGAATCGATGGTCATCCATCCATATAAGCAGCAAATTATATTCAGAAGGGAAAATTGCCTATTTGATAATATAATGCACGTGACTAGATGATTTTTTTTATGAACAACTCACATTCAACAATATTATTCCTAATCAACAACTCACATATCAAAGCTACCAGATGATCTTTTTTTGTTGAATTATTTGTGTTTTCCTATATAGCTAGGCAATTGATTAATCATAGACAAGCGTATGCAAATTCTCATTGATCTCCATTTCATTGACTTTTTTGTTGAGGTAAAGTACCATATTCATGCATAGAAAATAGGAATATGTACGTAAACATGAGGATAGGGTGCAATTATATGGGCCTTGATAAAAACCTTGTTAGGAATTTCAACCTGGACGAACGGAAAAAGAGCGTCCCGCACCAAAATTAAATATGAATTCTATCCTTAAAAAGAGTGTCACAAATTATATCGGGTGGTTCTTCAAACCATGTTCGTCAAAAGCAATCCAAACCATGCTAATCGATGAGCCACCCTATTTGCCCCTCTCCGTGTATGCAAAATCTCCAAAATCCAATCATTTCTTTCACTATCATTAACAAGCCAAATTAAATTAGTGGGGGCAGATACGTAAAAATTAGTACTTGTTTAGAAGTGCTTTTAAAATGTCTAAAAGCGCTTTCGGTGAAAATGTTTTTAGGATCAATCCTTAGTAAAAATGCAAGTGAATCCTAAAAAAACACTTGAAGTGCTTCCTGCAAGAAGCACATAACTGGAGCTTCAAATGCTTTTAGAACTCAAAAACATTTTCGCTAAAAGCGTTTTTAACCATTTTAAAAGCATTTTCAAACAAACCCTTAATCAAAAGAGGAAACAATTATTGCACACTACTCTTTGATTTTGGTCAAAAAAGCCAAGATATGGGCGGTTTTGTTACCATTCTTCTCCAGAAGGACAAAATCCAAGAGAGAGGGAGGTTTGACTTTCATTTTGGAGAGAAGGAGAGACTTCAGAGTGTTTGATTTATGATGTGCGTGTGTGTGTGTGTGTGTAAGGTCGGTGGCGTGATATCTATACAAAATACCAGCGTGGGGTGGCAATTGCTATGGCTAAACTAGCAACTATGCATTGTTTGACATTTTCATATATCGTAGGGAACCATGTGAGGATATTTACGGAACAATTGTCCATATCCGGAAGTTATGAAACTTTGCAAGAGCTTATCAATGGGTAAGACTTTTTGAGTCTCGCTCAATTTGCTGGTTTTGAGTCTCCATAACTGTTCGTTGAAGCAAAACCTACTCTTTAGTGCCAAGAACATGTTGCGGGACCCTTTGCAATGTTCAAAAACTTTGCAAGAGGAGTTGACGTACTCCCCCATTTCGTTCAGTGGGTAAAACTTTTGAGTTTCTCGCTTAGTGGTTGGCTTGAGTCTCCATTTTCGCTCGTTGGGGCTAAACCTGCTCTTCAGCGCCCAGGGCATGTTGTTGGAACTCAAACATGAACCTAGCATATATCGTATATGTAGGGTGTACTATTGAGATTTTGAAGGATTTTAATTCAAATGATTTTAAAGGTATTCAATTAAAATTTTAAGTGATTTTCTGGTAGGGTAGCATATCCATTTTTCTAACAGAAGATAAACCATGAATTAATATAATCAATTCCATTTCGTAAGAAAATAATGAAAGTTAATGGCATCAATCTTATTCTCACCTAGCAAAAGTAGTAAAAAGTAGCAGGATATACATGCCTCACAATTTCTTAAACGACCCATTAATTCGATACGTACGAAAACAACGGGTTTCAGGTCAACATGTTAATGAGTCAGGTCGTTATCGAGTAATCCGTTAAGAACCCGTTAACATTTTGGGTTGTTATTGAGTCTCTGTTAAGAACTTGATAAAATATCGTTATTATGTCACATGTTAAGATAACGGGTTTTATAAGACATGACCTATTAAAAAAAAAAACACAAAAACAATATGAATACGACAAACACAACCCTTTTATCAAACCTCATCGCCCGAATTATATTCAACAAGCACATGGAAATTTTTGAGGAGGAAATTGAAGGCATTGGACCCTATAAAACAAGGGTGGGAAAAAGGCCAAAAACCCAATTGATCATATAGACTGTTTTCGTACAAAAATTGTGGAGGATAAATTAAGGTCGGTCCAACAGCAGTGAAAAGGGCATGTGCTCATCTGAAATTTGGATCCTTCTTTATAGTCACATTTCATTGTCATTGATTCATGTCACGTTGATCACCACTTTTGATTTTCCATCAGAGATGGGAATTGTAACTTCACATGATCCCATTTAATGAGTGTTGGCAAACTTTTTTTTGACGTTCAACCCTTTATTCGGTCATAGAAATTAAAAATTCTAATGTCTGTTTATTTATACCAGCTTACCTATACGATTTTATGCACAAAATAACAATCTTCTTTGTTTAACTCAAACCAACCTCACACTAGTCATACCTAGTCGAGTGCATTGTCATTTACGGCCGGTGAACACAAGAACTTCTCTTTTATTATTCGATCATTTGTTTATAATTTCGAGACTTATCACATAAATAAGGGTGAGAGAATTGTAGAGTTTCGAAAACCTCCTAACTTGGGTCAAAACTCATATTTCGAATTTTCACAGAAGAAAAATAGACATTAAAAAACTGATGATCTCTAAACTAAAATTAATCTAAGGGTGGAAATATTGGAAGATTCAGTACAAATATGTGTGACATATTATTGTTTCTAAAAAAAGGAGACAACTAGTGGCATATGTGTGACATATTATTGATTTTTTTTGTTTTGTTCTTACATTATTTTTAAACCAGAAAATATGTTGGCCAATGGGCATTATTACGCATCAGCAGGGCCCCAACAAGATATAATTTGGATGCTCTCCGGATTCTCTTGTGAGGATCCTAGGGATCTATGAATCGTGTCCGTTTATCGTACATCTTGTGGTCAATTTTCGTCAGGTACTGTTTATATTCAATTTTAAATAAAAAAATTTAAAATGATTTCTGACTGCGTGATGTACGATAAACGGACACTATATATGGATTCTCGGGATCCTTACAAAGAGGATCGTCATTCAACAAGATACATTTTATTGGATGTATATTCAACAAGATTTTCTAGCAAATATTCACTTCTGTTTCTTCCCAAACTGATTAATTATTTGGGCTTTTCTAAAAATTATTTTATTAAATCATGGAGAATTAGTGTCAAGCACTAAAAGAGTCAAATGAAATGAAATGAAATGTAGGTCAAAAACCAAAAGAGCCAAGGATAATTTTGTTATACACATAAAAAGAAAATTGTTGACTGATTTAAGTGACCTCTAAACCAACATGGGGTCAAGAAATATTTTAATTTCAATTTCCTCTCTTTGCTAGATTCTCCAGCAAAAACCATCTAGGGACAAGTTACATACTTTGCCGTAGTGACGGAAATTAATAATGCTTATGTACTCTGGTGCAGATACGATTCCCATCAATCCTCCTCACTTCTAATATTTAACAATTTAACGCCCTAAAACTATCGTTTATCAAAATATATAAGTTTTTTTTTTCACTCCTCTTCAATATTTCCCAATGTTGGTTTGTCATGCAAAGAAATTGAAGTTTGGGCTCGTTTAACGTCTAAAGATTGAAGTGAGTTGGATAACTCAATATATTCAAGTTATTTTGAAAAATAAAAAAATAAATTTTGTCCAACTTAAGAGTTTAAAATGAATTGTTCATGGCAAAAACTTCTAATCCCAACAAAATGATTGAATATAACATCTTGTAATTTAGAGAAATGGCAGAGAGTTTCACTTTGAGAATCTTTTTGGCATTTTTCTGTAATTTTCCCCTCTATTCCCTCCAAAATAAAAAATCACTCTCCTCTACATTTATGTCTTAAGAAGGATTTTCTCATACATTTTTCCTCAATGTGTGAAAATCACCTTTTTATGCTTACTTCAACACACCTCGAAGCTTATAAGTTACCCATTTCAAACAAATTATGGACACCAAATGAGCCCTCGAAGTCTTGGATAAAGATTGTGAGTTATCCAATTTGATTCTGTCTTAAGACATCACCAAATGAGCCATTAGAGTCTAGGACCAAAAAACATGGTAAAAATTATGAAATATTATATACAAAAGTAAGTGATCACCACTGTCTAAAAATCCTCCTCTAGTGTCATCTAGGCATTAGACGGTTGGTCACTGCTCCGATTAATCCATAGACGTTTGAAAATTAATAAAGGGCACCTAGACCTACGTAGGCGTCCCTTCTAGCCCGCCCAGACTCGACTAGGCACCCGCCTGGGTTGCTACTCTCATAGTCTCACGTAGACAACAAATAGATCACTTTCATTTGCTTTTTAGTTTTTGAATAAATTGTAATTAAGAGACTGGTTGAATACTTAGATGAACACATATTGCATACTTGTTCTCCATACTTTAATTATGTTCTAATACTTTATAATTTATAGGTCATTCTATTTTGCAATTTATGTATCTCAATGCAATTATATATTTTTTAAGTATAAGCAAATACTTATTTATACGATTATATATAACTTTTATAAATCCACATAGACCACGCCAAGCTATTTAAGCATTAGGCTCCAGCCCGCCACTTGACTAGTGTTTAACGTCTCTTGGTGGTCACTATCTAATTTACTTTAATTATTTGTTCAACACTTCACCTCCATAGAGTAGTGGTTAGCAAGGAAGGTTTAGGCCTCATAGGATAAGGGAGGAAAAAGCAAAAAGAAAAAGGTAAATAGTGAGACAAATGTTATGGATCTCTCCTCTCTTTTGATCAAAAAGTGGAAACAAGCTGTTTATTGCTAAAATTGCACACAAAATTATAACCACTTCCCTTCCCACAACTATCTACCAATTGCCATTGTTTCCTCTCTTCCTCCCCCCAACCCCACCCCACCTCCCACACCACCACCACCACCCCACAGCCAACTGGCAAATTTGATTCATCCACAAAGAGATAAAATAACAAGGCCAAAAGATAGAGCAAAGGACAAATGTAGCATAGGATTTGAATATTTGTTTGGTTTCTTTCCTCCCTCCCTCTGACTTGTATTTATATAGACAACCACAACAACATTGAGAAAAAGAAAAGAAGGAAAGGGGAATTGCCATAGCAGCAGCTAATTGCACTACTGCAAAATACACACGTTCTTCATTTTTTGGAGCCCCAATAACAACACCCTGTTGGAAATAGCGGCTTGAAGTTAAGTGTGAAAGTCCGTTTCGGGTCGAGGAGAGTGGAGATGAATACATCACCATCACAATGCAATAGTGGGTGTGAATCTGGATGGACAAGTTACTTAGATGAGTCCTCCTATCTTTCTCAAAGTCAGTTCCAAAAACCTGGGGGTTTTGCTGATTATGTGGAGACAAAAGAAGAAGAAGAAGATCTGTCGATGGTGTCTGATGCTTCTTCTGGACCTCCACATTACCACGAATTCGATGAAGACTGCGTGTACGAAAACAGGTCTTCCTTTTCGGTTTCGTGGGGTTCCAAGTTGGGAAAGAAGAGCAAGAAGAAAAGCAAAGGAAGTGGCAGCCGAGAACAACACCTTGATGACACTGCTAGCTCTCCAGTCCTCAACTACTCCAAGGCAAAAAAAAATATCATAGAAACATATTTCACAAATGTATATCTTTGTTTTTCGGGTCCATGTATTTACATGAATGTGTTCTTATTTAACAGAAGAAGTTGAGTGCTAATTTCCCAAAGGATGAATCTTCAATGCAGAATGTATTGGATTACTCTGAGGGTTTTTCTGCAACACATATAAAGGTTCTTTCTTTTGTTCTTTCCTAATTCGGGTTTTTTCGGTTTTTTTAGCTACTTCTGTTCTCTCAAGAACGTGCTGCAAATTTTGATTTCTTACAGGGAAAATCTGTATTGCTGCAGCACTTTGGTTTCTTCAAGTCATCTCTAGCCAAAAGTCAAGCTTCACAAAAACCAGGTAAAACTGAAAACTGATCATTTCTTCCGCATTACTCCACTCTTCTCTATCTCTCGCTTCTCTTGCATATTTCTCTTATATCTCTAACAAAAAAATATAAACTAAAAATGAAATGGTTATCAATAAACGTAGGTGATTTCCAAGGCGGAAGTTGGGAGTGATAGAAGACGATGACAGGAATGAAGTATCTCATTTCATCTGCTGCAGTTGTGGAGATAAGAGATTGGGAAACAAACAATGTAAAAGATAAAAGGCAATTAGATCGCATGGGATCTTGTTCCTCGCTTTTTTTGCTACCTTCTTTCCAATCAATTCCCTTTTATTTTTTCTTGTCAACGCAGTAGGAAATAACCTAAGGAACACGAAAAATATTAGTAAATTTTCGGCCTTTGATCTCTCATTTCTCCCACGTATTCCTTTTTTTTTCTTCAAAAAATCTCGACGGTGTAAGTGGAATTTTATTGATAACAAAAAAGAAGTTACATTTAGTCAGTGGGATCAAAATCAGCCAATTGGAGAGCAGAAATAATACTAGAAGAGTCACTTTCCAACCAAAGATAATGTCAACCCCACTGATATGCAATCTCTACACTAATAATAATTGCTGATAATTCTGTAAAGAAACAGTTGCGATAACTAATCCCTAGGCAAAAACCACCAAGAAGTTGACCATGGAAATCCCTGAAAACTCCTCAACAAGCAATAGGACTAAGATTACCATCTGTATTAAGTTTAATCCTAAGAAACCAAGGATGAAACCAAAGCACATGAAAAATAATAGGCGCCTTGCGAGGGATAGGTTGGATCCCTAGAGAAGAAATGATAGAAGTGTCAAAACCCTGAGAGTAAAACCAGGAATAAAATTCCCACCATGAATAATCCCAGAGTTGATAGGCATGCAAAGATGATGAAAATATATTAGGCAACCCTTATATCGAGTTTTGCAAATAGTCAAAGAAAGACCCGCAAAAACCCAAAGAATATGCAATTGTTTGAAATGGGCTTATGCATGTAGGCATACCAAAAACCAGCAAGAGAATATGAAAAAGCAAAGAGGTACCAAATTGACATGCTAACCACCTCCAAAGTTGCCTAGATATCCGATAGCCGAAAAAAAAAGATGCACAATAGATTCTTCAGAATTATGACATAAACAACAAATGGACGCCAAAGAAATACCACGCCGTTGAAGTACACCCTTGGTAGGAAGTTTATCATGAAAAGACCGCCAAGCCAAAATAGATAGTCGAGGTGGAAGAAAACATCGCCAAATAACCTTAGCACAAGCACAATCGCTATGTTTTCATCGAATAAGGTGATAGCTTGAAGAAAAGGAAAATTTCCCAATCAACGTAGACTCCCAGATGCATTAAGTTCAGTTGCCTCCAAGATTAGATAACGAAGTACATATTAAGGAATGGAAAACACTTGATCTTTGCATGTAAGTCGCTTCAGTATGTGTATCAGCCTAAGAATAAAATGTAATTTGTAAATAAAGAGAAATAACTCGTTTAATTATTAAAGTGTCGACCAGTGTTTTTAAAAAGAACCGATGAGTTAGAAAAGTGCATAAATTAAGAATAAGTGACCTGTGAAGTGTTTGCTTTCCAATAATCACATAGTTTTAGGTTAAACGAGGGTGTCGGAAACAAAGCTAATCATGGAAAGAGTTGTGGTCTGCATCCCATTTATAAACAGATGAGATGAGATGAGATGAGATGACCATTCCAAGGCCAAAGGAGCAATAAATGATTCAACTTTATTTTTCTTCTCCAGCTTGCCAGCCTAGCTCACTACAACTTTTAGGTGGGTTAATTTGGAGAGAATCTCTCGTGCATCCCGTGCGCAATTTTATTGGTCTTTTTCGTTTAAGATTGGTAAAAGTTACGAGGAGAGAGCGAGAAAAAATAACAGGGGCCATAGTTATGCAGTATCTTGGGTGCTCGAGAGATTCTCTAGTAAATTTGGCAATGCAATTTCAAAGCCAACAATAATTTAAGAAAAAAAGACAATTTCTTGACGAAATGGTACCAGAGGGTAAGCTCCATTTCAACCAAAAGAGGCGGCCCACCACATTTTGATAGCTACCCACTAAGCATGTGATATTCATTAAATAATATTGCTGCAATTATTGAATTTGTTTTGGCATATGAGATTTCCCTTGATTATGATTTTATTTAAGGGTTGCCATCCTCCAATTTAGCACTCCATATCTTGGAAAGGAACTTTGATCTTTTAAATTCCGGAGAAATGCTAACGAGATTCTTCATGAACTGTCTGCCGCATCACATTTTAATGTTTATTCATGTGCCAACATTATAAAATATTATGCCAAAAAACATGAGGTGATAAAAAGTCTCATAAAAAGTCTCACTTTTGAAAATCTCATTAACATTTCTTTTTAATTTTTATAGGAAAAAATAAAACGATTCTTTTATTCTAATTTTTTTTTATGCTAGTATGTTATATAATGATTTAAAGCTTTTATTTTCTAGGTCACTATTTAAAGATTACCTTTGTAAAAAATTCCACAATATCCAAAATCGTTTAATTATCTAACAACTAGATAATAAATAGATGAACTAAAATAAAAATAAATAAATAAATAGATGAACTATATTATTCAATCAAACATAAATTTTAACAACATTAACTGAACGGTTTAACGTTTTTTTATTTAATTATACTTTTACACAGTTGATTTCTAAAGGTAAAGTACAAAGTAGACACTTTCATTCATCGCGCAACGTTATAAAATAAAAAAAAGAGTCGAGAACGTGAAATGATCCAAATAAGAAGGCCGATAACATTCCCTTGTTAACACCAATGTCAAGATATGAGACCGGCGGAAATGTTGGATTCCCTGTCCTAAATTTCTGATTGTACTCTCAAGGTGGCATAAAGCCTCGTTAAATTCCAACAACAGAAATTCTTGGGTAGGGACGATTGGTGGCGTGGCTGTCCGACCAACACAAAGCACTCCACCCACCCCCTCCTTCAGGTCCCACCCCCTTGTTTCGGGTTCCCTAACAGGCGATCCGAACCGCACAACTTCACCGGCAACACCAACCGAACAACTTTGCCGACGTAGTCTCATCAACCGCCACGGAAAAACAGCTTTGGTTATTTTTCTTTTTCTCATTGTCAAAAGAGGTTAGAAGATCTCCTTTGAGCTCGATGGAATTGGAGAGCAAAATTGAACTATTCCCGGTCCCGTATAACATAAAGAGCAAATATTGACATCTAATCTCGACATTTACATAAATGGACCTCGCCAGAAGAGTAAAACTCAGAAATTCGAAGTCGGCCGGAAAGCAAAATTTCGTATAGCATCACAACATCTCACTGTTAGATAGGGAATCATACTGCTAACAATCCTACAAGGAATCAACGGACGTACACATAAAATGCAGGAATCTGAAAGAATTGTAAGACAAGGAATCAACGGACGTACACATAATGCAGGAATCTAAAAGAATTGTAAGACAAACTTCATTAAACTGGTTAACAAGAACAAAATTTTGATGAGTACAATTACACAACAGGCTTTAGCCATCCGTAACCAAAGAGAAAAAAAATACACGATGGCAACGTGTAAAAGCGATCGATTGCCACATTTGATCTCTCTCTCACTCTCTCGAAGGCTAAACCCTCCATGACATTATGTACCGTAAACATGTTTGTGTACGGGTGCAGAATCCAAAGATTTAACCACTTCCATCCACGGTCTGTCTATCATCAACAGAGAACTATTCGAAAGATGACCTAAAAATAAAGCTGGATTTGGGAAACAAATAAAATCAAAATTCTTCATAGCCGTAAGTTTACTCTCGGTTTCGCTGTCTGTCAATTTACGTTTTAGAATCTTCTTAATGGAATTACCACTTTGCAAATTCAACGATGTCGGATTCTGACCGTTTGGCATGCCACTACTTTCATCATCTGGATCAATGGGCTTCCCGAAATCGATCCAGCACATTGCCCTAAAGTATAAGAAAACCCTGAAATTAGTTATAACATAAACACGGATATCCCCAAAATCTACTTTAAGCTGCACTATTCCTACATGAAACTTCAGAATTGAATTGCGGGAATGAAAACTGCCGTTTGTTGTAATACCCTGGCAACGTAAAATCTAATGACAAGGGATTCTCATTTTACTTTTGTTTCACATTAGCAACTTCCAAGGTTTTGAGCTCTATAACATATGCACAAATCACACCTCATCCAGACACAAGGAAAAAGGAGCGCACCTGGCACTGTAAACTATAACAGAAGATGAACTTGTGGAGGGTGGGAAAGAGAGCCCGATAACTTCGCCTGGAAATTCTTGGAATTTCTTTGGCAGACAATATGTATGCTGCCTCGACCAGTTTCCCAGTTCTCTCTCCTCAACATCCAACGCATATACATGATTTGACGAGGTTGTGATTACAAGCACATTGTTGTTTCGTGGGGAAAAACCACCAGCTGTCACAGAGGCACCATTTAGTCTTGAAATGAACCAGTGCTGCCTGTTTTAACAATATAACAAAAGAGTTAGAATAGAAAATTGGTCCAGGTCCTCGTAAAATATCAGAACGAAAATTATTATCAATGACAGGTACCGGACAGAAAAAGATACATCTAGTATAGTTTCATACCTTTGTATCTCCAGATTAAATACATAAATATCTCCAAAGCAGTTGATGGCAGCCAACCACTGCCCATCAGAACTGGTGAACAGTTTTGTTATGGGAGGCTCACTAGGTGGTAATTCTTGATCCTGCAAATCACGACAAGGGGTGAACCTGTGCACTAGTTCTTCTCTGCTCACATCCACAACCTACAGCATCTGAGGTAAGTCAGGAAATGGAAGCCACATAATATTCAATGCATATACAGGTTTTATCACTATCTAAGTCACTATCTAATCAATGTTTTTTACAGGTTAAACTGTCCAATCATGGCTCAATGACTCCGAATGATCAAGCTCTTTACCATTGCTTTTAGCCTCACCTTAGAGTTAAACGGCCTCATAAATTTGCTTCAAAGGCACAAGCAATAAGACTCCCTAAAAACAGAGTACCTTTTTTGGCAGCGAAAGTAGTATCATCAAGAACTAAAAAGCAACCTATCAGTCCTATCCATGTGAGTGAGAAAGTATGTTTATCTACAAAGTTATTGCCAAATCAAGGGCTAAAGAAATGCAAGTGGCACCTTCTAAAATAACACAACTCAACAAGGAAATGAGCCTTTAATAGTCGAACCCTAAAAAGTTTTTTTTCTTTGTAACAATAGATAAAATAGAGCAACAAGAAGGAGAGCTTACATATATTCTTCTATCATGCCCTGCTATCATCAAGCGAGAAGAATCAGAACTAAAAACCATGGAATGGGCAAATGGTAGTTTCTGTGGAAGTTGTCTTTTATTAACAGTCAGTGCACTTTTGCCAACTTTATTCTTCTTCAGTTCATATAAGCTAGGTTTCACATGGTCCGAATAAGCAAAAAGCACCCCCGTATTAGAAATTGCGCTGCAAATGATCTTCCGAGATGCCTTACTCTTGACTCGAACCAAAAGATCTGTTGAGGCTTGGCCCCATTTGGAGACTGGAGCCATCTTAGAAAAGGTGCCACTTTGTGCACATACAAGCAGGATATCCACCCAACTAGAAGCTTGTACGAGAAGCAGTGATTGTTTGGATGTTCTATTAAGCACCAGTTGAATTGGTAGTCTTTGAGGCGCAGGGCAGATATCATGAGGTTTAAACAGTGTGAACTCCTTAACAGGATAAGCGATTAGCTTTGTGTCATCACCAGCAGAGATAATCATGGGAACACCCAAATGTGCCCATTTACGATAACTGAACTCATTAATATTATTAGGCGTTATCTTACGTCGTTCTTTACGATGTATTTTTATACCTTCATCTGGCAAGGGATCTGCAAATTAGAGAATGACTCAACTTAAGAATTGGAAAATAATAGAGATGTAACAAGGGGCATAAATAAACATAGATCCAATTGAACAAAAACAAGCATAGACTGATAAATCTTTTGTCTAAAAAATGGAAAGATTAAATAACAGCAAAAACAAGGAAAAAAAATTAAACCATGCATAAGATATGGACAAACCTTCTCTGCTGATTGGTACAGCCACTGTCAAAGCCCTAACATCATGTGTATGAGCTTTTACAAGACCAACATAGATCCATTTCTTCACCACCTCAGAAGAAGACTTGTCATCGCTAGATCCCACTGTTGCACTAGAGAGCTTATAAAGAATAACCTGCCAAAAGAAAATATTGGACCATTTGAGACTACAGGAGTCGATCAGCAAGTTAAACAAGTGCATATTCCTTGATAAAAATAGCAAATTCAAAAGCATAGAAAAAAAAAGTGAATTTCAACGATAAAGAATTATTGGCATGAATATAAACCTATGTTTGATATCTCTAATTTCCATCCATTTATATTCAATTATTTTTTACAGTAACATTTATATTCAATTATTTCAAGATGTTAGAGAAAATAATAAACTGTACTCGTTAGTTAATAACTACTACCAATAATTTCACTTCGCTACAGTAAGAGATGAATGAACAACATCCAATTATGGCATAAAACAGTCTAATGGAACTGCATGCAGCATAGGTACAGGGTTCAAATAATGCACAGCAAAAGAACAAGAAGTGAATGCACTATAAAAATAATTCACAGGCTGGTTATGTACTGGTGTATCATTTATTGTTATGCTAAACTGTTAGTCTGTTGCCACAACTGAAGTGATTTATAATTTCCTCATATTCTGGAGATATATGTCAAATACGTATTTCCTAAAACAATTAGCAGATAACAATCCAGAACTACTGATGATTTTTGTCTCCAAGATGTATCATGTACCTGACCATCAGAACCAGCAGAAAACACCCTATTATGGCTGGGAGCCGCTGCCAGAGCATTTACATCACCTTTGTGGTATGAATGTGCCTGCAATAGAGTTCCATGCTGACTGTCCCAAAACTGAACACTGCCAGTACTGTCTGCACTTACAAGGTTCCCACACCTGGTGTAAAGAAAGAACTCGATTTTCAAAAAGGTAGTTCAGCAGCTAATCAACACCAATAGATACGACAAACTGAAAAATCAATTTGAAGCTGCAGAAAATAATAAAGATGTGCCTCATTTTTACCTTAAAGAAAGTAACGACCAAACACAGAGTTCAGTTCCACTACCCAAACCTCCAAGCCCAACTGTAATCCTATAGATTTCATGGCCCAATTTAGCATCCCAGCATCTTATCATCCTGCCCAACGAAAAAAAAAAGCATCAACTACATATAGAAATGACAATAGTATAACACGTAATAATTTATAGAAGTTCAGAACAAGTGCAGTTGCTGTAAATGTTCAAACATACCCATCACTACTCCCCGAATATATAAATTTAGCATCAGGACTCCATGTAACACTCAAGACACGTCCTGAAATACAGAACATCACAAAAACATCAAAATTGAAACTTATGAGAGACAAAACATAAGGAAGCGGAACAAAACTCCAAGGGCTAGAATAACAAAGAGGGTAGATATCTCACCACTGACCCTAGGCAACGACTTAGTATAAACAAACTCATCTGTGTTGGTAATGCTGTATATTCTCACACAACCATCATCACAAGCTAATGCCACACGCTGGTTCTCAACAACTGATTGATCATTAATCTCAGCTGAATCGGAATCATCTTCGCTATCGCTGGTTTCTGGATCATCCCCCTTGGTACTATTAGCTTTTAGAAACCCATTTCCAATAGGGTGGTCCTTAGATTCGATATCATTACTACACGGTGCAACAGCCATTTGCCAGATTGAGACCCCGATAGAATCCAACACGGTCTGTGAATGAAAAACAATATTTAGTTACAGCATCTGATAATTCATCACAATAAATGCTTCGACAACTAAAAATTAAGAAGAATTATGAAAGTATGAGTAATTACAAATGTTCATCGATTGTTTTCATAAAATTTGGGTTACAAGTTAAACAATGGAAATGCTCAATTTAGCTTCATTACAAACAGAAAAGCATACCTTCTGCTTCAAATGGAAAAGATCCCACTGCGAAACCGAACCGTTGATGCTCGACGAGAACAACCGTCCACAAGGCAACCCTTTCGAGCCGGCACAACACCAAATAAGCGACGAGACTCGAGATTCAGGATCACCATGAATCGTCTTAAGCACAAAAACAAAACAAAACATTGATGTTTCAACTTTAAATTAAAGTAAGCTATCAATTACTGATGATTATCAATTCCAATGGCTATACGTAAACATATATGTGTATATAGAAAGAGAGTTCGTGGTTGTGACCGTACCAGCTGACAGTGCCAGCCGACGGAGCCGGGGGAGACGAGCCAAATCTCGAGGGAGCCGTCCTGGCGAGCAGCGGCGACTTGGGAGTCGTCGACGCTGGTGGCTAGGGCAACCAAGGGAGAGGGCTTCCAATCGACGGAACTGGCCCTGTAAGCTTCAGACATGTTCGTCTGATGCTCCGAGTCCCGGAAAGCGCCCCTGCAAACGATTAGGGTTAGGGTTTGGTGTTTCCACGAGTGACTCCGAGAGTGAAGGGAGTGTGATGGAGGTGCGAGAGCATCAGAGAGAGAGAAAGAGAGGAGAAAGAAGACGAAGAAGCCGGAATGAAGTTAGGTTTTTGTTCGAGGGTTTAAGCGCGGCGCGGGTTGGATGATAGGTCTTGTTGTTGGGTCGTGTGAACCGGGTCGGACCGGGTTTAATTGTGGAGTGTGGGTATTTATAGGTCAAATTAGAGGCATATCCAAAAGGCCCATTGAGGATCGGTCCACGGTGTTAAAAACGTGGATTTTGGAGAATTGAAAGCACCGGCCCATCGCTTTACATATGTCAACTTATGGACCATGCCTCATAATAGACTAATAATAACGTGGTTCAAATTCGTTTTTGACGATAATCGAATCTAAGAACGTGCTGCAATCTTAATGTCCCAATTTTGAGTACTTGTGGTCCTTTTTTATATGAGTCTTAGGTTAATCTTACGGTAGATTAAGTTATCAACTTAAATCATTCTTGGTACATTACAATAAAATGCTAATTGAACAATAAAACAAAAATAAATAAATAAATAAATAAATAAGAAGAGAGGAGAAGGTTTTAGTCATGTCGTCCATCTGCAAAACCTAATCTCCCATTGAATATTTAAACCCAACAAATCCAATTGCAATAACTTTGCATATCAAATTTCATCCAATCGTTTGTCAATAATAGTCAAATCCAGTTAGTCATAAAACACCAAAAAATTGAGATTATGCAGTTTCGAAAAAATGGGAGATCCCTCACCCAAAAAAAATTGCAACTAAAAGATCAACAAAAAATAACTTCACTCTCCACAAAAGGGTCAATCCACTTGATAATCACCATTTATTTCATATGGGCCAAGATCCAGATCCGAAAGTCAGCCCAATTCCGCCTACATCGCTTAGTTCACACGCTGCACAAACACAATGGGCTAAAACGGGAAAGCGTGACTCTCGTGGGTCAAAAAGCCTTTACTTTACGAATTACGAAACGTAAAGGCCAAAACCCAAAACGACGACGTAGCTTAAACATAACGTCTCGCTCCAAAATTTCCCCTTTCTGTTCAGATCTCACCCATTGCTTGCAGTGGACTGGTACGAAAACAGAGTTGAAGAAGAAGAGGTTCCAAAGGCTCCGATCCAATCCAAGCTCTTCGTCGTCCTTCAATGGAGGACGCTTACGCTCGATCCGTCACCGAGGTAATTCAGTGACTCAGTAATTCAGCAATCCAGTAATCCATTCGTTTTACCAGCTTCCAAATTCCTGTGTGTGCGTGTGTTTTTAGATGAAAAAATTTGAATCTTGAGGTGGAACAGTTGAATTCATTGGAAATTGGAAGTTTCAGTTGCAGCATTTCCATGGGGATGTGGCGTTTTTCGGTTCCGGTGATTGATTAATTCACTACTACATTGTTTTGCCCTTGTATTATTGGTTAGGTGTTGGATTTCTTCGGCGTGGACCCGAAGAAGGGCCTCAATGACTCGCAGGTATTGTAAATTTTGTTTCTTTCGGAGCGAAAGCTGTGGAATTTGTTCTGTTTTATTGGTTATTTAGTTCTAATTCAGTTTTGGAGTTAGTTTCTATACTCTTGAGGTTTGAATTGTTACGTTGTTCGCAGGTTGCGCAACATGCAAGACTCTATGGAAAAAATGGTATGTTTTATCTTCTCCTAGTGCGTCTGTGTATCCGTTTACCAATTCGGTTGTTTTGTCCTCCAGACTAGAGTGCTGGTTTTGGTATTATTGGTCAAGTTCTAATGTGGTTTCTTCTTTGGTGCGTGCTTGGAATATGGTATGCAGTGCTTCCGGAAGAGAAAAGTAAGTAAACCACTTCCTTTCCCCCTACTCTATCTATTTCGCGTAAGCAAGTTAACGTGATGTTTCTTTCATTGATTATGATTGCACGAGTACATTTTGTTTATGTCTTCTCAAATTCCCCCTACTCTTTCCTGTACTAAATGAAGCACGAGTTCCACCTGAAATTTAGTTTTTCTCGTTGTTGTACTTATAGACCATTATTTGAATGTGGCTTTTAGTGGCCAATGGCTTGTGTACTGCCAATAATTTGTTAATACTCCCAATTTCACAAAGTGCAGAAAACCAGAGTCATGATCCCTTTAAAAGTGGTGGCTGGTTTTGGTGAGGTTGGTGAGAATGAAGAATGTTAGGGAGTCTAAATACAAATTTGTTTACTCGAATTCATTTTTTAGGAGTATGCTACTGGTATGGATCTATCTATATCAAGATCGTGATTTTCATGCCTGTTATGAAAACTATCTATATTTCATATGCAGGGGCTTCATTCTGGAAATTGGTTTTGAAACAGTTTGATGATTTGCTTGTAAAGATCTTGATTGTTGCGGCACTTGTTTCTTTTGTTCTGGCTTTGATTAATGGAGATACGGGATTAACAGCTTTTTTGGAGCCTTCTGTAAGATGTGATATTTTTCTGCTTCGCTAAACTGATTGCTTATTATTATTGTTATTTATTATTTTTCAAAGCATGGGTTGAATTCACCTTTCAGGAGTAATCTACTAGCCAAAAAAGAAAAAAGATAGTATGCATGTTCTTCCTTAATATTTATGTTTCCCTCAAAAATAAAAAAGGAAAGATGCTATGCATGTTAAACTGTTATTTTAGACTGGCTAAAAAAGATTGTTAGTTTAGTTATTGATGCCTAGATGCGTGTCTTTGTGCTTTCTTGGTCTTCGTATTTTTACTTTCAATGTCTGGATGTGATTCTTATTCCTTCGTGTTTGATTTGCACTCAGCTATTCTCTCTGATTTTTTTTTCCACCTATTAAGTCTTTGATGCATGTCTTTTAGTTGAAGTATCGAAATATATCTTGCCCAAAATTTGTTGCTCTTGAAACTTTACAAGTAAGGCTTTGAATGTTATGATTCACTATAACTCTTTTCTACGTCTGTTGTTGATTAAGCACGCGGGATACAACTTGGTCTTAATAAAGATTCTATTGTCTTGAAATGATTGGGGTTCAGGTTATTCTCTTGATATTGGCTGCAAATGCTGCAGTAGGAGTGATTACAGAAACAAACGCAGAAAAGGCTCTTGAGGTAACTTTTATATTTATCCTTTCAGAACTTGCATAAATATCAGAAACATCTTGAAAGACTACCAATTCAGTGGATCTTTTCTTTTTTTTGTGGGAATCGGGCTTCCTTTTTCTATTAGTTCATTCTCTACTAAAACTTGAAGTTATGTTCAATTTGTTGATTGGCCATTAACACTTGAGTTAATCTACTCATCCTCACCCTTTCCCATGTACCCGTGTCTACCTCTTCCAATGCATGTCTTTATTTTCTGTTGCACGCTGTAGAAGATTAATACATGAATTCCTAGGTAACCTGCTTTTCGTTCTGGAAATTCTTAAATTAATCATTGCAGCTTCGACTTGTTCTGATTCCTTATTTTTACCCTTGATATTGTAGGAGCTACGTGCATACCAAGCTGATATAGCAACTGTGCTGCGGAATGGTAAAGAATTATTTTAGGAAGTGACTTGACCAGGCTAAATGCTGTTTGCACTATGATGTTTTGATTTCATGTTTCTAAGTCCTCTTTTGTATAGAGTAAGGTTTTCTTTCTAGAGCTTAATTTGTAAAAATCAGACCATAAGAAGTGTAAGGTAGTACACCCTTTTATTATGACAGTGCTGGTTGAGATCTCATCAGTGTGATCTTATGCTTGTGATATAGCTGGCTTTGTTTGAAAAAGAGACCTTCATAGCTAGTCACACTGCTGAGCTGTCTGTGAAGGAATGTGAGAATAGTGAAACATATTTATTATTGTTGATTCTTTTTGGATGCTTTGCTTTTGTGATTAAATTTGACTCCTTGGATGGATCTTGGGGACAAAAAAGAGAAATTGAGGGAACATTGTTACTTTTGCTTGAAAAAGGGATATAATTGCTAACTAAGGACAACCTAAGCTTTTGGGAGTAGTGGTTGACCAACAAAATCTTATGAGCATCATATCAAATTGATTGATAAAAATGTGTCATCCCTACCACTCAAAAGTTGACGTAAAAGTAACTCCATGCAGGTTGCTTCTCCATACTTCCAGCAACAGAGCTTGTCCCAGGTGATATTGTAGAAGTGGCTGGTAAGTAGCTTTGAGTATGCAAAATTGGTTTACTATTGTGGTTACTCTTGGATTCTGATTTTTCTTTTGGGTTGGGTCAAATGTATAGTGGGAGGCAAAATTCCAGCTGATATGAGAATGATTGAGTTGCTAAGTAATCAATTACGTGTTGATCAGGCAATTCTTACAGGTACATCTGCTTTATGTACTGGATATAGTAAATCAAATGGATATTCGTTTTGTTTATGGATACTTGTCATTATTGTTGTTTTCTTTGGTAAAAATTATTGTCTTTTTAAATTGTGTGTATTGTAACTGTGACTACATAATGATTGAGAGCATGCTGGATCAATTTATTTGAGAACTTTTGTTTGATGACGGCAGGTGAGAGTTGCTCTGTCGGAAAAGAGCTTGAGTCCACTACTGCAACAAATGTTGTATATCAAGACAAGACAAATATTCTTTTCTCGGTAAAATTTTATGTTTCTTGAAGCTATATGCTGGATCCGGTTTATATGTGCCCAGTTACCTATTTCATGTTTCTTGAAGCTATAAGCTGGATCCAGTTTCTATGTGCCCAGTTACCTATTTTATAAACTTGAGGGAATGGGTTGATCAAATTTTCTATTTCTGCATGTTACAAAGCAATGATCAACGTCCTGCACATCTTGATCCTCAGGGTACAGTAGTCGTGGCTGGTAGGGCTAGAGCTGTTGTAGTAGGAGTTGGAACACACACTGCTATGGGCGGTATACACGATTCAATGTTGCAAACGGAAGATGTAAGAACTGTAAATTCAGATTTTTTTCAGTAGTTTATATCTATGTGCTCTTACCATTTCAGTAACTTGTAATCTTGCTTTAAATTTTTAATTATTTTTCTAGCATTGATATAGTAAAGCTGTTTGTGTACTGCCATTTTACTGCCTAGTTCGAAGAAGTGTGGTTCTACATATCTGTATTTTTCTCTCTTCCTACTTGAAAAATCAGTAGCGAAATAATGGAAGGAGTCACAACATAGAGCACAGTACTCGAAATATCTTTACTTCATGAATATGATTGACACGGCACTTTATGAAATGATGTCCTTTCTTCACTTTTTCTTCTGAAACTTGACAGGAAAGAAGCTTGAAAGAAAAGATCCTCTGTTGAACTTGTAGTTTATATATAGATGACCTGAGCTTACTTCCGATTATTCATTTATATGGCTGTTTGCAGGAAGTGACGCCATTGAAAAAGAAGCTGGACGAATTTGGTACATTCTTGGCCAAGGTAATTCTCGAAATTTTTATTTGGTCATTACTCTCCAGTATGCTTTATTATGCACTTCTTAACTTTCCTTGCTTTCTCAGGTTATTGCTGGCATATGTGTACTGGTATGGATTGTAAATATTGGTCACTTTCGTGACCCTGCTCATGGTGGGTTCTTGCGTGGTGCAATTCATTACTTCAAGGTACACAGAAAATTCTTTTAGGTTTTCATTTTCTTTGAAACTTTTTTCCATCACGTTTTTGTTCCAATGGCTGATTTACAATGGCTCTTACTAATCTTTCCTGATTTAATGTTTACAAACTATTTTCTTGTGCCCACAAAGATTGCAGTCGCACTTGCAGTTGCAGCAATCCCTGAAGGACTTCCAGCTGTCGTTACAACGTGAGTACTTGAACTTTTACTTGTGTATAGAACAAATGACAAAGACGTTATAATATGATGTCTGATGCTTTTCTTTTTCATGGTCTTTCTTCGTTTTGGTTCTAGTTGTTTGGCTCTTGGGACAAAACGAATGGCTCGGTTGAATGCCATTGTAAGGTCCTTGCCATCTGTTGAGACTTTAGGCTGCACTACAGTAATCTGCAGTGACAAAACCGGAACACTGACAACCAATATGATGTCTGCCTCAAAGGTGATTATCTAAAGACCTCGCCATAGTAAACAGTTGAAAATGACTTTTCTAAACTTCCTATTTTGCTGTAAATAGCAAGGAACATAAATTGTCACTTCCTAAATTTATTGTCATATATGTTTTTGATTTGATTGATTTGTGGCTTTGTATTGTCTTTATATATTACTTGCTGTAGAAACTTGTAATAACCTACCTCCAAAGGATGCAACACATGCATTTATATGCACAACATATGTACATACATATGCAGTGGGGGAAGCAGAGGCACAGAAGTGCACGCTCATGTCCATATTTATAGGCATTTCTGATAATGACAAGGAATTTGTGAGTTATGTAACATGAAGGGCGACATGAATTCTGGTGTATCAGATGTTTGAAGTCATGTACAATTGTATTTGTTCATTTTACAAAGACATCAGTGCAATCGAAAGATTACTTTGCTCACAAGGTTTCACAAAAACCATGTGATACTAAGTTACAATAGCCTGGCTACCTGATTTAAAATCTTGGAGTGTTAATTTCGAACCTTCTTCACTTACTATAATTGTTGGCTTGGCGCAATTATGTTTCACTCAAATGATTTTTCACCCATTGCTACTCTCATCTCTGCAGGTTTGTGTGCTTCATACTGTACAACATGCTCCTGTTATTTCTGAATACAGTGTCAGTGGAACAACATACTCGCCCGAGGGCTTAATTTTTGACAGTACTGGGCTTCAGGTAATTTACTTTTGCATCTTTGGCATATTGATAAGCAACTGAAAGTAAATAAAAAAAAAGAACTTCGAATGTGAAGTTGCAATACCTTCTACCGGCCAAAATTTGAATGTGTCACATGAATTATTAGTATTACGGTGCGTTTATATAAATGAGACCTGGCATAAGTTTTTAAATGCTTCATTCAGGTCTCCTTTTAGTTCCGCACCAATTTGAAGTGTTCTCTATTTTTCAGCTTGAACTTCCAGCTCAGTCTCCTTGTCTTCTTCACATAGCAATGTGTTCAGCACTTTGCAATGAGTCTATCCTGCAATATAATCCTGACAAGAGTAACTATGAAAAAATTGGCGAGTCAACTGAAGTTGCCCTCCGTGTTCTTGCAGAGAAGGTTCATATATGTACTTATACAGTCTGAACATTTGCTAATAACTGAAGTTTTCAATTCTTACTATCTTCGCCTTTGTTTCTCTAGTTTTTTTGTCATGCAGTTATTCAAGGTTTGTACTTGTAAGTTCTTTTTCTTTCCTTTACAGATTGGTCTTCCTGGCTTTGATTCTATGCCTTCTTCTCTGAATATGCTGAGCAAGCATGAACGTGCATCTTACTGTAATCACTACTGGGAGGACCATTTTAAAAAGGTTTGCCTTGTGATCCCTCCCCCTCAGTGCCCTCACACCACGCCCCAAATAGAGAAAGAGATTAAAAGCTCGTTTGGATGTGCTTTTAAAATGATTGAAAGCACTTTTGGTGAAAATATTTTTAAACAATCCTTAGTAAAAATGCTAGTAAATTCTTGAAAAGCACTTAAGGTGCTTGCTGGAAGAAGCACATAACTGGTGCTTCTTGTAGAAAGCACTTAAAGTGCTTTTGGAACTCAAAAACATTTTATCTAAAAGCGCTTTTAGTCATTTTAAAAACATATCCAAACAAACCCTAAATTGTTAAACTAATAGATCAATATAAAAATATAGCTTATAAATATGTATGCTGCATGGTTAACAAATATCCAGTATTGTAGTTTTTATATTCTAATGCTTTTAGGTATTTTATTTTTTCTACATTTATATTATATTTTTTTGATATGAAATATATACCATTTTCTTATGTATCTTGACATAATATCATCGGCCATGTTTTAATGCTGTTTCACCTCCTTACAACTTGGACTAAGTTGTTATTGCATCTACTTGTTGGTTTGTATTCTTGTGTACCTCTGTATATCTTTTTATTGGCCCTCTCTTGTCGTCTGCTAAAAATACTGGGCTGTATCTTGATTTCTAGCTATAAATCATTGACTGGTGTTTGTGCTTATGCATCTATGTCTTCCTTTGAGTTTTACTTTTATGTCATAAGTAGTAACAGTGGAACTATTTACTAAATAAACACAAAAAGAAATACAGTGGAAAAAAGTTTCTAACTTGCCATATTTCTGTTGCAGTAAGATTTGTTTTGCTTATTAGTTTAATATATTGCTTGCAGATTTCTGTTGCAGATTTTACTCGTGATCGGAAGTTGATGAGTGTTCTTTGCAGCCGAAACCAATTGCAAATTATGTTTTCAAAAGGTGCTCCGGAGAGTATTATTTCTAGATGCACCAGTATTCTGTGCAATGATGATGGTTCTACCATACCACTAACCACTAGTATCCGGGCTGAGCTGGAATCAAGGTTCCATAGGTTAGAAATATTTTCTTCATCTCTCTCTCTTAGTGGCCCTAAAATTGTTACTAGTCAAACCTGTCTAAATTCTTGTAATGGCAAGCGTAGAATTCTTTTGAGATTGCAATACATATTTTTTGGACAGTTTTGCAGGAAAGGAAACGCTAAGATGCTTGGCCCTGGCCTTCAAGCGGTTGCCCATGGGTCTACAGTCTCTCTCCCATAAAGATGAGAAGGATCTAACATTCATTGGGTTGGTATGCTTTCTTTTCAAAATATAAATTCAAGTTTGGTTGCTGTGCCAAATACTTTCTACCGTACTTAATCGTGATTTTTATTTTTTATTTTGCAAGAAATGGACGTTGTCCTGCTGTTCATTAGCTCTGTTATAATTTATTAACGTCGGATACATTTTTCGTACTTTGTTTCTTTTGAAGGTCGGAATGCTTGATCCACCAAGAGAAGAAGTGAGAAATGCTATGCTTTCATGCATGACTGCTGGCATACGAGTTATAGTTGTAACTGGGGACAACAAGGTAGGTCTATCCTTTTATGCATGGATGTCTGCTTATGCACATGTATATCCACATACATGGTTAGAACACTCCGGCTGATTTGGGCATGATTTCAGTCAACAGCTGAATCACTTTGCCGCAAGATAGGGGCTTTTGATCACTTAGAAGATCTTGCTGGACACTCTTACACTGCAACTGAGTTTGAAGAATTACCAGCAATGCAGAAAGCGCTGGCATTGCAACGCATGGCACTATTCACCAGGTATACTGGTTGCATCCATGCTGTATCTTGTCAATTTTCCATGCAAGATTAGGCATTTGCCATGTGTTCCATCTTTTTTAATCATCTTTTTGTCAAATTTTCTCTTTCAATATCTTTAGTAAGTGTGTTTTTTCTCTGGTTTGTTTAGAGTTGAACCTTCTCATAAAAGGATGCTGGTTGAGGCCTTGCGAAACCAGAACGAAGTGGTACACCCCTCTATAGCCTTATCACTGGACGCTGAATCATTATATAGATGCAATACCTTCATTTTAGTCTAGGAATCGATGTTTGCTCTATTAAAATTTGTATTCATTTGAGGATATGAGTTGAGGGCTTCTGTGGACTTTCCTGAAACTTTAGTGTGCTTGTTAGGTTGCAATGACTGGTGATGGTGTTAATGATGCACCTGCACTAAAAAAGGCAGATATTGGAATTGCCATGGGTTCGGGAACAGCCGTTGCCAAGGTACTCATTTTTTGCACGTTAATTAGTAAAGAGCTTTCCTTTTTAGTGAGAAGCTTAAACCACGTCCCTGGCACTGTTTACACTGTCTGAGGCCACCTTAACAGCATGATAGTGCCTGATGCCTGTTGCAGTCTTCAAACTAAAGTTACTGAGTACCTATATCACTAGGTGAAGAGGCCGTTAGTAAGTGGCCTCTTTTCAATTATCATTTCATTCTTATTTTGAAGTCATATCTGCATCCAAACACATGTATGCAATTAAAAGCTCCAGCCCATATATAATTAAAGGCAAT
Organism: Heteromeles arbutifolia; assembly: GCA_024362995.1. Lineage (NCBI taxonomy): Eukaryota > Viridiplantae > Streptophyta > Magnoliopsida > Rosales > Rosaceae > Heteromeles > Heteromeles arbutifolia. Next base: position 5,982,733 of record JANCRC010000013.1, on the reverse strand, counting down.
AGCATGTAAATGCACTCTTTCACCAATGTAGTCCGGGATACATATTGTTTTCACCCTTGCCATTGCGAAATCAACTTCTATACTATTTGGTTCCTAGAGCCATTCTTGGTTTTATGACCACATTGTAGTTTTACTTTACTCTTCTCAAGGCTGTTATTTTTGCCTTTATCAGAGTGCTTCAGATATGGTTTTGGCAGATGACAATTTCGCTACTATTGTTGCAGTAAGCCTTTCTTTCTCCATTTTCATTTTTATATTATTTTGGCAAGTATTGTATGTCTACTAGTCAATGAGGACTTTTACCTATATGCCTGTTCCATTTAGCTTTATTAGTGGTTAATTCTTGGCAGGCTGTTGCAGAGGGAAGGGCTATATACAATAACACGAAGCAATTTATCAGATATATGATCTCTTCAAATATTGGTGAAGTAGTTTGTATATTTGTGGCAGCTGTACTTGGCATACCTGATACCCTAGCCCCTGTGAGTTCTTTTATGTACAAATTGTAATATTTCATTTTCCAACTCATTCTGTTCGAGAACAGTAATGTCTTCTGCTTCTTTTACTTTCATGTCCTTAAAACTTTCATGAAAACTTTTTCCAGGTCCAGCTGCTCTGGGTCAACTTAGTTACTGATGGATTACCTGCCACTGCTATTGGTTTCAATAAGCAAGATTCTGATGTGATGAAAGCTAAACCTCGTAAGGTATTTGCTTTAATCAATTCTTCTATCAGTATTCTGGTTTTTTCTTTTCTTTTCCTCCTTTTATCTGGTTTTAACACTAGTTGCCTAAAAGTTGCTGGATGAGAAATGGCATTGAATTTTTCTCCACTGGGGAGATCAATAAAGATAAATATCAAGGACAAATTCAGACCTTTATTTTTGTTTCATTAGGCCATATGTATGTTTCATCGATTAATGATATTTCATAATCTCATAATGCTACAGAAAGAAGTTCTAGTTTTAGCATAACGTTACTCTAACTTCTATCTGTGCAGGTCAATGAAGCAGTTGTTTCTGGATGGCTGTTTTTTCGTTATTTGGTAATTGGAGGTATGCATAAAATCATATTAAATATGGTTCCCAGTGAAATTGATGCCACATGTACTGGTTTAGCTATAATTAAAAGCTGTAAAGCATTGTAGTGCATCGCTTTTACGTTTTTTTTTTTATATGAAGCATGTTAAGCCTGATAATGGTAAGTAATTTAATCTCTCTTTCATAAGCTTATATTTAAACAAATGAATTGGTATTACTTGTTGAATGACCTTTTGATCCCTACTTTGGTTGCACTCCTTTTCCATTATGTGTCGATAGAGAAAAGGACCGTCCAGAATTAGTGCTGCCAATGAGTAAAAAACTTAAGACATAACACGAAGCCATTTATTGAATATAACATGATTGATCCTATTTGTTTAGGATTTTTTGTGGCATGATTTATTTCTACGGTAAATGCGTTTGTTTATTTTCCTCATGCAAATCAAATGAAGGTGTATGAATTGCAGCTTATGTTGGGCTTGCCACGGTTGCCGGATTTATATGGTGGTTTGTTTACTCTGATAGCGGTCCTCAACTGCCATATTCTGAATTGGTAAGATCATACAGGCTCTGAAATTCTGTATTTTCTAAAACCATGGTCCGGTTGTTTACTGGTTTCTAAAGTTTTTATGACATTAAATTTAATTATTACCACTAGACGCTTATAATATCCTCCATTATGTATAATCTGCAGTTTTTCACCTTTTTAGTTATTTCTTCCAGTTGAATTTTGACTCATGCACAACGAGGGAGACAACTTATCCATGCAGTATATTTGATGACCGCCATCCATCAACTGTATCCATGACTGTGCTTGTGGTTGTTGAAATGTTCAACGCCTTGAATAATCTCAGCGAAAATCAGTCTCTTGTGTAAGCATATACGTAGATATTAATATTACAATTTTCTTCTAAAATTTAAGTTATTACTTTGCCCCATCTCGTATTACAGTTTACTTCTTACGATTAAGTTATTTCATTTCTACATTTTTGGCTGGAGACTAGACTGGCTTTTAGCACTGACTTTCTCTGGTTTCCAGTGTTATCCCTCCGTGGAGTAACTTGTGGCTTGTTGGTTCAATTATTCTAACGATGATCCTTCACGTGCTAATATTATACGTCCATCCACTCTCTATTCTTTTCTCCGTAAGTAGTCTTATACCTGCTCGTGTTTGACAGTTTCTTTTAATTGTTTTATGTAAATCAACATTACAAATGGTCCCGTAAATGTAATATTTTGTGCTGTAGGTTACACCGTTATCTTGGGCCGACTGGATTGTTGTGCTATACCTTTCGTTTCCCGTATGTGGTTTATCTTTCAGATCTCCTGTGTTTTGATTCCGGTTTTTTAGTACTCTTTGTCAATGCTCATTCAAGCTTTCAATCGTGATCTGATTTTAGGTTATTATCATCGACGAAGTGCTAAAATTCTTCTCAAGAAGTTCGACCGGTAATCATCTTTGCTTTTTGAAGTCTTGTCATTTGTATTTCCGCACAATGCGTTTATCTCCTTGTCTATAACATGTATGACTGATGTTAGCTCAGATTGGATTCGAGTAACAATATTGTTGTCTCATAGATTTTGCTGGCTGTTGCTCCTCTTGCAGGCATGCGGTGGTTCAATCTCCAGTGGAGGCGGCCTGATTTTCTGCCAAAAAGGGAATCACGTGACAAATAGAAACGGAACTTAATGTGTTCCAAATTTTTTGAGACACCTAGACTGGGGAGACAAATTTCGTCTGAAGACTCTTTGTCATCCTTCAACACAAACGAGCAACTGTGCATTCCCGATGGCAACTCGCTTGTTTGTATACTTCTCGAAATAGAGGAGCGAAAAACGTCGCAGAAGTATTGAGTATCCCATTCTGTAAAGGAAATATGTATGCCGGAAAACGTTATCAAATGAACTGAAAGGAAAAGTCCGGCGAGAGATGGCAAAGATGTCCCATTTGGTCATTTGGGTCTTGTATCCGGTAACTTAAGACAAATATGTTGAAATTCTCGTGGTGACGTCGTTTTCGTCCTTATACGATGGACTATCTGTGTTCAATGTGGATGTCGTTTTCTCACACAAGTAGTCATTTATTTTTGAAATAAATACCATTAAATAATTGAAATCCAGTCAATTCTTGAACCTTCCGTACGTGAAGGGCTTCGCAGACCGAGGGAAAACACACTTCAAAATTGACCCGCCATAGCGTTTGCGATGTCAAAATTGACGTAGTTTTTCTTTTTGGTTTAATTGCATTATACGCCATAAGGTTCGTTTGGGGTCTCATTTATAAAATGAGCCAAGTTTTAATTTGTGGGTATTATATCACGTGGTTTTTTAATTGCATCAATTTAATAACCGTTAATTCCATCGTCTGATTAGACATTAATGCTTATGTAGAATATATTGGACCCACATTTTAAGCTTGACTGTTAACTTCATGAAATGATTTAAAGACTAAAATACTAACATTGAAATTGGTGGTCAACGTGTGCTTAAAATGTGGGAGAGATTTTTCAGTGTGACCGGAAAATGGGATGGTACACCACGTGTCACTATACAAATGGTGGGATATGTGTGTTAAAAAGTTAATAACTTAAAAAATAAAATTTTCCACCACTTATATAAAAACATATAGTGTACCACCCGTGTTTCGGTCACAATGAAAAATTTCTCAAAATATGGGTTAAGTCTATGTCACGTCAATACTTAATATCTAATTAGACGATAAAAATAAAATCTCATAACTCAATACTGAAATCACGTGGTGTGATATGCAAAAAATAAAATCTCATAACTCATTTTGCAAATAACCCCCAAAACTTTGGTGTAAAATAAAATTAACCTATTTTTACTTTTTATTTGTCGGAATAATAAATGTTTTATTACCTAAAAAGAACATAAGAAAGTAAAAAGTGGATGATGTGGTCCTTGTATTTGAATGCTGCATATCAACGTCTTTTCTCAAATTTTCCGTCAATGTGCTCATGTGGCTCACGAGCAAGGTCTAAAATATCCATAATATCCTGATATTTCCATCTAAAAAAACACCAAGGGGATTCGAACCCCTCCCATTTTACTCCTTCAACACCTTGACCACCATATCACTTATATTTTTGTAAAAATATGCTAAAATATTTATATATTTTCTACACTCACAATGTTTGCCAGCTCGCTATATAATCAACTTAAATCAGTTAAATCCATCATGCAATGCATTTCCTTCCAATTTTTTGTGATAAACTAATAGATAATTGACTAGATAAACATCCTGCAAAGTTTCAATAAAAATTTCCAAGTTTTTCTTACAATTTCCGTGGTTTTTATTCAATTTTTATCGATATCGATAATATCCCGATATTTCCATCGATATTTTCGTGTTTTTGGACTACCGATATTTCCGATATCATCGATATTTAATACCTTGCTCACGAGTGGTCTTACCAATCCAATCATACATTGCTACGTGAATTATATACAAATAATTAATTCATGAATTTTAAAATACATTCGACAAGATTCATCAAGCTCGCATCCCACACAAGTTAATGATAGACGGAGAAAATGATAAGGGTGGCCCAAAAAGAAGAGAGGGGGAAAGATAGAGAAAGTTTATTTTTGAAAAACAGAAAACATAAAGTATTTACTAAACGACTTTTCAATTCAAAAAAAATAATAATAATTAAAAACGAAATGATTATCAAACAATTTCTACTTGTGTGAGGTTTCATAATTTGTCTTTCAATTTTCAGTTTTCAAATTTCATATTTTTCAAAACTCTATAAAAATTAAAAACTAAAAATTGAAATAATTATAAAATTGACGCTTAATAGTCATGCAACTCATTGATCCTTGATAATCAATACAACATACATATCCGGAAATTTGATAAAATTAAAACGATACAGAGATTACTCATTTAAATTCACGTTAAAATGACAAGTTTAACTCTCCTTTTTTAAATGACAAGTTTAACTCTTTTAGTTGACGTGAACATTTACTTTATTTTATTTGTGACCAGGAAACTAATTAGTAATATCGTATTAAACTAATTAACAACCATAAATTAACCTTAGTCGTATTTGTGTGGAATTCGTATATAGAGAGATAAGGCCGACCCTTAAACACGAATTGCCACCTCAAAGCTATGGGCCCAAAACTGGAGTTAAGTCCAAAAGGACTGCGATGATGCTAATCAGCATAAATTCTGGTGGGCCAAAAGGCCCCAGGGTCCTCGCTGAAACTTTTCCTAGGGATCTCGCAATTCTGCTCATTCATTTTATATTATGCGGTCAGTTTTCATTAGGTATTATTTATATTTGAATTTTAAATTTTAAATTTTAAATAATTTTTGACCGCACGATATACGATGAACGGATAGGATTGTGGGATCCCTAGGGAATGGATCCGGCGAGGATCCTGATTCGGCCAAAAGCGCACGGAATTTTTCTGAGCCTACATGGCGCTTAGTGATTTGTCCACTTCAGAAGAATAAAGTGGACATCAGGATTTGGATCCTGGCCGAATCCCTCTATGGGGATTCTAGGGATCAACGCACACGGACTGTTGATCAAAAATCGTGCGGCCATAATTTTTTTTCTTTTTTATATTTTTTCACGTAAAACAAGGTTGCTTTACTTTTAAAAATATAAAAACCATTTAATTGTGGCCGCACAATTTTTTATCAACAATTCGTGTGCGTTGATCCTTAGGATCCCCAAGGAGGGGATCCGACGAGGATCCAAATCCGTGGACATCACAAGAAAGCTCCAGCACATTAGATTAAATTTTGGTTTATCAAAAGCGATATGACTTTGTGAAAATATATCAAATTATCAAATTGTCAATGGCTTGCATTTCTACATCATGTTTAGGCAGCATAATGTTTAAATATAAGTGATGAAATGTTATCTTTGAATCTTTCTTTTTTTTATTAGGTTTGTCTTTATGTGTTGGGATGGTTTGGAATTTGAATATCGTATATCTGTACTATTATGTATCTGGTATGACCATCGTTCTATTACGTTATTGTTATAATATAAAGTTGTCAACTATGTGTATTATAATACATCGTGCATAGTAGTTAACTAAATATTTTGATTGGATTAAATGTAAAGAGAATTACTTACATCATCTATTTCAAATTTTAAAGTACCATTCATCCTATTTTGTACGAAATTAACACATTGAAATACTAATAATTTGGTGTCAAGATTTTAGATGACGAATGAGTGACTCACTACATGGTGAATCATTGATTATTTATTGTATTTTATTTGGTCAAGTTCTGTATAACGTATTTTCTGGCATTCTTCAACAGATGGTACTAATCCACAATAGATAAGAATCTATAGTTGATTGATTATACGTGTAATATAATTAATTGAATTTTAAGATAAACAAAATTACTTGCATCTTTAGCATGTTATGCATTCTCCCTAGCCTTTTACAATAATATCCCTACAATTTTGTTTATCGCAAGTTGCAACACATTTTTTTAACAGAAACGATAGCTTTAATAGAAGATTGAAGAATCCATAGAAAACAAAAGAGCTACAAACAATAGCATTAACTTTATTACAACAGTCCCCTAATTACAGGTTAGAGATGAGGTCCGGAGGATCCTCAAATCAACAACAAAAGCAACCAATATGAAGGGCGTAGTAGGTTAAGTGATGAGCAATTGTATTGGCTTGGCGCCGCAAATGGGAAGGGTAGGCTCCAGTGATCGCAACCATCATTGATCCGGCATCCTCCTCAATTGCAAACCATCACTGATTTGGCTACACATTCAGGGCCAACTTTAAGGCTAATTAGGCCATCTCCAACCGAAGAGTCCAGAGGGCCGAAAATAGCCTGAAAACCGTCTAAAACCGAGGGCTAGGCCAGAGGGCTGTGGAATCTGAGAGGGCCACACGGAATCGGAGAGGGCTGGAGTACCAGAGTCCTCTGGCCCTCAGTTGGAGACGGAGGCAAATATGGTCATGTACTGTTCATTAAAATATTGATATCTTGGAGGATCTTGGAGGGCCAGATGGCTCGTGTTAGCCCTCTGGCCCTCCAAGATATTACTATTTTAATGAACTGACATGGCCATATTTGCCTTCGTCTCTAACCAAGGGCCAAAAGGCCAGAGGGCTCGTTTTAGCCCTGTTGCAAAAAACTGTTTCCAACCGAGGGCCAAAGGGTTATAGGGCCAAACATAATTTATTATTTAAATTTAAAAACTACAACAACTTAAATTTAAAAACAACAACTTAAATTTGAAAACTACAACTTATATTTAAAAACTACAACTTAAATTTAAAAACTACAAATTAAATTTAAAAACAACATTAACTTAAATTTAAAAACTACAACTTAAATTTAATATCCATAATCAACATCATCTTCATCATCCGCCATTGTAGGAGTATAGTCAGAGGTAAACAACTGCTGCCCATTCATAATTTCTTTTTTTTTCCTATCAAAATAGGCTTTACTCATTGGAGTGTAATTCGAAGTGTTCCTTTCCATATTCTTATCATCCATCTCTTCTTGTATTTGTTTGGCCCGTTCTTCATGCCTAGCCTTCCTTTCTTCCACCTCAAGGGCATTTTGTTCCGCCATTAATCGCAATAAGGCCGCCACTTCATGTTAAGCGGCATAATCATCATTTGCCTTACCCTTTTCCTTCAACCTTCGGGCCTTGTTTCATCCCATAGCCCTAGGTAAAGAACCTTTGCCCGGAGATGGATTTTCTACCCTTATTTGTTGAATGGTAGGAGATCCATCTTCATCCATATCTACATCTGGGGATGCAGTTCTGAACACCGGCGTAAGACCTACTCTATGTTGAGGTGGATCTTCAAATAAAACCCACCCTTTACAAATTTCCCAACAACCGTGAAACTGAAAGGGTTTTGAGCTGCCCTCCATATACAATTCCTCCGCTTGGCGTACCTAGAAAATATAATTACAAAAATTAAAGGAAATTAATTCATGAAATTAAATGTAATATAATTAAACATTTAAAATAAACTGTGAAAACACTAACTTCGTCGTAGTAATTGGCGCCGCTTTCATATCTACTTGCGGCTGCTAACAGTGCTTGATGCCATTTATTCAAACTTGGATGAAGATGTTTCTTCCATCTTGAAAAACAACTCTCGTGGTTTCGGGTATTCAGTGAAATGGTGCCTTCGTAGAACTCTAAGTATTTTTTGGACACACGACTCCAAACACCTTCACTTGTTTGAGAAATCCCCCTCACACTATCTTCTGAGACCCATCTATAAGCCTTGCAAAGAGCTTCATCTTCTTTTCGGGTCCAAGCCCTACCTTTCATTGCAGATGAAGCCATTTTTATTGAAAAAATTGAAGGAAATATTAAAGGAAATTATTGAAAAAATATTGAAGGAAATTATTGAAAAATTGAAAGAAATATTGCAGATGAAGGAAATATTGAAGGAAATATTGCAGATGAAGTGAAGAATTGAAAGAGCTTCACCATATTTATAGAAGAAAAAAAGGGACCCAAGGACTAGCTTCACCATATTTATAGAAAAAAAAAAAATGGACCCAACGCCTAGCTGACGTCAGCTAGCCGTTGCATTCAAATTTTTCGTCACTATTCGTGTCGGTTATAACCGACACTATTGCAATTCAAATTGCTATTCGTGTCGGTTATAACCGACACGAATAGTAATTAATAAAAAATATTCATCTCTAGCCATTATATTTAAATTACAAATTGTATCGGTTATAACTGACACTATTGAAATAATCTAAATTGTTCCTGTCGGTTATAACCGACAGGAAATCCGACACATTTAAAAAAATTATGGCCGGCCCAGGGCTGGCTGGTTGGCTGGAAGTGGCCAGCCCTTTGGACCTTTAAGATTCTGTCGGGCCCACGAGCCTTCTGGCCTAGCCTTCGGTTGGAGACGATTTTCGGCCTCTCGACCATTCGATTGGAGATGACTCCAACCGAAGGACGAGCCCTCTGGCCCTCCAAGAAATTAATATTTTAATGAATAGTGCATGGCCGTATTTCATACCATCTCCAACTGAGGGGTCAAAGAGCCATATGCCAAACATAGCCCTGTGACAAAAAATCATGTTCAACCGAGAGACAAAGGGCCAAACATAATTTATTATTTAAATTTAAAAACTACAACAACTTAAATTTAAAAATTCAAATTGGATTTGAATTTTTCTTTTCGGCCAAAATTTTGGATTGGGCTATAAATCACACACCTTCATATTCAATCTCTTTCAATTCAAGTTTGCAATGAATTCCAACTTTGTATCCTCTTCGGATTCCAACTGGGGGTCCTCATCCAATTCTAAATTAGAAGAAAAATGGGCGCAGATGAGAAGAGAAGATGAGGAGTCTAATGAAGAAGATGAAGCATGGCTCAACACACAATATGTGGCAGTCATGGCTGCGGTCATAGTGTGTCAGCCAACTGAGGAACAACCTCAATAGGGTGGCTTTGTTGCTGGTCGCTCTTACAAACCACGAAACAAAGCGATGATGCATGCCAATCTGATGAATAACTACTTCAACCCTAACTCGGTGTACACAGAAGAAGATTTCAGACGTCGCTTCCGGATGAGGCGTCATGTCTTCGAGCGTTTACTTCGTGATGTCCAGCAGGTCAATCTATACTTTCAACGGAAGCAGGATAGAGCAGGTCGCCCTGGTTTCTCACCTCATCAGAAGGTTATTGTTGCACTCCGAATGATGGCCTATGGCTCCCCAACTAATTCGATGGATAAAACACATGGTATGTCTAAGTCTACATGCCTTGAAACTCTTGCTGAATTCTGTGACACAATTGTTCAGCTTTACAAAGAGGAGTACCTCCATGAGCCAAATCAAGAAGATCTGGATCAGCTCATTCGCAAAGCTGAAGACCGTGGGTTTCCGGGCATGATAGGGTCATTAGACTGCATGCATTGGGATTGGAAGAACTGTCCCACTGGATGGCAATGAGGCTTTAGTAGAAGGTCAAGAAAACCAACTGTTGTGTTATAGGCAGTTTGCCTCATATAACACATGGATCTGGCATGCTTTTTTTAGAGTCCTTGGATCCCAAAATGACATTACAGTTCTTGGGTGTTCACTCATCTTTAATAGCCTAACGGAAGGTAAATCACCTCAACTTGACTACTACATCAACGACCGTCAGTACAATATAGGGTATTACTTAGCAGATGGCATCTACCCAAAGTGGGCGACACTTGTCCAAGCAATTCCAAACCCTACAAATGACGCCGAAAAGTTGTTTACCTTACACCAAGAGGCATACCGGAAAGATGTTGAAAGAGCTTTTGGTATTCTACAAGCACAGTAGAAGATCATCAGCAAACCGGCAAAAAGGGGGAGTCGAGAAAATTTGGACTCTATCATGATGTCTTGCATCATATTACACAACATAATTGTGGAGGATGAGCGAGATAGGTATATTGATGGAGAGTCCGATGACGACCAAGACGATCCAAATAGTTCAAGAAGGGCTCGTGCAAAAATATATAATGGACCTAATTTGTCTTTCAATCCAAGAACTGGTAGTATCTCTTTAAATGAGTACACGAGGCGTTATAGGATGATACGTTCCTATGCCACAAACAAGTACCTACAACAGGATCTTGTTGCACATCTTTGGGCCAAAAGAAGCATGGAGTAGGCATTTAAGTTTTATGTTGTTAAATGTTTTTAAAAATGTTGTTTAAGTTTCATGTTGTTAAATGTTTTTTTTTATGTTGTCTAATGTTATTTAATGTTGTTTAATGTTGTTTCATGTTACTTAATGTTATGTAATGTTGTTTAATGGTTTAGGAAGTTATAGGAAAAAAATAGAATTTAAAAAAAAAATTAAACAAATTTTGTAAAATAAAAAAAATGTATAAAATAAAATAAAATAAAAAATAACAGCTAGCTAACGTCAGTTAGTTACCGTTGGGTTTGAATTGTGGCCTGACCCGGGGCCGCTGACTGGCTCGGTTGGCCCTTTGGCCCTTTTTTGTCCAGTGGGGCCCATGAGCCATTTGGCCTGTCCCTCGGTTGGAGACGATTTTCGGGCTATTTTCGATCCTATGGACCCTTCGGTTGGAGATAGCCTTAAAGAGTAGGCGGGCTGCCTAGGCCCTTACTCGGAGGCCCCCCAATTTTTATTTATTCTATATCTACATTAAGATAACAACTTTATTTTTGGTCAAATAAGAAGTTTACAGACTTTGAGTGTTTGAGTGTTTGCTTATAGAATTTTGCTAACCATAACAATTACAGTTGTCTTTGCATAAAGAAGTTTTTCAAAAATAAAGTTGATCAAATCTTATCTTCAATCAACTATGTCACAAGAAAGATTGAATGAGTTAGCTATTTGATCAATTGAGAAAGAATTGGTTGAAAAATTAGATTATGTAAATTAGATTAGTACACATGTGCCTAAAAACACAAGATGTGTAATATTTAAATAATATTTGTATATATTTCTTCTTTTGGTAGTAATTTTTAATAATATTTAATATAGAAATAGTTTCATGTATTTAACAAATTTTTTATTTTTAATAATAATTGATTGTTTACTTCACAAGAATAATTTGGACATCACAAGAAAGCTCCAGCACATTAAATAAAATTTTGGTTTATCAAAAGCTTTAAATTATATGATATGACTTTGTGAAAATATATCAAATTACCAAATTGTCAATGGCTTGCATTTCTACACGGTGAATCATTTATTAATTATTGTATTTTATTTCATCACGTTTCGATACAGATCATACATGTAATATAATATATTGAATTTTAAGATAAACAAAATTACTTACATCTTTAGCATGTTACTCATTCTCCCTAGTCTTTTAGATAAATATCCCAACAATTTTGTTTATCGGAAGTCAACACATTGAAAAAATTAGAATATGTTACTCGCCTACGATAGAAAACAATCTAATGTTGTAATTTATAATGTCAACTGTCTTGTTTTGTTTTGGATTTTTATCACAAATGATTATTGAAATTAACCCACATGATGATCTTGAAAATAGAATTTTTGACAGAATTATGATGAAATGATCACATTGATTTGAGATACTTATTTCTAGGACTACGTAAGACCGATTTTCAATTTCAATGACCATCTTGATAATGTGGGTCAATTTCAGGAACAATTTGTGATTAAAAAAATAAAGACTTGGGAAACCCATTTATGTGTCACATCAGCACATAACATAATTTTTAACAAAATTGTAATAGAATAACTACATTGATTTGCGACATCTACTTTCAAGGATGAACATTTATTGATTTTCAAGTTCAAGGATCATGTTGATTGTATCGATCAATTTCATCCTTTGCAGCCAGAACGACTAAAACACCTAATTAAGCAATAGCCCACTTTTCCTTTTCTCATTATTTTGCTTGTATTTGCAGCAAATCAGATTAATAATTAGGCCTAGTCAGATAAATAGTCTCCGTGGTCATAAGGTAACCCCTGTGGTAAGAAAATTAAGATTTAAACTCTTGTGGTCTAAGTCTGTTAGGATTTATACCTAAAATTAAAACTTATGTTACCCCTTCGTTAGTAATAGTCTCATATGAGGATAAGATGGTCATTTCATAATTAACATCCTGATGATGGATTGTCTTTTTTTCTTGCCGCCAGTTTTTGGTCTATAATATGACCCTCAAGATCAAACCCGTTCCCAATTCTAAAGCACGAACATACCCAGAGGTTTGGTTCGTGTTTGAAAAGCCACATCGATGGCTAAGCGAAGAATTGAGGGAGACATCGCACCAACATACCTAGGTATTGCTGCAATCTTGATAACTTTAGGTGATTGTTCTATTTTGAGAATCGTTTGTTCGTAATCGTATCCACCATGTGCGGTTTTATGCTTGAAGGTCTCCTCCTTATTATGCTTCAAAGGCTGGAGTTGATGGTTTTTCGTTGGATGAATCATGGGTTATATTTTCTTTTTTTCCAGCCTCCTTCTTAGTGGTATATATAGGGGTTTATGTGTAGGGTTTTGAAAGGGAAGAAGGCAACAAAAAGGAAACAAACAGAGAAAACTAGAAGGCAAAAGGCCAATTAGTTGTTTAATAGCAGTAGAACAAATCTTATTGCTTTTTTGGATTCCACATTCCATCGCTTGTCGGTTACCTTTGAGATTTGCATTTGATTGATTAAAGTATGCAACTTTATTGTCATATAGTGCACTGCCATTTGATTGATAAAGTATGCAATTTTATTTTAATTACAGGTACTGATAGGTTAACTCTGAAGTTTATATGTGGAGGGCAATTGATGATATTACCCAAGCATACATATTTCGGTGGTACGACAGTGTACTTTGACAATGTGGATCTCGATTTGTTGTCAACGATTGAACTGAAGTACATGATGGAAGAGGTTGGATATACAAATGTGAAGAAATACCATTATACTAAACTCGAAGAGGAGCCCGAACATGGTTTACATCCACTAGTTTCTGACAGTGACATAACGGACATGGTGAAGCTTATTCCTAGATCAAGGGAGATGACTATTTATGTAGAGCATGATGTTGATACACCACATATAGCTACAGAACCCCCTCAAGATCAAACATCAAATTATTCCAATGTATTCAATGTGATACCAGATGATGTGTTCTCTCAAGTACCAGTAGAATTATTCTCTCAAGCAACTTATTCACACCCTGATGAAGTGAACAATGATGAGCAGGTTGGTGTGAATGATAATGTAATTGTTGGTGAGGAAGGTCATTGTCTATATGAAACTTTTGTACAAGAAAGTGGGCAGTGCACTAATGGTTTTCATTACGAGCATGGAACGAATAGTGATGATTCTGATTACGAGCTCTATGACAGTGAGAATGATGCTGCTATAGAAGATGATAATTTTCTATTTGATAAATATGTGGACTTGCCATTATCAGGAACTATTACGAGGGATCATGTAGACGAAACAATTCTGCCTGAAAACGTAGCTACTGAGAATCTCCCAACAGAAAAAGAGCTGCCAACAGAGGAATTACATAGCCCTGTCAATTCAGATGATGAAGAACAATCTAGTGAGAGGGATCATGAGTTTAATGCAAGCACAGATATGGAAACCCCTAGTTTGAAGATTAGAATGAGGTTTGCAAACCGTGAAATTTAAGAAAAAAACAATGAAGCGATACTCAATTCTTGGTGGTTACGACATTGGTTTAAAAAAAGAATGACTGAATAAGAGTTACAACTTTGTGAGCAAAACCTTGCCCTTGGAGATTGCATGCTAGTCAGATGCAAAATGACACCACTTGGCAAATCAAAGTACTTGTTGACGAGCATACATGTAGTCGAGTATGGAGAAATAAACATTTCACTTTCAAACTCATGGCTGAAAAATACATTGATAGGTTTAGAGATGATCCAGGAACAGATGCAAAAACTTTGCAAACCATAATTAAGATGGAGATGGAATTGGAGGTATCCTTAGATCAGTGTTTCAGGGCAAGACACGAAGCCTTAGAAATGATAAGGGGGTCAATTGCAGAGCAATATGGTAAGGTTTAGGAATATTGTGAAGAAGTTATACAAACCAATGTTGGAAGTACTATGAAAGTGCATGCAAATCCTCCATTCTTTCAGAAACTTTATGTTTGCCTTGATGCTTGCAAAATGGGATTTAAAGCTGGGTACAGGCCAGTGATTGAAGTTGATGGCTGCCATCTTAAAGGAGCTTTTAAAGGTAAATACATTTTTTCTTTTTCTCAACCTTGAATGATTAAAATTTGAAAGCATGATTTCAATTTATTTAAGAAATATACAACATGGTTACAGGTCAACTACTAGCAGCTGTTGGCATTGATGCCAATCACAATATGTATCCAATAGCCTATGCTGCTGTTGAAATTGAAAATAAAGATACATGGTGCTGGTTTCTACATATTCATATTGATGATCTTGGACCAGTTCATGAGCATGGGTGGACATTTATATCCGATCATCAAAAGGTAAACTCTATGTTTCCTTTTAAGTTATTCAAATATTGTGGCTTATTTAATTTGTATTGATGTATCTAGTAAATGTTGAGGGTTTGGATACCGAAATTTACTACGGTTGTGCCAGAAGCTGACCACAGATGGTGTGTGAGGTATTTGTATGGAAATTTTAAAGCCGTTCATAAAGGTAATACATTAAAAGATTTGTTATGGAGTGCTGCAATAGCCCCTAACCATGTTGACTTTGAAGCTGAAAAGGAGAAGTTAAAGACCATTGATGGTGAAGCCTATAATTGGTTGGTAAAAAGATATCCAGATAGGTGGGCTAGGTCTAGATTTAGCACAAGGGTGAAGTGTGACATGTTTCTTAACAACCTATGTGAAACCTTTAATAGTTAGATACTTGCTGCTAGGGATAAACCAATTCTAACCATGTTGGAGATGATACGATGTAATTTAATGAAGAGGTTATGTGCTAAGAGGACAGAAATAAGTAAACTTCATAGGAATGTATGTCCTAAGATTCAACACAAGTTAAAAAAGGAGAAGTTTGCATCTAGGAATTATTTGGCAACCTATTCAAGAAATTATAAATTCCAAGTTGGGAGTGGTTTGTCCGATTTGTTTGTGGTTGATATTGCTAATAGGACATGTAGTTGTAGACGGTGGGAGTTAACCGAGATACCATGCTTGCATGGTTGTGTGGCAATTTGTCGTTATAGACAGGATCCAAAGGATTATGTGGATGAGGTGTACCACAAGGCAACCTATCTGAAAGCTTATGAACCCATGATTCATCCATTGAAAGGATGTAACATGTGGCCTAAGTGCAACATAGACCCCATTCTACCCCCATTAGTGAAAAAACAACCTGGTAGACCAAAAAAAGCAAGAAATGGAGAAAAAGGTAAATGATAATAATAGTGATTCTAAGCAAGGTGTGAGTAGGAAGGGAAAGACAATACAATGCCACAAGTGTTGGGGTTGGGGGCATAACCAAAAGTTTTGTAAAAATGAGCCTAGAGATGCCCCACAAGGTGTATATGTTGACAAAAGATGGGCATATTCTAGACCAGAAACTGGCGGCAAGAAAAAAAGACAAAGTAGTGATTCATCTGCTCAAATGAGTGGTACAAGTACAACTGCTAGAAATGAAGACCAAGTAATGAATCAACATACAACTGTTGTTCAAGTTGATGTTAGAGATGTTGTACATTCAATCGATGGAGGTCCAACACCTAAAAAGTCCAAACTCATAGCAAGGAGAAACAACCCCAAGCAAGCCTTGTATTGTGATCCCCATGAAGCTACAAATGTGAGTTCTTATTTATATTCAATTGACTTATAGTTTGTAATTTTCACAATGATAAGTGAATAATTTCATTTCATTATGTTACTATCACAAGTTCAAGATAACAGTCAACCAACCATTACTAGAGGGGTAAGAGGTGCCACATTTACCACAATTCCTAGAGTGGAGATGCCTCAAGGTAGAGTTGGAAGTTCAAATCCTATGACTGGAGTATATCCTCATCCTCCAACGATTACTGAAGGGGCAAAGGGTGCCACATTTACCACAATTCCTATAGTGGAGATGCCTCAAAGTAGATTTGGAAGCTCAAGTCCTACGACTGGATGGCCTCCTCATCCACCAACCACTTCTAAACAAACTGTTGCACCATGGAAACCTCCTAGCAAGAGCTTTGTCCACAAAAATCAGAACTTATGGTAGAAGAAAACCTAATAGTGCTCTTATTTTATTTTGGATACATTGTGTTTTGATACTTTCATATGTGAGAGTCCACTTGACACACCCCGACCCGGAATGTCCACTACGACTCCGAATCGAGCTGTGCTGGCCGACACCAGGAAGGTGACGAAGCCATAAAGTGATGATATGGAAGAATGTGAATAAATTTAAACCTAAAGGTACCTAACTATCAGAGTGCGCTGTCAGTGGGTATGGACCTATTTCACACGCGTTGTCAGAGCATAAGTAAAGTACAGTAGTGTGGGTAAGGATCATACCCTCAGAAGTAGCCACCTGAACTGAGATATGCCACGAGTCCTTGTCGATAAAGAAACTATGCTACTAGAACCTGGAGGGGCGCAAAACAAAAAGTGTGAGTGGGCAAAAACAAAGCTTTATCAACTTCATTTCGATATGAAAGTTGTAACCCCTATCTGTAAAACAAGTATACTTCCCAGAAAATATATATATATATATATATATATATATATATATATATATATATATATATATATATACGTACTAATACCGAAAACCAAGTATCAGCCAATCTCATCAAATAAGCAATGTCATGCCCGAATGAACCATAACCAATAATCAACATATACCAAATACCATCAAATAATCAGGTGATATCTCAACTCAAATCATGCCGGCAATATATATGTAATAGTCAGCCGGAGTCACCTCTAGTGACCTGTACGGCTGAATCTATGGCTCCTCAATCAAATCCTCAATCCATCTCTCAATCAATCATCAATAATCAATAATCAGTAACCTGCACCCATGACGGAACCACCTAATGTGGTATGTACATCAAGCTGGGTATATACGCTCTGTGCTACGATCACGTGAAGGCTGGCGACGAATCGCAAGTCACCTACGAGTCGGAACCACCTAATGTAGTCTGTATGATAGGCTGGCACCTGCCTTGGATCCAAGGTGAGTGTACGGTGCGGGAGGTGAACGATCATGTGAAAGCTAAGCCATACTCTGGCGGCACAACCCCAATGTGCAGGTAATGAGCCATATACCAATCTCATCGATATCACCTCAATCATCACATCACACACACACACACACACACTTACCTGACTTACCTGGCGCCCGCGATGCAACAATATATAATCACACAAATATATATATATATAAATATATCTATGGCATTCGACATGGCATTCATTTCATAAAAGCATTTTAAAATGCATTTCTGGGAAATCAATCAATTATATATATATATATATACTGAAAACCAAAAGCCCACTCACCTAGAGTTCACCCTACAACTCCCTAGCACAACCCATCAAGGCGTCATGACGATCGGCGCCTAGAACAATCATCAAATCATGCCTCAGAAATCATATCGATAGAATATATAACTTATATAAAACACGTCACTATGTAGTTCGATCCGGAAGATCTGCAACTCAGATTTCCCATCCGTAATTTCTCATGATTCACATTATGCTTCTAGAACAACATACTAAAGTTTCGTTATGATCCAACGGTTGGATGTCCGCCAATTTCCAAAATCGAATGGCGATTAACATTTTATTTTATAACTTACAAATCCAATTCGGGAAGATCCATATGTCGGATTCCCAATCCGTAAGTTTCCACATTCTTCAAATATTAAGTACTACAACATAACAAAGTTTCGTGACGATCCAACGGTCGGATCGTCGATTCATATTTTTACCTAACCCCGAATTGTAACGAATTTAGGTTCCATTGATCAATCTACGTCATTCATTCACCAAAACTGAATTCAGAACATGAACTATGGCCTAAAAATAGCATTGGCAGCTCGCTGGCCACGCGCTGCCGCACGCCCCGCCGTGGGTGGCGGTCGGCCGCCCCGGCTCGCCGGAAAATTCAACTTTCTCCAAAAATTACCAAAATTTTCAGAATTGAAGATCTCAAAGAGTAGAACAATTTTCATACCTGTGACCAAGGCCAATTCGGTCAAGAAAGGCTCCAATTTCATCAAAACCGTACGAAACCCTTGAATTTGGTGTGATTCGATTCGACCTCCAAACTTGTTCCGACGCCTCCAAAATTGTTTGGGCTTTGTTCCAGACCTCAATAGGATGCCATGGGTGGTGGTAATTGGAAGAAATTGCTTCGGAATTGAGAGAATCGAAGGTTAGGGTTCATCGCACCAACCGGTGCGATTTTGCTATTTTGGAGGCCAATTATCACCAAATTTGCGGTGGAAAAGATAGAGGAAGGGTTATGGAGAGATTCCCAAGTGGTTGTGTGAAGAAATTCGCCGGAAAAATGGGTGGAAACCCACCGGAAATGGCATGAGATCCCGACCGGGTCGGGTTGCACACCCACGGGTCAGGATCCCCCGCACCTCCTTTCCCTCCTTTCTCCTGTTTCTGATTGGGCAATGCCCATCCATCTCTCTCCTTATTCCTCCACTTCTCTCCCCTGTTCATCCTTTCCTTCTAATCTCCACCGTCCATCCTATTTTATCTTTAAATCTGGGCCGCCCACGTGGCATTCCAGATTTCTCCAAAAAAATTAAATTATCATTTTAACCCCCAACTTCAAACGTTAATAACTTCTTCGATATAGCTCCAAATCACGAACCGCTTGCTCCCACGCGTCCGTAACGACGAGTACTACGAGAATATGCCAAGAAAACAAAACTTAGGTGACACAATACTGTCATTAACCTCAGTCAACGCACGAGCCTCGAAGGGCAATTTCGTAAAATCACTTATTAAAAATTTATACAATTGTAAAATCAGGGACGGACTGTCACACCACTGCTTTTTTTTTTTTTTTTTTTTTTTTTTTTTTGCTCTTTTGTAATCGGGTCAAGAAAGTTGAATTTCGTAAACGATTGAATGTCTTTTGGTAGTTTGTTGTGCTTATTGATTGGAACCATGTTTATCAATGGTGATTATAAATCTTTGAGAATGAATGGTCATTCGTCCATTCCGTTCAACGTTCATGAGAAGTGAATAGCAAAACCAGGCGTTTCGCGCACTTCAAGTAATACGTTGGGTTGCAGACCTCAATCTGCTCGACGACCGCGATCTGACCCTTTTCAGGAAGGGGTCGTCTGTTTGTCGATATGTTGTTGAAATGGAGAGTGATATTATTGTGAAACTATGGTGGGACTCCTCTGGTTTTGTTGGGTTACCACCCTAACGAAACCTTTCCATCTCCTCTGGTTTTGTTCCTAAACTACAAGGTAGAAGAGGAGCAACATCAATCTAAAATCAAAACGAAAAAAAATCAAAATCCAAAATGAAAAACCAAATCTAAAATTGAAGGAGAGTGACTATGGAAGGGATGGGGGTGAAATGACCATCTTATCCTCATATAAGACTATTACTAATGGAGGGATAACGGAAGTTTTAATTTTGGGTATAAATCCTAACAGACTTAGACCACTGGGGTTTAAATCCGAATTTTTTTACCACAGGGGTCAATTACCTTCCAAATACCTTATGACCGGACTATTTATCTGATTAGGCCTAATAATTAATCCTCAAAAAAGTCTTTTGCATATATCCGTACTGAATTCATTGAAAGAGAAATTGGCGAGTTCAAATCTCATAACCACAATTGTTAAACAAAAAGGAAAACAAACTGCATATATACAAAACAAAACGGCTTCAAACATGACAGCGATTCTAAATTCAAAACCTTAATTTTGTACACTTTCACAACTTTCAATCACAAAGAAATTGAATCAAAACCACAAAAGAATTGTCCGTCGTCTTGTAACTTGTTAACTTCACGGTACGAATCAGCAGGTCTTGAATTCAACTGACACTGGACGCGTTTGATCAACAATCAAAACGCAAAAGCACTTCTCCTTCCAACAGCATAGCTTTTGCTTCTAGGGTACAAGTCACCCTTGATACCAGCAGCACCTTCATCAAAATCCGCAGATGCATCTTCATCAATCCTCCCCATAGCCACGCTGCCACATTTTGGCAAAGCAGCCGGATTATTCGATACCCTTTTCGGTCCCATACCTGATCGCATAGTTGTGGTTGTAGCCGATCGTTTCATCTGCTCTTGCATGGTCATGTTCACGTCGATCCTGCCCCAGTAGTTCCTTGCTGACGCAGCCCTAATAAGCTCTGAATAATCATCACCATTTTCACTTAACCTAGAAGAAGTTGACCTAACGCTGAAGCTCTTGGGCAATTGAGTGACATTACCACCAAGCCCTCCAACTGCGCCACCGTAGGCCACTCTGCCGCCCATGTCCGTCATGCTTCTGACGTAAAAGTCTTTGGCCTTGCTCAGGACTCTGATGGGTACCGTGATGATTTTCATGAACTTGTTCTGGCTATTCACCTTGGTCTTCCTCATGTTCTGCACAACTTTTACGTGATACAAAAACTACTGAATTATCTGTTGGGGGACCCGAAATTTTTTGCTGCGAAAATCCGGTTTTAGGAGGGAAGAGAAAAACTTTAATGGAGAAAAATATGAGAGAGAGGCGGAGTTGGGTGTGATGCAAGGAAACTTGGGTTTTATACAAATGGTTTTGTAGAAGGTGACCCAAAAATAACGTGGTTGAGTAGAGCATATGAACGTGAAGGTGGAGGGTTTAGACTTTTCAAAACCCACGATGGAAAGTTTAATAAAATACAAAATAAAGAATTTGGGAGATAAGAACAAAGAGCTGGTCTGGGTTTGTTTAATTAATCAAAATGATAAAGTCGGCCAAAATTGAAAACGAAGGTTTAAATTGACTAGGAAATTTTCAAATTTGACTTCTTATTTATTTACTTGATTTTACTTTATGTTCTTAATAAATAATGTTCCCACTCCTTTTTAATTTTATGAAGAATTTGTTCATTTTTAATAAGGATAATGTTATTTACGAACATATTTTTACTTTTCACACACTTTATTACTTTTTTGTCATTGATTTTCAATTTATGTGATTTAACGGGTGAAAATTGAGATAGATCTGTGAAAAATAAAAATGAATGTGTGGATATATAACACAACTCTTTAACAATTAGATCGAATAAATAAAAAAATCGAGAAACAAACTTTAACGTATATGTGTTAAAAAAAAATATAGGGAAACTTTGGACACGGTCCCTATCAATGAATATTCTTTGATTGAAACCTTGTTGGTTTTCAATTTTTGATCCAAGTCCCTGAAATTAATGTGATAATTTATTTCTACGTACGTTACTATATTTTTTTAATTAAAAATTGAAATTTATAGTTGTTTATATTAATGATGTAACAGCCCGTCCCAGAATTATTTTATCGATGATGCGAAATGACGGGATTGCCCTTAACTTTGCTATGGTATGTGACATTATCTTTGGTTTTATTGTTCTATCCTAAGTTTTGGAAAATTTATTTGGAAAATAATTGTTATGGTTTTGTGTGGTTAGGGTTGTTAACCACACACCTAACTATCTATCTCTCTCTCTCTCTCTCTCTCTCTCTCTCTCTCTCGGAACACCCTCCCCGTGCACTGTGCACGTACGGACGGAGTTGGAACTCGTCCATTTCTTTACAGATCGAAGCCCAAAAGGTAAGATTCTTGATCCTTGTTAACCCCTGAGTAGTTTGGTACCAAAATTGGAGCTTGTAACCCTCGGATTAGGCGTGAAATCCTAACCCCGAAAATGTGCACTGTTCATGCACACGTAAAATCTTGCATTTCAGGGAATTTCAAGCTCACAGTGAGCTTAAGGAGGTCCTCACGAGTCTCGGGGTACTTCGTTGGTAGAGTTTGGACGTCGGAGGACCGAGATCGAAGGTTTTTAAAGTGTGCCGAGCTATCGAGCTTTCTCAGGTAAAATCCTGTGATTTTCAAGCCTTGAAACTTGTTTAGATGTGTTCTACATGCTTAGAGCTTCATTTTGGTACCAATTTCATGAAAAATGGATGAAAAATGAGTGAGAAACCATTGTTGGAAAAAATACCCAGAATCCGGCGAACCCACCGGCGGCCGGCGAGTCGCCGGAGAAGACGACGGAATATTCCGTCAGTTGGACGGAATATTCCTGACGCCGTCAGTCAAAACTAACTGAAACTGTTAGGAGTTAACGGAATATTCCTGGAATATTCCTGACGGCGTTAACTGACGCCGTCAGTGTGCCTGGCACGTGCCCGCGCGTGGCCGGCGCGTCTGGCCGTGCCTTCGCCGGCGCGTGGCGGCGCGTGGGTGGTCGGAAAATTTTTCTAAAAATATGGGAATGTTCCTGAGATTGTGTAGGTCACGGTGGTATATTCATATACCCAATTTGAGCAATATATGAGAAGTTATTAGCGAAAGTTGGTTATGTGCGTAATTAACGTTATTTCGGTTACTTCTCATATAGGCGAGGCTTATGCGGAAGACGAGCACAGTCGAGAAAGGCTAAGGGGTTATGACCCTTCGATATAACTGTGAGTGGGCAGTTTATTTCAGTATATATATATACTTAACGTTTTCCTAGAAATTGATTTTTGAATGAAAGTATATTTTGAAATACCATGCATAGAAATTATATGAGATATGTGAATTGATATTTATATGATGCATATATGTGAATTGGTGCTGTGGACGCACAGGTGAGTATCAGGTGAGTTACATTTGGTGTATTAAATTGTTGGATGTGATTTATGTTGATAGCTCATAACCTGCACCCCTGGTGTTAGTGCTTATGTTATTCACCGCATCACACGCTCACCTTGGATCCAAGTAGATGCTAGTCGTACAGACCACTGGAGGTGGTTCCGACATGCTAGTCGTACAGACCATTAGAGACGGTTCCGACTAGTAGGTGACCTTAGATTATGTGCACAGATGATTGATGAGAGAAGCACTAGAGCGTATTATTACACCATCCGAGTCGTACAGACTACTATAGGTAGTTCCGACTCATGTGCAGCGTAGTGCCGTACAGGTCGCAGTTGGCGACTCCGGCAGGGCCGTACAGGTCGCAGTTGGCGACTCCGGCAGGGCCGTACAGGTCACAGTTGGTGACTCCGGCTGGATTGGATATTGAGCTTTAGAATCAGCCGTACAGGACCACTGCAATGTCTCCGGTTGAATTATTATTTCACCTGATTTATGCTGATGCATCCATATTATGTTTTTGGCACATGGCATGGCATATTTTTCTGAAAAATGATGAAGAATGGTGTTTTGAGATTTCTGAAGCTATATATATTTATATATGCTATTTTCTGAGAAAGTATACAGATTTTACAGTGAGGGGATATATATATGTTGATAAAGGAAAGATTTTGAAAGACTTATTTTACTGACCCACTCACCTTGTTTTGCGCCCCTCCAGGTTCGAGTTAGAGCAGAGCTTTGGTGGCCCCGAGGAATCCAACGGTATTCTGACAGAATTCACAATGGTATTTAAAAGCTTCCGAACTGTGCAAATGGTTACGTCACTCTCACGTGACGGCCAGCACGCCCTCCTTCGGGACGGGGTGTGTCAGTTGGTATCAGAGCTTAGTTTGCAGTCCTGTACATCTTGAGAATTCTCTAGTGTTTTCTGTCAGAACTATACCGCCTCGTTGTGAGCCACGTCGTTTGGTTGAGTCTAGTTTTCCCTATTTAGCTCAGTTATGGGAAGCTAGTACTAATGTGACTCGGTCTATTATCCAAAGGATTTTTTTTCTCTTAGGACTAGATATAAGTTGATGCTGAATCACTTTATGGAAAATGAATGACCTGAGAGAGCAGGTCGATGGTTTAATCAGTTGGAAAAAGGTGCTTTAGATTATGCAAGTCAAGGGAATCCTTCTTTTGACGGTAGGTCAAGACGACTACCTGATTTCTGAGCATTGAATTTGCATCCTGATGGAGATAGGAGTCTTATATGATGTCACCGGAGGAAATAGCTATTTGAGAGTTGTTTAAAGAATTGTTTAAGGAAAGGTTTAGTCCTCCGATATAAATGGAAGGTAAGAAGTGAGAGTTTGCAATTTGAGACAAGGAAAGATGACGACAAATGAGTACTATGGAAAGTAGCGGAGTTTTCTTGTTATCATACGGATGTTGTTAATCCGGTCGAGGTGTTATGTTGTTTTAAGCTGGATAATAAGAGGAATTGGCGTTCTTTGACGACCACTATTTATTGTGCTTCTTACCAGGAGTTTTACGAGATGTTGTTGAGAATTGTGGACTCTGAGGTTATGCTCAGCGAAAGTAAAAAGGAATAAGAAAAGAATGGGAATTGGAGGAAAGACGATAAAGGTATTGATCCGTCATCTCAAGGACCTCGTAAGACTCAGAGCTTCAAGAGAAGTGAAGCTAATTCTAGTTCTTCCAGCTGAGGTTTTTGTGCCACTGGTCAGAGGTATGGTGGTAGATTCACTGGTGATTCCAGATTTCAGAGACAAGGTGATTCAGATAGAGGGAATGTACCTTTGTGTCGTAGGTACAATAATGGACACTTTGGAGAGTGTAGACAAGAAAGTAATGGATGCTTTACATGTGGATAAATGGAACATAGAGCTGCAAATTGTCCCCAGAATCAGTAAATGCCTCCGTAGTCTTCTTTGCCACCACTAGCACTGATTCCGCAGGTACCTGGATCTAGAAATTTTGGTTAGATGAGCCGTGGTGTGCAGGATTAGAGTCGTACAGGTCACTAGAGGTGACTCCGACTTATATACTAGCAAGGATCGATGGGTTATGAGTACAGCCGCACAGGTCATATTAGATGACTCCGGCTGGGTGAACGAGCTATAGGTTCAGTCGCACAGGTCATACTAGCTGACTCCGGCTGATATTTTCCTTGTTATTGTTGATGTTGCCAAAGAGAGTAATGATGGAGCACGATCGAGGCATGCATATGTAATTCTAATGAAGGGCAAGATGGTAATGTTGTATTCTTGAGGATTGTTGCTTACTTATCGAGACAACAGTGAGTTATCGTTATTGCGGGCTGCAGACCGTAATATCCATAACTTATTGTTGGATTCGTTAAGCGAGTGAACAAGTAGGTCATCCTACGTTAGTATGGTGTTATTCTGAGTGTCCAGTGATGGTGAAAGATGTTGTTATGCGTATGAATCTTATCCAGTTGGATATTGTGGATTTGATGTGATTTTTGGCACAAATTGGTTGCATTATGATTATGCCAAGATAGATTGCTACGGGAAATCAGTTGCTTTCCATCGACTTGGGTGACCAGAGGTTACTTTTGGGGGATGCAAAGTGTAGTGAGGTATGCCGTTAGTTTTGCTGTGAGAGCAAAAAGATTATTATTGAATGGCTACCTAAGATATTTAATTCATGAGGTACTTAGAGATATTGCTTTGAGTAGTGTGAAAGAGGTCAAGGTGATTAGACATTTCCTGACGTTTTCCTTGAGAATTTACCTGGATTGCCGCCAGGCAAAGATGTGGAGTTCTCTATTAATTTGTTTCCAGGTACGGACCTTATATTAGAGATTAGTTCATGATGAATTAAGGGAATTGAAATGTCAGTTGCAAGAATTGGTTGATAAAAGTTCCATTCAACCTAGTATGTCGTCATGGAAAGCCCAGTTTATTTATGAAAAAAAAAAAAAAAAAAAAAAAAAAAAATGTGGACATTAAGGCTATACATTGACTATGGAAAATTGAATCGAGTAACGATTGGGAATCGTTGTTCATTATCGCGTATTAATGATTGTTTAATCAGCCTAGAGGTGCCTGTGTATTTTCAAAGATTGATTTAAGGTTTGGTTATTAACCAATTGAAGATTTAGTGAGGATGTCCCTAAGATAACTTCCAGGACTTGTTATGGTCTAATGAGTTTTTGATAATGCTATTCGGATTGACGAATGCGCTTGCTGCTTTCCTGAGTTTGATGAATCAAATATTTCGAGAATATCTCGTCAGGTTTGTGTTTGTTTTCATTGACGGTATTCTGATATACTCTAATACTAGAACAGGACGTGCTAGACATTTTAAAGTGGTATTACAAAGTTTGAGGGGTCGTCGATATATTCTAAGCTTAGTGAATGCCAATGTTGGATGAATCAGGTGGCATTTCTGGGACATGTTATACCTACTTAAAGTATTCAAGTGAATTCTTTAAAGGTAGCAGAAGTTGAGAATTTGGAACAATCGCGAACTGTGACTAAGATTCGGAGTTTTCTTAGCTTCACAGGTTATTATGGACGGTTTGTGAAAGATTTTTCAGTCATTACCCTGCCATCGACGAGATAGACGAGAAAAGAGGTTAAGTTTGAGTGGGATGAAAATGGTGAATAAAGTTTTCAACAGTTGAAGTATTTCCTCACCTATGTACTTGTGTTAGTGCTCCCAGATGATAGCGGAAGTTATGAGGTCTATACGGATGCTTCTTTGAGTGGTTTGAGATGTGTATTGATACAAGATAGGGTAATTGCTTATTCTTCGCGGCAATTGAACTTCATGAGATGAATTACCCTAATTATGATTTGGAATTAATCGCTATCCTCTTGGCTTGAAGATTCGGAGAAATTATCTTTATGAAGAAAAGTGTAAGTTTTGTATGGATCGTAAGAGTTTCCAATATTTGTCTTCTCAGAGGGATCTTGATTTTAGATAACGAAGCTGGGTTGAGTTGTTTAGTGATTATGATTGCACGACCAGGTGATTGTGCAAATGCTTGGGCTGATGTACTTAGTATGAAGACTCTTGTGAGAATAAATGCTTTGTATACTTGTTATATTCCTCTTCTTGCGGATTTTAGATCTACTGGAGTAAAGTTGGAAATAGAAGAACGAGAAGAAGCCTTGCTTGCTAGTATCCAAGTTAAGCTTATTTTAATTAATCGTATACTCGATGCCAGAGAATTGATGAAGAAACCAGGAATTCATTTAGGCAAAGAATATCGAGAAAAAGAAAGATCTCAGAGTTAGAGAATCAGATGGCATGTTTATGCAAGAGAACAAGATGTATGTGCTTAATGATGTGGAATTAAAGAAAGCAATTTTTGGACGAAGTACACTGTTCAGCTTCTACAATGCATCCCGGAAGTATTGAAAGGTATCATACCATTTAACCATTTTACTATTAGCCGGGTATGAAAAGAGGAATTTTGGGTATGTAAGTAAATATATCATATGTCAGTAAGTTAAAACGGAAAGAAAGAAGCCTTTGGATTACGTGTACAACTTCCTCGTTCACGAGATGGGTATGATGGAAATTGAGGTGATAGTTGATCGGTGTACTAAGTAACGTATTTTACTCCAGTGAAGAGCAGCAACCTTTCCAAACAAGTGCAACGGTTAATTATTTGCTTTAATTAATTGTTTTATGGAAAAGAGATTTGGACTTACGAATCTGTTGAGCTTTTGGGTATGTTGGTCACTTCTAAGTTCTAGGTAACTTTTCAAGAAACTTCGGATACAAGATTACTTTATAGTGCAGCATATCATCTTCAGACAGAGACAGGATCATTCAGAATTTGGATGATATACTAAGATCTTCGGTATGGTAGTTTGGTGATGCTTGGATTAAAAGTTGAATTTAATGGAATTTGCCTACAACGATAACCTTCATTCGAGTAGTGGTAGGACACCACTTGAGGCATCTTATGAGAAAGCTTGTTGTACATCTTCATGTTGTCAGAGGTTGGTGAACGAGTTTTAGTAGGCCCTGAGTTAGTGGAAGAGATTACTCAAAACATTCAGGTGATTAAGTCTAACCTGAAAGCGACACAAGATCGACAAAAGAGCTTAGCAGTCATGCACGCTACCGATAGAGTGTACAAGGTCGGTTATTGGGTATTCTTGAAGTTATCGCCTTGGAAGGTGTTGTTCGATTTGGGAAGAAAGGAAAGTGGAGTCCTAGGTACATCGGGCCGTACCAGATCACCGAGCGGGTCGGTGAAGTTGCTTACAGACTTGAGTTACCGCCAGAGCTGTCTAAAGTACATAATGTGTTTCATGTATCGATGCTTCGACATTATGTCTCAGATCCTTCACATGTGATACCTCATCAACCTTTGGAGATTGGTTCAGATTTGACTTATGATGAGGGGCCAGTGACTATATTGGGTTGGAAAGAGAAGACCCTGAGGAATAAGACGGTGCAGCTGGTTAAAGTTTTGTGGAGGAACCATTCAGGAGAAGAAGCTACGTGGGAGACGGAGGATCGATTGAGAGAGATGAACCCGAGGTTGTTTTATGGGTATTAGTGGATGATTTTGATTATGTAAATTTCGGGGACGAAATTTTTATAAGGTGGGTAGATTGTAACAGCCCGTCCCAGAATTATTTTATCGATGATGCGAAATGACGGGATTGCCCTTAACTTTGCTATGGTATGTGACATTATCTTTGGTTTTATTGTTCTATCCTAAGTTTTGGAAAATTTATTTGGAAAATAATTGTTATGGTTTTGTGTGGTTAGGGTTGTTAACCACACACCTAACTATCTCTCTCTCTCTCTCTCTCTCTCTCGGAACACCCTCCCCGTGCACTGTGCACGTACGGACGGAGTTGGAACTCGTCCATTTCTTTACAGATCGAAGCCCAAAAGGTAAGATTCTTGATCCTTGTTAACCCCTGAGTAGTTTGGTACCAAAATTGGAGCTTGTAACCCTCGGATTAGGCGTGAAATCCTAACCCCGAAAATGTGCACTGTTCATGCACACGTAAAATCTTGCATTTCAGGGAATTTCAAGCTCACAGTGAGCTTAAGGAGGTCCTCACGAGTCTCAGGGTACTTCGTTGGTAGAGTTTGGACGTCGGAGGACCGAGATCGAAGGTTTTTAAAGTGTGCCGAGCTATCGAGCTTTCTCAGGTAAAATCCTGTGATTTTCAAGCCTTGAAACTTGTTTAGATGTGTTCTACATGCTTAGAGCTTCATTTTGGTACCAATTTCATGAAAAATGGATGAAAAATGAGTGAGAAACCATTGTTGGAAAAAATACCCAGAATCCGGCGAACCCACCGGCGGCCGGCGAGTCGCCGGAGAAGACGACGGAATATTCCGTCAGTTGGACGGAATATTCCTGACGCCGTCAGTCAAAACTAACGGAAACTGTTAGGAGTTAACGGAATATTCCTGGAATATTCCTGACGGCGTTAACTGACGCCGTCAGTGTGCCTGGCACGTGCCCGCGCGTGGCCGGCGCGTCTGGCCGTGCCTTCGCCGGCGCGTGGCGGCGCGTGGGTGGTCGGAAAATTTTTCTAAAAATATGGGAATGTTCCTGAGATTGTGTAGGTCACGGTGGTATATTCATATACCCAATTTGAGCAATATATGAGAAGTTATTAGCGAAAGTTGGTTATGTGCGTAATTAACGTTATTTCGGTTACTTCTCATATAGGCGAGGCTTATGCGGAAGACGAGCACAGTCGAGAAAGGCTAAGGGGTTATGACCCTTCGATATAACTGTGAGTGGGCAGTTTATTTCAGTATATATATATACTTAACATTTTCCTAGAAATTGATTTTTGAATGAAAGTATATTTTGAAATACCATGCATAGAAATTATATGAGATATGTGAATTGATATTTATATGATGCATATATGTGAATTGGTGCTGTGGACGCACAGGTGAGTATCAGGTGAGTTACATTTGGTGTATTAAATTGTTGGATGTGATTTATGTTGATAGCTCATAACCTGCACCCCTGGTGTTAGTGCTTATGTTATTCACCGCATCACACGCTCACCTTGGATCCAAGTAGATGCTAGTCGTACAGACCACTGGAGGTGGTTCCGACATGCTAGTCGTACAGACCATTAGAGACGGTTCCGACTAGTAGGTGACCTTAGATTATGTGCACAGATGATTGATGAGAGAAGCACTAGAGCGTATTATTACACCATCCGAGTCGTACAGACTACTATAGGTAGTTCCGACTCATGTGCAGCGTAGTGCCGTACAGGTCGCAGTTGGCGACTCCGGCAGGGCCGTACAGGTCGCAGTTGGCGACTCCGGCAGGGCCGTACAGGTCACAGTTGGTGACTCCGGCTGGATTGGATATTGAGCTTTAGAATCAGCCGTACAGGACCACTGCAATGTCTCCGGTTGAATTATTATTTCACCTAATTTATGCTGATGCATCCATATTATGTTTTTGGCACATGGCATGGCATATTTTTCTGAAAAATGATGAAGAATGGTGTTTTGAGATTTCTGAAGCTATATATATTTATATATGCTATTTTCTGAGAAAGTATACAGATTTTACAGTGAGGGGATATATATATGTTGATAAAGGAAAGATTTTGAAAGACTTATTTTACTGACCCACTCACCTTGTTTTGCGCCCCTCCAGGTTCGAGTTAGAGCAGAGCTTTGGTGGCCCCGAGGAATCCAACGGTATTCTGACAGAATTCACAATGGCATTTAAAAGCTTCCGAACTGTGCAAATGGTTACGTCACTCTCACGTGACGGCCAGCACGCCCTCCTTCGGGACGGGGTGTGTCAAATGAGATTTTAAATATAAAAAAACCACAATTTGTGGGATTAAAAATATTAAAATATAAATATATTATTGTGTGTGTGTGTGTATATAAACATGGGTACATTCATCAAAATTAACCAAAAAATTATTGTATCAAAACATGGGTACATTCTTCAAAATCACAAAAAATAAAAAAATTAAAATATATATATATATATATATATATATATATATATATATATATATATATATTAGGCTTAGTAAAATTAGTAAATTTCTTCAATTAAACTTAACATGGATACAATCTCAAATCAAAGAAAAAAGAATGTACCCATATAAGTTTAAAAATGGATTAGAAAAAAATTGAATAGATTTTATATAAAAAAAATGGTACATTTTACATATAACAAATTGGTATATTTAAGAATGAATAGATTTTAAGATTAAAAATTTGAAAAAAAAAATTACATGAATAGTACATATAATTAGCATGGGTACATTTAGCAAAATTAAAAATGGGTACAAATAAATAAAAAAATATGGGTACAAATACAAATAAAACTTTATAAAATATGGGCACAAAAAGAAATTAATATATGGGTACAAATTAAAACTGAAAATAAAATTGGTACAAATTAAAACTGAAAAGAAAATTGGTACAAATTAAAAAAGGGTTGCAAATTAAAAATGGGTACAAACTAAAAATAAAAATATATGATAAAAATTTAACCATAAATATAAATATACTAATTGTTACATTTTTAACATTAAATAAATATATTTAGAAATAAAAAATATTTATTATTGAAATAATTAATGATGTTATTAATACCAAGGACCTTGACCAAAAAATGAAAAGGAATAAGGTTTTAATCAAATGAGTAGCAAAAAGAAGGATGAAAACCTAATTTCTCCAAAAATATAATTGTACACAAAAATGAATTATTTTATTCGTCTCGTCAGAAATGATTTCTTTATAAGAAAAACTAATGAAAATAGCTTGAAAACTTTGAGTTTTAACGATAAGGACAAAATAAAGAATAAAATGAATAGTATCAAGATTGACTTTTTAGTATAAAAATGTGATTTTTTGTTAAAGTGAACAGTACTATGTGCTTTTCGTTAAAATTTCATTCTTTATATCCCTTTCATGGCAATTCTGTGTCAAGATAATCAACTTAATAAAAAATTCAGTCAATTGCTGCTTCTGTAATGACTGCTAAGAGCTTACTGGAACTATTGTATTGTTGAATTAGTGAGTCAGTGTCCTCAGCAGCAATACCATGGCAGACATTGACTCTGTCACAGTATATATGAACTGGTTCTCTCTGGTTTTAGGTAAGATTGAATATTTTAGACAAACTTAAGAGGAAGTTTTCGTTGATACCGTCATAAAGTGTTACTAATTCTTTTATGAGAAGATGTATGGTTGTTTCCAAATATAAAGTTTATGACATCATAGGATTATGTGACAAGCAAAATAAAACGTAAAACTCATTTTTTATTATACTAGATAATATCTATCATATAAAAGGGAAATCCATAGGCCGGCTCGCCAACATATTTATACAATTTGGGGGCGTTTATTGTTGTATTTTATTATTTACGATTGACTATAATATTTATAAGTATTTTGAATTGTAGCCAAGTCTCATGCAGTCATGGTACAATAGAGTAAGGGTCTATATATCCAAAGAAGTGTTAGGCATAAAAGAGCCGTTTCCAACGGCAGCCGGCCAACATATTTATATAATTTATGGGCGCCCATTGCTTCTAGGTAATGATTGCAATTAGGTACCAGCCGCATTTAACATGCTTTTAAGTTTGTAACTAGCATGGACACCAAAGTTTGACGTTTAAAAGATGCATGTGATGTGACAATTCTTGTTTGCATGTTATGACGTGGCAAGTTTCCAATATACTTCACAAAAATGAGCGAAGACTGAGAATTTGGGCCCAAAAATTCCATAATTTGCGTCAAAGCTCAGCAGTCCAACATAAAGCCCAATACTTCTGGCTCAAAATAAGACTTAGGTAAGTCCAATCATGTCCAACTATAAGTCTATTAGTAAAAAAATTTAGTTCATTATATGTAATTATGAATTTTTAAGTGTGGTTAGCGCTACGATCTAATGGTATTCCTCTTCACTTGTAAGTGAAAGGTCTTAAGTTCGATTTTCGCCAAAGGTGAATTTGAACCATATTATTGCTAGCTTATTGTGAGGCTAAGCTCACCTTCCTCCTCTTATAATAAGAATCGAAGACATGGCTCATATTTTATAGACATACGGTATAATAGTAATGAGTAAATTTCACGTCTTGGCGGCGAAAATTCATCAGACATCTTGTTGCACCCTCTGCGCGGTGGGGTGGTACTGTGGATGAAATGCTCACGCTTGATTCAGGAAACACACTAGGATCGCATTGGCGCGGTAAGAGAGGAGCTCAGAGAGCAACCTTTGGCTGATGCCAAACCCTAAAATATTTGGTCGGAACCGGCTTGTCATCACCCAAAATGCTACATATTCGGCCTATGATATCCCGCAGTTTCTCGACAACATTGAACTTCGAGGTGTTCATCCTTTCAAAACTAGGGTTTTGGGTTTAACAGAGGAGCTGGTAGCTCCTGAGGTGGTGTGAAGACAGCAGAGACTTTGTTCTATGGAAGCAATGGTTTCGATGAGCAGCCTGAGATCGTTCACGGGGATGGAGATGGGACTGTGAACATGGTGAACTTGTTGGCACATGAATCTCTGTGGTCCGATACGAAAAATCAAACTCTGAAAACGATCAGAGTTCCGGCAATACTCAAAGATGAAGATGCATTTCTGGTATTAATTCCTAATCAAGTTTTGTTGAGAATGCAAGTGTTAAATGAATTGATAGTTATGCGGGGATGCTAGCCATCATCTCTTCCGGACGTCACCACTCCATCGCCTTCAACTGGCCAAGAACATGGAAGATTGAAATCGATGGAGTTGGACGACCCGGAGCAATTATTCACAAGGCAAGAGACTGCTGCAATCATTCAAGCAATAACAAGTTTAATGTAAAAACTGAACTTGTAACTATTACTCAATTCCGTTGACACGGATAAAAGTACGAGTTATCTGTCAATTAAACTAAATTCAACAACTATTGCCCAAAAAAACAACTAAATTCAAAGGCTTACAAGTTACAATTGAAGAGCAGTCTGCATTACTAATATCACAAATCTGCCAAAGAAAGTGCACTACTGTCCTTTAGAGTCTTGCGTGCACGCCAAGATACGTCAGAAGCTGTCTTTGATGTTCCCATCTGTAAATTTGAGGAAAGAATTACGGGTATTAGTAGATTAAGCAAGTTCTGATATCGGATTACAAAGTAGAACAAAAATAATAGTTCCGTTCACAATTCATTTGCTTAACCAATGTCTAAGGCAACAATTTGGAAAAAGAAAAGTAGCTTTGTTGTTAAAAATGAAAGTTGTAGTTTTTTTTAGATTCTAGAGTTACTTGCATAAAGCCAGAGGAAAGTTCACCTTGGTCTCCATATGCCAGTAATCTCGCCACAAGCTCGAATCTTGGTCATAAGTCTGAAGTGCAGAAAAATACAACTTCCGGGCATTTTCAAGACCAGTTTTATCACCATTTGATGCAAGGTTTGTTTCCAATTCTATGCAGGTCCTAAATAGAACTAGCCCAGGGCGTGGTAAAGCCGTAAAGCTGCAATTCAATCAATGCAAACGTAGACACTTCTTCGTAAGCAAACTGCATAATCTAAGATGAAATAGAATAATGTAGAGTTATTAAGGATGAAATGGCCTACCGCTTATACATCACTCTAGCATGCACAATTCCATCTTTTTGAAGAACAAAATTCACAATAATAGAAGAGAGGGAAAATCCTTCGTCACTGCCACGATATTTAATTAACGATGTAACAGCAACCTCAACCAACATGTCAAAATAATGTTTTTGACTGGCAAAGAATTTAAGGGCCTGCAACAGGAGATAATGTTAAAGCGTCTCATCAAGATAATTGGTAATTTACACACTGTCATATCGGAGTTCATCAAATTGAAAGGTGTGGATACAATACCATTACCCACAAGCTCTCGGCTTCTGAAATTGACAGTCTTGTCAAACCATCTTTTACAAGTTCAAAGATCGATAGCAGCTTATCTTTGCTCGAAGAAATAAGATCCCTTGTCGAGTGCTTCATTTCTATAGAGGCCCATAATACCCGCACCTTTGCTGAATTTGGAAATTTTCCACAACAAAGATTGTGT
Organism: Heteromeles arbutifolia; assembly: GCA_024362995.1. Classification (NCBI taxonomy): domain Eukaryota; kingdom Viridiplantae; phylum Streptophyta; class Magnoliopsida; order Rosales; family Rosaceae; genus Heteromeles; species Heteromeles arbutifolia. Next base: position 5,947,348 of record JANCRC010000013.1, on the reverse strand, counting down.
GCCAGTTTCCGAGCTTCATCCACTCTTCCAAGTTGCAAATATAATGAAATATGCTCACAGGCAAGTTCCTCATCAGTGCACCCGATTGTATCAGCCTTTTGGTAAAGACCCAAAAGACGTGAAACATAACTAGCAGATTGATTGTCTAGAGAAGTCTCGTTGTCTCCTACTAGAAGAGCTCCAGCACCCATGAGAAACTTTGCATAGTGCTTGAACATTTTGGCCGAAGGCAAAACTTGTATGGCATCCTCATAGACCTACCCATAGCATGACATTCGTTTTATTCCTCAAACATTTATAGATAGGGACATAAGATATATCCAGATGGAGTCTAATTCAGTTTCAAATATAGCATGGATGTTAACCAATTACTCAATAGAAGAATAAATAAACGACTTCAAAAGTGCAGGATTTAATCAGTAATACATGCATTTAATACCTGAATGGCTTTTCCCATACAAGAAAATGTTATTTCTTCACCCGTCTCCTCCTGTGTACTTGCTGGATTGTATTCAAATTTAGCAAGCCAATCCCAATACTCTGGTTCTGTTGAGAAGTCTCTCTTCATGTCACTTAGTACTTCCTCACGCATTTCCCCAGATTTAGCCAAGTTGATAGATTTCAAGATCTCTAAAAACCGCTTTCTAAGGGTAAAGCTAGAGGAAAGAGCTTTAACTGCTTCACTGTATATGGTTTTTATCACGCCAAAACCTACCTCTTGTAACTTATCAACTTTCTTCCTTGATTTGCTTTCTTCGATATCTGACCCTTCATTATTTTCATCATTTTCTCTTTCTTCATTGAGGGGCATGTATAAATCTTTGTTTTCACTTTTCCACTGTTGCTCATCAGCACTAATCTTATCACGAACCAGACTGCCCTCATCCTCTCCAAGAGCAACCTTTCGAGCCTTTAGTTTATTAAGGAATGTGAGTTCCATCCGGAGATACTCTAACCAAAGATCTTCTGAATTTTTGCAAAATCTCAACCCCTGTAGCATTGTATTACGGGCAGCTTCAACATTTGAGAAGTTGTCGAATTCCCAAGCTGCTTTATAAATCCAAACAGATGGCTGCTTGGAATGAAACCCAATTACCTTATTCAAGACCTACAAAACAATCCCAAATCCAAGAAAAATAAATCTACAGAACAAGTTTGAATGCAGTAATCAATACTGAACTTTGAAGTTAAATTCACTCCAAAAAACAAGAACCGTTAACAATTACCTCCTTGATCCTACCATTTCGTCGCTCTTTACAAAAGTCAAGGTAGCGAAACCAGAGTTCAAGATCGCCAGTAAACCTAGTGACGGCAAGCCTATAAATATCAAGAATCCTCCTGACGCCAGCAAAGTCCGAAACCGACTTCCTCTTCCTCTTCTTCTTCTTCGTCTCCTCGTTATCTTCCCGCTCAGGCAACTTTGCCTTTTTCCTCAAGCGCCTAAGCTTGTCGACCTTAGTCTCGTAGTCAATGTAGGCAAGGTAGTCCTCCTTGAGTGGGCTCGGCCGCTTGAGCCGGAATTCAAAATTGCGACGCTGCTTGACAATCTCAGCAAGCTCACGTCTCGTGAAGAGTTCCTCCTTCTCCAGGTCGTCCAACTCCGGGAGCATACGCTCCATCCGGTACTGGACCACATCCGCCATTTTTCCTTACAGCTGAGCGAGTCGGCTGCCGGAATCCAACTGGGAATATAAAATCATGTCAACAACAAATTGCTGACAAATAACAATCTCTCAACCATCTGCTTTCTAACCATGCAAGCCGGTAACAAACAAAGTGGCAGCTTCGTAAAATCGTCGAGCTACATGTCGGATTACTACAACAAGCATTCTACCCAGAACCCCAAATTCAAAACCCTAATTTTAAAAACACAATTTCAATTCCCAGAAGTAAATTTACAATCTTTGGCTTAAACTGGAAAGAATCAGCCGCTCATCAATCACAAAAAAAATTTTAAAAAAAAATTGAAGAAAAAAAAAGAAACCAAATTTCTTGGTCAGACAGAAGAAAATGAATGCGATGAGCTGAGAAACTTAGATACGAACCTGTTAGCTTCAGAGAGACTGCAATGGAACTGAGCGCTGCTGACTGCTGAGGTAGAAAATCGAGAAAGAAGACACGCCTAGGGATTTAGGCGGTTTGTTATTTTATTTTTTATTTTTATTTTTTAGGGTTTTAGGGGTTTAAGCGACGTAGTAGAAGTGGGCTAAAATTTGGGCTTCGGTGGGCTTAACGTCAAACGCAGTTTCACCAGAATTACTAAGCGACCATGATGATCTCTGGTACATTCTGCTTTTTCTTTTCTTGGTACTATAACAGATGCTGCTATGTCACAGCAATTTATTACCCTTAAAATTTAAGTGTATTTTTAATTCAAATTCTTTTTCGTTTCAGGTCAGACCTTATTTTTTTCTTTCATCTCTCTTATTGAAGTGCAGTCTTCACTTCCCCTCCTCATTCTATCAACTTTTGAAGTGGGATCATATCGATGGACTCAATAAACGAAGATAGGTGAAGTGTGGAATAAAATGCACAGATTACTTTGTACAAGTGCACGAGCCATCGCTTCGAAACTATGCTTCACATTTTGTATTTTGTAATACATATCTTTTTTAACAAAATTGTGTTGATAATATATAAGAAAATTATTAGTCGCACTCCAAAAATTTAATTGTACACTCTCGTATTAGATTCGGATAAGTTACAGTTTGCACCTTTAAGTTTGGATGCAATTACAACTTCATACATCATTTTTAAAACATTTCAACGTCATACACAAAGTTTAATTTTAATTGCAATGTCATACATTTGTTTGTCAATTCGTTAACTTAAATGTTAAGTAATGATGTGGTATGTGTAACACCCCGCCCCTGATATACTTATTTCGAGAAATATTATCGGTGATAGGCCCAAACTAAACTCTTGTTTAGTTAACTACCGTTAAAATCCGATTCTCTACTTCAAATTTCCTATCCCTCTCATTATATTATGTTTGACATTTAGAACTCGTTTGGATATGCTTTTAAAATGACTGAAAGCGCTTTTGGTGAAAATGTTTTTGTAACCAATTCTTAGTAAAAATGCAATTAAATTATGGAAAAGCACTTAAAGTGATTCCTGTAAAAATGACTGAAAGCGCTTTTGGTGAAAATGTTTTTGGAACCAATCCTTAGTAAAAATGCAATTAAATTATGGAAAAGCACTTAAAGTGATTCCTGGAAGAAGCACATAACTGGTGCTTCTTGCAGAAAGCACTTTAAGTACTTTTGGAACCAAAATATATTTTCTCTAAAAGCGCTTTCAGTCATTTTAAAAGCACATCCAAACGAATCCTTAAGAGCAATTCCACCCCTAAAGACTTTGCGCCAACACCCAGCGCATTTATCCACTCAAGTGAACAGTAATAGACCCCAATGAACAGTAATAGACCAAAGCATCTCCACTCTTAACAAAAAATAGCCTAGTCAATTTTATTAAAATATTATTATTTTTTATTAGAAAATAATAATTTGGTTTTTTACATTCCGACTTCTTCTGGAAATGGACCTCCTCCTCACCACACCAACGCTCCGTACACCCACCAAACTACTCACCACACCAACGCTCCCCCAAAAATGGACCTCCTCCTCCTGGAAAAGAACCTTTTGGGTCTCTCCGTGGCAAGAAATTCAAGCTCCCGCCTAGTCCCATACCCGTACTCGTTTTTGGAAACTGGCTCCAGGTCGGCGATGACCTTAACCACCGTAATCTCATCGACCTCGCCAAGAAATCCGGCGATTGCTTCCTCCTCCGCATAGGGCAGTGCAACCTCCTCCTCGTCTCCTCGTCGGAGCTCGCAAGGGGAAGGTGGACATGGTGTTGAATATATGGATTTATCAGGGGAAGGGGGTTGATGGGGTTCTAAGGATCGGGATGGGGTTCCGGATGAGAGAGACAGTAGCCATGACGTCAACATGGCGTCAAATGAGCCGTCTCCTTCCTCTGTTGATTTTAGGCCGACCTGTGGACTGGCTTGGGCTGGGTGCCAGTCTATTCCACGGGCTGGAGTGAATTGATAAGGTGCTAGCCTGGTTTTTTGAATGAGTGCTGGGCTATTCCACCTCCGATGGAACTGCTCTAATATTTTCCACAAAATATTTTCCCTGAAAATACTTTAGTCATTTTAAAATATCTCTCAAACATGTCCCTAGTTTAGTGTTTTTAATTGTGAAAGAAAAAGTATTTTCCAAAACAAAAGCATAGAAGTTCGGGGGAGGACTGGAAACCCGTGGGGCGGGACCCACCAGAGCGTGGCTTTCATAAAGTGCCAGGCTACCAGCTCAGTTTTTCGTTTGACCGATCCTGATTCCTTGTGCGGTCTAAAGATTTGTAATTTACAATTTCATCCGAACAAAGCAAAATAAATAAATAAATAAACAAACAAAATAAAAAGGGCAAATTTAGTAATTTTTATATTTTGGAGTCCTCGATCGGCAATTTTTGGCTTTCCGGTGTCCGGTTTGACCACTTTCAAGTCTTTTGGATGGGGGATGCAGAGAGTGCGTGTCCTCATGCACTTGCTTTATCTCGCCAAATCAGCTTCCCCCACGTGGCCACGGGAACTGTGCGTCCGAAGACCCAGACACTTTTTCTCTGCATTAAGCCACAATTAATTATTAATTAATTAGCGTTTGCAACTGTGTTTGTGCAGTATTATTGTTTAAAGGTGGATCAGAGCGACGACTGGGAACTGGGAAGTAGAGATTTGGCTATTAAATTAATATTCTTTTTCTTGTTTTATTTTTAATTTTAGCTTTTTGGTGTTAATATTTGTTTTTATTTATTTATTTTTAGGTCCAATATTCTTTTCTTCTTTACAGTACATAATGCACAGTCTTAATGTTGTGGTGGGTTTGCAAATTAGATCAATGGTCAATGGCCCCCACCAAAAAATAGTTCCATATTCCAAATTTCCAACAGGAGCATTTTAGCTCGCTCCGCCGTAACTCAAATGTATGTTCACCGTACACTTCATCGTCTGCCTATGTTATTTTACTTAATTTTAATTAATTTTTTTTTTAAATTGCAAAAGAAATATTTAATATGAAAGTTAACTAAAGTCAAGTAAAAGGACACGCGGCAGATATGAGGTGTATGTTAAGCATACGCCAAAGTTTATGTTAGTGAGCAAAAATATTCCCATTTACAACTCCAACTATGGATTCTTTTGGGGAATAGGATCCTCCCCGAATTCTCTTTGTGGGGATCTAGATGATCAATCAATCGTGTTCGTTCATCGTACATTGTGCGGTTAGAAATACCAGTTTACATGCTCAACTGTTATTACACTATATGTCGCTAACAATCAATTGTAGCTAAAGAAAACAAGTTATTTGTAAGCTTGTAATGTAAAATGAAGATGATCCTACTTGATTGACAAAATTCGTTGCTGAATCAAGGTGCTCTTAAAGTGTGACGATAAACGAGTGATATCAAATCAAATCAAACGAGTGTTAGCTTACAATAATCCATTACAATCACAAATTAACACTCGTAGACGTGGCAAATCAATCCATTAGGTTGGTAATAGTACAAGCTAACACTCGTTTGATTTGATATCATCATAATGTAGATGTGAGTTTGGTAGTGATGATGATGGTGTAAGGTAAAATCAAACTAAATGAGTCTTAATGAGTACTCATTAACAATCCAATGAGTTGATTTGCCACATGTACAACACGACGATCCACCTTTTTAAGGGTTGAGAATACTCACAGAGTCATTCTAGCCTCCTTCCGGCCACCATTTAACTATCTTGTGATTCACTAACGTCATTAATCGAATCTATAATGTACCTTATGAAATATGAGCCTAAAATTTGTTCCTAACCAACCTTGGCGGTTGAAAATAACATTTGCTCACTACCAACTTATTTTCTTATTTGTTCTTTCAAAATTGCATACCAACTAACGTGACAACAAGCAACTAATTCGATAAGGAAAAATATAATTTTCATATGAAAAACATGTACAAGCAAAACCCACTTAATAAATATGATGAGACATTTAATATTTCTATAATTTAATAAAAGTAACTTTAACGAAAAACTCTCAGTATTGTTCACTTTAACGAAAAATCATATTTTTACATTAAAAAGTCAATCCTGATACTATTCACTTTGTCCTTATCGTTAAAATTCAAAGTTTTCAAGCAATTTTTATTAATTTTCCTTTTAATAAAACTACATAAGTTAAAACATTGTCTATTATCTTGAAATATTAATCCAACCATTCTATTCATCAACCCACTATTTTCCTTTAATTGTATGTGGGTTCCTCCAACCATTGTAATATTATTTTATAAGAAAAATAATACATTAAAGAGAATGATTACGGTCACAACCAGTTTCAGTACAGTCAAAAGAAAGACATTTCTTGTCACAGGCGGAAGAGACCCATCCCAAACATGAAAATTATTAAATTTAAATCATGTACTAGTGACTGTGTCTACCGAGAAATTCGCTTATTTGTAGACATAATTCCTTGAAATAGTATACTATCAAACGTAGATACTAGCCATTTGATATCTTCAATGATGTTTTGCAATCGCCAAATAAATACGCAAAACCATTTAATTGTATCAATAATGAGCTTGGAGCGACCTTCAACAATTGTATGTATTTTTTTATTTTTGTATTTTTTTTAAACAACTAATACTAATTTTATGTTAGGCAAATGCTGGTCATAGGTGGTTGAATCTGACCATCGAAGCCAATCCTTGACTAGCTGCACATACCTAACATGATTTGATCGTGGAGAAGAATAACTTAGCTACACTTTAGAATGTTACGATGTCAAGCACTTTAACTTTTGGACATAATAATATGACGGGGCGGATTCGCATTGTTAGTTTTTACATGTGGTTTTTTTTGGTTCCATTTTGTAATGCATTTCAACGATGCAAATCTTTTATTTTTTAGGTTTTCAATTAAAAATCATGTTTACTAAAAGTCACATAAATTTGAAACCATATGACCGTCTAATTAAGAGTTTAGGGTTTTTATATAAACAGTATTCGTTCATTTTTTTCACTACAAATAAATGTTTTAATGGTTTTGAATTTGTCTAGTGTTTTGCTGGATTTGTCTAGTTTTGTGTAAGGATGATCTATGAATGATGCTCCAAAGATAGACAGCTCAGACCGTTGAAATACATTATAGAGTGGATCTCACCAAAACGTGTGTAAACAATTATGTAAATAAAAAATAGTGCTACAGATCCGGCCTCATATGATTTGTTTGAAAACTTTAAATGCTCTTTTGTAGAAAAAATAGTGCTACAGCTCCGGCCTCATATGATTTGTTAGAAAAAATAGTGCTACTATATATATATATATATATTTTTTTTTTTTTTATATATAGAAAACGGCAAATGCTCTTTTGTATTTAGAAGAAAAAAAGACTAGAAAAATTGTAACAAACTAATAATTTTCTCTTTATTTCCGTGGCATAAAAAACAAAGTTATAAAAAGGTGTTTTATGAATTTGTAGTTTATCAGTCAAACACTTTATATTCCAGTCAAAAGGAGCCTTTATCCTAACTTGCATTGGTTGCATAATTGCTTTGGATATCAATAATACCAAAAAATTAAATTAAATTAAATTAAACAAAAAATATATCATCAGATATTTCTGTGACCGAAGCTATGACTGCACGTGTGGTGCACAGTCGTCCAGACCTGAACTTGCCGCCACCGGCTATAGCCGGTCAACCTCACACACAAACCCAAAATTTCCTTAAAAAAAAAAAAAAAAAAAAAACAAATTTATGGGGGTTTTCGTCACTTGCCCCCACAAGGAGACCAGGAGGAGCAGTGGAGGAGACTGCGCGGAAGGAGATAGCTTTATTTTTTTCTGCCTCAATCTTTTTCCTCACTTGCTGTCGATGGTATGCTTCTGAGCTTTTGTTTTTCGTGTAAATTTCAATTCTTTCTGGGAATTTAATTTGGGTCATTTGGGTTGAGTGTTATGGTATGAGTGAATTGTGTACCTTTTTATTGCTTTTTTCCCTGATCTGGGGGGTGTATTTATGATTTCAAACTTTTTGTTGAGCTTGAAGAGGAAGTGAGTGAGTGAGTGAGGAGAGAGAGAGAGAGCTTTGGTATTGGAGGAGGAGGATTACTACTGCTACTTGTTGATGATTTTGCTTGATTTGGTGATGAGAAAATGATGGGTTTTGTGGTAGTGGTGGTGGAGGAGAAGGAAGGTGGGCCATTGAGTTTTGACCATTGAAAAAAGAGATCAGATAAAGTAGGAAAGTTTGGGAGAGAAGGAGGAAGAAATTAAAGGAGATCCTCGTTGGATTTTGATGGTCTTTGTTGGTTGTAATTGTTAATGAGAAGGTTAAGCCAAAGAGAGTAAAGGAGAGAAAAAGAAAAAAAAAACGCTTCCTTCCTCTCTCTCTTTTCCGCACTTTCTCTCTACATTTTCTGCCTTTGGTTTGCCACACGCTTCTTAATCTCCTGATGGGAGGACAGATTGGTCTTCGAGTTGAATCCTTGTTTTCTGGTGTTTTTGGGTTCTGGGGGTGCTGAAGTTGAAATCTGAAATGCCCAGTTGTTGTTTTAGTTGATTTTGTTCTTGATTTGGGGGAAAGGGGTTTTGTAATTGTTTGTGTATCATCCCTCTGGGTGGAAAAGAAGTTGTGGGGAGATGAAGTTTGATGCAGGCAGTGGTGGGCAAGTTCTAGATCTGGAAACTGCGGTGAAAGATGGAATTTTGGGCGGCGGAGGCGGGTTAATTTGCGGCGGCGGAGTTGGTGTTGTGGCGGATACATTGGATCTGAAGAAGATGATTGAGGAGCTGGAGTCCATTGAGATTCCTTCAGTGTTCATCTGCCCGATTTCGTTGGAGCCAATGCAGGATCCGGTGACCCTTTGCACGGGTCAGACCTACGAGAGATCGAACATTCTCAAATGGTTCTCTTTGGGGCACTTTACTTGCCCCACAACAATGCAGGAGCTTTGGGATGATTCGGTCACGCCAAATATGACCCTCCACCAGCTGATTTGCAGCTGGTTTTCGCAGAAGTACGTGGCGATGAAGAAGCGGTCGGAGGACGTGCAGGGGAGGGCTCTTGAGATTTTGGACACATTAAAGAAGGTTAAGGGCCAAGCCAGAGTCCAAGCTCTCAAGGAGCTAAGAAGGGTAGTGGCAGCTCACGCTTCAGCTAAGAACACGGTGGTGGACAATGGGGGTGTTGCTTTGATCTCCTCTCTGTTGGGTCCTTTCACTTCGCATGCTGTTGGGTCGGAAGCAATTGGGATCCTTGTGAATTTGGAGCTCAGTTCAGAGCCCAGGACGAGTCTGAAGCAACCTGCAAAGGTTTCATTGATGGTTGATATGTTGAACGAGGGATCAATTGAGACGAAGATCAATTGCACGAAATTGATTGAGGTTTTGATGGAGGGCAAGGATTTGGAGTCCGAAAACATCTCAAGCTTGAGTCTTGTGGTTGGATTGTTGAGATTGGTCAAGGATAAAAGAAACCCTAATGGGGTTTTGCCCGGTCTCAGTTTGCTCAAGACAATTTGTTCCCACGAATCAGTCAGGAGCTCGGTTGTCAGCGTTGGGGCAGTTCCTCAATTGATTGAGCTCTTGCCCGGTTTGAATCACGAGTGTTTGGAGATAGCCCTTCATCTTCTAGAAGTTTTGTCAACACTTCCCGAGGGAAGGCAGGCTTTGAAAGATTGTCCCAAGACAATTCCCAGTGTAGTTAGACTACTGATGAAGGTTTCAGAGAGCTGCACTCAGCTCGCATTGTCGGTCTTGTGGGCAGTTTGCAAGCTAGCACCAGACGAATGCGCTCCTCTTGCGGTAGAAGCGGGTTTGGCAGCCAAGCTGCTGCTTGTAATTCAAAGTGGTTGCAATCCTGTGTTGAAGCAAAGAGCTGCTGAGCTCTTGAAGTTGTGTAGTCTAAATTACACCGCTACACTATTCATTTCGAAGTGTAAGCTTACTAGAACAATACAATGAAGAAAAAATGGCACTTTGTTGATATACATTCTCTCAATTTTTCTCTGTCCCAACGGATAAATGGAGCCGAAGAGATTGTTTGGGATCCAAGAAAATTCAAGACAAAAGGTCATTGGTGTTTCGGAGGTACCCTTCTTCCTTGTGTATACTATAACATCTTTAATGTGGATCAGTTGTTTCCGCCACCAGAAGAAGCATCATAATGTGGATCGATTTGGGCAATGTATTGCCATTTTCTGGTAAATATGATACGCTGATCCATTCGGGTGCCAGTCAAACCCAAGATTTGATGACCTTCAGTTGTACCACAAAGCCGACAAGCTATAAACGGAGGGGCATGCCGTTGCAGTTTTCGAATTTGTAATTCCACTGTCTATATAAGCCGGCAATTTTGAGCTGAGTTTGCCAATAAGCCTCAGCAAGTTTCAATCCAAATGGAGTTCATCTTTTTGTCTCTCACAGACAAATTGTTTGTTCTTTTCTTTCTTTTGTTTTTTTTCAATTTCCAGATTAGGGCAGTTATTTTTTTTATCATGTATCTGTAAAGAAGTTGAGTGAAGGGGAAAGCTTGTGTCATGAGCTCTGAAGTGTAATTGTAGTTGATGTTGCTTGGCTGCATTGCCTAATTGATTCACATACTTTTCACATCATTTTTTTTTTTGAATTTCCATTCACTTACGTTCCACTTATTTATGTTTGACACTGTATGGGTCTAAGTTGATGAGTAGCTTATTTCTAAATCCTGCGACGAAAGAGATAAATACAAAGAGATATACAATTGCGAATATCTAATAGTCTCCTACTTCACTGACTTGCGATCTCGCTAGTTGAGCAAAACGAGAGTTAGATTTGTTTGGTGAGCTAGATGGGATATGTTGTAACCAATTAAAATGGACTTGAGTTCAGTCCGTTGTTTGCTGTGTCAAAATGTAAGATAAATATGATTGGATATGATGAGTTATGCATGCACAATAGAGTGGATTATCTAACTTATTCTTATACATATGTTATAAGTCATGTCTTATAAGTTTCTGCCAATCTATCATAAATCTTATTTAGCTTGCCAAACGGGCCTATACAAGTAGAAAATTTTTAGTAGAGCAGCTTGAATTTGATCAGGCCACTCTTACTAGGTTGAGACTGCATGCTTTGAGAATTACTACCCGTACAAGGCTGGATGATACCGAAATATATGGGCAACATTCGAAATTTCAAAGTGGTACCTACATGAGGGCGGATGGTACCCAACTAGAGCGTTTAACCATTCAAATGATTAGGTTGCCCATCGAAGTTTTAGCCACAAGAGGGACAGCTAAGAATCTTCTTTGATCTTGGATGACTTGAGAGCTGACTGGGTGAGAGAGATGGGTGAGAGGGGAGGGCGGGATTTTGGGTTTTTGCTTGTTTTACTTTGTGTTAAAAGCTGCTACAGCAGAAACGCAGGGGTTTCTTGATGGGGTGGGATAGGATCAGGATTCTCTCCTGACCTTTAAAATCTGAGTCTGCTGAGTAGACAATCATAATCGTTGAAATTTGATCCAACGACTACAATTATTATAACTTTAGAGGTGGCCCTCTGTTTGTAGCCGTTGGATTAAATTTCAATGGCCACGATTGCCTGCTCAGCAGGCTCAAATTTTAAGGGTAAGGAGAGAATCCTGATCCAATGGGGTGTGATATCCACACATCCTATTTTACTTTTCACACACATTTTTAATTTTCGACCGTCAGATCAGATGAATTGAAGAAGATCAACAGATAGAAATTATCAAGGGGTGTGTGAAGTAAAATGAGATGTGTGGATAACACACCCCTTCTTGATTCATACGTGAATGAAAACGTTAAAACGACAAGGGCTAAAAATTGACTGATCTTTTAATTGCTTATTGTTGTTTTACTTGTAGTTTCTGCTCATGTTCGTGACATATCGTTTTATTATTATTACTGTTTTTGTTTTTGTAGGTCTTGGCCTAGTCTTCTCGTGTATCTTTTTCGTTTACTTTAATTTATTATCAATAAAAATGGTGGAGAAGGGACAGGCGAGGGGTTGTTGGGTGTGATGGTCCTTATCATTTTGAAGGAGAATAGATGTCCTGCACGTGACCATTATTGAATAGCTAATCTCGTCAAATCAGTCTTCTTTTAATAAAAAAAAATTTGCTCATTATTCATCATCAATCAACATAGTAATAAAAAATAAATAAAATGCAATGGAATTCAGTGAATAATATATATTAAGAAATATCAGAGAAAAATGAGGCAAATATTAATACCAAGTCCTATCAATAATCAATGATCATCCTCTTAAGATGATATTTGCAGGGCAGCCTGCTGAACTCCCAAGGGCTAAGATCATCCATTTTATGGTCCACAATCTTCAGATAGGGTTATGATTTTTTTTGGATTTCCAAAGTTTTAGTACTTTTTTTGGATGTGATATCCAAACATTTCTTTTTATTTCTTACATAATTTTTTAGTTTTCAGCTGCCGGATCGGATGAATTGAAGTAGATCAATGAATAGAAATTAATAAGAGGTGTGTAAGAAGTAAAAAGTGATGTGTAAATAACACATCCCTATTTTTATAGCTGAAGTTTCTGCACTGCTGTAAAAATTATTTGTAGTGTAGATTCGTGGAAATTCCCCAAAGAGGCTAGAGCAAGGCCTAAGTAAAAATGAACCGAATTATTGATTGTGCAATAAATCAAAGACCTGAATGTTCGCACCCCAATCGCCCTTGGAGGAATATGTGCTTTTACAAGATTTTACCAAAGAGTGTTCCGAACTCAAAACAACACTTGAAGTATTTTTTAAACTATGAAATGGAATATTGAATGACTAAATTTGAAAATCTTTAAAACAAATGAAACTATAATTGACATGCTAAAATATTTATCATAAATAAATTCATTACAAGTTTTTCAAAGTGTTAGGGGTTCATTTGTGATCCTCTGAGTATGAAGCACTATTCCTCATAAAAGTTTATACTACAAGTGAATTGATTATAAACACATAAATTTTTTTATTGGAAACTCAAACACTTGCTGAAAAAAACATTTGAAAGTATTTCTCGAAAGAGTATTTAACACCTAAAAACACTTACAGTTTTTTTTATCAAATACACTCGGAATCCTCTTTAATTGTAAAACAACGCTTTTATTGTTCCAAAAGCAATCTCAAACGGAATTCGAATTGGGTATTAGTTGCTTTAAAACTTTATTTTGTTGGCATCCTCAGAATAAACTTTGTTGAAATTTAGACGTTGATGGGGGGTCTGAAAGGGCCCTCACATGTCACTTTTGTTGTCACGAATGGGTGCACATGGACACTTGTTCCTTTTGGGCCCTTTGGCAATCGAAATAAATTTGCACAAATATTGGAGTGGATAAAAAGAGCGTTGAAATCTGGTCTACTTGAAAAAGGAGAGACCACGAAGGCGGCGACGACGACGACGACAATCCAAAACTTGTTTTGTGACATTTGCAACATCTAGCATCTTTGAATGGGAATATATTTATCAATAATGCAATAATGCAAGCGGAAAATACAAACACTCGAAATAACGAAAAATAATAAAATGTGGTTTTTGTATACAACGATATTTATATTAATTAAGGAGTAAGAGATTTGGATTAAGCCATACAATAAATCAGTCATCTTATTTTGGTATCAAATTTGTCATACTCGAATTCAAAACCATTTTTTTTTCTTTTTTTGCAACATACCTTTGAACTAACTCAATAAATTATTACAAACAGTTCAAGTCATAGAGACTTCAATCATATCATCAAATAAACAAGTCCAATTCATTCAGGTGGATTCTCAAAATAATGGTGCCCACAATTCATATTATAACTCCAATTGTTAAGGTCGTACGTCACAACGTTCTTCTTTCAATAGACATGAACTAACTATGCGTACAATAAATTATTAGGAAAACTAATGAAAATGGCTTGAAAACTTTGAGTTTTAACGATAATGATAAAATAAAGGGTAAAGTGAATAGTATCAGAATTGACTTTTTAGTGTAAAAGTGTGGTTTTTCACTAAAGTGAACAGTACCGAGAACTTTTCGTTAAAGTTTCCATTATTATTTGCATTGATCATGGCAAGAGGATGAAAGTTGTTATAAGTGACAGTGTCAATTAAATTAACCACCATAGTTGAGCCCATCTCCACATAAAAGCTCGAAATACTTTTGTTAGCTGCAAACTGTAGACCAAAATAAAGCCCTACAATTTCAGCATCAACCACTTGTCCCTTACCGAAATTGACCGAAAACCTATCAAGCCAATCAACACTATTATCTCGGAACACTCCCCAGCACCGATGTAACTTTTACTTGGAATGAAACTTGTAACATTTTCATGACTTGACTTCTCATGCTGGGATTTGGATCTTCTCCTGAGCAAAGGAGACGGATCCTCCTAATCCAAACACGTGGGCCGTTGCAATTATTATAATTTTTAGAGAGGTTTCTTGTTTGTAGCCGTTAGATCAAAATTCAATTGCCCACGTGTTTGGGTCAGGAGGATCCGTCTCCTTTGCTCAGGAGAGGATCCAAATCCCTCATGCTGTACTACTGGAACTTAACGAAATTTGTTATTTTGAGAAACAATACATATTTTTCTCATTTTATTTTCTTTTTTTTTTTCAGAAAAAAGAAGAAAGAAAATTGAATGTTACTCAATGCAACTCATCAATGCCTTCAACATCTTTTTTGTTCTTCTGTCAAGCACACTCCTGTCTGGACCCATCCATTACCTGTTATTTATGTTTTATACAGCATAAACTATGCATATGCAATACTCAATTATATGCTTTAAAAAAAATCATAATATTCAATTCTAATAGAGAAGTAGTTTCTCATGGTAAAGCGTTATAATTTGCGTGACTTATAACACCGGAATCCCTCGTGATGTTCTGGTTACACACAAAAAAATTTCCTAATTGAAGACCGAACTTAGGTTGTATTTGGTTTTTTTGTTGTTGAACAATCGATATTATCTACATTAAAAGAGTGGAGGAGTAAGTTAAGCCTCACAATGGATAAGCAATATTGTCGTTCAAATTCGTCTTTGCCAAAAATTGAACCTAAAATCTTTCACTTACAAATGAAAAGGAATACTCCCAGACCGTAACACTAAGTGGCAAATCGTATTTGAATTTTTAAGTTGGATCAATTCATCGACAAAAAAAAAAATCAAAGGACAAAAAAAATAGTTGGATAAATTCAATTTTTTTATATCCATGTGACATTAAGCCCAAAATCCATTAAAATATGGGCTTCAAGCTTTCAAGCTCCATATGATTGGATAAATCATTTCCGGATCCACCTCAATCATCTCGTGCCGGATAAAATATTTCGGTTGTTTTACCCGGGAAAAATGAACACGTGTCGCTATCCCATAAGTTCCATGAACACCGATACCGGTAGTTCAAAATCCTGTCGATCCCTCCCCCGGACTTTCCCGTACCCTTTTCAAACGTCCCATTTCTTTTTTTTTTTTTTTGTTTTTTAAATCCGTCACTTTTTTTCAACTCCAAAAAAAAAAAAAAAAAAAAAAATGTCATGGCTTGCTCGCTCCCTTGGTGACTCTCTACGTCTCAACGACGACGGCGACCCCGAGAACGACGCCGTACCTCACGACAACGACAATGGATCACCAACCCCACCCAGCGCTGACAACGACGTCGTTCGAAGAAGAAGCGAAATTGAATCTTCAGATGAGGAAAACGAAGACGAGGACGACCAAACCCGAGGAGTGAGGGAAGATTTGGACGAATTCAAGCAGACGCTGACCCGCCAATTCTGGGGCGTCGCGTCGTTCCTCGCTCCACCACCTCCGAACCCTTCATTGCCGTCCAGTAATCGATCGGATCCTCCTGACATGGATCGATCCGAGCCGCCCGATCAATCGGCGATGGATTTTTATGAAGGTGAAGAGAAGGGGGAGGAATTGGAGGGGGATTGCGCCGTTGCGGTCACGGAGGAGGTATTGGCGTTCGCCAGGAACATCGCGATGCATCCGGAGACGTGGCTGGACTTTCCTCTCGACGAGGAGGAGGATTTGGGCGGTATGTATACGAAATTTTATACAGTATGTATTTTTCAATGTATTACTCAGTTTTCGTTGGTGAATTTTAGAAATGTGGAAACTTTGGTGCAGTTGAAATGTACATTGCATTATTCTCCTTCAAATTGTTGGGTTAATCTTCGAATTTCGATGTTTTGCTATTGGAGATTCATATGTTAGGAACATAGAATTTGCCCTATTGTTTGTGAGGACAATGCATAAGGTTGTGGCAGTTGAGTGGCTTAGGATTCGTAGCTTGTCTCGTTGCGGTGATGGATGTTATACACAATGCAGTGGATATTAGTCGCGGAAATTTTAAATATTGCATTGTAAAATTGTTGGAAGAGGAGTTAAGATTACGTTGCACAGAAAAACTAGTTGATAGTAGTTTTTTCTGTGTCTTTCCGATTTTTTTGATCAAACTTGTTGCTTTTTCCAGCTACGCAGTTTTGGGATTGGTGCCTAATTGATACGCGTTTCTTATTTTAGATTTTGACATGTCTGATGCCCAGCAAGAGCATGCTATGGTGATTGAACATCTTGCGCCAAGATTTGCTGCTTTGAGATTTGAACTGTGTCCGTGCCATATGAGCGAGAGTTACTTCTGGAAAGTCTATTTTGTTCTTCTGCATTCGAGGCTCAATAAGCAGGATGCCGAGGTCTTATCCACATCCCAAGTAAGCTTCCTTCTTTGTATAATTACTTTTAGTGTCCGTCAGTCAATTGATTAAATTTGTTTCTGCTTCCAACTTAAACCATACTTGTGGCATCATAAAGTGGGAAATGCTGCTTCATGCCAATTCTAGATTGCGGCCTTCCATTTCTTTTTTCTTATCCTTGATTGTATATCACAAGTTCTCGTTGTTGTTGGATGCTAGTAGTTTCTTGAACTCCTCCATGGGATGGATTATCACGGTGTGGATTTTGGTAGTTCTAGACGTTCAACCTCAATTTTCTATTTAGGTTGCAGGTGATCTTCCCGGTTGGGAATAAAGTTAGGATTTAGGAATTCTAGATGGTTCCAGAAAAATGACAACATTTTCTTAGATTAAAACATTATTTATACTTTGTGATTGAGCCTAAGTTCATACCAAATCTGTTAGGTCTCTGAAATTTAATGTAGTATAACATACTGGTCGCAGGTAATGGAAGCCAGAGCAAAGTGGATGCAGGAGCTACATTGGCAGACTGCATTAGAACATGATCAATTTGGAAGAAACACTTCTTTTTTAAAAGACAGTTCCAATATACTAGACGAAGATTGTGCTCCAGTCTCATCATGTAGTGTTTATTACGAGGACAAGATGCTAAAGGCGTGTCCTTATGAATCAACGATGTCCCCCACGGCTTATGAGACTGAGAAGCACCCACTTGAGAGTGATGAGGTCCCATTTATTGACAAGTCTGTTATTGAAGAAAAGCCCATCATTAAGAGCGAGGACAAGAATCTAACAGTTGGTCCATCCTCGAAGATGCTAGATAATATCTACGAAGATGATGACGATGATGACTGGCCAGAGGAAGATTCTGAATTAGATGGGTATAGTGGAACGGCTATTCACGCGATCAATGAAGAAGACATATCTTTCAGTGACCTAGAGGACGATGATTTCCTTGCTACCACAAAACTCAAGACTGTCTCAAAGGAATAAGAAACCTCAAGGAAAGAGAGGTTAACAATCGGTGCGTTCTGCTCATCGGATAGAAGATGGCGCTTCAAGTCAACGGATGAACTGGTAGTGGCTAAATGGCTTGCAAAAGTACGCTGTCGTATAGTCCTGCGGGGGGACTCTTCTAAATGCTTGCTGATTGTCCGACTGAGTAGTCCCACGCTGGGACTCAAGCCTCTGGTGATGATGCTATTTGTTCTAATACCAAGTTGTACATGATATGTTGATTTCTTGTGGTCCAAGTTTTTACAGAGAAGTATATGTTTGATTGGTTGTGAATTGTGATATGATTGTAATTACACTGTTGTTCCAGTGATTGAGAGAGAGAGAGAGAGAGAGAGGGTACAAGGGTCATTTCACCAATGAAATGTCCTGGAAAGAAAATATGCAGAGTAGATTCTGTGACCATTGCATCAATACAACAATTTTGTCTTTCTTGTCATATTTTTTTTACTATCTCATGAACTTGTTCTACGCTTATCGTGAAGATTGTCACATTAATCTTCAAGAAAAGACAAACAGAAATAACATTAAGAAGAAAGAAGAACAAATAAATTTTAACATTTATAGACATACATGTGATTTTTGAATAATGTTAAGTACACTAAATTTGTGCATGGGTTGGTTATATATCAGAACTCTAGCTTAAGTCACAGGTTCCTTGGGAAACAAGAATTTGTGAAAGAAGAGAATGATCTCTTTGGCTGTGTAGCATGATGTTTGATGTATCATGTGTGACACCAAGCTAATAAATTTTGGAGCTTAATGGTATATGCAAAGGAAATTGTCTGCAAGTTTGAAACCTCAAACATACAAAATGCCACCACATTGAATCATCTTTCAGTCGCTACGACCTTTTAATGTAACCTTAACTCAGGCCTTTACCACAATTTCTTGTTTTTGTGCGTTTACCACAATTTCTTGTTTTTGTACTTTGTTGTAAAAATGATATTTTAGTTGAATTGCATACAATCTTATTTCATTTTCAATATTTCTTTGAACCTCCATATAAAATATTGGCCAAAAGTAACAGAGCAAGCTCCCAGGATGTAAGGGGAAGCTTCAACGTTAGATAAATAATTGCAATTAGTGGGTTTTACTTTTCCACCACAATTAGAAATTAAAAAGACATCTTTCCTCCCTAGTCTTCTTTAATATTTTCACTCAGATAATAACTCGGATAATAACTCAGAGACCAATCGACACATTAGGGTTACATGGAGGGAACTCACAAGAGTCATTGTGGAAGCTGAACTTTAAGTAATCCTTGTTTAACGTAAATATAACTCTAAGTGGAACGATAACATAAATCAAAATTCTAAATCCCAAAACTCTAGACTCAAACTTTCATGTTTCAACCTAAGCATGTCAGACTACTTCCCACCGGAGCTACTCTTCGAAATCCTTTTACTTCTCCCGCCCAAGGATTTGATCCGATGCATGTGTGTTTCCAAAGCTTGGAATGCTTACATCCGCGAGGGACGCTTCACCAAAAGGCATCTTCAACGCTCCATCAACACCAACTCCGCTCGCACCATTTTATTTAGTCTATGGGGTACCATTTATAATGCAGAATGACAAAGAGATAGAGGAAATGTCAAAAAACACACGAGGCTTGACAGAAAAATGATAGAAGAGCAATGCTCAATTCTTCATTACCATAAAATTATAATTCCAAATTGTTTTCTTTAACATATCAAACTCCCTCCCTAATATACTAGCGTGCCAAAACATCTTCATCAATGCAAATACAACTCCCTAAGCCACAGAAGCATATTAAATGACAATTGTTCCACCTAACCACTTACTTTAAATCACAACTTACAATGGATCAAAATTACTGTAAAACATTAAATCACAACCTAAGATACATGAATCTCAAATTAATAATTAACGGAATGGCTGAACACCAAAATACCAAAAGCCCCGTTGAATAAACTCCTGATGCACTGCATCAATTTATCCCAAGGATTTCTTTTTGTTGGCTCTTTCCGACGACGATTCGTTCAGCACAGCCGTAGAAATTTGGCAGCCGTTGGTTGAACGTCGCGGCTGGGGTGAAATATCGATATTGGGATCCTGTAATGGCCTGGTTTGCATTAAAAGCACTGAAAATGCTGAGATAGCTTTGTGGAATCCTTCCATTCAAAAGTTCAGGAGAATTCCCTTCACCCCCTCAGTTTCAAGTCCTCAGTATGGATTTGGATATGATTCGACTAATGATGACTATGAACTTGTGGAAATTGAGAAGATCTCAACTCCGTATTCGGTAGACGTTTCTAAGTGGTCTTGGGAAAACATTTCTAATGGTTCTTGGCCCTATTGGGTTACTTTGAGTTATGAAGTGCATGTTTACAGCCTAAAATCCAACTTGTGGAAGAAGATCCAAAGCATGCCTTCCAAAGGCCTTGAACTAAATTGGGTGATGGGTGATTAAAATATGAGCATAGTTTTAACTCTTGATCTTGCCACTGAGAAATATGGCAATTCGTAACAATATGTGGATATTCACTCTCACATATTAGTACGACCTCACTACTATGGCCTTCCGAACACCAAGCAATTCTTAGTTCTAGTTGCATTAGCAATTCTTAGTTCTGCTGTGTGGGTTCTGAAGAGTCCAGGCAATTCGTATTAAAATATTATTTTTTATAAAATAATAAAAGATCATTTTATTTTTAAATGCAGATAATCATAAAGATTAGTTGAAAGTATTTGAAAATATTGAAATGTGGTGTAACATGGAAGAACATGGTCAAGTATTTATAGAGAATTTTTTATTTTATTTTTTATTTTAATTAATTTCTATTGATATTTTGATAATTTAATATAAATTGACGTCAGCGTGACATCACATAACCTAGGGATTAGGCTACGCAATTCTGGTATGGGGACTAACTGGGCTCTCCCATAGCCCAGCGGACTTAGTAAGGTTGGAGGAGATTTTAGTGGGGGGAGGGGATCTAATCTGCTACCCCCGAAGGGATGGTATCACGCTGGAAGTGTTCGAGAGAGAACATTGTCTCTCTCCAATGTAAAAATACAAACAGAAGGTTTGAGGGATGGCCAAGAGCTCCCTTTACCAAATTGTTAAAATATTTCTTCTTCTCTTGCTTGTCAAAATTCCAACAAGATCGAGAGGGAAGCACCGGCTAAAACCCATTTCTCAAAACCCTATTTCAACATGCAAATAGCACATAGAGGCTATGGAGGAAGGGAAGAAGGGAGGAAGAGAGGAGGAAGAGAAGGGTGACAAATAGGGCTGGGCACGGGCCGGGCAGGGCCCAATTTTGAAGGAACCAGACCTTACCCGTTTTAAACAGTAACGGGGCGGGGCGGGCCGGGTAGAGGGATTTTGAATTTTGGAACCGGACCTAACCCGACCCGTTTGAAACAGGCCGATTTGGGGCGGGTCCACGGGTCCAACTCTTTTTTTTATTTTTTTTATTTATATAATTTAAAAATTGCAGTGCATGGCAGCACATGAGCTGTTTCACTACATGGAAGTGAGAGACGTAGAGCGAATCCACATCAAGTCGTTTTACCTACATAATACGAAAACAACTCAGTTTGCCTTCGATGCTAATATAAAACATCAAGCAAAGAGGCGAAAGCCAGGCCAACAAACGAGAAGCATTTACCTCATCATTGCTCTCAGCATTCTTGAGCAAATCAAGAATGAAATTAGCAGACTTAACCGGCCAACGTCCCTGACCATTGGACTGGCGGTTCTTCGCCTAAGCAATTCGACCAACAACACGACAAAAGCAGCGGAAGGGAATGGCTTGCTTGTCGGCTAATTCATCTTCCAAGTACCTTTTAGCCTTTGCCAAATGCATCTTCATGATGGCATGGGCAGTCTCTTTCGTGTTCTAAAACAAATCAACAAATCGAACCAGTCCAAGCATAACACAAGCAATCCAAGAATAAACAGATTTGAAAATTACATGAGCTGTTTTTTAAAACTGAGGTTGCACTGCACATCAATTCTTACATATATATATTCAGTACATCAATTCTTATATATATATAGACACACATACATACATACATACATACATATATATATATATATATATATATATATATTCAGTACATCAATTCTTATACACACACACACACATACATACATACATATATATATATATATATATACACACACACACTCACACATGATTCATGGTTTTGGCATTTGTTTTGTAAATATTCATCAATCTTGGCGTTTGTTGATAATAAATCCAACAAGACTTTGATACTTTCATCGCTACTAAACTATGTCAAGATCAAATCTATGAATAGTACTCATGGCCTAGTGCTTTGCATGAGCCAAAACCCGAGAAGTTCCGCCGTGGTACCTGAATATTTTGTGTGCAAGCCGACTACTCTACTATATGCAGACATTATCCAATCCAAAAATTAGGTACTCCACCAGAATAACTGCCATGGTTGTGTTAAGCTCGAAACCCTTAAGGTACAAGATTATTCAGTTCTCCCAAAACTCCGATATCCATCTACAAGCCTCATCATAAACTAAAAAGCTACAACCTAATGTGCGAGGTGTTTGATGCAAACACTAGGGCATGTAAGAAACTGAAGGAATGCAAATAAAAAGAATTTCCTGATTCTTGAATTGATTTCAGAGGTCTAATTCCCCAACTGCAAACAAGGGTCATGGTGACCCTGGAATTCGACATTTTTGAAAGTCAAATTCCCCAATTGGTTTTAAACAAGAAAAGGAAAAGCAAAGTCCATATCAGAAAACCCCCCAAACCCAGAAAAACCCAAATCAAATCCCTTAAACCCTCAGGAAACCCAAATCAAAACCAATCTGGGTGTTTTGAAAACTGGAAGCAAAATCGCAAAAGGGTGCTCTTGGATCTGAATCGAGACCTCAACTCGGCCACTCACCGACTCAAGTTCTTGGCGTCGATGACCTCGTCCTGGCCGTCGTGGAATTCGGCGAACTTGACTCTCAGTCTCAAGTTCTTGTCGAATGTTGATAATGAATGGGAAAGACTAGAGAGGCTCAAAGAAAAGGTAGAAACGGTTCGGGCCAGGGGCCCGTTCCCTCAGATTTTTAGACCCGTCCAGCCCCGTTAGGTTCGTGAACCCGTTTCGCCCCGCCCCGTTTTGAATTTACAAATTTTGAACCCGCCCTGTACCCGCCCCGCCCCGCGGGTTCTAGACTCGTTTGCCCACCCCTAGTGACAAACATTAAATCCAAGCCAAGTTCAAATTCCAACCATTGACTTAGAGTTTAAAAAAATAAAATACAAAATAAGATGCCATGTGCATGCTGGGATCCGCGTCTACAACTGCATCTGGAGCTATCTTGGGAGGAAAACAATAGTACTATACCTAAAAAAATATATTATCTCATTTTCTAAATTTAATATATATATATATATATATAATTATTATAGCATATAATAATGAATCTTAATGAAACACTCTCGGTACTGTTCACTTTCAAAGTTAAAAACTTTTTTACCTTGAAAGACCCCTTCTGGTACCATTCACTTACACCTTTGTTTTGTCATTTTCATTAAAAACTAAATTTTTTGAGGACTTTTTGTTAGTTATATATATATATATATATATATATATATAAATATATAATTGTTATAGTTTTTTAGGGGTATAAAATTATTAAATTAATATTTTGCTTATCGTGTATCGGGGTACCCACGTCTATACCTGGACCAACCCGTTATATAAATAGGGGCTTATCGAATTACCTGATAATGACTCGATTCGTTATTGTGTCAACTTGATAACTTGTTAATTTCGTGTTGGATTAACAGGTCGTGTTTGAAATTGTCAGGCCTACTTGTAAGTGTGAGGTTTTAAGTTCGATTCTCACCAAAGACGAATTTGAACCATATTATTGCTAGCCCATTATGAGACTTAGCCCACTCCCCACCTCTTTAATATAGATAATATCATTTATTAAAAAAAAACAAAGTATAACTCCATCTCTAACACTAGGGTTTGGGGTTTATGGCTCAAAAGATGGATTTTGGGCTTGGGTTTGGATCACTTCGGTATCGAAGTCCTGGGTTTCGGTCTCAAGTCCAAAATCTACGCTCGAGATCCAAGGCTTGGGATTCAAGGAACATCCCCAATCCGAGTTCTAAGGTTCGAGGCTAGGTCGAACATGAGGAGGGCTGGTTCAGTATGGGATACCAAACCGAAATCTTTGTCTTGATTCCCAAACCGAAGTTTTCAGGAATCCCAATTTCAAGACCGATCCCAAACCAAATTTTCGGGAATTCCGAAATAGTTTCAGGATTTCGGGACAAATCGGGAATCCCGAAATAATTTGGGCTTTTGGGCTATTGGAAGAAACAAGTTGATGACTCATATACCTTTCTGTTCCAGGTTTAGCAGCCATAGAATTGTAAATCAAATGGGAGGCCTGTTAAACATGCATGCTGGAGGACATTGCCATCGTACATTCTAGGCTTACGAAACATTACCTGTTTTCGACCATGGAGCACATTATCCAGCTTCCAATATGATATTCATGACATTAGGGCCAGCCAAATGAGGGGGCTTTACGTCCTTACTCGTCAAACCAGTTGCCCCATCATTGACCTCCTCTACACTTGGTTCTTTCAGATCGACAAGCTCCTCATCTTTTAGCATAGACGACTCAGGGTTAGTAAGGAAAGATGGCAAACCATGAGACCACTCTGTCTTGGAACTATTCTTACTCACATGCTTACTGGACTCTAGTTCACTGGGAGACTTATTAAAGGGCAAAGCATCTCCATGATCCTTTTCTATTTCATCAAGCCCTCCACTAAGAGCAGAAGGCACAGTCTCAAAATCCCTTTCTTCAGTTCAATGCTCATAGCTGCTCGAAACAATACTGCCAAATTGGTCAACACTATTATCAACACTACTTGAAGAACTTTCCACATTCGAAAATGATTCATTCACTTGTTCAAAAGAAACTTCCTCTTCTTGGCTTATATCACTACTTTGTATACAAGATACCAATTTCCTTCTTTCAGCAATCTGCAAAACCTAAATTTGCTAATTCTAAGTTTTCAACTCTCCTTAATTACTAAAAACACAAAGGTGAATGTCCATTCTTCTGTCAAAGTATGCTTAAGAAAGTACAGTAATACGACACAGATACACAATAAATGGCTATTAAGAAATAGCTTGATAGCTAGTGAAAAATGACATGCCTTGATTCATAAATTTTACTTCATCTAATAGGATACAGCTTACTCATGAGCATGAACATCTCACTCACATGACTCACAGAAATCCCAAGAGCTCGGAGAGCTTATTTTAGGACGACACATGCATCATATTACTGAAACATTGTATTCATCCAAGGGAATGTTTCCCACACGTACGTTTCAAGCAGTGGCCTTCATGAAAAGAGATTACACGGCAGTACATGAATGTTACATCTTAAAACTAATCCTGTGTCCGAGATACAGGCACAATCCTAACATACTGCATAATTCTTTACCAATATTGATGCCTACGATGCATGGACACGGACAGGGATACAGGGATACGACACGGGGATACGTCAAATTTCTAAAAATGAGGACACGATACGTCTAGGATAGGGCAATTAAAAATATAAATAAATAAATAAATAAATCTAAAACATTATAAAATAATCATTCAAATTTATTACTCAAGTTCAAATTTATTTAAATAAACTTTAAACAGTTAGAAAGATAGTTCATCCAACAAGCATATACATAAAATTATTATAATCTAAATATTCATGCCACTACACAATAATATATTATAATATACAAAATACAATAATATTATAATAATACAAAAAGTTAAAATCAGAAAAACTGTGACATCTCACATCATCCAGGGGAGTGATCCTTAAATGTATATTCCCATCCCTACCTAGCACGAGGCCTTTTGGGAGCTCACTGGCTTTGGGTTCCGTAGGAACTCCGAAGTTAAGCGAGAAGGGGGCTAGAGCACTCCTAGGATGGGTGACCCATTGGGAAGTTGCTCGTGAGTTCCCAGAAACAAAAACCGTGAGGGCGTGGTCGGGGTCCAAAGCGGACAATATCGTGCTACGGTGGTGGAGCGTGCCCGAGAAGTGATCTGCCTCGGGCCTGGATGTAACAAATTTGGTATCAGAGCCTAACCCTGGCCGCGAGTGTGCCGACGAGGACGTCGGGCCCTTAAGGGGGGTGGATTGTGACACCCCACATCGCCCAGGGGAGTGATCCTTAAATGTATATTCCCATCCCTACCTAGCATGAGGCCTTTTGGGATCTCACTGGCTTCGGGTTCCGTAAGAACTCCGAAGTTAAGCAAGAAGGGGGCCAGAGCACTCCGAGGATGGGTGACCCATTGGGAAGTTGCTCGTGAGTTCCCAGAAACAAAAATCGTGAAGGCGTGGTCGGGGCCCAAAGCGGACAATATCGTGCTACGGTGGTGGAGCGGGCCCGGGAAGTGATCCGCCTCGGGCCGGGATGTGACAAATTTAAATTTAACACGCCCTGGCCCGGGCGTAGCCACCTCTCGGGCTCGACTCCACCGTAGCACGATATTGTCCGCTTTGGGCCTTCCCCACGCCCTCACGGTTTTGTTTCTGGGAACTCACACGAGAACTTCCCAGTGGGTCACCCATCCTGGGAGTGTTCTCGCACGCTACTCGCTTAACTTCGGAGTTCCGATGGAACCCGAAGCCAGTGAGCTCCTAAAAGGCCTCGTGCTAGGTAGGGATGAGAATATACATTTAAGGATCACTCCCCTAGGCGGTGTGGGATGTCACAATCCACCCCCCTTAAGGGCCCGATGTCCTTGTCGGCACACATGCAGCCAGGGTTAAGCTCTGATACCAATTTGACACGCCCTGGCCCAGGCGTAGCCACCTCCCGGGCTCGACTACACCGTAGCATGATATTTTCCGCTTTGGGCCTTCCCCACGCCCTTACGGTTTTGTTTGTGGGAACTCACACGAGAACTTTCCAGTGGGTCACCCATCCTGGGAGTGCTCTCGCACGCTACTCGCTTAACTTCGGAGTTCCGATGGAACCCGAAGCCAGTGAGCTCCCAAAAGGCCTCGTGCTAGGTAAGGTTGGGAATATACATTTAAGGATCACTCCCCTGGGTGATGTGGGATGTCACAAAAATAACTTCATCAGATTCGAATGGACTATGGGGTAGTGGTATAGGTATTATAATATATTATTGTGGGTAGTGGTATGTATATAATAATATTAGTTTCAACTTTCAGAAAAGCAAAAGGCAAATTAAGCTTTTAGTTTTAGTTTCAGAAATAAGTTTCAGTTTCACTGTTTTAGAGATGGATTTTGTGATGGCCTTAGGGAATCAGAGATGAGTTTTAGTTTTAGTTTCAGAGATGGGTTTCGGCTTCATAGTTTCACTATTAACAAAGTGAAAACGAAAGCTCACTAGTCACCACTCACCAGGAGCTGCAGATAGAGATGAAGGAGACGACGGAGCAATTGTAGACGGAGAAGATGGAGACGAAGGTGCAGTTGCAGATGGTGACGACGGAGATGACAGAACGGTTGCAGATGACGGTATGATTCGTGAAAGTCTCCCAATCAGAGTGAATTCTGAGCTTCTAGATGTAAATCCATTTTTTTTTTCTTCCGATTATCCTCCGATTTTAGAGTGATTTCAGTTAGCTAACTTCAATCAATCACAATTATGTGCGGATTTATTGTGATTATTTTTTATTTTTCTTCTAATTATTGTCCTATTTTAGGTTCAAACGTATCCGAAAAGTAGAATACTTGTATCTGGACAATACGATACGCGTATCTTATTAGTCCTAAACATATCCCTTCACTCCGATACATATCGGACGCGTATCCACGCGTATCCTCCACTAGCTTTAATACTTGGTGCAAATTCTTGATAAATATGGTCACAGTTGCTTCAGATGCTTGCTTACAATCCTGGAATGAGGAGTTTCCATATGCCTAATTGTGGAGAGCCCAGCCACAAAGAAACAAGACACAATGTAAATAAAACTCCATATCAGTTCCAAGTGCTAAATTTCACAAACCCTAATCTAGAATTCGAACCTTAAACTAAATTTCAAACCCTAAATTAATTCCAAAATCTACCTGATTTGAGTGAGAGATCAAAGAGGTGAGTCAATTGTGTGATGTGGGTGTGGCCGGATT
The DNA here is from genome assembly GCA_024362995.1 of Heteromeles arbutifolia. NCBI lineage: Eukaryota > Viridiplantae > Streptophyta > Magnoliopsida > Rosales > Rosaceae > Heteromeles > Heteromeles arbutifolia. Next base: position 5,919,424 of record JANCRC010000013.1, on the reverse strand, counting down.
CGAAGACGGAGAGAGAAATCTGCGAAGAGGGTGGTAACGGTGAGGTAGTCTAAGGTGAGGTGAGGTCGAGTTGAGACTCGAGAGACATAGAGAGAGGGTGACTGAGTTCTTTGAGGGTTTGAACCTTGATTTGTATTCAACGGTTGAGAATAAATCTCAGCCAAATGTAACGGATGCTACAATTCCAAATATATGTTTAAAATTAAATAATATATATATATATATATATATATTTTTTATTTCGGTTCGGTTCGAGATTACTCAAAAAATGGAAATGTGAGACCGATTTCTGTACCGAAAGTTAGGGATTGGTTCACTATTAGGTACCGAAATTTTCGGAATTTTCGGTTTGGTATTTTTTCTGTTCGGTTTGGTATTTTCTGTACTTTATTCCACCCCTAGGAGTGAGTACCTTGGCTACATGAATACAGTGTATTCGAAAAAGACTATACAAAGTAATTTTAAAGTGCAAATAATCATTTAAATTCATGCATTCCTTCAATTTCCTTTTACATAAATAAATTCCATATTCAAAGTTACTTAATTATTATTTTAATGTGGAGCCTTGACTTTATCCTTCCGTTGAGTGGATTGCCAAGATTCATTTTTCTCGATTGCCAATTTAATTGAGATTTTAAGAGGTTTTAATTTTTTTAATAAATTTATGGGTATTCAAGTAAGATTTTAAGTGATTCTCTAAAATTCAACTTGTATCCCATCATTTTTTTTTTCTTTTTCCGAAAGATAAGAATTTTTTTTTTCTTTCCGAAAGATAAGGATTTTGGCTGTATTTTAAGCACTTACAAATCTCATCTCTCACCCTGATATTTTGAAGGAATTTAATCAAAATTTTACATGGAAACTCTACAAATCAATTAAACTCCATAAAAATCTATAATTTATAAATCTTAAATTCCTTCAAAATCTCAATTAAATACACCCTCCTACATTTACATTTTCGTTCAAATATTTTAAATATTCTTTGATCACAAAAGATTTCAAGTATTAATGCATTGATGTCCTTACGTTTTTTGTTTCCCTAGAAGCCCTTAAAAATTGGGTTAGATTTCTCTAACTTTTTCATCAAATAACAAGGGCAGCCAAGAGCAAAACAAAATTCTAGTTTTTGTCTCCAATCCAATGGCATCTAGATTCGTGAACTTTTCTCTGTTGGTTTTCGTTTGCAGTCTCATTGTAGGAGGTAAAGTTTTACCCTCCTTTTTTATCCAATGTTACTATTCCTTGTAGTCTTGCTTAAGGAATGATCTAGTTAATTTTTAGTTTATGTATTTGCATATTAGTTTTTACTTTTCATATGAAATACTTGGTGGTAGTAAAAATTTATATAATTTTCCATGACATTCTTTTTTTAAGTTTTTCTCTTCAACTCACTATATGTTATGGGTTCAAATCCCTCATCCGCAGTTTAGAAGAATTAGTGTATGGTATTTTACTGTCAATACAGTAGTTTACCAACTTTACATATTCGATTATTGCAGGAAATTGCCAACCCTGCACGTTAGACAATCTTAAAATTGCACAAGGAAAGATTAGCAATGTCAAGTGGAGTGTAACAATCACTAATGACTGTCTATGTTCTCAACGGGATGTGAAGCTTAGTTGCGATGGATTTCAGTCTGCAGAACCCATTGATCCTTCAATTTTGTCAAAATCTGGTGGCGAGTGTTTGGTCAATAATGGTCAACCAATCTATGGAAATACAAATTTCAATTTTGCCTATGCTTCGACAACTAAGTTTCCTTTCAAGCCACTCTCTTCCCAAGTTGCTTGTTCTTGAATGAAAGATGTTTAGAGATAGATTAATTTGGATTTAAATAAAAGAGCTGATCAGTTTCGTGGAATGTATTTCAGAATCTATCTATTTTTAGGAACATTTTAATCTTTTCTTATTTTACGTTATGTTATCAGATTGTCTCCTTAGAATATCTTGACCAACCATTAATTAGTAAATAATTTTAAAAATTGGAATGATTTTGTCTAACCTTTATCATCATCAAATTGTTTGCCGGATTCGATGAGTAAACAGATAATTGTTTTATTTGAATTCATTAACCAGGTATAATCAAAAGATTAATTTCACTGGTATAATTTTTTTGAACAAATTATTACCCTAAGTTGGTGGGAGAGTGGGCGGCTAAGCCTCACAATAAACTAGCAATAATGTCATTCAAATTCGACTTTGAAAACTCTTTGACGAGGGTGATGTAAAACATCTTGGCAGGAAACTGTAAATTAGATCTCAAATTTACAACAATAAAACTAAAAAGAAACCAACTACAATAATCGCATTCAGGGATTGCAGATTCAGCTAACAGCGATTAGTAACAATGTTTCAGATCATCTTAATATCATCGAACCAACATTTTAACAATACTTGCATAAATTTGATAAGCAATGTTGTTACGCCATGAAACAACAGAGGCACCTCCTCAATCGCACACCACGGGAAAATATTTACAAGACCTTGCCATATCGAAAAATATTAATTTATATATGAGATTTGAGTATAATAAATTAAAAAACAATATGAGAAAATATTTTATCTCTTATGTTACTCAACTATGTTGAGGGTTAAGTTGCCTAAGCAACAAGAGGGAGAAGGGAATCTTACCCAACTAGACCTTTCCCCAAAAATCTGATGAAAAAAATCATGAGTAACATCTTTCTCACCCCTATTAGGTTAGTTGGTCAGAGCATCTAGTAGTAAAAAAACAGTTTGCGCGAGACTTTGCACGAAGAAACATATTTGGTTGCCTAAGAGGCACTTGTGCGATGAAAAAAAAAAAATCATCGCGCAAAAATGGCAGGAAAGGGGAAAAAAAAAAATGGGACGAAGAATACTTCGCTCGACAAACACTTGTGGTCGTCGCGCAAGAAAACGCGGGAAATTTTTTTTGCCACCAAATGTTTGCACGACAAAAATTTCCACATATTTGTCGCACAACATTTCACTGAAACGGTCAGATGCCTTCAAACGCTCCCATTTAGTGCGCATTTATAACGCGTTTTGCGTGACGAACAAAGAAGTTTGCGCGACGAAGTTGTTCGTTGCACTTAGTGTTCCGAGTGCAATATAAACACAATTTCAAAACCCTAATTTTCAAAGGTTTTGTTTCAAGGGCAATGGCTAATTCGGGAGTAGGCACTTGTGAAAGGAAAGGTGTATTGCGAATTGAAAGGTACCGGGTAAGCAAGTGCTTTACTTTGAAGACAAAAGTAGGGCTGATGCGTACGTAATTATTTTTGTTAAAAAGTAGTATATTTTGAATTACTAATATATTGTTATTGGCATTAATATAGGTTCATTGGGATGTTGATGAAACCGATGAGAAGCAGCGAAAGTATCTGGATGAAATTTTCAAGAAGCATTTTCGGCAATGGAAGTTTAATGAGCTGCGGGATGCGAAGCGAGGTGCTGCAGCCCCGGAGGAGGAGGATTGAAGTTGAATTGTTTTTATTTTTATTTTTTTTATGAAATAAGATTTTTAGGACGTTATATTTGACTTTAATCAATAAATTTATGTTATATTGTAATAGCCCGTCCCGGAGTTTTCGTACGACGGACGTGAAATGATGAAAATGCCCCTAGGCATTAAGTAAGGTATGTGTGTATTTACTTTGGGAGTTGATTGTGGTATTTGGACCACAAACACACACACACATTCACCCTTTCTCTCTCTCACTCTCTCACTCCCGTACTCACTCTCTCTCTAAACCTCTCGAACTTACTCTCTCTTATCTCTTTTGTACGGACAAGCACAAAAACACGTCGAAACCTTATAGATCGTGGTCAAAAAGGACACCATTGTGTTTGTGAAGCTCAGATGAGTTGATTGGTACCCATTCCAGGTAAGGATACATTCGAAATCTCGTGAAACCGAAACATCAATTTTCATGCACTATTCATATGGACGTAAAATGTTGATTTTTAGGAAAATCTAAGCTCATAGGGAGCTTAAGGAGGTCCTAAGGAAGCTCGGAGTGCTTCGTTGGAAGGAATTGGACGTCGGGATCGTGAGTTTCGAAGTTGGCCAGTTTTCTTGGAATTTCTCTGGCGAGATCCCGTGATTTTTGGAGCTTCAAAGAGGTATGAATGTCTTCTCCTTGTTGTGGGCTTCATTTTGATATAAATTTCATGAATTTTGGATGAAAAATGAGTGAGATATGATGATTAGAAATTTTACCCAGAAACCGGCGAAGTCGCCGGAGAAGACATGAGTATATTCCGTTAAAGTTGACAGAATATGCTAACGCAGTCAGTCAACTTTAACGGTATATGCTTGCTTTTGGACACAATATTCCCTAACTGCCGTTAATGACGCCGTCAGTGTGCCAGGCACGTGGCCGCGCGTGGGGGCGCGTCTGGCCGTGCCTTGGCCAGCGCGTGAGGGCGCGTGGGTGATCAGAAAATTATTTTAAATACCCAAATTGAGCAATATATGAGAACTTAATAGCTTGTCTTGTTTATATGTGTTAATTAACGTTATTTCAGTTATTTCTCATATAGGCGAGGCCTATCCGGAGGACGAGCGTAGCCAGGCTAGGCACGAGTGTTACGACCCGTCTACATACCAGTGAGTGGGCTTTTGTTATATATATATATATATATATATATACATATATATATATATATATATATACACACACACTTGACGTTTTTCCCAGAAAACGTACTTTAAAGGAAATGTGATTTAAATGCCATGTTATACATGCATCATATGTTAGTATATGCATTATCAAGATTATGTATATTGTTGCGTGGTGCTACGGAGGCCCAGGTAAGCCCCAGGTGTTATGATATAGATGATGATGTTGAGATGTATTGAAAGCTCATAAACCTGCATCCCGGTGTTAGTGCTTCTGCCCAGGGCCAGGGCATAGTCCTTCACGTGATGTTCACCTCCCGCACCACACGCTCACCTTGGATCCAAGTTAGGTGCATAGTCCTGTCGTACAGACCATTATAGGTGGTTCCGACTCATAGGTGACCTGCGATTTATCGCACAGTCTTCACGTGATCGTAGCACTATAGCGTATTTATTTACACCTAGTCCTGTCGTACAGACCACTACAGGTGGTTCCGACTCGTGTGCAGATATATTGCCGTACATGTCACTTTAGGTGACTCCGGCTAGATGGAGCGATGAGCTATATAAATTAACCGTACAGGCCATTGCAGTTAATATGTTATTTTATTGAGATTACTTTACCTGGCTTACATTTGTTATATTGTGATATTGGGCATGGCATATGCATGTCATACATATGTGGTTTCAGATATATTGAGCATGGTTTTGAGACTTATACGTATGTATACTATTTTTTGGGAAATTATACAGGTTTTCTAGCGAGGGGTTAGAGCTTTTGAGCTATGAAATGATTTTAGAAAACCTTGTTTTTAGCCACTCAACTTTTTGTTTTGCGCCCTTCCAGGTATTAGGTGAAAGTTTCGTTGGTGGCTTATGAGGATACAGCGGAGGTTTTGACAGACCATCATTCATGTAAGACCACCTTTGGGTGTTGTTTAATCTGTACTTTTGCTTGACTGCTCTTAGGCTAGTTAAGCTCTAGTTGTGTATTTCACACTTATTCTCGCACTAGCATGCTATCTTAGTTAGGATTGCTAGTTGCTTGGTTTTAATTTATTCGTATTTCCCTTCTTAATCTTGCCTCCGCAATGTGCTTATGGTTACGTCACGTTCACGTGACGGCCAGGGCGCCTTGATTTAGATCGGGGTGTGTCAATATGGATGACTATTAATATTTACATTAATTATAATATGTATTTGGGATAATAAATTAGTTTTGTTAATTATTTTGGTAATGTTTAATTAGGTTTGAGTTTTTTATTTAGATTAAGATAAAAATTTACATTAGTTAAAAAGAAATTGAAAAAAAAAATATGCATTTTGCACGACGAAAATAGTATTCGTCGCGCAACTTGTTTAAATTAATAAATTATAAAGTAAACGAAAAAAAAATGTAGACTTGCGCGACGAATGATAGAGTAGTCGCGCAAAGTATGTTTTCGCGACAAACACAGTATTCGTAGCGCAAAATCATCGCGATGAGAAGCAGTGAAAGTATCTGGATGAACTTGGAGTTCGCCAGGAACATCGCGATGCATCCGGAGACATGGTTGGACTTTCCTCTCGACGAGGAGAGGATTTGGGCGGTATGTATACGAAATTTTATACAGTATGTATTTTTCAATATATTACTCAGTTTTCATTGGTGAATTTTAGAAATGTGGAAACTTTGGTGCAGTTGAAATGTACATTGCATTATTCTCCTTCAAATTGTTGGGTTAATCTTCGAATTTTGATGTTTTGCTATTGGAGATTCATATGTTAGGAACATAGAATTTGCCCTATTGTTTGTTAGGACAATGCGTAAGGTTGTGGCAGTTGAGTGGCTTAGGATTCATAGCTTTTCTCATTGCGGTGATGGATGTTATGCACAATGCAGTTGATATTAGTTGCGGAAAGTTGAAATATTGGATTGTAAAATTGTTGGAACGGGAGTTAAGATTACGTTGCACAGAAAAACTAGTTGATAGTAGTTTTTTCTGTCTTTCCGATTTTTTTATCAAACTTGTTGCTTTTTCCAGTTACGCAGTTTTGGGATTGGTGCCTAATTGATACGCGTTTCTTATTTTAGATTTTGACATGTCTGATGCCCAGCAAGAGCATGCTATGGTGATTGAACATCTTGCGCCAAGATTTGCTGCTTTGAGATTTGAACTGTGTCCGTGCCATATGAGCGAGAGTTACTTCCGGAAAGTCTATTTTGTTCTTCTGCATTCGAGGCTCAATAAGCAGGATGCCGAGGTCTTATCCACACCCCAAGTAAGCTTCCTTCTTTGTATAATTGCTTTTAGTGTCCGTCGGTCAATTGATTAAATTTGTTTCTGCTTCCAGCTTAAACCATACTTGTGGCATCATAAAGTGGGAAATGTTGCTTCATGCCAATTCTAGATTGCGGTCTTCCATTTCGTTTTTCTTATCCACGATCAGCTTGATTGTATGTCACAAGTTCTTGTTGTTGTTGGATGCTAGTAGTTTCTTGAACTCCTCCACGGGATGGATTATCGCGGTGTGGATTTTGGTAGTTCTAGACGTTCAACCTCAATTTTCTATTTAGGTTGCAGGTGATCTTCCCGGTCGGGAATAAAGTTAGGATTTAGGAATTCTAGATGGTTCCAGAAAAATGACAACATTTTCTTAGATTAAAACATTATTTATACTTTGTGATTGAGCCTAAGTTCATGCCAAACCTGTTAGGTCTCTGAAATTTAATGTAGTATAACATACTGGTCGCAGGTAATGGAAGCCCGAGCAAAGTGGATGCAGGAGCTACATTGGCAGACTGCATTAGAACATGATCAATTCGGAAGAAACACTTCTTTTTTAAAAGACAGTTCCAATATACTAGACGAAGATTGTAGTGTTTATTACGAGGACAAGATGCTAAAGACGTATCCTTAGGAATCAACGATGTCCCCCACGGCTTATGAGACTGAGAAGCACCCAGTTGAGAGTGATGAAGTCCCATTTATTTACAAGTCTGTTATTGAAGAAAAGCCCATCACTAAGAGCGAGGACAAGAATCTAACAGTTGGTCCATCCTCGAAGATGCTAGATATTATCTACGAAGATGATGACGATGATGACTGGCCAGAGGAAGATTCTGTATTAGATGGGTATAGTGGAACGGCTATTCACGCAATCAATGAAGAAGACATATCCTTAAGTGACCTAGAGGACGATGATTTCCTTGCTACCACAAAACTCAAGACTGTCTCAAAGGAATAAGAAACCTCAAGGAAAGAGAGGTTAACAATCGGCGCGTTCTGCTCATCGGATGGAAGATGGCGCTTCAAGTCAACGGATGAACTGGTAGTGGCTAAATGGCTTGCAAAAGTACGCTGTCGTATAGTCGTGCGCGGGGACTCTTCCAAATGCTTGCTGATTGTCCTACTGAGTGGTCCCACGCTGGGACTCAAGCCTCTGGTGATGATGCTATTTGTTCTAATACCAAGTTGTACATGATATGTTGATTTCTTGTGGTCCAAGTTTTTACAGAGAAGTATATGTTTGATTGGTTGTGAATTGTGATATGACTGTAATTACACTGTTGTTCCAGTGATTGAGAGAGAGAGAGAGAGGGGGTACAAGGGTCATTTCGCCAATGAAATGTCCTGGAAAGAAAATATGCAGAGTAGATTCTGTGACCATTGCATCAATACAACAATTTTGTCTTTCTTGTCATATTTTTGTACTATCTCATGAACTTGTTCTACGCTTATCGTTAAGATTGTCACATTAATCTTCAAGAAAAGACAAACAGAAATAACATTAAGAAGAAAGAAGAACAAATAAATTTTAACATTTATCGACAGACATGTGATTTTTGAATAAAGTTAAGTACACTAAATTTGTGCATGGGTTGGTTATATATTAGAACTCTAGCTTAAGTCACAGGTTCCTTTGGGAAGCAAGAATTTGTGAAAGAAGAGAATGATCTCTTTGGCTGTGTAGCATGATGTTTGATGTATCATGTGTGACACCAAGCTAATAAATTTTGGAGCTTAATGGTATATGCAAAGGAAATTGTCTGCAAGTTTGAAACCTCAAACATACAAAATGCCACCACATTGAATCATCTTTCAGTCGCTACGACCTTTTAATGTAACCTTAACTCAGGCGTTTACCACAATTTCTTGTTTTTGTACTCTGTTGTAAAAATGATCTTTTAGTTGAATTACATACCATCTTATTTCGTTTTCAATATTTCTCTGAACCTTCATATAAAATATTGGCCAAAAGTAACAGAGCAAGCTCCTAGGATGTAAAGGGAAGCTTCAACGTTAGATAAATAATTGCAATTAGTGGGTTTTACTTTTCCACCACAATTAGAAATTAAAAAGACATCTTTCCTCCCTAGTCTTCTTTAATATTTTCACTCAGATAATAACTCGGATAATAACTCAGAGATCAATCGACACATTAGGGTTACATGGAGGGAACTCACAAGAGTCATTGTGGAAGCTGAACTTTAAGTAATCCTTGTTTAACGTAAATATAACTCTAAGTGGAACGATAACATAAATCAAAATTCTAAATCCCAAAACTCTAGACTCAAACTTTCATGTTTCAACCTAAGCATGTCAGACTACTTCCCACCGGAGCTACTCTTCGAAATATGAGCATAGTTACTACTTCCCACTGGAGCTACTCTTCGAAATATGAGCATAGTTTTAACTCTTGATCTTGCCACTGAGAAATATGGCAATTCGTAACAATATGTGGATATTCACTCTCACATATTAGTACGACCTCACTACTATGGCCTTCCTAACACCAAGAAATTCTTAGTTCTAGTTGCATTAGCAATTCGTAGTTCTGCTGTGTGAGTTCTGAAGAGTCTAGGCAATTCGTATTAAAATATTATTTTTTTATAAAATAATAAAATATCATTTTATTTTTAAATGCGGATAATCATAAAGATTAGTTGAAAGTATTTGAAAATATTGAAATGTGGTGTAATGTGAAAGAACATGGTCAAGTATTTATAGAGAAAAAAAAAATTTTGTATTTTAATGAATTTCTATTGATTTTTTGATAATTTAATATAAATTGACGTCAGCGTGACATCACATAACCTAGGGGTTAGGCTACGCAATTCTGGTATGGGGGACTAACTGGGCTCTTCCATAGCCCAGTGGACTTAGTAAGGTTGGAGGAGATTTTAGTGGGGGGAGGAGATTTAATCTACTACCCCCGAAGGGATGGTATAATGCTGGAAGTGTTCGAGAGAGAACATTGTCTCTCTCCAATGTGAAAATACAAACAGAAGGTTTGAGGGATGGCCAAGAGCGAGGGGGAAGCACTGGCTAAAACCCATTTCTCAAAACCCTATTTCAACATGCAAATAGCACATAGAGGCTATGGAGGAAGGGAGGACGGGAGGAAGAGAGGAGGAATAGAAGGAGCGCAAGAGAGAAGGGTGACAAACATTAAATCCAAGCCAAGTTCAAATTCCAACCATTGACTTAGAATTGAAAAAAATAAAATACAAAATAAAAGGCCATGTGCACGTTGGGACCCGCGTCTACAACTGCGTCTGAACCTGTCTGGCGAGTCCAGCAGCCGAGCATGGGAGGAAAACAATAGTACTATACCTATAAAAATATATTATCTCATTTTCTAAATTTAATATATATATAAAATTATTATAGTATATAATAGGGAATCTTAATGAAACACTCCCGGTACTGTTCACTTTCAACATTAAGAACTTTTTTACCTTGAAATACCACTTCTGGTACTATTCACTTATACATTTGTTTTGTCATTTTCATTAAAAACTAAATTTTTTAAGGACTTTTTGTTAGTTTTGCTTATAATATTATATATATATATATATATATATATATATATATATATATATATATAATTGTTATAGTTTTTTAGGGGTATAAAATTATTAAATTAATATTTTGCTTATCGTGTATCGGGGTACTCACGTGTATACCTGGACCAACCCGTTATATAAATAGGTGCTTATCGAATTACCTGTTAATGACTCGATTCGTTATCGTGTCAACCTGATAACCTGTTAATTTCGTGTTGGATTAACAGGTCGTGTTAGAAATTGTCAGGCCTACTTGTAAGTTTGAGGTTTTAAGTTCGATTCTCACCAAAAACGAATTTGAACCATATTATTGCTAGCCTATTGTGACGCTTAGCCCACTCCCCACCTCTTTAATATATATAATATCACTTATTAAAAAAAAAGTATGACTCCATCTCTAACACTAGGGTTTGGGGTTTATGGCTCAAAAGATGGATTTAGGGCTTGGGTTTGGATCACTTCGGTATCGAAGTCCTGGGTTTCGGTCTCAAGTCCAAGATCTACGCTCGAGATCCAAGGCATGGTATTCAAGGAATATCCCCAATCCGAGTTCTAAGGTTCGAGGCTAGGTCGAACATGAGGAGGGCTGGTTCAGTATGGGATACCGAATTGAAATCTTTGTCCTGATTCCCAAACCGAAGTTTTCAGGAATCCCAATTTCAAGACCGATCCCAAACCAAATTTTCTGGAATCTTGAAATAGTTTCAGGATTTCGGGACAAATCGGGAATCCCGAAATAATTTGGGCTTTTGGGGTATTGGAAGAAACAAGTTGATGACTCATATACCTTTCTGTTCCAGGCTTAGCAGCCATAAAATTGTAAATCAAATGGGAGGCCTGTTAAACATGCATGTTGGAGGACATTGCCATCGTACATTCTGGGCTTACGAAACATTACATGTTTTCGACCATGGAGCACATTCTGCAGCTACCAATATGATATTCATGACATTAGGGCCAGCCAAAGGAGGGGGCTTTACGTCCTTACTCGTAAAACCAGTTGCCCCATCGTTGACCTCCTCTACACTTGTTTCTTTTGGAACAACAAGCTCCTCATCTTTTAGCATAGACGACTCAGGGTTAGTACGGAAAGATGGCAAACCATCAGACCACTCTGTCTTGGAACTATCCTTACTCACATGCTTACTGGACTCTAGTTCACTGGGAGACTTATTAAACGGCGAAGCATCTCCATGATCCTTTTCTATTTCATCAAGCCCTCCACTAAGAGCAGAAGACACAGTCTCAAAATCCCTTTCTTCAATTCAATGCTCATAGCTGCTCGAAACAATACTGCCAATTTGGTCAACATTATTATCAACACTACTTGAAGAACTTTCCACATTCGAAAATGATTCATTCCCTTGTTCAAAAGAAACTTCCTCTTCTTCTTGGCTTATATCACTACTTTGTATAGAAGATACCAATTTCCTTCTATCAGCAATCTGCAAAACCTAAATTTGCTAATTCTAAGTTTTCAACTCTCCTTAATTACTAAAAACACAAAAGATGGTGAATGTCCATTCTTCTGTCAAAGTATGGTTAAGAAAGTACAGTAATACGACACAGATACACAATAAATGGCTATTAAGAAATAGCTTGGTAGCTAGTGAAAAATGACATGCCTTGATTCATAAATTTTACTTCATCTAATAGGATACAGCTTACTCATGAGCATGAACATCTCACTCACATGACTCACAGAAATCCCAAGAGCTCGGAGAGCTTATTTTAGGACGACACATGCATCATATTACTGAAACATATTCATCCAAGGGAATGTTTCCCACACGTTTCAAGCAGTGGCCTTCATGAAAAGAGATTACACAGCAGTACATGAATGTTACATCTTAAAACTAATCCTGTGATCGTGCATCAATGGCGGCTAACTCTTTCTATTCTTCTTCTTCGGTGTTCGCGCATCCTAATTCTTCTCCTCAGGATGCTACACCACCTTTTTCTTCTACTCAAACCTCGATCAACTCCATCACGTTCCAAAATATCGGAAACATGGTCCAGACAAAGCTGAAACGCCACAATTATCTCGTTTGGAAGTCTCTCTTTGATCCGATCTTCCGCCACTACAAACTCGCTGGAATTGTTGATGGATCTGAACCAACACCGCCTCAATTTCTCAGTGATTCTTCAGGAAATTTGATTTCTACTCGTAATCCTGCCTTCAAGTTATGGTATGAGAAAGATTAGAATATCATCATCTGGATCAACTCTACACTTTCTGAGGATTTGATTCCTTTCACCGTTGGTGTCCAATTTGCTTGGGAATTATGGCAGAATCTTGAATGGCGATTTGGCGGTGTCTCGCGATATCACATTCATCAACTAAGGTCAAATCTTGAATCTATGACCAAAGGAAATTCTTCTATCTATGAGTACCTCCAGCGAATCAAGGAAGTTATAGATGGTCTCGTTCCTGCTGGCGCACCAGTCGATGATCATGATCTTCTTCTGATAATCCTAAGTGGACTTCCTAATGATTACGATTCGTTTGTTGATTTTGTGCAATGCTATCTTGCTGGTAGAACTATTAATGATCTTCATGGTTTCTTGCTCAACAAAGAAATGGCGCTTGCAAGAAAGCAGCATACAAAAGGCTCATCTACTGAACCTTTTCAGGCGTTCAATGTTCAAGCATCATCCCCCAATGCTCATTTGCTCCCTACACCGCCTATTCCACCTAAACATCAAGCCTACACTGTTCATCCTCAACAGTTCCCTAATTCTAATCGCAGCAATTCTCAGCAATATAACAACAATCAGTAAAATTACAACACAACAATCGAAATCGATTCAATCACTACAACAACAATTCTCAGAATCGTGGTGGAAATCGTGGAGGAAATCAGTTTTACAACAATTCTAAGCCTGCTCCCTGTCAAATCTGTGAAGAACCAGACCATTAAGCCATTGATTGCAGCAATCGTATGAATCCTAACTTTCAAGGTCGTGTTCCTCCTGCTAAGCTTGCCATGTATGCTAATCCTCAAGTCAATTCCTCTCCTCCATGGTTAATTGACTCTGGAGCAAGTTCACACATGACCAATAACATTCCGAATTTGCAGAATCCATAACCATATCATGGACCTGACAAGGTTTATATTGGAGATGGTCAAGGTTTGCAAGTTCATCACTCTGGCTCTTCCTTAATTCGTACTCCTTCTGCTACTTTTCAATTAAAGAATATATTACATGTTCTTCAATTGAAACATGATATGCTCTCTGCCAATATGTTTTCTCTGGATAATTGGTGTTCTTTGACTCTGAACATGAAGCCACATGGGTCAAAAAAAATTAAGGTTGAATGATTGTATGACAATGCCATTGTTATTGTTAAAAAGGTTCATTCGAGGTGTAAAAGAACTAAAAACTTATGAATTTTGAGCCGCAGATTGATCAAAAAATTATTAGAAAAGAAAAAGGTGACAATTTTCCAGTGACTCAGCTCCAATTTCTGCATTATATCAACAACTCTCAATGAACTTATTACTTACTGCAAATGCAAAACTAGTGTTCTGACCTCATGTTTCAATTGAGCAAATGAAGTACGACTAGTTCTATGAGGAGCACCTCCATGTGCACGATTAGCCTTATTTGCCTTGGAATATTCCTACACATGTTTAAAGCAACCATAATTCATCATTATTATAAACTTAAAATGTAATTTTTCCGAATTTACCTTTACATTAGGGAGGCCTCAATACTTTACTAGTGTCTTCCATTGATCTGTAGTGACTTGAGGATGAGTGAAGGATAAACGTTGTTCATCGGTCCAGTATGCGTCATACCATCTTTGCTTAACCCGACACTTCCAATCCCTCAATCTATTGCCAATAACCTTTAAGCAATGAAATTTATATGCATCAGGGACATCTGTGTTATCTTGCAATTATTAGATGATAACTATTAATGAAATGAAGACTTGTGCATCTGAGTAAAATTAGTAAATTTTGTAAGTGCATGTTGTTTACCGTGACTTCTTTCCAAATATCATCTAATACATGATCAGGCATTTTGGTCCATGAAACATATGTTAGAGGAACCTTTTGACCATTTCTTGCTATAATTCCAAGTTGTCCACTAAACCTGGTTGCATTTTCTTTAATTGGCTTCCATTTAGAATCAAAATCAATATGAACTTTTGTTCTAGTTCCCCACTCTGAGATAGAAAGAGCAGTACCCTGACCTTTCCTAATACCTTTAGACTGATTTTCACCTATAAATTATTCGTTATAAGCAAAATATAATTTGAATGATAGAATAAAAACTAGAAAATTTAATGATCCTTTAGCATTGCAAACCTATTTGGTCTAATGGAGTCGCCAAAGGCTCATCCTCACGACTAGAGGCATATGGATTTTGTTGTAGTTGTGTCTCTAATTGAGATTGTGTACGCCTTGTAATCGGTGGCTGCTGTTGAGTTTGATTCAATATGGTATGCTGAGATGGCTTAGATAACTGAGGCTGATTCGAACTTTGTCCACGCTGCTGAGATGGTCGTGCTTGTGACCTACCCTTTTTAGCTCTCATTGGAGATGGGGGAACCAATTCCTCCATTGATTTGCCTCTTCCCCTCTTTGGTGCCATTTTCTGTTGCACTAAAAAATTAGTATATACACACGATGAATCATCATAAAAGATTGATGTAAATAATTCATAATATGTAACCGAGTACCTACCAAGTACCTTATCAAATGCTACTCCCTGTGCACGATTATTAATCTAACATATTTATATATAAGCTATTTTAAGAAGACACACATTGATAAACATAATCATAATTATAGTGATAGAAAACAGATGGTTAATTAGAAGTAATAAAGTAACTAATATAATCAGAATTTCCAAAATAATGTCACACGATAACAAGAATTTCCAATATAATTAGTAACTAATACACTATATGGCCAATCATTCTTCCATCTCATTTTCAAGAGGATCATCAACTTCTTCAACATTTGTGTCTACGGTTGCTCCATCCACTCCTTCCTTGACCCAACCAACATCTTCATCATTCATAAATACAGTTTCATCCAATTGTTGGGGTGCATAGAGCTCTACTTGAGGCATAATTGTTGGGGTGTGGGAAGAATCCTTTGAGCGCATATCAGATAGATCTCTTACAGTCATATTAACAACAACATGCCAATCTGAATCAATTGGATCCTGTATATAACAAACTTGCTTTGCATCTCGTGCTAAAATGAAAGACTCGTCCTCTACAACATTATCTTTGTATAATAGATGATTAAAATTCACTAATGTGAATCTAAACTCATCTTCTTTCATTCCACCAATTGCATCAACCCAATCACACTTGAACAAAACAAATTTCAAGGCATTGGTATATCGGATTTCAACCACATCTTTCAACACTCCATAATAGGTGACATCACCTAAGCAAGGCCTTTTGTCCTTAACAGTAGCATAGCTCATAGTGTCTGCTTTCGATACAACACCAGAATTTTGAGTGGTTCTACTTTTTTCGCTTTCTTTCGTACGAAACTTGGAGCCATTAATGACATAACCTTTATATCTTCGTGCAAATTGGTCAGGACCATTAGCCAAATTGATGATGTCTTCAGAAAATACTTCATTATTAGTTAGCCGATGTGTATCAACCTATATAATATCATTATTATAAAGAAGTCAGAGAGAAGAAAAATTTAATTTGATTGGTCTACATTAAATTTATAGATCTAATGATTGTAAGTACTTACATTATTTTTAAACCATATGTGAAATGTCTTAGTGTGAACTCTTCTGATATAATGGCTTGTTTTACGAGGCATTTCCAATGCAAGTATTTCAAAGTGTTGGCTGTGTATATGAGATTTGTTTAGAAAGAAGTGAATTAAGAAGCATTCAAAGTAATAAATATAATTGTGCTTTTACTTACTTTCGAAACGGTGTGATAGCATCTATGTTGACTAGTACATGCCTATGTACTTGTGTCCATCTAACTTCATCTAGACGTATTTTCACTCCTTTGTTGAGAGGACGACCATAGTCATTACCACCATCATCATTACGAGCTAGACGAGTAAGCTTTGTTTCTACTTCATTCAAATATCGGATGCAAAAAGTCATGTATTCTTCCATTAAGCAACCCTTGGCAATTGAAGCCTCAGGATGCGCACGATGACGCACATAACACTTAAGTGTTAATAAGTACATGTGTTTAATATAATTAAAATATAATCTAATGAAATAGTTAATATAATAAAAATTACAACTACAATTTTACTAACCTCTCAATAGGATACATCCATCTAAATTGGACAACCCCAGCAACCAATGATTCCTCAGCTAGATGGATAGGCAAATGTTCCATTACGACAAAGAAAGACATTGGAAAAATCTTCTCAAAATGGCAAAGTGTATGCATAATTCGCTCTTGAATATGTTCCAGATCAGACTGCACGTTCACTTTCGAGCAAAGTTGTCTGAAGAAATTAGTGAACTCAATCAATGCTTCAACAACATTCTTAGGCAAAGCTCTGCGTGCTGCTATAGGAAGTAATTGTTGCATTAATATATGATGATCATGACTCTTAAGACCCCAAATACTCCGCTCCTTTATGTGTACATGCTGAGAAATATTAGAAGCATAACCATCTGGAACCTTTACTTGCATCAAGACTTTTAAGAACACATCTTTATTGTCCTTAGTCATAGTAAAACAAGCAGGAGCTAAGTATGCCTTATTAGAACCTCGTTGCTGAGGGTGCAATGGTTTCCTAATGCCCATTTCTTCTAAGTCACGTCGAGCCTTTAAATTGTCCTTGGTTTTTTTAGCAACACCCAATATTGTCCCAAGGATATTTTCACAACAATTCTTCTCAATGTGCATGACATCGAGATTGTGACGAATCAAATTATGCTCCCAATATGGTAACTCAAAAAATATGCTTTTTTTTTTCTTCCAAAATGATCGATCATTATTACTCCCATCTTCAACTCTTTTCCTCTTTCTAAGGTCTTCTTTCTTACACTCTGTAAGTACTCTTCGCAGTTGTCTTTTCACATCAATACCTAAATTTTTTTGTGGAGCACGTCCCCATTCTCGTGTGCCATCAAAAGACACTTTATCTCTTCGAAACTTATGACTTGTAGGTAAAAATCGATGGTGACCTGTGTAACAATACTTTCTTCCATAAGTTAACCAACGTGACCGAGTGTTCGTATTGCAACAAGGACATGCTTTTTCACCTCTAGTGCTCCCTGATAAGTTCCCATATGCAAGAAAGTCATTGATAGTCCAAAGTAATGTAGCATGTAGTTTAAACATTTGATTCATTGAGGCATCATAAGTAAGTACACCTTCTTGCCATAATTCCTTCAACTCATCAATTAGTGGTTGTAAATATACATCAATCTTATTACCAGGTCCATGCAGGCCATCTATCAGAATATACAAGATATAGAATGCTTGCTTTATACACATCCATGGTGGCAAATTATATGGCATTAGAATAACAGGCCATGTACTGTGAGGTTTGAACATTGTTCTAAATGGGCTGAAACCATCTGATGCTAGATCAAGTCTGACATTACAAATTCCACTAGCAAAATCTGGATACTTCGCATCAAAAGCTTTCTATGCAGGTGTATCAGCAGGGTGCCTTAGCACACCATCATTAATATGCTCCTCGGCATGCCATTTCATAAGCTAAGCAGTTTTGGAAGACATAAAAAGTCGTTGCAATCTTGGCTTCAATGGAAAATATCTTACTTGTTGAGCAGGTATTTTTCTATCCACACTCACACCATTGTTAGTTTGGCCTTCAAATTTCTTGTATCTGGATTTGTGGCAGATGTCACATGATTCAAGCTTCTCATCCTCATTTTTAAACAACATACAATGATTAGGACATGCATTGTGAAGCCCAGGTCCTCCATAATCTTTCGAGCATCATTATAAGAATCTGTATGTTAATATTGGGAAAAACTTCTTTCAGAAAATTTAACAAGATTGTCATTGAACTGTCTGTCCATCCACCAAGTACCTTTATGTGTAATAGCCGAACAATGAATGACAATTTAGTAAACTTTTCACACCCCAGATACAAAGGACATTCTTCATCTTGTAGCAATTTAAAGTACTTTCTAGTTTCATCATTTGGCCCCTCATTGTGTTCATTTTCTGTTGACTGATCATTCTCCATATTAGGATCCACATTTGAATTGCCAAATGCCTTTTGTACCATTTGATGAGTCCATATTATACCATATATTTTACCCTATTCTTAGTTATAGTTTATAGGTTATTTTGGTAGAATTTTGATACTTTGTTATATATTTTCAATGTAGGACATGCGACTTCTTCTGGAGCAAAAAGTGATCAAACGGATGAATTTTGAAGTGATTCAAATTGAAGGATGTTTGTGTGCTTTTCATGATGATTGTATCAAAGTTTCAGATTTTTCTACCAAGCCGTTTGACCGTGGTGATGAAATTAAGGCCCAGTGCGCAGCTTTCCCAGATTGACATTTCTGGACGTTTTGGGTATTTTGGAGGTCAAGAAGGAATATTTTGAGGAAGATTCATTCTGAGGATTTGTAGGGGACGACTTCAGCTTTCAAAAGAGACATTTTGGGACCAAATCGGAGTTGATTTGGTCCGTCAAAAGACTAATTTTCTGAGAACTCCGAATTTGAGTTCAAATAGGAAACCTTTTATTTTTTTGTTTTATTATTTTATTTTGTTTCCTAGTTTTATTCTAAGGCATTTTCTAGGTAGGGTTTTATTTTGTAATAGTATAAATAAGGCTTTTTAGCCATTATGGTTAGTGAGGCAACATAGGAGAAACGCACGCACTACTTTAGAGGATTTTTGAAGTTTATTTTCAAGGTGTTTTCTATCCTTGTTTTTAATAATATTTCGTTGTATGATTGCTAGTAACTAATTTCCGTTTGCTAGGGCGAAGCCTTGAGTCTTAGCATGAATTTGTAGTTTTTATTTAATTGCTTATGAGATTATGCATGTTTACTTTGAATTATTAATCACTGTGCTTAAACTGTCTCTATGTTTTAATGCTTAGCTACCATTAGGATGTTTAGATAAGTAATTGGATGCAATTCGGTCGGAACATCACCGGAGGATTGAGTATTGCTTCTTGTGATTGATAATTGTAATTTCACCTAAGGCGAATATCACGTTCTTAGGGGTTGCATGGTTTTTCAAAAGGTTTTCACAAAACTTAATGAGTCTTGCATGTTCATATTTGATCTGAATATCACAGACGGATTGCATGTTAGATATACGTTCTTACTTGAATATCACGAGGAGAATATGCATAAGGAAAACCTAACCTTCAAAGTCGCATGTGCAATTCATAAGTAATTGGTAAAACTACATAGGATTGTTAGGGTGACGGTGGAACCCTAGGCTTTTAACTTTATTTTCAAAAGTATTTTCTTTAGTCAATTTATTTAGTTGTTTTTATTAAATTCGTTTTTATTATTTTAAATTCCAAAATCAATATTTTCCAAATCTTGTTTTAAATAGTTAATGAAGAATTAGTTTAAATACAAATTATTCATTCAATCTCTGTGGAAAACGACCTTGCTTGAGCTGCTATACTACGACTACCTTGCTCTCTTGCAAGTATTTCATGTGTTTTTATCCCTACTTTTGTAGACGGTAAAATCCCTATCACCATTCCAAACATATTGTGGAGCCAAAAATAATCACAAGGCGATATGTGGATATTTTAGCAAAAAAGGACCAAATTACCCCTGAGGTATACCGGGATTTCTACACGCGAGCAGTAGACAATCGTCCTTCAACAAAGTCAAAAATGCTCCAAAGAGAGGTAACCAATTCAAAATCTATCTTATCAAATCCCTTTTTGCAAGGTAACCTCCAAATAGTGTTAATTGGTTAATTAATGGATTAATTACCCAATTAATCCATTAATTACCAATTAAATTATACAAATTAACCCCAAAAACTATCAAAGGGCCGGCCACCATTTCCATCCTCACCTTTCCCATTTACTCTATTTTATCACCCAAATTAAAATAGACATTTATTTTTATAACCATCCATTTATTCCCTTTATGTTTAATTACCCAATTAATCATAGTAAATTGGCTAATTAAGCCTAAAATTCAACCACAAAACCCACTTCCTATCCCTATAAAAGTGATCCCATTCTCACCAAAAAAGCCATTCCAACACTCTTGCAAAAATCCCAAAATTCTCTAAACACTCTTTCTCTCTAAATTCTAACTTTGGCATCAAAGGTTCTTCGGCCAAAGCCCCCCCCCATTCATCATGGGCGCGTGAGGCTTGTGGCCATAACCAAAGGTGTTATTTATTTTGTAGGTGCAATTTTGTCCAAGATCAAGGAGGAGGAAATTTGCATCCACAAATTGGTGCTTTCATTAAGAGAAGAAATTCATACTCGTAGAAGACTCCCGCATAGAAACATGATTCTTTGGTAAAAAGTGAAAGAGAAATACAATGGCAAGGAATTTAGAAAATTCAACAAGTGGGAATTCTAATATTCAAGAAATGGGCCCACATTGATCCACGAGGCTAAACATGACCATAGGTGAAACGGCACCACCATCACTAGTTTTCACCATAGGAACCACCGCGGTGGCTACCTCGATAGCTACCCGTGGCGAGGTCCATGGTGCCTTCACCACGGCTCGAACCAGGCCATCCAAGGCGACTCACGGCACAAGGGCCACGACCCGAGCCTTGCACTCACATGCATCACACGTGGAGCAGCTCATTCCCACGGCTCAACCTACTTCCACCAAGCAGCCTGCTCCTGCCAAGAGGCATGCTCCCGTTGAGCAGCCTATTCCCGTGGTTTCCCAAGCAACCCAAGTTGGCCCAAGATCACCATAAGGCTCCACCATAGGAACCACTGCGGTGGCCACTACGGCAATCACCCGCGGTGAGGTCTATGGCTCCACCACCACGGCCCAAGCCATGCTATCTAAGGCCCACGACACCAAAGCCACGGCCCAAGCTATGCCACTCCATGCCCAACGTGAGCCCAATGCGTTGCCAATCCGAGCCCAAGCCTTGCATTCGTGAGCATCACGCGCCGAGCAGCCCACTCTCGTGGTCCAATCTGCTCCCGCAGATCTGCCTGCTCCTGCCGAGCAGCCCACTCTCGTAGCCCAGCTTGCTCACAAGGCTCGACCATGGGAACCACCGCGATGGCCACTACGGCAATCATCCGCGGCGAGGTCCATGGCTCCACCACCACTGCCCAACCTGTGCTATCCAAGGCCCACGCCACCAAAGCCACAGCCCAAGCCATGCCACTCTATGCCCAACGCGAGCATCACGCACTGAGCAGCTCACTCTCGTGGCCCAATCTGCTCCCGCAGCTCAGCCTGCTCCCGCCGAGCAGCCCACTCTTGTGGCCTGCTCCCGCAGCTCAGCCTGCTCTCGCCGAGCAGCCCGCTCTCATGGCCCAGTCTGCTCCCACAGCTCAGCCTGCTCCCGCAGCCTAGCCTGCTTCCGTGGCACTCCAAGCAGCCTAAATCAGCCCAAGACTATCTCAACCATCCGGACCAACCATCGAGCCGGAGGTATTTTCACCACGTTTCTCCGCGGATTTGACATTTCCCAATTCAAATCTTACACTCGGAGTCTACCATACTTCTACTGCTCAAGGAGACACATTCCTTCCAATCTCTTCCAATCTAAATGGCGAACAACACTTGTCTCAACAAGTCATAGAGTTGACGAGCGCCCTTGCACAACAAACGACCTTGGTGAATCAACTTTTGCAATGCACTGAGATCCAACGTGCCCCGAACGAAGTGTCCCGAAGTAGGACAAGGGTAGATGAACCTCTCCACCAACGTCCTGGCAAGTAGCCTATCAACCAGCCATAATCCAAGCATTCTGGCAGTTTACGCTCCCGCCTGGGTCCTTGGGATAGCATATACTCTCGTCATAGCGCGCGGAGGAGCGTGCATTCCCGATCAAGCCCATGGACGAACGTACGTTCACGGTTGAGGTCATACTCCGATTATCAACATGAGCAGCCTTTTAGGCAAAGCATTCATTTACGGCTAAGCCTGCAAGGAGTATCCTCCACATCACATAGGAGAAGGCAGCACAGCGGACGGAGAGAAGTAGTTACTCAATCCGGCTCAAGTTCAACCAGCAGCCTGCGAGTTACCCACTCGCCTGCCAGGAACATACCACATGCACCGCAGCCGCGGCATAGCCGAGCCAAACACATGGAAAAGCAGCCTAGACCAGCAGGTCACGACTGGGGGCAGCCAAGAGCTCCGCCAACCCAACAAAGGCAAATTCAGGAAGAAGTAGAAATGCTCATGACCGAGCAATTGAGCAATTTCCCACACAATGAAACTACTGACAATGCGCTCTGATGAAACATGACCAACATAAACAAGTCATCTTTCAATGACAAGATCGAGCAATCTTGTACCATGGCTCATAGCCGTGCCGATCTTGCCCTATGGCTCGCGCCAACCAAGCCTCAAAAGAGCACACGACGAAACACCTAATGATGGCGTAATAATTTTGGGAGCAGCTTACTGCGTTTACACCCTTACACGGGTTCCACAAGCAGTTCGACGTCTCTATCAAATCGCCAAACAAGACCTCGCGGGATGAGGATTATTTCAGCTATCCAACAATCCAGCTTTCCTCAGCTGCACTCACGACAACGGCTTAATTGCTCTCCAGTGCGAGAGGGTAAACTAATTCCCCGACACCCAAAAGGGTTTGCTCTCCAGTGCGAGAGGATAAACTAATTGCTCTCAAGTGCAAGAGGGTGAACTAATTCCCCGACACCCAAAAGGGTCTACTCTCCGGTGCGAGAGGATAAACTAATTGCTCTCCAGTGCGAGAGGGTAAACTAATTCCCCGACACCCAAAAGGGTTTGCTCTCCAGTGCGAGAGGATAAACTAATTGCTCTCCAATGCGAGAGGGTAAACCAATTCCCCGACACCCATATGGGTTTGCTCTCCAGTGCGAGAGGTTAAACTAATTGCTCTCCAGTGTGAGAGGGTAAACTAATTCCCCGACACCCAAAAGGGTCTGCTCTCCAGTGCGAGAGGATAAACTAATTGCTCTCCAGTGCGAGAGGGTAAACTAATTCCCCGACACCCAAAAGGGCCTGCTCTCCAGTGCGAGAGGATAAACTAATTGCTTTCCAGTGCGAGAGGGTAAACTAATTTCCCGACACCCATCTGGGTAAGCTCTCCAGTGCGAGAATGCCACATAGCTCAAAAGATCGAATGCTAGAAGATCAACTAGGTAGTAAATGCTGAGAAACCAAACTCAAGCAGTTCATTTTTGGCAAGCAGGCTAGACGTGCAGCCAAACCATTGTCCATGCCACGCCACTTCCTCGGCCCATACCGAACCAATCCTTGGCTTCAATCAAGCCAATCTGCTTAAGCAATGGCCCCTGCCATATCACTTTATTGGCCCATGACAAGTCGACTCCTGGTCCCTGCCAGCCGACGTGTTGCACACCCCGACGACTGCCCCATGGTAGCACCACCTAAGAAGAAATTAAGTTTTTATCACATTGATGCGGCACGGAGAAGACAAAGAAAGCAACGAAAGACGGCCCTTTGCACGGACAAGATGTAGAAGATTGCTAGAGGAGGGGGAACAAATATCCTCCAAGCTTTCTCTCTCTTGTAGGGTAGAATAAATCGCTCTCCAAAGTTGATTTAACAACCCACTTAAGGTGGACTTAAATAGGTTTTGAGAGAAATTTATTTCCCTTTCCGAGAAGGATCTAATTTCACATTAAAGAGGGAATCTACATCAAAATAGGAAGCAGTCCTAAGTTTCCTAGAGCAAGAAGATCTCTACACCTGCTGCCCTTTCCTGCGAGCAGCCCAGCAGGTGTGGGGGCATTTGTGGAGCCAAAAATAATCACAAGGCGACATGTGGATATTTTAGCAAAAAAGAACCAAATTACCCCTGAGGTATACTGGGATTTCTACACGCGAGCAGCAGACAATCGTCCTTCAACAAAGTCAAAAATGCTCCAAAGAGAGGTAACCAATTCAAAATCTATCTTATCAAATCCCTTTTTGCAAGGTAACCTCCAAATAGTGTTAATTGGGTAATTAATGGATTAATTACCCAATTAATCCATTAATTACCAATTAAATTATACAAATTAACCCCAAAAACTATCAAAGGGCCGGCCACCATTCCCATCCTTACCTTTCCCATTTACTCTATTTTATCACCCAAATTAAAATAGACATTTATTTTTATAACCATCCATTTATTCCCTTTATGTTTAATTACCCAATTAATCATAGTAAATTGGCTAATTAAGCCTAAAATTCAACCACAAAACTCACTTTCTATCCCTATAAAAGTGATCCCATTCTCACCAAAAAAGCCATTCCAACACTCTTGCAAAAATCCCAAAATTCTCTAAACACTCTTTCTCTCTAAATTCTAACTTTGGCATCGGAGGTTGTTCGGCCAAAGCCCCCCCCCATTCATCATGGGCGCGTGAGGCTTGTGGCCATAACCAAAGGTGTTATTTATTTTGTAGGTGCAATTTTGTCCAAGATCAAGGAGGAGGAAATTTGCATCCATACATATCATCAACAAAAGCTGATGGAGTATTATTCCCAATACCTTGTTCTGAATATAATGGTTGGTTTGTTTCTCCATGATGAATCCAATTTCTATAATTTGGCATAAACCCATCAACTATTATATGAGCTCTTGCTACTTCCCTTGTAACAAAGTACCGATTGTAACATTTTTTGCAAGGACAATAAATCCTTGTATGACCCTTGTTGTTATCAAATGCAAACTCCAAAAAATGTTCAAGCCCATGTTTAAATTGATCAAACGACCTGTCATTTAAATCTATCCAACTCTTGTCCATACCTAATGTCATCCGAAAATAAAGAAACAATACCTTATATTATCCATTAAAAAAGGGTAGTTATTTTTAACAAGAAAAACAACAAGATGTAGAAAAGCATACAAAGAAAGTAAGTAAAATTCATCAAATTTTTATTTAAAAGGTGGATAGAAAACGTACCAAGCTAAGAATTAAGCACCCTTGATCTGATCTATATAGTTAATCCAAAATATATGAACTACAAAAGAAACAATCTATTAATCTTCAGTTGTGAAGGTAACCCAAAAAGGTTGACAATCCAAACCAAGTTTTCAAGATATACCTACTCTTGGTCTGCCATCAATTTAAAATAATACTTTGGTTTGTGGATAAATTTGGATTGGAGGGAAGGGAAACAAGTTGGTCTACTATCTTAAATAAGTTCACAGGTTTGGTAGCAGGTAGGGTGATGGTGCAGCTGGTGGTTTGATTGAGTTGCCATTGGTCTTGGCGGCAATAACCGTGGAGATATTATGTAAGAGTTTAGAACTACTAGGAGTTCGATGAAATTACAATATGTAGTAATTCAAAGTCAAATACTACTAATTTAAAATAAATTGCAGAAAGCAAATATCCCTATTTGAGCCGTCTCCAGGCTCTAAATCTACTTTTGGTCTGCCATCAATTATCACTTAAAAATTAGATAAATTCACTTAAAAATTAGCTAGAAATGGGTAATTAACCAGCTTCTGCTGAAAGAGAGAGGTTTTGCAGGAGTAGTTGGTTGATTTTTTGGGGTGTATCTGCAGAAAAAGAGAGCGACAAACAATATATATATTCTCTCTCGCTAACTGAGAACATGAAACTCATTCCCACGCGCATCTACAAGAGAAAATCATGGCAAGAGACGGCAAACAACTATTGGTTCGTGATGAAGGGTCCAACCCCAGGTGATTTCTTGGGTAGCAAATACGATATACATATCCAATTAGAAAATAAATTTGAAAGCAGGGGATTCACCCGACAATCAACTTGAAAGCAGGGGATTTCTTTAACCCCTCAAGAATATAATCAATTCATGTAAACATATTAACAACAATACATTCACTCGACAAAAACCCTAGAAATCACTTAGCAAGACTTATAGAGTCAGAAAAGAGAGAAGATGGAGATGGTTGTAGTGGATTACATGAACTCCGATTGTGTTCCAGAATCTCCGATATAACTCTAGAAATTTCGATTGAGTTTCTGATTGCCCTGAGCAGAATCGAAAGTGAGGGAAAAGGAAACGGTTGTGGGAGAGAATGAAGGCTGCATTGGGAAAAAGAAAAAAGGAGCGCGCTTTATTTCATCTAAAACGCCCAATTTGTTCGCGCTCAAACTCTCTTCGTCGTGGGGGGTGTCGCAAACAATTTGTTTAAGACGACATATATAACTATTTGCGACACTATTTATGACATTACTTATAGCAGTGTCGCAAATATTTTCGCGCTAACAAACGCCGCGCAAATTTCCTTTTATTTGCAACGGCAGTGTAATCTGACGCAAAAAACTGTCTCAAAAAGGCATTTTTCTTGTAGTGATATAATGAATGTGGCCATTTGTATATAATTATTGGCAGTGTATGTGAATGGAAATATAGTTGATGCCTTCCTTGCAGTGTTCAATTGATTTTTCTTTCAGTTAAGCAGTGGTCGTGCTGTGTTTTCTTTTGGCAATCTCATTCTTTTAATCAGTTACGCTTTTAAACAAACTGTTATAGGTCTATAGTTTTGGAAGTGTAGTTGTTACATCATTGTTCAGCCTCTTTGAAATTTCTTTCTGCATTATTTGTCAATTCACAAACCTTAAATCTTATTTCAGCAGTTTAAAATGGAAGATTGAGGTCCAACTCCTCTTTGATCAATTGGTCGCATATGAAAAAATTGGAAAAATTAAAGTTCGTATTTGCAGAATATGGAGACCAAGATTTTCAGGCATGACTGATAAATATGCAGGTCTACACTGTGTATTAGTTGATGAAAAGGTCAGTAATCAATCTTTAATAATACTGTTTGATAAGCTCTTAACAACACGTGTTAAGAATTTTGTATTTGTTCTATCTAATACACATCACATGACATTTTTACTCTCTAGGATAAACACTATCTACAATTCATTTCTAATCTCTGTATTCTTTCATTTTCTATCGGAAAATTACATGTTAGTTATCATCCTAGCTCTATGTGACAAGAACATTTTTTTGGGTGAATATGCATTATCGTTAACCTGTTAATTACACTAATAAATTCACTCTTGATGTTTACTATCCATCTTATTCTCTAATATTTGTGATTTACATTTATTTTCATATTATTTCAAGTATTAAATATATCAACTCTCATGTTAAGTCTATGTGGCATGTAATTATTTTATGGGTATCCATTGCTTTTAAATTGTTAATTACAATGATAACTTGGCTTTCAGTATTTAGTATTCATCTTAGTATATAATGTTTGTCATTTGCAAATGTTTTCATATTATTTTAAGTTTCAAATTCAATGTTATTTACCTATTCATGATATCTTTGACAATTTTTTTTTCTTCCTTTCTCAATGTTTGGTTATCAAGGAACAAGCGATAGAAGCGTCTTTTGACGAAATGGACTATGATATAATAGTCCCAAAAATTGAAGCAAGTGCTTGCTATGAGATTATGAATTTTCGTACCAACAAAATGAGAATCTAGTATCGAGTAGTCCCGCATGACACCCATGTCGCGTTAACTGCCAAAACAGTTTTTAACAAGTTGACAAGTGTGTTTCTGCCTATTCCGCATCACATATTTTTTTTGCAAGATTATAATAGATTGTATCCTAGGCTGAACAAGACAGATGTCCTAACAGGTAATAAATATGTACGCATGTATATATAGATGTGTGTTACAATGCATTGATACATGTTTTATGAAACATTTTGTCCTCACCTAATTATGTTTTGGTTTTCTTTCTTTTTTCAAATTTGCAGATGTTATTGGTCATGTGGTTGGAGTCCAGCGTTTGAAGCCTGTAAAAGTGAACCAAAGAATTGATCACAAGTGTGATGTGGTTATTCAAAATATCAGGTTATTTCCTCTACTAGCACACTTTTTAATTGTTTTCTGTATCAATACTGTGTATATCGTCGATATCCAAACTGTTGTTTTGGCTTCTTATCACATTAGGCAATCATATACTTTTCTTAAAAAAAATTTAATCTATTTTGGATAAAAAATTCTGTCACTTATTTTATCACTTTTTCATTATCTTTTTTTGATCATTTTATTTGGCAGAAAAAACGAAGCTAAGATTATATTGTGGTCAGACGTTGCACACAACTTTACTTCTTTATCGTTCGATTCACTGCCTTAAGCAAGAATTATTGTTTTTACGAGCTTGAAAGTCAAGCTATTTGGAGGTATATATTTCAATCAAGAAATCATTTTTTTGCTATTCTTTCTTCCAGATGTTTACATGCCTGATTAGTTTTCAAATTTTGTTTTCCTATTTTTCCTAGACAGTGTTAAATGGTTTTATTGAGTTTTCAACTATTTTTAAAAATACGTGCAGCTATTCTACGCGTTTATAACATAAATATTTTGATCTGTGAAAATAAAAATTGTTATGTTGTTATGTAGTCTTTGAACAACATAGTGTTCATACATATGCCTTGTTCGATGTCTTTTAATTTTGTTCTTAAAAAATCAGTGTAGGTTTGGATTAGTCATTTACATAACTACTTACAATGTCAATTGATACATCTTTTTCCTTTTCTTTTTTTTTTTCTATTTTCATTTTCTTTTTTGTCTTCTTTTTCCTTTTTTTTTTTTTAATACAGAAAGCATCATCCTCAACAGCACCTGACACACCCCGATCGAGATCGAGGCATGCTGGCCGTCACGTGAGCGTGACGTAAGCCGTGTGCACGAAGCGGAAGCGTTAAGATAAGGAAATTTCGAATGAATAAAACCAAACATCCAGAATGGCTAGAAAGGAAATAAGTGTTAATACACATTCAGAGCATAATTAAGTCTAAGTGCAGTCAAGCATAGAAATTACTAAATCAAACAGTAACCAATAATCCTACATGGATGATGTACTGTCAGAACTTCCACCCGAATCCTCGTGAGCCACCAACAAAGCTACCTAATACCTGGAGGGGCGCAAAACAAAGTTGAGTGGGTTAGTAAAACAACGCTTATATAAAACTTTATTTTCCTTTGAATATACTAACCCCTTGCCGTAAAACAAGTATAACTTTCCTAGAAAATAGAATACGTAAATATAAGTCAAATCATGCTCAGTATATCAAGATTCATTTGAATGTATGCCATGTATATGCTATGCCCAATATCACAATATAATAAATAATAAGCCAGGTGATGCAATTCAATATAAATCATCTGCTAGCCGAAGTCACCTGACGTGATCTATACGGCAAAAACTAGAGCTCATTCCAATCATATCTCATTCTTATATCTCAACATATTTATACATATCTGCACACAAGTCGGTACCACCTCACGTGGTCTGACCGACAGGCTAGGTGTATAATGAATACGCTCAAGTGCTACAATCACATGAAGGCTGTGCGCTAATCGCGGGTCACCTACAAGTTGAACCCACTAAAAGTGGTCTATACGACATGCTATGCACCTATCTTGGATCCAAGGTGAGCATGTGGTGCGGGAGGTGAACGATCATGTGAAGCTATGCCCTTAACTCTGGGCGGGAGCACTAACACCGGGGTGCAGATTAATGAGCTCAATATGCATCATAATATCACCAACTATTTCATACTCATTACCAGCATAATTTACTCACCTGGGCTTACCTGGGCCTCCGCAGCACCATGCAACAATATACAGAATTATGACAATGCATATGCTAAAAAAAATGCAGGCATAACATGGCATTTAAATCACATTCCATTAAATACGTTTTCTGGGAAAAACGTCAAGCATATACATATATATACTGAAAAATAACTGCCCACTCACTAGTATGTAGTCGGGTCACGTCTAGCCTGGCTACGCTCGTCCTCCGGATAGGTCTCGCCTATATGAGAAAAAACTATAACAACGTTATTTTAAGCACATAACCAATCTAGCTAATAACTTCTCATACTTTGCTCAATTTGGGTATATAAATATACCACAGTGATCTACACAATCTCAGGATCATCCCCATATTTTAAAAATAAATTTTCACCTTCCCATGCGCCCTCACGCGCCGATGAGTGCATGGACCTACGCACCCCCACGCGCGGCCACGTGACAATCACACTAACGGCGTCAGTTAATGCCATCAGGAATATTCCAAGAATATTTCGTCAAATCCTAACGGTAATTGTTAAACTTAACTAACGGCTTTAGCATATTCCGTCAACTTTAACGGAATATGCTCTGTCTTCTTCGGCGAGTCGTCGGTCGCCGGTGACTGTTTGCCGGTTTCTGGGTAAACTTCCAAACATGGTTTCTCACTTATTTTTCAACCATTTTTCATAAAATTGGTACCAAAATGAAGCTACGAGCATGTAGAACACAACCATACAAGATTCAAAGCTTAAAATCCACTAGATTTTACCTGAGGAAGCTCGATAATTCGTCAAACTTTGAAATGCTTCGATCTCAGTCCTCTGACGTCCAAAACCTTCCAACGAACCACTCCAAGCTTCCTTAGGACCTCCTTAAGCTCCTTATGAGCTTAAAATCTCCAAAAACATAAGGTTTTACGTGAGCATGAATAGTGACAAAAATCAGGGGGTTATGGTTCTACGGGTTTTCGAAAGCTTTCTTACCTAAAACTTGTACCAATCGATTCGTATCCACCTTAGGAATACAATGGTGTCCTCTTTGACCACGATTCGTGAGTTTTTGACGGGTTTTGGTGTTGTCCGTACCAAACTGAGAGGGATAGAGAGAGTGTCTGAGAGAGAGAGCGTGTGAGTACGGGAAAGAAGAGAGAGAATGGGGAAAAGGGATGAATGTGGACTTAGTTTGGTTACCAACCAAACAAAACAAGGTCCTTTAGTTCACTTAGGTCTAACACTTAGGGAAAATAACTTGTCCAATTTAAATACATAACACTCACCACACTTTTAAATTTCCAAGGGTAATTTCATCATTTCACATCTTCGAAAACAATTTCTCGGGACGGGCTGTTACAGCACCGGTGCAACACTTTTCTTTGTTGATCCAGAAATTCCAAAATTAAATACATATAAATCAGTATAAGTTCATTCATTATCATACAATCAAAATCATAACACACCTACAATTATTAAAAGAAAAATAGCTATTCTTTTCTCAAAACTGTTGCAGGTTTTCTAGCTCGCCTCACCCTGTTACAATACTCCCTCCCTCTAATCAGGCAAGAGAAACTGAAGCTTTCCAGACTGGAAAAATGGTCACAATTGAAGAGTTGGGCTACTTAGACCCAGATTTATATAAGGTATACAAAATTCTTTTATTTTATCATATTAAATCAAAATAATCTTATTCAATTTTTACTTTCTTTACATAAGCTTTCTATTTCATGATTATTAACTATCTAAACATCTTTTTGGATATTTAATAGGATGATACATTTTTGTGCAAGACATCAATTAAGCGGTTTAACACATCATATGAATGGTGGAATGCTGCTTGCCCTACATGTGCCAAACAAATGTACAAGGACCCAACAACTGGTCAACTGATGTGCCAAAAACATACAAATCAAATGCCAACTTCTTGGTAATGGGTTAAACACTATATTTTGCGTTTGTCAATTGATCGTTGTCTCATATCCTTCTTAAACTGAAACTTATCCTTTATTCTGTTTTTAATTACATATTTTCAATTAATAGTTCATTGATCATGTAACAAAATTACAAGCCATAAATATAATTAAATTTGAAATCAAATTTTGTATACCTATCCTTTTATTTTTCATATGATTAGTATTAACATTAAACTGTACCATAGAAAAATCTATGAGAAAGCAGTTCTTGACTTATTACACTGTTTATCCTCTGTAATTAATGTTTTTTCTATTTGAATAAAGGTACAAGCGTTCTTGGTCCTTGAAGACGAAACAAATGAGATCAATGCTCTCATTATCGACAAATCAGGCGAAAAGGTCTTTGGCATGCCATGCAAAGATTTGGTTTACAATCAAAGATCAACAGATCACAAGCAATTGCCAAGTGAGTTTCTCAGACTTATAGGCCAAAGGAAAAATTTTCACCTCCGGTTTGGAAGCCGACGAAATTTGTTGAATTCAAATGATCTCCTTATCTACAATGTTTCTGAGGACACAATGATCCAACCAACAACACCACAGTCTATTATGAAAGAAATTGCAGTGTCTTCGACAACAGTTTCATCGTCCGCTACACCAGCTGAAAAAAACCGGAGAAACGCACAAGAGGAAAAGAGATTCAATCAGGAGAGCCCTTTTTACAGAGGTTGAAAATAGGTTATATTCTGCATCACATCATTTTTTTCTCATTCTCAAATTATTTTCAATTTGATCTAAATCTATTTTTCCTATCTCTTTAATATCTTTGGCACAGTGAGACAGAGGAAGTCTCTGAATCAGATGTGCAGCATTTTGATCAGGTTCCAATCAAATTGTTGAAAAAAAACATCTTCTCCAACAAGCATGAAAAAAAACCCTCCTCTACCAAAAAAAAAAAAACTAGGTAACTTTGCTCTATTCCTATTTTTTAATTTTGTGATTAGTCATTTGTATATAATTATTGGCCGTGTGTATGAATGGAAATGTAGTTCATGCTTTACTCACAGTGTTCAGTTAATCTATCTTTTAGTATATGATGGTTATCAATGTGATTTAGTGCGGTCTTGGCTTAATTTAAGTTTATTGCATTCTGACTGGTGTTGGCTGCCATTCTTCATTTTCTCAACTGCTCTATAAAATGAATGTGGCCATTTGTATATAATTATTGGCAGTGTATGTGAATGGCAATATAGTTGATGCCTTCCTTGAAGTGTTCAATTGATTTTTCTTTTAGTATACAATGGTTATCAATGTGATTTGGTGTGGTGTCTGCTTAATTTAAGTCTATTGCGTTTTGACTGGTGTTTATTGCCATTCTTGGTTTTTTCAAGTCTCTATGTAATTTTTTTTGTCCATCTACGCATCTTTTATTTGCAGTTACTGCCAGAAGGAACAAACTTTTGCTGCTATAGAAAAGAGTCTGATCATCTTTTGTTAAAACAACAACAGTGCTTCTCCATATTTTTTGCGTGTAAATAGGCCACCATAACATTGATACCCCTATTTTTTGTGCACATGAACAATCTGACGTTTTCAAATCTTACACCTGCAACTACCGATGCAGATCAACACCTACTATAGCTACCAAGGGGAAATATCAGACTCATCACTTTTGTACATCTATGTCAAAATGTTTCCTAATGTTTTTTGCCTAAATTGTACAACTATAAACAGTGGCCTGTAAAAATATTGACTACATTTTATATGCAGTTTTATCATGTTTATGTTAATAGTGTTACTCAACATTTCTGTACATTTGAATTTTCATGATATGTTCCATAGTTTTATTTTCGTTCCCACAATAATGTGCGGGCACAATTTCCTAGTTACCGTACTATAACACACAATATTGATATTCAAATTCAACGGGGAACCCATTAACGAATTGTGTTACAAAAGCAAATTGTCGTGACAGAGAAGATTGCTGCAAGGGCTGCATCTGTAAGCCATGGTATATTGAATAAGGCTCATGATTAAAAGCCTTTATTAACGTTTAATTAAAGGCTTATTTATAAAGTCTAGCTTGACTCAAGTAACACATCCAGCCAAATCATGTCTGGCAATTAGTGTTTGCTGTTGATAAAATGTTAATGGATAATGTTAGGAAGATTAACTTTTTAAATTAAATTCTGTAAATTATGTGATACGATTGTTGATGACTGGATTATTATTAAAATGTTGATTAACGTGTTTATTTTATATTGGTGACACATCATATGACTTATAAATTTGGTCTACCTAGCATTATTCAAAGTTAATAGAAGATATAACACTGAACATGAGGGGGCTAATTAAGTGGCAGTTGGTAGGGGGCTAATTAAGTGGCAGTTGGTATGCTAATATTAGATAGTGCATTTATCGTTGGAAAATACATGGGCACTCATTAGCAAGTACGCACATTTTGATTTTGTCTAATGAAGTTTTAACACATATTTGAGGGTCCCATTAGGTTTGGGTGTAATTGTAATCCCATACAACATCTTCAAAACATTTCATTCTTATACATTTAGTAAAATTTTATTTCAATTTCACAAAACCGTTAGAAAATCTGTTAAGTTTGCCGTTAAGTGATGACGTGAGCGAAATAAAAAAAAATGAATTACATAAAATAGTGAGTACTTAAGTATTATCTTTTATTGTTTGCTGCTTCTTTGACCCGCCAATAGAGAATAGCCGTGTGATACTTTTCTCTGTTATTTATTTATTTTGTCAAAGGACTTTTCTCTGTTATTTGGGTTGGTGTAATGTGCAAGTAACAAAGCAGAGCCGTGTCGCATTTGAAGCCCAAATCGATCACCAATAAATATATAGCAAATATTCGATGTAGCTCCCTTGTTCACATCATTTGGAAAGCTACCTCTAATAGTTTTACGTTGTTCCTGCATGCATTTGTACGTATCAATGTGAATCACGTAGGGCAGTGACTAGTATTGAAAAAACATGGACAGCCAACACTGTTTCCTAATTTGGATAAATCGAATCCGACACAAATCTCCTTCTTTATTCTATAAGCATCGTGATTTCTTCCTAAAACTTTTCAGCAACAACTTTATGTCTCATAATTGAGTATGACGAGTTTGA
This sequence comes from Heteromeles arbutifolia, assembly GCA_024362995.1. Classification (NCBI taxonomy): domain Eukaryota; kingdom Viridiplantae; phylum Streptophyta; class Magnoliopsida; order Rosales; family Rosaceae; genus Heteromeles; species Heteromeles arbutifolia. Next base: position 5,884,253 of record JANCRC010000013.1, on the reverse strand, counting down.
CCAAATTAAGCGTGATGGGTTTCTATAATCTATAAGTTAATTGAGCATTAAGATCACCATATCCAACTCCAAGCATATCCAACAACTAGCCTGTTACTTCTTCAACCAAATATCGATATTGTCCTCCAAGTTGAATCTTATTATCTACACATTATTGGTAGAGATTATGTATTTGTACTCAAGAGTGGAGCTAGAATTTTTTTTATAACTCCACCCTTTTTGTACTTGTTACTGGTATTATGTATAGCTTCCTTCAATGTCAATACATTAACCAGAATGATATACGATGCTATGTTTGAAGTTGGGAGATAATGAGTAGTCTTTGTTTTTAAAAGGGTTTTTATCATAAATGGTCCCTGACATTGATCAAACACATCATTTTGGTCCCTGACATTGAAAATCAATAGAAATGATCCATGAGATTGATCAAACACATCACAAATGGTCATTCCATTAAAAACTCTTTGGGCAATTTTCAAAGCTTCGTAACTCAATCGTTTCTTAACCAAATTCGACCCATAATATATCAAAATGAAGATAGGAAAGTGTAGAACAAGATTATACCATTTGGAAGCCCAATGGTTGCCGGAGATGGCCGAAAAATAGCCTCAAATGTGATTGGTCCGCGGAAAAACTAGAAAACTTGCCGAAAACTGGGTAAACTTGAAACGTTCATAACTTCTTCAATACTCAACGAAATTGAGTGATTCAAAAATGAAAATCATACTTCTCGATGAGAAAAAGAGAATGGTACCTTTATTGACTGCTAATCCGCCGTGGTTTGGCTGGAAAACGGCTCAAAATTGATAACCATTTTCAAGTTAGCCAATTTCGAGCCGTGTTCTGGCCAAACTACGGTGAGTTAGCCATCAAGAAGATACCATTCTCTTCGTCTCATCGAGAAGCATGATTTTCATTTTTGAATCACTCGATTTCGTTGATTATTGAAGAAGTTATGAACGTTTAAAGTTTACCCAGTTTCAGGCGAGTTTTCCAGTTTTTCTGCGGACCAGTCACATTTGAGGCTATTTTACGGCAATATCCGGCAAACATTGGGCTTCCAAATAGGTATAATCTTGTTCTACACTTTCCTATCTTCATTTTGATATATTATGGGTCGAATTTGGTTAAGAAACGATTGAGTTACGAAACTTTGAAAATTGCCCAAAGAGTTTTTAACGGAATGACCATTTGTGATGTGTTTGATCAATCTCAGGGACCATTTCTATTGATTTTCAATGTCAGGGACCAAAATGATGTGTTTGATCAATGTCAGGGACCATTTGTGATAAAAACCCTTTTTAAAATAGTTGAAAATGCTTTTAGTGAAAATGTTTTTGAATCGATCCTTAGTAAAAATACAAGTAAATCTTGTAAAATCACTTAAAGTGCTTCTGTGCTTCCTGGAAGAAGCACATAACTGGTGCTTCTTGCAGAAAGAACTTCAAGTGCTTTTGGAACTCAAAAACTTTTTTTCTAAAAACGCTTTCATTCATTATAAAAGCACTTCGAAACGAGCCACCATTATTAAACCAATGAATCTACTACGTGGCTAATGAGGAAAACCAAAGACCTCCCATTATCTCCCAACTTCAAACATAGCATCGTATATCATTTTGGTTAATGTATTGCCATTGAGCTATACATAATACCAGTAACAAGTACAAAAAGTGTGGAGTTATAAAAAAATTTCTAGCTCCACTCTTGAGTACAAAATACATAATCCCTACCAACATCAAGTCGATCAAATGGTCTAAATTTTAGCCAAAATGGTCCATGGAATTGGCAATCACTACAACAAAAATGGCCACTGCGCACAATAAATTATCTGTGCCCTTTGAGGCCAAAAAGCACCAACAATTGTGCTCACAGACCAATAGCAACAGTGCAGCTACTATCTTTATGTATGTGCCCTCTATGGGCATCACCATTTCTAAAAGGGCACAATAGGGGTGTTTGTGCCAGAGAGGCAAGCACAAATAATGGCCCATTTGTGCTCCATTCTGACAACTTTGTTAGATCAGCTTTTCCAGCCATGTTGGCACTTATATTGTAATTGTGCCAACATGAATTAATTAATTAAAAAAAAATCAAAATTTGAAAAATTGAAACTAAATTGAGGAAACGCAAAAGTTTAAATTTTCACAAAATGAAGAGAGCCTACAACCATGAAACCAACTTTCACTTTCTGAATCTCACAAACATATATTGTAGTGTTACATATTTTCTCTCTAATACAAAAAAAAAAAAAAAAAACTTGAAAGCAAACATTTTTGGACAGATGTATCTTCCCAGCAGGCCTTGTACCTTATCAAATCTTTGCTGCTCCATAAACGAATTAATTAGATGACATGCAGTATATGGACTCTCACAGAAGTCATGAATAACAAATGCAAAGATAAAGAAAAACCACACACTTACAAGAGCAAAGAAAATGAAGGGATAAAGAAAGTAAGAAGGGAATACCTTTGTGGGAGGACTCTTATTTGCTTCAAGGGTCTTTCCACCACTTGTTTTAAGATGATTCTTATATAACAACTCCACCCTCCAAAACAACCAACAATGGATGTGGAAAGTGTACACATATTCCTCATCAAAAATAAGTTCACAAGTATTAAAAATAAGTCCACCCTCCATAACAACCGACTGTGCATTACTACATTGTTCAGACTCATCACACTTTGCATAAGGTTACATGGCTAATTGCTCAAAGTTCAGATTTGGTGCAGAAATATTGTCATCTTCATTTTGATTCCAGTATTCAAACACAAAGACCAGGGTACATTTTGTAACAAACCATAGAAATTGACCAAATGGAATTAATGCTATTAACAGCGACCATGGCTAAAAACTGTTGAAGACCAACTGACATAATCTCTAGCTTGATGTCAGCGAGAAAAGACTCACTCAGCTAACATAGACTATAATATTCATCAGTAGCCAACACAAATATAGTTGAATTCAAAACACAATCAGTCCAAAATTACACCTACAAAGAGTTAATTAAAATCAGTACCTACAAGTTCCAGATCTACCATCTCAAAGATTCATATTCCTCACTTCAGGTTGCAAAAGTAACTTTTGGGTTGGAGATAATACATTCAGCTCATGGTCACCTGAATCAAAGAAATATATAAGTATGCATATTATTTATGGTCAAAGTGTGTTGCTTATTTTAATCACATACCTAGTAAATATTTGTTTAAGTTAGCATAGACAGTATAACGATATTGCATTTTCCATGATGAAACTTGTACTAACATGATTAAACATTAGCACCTTAAGAACTTCACATCTGAATACATTTTTTTGTATTTCACTTCTGGTTTCATCTCTACCTAGATCCAATTACTAAATCCTCTTCTTTCAATGTTGCCACACCATAAAAGAAAAGTAAAAAACGAATAAATACTTATTGGGGGAGGGGTGGAATCAAGACAACTCCTAATAAATCAATAAAAAAACTTACGCTTTTCCAAAAATTGAAGATCCAAAATCCTAAAATTCTAAGCAACATGGCTCCGTAAATATAATAATAGATATGAAATTCTTCCATACAAATACAGAATACGAACCGGCAATGGGGGCGTGACAAGGGCAGGGCCTTTGAGGTTGCGGAGACAGAGAGAACAAGGCCTTAAACCGGTCCAATATGAGTTGGATCGGGTCGAACAAACCAATCACCGAGAAACTTCATAGTATGAATGAACCAAAAATCCATCATATTCATATCCAAAATTGCATGCAGCGGGCAAGTATGAAAAAAAAGGGTAAATTACACAGAACTATCTCAACTATTGGGTCGTTAACAGTTTCATACCTCATCTTTAAAAAGTTTCAATGTCATACCTTTGCTTACGAATTTGTTGCAATGTCATACCTTCCGTCAGTTGTTTGTCAATTCCTCTGTTAAATGCTGACGTGGCACACTTTCTATTAAAAAACTAATAAAATAATATTAAAAACTAAAAAAAAATCATTTAATATTTTTTAAATATTAAAATAATAATTAATTAAATAAAAAAAAAAAAAAACACCATCAGTTTCGTCCCCCCCTCCCTCCTCATCTTCTTCCCCCGAACCCCCCTTCCTGCAACCCAAAAAATAACCCAGTTCATCTTTCCCCCGCACCCACCGTTGCACCCGCACCCACCCTCTCGCACCCACACCCACCCTCTTCCCTCCTTTACACACCCCACTCCTTAAATCCACACCCATTCCCCCCCATTTTCTCCGTTCCCAGTTTCTCCACCCACGGAATTGACGGAAGACGGATCTGTCGGGGAAGATGAAGATGGTTTTTTTTTTTTTTCTTTTTTCTTTTTCTGGGTTGCAGGTAGTGGGTGTGATGGTGGGTGCCGAGGAGGAGGGAAGGGGAAGACAGGAGGGGGAAGACACGAGGGTGGGTTGCAAGGAAGGGGGTAGGGGAAGATGAAAATGGTTTTTTTTTTTTCTTTCTTTCTTTCTTCTTCTTTCTTTCTGGGTTGCAGGTGGTTTTTTTTTTTTTTTTTTTTTTTTTGTTCTTTTTCTTCTTCTTCCTTTCTTTCTGGGTTGCAGGGGGTGAGGGGAGAATGAGGTGGGGTGGAAGACGAACTTGGTTTTTTTTTTTTTTTTTTTCCTTCTTCTACTTCTTTTTCTTGCATTCTGGGTTGTATGGGGTGGGTGGAAGGGGGTACAAACTTGGGTTTTTTTTTTTTTTTTTTTTTTTTTCCTTCTTCTTTTTCCTTTTTGGGTTACAGGGGTGGGGGGGATAAGGGGGTGGGTTTGGGGGGGGCGGGGGTGAACATGAACGGGAAGGAGATATAAAGAAGGGGGAGAGAATGAGAGAGAAGGGTGCCGGGGTGGGGGGTGGGAGGGAAGAAGGTGGGTGGGTCCCACCTTCTTTTTATAAAAATATATAAATAATTGTATTTTAGTTTTTAATAATATTTTATTAGTTTTTTTAATATAAAGTGTGCTACGTCACAAGCCACGTCAGCATTTAACAGAGGAATTGACAGACAACTGACGGAAGATATGACATTGCAACAAAATTCGAAGATAAGGTATGACATTGAAACTTTTTAAAGACGAGGTATGAAACTGTTAATAACCCAATAGTTGAAGTAGTTTTATGTAATTTACCCAAAAAAAAAATAAATTCAAAACTCAAATCCATAAGCAACGAGGCGAGATACAAAATATATATGTCAGATCTCATAAGATATAAACTCGAAAGGAAAAAACACGAACTCAAATATGATGCATGGGTGGTGTTGGTGTTTTTCAAAGAAAAAAAAACAAAGGAAAAACCTAGATATGAGAGGAGTGAGAGAGAGAGAGAGGTACAGAGAGACCCTAATCCAAAATCCCTAATTCAGATACTATTTTCAAAAGCCATAATTCAGAACCCATATTCAAAATCACTAATCGAATTCAAAATAAAACAATATCCATGAACTTTGGTTGAGTTTATTGCATGATATTCTTACCTTGTGGAGTGAGGAGGAGTGAAGACTAAGACCGAGAGCTCGATTCGGGCGAGGTGGTGTGGACAGTGGGTGGAATCGCGATTCAGGGGACGAATTCACGAAGTGAAGACTGAGGATTGAGGACTGGTGTGGGTGGAGTCATGATTCAGGTGACGAATTTGGGTGATCCCACTGATGTGGGAGGACAGAGGAGGACGGAGAGCTCAATTTGGATTTGGGCGGAGGAGGCAAATTGGGTGAGAGAGACAGTGGGAGTGAGGTGAGAGTGAGAGTGAGGTTACTAGGGTTAATTATAAAACAACGATTTGAGATTTAAATCTCAACCAATCCGACGATCTACATAATTTTAAAATTAAATACATATAATATATATGTGTGAGACCAAAGTAATCCATTTGGTAAAGACAGAAACGGGTGGAAGAGAGAAGTGTGTGGGGGAGGAAGAGAGAAGTGTGTGGGGGGTGTGGGTGTGGGTATGGGTGGGTTAAGGGGGGAGAGAGAGTGTGGTGGGTCGGTAAAGGGAAGGAGAGAGAGAGTGTGTGGTGGGTGGGTAAAGGGAAGAAGAAGAAGGAGAGAGAGAGAGAGAGAGAGAGAGAGAGAGAGAGAGAGAGAGAGAGAGAGAGAGAGAGAAAAAATGGGGTGTGGATTGGTTAAGGGGACAGAGAGAGAATGTGTGGTGGGTGGGTTAAGAGAAGGAGAGAGAGAGAGAGAGAGAGAGAGAGAGAGAGAGAGAGAGAGAGAGAGAGAGAATGGGGGTGTGGATTGGTTAATGATGTTGGTGGGTTAAAGAGAGGGAGAGAAAGTAAGGTGTGAGTCATAAGTCTTAGAAAAAAAATAATATAAAAAAGAATTGTGTCATTTGAAGTAATATATAGACACAAACAATATATTTGAATCCATTGTTTTGAAAAAGTAGAGAGAGAAAATTATTTGTGCGAACTTTGTAGAGAATGGGTACATTAGTTGGTGCCCTTTTAGAAAAGGAAACAAATACAATTTTTTGCATGTAAAATTTGTTCCACACCCACAAAATAAATAATTGTGTCCTCAATTTTGTATTCATAGGCCATTTTTGTTGTAGTGAATACTCCTTACTTTGGTCTTTGAGATTTGAAATCGATAGAAGTGGTCCATGAGTTTGTCAATCATCAATCATTTTGGTCATTTCATGAATTTTTTTGTTAAATAAGGACCAAAATGATTAAAATGACAAAAAAACCCTCAATGTAATAAACAAGGAGCCAAAATAATTGACAAAAAGTTGAGAGTATTTTTGTCATTTTAGTCCTTATTAATAAAAAAATTTCACGAAATGACCAAAATGATTAATGGTGGACAAACTTAGAGACCACTTCTATCAATTTCAAATCTCAGAAACCAAAATAAAGAGTTATATCAATCTCAATGACCATTTTAGCTAAAAAACCATCATAATACCTATGTATTAGGTTGAAGGGAGATTGGGAGATTGAAGAGCACGAATGTCTAGAAACTCAGCAAGGTTCTAAAAATGGCTAGGTGCTAGTCGGGCGGCAGGCTGGGGCCTAGCGCCTAGGTGGAGCCTAGGCGGACTAGGCGGGTCCTAGGCGGACTAGGCGGATTTAAGTAAATTAATCATATTTCGTGTAAATAAGTGTTTGCTTATACTTGAAATATATATAATTTCATCATAAACTACAAAATAGAATGCTTATATATTATGAAGTATTGGAACATAATGAAAACATGTGAAATAAGGATATAATGTGTGTTCATTTAAGTATGCAACAAGTATCTTACAATTTATTGGAAAAAAATAAAATGCAAAATGAAAGTTATTTATTTTCTATCTAAGTGAGTTGCGACCTAGGCGGGTGTTTAGACGGGTCTAGGCGGTTTAGGCGGTGCCTCAGCAGGTCTAGGCGGCCTTAATATTAATCGGGGTGATGACCAGCCAACTAGCGCCTAGGCGAGGCCTAGGCGGCGTTAGGCGAGGATTTTTAGAACAATGAAACTCAGAGTTTGACACAGGCAGCTGGTACAATTTTGATAACACATTCAACGTGGTTGTAACCGAAATTTGATTTTCCAGATGCGATCTTGAAACTGTCGGGAATTAGTTTAAGGTGTTTTTTAAACAGTATTCAACCCGATTAAAAGTCTACATGGCTCAAATTTGAACTCGGTGGACGCGGTTGTTAATAAATTGGATATGGACTATACCCATTCTCAGGGGAACTGAATGGAGCGATGTCTCTAACTTAGAGACTCTAAGCCCCGACTAATTCACTATTCAATTTTTTTCGAAAAAATTATTTCACTATTCATATTACACAAATGGTGCAAGTACGATTCAGTTCCATTACTCACCATATATATATATCATGCAAGGTCTAAAATATTGATGATATCGGAAATATCAGTAGTCCAAAAATACGAAAATTTCGATGGAAATATCGGGATATTATCGATATCGATAAAAATTGAATAAAAACCACGGAAATTGTAAGAAAAACTTGGAAATTTTTATTGAAACTTTGCAGGATGTTTATTTAGCCAATTATCTTTTAGTTTATCACAAAAAATTGGAAGGAAATGCATTGCATGATGGATTTTTAACTGATTTAAGTTGATTATATAGCGAGCTGACAAACATTGTGAGTGTAGAAAATATGTAGTAGTTAATGAATGAAGTTTAAACACACCATAATCATTTATATATAATGAATTAGTACAATATTTTACACAAAAGCCTAAAAAAATTAAAATCCTAAAATTTTACTTTCCCACCCCCAAACTTATTGCACACCTTGTCCTCAAGGTGCGGAAAAATAAACAAAGATTGAAGAACAAAAATAAAAACTATAAAAGATAAAACAAAAGCCTAAAATAAATAAACTAGAAGAAAAGGAAAATAGAAAAGAAAACAAAGAAATTAAAATAAACAAATAATAAAAGAAAAAGAAAAGAAGAAAAAAGGACAAAGATCACCTGGATTCGAACTGAAGACCTGGTGCTATTGAAGAGAAACACGGCCCAACACGTCCAAGTCAACACTTGTGTCAAAGTGCAGCGACAACTACAATATATGCTGATGCAGCAGCTTCCTGTTTGAATTGAAAAACCCTAGCAGCTGCTACATCTTTTGCCCTTGCCTCGAGCCCAGAGCCTCTCTATCTCTCTGTGGTAGACCATCCCTTTCAACAGACAAGGCTGGCCACATGTCATGCATCCATGTAGCGAATTTCTTAGGATTCCAAATCAAAGGCTAAAATAAACCCCAATTTGCCTATCTCTCTCTAAAAAATCTGAAAAGGCTTTTAATCTCTCCATTGTTTCTCAGTTCGCTCTGGTCCGCAACACTGATACCCAAACGGGCAGATCAAAAATCGTTCAATCTCTCGATCCTTCTCCCACATGGCCTTCTGCTCCTCCCTCGCCTTCCTCCTTGTCCGCGTCTTCTGCCTTGTCGGCGCCGTCTCCATCTCCCGTGACCTCTACCTCAAGTCGGTCATCCCCATCGGCGCCCTCTATCTCTTTCCCTCTGGTTCTCCAATTACGCCTACATCTTCCTCTCCGTCTCCTTCATCCAGATGCTCAAGGCCTTCATGCCTGTCACCGTCTACTTCATCGGCGTCACCTTCAAGAAGGACGTGATAATATCGATATTATCGATATTATCTCGACATATTGACGATAATCAAGTGGATAGGTGTAGAAATGTCGGACTCTCACAAAAATGATAATATCGGTGAAATATTGCCGATATTATCGATATTTTAGACATTGATATCATGTATGTGAAATCATTTGTTACATTGATACGTTTAAAATATCAGAGTCTGTTTGTTTGTTTTTATTTTTTTATTTTTTTTAAATACTATCGTCCTTTTTGCACTCACAATTCAATTAAAAAAAATTTGGTCTAAAAACTTTAAAAGCCAAACATCTATATATATAGAATTTCTCGGCTAAATCTAAGTATATGTAAGTTATAAACACTGATGTTACTTAGTTTATGGTCTACTGGTATTCCTTTTTACTTGTAAGTGAGAGGTCTTAAGTTTAGTTCTCGCATGCGAAATTGAACTATATTATTATGGCAAGCTCACTCCCCCACCCCTTAGACCATCTCCAATCCTTGGGTTAAAACCTAAAATTTTTAACCCAGAAATTTGATTTTAACCTAGAAATAGTTTTTCTCCTCCAACCCTTTTGGGTTAAATTTTTAGCCCGAGACTATTAAAGAATGAATTTAGGATATTTTTTTTCTTAAAGTAAATTTAAAAAAAAAATTATGTAGACTATCCTAATTTAATTTTATGAGCATTTTAACCTAAAAATATTTAGAATCCGATAAATACTGAAAAATCACTAAATCGACACCATGAAATTCGTGGAACACTATGAAATTAAGAATATGAAACACATAAAAGATTTTTTTTAATTACTTTAGCCGTTGGATTTAAATTTGGACCGTTAAACCTTTTTTTTATTGTTAGATTTGATCATATTAGATATTAGCCGTTGGATTCGATGAATTTATAAATATAAAACTAAAAAAAAACACATAAATGGTGGCCCAGTCTAAAATTTGAGTTTGGAGCACGTTAGGGTAAGTTTAGAACCTAAAATTTAAGTTTTGGGTTGGAGTAGGTCTTATACATTATCGTTTGTTAAAAAGAAAAAAAAAAGTATAAACAGTGATACACAAATAACCAATACATATAGGCTTCGTTTGGCAGCTCGGACATTACTGATTATTTCAGTCGGATAAGATAAATAGTTGTCGGATATTACTGACTAAATTAGTCGGACGTTTGGTGCAATGTCGAACTAATAACCGTATTATTTATACTATGTTCGATAATGTGCTGGATTATAGAATTTGAAACTATAATTGATGATTAATGGAAACGCTGCTAAACATCACAGGTTAAAAAATCAACAAAATTAAAACTATTTGTTTGGGTTAATATTTGAACATTGGGTTGCAAGTGCGACGAAACGCAAAGATGCCAACTGAAACATTGGGTTGCAAGTGTGACGAAACCCAGAGATGCCAACTGAGAGAAGACTTGCCCCAAGCCCAGCACCAAGCCCAGAGACAAATTGGCGTCTCCCCATTAATGAATAGGCCATGTACCTATGCATTAAATGCCAAGTGATGGAGACTAACTCACAAATCAGCTAAAAAGCACTTTTCAGTGGCAATACAAGTAAAATGCTGATGACTCACTACCCTCCAAGTTGCTTTCGGACAAGAGCAAAAACACAGCAGTCGGGCTAATTCGTCTATAAAAGGAGGAAGAGGCCCCAGGGACAAGGACACTTAACCAATCAAACAAACAAACATACAAACTATGCTCTCAAGCCAGATTTGCATCCAAAAGCTGTAAGCAGCCCAGATCTAAGTCATTTTCAGGATCATTCCCTACAGAAGCCATCTTTTGTCTAGTTTAAAGCTCTGCTACCACCCCTAGTGGCGTAGTATCGATTCCCTTGTGTAAACTTGTTTACCATCCATCCATTTTTAGCACACAACCCCTATAAACTCAAAGAGAAGTGATTACAAGAGATTCAACCTTGCCCGACAAGGTGAAATCTTGCTCAAAGCTCTTTGTTTGTTTTCTGAGTTAATAGATCTACTGCTTAATGTATTATCCAGCATGTATCTAACTCATACCCATCAGTTTCTTTACTTTAAGAATCTCATTTGCACCTGGATCTGGTTAGTTTAATGGATATGCTTTCATTTAAAAACCAATCTGGAACCAAGTAAATGGCTTAAGGGGATCTAGACTCCCTTCATTCGAACGTACAAGACTATGAACTAAAAGTCCTTGGTCACAAGGTAAGAAAAAGAACTTAATGTGGACTTAACCCATCCATGACAATCCTTTGATAACAAGAAGTTCGAGTAACTTGGGGCGCAAGTAATTGACTAAACACTCTTGTTCTACATCTATTATACTGAGATAGCAATGGCACGCCTAGCACTTAGTTAGTTTTGATTGCGAGCCTTAAGGCCTACACCTAAGGCCCCACAAATGCACCTTTCAAAACTAACTTTGTTCTCTTCTTGCAGTACATCAGCAAGCAAGAGCCCGACTACACATCACAAGTGCCAATCCCTTGGGGAGCTGTGCTGAGGGAATTGGATTGGACAAACAGATAGGAATAAAGAAGTAAAATTTTCTGAAAATATGAGTAAACCCCATGAAATTCAATTTTCTTTAATTAAAACCCATCATGATAAATTTCTCTAACAAAAACCCAATGACTAGGCTCCAACTAAGCAATATTCATAATTAAGTTTGACTTGGCAAAATTTGTATTTTTGGATGTCTAAATTACCCCTAATAACACTTACTTTGGGAGTACATTTATTTTACATTATTTCTTTCAATTAAATGTTCAAATACCTTATGGGGATTTGGAAAAAAATTTAAATGTCATGATTATATAGTTGTTTTCACATGATGCTAACAAGTAAATTAGTATATCCTACAAATATAAAAAAGTTATTTTATTCAAAATTATCAATATTTTAAATGTAACCTAGGTAAATTATTTTGCACAACATATATAACAATATAAGTGACACACCCTGATCTGAAAAGGGGGGGAGGCGAGCTGGCCATCACGCTCACGTGACGGCCAGCATGCCCCCCCTTTCAGGTCGGGGTGTGTCAATAAGTTCCTAGTAAATTATGTAATGATACATGCAAAATAATTTACCTACAAAATAAATAAATATTTTTTATTCAAAATTAATTAAATACCAATATATTTTGCAAACAAACATATAAAACAATTTACCTACATGCAAAATAATTTACCTACAAAATAAAAGAATGTCGATTGATTGCACACTCTATATAATAATAACAAAATGTGGCTAGTATATATGTAATATCACATGAAAAATAATTTACCTACAAAATAAATAAATATTTTTAGCCAATTGATTCAAATTAATTAATTACATAATATTTTACATAAAAATATAAATAAATTATTTGTATGCATATACATAATTTTAATAAAATGTGTCTAATACATACATGCAAAATAATTTACCTACAATGATTGTCAAACAAATAAAAGAAATGAAACATGTGATGGTAAGAGAAGTATAAAGTAGATAATTTTATAATAATAAGGCACTTATTTCTCACAATTATGGTGGATAATTAAATTCATTAACATAATTAGAGTGTTGTGGCATAATTGTAAATAGTTTGAAAATAATAGGTATTTATTTGTTTACATGGTAGTCTACTTCAAATTTAGGTTTTATTTGGATGTTTAAAATGAAATGGGTTTTTATCAAGGAAATAAGCGTTGCATGGGCTTATATCTAAAGAACCCTAAAATTTTAATATCATTCAATGAAATTGTTCATAATTTTCGTCATCTAGCCAAAACCAAAATTGGGGAAAACGAAAAGAAGTTGGGTTGGGCGAAGCAGATAGAGAAGAAGAAGAAATTTGTAGGTGGGGTTGGATGGCAAAATTGCGGAAAACGAAAAGGATTGGGTTTGGGCGTAACAGATAGAGAAGAAGAAGAAATTCGCAGGTGGGGTTGGATAGAGAAATTGGGGAAAACGAAGATGGGTTGGTTTTGGCAGGAGCATGGAGGGGATGATGAGGAGGAGAAGACGACACAGGGCGCAATGCGAGACAGGAAGGAGAGAGCGGAGGAAGCGAAACTACCCGACTAATAATACAGAGGATTTTGGGAGGATAATTTAGCGGGCATACACCGTATAAAACGTGTGGGGCCAATTTAATTAATCCGGATATTATTTAGTGCAAATTTGCACCAAACACCTTCATCCGTACTATTTATCTTATCTGGTGTGTTATACTTCTTGCCAAACGAGGCCTAAACTCAATGTCATTTAAGACACTAATTTCATCCTTGCACTTCGTCATTTGAAAGGTAAGTCAGAATATATGTTTTTAAACCAAGCTTGTTGAGGAAGTCAATCTTAAATATTTTATGGGAAATTTTATTTAAACCCCTATAACCTCTGTCTACACCCAACTTCCTCTCTACACCCGTATTAATTTCAATTAAATTATCAATATCTCTTTGAACCCAAATGTCTACCTAAACTACCCTTATGAACCCAATTAAATATATATATTTATCTTTACATCCATTTAGAAAATAAACCAAAATCAGTTGGGTTTTTGAAACTATTTTCATATCTGATTCTTAAATGTACGAACTTGCTACTCCAATATTTCTCATGAAGAAAGTGCCCATGCAGGATGATGATCCTTTTCTCTCACTAGAGTCGAATATAGTCACAATGATATACATTGTCCTCATCTGTCTAGGACAGATGATAATCATTATCATCAATGTCCCAATGTTCTTCTGTTTTAGTGCCACGCAAAAACCATATTTGCTCAATTCATCAATCGTATGCTATCTGTTGAGTTCATGTTCATCGGTTTAAATTATTCTTGAATATATAGCAAAGCAGAACTCAAGGACTTTATCAAAGCCGTATTTGCTGTATTTCAAGTTGTTAGAAGTAAGAACAATTTTGCTAATTATCACTGTGTTCCGGATCTGGACTTCACTTTTGGAGATGAATCTTTTCGAATTTGCATTGGTTGATGGATGATACTGCTGCTTTCAAGAACTTCAAAAAGTACATTTCTTCACTTCAGTTGTTTTTACCTTGTCTGTTTTGTTATGTATATGCCAAGCTATTTACTAGTGTTTTAGCTTCATTAATTTTTGTGTTTTAGTTCGTGGTAGTATTGAATTCCCACTGCCTTTTGGAAGAGTTATGAGTCCTATAGAGAAATTTATTCATGGGCTAACAAAGACCTTCTTTGAAAGCAATATACTTTTAAACTCTAAAAAAAATAAAATCAAACGAAAAAAACTTGCATAAATCGATTTATATCTTAGTTGAAGAATTCGGAACTTCAGAATCATCATCCATTAGTCAAAATGAACGCAGGATTAAAGATTGAGGGATGGTAGAGTTTGATTATTGAGTATGGGTTTACTGATAACTTTTAGTTTTATTATTAATTTCATCTTGTACTTAATGGTAATTATGCAATAGGATAAAAATGACAATTAACATTTAAAATTTAAGTTGGGTGTAGAGTAAGGTTATATGGGTTCAAATAAATTTCCCATATTTTATTTCTAGAGGAGTTAAAACTGATATATGTGAATGTTAAACTAATCATATAACACCATAATAATATGTCGTCCAAATTGAAATTGAGTGGGATCATAACAAAACCAACTTCTACATCATAACAAAACCACTTCTAGATCATAACAAAACTAACTTCTAGATCATAACAAAATTAAGACTTTTTGCATGAATTGATAATCAAAAACAAGGTTTGCAGAATATGGGCTTAATAAAATTGGCTAGAGAAATGTGTATTTTGCTCTCCATTTAAGTTCCCTTCTTATAGTATAGAAATTTAGAGCCTATAACCATTTTGCTTTCACTTTTTGTTTTCAATTTTTTTTATTAACCTTCAAAGTTATTTGGTAAATTCTTTCTTTTAAGCAAGGAGTCTTGAAGATTTCATCGCTTTCTTCGAACCCATATATTATGGGCCTAAAATTGTAACGCAAAACTAAAACTACGTTGATTTTGAACAATTTGAAAAGTCCAAAACATCGACTTCCGGAATATGGCAGCAACAAATATACATTAAAACCTCTCTAAAGTAATAATCTATAAGAAATAACCTCAAGTCATAACAAATTATGATCCTAAGTTAGGATCAGTTATGTATAGAAATAACCTTCATACTGTAATAAGATATAATTTTTCTTGATTCCATCTAAGGAAACACACATCCACATTAGGGATGGCAACGGGGCGGATTGGGTTCGGATATGACATCCCCATACCCGAACCCGTAGAATCCCCGAACAGGTTTTCCCCATAATTGAACCCGTCGAGTGATGAATTTTTTATCGGGAAACGGTTTTCCCTATTATGATATTTATATATTTATTTATATTATTAACTAAATGAAGAATATTAAATAAATGATATTAAATAAATTGCTATTATTAATACAATTGATACAATGCATCTAACAAGTAATTAAAAATTTATATTACCAAGAAATCATTTACACTCTTGAAAATTATAAGCATATAATTCATATTATTAATGATATAAAAGTAAATAATTAATTTCATATTTAATAATGCATGATTATTAACAACCCCTTTTCATATAATAAATATTTATATTTATTTATGTCACAGCCCGTCCCGAAATATTTGTATCGTTGACGTGAAATTACTTATTTACCCATGAACGTTGAGATATAATTGAGTTATGTGGTGGTGTGGTTTAAGTTTAAATTTTTTTTTGGACAAATTTCAAATATTTCCTAAGTTTTGGAACACTTAGGACCCAAAGTGTTTTCTTTGGTTTTGGTTGGTGACCCACGTGGACCACACACACACACACAAACTCTCCCTCTCTCCCGTGGACTCTCTCTCTCTCATCCCTCTTGGATTTTTCTGAAAAACCCGTATAAGTTGTACGGACGAACTTCAACTGGAGCTTTCAGGCACGGATCGAGGTTTTAAAGGTGAGATTCTTATTCCTCGTAACCTTTTGATTCCATTGGTACCTTGTTTGGGACTTAAAACCCTCGAAAACCCGTGAAAGTCCTAGCTCCGATTTGAGGTACTATTCATGCTCACGTAAAATGTTGTGTTTTTGGAAATTCTAAGTTCATAGGAAGCTTAAGGAGGTCCATACTAAGCTCGGAGTACTTCGTTGGAAGGAATTAGACGTCGGAATCGTGAGATCGAGATTTGGCCGGTTTTCTCAAAATTTCTTGGTGAGATTCCGTGGTTTTTGGGACTTGAAAGAGGTATAAACTTGTTCTATTCTTCGTATGCTTCATTTTGGTATTAGATCGTGAAAAATGGTGCAAAATCGGAGAAGATAGGACGAAAATACGAAATCCCCAGATTCCGGTGCCGGCGACGGTCGCCGGAGTTAAAGGAAGAAGATGAGAGAATATTTCGTTAAGTTTAACGGAATATTCTAACAGCGTCAGTAACGCCGTTAAATTTTTTTTTAAGGACTTAACAGAATATTCGACGGAATATTCCTAACGTATGTTAGGAATCCGTTAGGGTTGGTAGCGCGTAGGGTCGTACCCTCGCCGGCGCGTGGGGCACCGGAAAATTTTTATAAAAATTTGGGTATATTCGTGAGGTTGTGTAGATCACGGTGGTATATTCATATACCTAATTTGAGCATTGTATGAGAAATTATTACCTATTGTTGGTTATGTGCGTTAAATAACGTTTATTTGGTTATTACGCATATAGGTGAGGCCTATCCAGAGGACGAGCGCCATCAATCGAGGCTCGGGGGTTATGACCCTTCGATATATCAGTAAGTGGGCTTTTGTTTTTCGTATATACCTATATATATGAGATTTTTCCCAGAAAATCAATTTAAGTGAAATGTGATATGATATGCCATGCAAAGTATATATGTATTTTGTTCATGCATTAGTAGTTGCATATAATGGTGATTGGTGTTGTGGACGCACAGGTAAGTATCAGGTGAGTATATATCGATGACAGAGAATGAGTAATATGAGATGATGTTTATGTTGAGATGTATTGAAAGCTCATAAACCTGCACCCTGGTGTTAGTGCTCCCGCCCAGAGTTAGGGGCATAGTCTTTCACGTGGATGTTTACCTCCCGCACCACACGCTCATCTTGGATCCAGGTTAGGTGCACAGTCCTATCGTATAGACCACTTTCAGTGGATTCGACTCGTAGGTGACCCGCGATTAGCGCACAATCTTCACGTGATTGTAGCAGTAGAGCGTACTATTTACACCCAGTCTTGTCGGATAGACCACCTTGAGTGGGTTCGACTCGTGTGCAGGATATGTATATATGATGATGAGATATGATGAGATTGATTATGAGCTATGGTTCAGCCGAGCTGATCACTCGGTGGACATGTTATTATCTATGATGAGTTTATTTCACCTGATATATTTATGTGATTTGATGAGATATATTTGGCATGGCATATACCTTGCATATCATTACTTTTGGCATGATTTTGAGTTATGAGTTGAGATGAGTATATATGTATATATGTTATTTTTCTAGGAAATTATATTAGAACCTTTGAAAAGAGAAAAGGTTTTGAAAAGATTTGTTTTTGCCCACTCATGGGTTTTGTTTTTCGCCCCTCTAGGTTCTAGGTAGCAGTGCTTTGGTGGCCACGAGGGATCCAACGATGTTCTGACAGAATTCACAAAAGTAGGATTCACCTTTGGGTGTTATATCTTAGTAATTGTCCTTGACTGCAACTAGACGTTCTTATTGCTCTGAATGTGTATTTATACACTTAGACTCTCACTAGCATGTTATTTGGATAGTACGGCTAGTAGTTGGTTTTTATTTAGTCGTATTTCTATTTCTCTTATTAGCTTCCGCACTGTGCACATGGTTACGTCACTTTCACGTGACGGCCAGCATGCCCTCCTTGGGACAGGGTGTGTCAATTTATTCATACATGAAAAGGTTCGGTTTCAGGTATAGGTTTGGGGCTGATACCCCAATAACCATAACCGAACCCGAAACCGAAAAATTTACCCGACAGTTACGTATAACGTAAAATACCCGAAATTTGATGCCCGAAACGAAACCATTCGGATCGATTACTTGCGAGGATCGGATTTGACGGGTTAAATTGCCATCCTTAATCGACATAGTTATCATTTTTGTTTCTAGTTGAGGTTTGATGCTTTCTTTTTGCACAATCAACACTAATAATTTCAATTAACTGATTTTCATATTGACCTTGGGTGGACATGACTGATTTGATAGAGAAAAAATGAAATGTATTCAACACCCTTTATATACACAATGGGGCATTGGGCATTAAAGAACGCCTTGGAGTACAAGTAAATAAAGTACATATGTGTAAGAAATAAAATACTTGGGTACCTACGAAATCTTATTTAGAATATCCAACATTCAGGAAGGAATAAATAAGTTAGTGAATAATATTTTTAAACTACACCTATTTCAGTAATAACCTCTCCAAAGTTATAAAATTTGTTTGCTCCCAGCTTTATGGGCTTTACTACATAACATACTAATGCGTGAATTCGATTAATTTATTGCTAAAATAACCCAATATCTAAGCTACGGTATTAGAAAAGACAATCAAAAACCTAATTTGGAAGCAAAATACAATAATCTAAGGTATTTTGTTTGTGAATGCAAAATCCAAAGCTGTTTCTAATTTGAAAACCATATTTTGTTGACTACACCCTACATGTACATTTTAAATTAAAATTTATTTTAATACACCCCACGTGTTTTCCAATTCTACCCTCCCACCCCCACATGCTCTACTCAAACCCCACATGAAACTCTTCGTAAGTTCTACAAACTCGTTTTCTTCACAACGAACAGAAGGCGATGAACAAGCCAAGGAACTGGAATCAAGTATGAAACAAAAAATTTCCCCTATTCTCTATTCAATTTATAACATTGTCCCTTCAACCAATCTTTTCTTTGATAACATTGTATTGTTCCTTCTTTGTCTGAATATATATGAATTCACATGCACAACTATTTGGTGTTATATCAGTTTGTTCTTCTAGGTTGCACTTGCAAAGTAAAAAAAATTATTGCTGGCGTTAAACTGACCAGTTTCCTTTTCCTCTTTCCTATTCCAAAATTTCTCTTATCAGAGAATCAAGCAAATTGAAGATCTACAGAACGAGGATGAAAAATAATCTTTTTTTCCATCAACGTTTTGTGCTTCTAGTGGTTAGGGTTTTGTTATACAATGAAGGAGGTGAGTGACTTTGAGATCTTGAAGAAAAACAATCTTAGAATACACGTCTAAATTAACTTGTGGTGTATTTAGAAAATAATTTTCCTTTTTAAAATTTTATTAGGCCTAAACTGTCATTTTATATTAGGTATATAAGTCACTTAACAATAAACTTTTATGCTGTATGTATTTAACAATATGTGGGGTGTTAATAAAACAACTCTTTTAAAAATGTATATAACATGAAAAGTAGACGCTGAAAGCGAGGGTTTCTTAGAGAAGCAAACAGATCATAAGGTCAAGATTCGGCAAACGGCTTCGCATGAATATATGCTAGGGCGGGCCCCCGTTTCATGTGGAGGCTAATGACATTCGAAGGTTCACAGTAGGATTCCCTTCACTCGTTTTTGCTTATTTCGGCTGGGCACGACGCTTCAACTATATATAAGCGTACAAGTTTCAGTCAAGCTCCTCCTTCTTTCCAAACCCTCTCCCTTAATTTGCTCTCTATTTCTTGCTTTTCATGCTTGCTTGGATTTTGGGTTTTGTGGGCTCTGTATCTTTTTATAGAGAGAGAGGATGATGTGTAGCAGTGAGTCTTCTTCCAAACAGGACAGGAAGACAGTGGAGAGAAACAGAAGAATTCAAATGAAAAGTCTCTGCTTCAAGCTTGCTTCACTTGTCCCTCCCCAACACTTCAAAACCACCAACTCCAAGGTACATATAGATCATTGGGAAATTTTCTTAGAACCCCTTTTTTTTTTTTTTTTTTTTTTTTTTTTTTTTTATCTCTACACCTAGCTTAAAATTTAGATATAAATTGTGTATTTTACTTTGGGGATACTTTGGATGTGGTCCCTAATCCTTAACATTCTTTGATTAAAACCTTAATGGTATTCAAAGTTTGATCAAAGTCCCTTGACTTTGTAGACCTCATTATATTACTATTAATATTTATATTTTTATAGTTTTGACATTAATCGTTTGATATTTTATGAGATTTATAATCCTATAAATTTAAAATCCCTCATTATAATACTATTAGAAACGGTTACAATAAAAAAATTCAAACATTTTGATTGAATAAATGGATAAAAACTATGTAAAAATAAGAAATAATAAATGGAAAAAGAATGTATCCATAGTGTTAAAAAAATTGGTACATTTCACATGTAACAAAGTGGTACATTTATAAAGAAGAATGGGTACATTATATATAAATTAGGGTACATATAAAAGATTAAAAAATTATGAGTACAAATGAATTTTTTTAAAATATAGGCACTAAAAGAAATTAATACATGGGTACAAAATAAAACTAAAAAGAAAATACTACAAATTTTTAAAAAAATATTGCAAATTAAAAGTGGGTACAAACTAAAAATATAAATGTATGATACAAAGTTTAGGCATAAAACATAAATATACCAAATGTAATTTGTCTATCATTGATTAAATATATAATGTTACGTGACGGTATACACATGGGTACAAACACAAAATAAAACTTTAAAAAATATGGGCACAAAAAGAAACTAATAAATGGGTACAAATTAAAAAATATTTGCAAATTAAAAATAGGTACAAACTAAAAATAAAAATATATGATAAAAAATTTAGCCATAAATATAAATATACTAATTGTAACATTTTTAACACTAAAGGAATATATTTAAAAATAAAAATATTTTATTATTCAAATAATTAATGATGTTATTAATGTAACATCCCACTTCGCCCAAGGGAGTGATCCTTAAATGTATATTCCAACGTCGTCAGTTAGAATTAACGGTAACAGTTAGAAGTTGACGGAATATTCCCGGACTATTCTTGACGGTGTTAACTGACGCCGTCAGTGTGCAGTGCACGTGGCCGCGCGTGGGGGCGCGTCTGGCCGTGCCTTCGCCGGCGCGTGATGGCCAGCACGCCTTGTTTGGTCGGGGTGTGTCAGTTTGGTATCAAAGCCTAACCCTGACCGCGTGTGTGCCGACGAGGACGTCGGGCCCCTAAAGGGGGTGGATTGTAACATCCCACTTCGCCCAGGGGAGTGATCCTTAAATGTATATTCCAACGTCGTCAGTTAGAATTAACGGTAACAGTTAGAAGTTGAAGGAATATTCCCGGAATATTCTTGACGGTGTTAACTGACGCCGTCAGTGTGCAGTGCACGTGGCCGCGCGTGGGGGCGCGTCTGGCCGTGCCTTGGCCGGCGCGTGATGGCCAGCACGCCTTGTTTGGTCGGGGTGTGTCAATTAATACCCAAGGACCTTGATCAAAAATTGAAAATGAATAGGATTTTAATCAATGAGGTAGCAAAAAGAAGGATGTGAACCTAATTTCTCCTTTACTTTATGTAATTTTGGTTACAAATTAGGGTTTGGTTATTGTAAAAGGAGGTTAAGATCAGAAACAGTCAATTAATATATATAAAAGCAAAACCATAAACGGGACGGAAATTAAAATGAAGATTGTGTAATGTGACAAGATTAGTTTCAAGGAAATGAATTGTGTGTGTCAGAGAGAGAGAGAGAGAGAGAGAGAGAGCAGCAGCAACATTTATGTATTAGGTTTTTTACTTTCCAAAACGTATGTATTAGTTAAGTCAAATTCATATTCCTAGTCCAACTTACTTAGATTCAGTTGTATAAATATACTTTAGCTCTCTATATAATTGAATGATCTGGGTGAAATATACGAATATTGGAGCTTTCGATTTCTGACGTTCTCTCAAGAGTTTTACCCTATTTTTGGTTTTCTTCATATTGTTCTACAGGGACCATACTGCTGCTTAGTTTTTTATTTTTTGAATAATTGATTTTGTTGGGGTGTAAACAGAAATTATATTGGATTGGGTTTTCATAAGTGAGGATAATATAGGAATTAATATTAGGTGTAAAAAGATAATGAAAGATAAATCACCAAGAATTTAGGTGTAGAAAGTAAGTTAGGAGTAGAAATATAAAACATGTGTTCGAATAAAACTTCCCTATATCATTTAGGACATTTCAGTTTGTTAGTCTGAATTCAATAATCTAGTAATGTAACATATCAAATATTTAGGACGAGAGAACGCTACTCCTTAACTAAATATATTTCAATAAAAATCGAATTTCATTATCGGCTTTATTAATTGCAATATGCCTTTCTACCATTGATCAGGATACCGTGTCACAGCAAAATCAGCTTGATACTGCGGCATCCTATATAAAGCAACTGAGAGAGAAAATAGAGAATTTGAAGGAGAGGAAGGAGAAAGCAATGAGGTCACAATTAGGCAGTTCTAATTCTGACATTGGTGCTATTGCTGCCGAAAATGTCGTAATGACGGGATCAAGATTACCAGCTCTTGAATTAAGAGACTCCGGTTCCTGCATAGAAGTTATGCTGATTAGTGGGTTGAATAAGAACTTCATGTTTTATGAAGTCATCCGTGTTCTTGAGGAACAAGGAGCTGAAGTTGTCAGCGCTAGCTTTTCCACTGTAGGCGATAAAGTTTTCCACTCAGTGCATGCTCAGGTACTAAAACAATCATCCCAAAAGCTAATATCGTCTAATCCTTTATTTTAATCTTAAAAAAAATGTACTAAAACCATTAAGGTCATTATGAAACAGACTTATCAATTTTATTTGATGCTTCTTTGTAGGTCAAAATTTCTAGAGTTGGAGTAGAGATTTCAACGGTATGGCAAAGACTACAGGATTTGTTATACTGAGTAGCTAGCTAGCTAGCTTTACCTCTTGAAAACTGAAGATTTATAAATAATGTATTAGCAACTGCATCATGAAAGAGCTCCGGAAGGAGAGGCTTAATTAGGATACAGAAACTGATGTTCCCTGTTTCCTGGGCGAGCCATTGAGTTAATAATCAACGAATCTATTAATATATACAGATGTGATCTGGTGTTAACTTTTTGCTTATTGTCCCTTGTCTAAATTGGTCTCAAAGTACTGATTCTTAACCATCTTTTTAGAAAATAATTAGATAATTTTATGTTTACACACAAGAGTACACATAGAGGGTGTTGAATCCTTAATGATGCTACAACAGCATAATATTCTTCCTCATGGAATAAGGATTAATTAATGATCATAAACCAAGTTTCAAACTCGCATCTGTATATAGTCATTGCCTTACATTAATAGAGGAAGTGAAGGTTAGGGTTTTGAGAGGAGGAACGTGGTTGGAGAGAAGAAAGGAAAGCTAGGGTTTTGGGTTTGTGCAGCAGAGAGGCAAACCTATACCATGTAGAACTATGTGTAACCATGGTGCAAACGTCCATTATCTATATACAAAAGGAGCACCCAAAATGGTGAAGCATTCAAATAACCTAAATTGTCCCTCAAGAATTCAAAAATTGCAATTGCATTAAAAAGAGTTAGCCAAAGAAGAATTTGAATCATATTATTGCTAGCCTATTATGAGGCTTAGCCCACTCCCCCATCCTGATAGAAAGTTCCGGAGATGATCCGAGTCTAATGGGGCACTGGGCATTAAAGGACAACGCCTTGGAGTACAAGTAAATAAAGTACGTAAGAAATAAAATACTTGGGTAGCTAAGAAATTCTATTTAGAATATCCAACATTCATGAAGGAATAAATAAGTTAGTAAATAAGATCAAGATTCGGCAAACAATCCAACGGCTTCACATGAATATATGCTAGGGCGGGCCCCCGTTTCATGTGGAGGCTAATGACATTCGAAGGTTCACAGTAGGATTCCCTTCACTCGTTTTTGCTTATTTCGGCTGGGCACGAAGCTTCAACTATATATAAGCGTAAAAGTTTCAGTCAAGGTGCCCGTTTCATGTGGAGGCTAATGACATTCAAAGGTTCACAGTAGGATTCCCTTCACTCGTTTTTGCTTATTTCGGCTGGGCACGAAGCTTTAACTATATATAAAGCGTACAAGTTTCAGTCAAGCTCCTCCTTCTTTCCAAACCCTCTCCCATAACTTGCTCTCTATTTCTTGCTTTTCATGCATGCTTGGATTTTGGGTTTTGTGGGCTTTGTATATTTTTAGAGAGAGTAAGGAAGAAGTGTAGCAGTGAGTCTACTTCCAAACCGGACAGGAAGACAGTGGAGAGAAACAGAAGAATTCAAATGAAAAGTCTCTGCTTCAAGCTTGCTTCACTTGTCCCTCCCCAACACTTCAAAACCACCAACTCCAAGGTACATATAAATCATTGGGAAATTTTATTATATAGACCCTTACAACTCTTTTTTCATAGATAAATACTCATCTAATTCTAAACATCTAAATAAAACTCAAATTTGAAAAAGACTACCAAGTAGAAAAATAATTGACCTATTATTACAAAATAGTTACAGCTTATGCCACAATATTCAAATCAAATCAATAAATGTTATTACTCACCTTAATTATAATGAACAAATACTTATTGCACATACTATTACCCCTAACAAATATATATATATATATATATACACACACATACATACATATATATATATACATATATATATATACACACACACACATACACACACACTCACATATACACATGTTCAAAAGTATATAGTTCTACTATAAGTTCAATATATATATATATATATATATATATATATATATATATATATATATATATATATATTGAACATATAGGGATAGGATCAAGGGACAAACATTTTGACAAATATTTTTACACTCTTTTTAAGCCTTTAGATCACATGACATCCAATGGCTCTTATTTATTCATTAAATGACATGGATGCTTATGTGGATATTAACTAACATTAAATAAAAAATAAAATGAAAAGCCATAACATCTGAAGGGAATTAAAAATAAAATTAAATGGGAAGAAACCCTATGAGCGTGCAAACAAGAAAGGAGTAGAACTCCATTGCATCTTCTCTTTGCCGATGGGTCTGCAACCTCTGGTATCTTAACACCCTCAACGTCATGCCCTCTGCCGCATATGCATCTTCTCTTGGTCTTTTTTTCCTGACCTTTGGTAAAAAAACCCTTGCTGATCTTTTTTTTTCTCCTAGTCCTTTTTTCCTGATATTTGGTTAAAAAAACCCTTCCTGACCTCCATTGCTCTGCCGCATATCAGGATTTGGATTCACACCCATGTAGTCGTGAAAACAAAATAATTACTTTGAAAACCCTAGTTGTAATCGTTAAAAAAAAGAAGAAGATAGGATCGAGAGGTCTGCAACCTCCGTCTCCGCTTTCCTTACCGCCTTCGAAAATGCCCTAAAAAAGGTAGGCAATGAGGAGCAGAAGGTCGATGATGGCATCGGTTAGGACGTAGAGGCGGAGAATTTTGTTTCAAAGGTTGAAAATTGTGCGGTCTTTAAAGGAACTGAAGGTGGGGAAAGCAACTTTGGAGATGAAGTGCAAGTAGATCATGGAGAAAGACAGCGAAGGCAAAATCTTGGAGGCTTCCCATTTAATTTTATTTTTAATTCCTTTTAGATTTTATGTTTTTTTTGTTTTTGTTTTTTTTTCTTTAATGTTAGTTAAAATCCACATAAGCATTCATGTCATTTAATGAATAAATAAGAGCCCTTGGATGTCATGGGATTTAAAGGCTTAAAAAGAGTGTAAAAATATTTGTCAAAATGTTTGTCCCTTGATCCTATATGTAAATTTATGATTAGCAAATAATATATATTTTGTAGGTAAATTAATAATGAATCAAATAACATTCTTTTATTTTGTAGGGAACTTATTTTTCATATATTATTACATATATTTGACACATTTTATTATTATAAGATATATGTACAAATGATAGGTAAATTAGATTCGAATCAAATAACATTGCTTTATTTTTTAAGTAAATTAATTTTGAATCAACTAGCATTCTTTTGTTATGTAGATATTTTATTTTGTATGTATCAATATCATATATATATTTGGCACATTTTATTATTATATGTACAAATAATAGGTAAATTGGTATTAAACAAAATAATATTGTTTTATTATGTAGGTAAATTAGTTTGCATGTATTTTGCATATATGAGTTTGTTATTATGTAGGTAAATTATTTTTCATGTATTTTACATATATTGGGTATATTATTTTTCTTTTTTTTTAAGCAATCTAACATTTTAAAATTTTAATATTAGGTGCACTATTTGATTTAAATGTTTTTTTGAAGGCAAATTATTTTGCATGAATTTTATATATATCAGACATTATATATATATATATATATATATATATATATGTATGTATGTAACATCCCACATCGTCCAGGAGAGTGATCCTTATATGTATATTCCCACCTCTTCCTAGCACAAGGCCTTTTGGGAGCTAACTGGCTTCGGGTTCTATCGGAACTCCAAAGTTAAGCGAGTAGCGCTCGAGAGCACTCCTAGGATGGGTGATCCACTGGGAAGTTCTCGTGTGAGTTCCCAGAAACAAAACCTTGAGGGCGTGAGGAAGGCCCAAAGAGGACAATATCGTGCCACGGTGGAGTCGAGCCCGGAAGGTGGCTGCGCCCAGGCTGGGATGTGACATATATATATATATATATATATATATATATACACCTATATATATGTGTGTGTGTGTGTGTGTGTGTGTGAGAAATAATTTACCTACATTAATATGTAAAATATAATTTTATTGACTTAATTAAGCATGTATAATAACATATACTAGACATGTTTTATGTTATTATATATTAGGCAATGAATTTATAACATTAAAGTTTTTTTTTTTTTTTGTAAAATCATTAATTATCCCTTACCATCCATCTGCATGGCATTAATTATGTACATCAAACATTCAAGTAGGGGTTATAAAAAAAATTCAAATGGGGGTATTTTAGGCATGCGAAAATTTTTAAATGTGTGAAGTCAAACATAATTAATGAATTTGCTGATGTGGAATCTAGTCAATGAGTTTTATTCAAGTAAAAAAAATTTATTGGGTTTTATGTGGAGAAAATTAAATTTAAGGGGCTAAAGTCATATTTTCATTTTTTTTATCTCTACACCTAGCATAAAATTTAGATATAAATTGTGTATTTTACTCTATGTAATTTTGGTTACAACTTAGGGTTTGGTTATTGTAAAACGAGGTAGAGATCAGAAACAGTCAATATATATATATATATATATATATATATATATATATATATATATATATATATATATATATATATATATATATATGCGCAAAACCATAAACGGGACGGAAATGAAAATGAAGATTGTTTATTGTGACAAGATTAGTTTCAAGGAAATGAATTGTGTGTCACAGAGAGAGAGAGAGAGAGAGAGAGAGAGAGAGAGCAGCAGCAACATGTATGTATTAGGTTTTTTTCTTTCCAAAACGTATGTATTAGTTAAGTAAGTCAAATTCATATTCCTAGTCAAACTTACTTAGATTCAGTTGTATAAATATACTTTAGCTCTCTATATAATTGATTAAGCTGGTGAAATATACGAATATTGGAGCTTTCGATTTCTGTCGTTCTCTCAAGAGTTTTACCCTATTTTTTGTTTTCTTTATATTGACACACCCCGACTCGGATTGTCCACTAGGATTTCGAATCGAACTATGTTAGCCGACATTTGGAAGATGACGAAGCCATAAAGTGTAGTGATGTGAAAAATGTGAATAAATTTAAATATAAAAGTGCCTAAATACCATAGTGCGCTGGTGAGCGAGAATGAACCCACTTCACACGTGACAGCAAAACATAGGTAAGTACAATATAGTGGGTAAGAATCATACCCTCAGAGGTAGCCACCAATATTGAGATTTGTCAAGAATCCTCGTCGATACGAACTTTCAGCAACTAAAACCTGGAGAGGCGCACAACAGAAAGTGTGAGTGGGCAAAAACAAAGCTTTTCAAAAACTATTTCAATTATCAAAGGTAGTGAACTTTCAGCAACTAAAACCTGGAGAGGCGCACAACAGAAAGTGTGAGTGGGCAAAAACAAAGCTTTTCAAAAACTATTTCAATTATCAAAGGTAGTAACCCCTGTATACCTTCCCAGAAAATAGAATACATACATATATAAGAAGACCCAGCTTAAAAGCAGTGTAAATCCGAGTATATGCCAGGTCAGGTATCTCAACAGTAAATATATAAGCCATGTGGTATAAATCAATGCAAATAATATGTCAGCCGAAGTCACCTAACATGACCTGTACGGCTGAATCTAGAGCTCATCCATATAGTTGGAGTCACCTAATGTGACATGTACGGCTCAATCCATAGCTCAACAAATATGCCTGCACACAAGTCGGAACCACCTAAAGTGGTCTGTACGACAAAACTAGGTGTAAATAAATACGCTCAACTGCTACGATCACGTGAAAACTGTGCGAATGATCGTAGGTCACCTACGAATCAAAACCACCTATAGTGGTCTGTACGACAGGACTGTGCACCTAACTTGGATCCAAGGTGAGCGTATGGTGCGGGAGATGAACATCACGTGAACGACTGTGCCCTGACCACGGGCAGGAGCACTAACACCGGGGTGCAGGTTTATGAGCTCTAAATACATCTCAACATAATCATGCAACTCACATCCACAATCTATAAACTCACATGGCACTTACCTGAGCGCTCACAGCGTCAACATAATTATGTACAACTACTAAATGCATATTCTAAGTATAAGACATTTGGCATGGCATTTCAAAACATAGGAATCATTTAAATGTATTTTTTGGGAAAAATACCAAGCATATATATATATATATACTGAAAACCAAAAGCCCCACTCACCTGGAGTCCACACTACAGCTCTCTAGCACACACATCGAGGCGTCTCGATGATCGGCGCCTAGAACAATTATCAAACCACATCTCAGAATTCTTATCGATAGAATGCATAATTTACGTAAAACACATACCTACGTAATTCGATCCGGAAGATCCACATCTCAGATTTCCGATCCGTAACTTCCAAAGATCCACATTATGCTTCTAGAATAACATACTAAAATTTCATTACAATCCAATGGTTGGATCTCCGCCAATTGCAAATTCATGTGGCGGTTAACGTTTTATTTTACAAACTTACAAATCCAATTCGGGAAGATCCGTACGTCAATTATTACGTACTATAATGTACCAAAGTTTGGTGACGATCCAACAGTCGGATCGTCAATTGCTATAACGTTCAAGTGGCGGACCTGAATGAAATTTCGCCGAATTCTGCATATTTTGCAGATTTCCTGGGCAATCTTTAGGACTCCGTATCTCACTTGTTTCTCAACCAAATTCGACCCACGAAATACCAAAACGAAGCTAGAGAAGTATAGAACAAGGTTATACCTACTTGGAGTCCAAATGGTCAACAGATATGGCCAGAAAATGGCCTGAAACACAGCTGTCAGCGGGAAAACAGGGAAATTCGCCAGAGTTTCTGGGCAACCTTTCAACGTCCATAACTTTGTCAATACTCAACGAAATCAAGTGATTTAAAAATAGAAATCCTAATTCTTGACGAGATGAAGAGATTGGTACCTTAACGAGGACTATATCGCCGTTATTTGGCCGAAAAATGCCTCGAAAGTGGCCGAGGTCGCTGGAAACTGGGCAAACTTTAAATCGTTATAATTTTCTCATTTCTCCACCAAATCACACGATCCAAACATGAAAATTCATCTACACAACATGAGGAATTTATACCTATTTTCAATTCAAAATATGGCTGGGATTTGTTTGAATCACGCCTAGAAGTCTCGGCCTAAAACCTTGTCCTTCGAACTCGAGGTTAGGAATCATTTTCAATGAAACAAAACTCAAAACTGGGTTTATGGTGGTGAAGACATGCAGATAATGGTGGTTTTGATGTTCAACAAGCCGAAATTTTTGGTGATGATGGTGGTTTGTTTCACGGGAGAAAGGGAGAGCCGAGAGAAAGAGTTAGAGAGTGAGAGAGAGTGAAGAGTTACAGGAAAGAAGAGGAAGGAGAGAGAGTTCCAGAAACATGGGGGTGGCCCCACGTGGCACCCATCCAACGGTCAGACAAAATACCACATGTTCAATTAATTATCAATTTACCAAAATATCCTCGACGTTTAAAGGTTCGTAGAATCTTCATTATAACTCCAAATTTCATTCTGTTTGCGCCTACATGTCAATAGCGACAAGTACTACGACGATACATCAAGAAAACGAGTCTTAAGTTACATGACACAGCAGTCAACAAAAGTCAACGTATTTACCTCGAAGGGCATTTTTGTAAATCCATTTATTAAAATTATAAAAACCATAAAATTGGGACGGGTCGTCACAATCTACCCACCTTAAAAAAAAAAAATTCGTCCCCGAAATTTAAAACCAGCTGCTAGACAAAAGTAGTGAAAAGACGGTAGAAAAATAAATAAGTGAAGGAGATATCAAGTTAGAGCGGTTGCATAAAAGAGAATGTCATTCCGTCGCGATCGGACTGCAATTATTCTTCTTTCATGCCTCCAAGCTCATACTTTTCTTCTCCCTCAATACAATACTTCAATATAAAACCCTTTACGAAAACATCAAGTCAAAATAGATATGTAAAAAAAACATAACGTCAAATTACGTATATATATAATAACGTAAAGTTAAAGTAATTGTACTAAAATCAAAGACTGAACATAGAAAGATTTCACCTATGCTCTCGTAAACGGACCTAGTTTCCCACTTGCTTAACGAACCCAACAATAAGCTATTGATATTACAGTCTGCAGCTCGCAATACCAATAACCCACTGTCGTCTCGACAAGCAAGTAAGGAATTCCCGAAGGTGCAATATTAGCATATTGCCCCTCATTGGGAAATACACATACATCGCCTGAACAAAGCCTCGATCGTGCTCACGCACTACCTTCTCAGGCAGCATCGTCAATATCATAAAATTTCCAAGTCACAACCTCGATCATTCAAATATCTGTTCACAATACTCTTCTGAAAATCATATACTGCGCATAAATATTTATACCATTTCCCAAACGATGCCATTCTCATAACCACGAATGTAACCGTAGTTACACATAACTCTAATAAGAGCAAGTGTCTACCAACCACGTACCGGGCGTAAAATCTCTATATGTCGGCTCCAATGATACCATAGCTAAACCAAAATTGTAACCGTAGTTACAAACAACTAAAATAAAGATAATGATATGTTACAACCATACTACTAATGGGACGAACAAAATTCAACACGTCCACTAAGGTCTGAGTAGCTCATTCAGACTAATCGTTAATCTCAGGGTGGTAACGTGATACTAAACAAAATCTAATACTCATAACTTCCATAAAGACTTCAAAAGGCTTGGAAGTGAAACACGTAGCACGGTGGAATATATATACGCCAAGATGATAATCTTGTCGAGTTTCTGTTTATCTGAATTAGCACAGAAGTCTAGAAGCAGCTCTCTCATAATGCCATCATCCTCCGAAAGCAACAACGAAGAAACTGTGGTCGTCCAGGAAGTTTGGGCTTTATTTCCTCAATCCTCATTTCCACTATAACCTAAGCCTAGACTGAGAATTCTTTTCAAACACCTCAAGTGGAGCCTCAAATTTAATTCCTTTCATCTCCACATTTGATTAAATCGCGAACATGGGGTTTTAGATCACAGCATGAGGAAAAGTTAACAACAGCCCACTTCTATCTTGGTTGGTTTTACAAGTATCTTCTTGTTAAAATTCCAGCGCCCATTTTAAGGAAAGAAATCATCACCAATACCAACTTTAAGCTTTAGAGCTGGAAGAATACGGCTTTCCACTTAAGTAAAGCTACCACCAAGTGAAACACCACATGAGCGTAGCGTTGGTTCAACATCATGACTATTGGTTTTTTTATATTCTCTACATGTACCACATAGCTCATATAGGGAGCTTATAGTGATGATTCCCCATCTCTGATCGAATATCAGAAGTGATTATAATCATTCGAACAATTCTTGATAATCCAGAAATAATGTCAAATCAATGCTGGTGAACTCTAGCTGAAATGGGATAGAAATGGCTGGAAGTGATCAAGGATAATTATATCTTTTGCGGTGGTAAACAGTAACTAAGTTTGGACAAACGAGATGATGTACAATAGTGTAAGAGTATACGTCTTCCAGATTCTTCCACCGTCGTAGTCAGAAATTTGATTCTTTCTAGATGAATATGTACTTGAGAAATCTAAAGTTGATAAAGATTCTGGACACGTTCTCCACAGAAAAATGTCATTCGATTTTCAAGCAAAGATGGTAAATGTTGACTCTAAGTCATAGATAAGATGGCTTTTTCCAAACAGTTCTACACATTAGAAATATAAGTGATAATCTGTCATGTTGCCTCTACACCGCCGAAACCTCCAAGAACACGTCATCATGGATTTTCAAAAATGATCCACGTCATCGAAGCGTGTAGAGCAATGGAAAGATGGGACAATAGTTCGGTTGTCAAAAACTTTATTCATATCCAACTTTCCAAACTGAACTAACTTTCCTCAGTTGTGAGTAAGGAAAAACATTATAGTCGAAAAATCTCTAACCAATTGTCGATAAAATCGACAAAACCAAGGATATCTCGAAATTTCTTAATACTTTGTGAGAATTTCAACTTTCTTCCACAACAACCTTTTTGGGAAAAAGAAAAGAATCTCGTCCACTGAGATCACGTCTCCTAAGAAGAGTATCAATTTACTCAAAGTTTACAGTCGAAGAATCTAGTACAAAGCTGACTAACAGAGCTTAGAGAATTTGGTCTCACCATCGAGGTAGATAAGAAGGTTGTCGATAAGACCACTATTACTTCATCAGACCCTGGAGGCAAACTCAAATCATAAAGGTTAGTCGACTAGACCATCAGTTCGAAGTAGGGTATAACGGTTTCTAATCGTCACCCGATCACGTTGCCAAAGTCTAGGTACAAACCTAGGGTTCAGTCTTTTGCCCTCGCGAATAAGTTTGAAATTCCCTAGAATAAGTGTTTGATTAGGTAATTCCCTAATCGGTAAGTTGTAGTTACTAAGTTCTCTCAATGAAATAGGACTTGTTCGAAAAGTCACAAGGAAAACTGATATAGGAATTGTTCGATAAGAAATGGGGAGAATAATTGTGGTGTTAACAAGATGAATCACTGATGTATACTACTTCTCGCACTCGGTGGCATCCCAAGTAGAACTTTGAGAAATGATGCCAAAGATATACATCCTCGAAACGTACAAAACTACTAACCAACTCTACAACATGAACTAAAAGATCTTTACAGTTTTCTCAGCACTCAAAACATTCTAACAGTGAGATATCATTTCGTATTTCGATCCTACAGTCTACCTGTGGAAATGATCGAAAGGTGGCTAGTCAAAGAAGTTTTGATTACCTAAATAGGTTATAGGGTTAACATAACCGTGAGTTTACTATCTTAATACAAGGTTTGCTCCCAAGTGCCCACGATTTAGTTTCCTCGGCTCAAATAGTCACTGTTAATCAGTCTATCGGTTGCACCACCATAGGCTGGTTACAGGCTAAAGCCCGCTCGGACAGTTGGTTTTGAACGATTGGTAAAGAATTAGTCCTAGGAGGTGATTATTTAATTCTAGGGAAAATACTTTCCACTTCAAGGATTCTTACTAACCGTAGGTATAACAACTCATACACATGTGCCTATACTCATCAAATGACGATTACAACACCAAAAGAAAACTTGGGAATTAACATTGGTTGGAACGTCCTAAGGCCAGAGAAAGAATTTTCTAACAATTTATTTTAGTTCGAACTTAAACCGAAGTTGATCTTCCTCCTGAAGATTTGGAATGATCACTAGTGCGTTTGGTAAGATTAGTGTTATCAGGGTCCAAAAGTGTTTGTCCCAAGATGTTATTCCATCGAGTGCTACCCCTGTAGCACCACATTGTCGCTTAAACATTTATGGAGTCTTGAAGAGAGTAGACTTCGTAGGAATTCTAATAGGTGGTATTCTAACAGACACTGCCAAGGAACCAAAACTATTTCTGATTTCAAATGTCAAAAAGTTTAATAATAATGGCTAAAGAATAGTGATGGAATTGATTTATAGATCCCTGGTGATACACCGATATCGATACCTTAACCCCGCTTTAGAGCCATCAACTAGTCTCAAACTACATCTTTCCTTGGCAGGGAAGTTATTCGCTTTAAGTCTAAAAGCGTTCACTAAAGTAATCTTCTAAAATGTCGACAAGTAGGCAAAACCGCCCAAACTTAGGAAAAACTAACACATTTTTCGTATTCGACGAGGTGGCAAGATTCGATAATTAGGTTCAAGAACCTATAATGCTTACATCACACGTGTGATAGATGCAGTATTGCCCAACTTATGCTCTGATACCAAACTGACACACCCCGACCCGGATTGTCCACTAGGACTCCGAATCAAATTGTGTTGGCTGACACCTGGAAGGCGACGAAGCCATAAAGTGTAGTGACGTGGAAAATGTGAATAAATTTAAACCTAAAAGTGCCTAAATACCAGAGCGCGCTGGTGAGCGGGAATGAACACACTTCACACGTGACAGCAAAGCATAAGTAAGTACAGTATAGTGGGTAAGAATCATACCCTCAGAGGTAGCCACCAATACTGAGATTTGCCAAAAATCCTCGTCGATACGAACTTTCAGCAACTAAAACCTGGAAGGGCGCAAAACAGAAAGTGTGAGTGGGCAAAAACAAAGCTTTTCAAAAACCATTTCAATTATCAAAGGTAGTAACCCCTCGCTGTAAAACCTGCATACTTTCCTAGAAAATAGAATACATACATATATAAGAAAACCCAGCTTAAAAGCAGCGTAAATCCAAGTATATGCCATGTCAGGTATCTCAGCCGTAAATATATAAGCCAGGTGGTATAAATCAATGCAAATGATATGTCAGCCGGAGTCACCTAACATGACCTGTACGGCTGAATCTAGAGCTCATCTATACAGCCGGAGTCACCTAACGTGACCTGTACGGCTCAATCCATAGCTCAACAAATATACCTGCACACAAGTCGGAACCACCTAAAGTGGTATGTACGACAGTACTGGGTGTAAATAAATACGCTCAATTGCTACGATCACGTGAAGACTATGCGAATGATCGCGGGTCACCTATGAGTCGGAACCACCTATAGTGGTTTGTACGACAGGATTGTGCACCTAACTTGGATTAAAGGTGAACGTATGGTATGAGAGGTGAACATCACGTGAAGGACTGTGCCCTGACCACAGGCGGGAGCACTAACACCGGGGTGCAGGTTTATGAGCTCTAAATACATCTCAACATAATCATGCAACTCACATCCACAATCTATAAACTCACCCGGCACTTACCTGAGCGCTCGCAGCATCAACATAATTATGTACAACTACTAAATGCATATTCTAAGTATAAGACATTTGGCATGGCATTTCAAAACAAAGGAATCATTCAAATCAATTTTCTGGGGAAAATACCAAACATATATATATACTGAAAACCAAAAGCCCACTCACCTGGAGTCTGCACTACAGCTCTCTAGCACACACATCGAGGTGTCTCGAATGATCGGCGCCTAGAACAATTATCAAACCACATATCAGAATTCTTATCGATAGAATGCATAATTTACATAAAACACATCCCTACGTAATTCGATCCGGAAGATCCACATCTCAGATTTCCGATCCATAACTTCCAAAGATCCACATTATGCTTCTAGAATAACATACTAAAATTTCATTATAATCCAACGGTTGGATCTCCGCCAATTGCAAATTCATGTGGCGGTTAACGTTTTATTTTACGAACTTACAAATCCAATTCGGAAAGATCTGTACGTCGGATTTCCGATCCGTAAGTTCCAATGGTCCTCAAATATTACGTACTATAATGTATCAAAGTTTGGTGACGATCCAACGATCGGATCGTCGATTGCTATAACGTTCAAGTGGCGGACCTTAATGAAATTTCGCTGGATTCTGCAGATTTTGCAGATTTCCTGGGCAATCTTTAGGACTCCATATCGCACTTGTTTCTCAACCAAATTCAACCCACAAAATACCAAAACGAAGCCAGAGAAGTATAGAACAAGGTTATACCTGCTTGGAGTCCAAATGGTCACCGGATATGGCCAGAAAATGGCCTGAAAGACGGCTGTCAGCGGGAAAACAGGGAAATTCGCCAGAATTTCTGGGCAACCTTTCAACGTCCATAACTTTGTCAATACTCAACGAAATCAAGTGATTCAAAAACGGAAATCCTATTTCTCGACGAGAGGAAGATATTTATACCTTACAGGATGACTATCGCGCCGTTATTTTTCCGGAAAACGCCTCGAAAGTGGTGGAGGTCGCCGGAAACTGGGTAAACTTTAAATCGTTATAATTTTCTCATTTCTACACCAAATCACACGATCCAAACATGAAAATTCATCTACACAACATGAGGAATCGATTTATACCTGTTTTAAGTTCAAAAGATGGCTGAGAGTTGTCTGAATCACGCCTAGAAGTCTTGGCCCAAAACCTTGTTCTTCGAACTCGAGGTTAGGATTCGTTTTCAATGAAACAAAACTCAAAAGTGGGTTTATGGCGGTGAAGACATGCAGATAATGGTGGTTTTGATGTTCAACAAGCCGAAATTTTTGGTGATGATGGTGGTTTGTTTCACGGGAGAAAGGGAGAGCCGAGAGAAAGAGTTAGAGAGTGAGAGGGAGTGAAGAGTTACGGGAAAGAGAGGAAGGAGAGAGAGAGTTCCAGAAAAGTGGGGATGGCCCCACGTGGCACCCATAAAAAAAATACCACATGTTCAATTAATTATCAATTTACCAAAATATACTCGACGTTTAAAGGTCCGTAGAATCTTAGTTATAACTCCAAATTACATTATGCTTGCACCCACGTGTCAATAGCGACAAGTACTACGACGATACGTCAAGAAAACGAGTCTTACGTGACACGACACAGCAGTCAACAAAAGTCAACGCATTTGCATCGAAGGGCATGTTTGTAAATCCACTTATTAAAATTATAAAAACCGTAAAATTGGGACGGGTCGTCACATATATTGTTCTACAGGGACCATCAATGGAGGGACTGCTTCTTAGTTTTTTATTTTTTGAATAATTGATTTTGTTGGGGTGTAAACAGAAATTATATTGGGTTTTCATAAGTGAGGATAATTTAGGAATTAACATTAGGTGTAAAAAGATAATGACAGATAAATCACCAAGAATTTAGGTGTAGAAAGTAGATTGGGGGTAGAGATATAAAACATCGCTTTGAATTAAATTTCCCTATATCATTTAAGACATGTTAGCTTGTTAGTCTGAATTCAATAATCTAGTAACGTAACATATCAAATATTTAGAACAAGAGAATGCTACTCCTTAACTAAATATATTTCAATAAAAATCAAATTTCATTATCGGCTTTATTAATTGC
Source organism: Heteromeles arbutifolia (assembly GCA_024362995.1). Classification (NCBI taxonomy): domain Eukaryota; kingdom Viridiplantae; phylum Streptophyta; class Magnoliopsida; order Rosales; family Rosaceae; genus Heteromeles; species Heteromeles arbutifolia. The sequence goes on along the minus strand of JANCRC010000013.1, from coordinate 5,846,576 downwards.
AATATGCCTTTCTCCCATTGATCAGGATACCGTGTCACAGCAAAATCAACTTGATACCACGGCATCCTATATAAAGGAACTGAGAGAGAGAATAGAGAATTTGAAGGAGAGGAAGGAGAAAGCAATGAGGTCACAATTAGGCAGTTCTAATTCTGACATTGGTGCTATTGCTGCCTAAAATGCCGTAATGACGGGATCAAGATTATCAGTTCTAGAATTACGAGACTCGGGTTCCTGCATAGAAGTTATGCTGATTAGTGGGTTGAATAAGAACTTCATGTTTTATGAAGTCATCCGTGTTCTTGAGGAACCAGGAGCTGAAGTTGTCAGTGCTAGCTTTTCCACTGTAGGCGATAAAGTTTTCCAGTCGGTGCATGCTCAGGTACTAAAACAATCATCCGAGAAGCTAATATCGTCTAATCCTTTATTTTAATCTTAAAAAAATGTTCTAAAACAATTAAGGTCATTATGAAACGGACTTATCAATTTTATTTTTGATGCTTCTTTGTAGGTCAAAATTTCTAGAGTTGTAGGAAAGACTTCAACGGTATGGCAGAGACTACACGATTTGTTATACTGAGTAGCTAGCTAGCTAGCTTTACCTCTTGAAAACTGAAGATTTATAGATAATGTTTTAGCAACTGCATCATGAAAGAGCTCCGGAAGGAGAGGCGTAATTAGGATACAGAAACTGATGTTCCCTGTTTTCTGGGCGAGCCATTGAGTTAATAATCAACGAATCTATTAATATATACAGATGTGATCTAGTGTTAACTTTTTGTTTATTGTCCTTTTTCTAAATTGGTCTCACAGTATTGATTCTTAACCATCTTTTTAGAAACTAATTAGATAATTTCATGTTTACACACAAGATTACACATAGAGGGTGTCGAATCCTTAATGATTGTACGACAGCATAATATTCTTCCTCATGGAATAAGGATTAATTAATGATCATAAACAAGTTTCAAACTCGCATCTATATATAGTCATTGCCTTACATTAATAGAGGAAGTGAAGGTTAGGGTTTTGAGAGGAGGAACGTGATTGGAGAGAAGAAAGGAAAGCTAGGGTTTTGGATTTGTGCAGCAGAGAGGCAAACCTATACCACGTAGAACTATGTGTAACCGTGGTGCAAACGTCCATTATCTATATACAAAGGGAGCACCCAAAATGGTGAAGCATTCAAATACCATAAATTGTCCCTCAAGAATTCAAAAATTGCAATTGTATTAAAAAGAGTTAGCCAAAGGCGAATTTGAACCATATTATTGCTAGCCCATTGTGAGACTTAACCTACTTCCCTACCCTTATAGCATAGTGTAGATAATATCACTTGTTAAAAAAAAAAAATGCAACACATTTTGATTCTGGATGATTTGAACTTTAAAAATTTAGGAAAAAAAATAGCAAAAATAGAAAACCCCCATTAGTGGGTGGTTTATGAGTAACTTCCAATTCATTTTCCAATAATTTTTTAATAAAATATATAAATAAATAACTTAAATTAAATTGGAGTTCGTGCGGAAGCTTGGTTGTTAGAGTTTCAGAAGTGGCAGAATGCACGGCCAGTGAAACAAAGTCGAGGAAAGCAGTCGTGGCAGAAACCAGAATTAGGATGGGTTAAATGTAATTTTGATGGAGCGTGGAAGGAAAGAACGAAAAGAGGTGGTGTGGGTGTGATTATCAGAAACTGCAGTGGTGAATTTTTGGCTGCATATTCTCGTCAGACTGTTGGGGTGTCATCACCGTTGCACGCAGAGTTGTTGGCTGCGCAAAGGGCAGTGATGTTTGTGAAAGACCATATTGCTGGAGATGGAGGGTGCATATTGAGGGATACTCTATCATGGCCATGGCAGCCTTGCAAAAGAAGGAGGAAGATTTCTCTCCGCTGGGACCAATTATTAATGATATAGGGGATTGCTTACAAGGGTTATCTAATTCACGATTTAGCCATGTCCAAAGAGACGCCAATCAAGTGGCCCATCGATTTGCACGAGCTGGAATTGGATCGCAACAGAAGGTGATTTGGTTTGAGGAACCTCCGGATTTAGTTGTAGATGCCTTGTTAGAGGATAGTGCTACATAGCTTTCTTTCAAGTATTTGATGTATTTGGTGGCCCATTCTTTCCTTGATTCCTGGTTGGTAGACCCGGAAAGGTCTTTTCAGGGATCACATTTTTTTATTCTGCCGTCCTCTTGTCATGGTTCCTTATTCTAAATAATATCGTATCTATTATCAAAAAGAAAAACTTAAATTTGCTAATTTATTTTGTTAAAAAAAACTTTAATTTAACGTACAAAAGAAGTGTGTGACAAGAGGTTAGTATATAATTAAGCAAGACTAGATTTAGTAGGACTCTAGCAGCGATACTTATGACCAGATTTTAGTAGGGAGAGAGAAACAAACATAGAACCTCGAGTGCCAAAGTAATTTTTTTTTTAACTACTTAAACTATAAACCCCTTACATACCCCATATAACACTTGAAAACAATATTATATTGGGGTTTATGTCTCCCACTGTTTTTTTTTTTTCTTAATATGAGACAACAATTACGGCGTGCTTAATGTGACCTCAATATGAGGTGATAATTATTGAATTTCTCATGCTCTTGATTTAATTTTTCATACAACCAATCACTTTAGTACATTGCTTAGTTACAAGCCCACTACAAAGTTCGACATCTCCCACTATTTTTTTTTCTAGTTATATAGTTTATGTATAACTAATCAGTTTTAATAATGTGCTAAATAATCATATGAAAAAGTGTTTATTTCTGTAACATCCCACATCGTCCAGGGGATTGATCCTTAAATGTATATTATCACTTCTTCCTAGCACGAGGCCTTTTGGGAGCTCACTGGCTTCGGGTTTTGTAGGAACTCCGGAGTTAAGCGAGAAGGGGGTCAGAGCACTCCCAGGATGGGTGACCCACTGGGAAGTTGCTCGTGAGTTCCCAGAAACAAAACCGTGAGGGCGTGGTCGGGGCCCAAAGCAGACAATATCGTGCTACGGTGATGGAGCAAGCCCAGGAAGTGGTCTGCCCCAGGTCGGGATGTGACAATTGGTATCAGAGCCAATCCCTGGCTGGAAGTGTGCCGACGATGACATCGGGCCCCTAAGGGGGGTGGATTGTAACATCCCACATCGCCCCGGGGATTGATCCTTAAATGTATATTCTCATCCCTACCTAGCACGAGGCCTTTTGGGAGCTCACTGGCTTCGGGTTCCGTAGGAACTCCGAAGTTAAGCGAGAAGGGGATCAGAGCACTCCCAGGATGGGTGACCCACTGGGAAGTTGCTCGTAAGTTCTCAGAAACAAAACCATGAGGGAATGGTAAGCCCAAAGCCGACAATATCGTGCTACGGTGATGGAGCGGGCCCGGGAAGTGAACCACCCCGGGCCAGGATGTGACAATTTCCCTATACCATTAGGTTAACTAGTTTTTTCTGCAACTATTTTTACTATGGGGTAGACTCCCGATTTAGTGCATGTAATATCACTTGAGTGAAAATTAGGCTTTTAAATTATTATTTTTTGTAAAATAAGTCACTAAATTCAATAAAACTGCTAATTTCATCCCTACTATCTTATTCAAAATTATTTTATCCAATTTTTCATCAACTTAAGCCACATGATACATTTTAGAGGGTAATACCCTCCTTTTCTTGCTTATAAGCCCTTAACGTTTCATATAGGTTGCAAAACTAACGCCTAATTTACTCTCCTAAGTTAACTCCATACACAATATCTTTGAGAAAACAAAGTCCTTGGACTCATGTAAAACTACAAATCTACTCTCCAAAATGTATCACATGCTAGTGTGACTTAAATTAACGAAAAATTAAATAGAATAGCTTAGTTTAAGGATCAATTTTTTTGTATAAATAATTTAGAAACCTAATTTTCACTCAGTTAATAATTTAAAAAGTAAATCGGCAGTTCACCTTTATTTTATATATATATATATATATATAGTTTTGTATGTATAAGTGTGTAACTAGTTTGTGTTTACCCTCCTAGCTAATACTACCTCAGCTGCATTCCTGATTTGTAGAGAAAAATTACAGATGTCCAATATAACCCAAACACTTTATTTTCCAAATTTTTTTGAGAAAAAAAATGATAGGTGAAGCGTTTATCCTTTATTATATAAAAATGTGAAAGTAATAATGAAATTTTGACACATTTTTCAGCTATCAGCAAATTCCTCACTTATCTCTTAGATATCTACTGAGAGTAAAATATAACAACAAATAGTTTTGCTTCAGTAAGATATATATACTTATAGTTAGTCTTCTATACAGTTTAAAATTTTAATGTCCAACTGTTGTTCTTCAATTACGATTTGTCTCCAAGTTAAAATTAGGCGTGGATCTTCTTTGTAATCCTGTACCCAAGTATACAAACTTTTGTAGAATCAAAACATATATAAACCTACTTTCCACCGTCCCAATAGACTCTTGTACGATTTAGTCATCAAGGTGCATGCATGACCGATAATGCATGTGTATGTGGATAAAATTTTAAATAATATTTATGATATGATGAGACAGATAATCTACAGAAAGTCTAGTATGTATGTGTAACAATGGCTGACTGTCTAAGTTGGACATTCAAAACCAGTAGTACGTACGGCAGCATGAGTGTTGAATAGTTAGGCTAATTTTGGTTATGAGATTCAAATCATATAACACGCTTAGCTTGGGGCTTTTTTTTCAGCTGATCGATGCATGCGAAATTTGAATTAACAATGAGATATCACATTACAGATTGAGACGTATGGTTATTGGCTCTTGGTTTCAAATAACCAAGAAAATAAGGTTGCTGCTTGACTAGTACGTGATTCACACAGTAACCAAAGATTGCATAATTCACATGCCTGGTATACGAGACATGCATGAGTGCTTCCCAAACAAAGAAAACAACTTTATTCTTGCCCAAGTGATTCGAATTGGGATATACGACAACGTATATTTGAAAAGAGAACATTAAGTCAAATATACATGTGTAAAATATACTTGTACGGACCAAATGGCTACAGAGTTTAATTGTTTATCAATAGCACCGTGACGCTAGAGAGTTGATACATACGAGTCGTGGACGAGGAGAGATTTTTCAGTATGATCGAAACACGGGGTGGTACATTACGTGTCATTATATAAATAGTGGGATATGTGTGTTAAAAAATTAATAACTTAAAAAAATAAAATTTCCCACCACTTAAATAAAAACACGTGATGTACTACTCATGTTCTGATCACAATGAAAAATTTCTCATGGATGAGGATTTAAACCAAAGCTATGGTCAACCTTCACAAATACTCCTTCCATGGAAACTAAATGTGACACCATTAACTACACAACTTTGGTTTTTTTATTTTTTATTTTTTTATTTTTTGATGTTATGTTTACTTATATTGATATTGGTATATCGATCGATAGTTTTATAAATTTGCATATCGATGGATATATCAATATCGATATTCGGTTGCCTTTGACGGGAATGATAGAAATTTGCAATGGGGTGGGTATAACAACTCAATCAGATTTAGTCGAAATTAGAAAGAAATTTCTCAAAAAAAATCGAAAGTTCGATCCTTTTGACTTCAATGTCAAGGATCTTACTACGGGGAAGATGCTTTTTAGAGGTCATGTTCGCCAAGGTATCTATCCCTTCTATGCATCTCCTCATCCTTCCAGAAGGTATTTTGCAACTACTACAATAAGGACTCCACCTCATATTTGGCATCATTGCTTGGGACATCCCACATTTAAGACTTTTAGATCTGTTATCTCTAAGTCTTCCTTGCCTATTACTACTTCTGTTGATAAGCTGTTTTGTTCAAATTGTATCTTGGGCAAGTGTGCCAAATTGCCATTTCATGATTCTGTTAGTATTACATCTAGACCACTAGAACTTGTTCATGCTGATGTTTGGGGACCAGCACCATTGTTATCTGTTAGTGGTTACAAGTTCTATGTTCTTTTTGTTGTGATTTAACCAAATATACTTGGTTGTATCCTCTCAAGTATAAATCAGATGTGTTTGTTACATTTGTCCAATTTCAAGCCTTGGTTGAAAATATCTCTGGTTTCAAGATTGGCACTTTAAGAACAAACTCAGGGGGTGAATTTCTTAGCTCTACTTTTCAAAAGCATCTTGCTTATTGTGGTATTCAACAAAATCTCAGTTGTCCACACACACCATAACAAAACGGTTGTGCTGAAAGAAGGCACTAACATGTTGTCAAAACTGCCAAGACATTATTGATAACTTCTAAGGTGCCCTATCAGTTTTGGGTCGAAGCTTTTCTCACTGCAACTTACCTCATTAATAGGTTGCCACCCATTTCAAAACCATCTCCATGGGAACAATTTTTTCGAAAGCCTCCAGATTACAGTCAGCTCAGGGTTTTTGGTTGCAGTTGCTATCCTTGGTTAAAACCTTATCTCATATCCAAATTAGATACCAAAAGTAAACCATGTGTGTTCCTTGGTTATAGTTTGATTCATAAAGGGTATAGATGCTTGCATCCCATCACAAATAGGGTATACATCTTTAGACATATCCATTTTGATGAGACCTATTTTCCTTTTCACACACTTGCATCTTCCTCCACTACTTCTCATAGTGACTCATCTCTTTTCTCCCTTGTCTTTCCCCATCTATATCCTACTGTGTCTTCACTATGTCATGCTATCCCTACATCTACCATACCTGAATCCCAGGTCCCTGCCTCTCCAATACCTGTAACAACATCTCCTCACCCTACATCTAATGCACCTACTTCCGCTTCTCAACCTATACCTTCATCTACTTCTCCACCTCCAACTATTCTTTCTATTCACCCTATGCAAACTAGGTCTAAGTCAGGCATCTTTAAACCCAAAGCTTACACAGCTACTAAACATCCCTTACCATCACACTCAGACAGTGAATATGTTCCTTCTACCTATCTCCAAGCATCTAAGTTCTCACATTGGAGGGCAGCAATGCAAGATGAATTTAATGCTTTGTAGAATACAGGAACCTGGAATCTTTTTCCTCATTCTGCCTCCCATAACTTAGTTGGATGTAAGTGGGTTTTCAGAATTAAACGCAAACCAAATGGTTCTGTGGATCACTATAAAGCCCGTTTAGTGGCTAGGGGTTACAATCAACATGAAGGTATTGACTTCAGTGATACTTTCTGTCCAGTGGCAAAACATGTGACCATCAGGATTCTTCTCACCTTAGCAGTCCAATCTAATTGGTTCATACATCAGTTAGATGTCAGTAATGCTTTTCTCCGTGGTTCTATAAAAGAAAATGTGTATATGACTCAGCTTTCTGGATTCATTGACCAAGATCATCCCGTTTATGTTTGTCACTTAAAGAAATCTCTCTATGGTCTCAAACAAGCCCCTAGAGCTTGGTTTGAGAAGCTTCAATCTGCTCTATTCTCATTGGGGTTTCAAGCATCACAATCTGATCACAGTTTATTTATACTTCATCAACCTGTTCTAGTTTTGGTTCTAGTGTATGTCGATGATATAATTGTTACTGCAATGCTTTTATTTCCTACCTCAGTGCTCAGTTTCCAGTCAAGGATTTAGGTGATCTCCATTATTTTCTTGGGCTCGAAGTTCAGCAATCTTCATCAGGTATCTTCATTCATCAATCCAAGTACATTCTAGATTTGCTTAAAAGATCACATATGGATGGAGCTAAGCCTTGCATTACACCACTTGGTTTTGCTAAGCTTGACCTTTCTAGGCCCTTATTATCTGATCCTGCAAAATATAGATCCATTGTTAGGGCTCTCCAATACTTAACTTGGACTCGGCCGGATTTATCCTTTGCTCTTAATTTTGTATGCCGGTTCATGCATTCACCACGAGAGCAACATTCTCAGGCAGTGAAACGGATTTTAAGATACTTAAAAGGTACAATTGGACTTGGTTTATGGTTCCCCAAATTCTTATCTTCTCTCATACTTAAGGTATTCTCTGATACTGACTGGACTAGTTGCCCTTGGGATAGAAAATTGATAGGGATTTTACCATCTACAAAAGTAGGGATAAAAACACTTAAAAAAATACTTGCAAGATAACAAGGTAGTCGTAGTATAGCAGCTCAAGCAAGGTCGTTTTCCACAGGGATTGAATGAATAATTTGTATTTAAACTAATTCTTAATTAACTATTTAAAACAAGATTTAGAAAATATTGATTTTGGAATTTAAAATAATAAAAATGAATTTAATAAAAACAACTAAATAAATTGACTAAAGAAAATAGTTTTGAAAATAAAGTTAAAAGCCTAGGGTTCTGCCATCACCTTAACAATCATATGTAGTTTTACCAATTACTTATGAATTACACATGCAACTTTGAAGATTAGGTTTTCCTTATGCATATTCTCCTCGTGATATTCAAGCAAGAACGTATATCTAACATGCAATCCGTCTGTGATATTCAGATCAAATATGAACATGCAAGACTCATTAAGTTTTATGAAAACCTTTTGAAAAACCATACAACCCCTAAGAGTGTGATATTCGCCTTAGGTGAAATTACAATTATCAATCACAAGAAGCAATACTCAATCCTCCGGTGATATTCCGACCAAATTGCATCCAATTACTTATCTAAATATCCTAATGGTAGCTAAGCATTAAGACATAGAGACAGTTTAAGCACAGTAATTAATAATTCAAAGTAAACATGCATAATATCATAAGCAATTGAATAGAGACTACATATTCATGCTAAGGCTCAAGGCTTCGCCCTAGCAAATGGAAATTAGTTACGAATAACCATAAACAAAATATTATTAAAAACAAGGATAGAAAACACCTTGAAAATAAACTTCAAAAATCCTCTAAAGTAGTGCGTGCGTTTCTCTGCCTCCCTTCTCTCTTATGTTGCCTCAAGAACCCTAATGACTAAAAGCCTTATTTATACTACTACAAAATAAAACCCTAAAAGGTCTTAGAATAAAACTAGGAAACCAAATAAATTGAAATAAAATAGGAAACATAATCCTAAAATAACTAGATAAATTCGTCCAAAATCTGCACAGCCTCAAAAAAGCCACGTTTCTGGATCTTCAAGGCTCCAAAACAGGCCCAAAATGGCTAGAATTAAAGCTTGAGATGTCCCGAACATAATTGTAAAAGGCTTCAAACCCAAAAAACATCATCTTAGATGCCAAAAAGCCCAAAGAAACCCAATACGTCAGTTTGACAGCACTGCACGCTGCTCCTTTATTTCATCACCATAAATAAACCGCTTCGTAAAAAATTATGAAACTTTGATACGATCAAGTCAACAGACTCGCAAATATCCTCCAATTGAAATCACTCCAAAATTCATCCGTTTGTTCACTTTTTGCTCCAGATGAAGTCAAATGTCCTACATTGAAAATACATACCAAAGTATCAAAATTCTACCAAAATAATAACCAAAATATACCAAGAATAGGGAATAATATATAGTATAAAATCGACTCATCAAATACCCCCAAACTTAGCTTTTTGCTTGTCCTCAAGCAAAACAAAACTAGAAAATAAATATAAAAACTAACAAACTAAAAACTTAAACAAAAATTAACTTAAGACAAAATTTTCACCTTCAAGTTGCAATCCATAGAAAATTGTTAAAAATCAGAATATCTTTCCAAAAGTTTAAACTAATCCCATCACAGAGTCTAAGCTATTTAGAATCAATTAGAAAAGAATTCATGAACTTCCTTTGGTGTAAAGTGAACCAACATAGTTAAGGAGACTCAACTAAAACCCCTACTTCTCGTCCTCTTTATTTAACACTTCACACATACTAACTTGAAACATAACTATTTATATTTTCTTTTTTCTTTTTTTCTTCTTCTTCTTTTTCAATTTTTTTTTTCAGTAATAGTAGTGGTCGTGCAATGTCAGTTCACTTAAGCTTTCGATCCAACCCATGTAACGAGCTTTAGGTCAATGACTCCCAAACCATAAGGCTTTAGGGCACTAGGTGTAGAACACCCCTAAGGACTTATTAACTCGAGCTAAAAAGGCTACAAAACCAACTAACCACCATGCCCCATGCCAAGACTCTACCGTTTGACGCGAGAATCACTGTTGATCAGGCAGGACTGGCCCGGTTACTAAACAAAGTCTCGGGTGGAACAATTATTACTTTATTTTAACAATAACTAACTTTACTTTACTACGAATAAAAATTAAAATACACTTAGACGAAAAGTAAGTCTTTCAATCTCACTCCCCACAAACCATGTTGGTGTGAATGTGCAAATTTTCAAAGTATAACTCATGAATTAGTGTATAAGCAACGACAAATAGAAAAGACTCTATTGTGAGATTAACCTTCACCATGTCCATTTGTTCTAACGTTTAAAATAATCTATGGATATTAACTTCAAAAGAATGAAAATTTTAACTTGACACAAAAATTAAAATACCTAAAATTTCTTATTTCCCACCCCCAAACTTAAATCACACATTGTCCTCAAGGTGTGGAAAAATAAAGAAAAGAAACAAAAACAATAAGTCCTAAAATAAAGACGTAAAACAACTAACAAAGATAAAGAAAATAAAAACAACCTGGGATTCGAAATCAGGACCTAAAGCCATGGGAAAGGCGCTGACCAACATGTGCAAGCCCACACATGCAAAACCTTCTGATGTGAACCTAGCAGATTCATATATAAATAAGTTTGGAATTGGATCCTCTCCTTTCCTATTTCCAACCCCGAAAACTTAGAGCTGCTTCTGTCTAGCCTCGAGCCCAGAGCCGTGAGGGCTCTCTTCTTCCCCAGTCTTGCATCTCTCATCCACAACACAAACAAACACCCTCTAGCTCCTCCGCGAGTCCCATCTTCTGCATCTGTTCATTGCTCTGAAGGCAAAATGTGGAGATCCACCCCCAAACTTCGATCTTGGTGTCGACCCACTCAGAGGTACAAATGTCTAATCCTTCTTATTTGCGTATCATGCATGATAATGTTCTCCACATGCTCATAAATCTCTATCTGTGTGCTTGCATGTACCACTGATGTATATTTGAGCCCAAAATTTTGGATAACAAGAAACTGTATCCTGCCTTGATGAACCGTGTCATCTGTGCTACTTAGATCCCTCAACTTTGTTTCTGCAATCCGCACTGCCTAATCTCATGAATGTAGAGGAATAGATGATTAATGTGCTGGTGGAATGAATGTTGATTGCACGCCCTTAGTTGGGATTAGGCTGAATTAGTTCCGAATGCAACCTGCAATCAAAAACCTAATTAGATAAGTACAGAAAATAATAAGAATTAAAATTTCATTTTTTTTTTATTTTTCAATTTTCTTATTTTTTTATGATTTTTGTAATTGAAATAAAAGCAAGATAAACGAAAAAAATAAAAAGAAAAGAGTTAGAAAAATTGGTTGCCTCCCAATTAGCGCTGTAGTTAACGTCTATAGCTAAACGTAGATGGAATGATTTGATCACGTCACTTGTTCTCTTAGAATTATCCACTCCTTAACAACATCAGACATTAGCAATTGGTACGGAATGATTTGAACTGTGCATTTGAATTCATTGGTTGCATCTCTCTTGTCTACCCTTCTAAGGGAATGAGTCTTTGTAAACAAATAAGTTCCCTGGACTCCCTTCCAGTAAGGTTTTGGTATCTGTTGAATTGACTTCCACCTTGTATTTAACACCCATAATTTTTGCATTGGCTGGATTTCTCTATGAGGAATTTGGCTGCACAAAACATCTTCTCGTATGCCTTAGCTTGCTTATAGGATTGGCCTTGATATTGTATAAATTTTATGGACTCTGATGTAGGAGTGTCCAATTCAGCAACCAAAATTTTCTGATCATTAGCTGGTTGCTCGGGATCCAAAATAGGCAGAGTGATTAAAAGCTGATCATGTGATGTCTGATATGCTGATTTTGAATGAACAGCTTCTAACATATCAATTCTTGTGCATTCGTGTAGCCCTTTTTGAAAGGATTCTGGTGGCACATAAACTTGGGGTGGAGCAGATTGTAGGGAAATTGTTTCTCGATCAGCAGGTGGTGTTTCCTCTCGTGGCCGTGACTGGCTGGCAGATTACTTTTCCGTTTCTGCACCAATTTTCTCTTGATCATCATAGCTTTTCCCACGGTTTAATGGTTGAATCTGAAATCCCTGATTGGTTCTTTCAATGTACAACTCAGTTGATTCTAACAATATAAAAATTTTGTTCTCCACCGAAAGTTCTTGTGGTACATCCAGCTGCTCAAAAAACTGTTGATTACATGCCCACATAACATAAAAATGTTTTTTCAAACCTAGAGTATAGAACTCTGAATGAGGATTATTTCAATGCCTTTTTGAGTTGGTTCTCATATTGATATGCTTTTGAACAAACTCAGGAAAATCTTCCTTTTCGGGGCACTCCAAAATATCATGGCTCTTTAAATAGCAAAGGGCACAAACTGTAGGTTTAAATCCATAAAATCCCTTTTTCTGCTAAAGAAACCCATAAGGGCAATCCTCCTTCCGGTAGCGTCATTGAATTGCTCTCAAAATTAACAAATTATAACCTGCAAAACAAATAAAAAATAAAATAAAATAAATCAACAAATAAATAAAAAGATATATACAAAAATAATTAACTAAGAATATGATAAACACAAATTATTTAAAACAATTCCCGGCGACGGCGCCAATTTCTTGATAGGGATTTTACCATCTACAAAAGTAAGGATAAAAACACTTAAAAAAAATACTTGCAAGAGAACAAGGTAGTCGTAGTATAGCAGCTCAAGCATGGTCGTTTTCCATAGAGATTGAATGAATAATTTGTATTTAAACTAATTCTTAATTAACTATTTAAAACAAGATTTGGAAAATATTGATTTTGGAATTTAAAATAATAAAAACGAATTTAATAAAAACAACTAAATAAATTGACTAAAGAAAATAGTTTTGAAAATAAAGTTAAAAGCCTAGGGTTCTGCCATCACCTTAACAATCCTATGTAGTTTTACCAATTACTTATGAATTACACATGCAACTTTGAAGGTTAGGTTTTCCTTATGCATATTCTCCTCGTGATATTCAAGCAAGAACTTATATCTAACATGCAATCCGTCTGTGATATTCAGATCAAATATGAACATGCAAGACTCATTAAGTTTTATGAAAACCTTTTGAAAAACCATACAACCCCTAAGAGCGTGATATTCGTCTTAGGTGAAATTACAATTATCAATCACAAGAAGCAATACTCAATCCTCCGGTGATATTCCGACTGAATTGCATCCAATTACTTATCTAAATATCCTAATGGTAGCTAAGCATTAAGGCATAGAGACAGTTTAAGCACAGTAATTAATAATTCAAAGTAAACATGCATAATATCATAAGCAATTGAATAGAGACTACATATTCATGCCAAGGCTCAAGGCTTCGCCCTAGCAAATGGAAAATAGTTATGAACAACCATAAACAAAATATTATTAAAAATAAGGATAGAAAACACCTTGAAAATAAACTTCAAAAGTCCTCTAAAGTAGTGCGTGCGTTTCTCTGCATCCCTTCTCTCTTATGTTGCCTCAAGAACCCTAATGGCTAAAAGCCTTATTTATACTACTACAAAATAAAACCCTAAAAGGTCTTAGAATAAAACTAGGAAACCAAATAAATTGAAATAAAATAGGAAACATAATCCTAAATTAACTAGATAAATTCGTCCAAAATCTGTACACCCTCAAAAAAGCCACGTTTCTGGATCTTCAGGGCCCCAAAACAGGCCCAAAATGGCTAGAATTAATGCTTGAGATGTCCCGAACATAATTGCAGAAGGCTTCGAACCCAAAAGACATCATCTTAGATGCCAAAAAGCCCAAAGAAACCCAATACGTCAGTTTGACAGCACTGCACGCTGCTCCTTTATTTCATCACCATAAATAAACCGCTTCGTAAAAAATTATGAAACTTTAACACGATCAAGTCAACAGACTCACGAACATCCTCCAATTAAAATCACTCCAAAATTCATCCGTTTGTTCACTTTTTGCTCCAGAGGAAGTCGAATGTGCTACATTGCAAGGGAAGTAAGGATAAGACATCTACTTGTTTCTTGTTAGGTATGGGTAGAGAGAAAAACCAGTCTCGCTATATTATAAAATGGAAAGAAAGAGAAAGAAAAAAGTATAAACCTGCAAATTCTTGATAATTATGGGCACAGCTGCTTCAGATGCTCGCTTACAATCCTGGAATGAGGAGTCTCCTTATGCCTAATTGTGGAGAGCCCAACCACAAAGAAACAAGACACAATGTAAATAAAACTCCATATCAGTTCCAAGTGCTAAATTTCACAAACCCTAATCTAGAATTCGAACCTTGAGCTAAATTTCAAACCCTAAATTAATTCTAAAATTTACCTGATTTGAGATAGAGATCAGAGAGGTGAGTCACTTGTGTGATGTGGGTGTGGCCGGATTCGAAGACGGAGAGAGAAATCGGCGAGGAGGGTGGTGTCTAAGATAAGCTGAGGTGAGGTCGAGTCGAGACTCGAGAGACAGAGAGAGAGGATGACTGAGTTCTCTGAGGTTTTGAACTTTGATTTGTATTCAATGGTTGAGATTAAATCTCAGCCAAATCCGACGGATGTTACAATTCCAAATATATATTTAAAATTAAATAATGTATATATTTAAAATTCGAATACGGAGAGAGAAATCGGCGAGGAGGGTGGTGTCTAAGATAAGGTCAGGTGAGGTCGAGTCGAGACTAGAGAGACGGAGAGAGGGTGACTGAGTTCTCTGAGGGTTTGAACTTTGATTTGTATTCAACGGTTGAGATTAAATCTCAGCCAAATCCGACGGATGTTACAATTCCAAATATATATCTAAAACTAAAACTAAAACTCATCTCTGATTCCCCAAGGCCATCACAAAACCCATCTCTAAAACAGTGAAACTAAAACTCATCTCTGAAACTAAAACTAAAAGCTTAATTTGCCTTTTGCTTTTCTGAAAGTTGAAACTAATATTATTATATACATACCACTACCCACAATAATATATTATAATACCTATACCACTACCCCATAGTCCATTCGAATCTGATCAAGTTATTTTTGTGACATCCCACATCGCCTAGGGGAGTGATCCTTAAATGTATATTCCCATCCCTACCTAGCACGAGGCCTTTTGGGAGCTCACTGGCTTTGGGTTCCGTAGGAACTCCGAAGTTAAGCGAGAAGAGGGCCAGAGCACTCACAGGATGGGTGACCCAATGGGAAGTTGCTCGTGAGTTCCCAAAAAAAAAAGCCGTGAGGGCGTGGTCGGGGCCCAAAGTGGACAATATTGTGCTACGGTGGTGGAACGTGCCCGGGAAGTGATCCGCCTCGGGTCGGGATATGACAAATTTGGTATCAGAGCCTAACCCTGGCCGCGAGTGTGCCGACGAGGACGTCGGGCCCTTAAGGGGGGTGGATTGTGACACCCCACATCGCTCAGGGGAGTGATCCTTAAATGTATATTCCCATCCCTACCTAGCACGAGGCTTTTTGGGATCTCACTGGCTTCAGGTTCCGTAGGAACTCCGAAGTTAAGCGAGAAGGGGGCCAGAACACTCCCAAGATGGGTGACCCATTGGGAAGTTGCTCGTGAGTTCCCAGAAACAAAAACCGTGAGGGCGTGGTCGGGGCCAAAAGCTGACAATATCGTGCTACGGTGGTGGAGCGAGCCCGAGAAGTGATCCGCCTCAGGCCGGGATGTGACAAATTTAACACGCCCTGGCCCTGGCGTAGCCACCTCCCGGGCTCGACTCCACCGTAGCACGATATTGTCCGCTTTGGGCCTTCCCCACGCCCTCACGGTTTTGTTTCTGGGAACTCACACGAGAACTTCCCAGTGGGTCACGCATCCTGGGAGTGCTCTCCCACGCTACTCGCTTAACTTCGGAGTTCCGATGGAACCCGAAGCCAGTGAGCTCCCAAAAGGCCTCGTGCTAGGTAGGTATGGGAATATACATTTAAGGATCACTCCCCTGGGTGGTGTGGGATGTCATAATCCACCCCCCTTAGGCGCCCGATGTCCTCGTCGGCACACACACAGCCAGGGTTAGGCTCTGATACCAATTTGACACGCCCTGGCCCAGGCGTAGCCACTTCCCGGGCTCGACTACACCGTAGCATGATATTGTCCGCTTTGGGCCTTCCCCACACCCTTACGGTTTTGTTTCTGGGAACTCACACGAGAACTTCCCAGTAGGTCACCCATCCTGGGAGTGCTCTTGCACGCTACTCGCTTAACTTTGGAGTTCCGATGGAACCCGAAGCCAGGGGGCTCCTAAAAGGCCTCGTGCTAGGTAGGGATGGGAATATGCATTTAAGGATCACTCCCCTGGGTGATGTGGGATGTCACAAAAATAACTTCATCAGATTCGAATGGACTATGGGGTAGTGGTATAGGTATTATAATATATTATTGTGGGTAGTGGTATGTATATAATAATATTAGTTTCAACTTTCATAAAAGCAAAAGGCAAATTAAGCTTTTAGTTTTAGTTTCAGAGATGAGTTTCAGTTTCATTGTTTTAGAGATGGGTTTTGTGATGGCCTTGGGGAGTCAGAGATGAGTTTTAGTTTCAGTTTCAGAGATGGGTTTCGGTTTCACAGTTTCACTATTAACAAAGTGAAAACGAAAGCTCACCAGTCACCACTCACCAGGAGCTGCAGACATAGATGAAGGAGACGACGGAGCAATTATAGACGGAGAAGATGGAGATGAAGGTGCAGTTACAGATGGTGACGACGGAGACGACAGAACGGTTGCAGATGACGGTCTGATTCGTGAAAGTCTCCCAAGCAGAGTGAATTCTGAGCTTCTAGATGTAAATCCATTTTTTTTTCTTCTGATTATCCTCCGATTTTAGAGTGATTTCAGTTAGCTAACTTCAATCAATCACGATTATGTGTGGATTTATTGTGATTATTTTTTATTTTTCTTCTAATTATCGTCCTATTTTAGGTTCAAACGTATCCGAAAAGTAGGATACTTGTATCTGGACAATACGATACGCGTATCTTATCAGTCCTAAACATATCCCTTCACTCCGATACATATCGAACGCGTATCCTCCACTAGCTTTAATACTTGGTGCAAATTCTTGATAATTATGGTCACAGTTGCTTCAGATGCTCGCTTACAATCCGGGAATGAGGAGTTTCCATATGCCTAATTGTGGAGAGCCCAACCACAAAGAAACAAGACACAATGTAAATAAAACTCCATATCAGTTCCAAGTGCTAAATTTCACAAACCCTAATCTAGAATTTGAACCTTAAACTAAATTTCAAACCCTAAATTAATTCCAAAATCTACCTGATTTGAGTGAGAGATCAAAGAGGTGAGTCACTTGTGTGATGTGGGTGTGGCCGGATTCAAAGACGGAGAGAGAAATCTGCGAAGAGGGTGGTAACGGTGAGGTAGTCTAAGGTGAGGTGAGGTCGAGTTGAGACTCGAGAGACATAGAGAGAGGGTGACTGAGTTCTTTGAGGGTTTGAACCTTGATTTGTATTCAATGGTTGAGAATAAATCTCAGCCAAATGTAACGGATGTTACAATTCCAAATATATATTTAAAATTAAATAATATATATATATTTTTTATTTCGGTTCGGTTCGGGATTACTGAAAAAATGGAAATGTGAGACCGATTCTTGTACCGAAAGTTAGGGATTGGTTCACTATTGGGTACCGAAATTTTCGGAGTTTTCGGTTTGGTATTTTTTCTATTCGGTTTGGTATTTTCTGTACTTTATTACACCCTTAGGAGTGAGTACCTTGGCTACATGAATACAGTGTATTCGAAAAAGACTATACAAAGTAATTTTAAAGTGCAAATAATCATTTAAATTCATGCATTCCTTCAATTTCCTTTTACATAAATAAACTCATATTCAAAGTTACTTAATTATTATTTTAATGTGGAGCCTTGACTTTACCCTTCCGTTGAGTGGATTGGCAAGATTCATTTTTCTCTATTGCCAATTTAATTGAGATTTTAAGAGGTTTTAATTTTTTTAATAAATTTATGGGTATTCAAGTAAGATTTTAAGTGATTCTCTAAAATTCAACTTGTATCCCATCAGGATTTTGAGTTTTTTTTTTTTTTTCCAAAAGATAAGAATTTTTTTTTTCTTTCCGAAAGATAAGGATTTTGGGTGTATTTTAAGCACTTACAAATCTCATCTCTCACCCTGATATTTTGAAGGAATTTAATCAAAATTTTACATGAAAACTCTACAAATCAATTAAACTCCATCAAAATCTATAATTTATAAATCTTAAATTCCTTTAAAATCTCAGTTAAATACACCCTCCTACATTTACATTTTCGTTCAAATATTTTAAATATTCTTTGATCACAAAAGATTTCAAGTATTAATGCATTGATGTCCTTACGTTTTTTGTTTCCCTAGAAGCCCTTATAAATTGGGTTAGATTTCTCTAACTTTTTCATCAAATAACAAGGGCAGCCAAGAGCAAAATAAAATTCTAGTTTTTGTCTCCAATCCAATGGCATCTAGATTCGTGAACTTTTCTCTGTTGGTTTTCGTTTGCAGTCTCATTGTAGGAGGTAAAGTTTTACCCTCCTTTTTTATCCAATGTTACTATTCCTTGTAGTCTTGCTTAACGAATGATCTAGTTAATTTTTAGTTTATGTATTTGCATATTAGTTTTTACTTTTGATATGAAATACTTGGTGGTAGTAAAAATTTATATAATTTTCCATGACATTCTTTTTTAAGTTTTCCTCTTCGACTCACTATATGTTATGAGTTCAAATCCCTCATCCGCAGTTTAGAAGAATTAGTGTATAGTATTTTACTGTCAATATAGTAGTTTACCAACTTTAAATATTCGATTATTGCAGGAAATTGCCAACCCTGCACGTTAGACAATCTTAAAATTGCACAAGGAAAGATTAGCAATGTCAAGTGGAGTGTAACAATCACTAATGACTGTCTATGTTCTCAACGGGATGTGAGGCTTAGTTGCGATGGATTTCAGTCTGCAGAACCCATTGATCCTTCAATTTTGTCAAAATCTGGTGGCGAGTGTTTGGTCAATAATGGTCAACCAATCTATGGAAATACAAATTTCAATTTTGCCTATGCTTCGACAACTAAGTTTCCTTTCAAGTCACTCTCTTCCCAAGTTGCTTGTTCTTGAATGAAAGATGTTTATAGATAGATTAATTTGGATTTAAATAAAAGAGCTGATCAGTTTTCGTGGAATGTATTTCAGAATCTATCTATTTTTAGGAACTTTTTAATCTTTTCTTATTTTACGTTATGTTATCAGATTGTCTCCTTAGAATATCTTGACCAACCATTAATTAGTAAATAATTTTAAAAATTGGAATGATTTTGTCTAACCTTTATCATCATCAAATTGTTTGACGGATTCGATGAGTAAACAGATAATTGTTTTATTTGAATTCATTAACCAGGTATAATCAAAAGATTAATTTCACTGGTATAATTTTTTTGAACAAATTATTACACTAAGTTGGTGGGAGAGTGGGTGGCTAAGCCTCACAATAAACTAGCAATAATGTCATTCAAATTCGACTTTGAAAACTCTCTGACGAGGGTGATGTAAAACATCTTGGCAGGAAACTGTAAATTAGATCTCAAATTTACAACAATAAAACTAAAAAGAAACCAACTACAATAATCGCATTCAGGGATTGCAGATTCAGCTAACAGCGATTAGTACAATGTTTCAGACCATCTTAATATCATCGAACCAACATTTTAACAATACTTGCATAAATTTCATAAGCAATGTTGTTACGCCATGAAACAACAGTGGCACCTCCTCAATCGCACACCACGGGAAAATATTTACAAGACCTCGCCATATCGAAAAATATTAATTTATATATGAGATTTGAGTATAATAAATTAAAAAACAATATGAGAAAATAATTTATCTCTTATGTTACTCAACTATGTTGAGGGTTAAGTTGCCTAAGCAACAAGAGGGAGAAGGGAATCTTACCCTACTAGACCTTTCCCCAAAAATCTGATGAAAAAAATCATGAGTAACATCTTTCTCACCCCTATTAGGTTAGTTGGTCAGAGCAGCTAGTAGTAAAAAAACAGTTTGCGCGAGACTTTGCACGAAGAAACATATTTGGTTGCCTAAGAGGCACTTGTGCGACGAAAAAAAATAATCATAGCGCAAAAATGGCAGGAAAGGGAAAAAAAAATTCTGGGATGAAGAATACTTCGCTCGACAAACACTTGTGGTCGTCGCGCAAGAAAACACGGGAAATTTTTTTTGCCACCAAATGTTTGCACGACGAAAATTTCCACATATTTGTCGCACAACATTTCACTGAAACAGTCAGATGCCTTCAAACGCTCCCATTTAGTGCGCATTTATAACGCGTTTTGCGTGACAAACAAAGAAGTTTGCGCGACGAAGTTGTTCGTTGCACTTAGTGTTCCGAGTGCTATATAAACACAATTTCAAAACCCTAATTTTCAAAGGTTTTGTTTCAAGGGCAATGGCTAATTCGGGAGAAGGCACTTGTGAAAGGAAAGGTGTATTGCGAATTGAGAGGTACCGGGTAAGCAAGTGCTTTACTTTGAAGACAAAACTAGGGCTGATGCGTACGTAATTATTTTTGTTAAAAAGTAGTATTTTTTGAATTACTAATATATTGTTATTGGCACTAATAGAGGTTCATTGGGATGTTGATGAAACCGATGAGAAGCAGCGAAAGTATCTGGATGAAATTTTCAAGAAGCATTTTCGGCAATGGAAGTTTAATGAGCTGCAGGATGCGAAACGAGGTGCTGCAGCCCCAGAGGAGGAGGATTGAAGTTGAATTGTTTTTATTTTTATTTTTCTTATGAAATAAGATTTTTAGGACGTTATATTTGACTTTAATCAATAAATTTATGTTATATTGTAACAACCCGTCCTGAAGTTTTCGTACGACGGACGTGAAATGATGAAAATGCCCCTAGGCATTAATTAAGGTATGTGTGTATTTACTTTGGGAGTTGATTGTGGTATTTGGACCACAAACACATACACACACATTCACCATTTCTCTCTCTCACTCTCTCACTCCCGTACTCACTCTCTCTTTAAACCTCTCGAACTTACTCTCTCTTCTCTCTTTTGTACGAACAAGCACCAAAACCCGTCGAAACCTTACAGATCGTGGTCAAAAAAGACACCATTGTGTTCGTGAAGCTCAGATGAGTTGATTGGTACCCATTCCAGGTAAGGATACCTTCGAAATCTCGTGAAACCGAAACATCAATTTTCATGCACTGTTCATATGGAGCTTAAGGAAAATCTAAGCTCATAGGGAGCTTAAGGAGGTCCTAAGGAAGCTCAGAGTGCTTCGTTGGAAGGAATTGAACGTCAAGATCGTGAGTTTCGAAGTAAGCCAGTTTTCTTGGAATTTCTCTGGCGAGATCCCGTGATTTTTGGAGCTTCAAAGAGGTATGAATGTGTTCTCCTTGTTGTGGGCTTCATTTTGATATAAATTTCATGAATTTTGGATGAAAAATGAGTGAGATATGATGATTAGAAATTTTACCCAGAAACCGGCGAAGTCGCCGGCGACCGGCGTCTCGCCGTAGAAGACATGAGTATATTCCATTAAAGTTGACGGAATATGCTAACGCAGTCAGTCAACTTTAACGGTATATGCTTGCTTTTGGACGGAATATTCCCTAACTGCCGTTACTGACGCCGTTAGTGTGCCAGGCAGGTGGCCGCGCGTAGGGGCGCGTCTAGCCGTGCCTTGGCCGGCACGTGAGGGCGCGTGGGTGATCAAAAAATTATTTTAAATACCCAAATTGAGCAATATATGAGAAGTTATTAGCTTGTGTTGTTTATATGCGTTAATTTACGTTATTTCAGTTATTTCTCATATAGGCGAGGCCTATCCGGAGGATGAGCGTAGCCAGGCTAGGCACGGGGGTTACGACCCATCTACATACCAGTGAGTGGGCTTTTGTTTTCTATATATATATATATATATACACTTGATGTTTTTCCCAGAAAACATACTTTAAAGGAAAGGTAATTTAAATGCCATGTTATACATGCATCATATGTTAGTATATGCATTATCATGATTATGTATATTGTTGCGTGGTGCTACGGATGCCCAGGTAAGCCCCAGGTGTTATGATATAGATGATGATGTTGAGATGTATTGAAAGCTCATAAACCTGCACCCCGGTGTTAGTGCTTCCGCCCAGGGCCAAGGCATAATCCTTCCCGTGATGTTCACCTCCCGCACCACACGCTCACCTTGGATCCAAGTTAGGTGCATAGTCATGTCGTACAGACCATTATAGGTGGTTCCGACTCATAGGTGACCTGCGATTTATCGCACAGTCTTCACGTGATCGTAGCACTATAGCGTATTTATTTACACCTAGTCCTATCGTACAGACCACTACAGGTGGTTCCGACTCATGTGCAGATATATTGCCATACAGGTCACTTTAGGTGACTTCGGGTAGATGGAGCGATGAGCTATATAAATTAACCGTACAGGCCACTGCAGGGGCTCCGGTTAATATGTTATTTTATTGAGATTACTTTACCTAGCTTACATTTGTTATATTGTGATATTAGGCATGGCATATGCATGGCATACACATGTGGTTTCAGATATATTGAGCATGGTTTTGAGACTTATACGTATGTATACTATTTTTTGGCAAATTACACAGGTTTTCTAGCGAGGGGTTAGAGCTTTTGAGCTATGAAATGATTTTAGAAAACCTTGTTTTTGCCCACTCAACTTTTTGTTTTGCGCCCCTCCAGGTATTAGGTGAAAGTTTCGTTGGTGGCTTATGAGGATACAGCAGAGGTTTTGACAGACCATCATTCATGTAGGACCACCTTTGGGTGTTGTTTAATGAGTACTTTTGCTTGACTGCTCTTAGGCTAGTTAAGCTCTAGTTGTGTATTTCACACTTATTCTCGCACTAGCATGCTATCTTAGTTAGGATTGCTAGTTGCTTGGTTTTAATTTATTCGTATTTCCCTTCTTAATCTTGCTTCCGCAATGTGCTTATGGTTACATCACATTCACGTGACAGCCAGCACGCCTTGATTTAGATCGGGGTGTGTCAATATGGATGACTATTAATATTTACATTAATTATAATATGTATTTGGGATAATAAATTAGTTTTGTTAATTATTTTGGTAATGTTTAATTAGGTCTGAGTTTTTTATTTAGATTAAAATAAAAATTTACATTAGTTAAAAAGAAAATGGAAAAAATAAAAAAATATGCATTTTGCACTACGAAAATAGTATTCGTCGCGCAACTTGTTTAAATTAATAAATTATAAAGTAAACGAAAAAAAATGTAGACTTGCGCGACGAATGATAGAGTAGTCGCGCAAAGTATGTTTTCGCGATGAACACAGTATTCGTAGTGCAAAATCATCGCGATGAGAAGCAGTGAAAGTATCTGGATAAACTTGGAGTTCACCAGGAACATCGCGATGCATCCGGAGACATGGTTGGACTTTCCTCTTGACGAGGAGAGGATTTGGGCGGTACGTATACGAAATTTTATACAGTATGTATTTTTCAATGTATTACTCAGTTTTCATTGGTGAATTTTAGAAATGTGGAAACTTTGGTGCAGTTGAAATGTACATTGCATTATTCTCCTTCAAATTGTTGGGTTAATCTTCGAATTTTGATGTTTTGCTATTGGAGATTCATATGTTAGGAACATAGAATTTGCCCTATTGTTTGTTAGGACAATGCATAAGGTTGTGGCAGTTGAGTGGCTTAGGATTCATAGCTTTTCTCATTGCGGTGATGGATGTTATGCACAATGCAGATGATATTAGTCGCGGAAAGTTGAAATATTGCATTGTAAAATTGTTGGAACGGGAGTTAAGATTACGTTGCACAGAAAAACTAGTTGATAGTAGTTTTTTCTGTCTTCCCGATTTTTTTATCAAACTTGTTGCTTTTCCAGTTACGCAGTTTTGGGATTGGTGCCTAATTGATACGCGTTTCTTATTTTAGATTTTGACATGTCTGATGCCCAGCAAGAGCATGCTATGGTGATTGAACATCTTGCGCCAAGATTTGCTGCTTTGAGATTTGAACTGTGTCCGTGCCATATGAGCGAGAGTTACTTCTGGAAAATCTATTTTGTTCTTCTGCATTCGAGGCTCAATAAGCAGGATGCCGAGGTCTTATCCACACCCCAAGTAAGCTTCCTCCTTTGTATAATTACTTTTAGTGTCCGTCGGTCAATTGATTAAATTTGTTTCTGCTTCCAGCTTCAACCATACTTGTGGCATCATAAAGTGGGAAATGTTGCTTCATGCCAATTCTAGATTGCGGTCTTCCATTTCGTTTTTCTTATCCACGATCAGCTTGATTGTATATCACAAGTTCTTGTTGTTGTTGGATGCTAGTAGTTTCTTGAACTCCTCCATGGGATGGATTATCACGGTGTGGATTTTGGTAGTTCTAGACGTTCAACCTCAATTTTCTATTTAGGTTGCAGGTGATCTTCCCGGTTGGGAAGAAAGTTAGGATTTAGGAATTCTAGATGGTTCCAGAAAAATGACAACATTTTCTTAGATTAAAACATTATTTATACTTTGTGATTGAGCCTAAGTTCATACCAAACCTGTTAGGACTCTGAAATTTAATGTAGTATAACATACTGGTCGCAGGTAATGGAAGCCAGAGCAAAGTGGACGCAGGAGCTACATTGGCAGACTGCATTAGAACATGATCAATTTGGAAGAAACACTTCTTTTTTAAAAGACAGTTCCAATATACTAGACGAAGATTGTAGTGTTTATTACGAGGACAAGATGCTAAAGACGTATCCTTAGGAATCAACGATGTTTCCCACGGCTTATGAGACTGAGAAGCACCCAGTTGAGAGTGATGAAGACCCATTTATTTACAAGTCTGTTATTGAAGAAAAGCCCATCATTAAGAGCGAGGACAAGAATCTAACAGTTGGTCCATCCTCGAAGATGCTAGATAATATCTACGAAGATGATGACGATGATGACTGGCCAGAGGAAGATTCTGTATTAGATGGGTATAGTGGAACGGCTATTCACGCAATCAATGAAGAAGACATATCCTTCAGTGACCTAGAGGACGATGATTTCCTTGCTACCACAAAACTCAAGACTGTCTCAAAGGAATAAGAAACCTCAAGGAAAGAGAGGTTAACAATCGGCGCGTTCTGCTCATCGGATAGAAGATGGCGCTTCAAGTCAACGGATGAACTGGTAGTGGCTAAATGGCTTGCAAAAGTACGCTGTCGTATAGTCGTGCGCGGGGACTCTTCTAAATGCTTGCTGATTGTCCTACTTAGTGGTCCCACGCTGGGACTCAAGCCTCTGGTGATGATGCTATTTGTTCTAATACCAAGTTGTACATGATATGTTGATTTCTTGTGGTCCAAGTTTTTACAGAGAAGTATATGTTTGATTGGTTGTGAATTGTGATATGACTGTAATTACACTGTTGTTCGAGTGATTGAGAGAGAGAGAGAGAGAAGGTACAAGGGTCATTTCACCAATGAAATGTCCTGGAAAGAAAATATGCAGAGTAGATTCTGTGACCATTGCATCAATACAACAATTTTGTCTTTCTTGTCATATTTTTGTACTATCTCATGAACTTGTTCTACGCTTATCGTTAAGATTGTCACATTAATCTTCAAGAAAAGACAAACAGAAATAACATCAAGAAGAAAGAAGAACAAATAAATTTTAACATTTATCGACAGACATGTGATTTTTGAATAATGTTAAGTACACTAAATTTGTGCATGGGTTGGTTATATATCAGAACTCTAGCTTAAGTCACAGGTTCCTTGGGAAGCAAGAATTTGTGAAAGAAGAGAATGATCTCTTTGGCTGTGTAGCATGATGTTTGATGTATCATGTGTGACACCAAGCTAATAAATTTTGGAGTTAATGGTATATGCAAAGGAAATTGTCTGCAAGTTTGAAACCTTAAACATACAAAATGCCACCACATTGAATCATCTTTCAGTCGCTACGACCTTTTAATGTGACCTTAACTCAGGCGTTTACCACAATTTCTTGTTTTTGTACTCTGTTGTAAAAATGATCTTTTAGTTGAATTACATACGATCTTATTTCATTTTCAATATTTCTCTAAACCTCCGTATAAAACATTGGCCAAAAGTAACAGAGCAAGCTCCCAGGATGTAAAGGAAAGCTTCAATGTTAGATAAATAATTGCAATTAGTGGGTTTTACTTTTCCACCACAATTAGAAATTAAAAGGACATCTTTCCTCCCTAGTCTTCTTTAATATTTTCACTCAAATAATAACTCAGAAACCAATCGACACATTAGGGTTACATGGAGGGAACTCACAAGAGTCATTGTGGAGGCTAAACTTTAAGTAATCCTTGTTTAACGTAAATATAACTCTAAGTGGAACGATAACATAAATCAAAATTCTAAATCCCAAAACTCTAGACTCAAACTTTCATGTTTCAACCTAAGCATGTCAGACTACTTCCCACCAGAGCTACTCTTCGAAATCCTTTTACTTCTCCCGCCCAAGGATTTGATCCGACGCATGTGTGTTTCCAAAGCTTGGAATGCTTACATCCGCGACGGACGCTTCACCAAAAGGCATCTTCAACGCTCCATCAACACCAACTCCGCTCGCACCATTTTATTTAGTCTATGGGGTACCATTTATAATGCAGAATGACAAAGAGATAGAGGAGATGTCAAAAAACACACGAGGCTTGACAGAAAAATGATAAAAGAGCAATGCTCAATTCTTCATTACCATAAAATTATAATTCCAAATTGTCTTCTTTAACATATCAACCTGTTCGTAAGAATATTTTGGACTTTGACGATGATTTTGAGAGGACTTTGAGAAAGAATAAGAATCAACAAGAGCCCCAACCATCTCAACCTGCACCAAATCTTGAAGAAGACGAAGTACAAGTGGAAAAGGAGGCCACGGCTCAGATTTTAGAGGAGATACAAGTCATGGCAGCAAACAATCGAACAATCAAGGAGCTTTCTGCTTTGGGATTGGACAATGCCGCACCCCTATGCATCCAATACCCCACGGCTACTCAAGGCAAGACCGAGGAGTTCGAGTTAATGTCAAGCTTGCTGCACCACATTCCAATCCTCCATGGGCTATCCATGGAGGATCCAAACAAGCATGTGAAGGAATTTGAAGTGGTTTGTTCAAGCATGACCCCAGTCAATGTTGATGGCAGCATATTAATGATGAAAGCCTTTCCATTCTCACTTATGGACAAGGCTAAGGATTGGTAGTTTGAATTGGCACCCGGAACAGTTACTTCATGGGAGAGCATGAAACGTGCATTCTAGGAGAAATTTTTCCCAAATTCAAGAGTCATTCTCTTAAGGAAACAGATTAGTGGCATCCAACAGAATCAAGGTGAATCGTTTCTAGCTTATTATGAACGTTTTAAAACTCTTGTTGCTTCTTGTCCACAGCATCAAATGAAGGAGGAGCTGCTCATTCAATATTTCTACGAAGGACTCCTCCCCCATTGAACGCCAAATGCTAGATGCCTCGGCGGGTGGTGAGTTGGTTGCCAAGACTCCGATGGCTTCAAAAACTCTAATTGCAAACCGAGCCCATAATGCACAACAATATGAAGGTGTTGGGCAAAGAGACCTCCCACGACAGCAAGTAAATGAGGTAAGTGTCGTTTCTGATTTGCAATCTCAAATAACTAACCTTACTTCTATGTTTTCGTAGTTTATGGAAGGATGCAAAACACAAGGAGTGTGCTCCAGTGTGTGTGGTGTATGCTTCATTCAAGGCCACCAATCTAAGAAGTGTCCTCAATTGATTGAGAATGGTGGATGGGAAAGTGCAAACGCCATTGGCTATCAAGGCCCAAATCAGCCCCGATATGATCCATATGCCAACACTTACAATCCGGGATGGCGTGATCACCCAAATTTCAAATGGAATGAGTCTCAACAACTTCAAGGAATTCGGCCAACACCCCTTGGGATATACCCAAAGCCCTACACGCCAACACAACCTCAACCACAACCTGCTCAAACTAATTCAGGTACATCCATGGATAACGATCAAGTTGTTTAATTACTGACCTCTTTGGTGCAGGGGCAGCAAAATCAAACCAAAACAATGCTCAATCAAGCTAAGGAGGTGGATGAGTTGAAGAAACAAATGGGCCAAATGGCGGAGTTCATGGGGCAATTCAGGGAACAAGGCAAACTTCCTAGCTCAACCATTGTGAATCCAAAGGAAGGATTTGAATCTGCCAAGGCCATTTTGTTGAGAAGTGGAAAAGAAGTTGGAACGGACCCCCAAGCATCAAAATTTGCCCAAACGGAGGACGAAAAGCTGCAACAAGAGCCGTGCACTCCTAGCATCCCTAAATCGGCCACTACAGGTAAGTTGGGTTCAAATTGTGTTAATTCTAACCTTATTCCATCTGATGCACCCTTTCCTCGCAGATTCATGCAAACAAAGAATGAGGAAAACGAAAAGGACATTTTGGACACATTTAGGAAGATGCAAGTCAACATTCCACTTCTAGATGCAATTAAACAAGTTCCCAAGTATGTTAAGTTTCTGAATGAGTTGTGCACTACAAGGAAGAGGGCTTCGAACAAAGAGGTGGTAAGAGTAAGTGAGAATGTCTCAACCGTTTTGCAACGCAAATTACCTCCTAAATGCAAAGATCCCGGCAGTTTTACAATTCCTTGTGTTATAGGCAATACTCATTTTGAATCTGCCATGTTAGACTTAGGTGCATCCATAAATGTCATGCCATATTCAATTTATGCATCTATGAACTTGGGAGAATTGAAAAATGATGGGGTAATTATTCAATTGGCTGATAGATCTAATGCGTATCCAAAAGGTGTTTTGGAGGATGTTTTAGTGCAGGTGAATCACCTAGTCTTTCCGGCGGACTTCTATGTGCTTGAAATGGAAGATTCAGACCGTTCCCCTCTATTACAACTCTTACTTGGCCGACCATTCATGAAGACTGCCCGAACAAAGATAGATGTATTCAAAGGAACATTAACCATAGAATTTGATGGGGAAGTGATTGATTTCAATATTTATGATGCTATGAGATATCCTCATGATAATCACTCTTGTTTCTCTATTGATATACTTGACTCTTGTGTGCAGGAATTCTTTGACAATTTGAGTGAGGATACACTTGAAAAGACCCTCACACAAGGCATTGGACTCAAAAACGAAGGGTTAGCACTTAGGCATACCCACGGCAACAACAAGGACATCCTTGCGGTGCCTATTCAAGAAGAATTGGTGGAAATGGTTGCTGCCCTCGAGTCAAATCCAGAACATATTGGTAATTCTCCTAACCAAATTTCACTTCTCCTTTCGACAAACAAGTTGCTTCCGTCCATAATCCAACCACCTTCCCTAGAGCTTAAACCATTGCCTAGCCATTTGAAGTATGTGTTTCTAGGAGAACAAGAGACGCTGCCCATCATCATATCTTCTTCACTCACGGCACAAGAGGAGGACAAGTTGGTGAGAGTGCTTCGGGAATACAAAACTGCCATTGGGTGGACATTGGCCGATATCAAGAGAATTAGCCCAACCACTTGTATGCATCGTATACTTTTGGAGGAGGGGTCTAAACCATCTCGAGAGGCCCAACGCCGACTCAACCCTCCAATGATGGAAGTTGTGAAGAAAGAGATAATCAAGCTACTTGATTGTGGGGTAATCTATCCAATCTCGGATAGTCGTTGGGTTTCGCCCATTCAATGCGTTCCAAAGAAATCTGGCGTGACAGTGGTGAAGAATGACGAAAATGAGCTTGTGCCTACTCGAATCCAAACAGGTTAGAGGGTTTGTATCGATTATAGGAAGCTCAACGCCACCACAAGGAATGATCACTTCCCTTTGCCGTTCATAGATCAAATGCTTGAAAGGTTAGCAGGTTATGCATTCTATTGTTTTCTTGATGGTTATTCTGGTTATAAACAAATTGTTATAGCACCCGAGGACCAAGAAAAAACCACTTTCACATGTCCTTTTGGTACATTTGCTTATCGTCGCATGCCATTTGGTTTATGCAATGCACCTGCCACATTTCAAAGATGCATGATGAGCATATTTTCAGATTATGTTGAGAGAAAATTATTGAAGTTTTTATGGATGATTTCAGCATTTTTGGTGATTCATTTGATGGTTGTTTGCATAATCTCAGTTTGATCTTAAAACGATGCGTTGAAACTAACCTTGTTCTCAATTGGGAAAAGTGTCATTTTATGGTTAAACAAGGCATAGTTCTAGGTCATATCATCTCTGAAAACGGTATTGAGGTTGATAAGTCAAAGATAGGTCTTGTACGTCACTTACCCTCTCCTACTTCGGTTAGAGAGGTTCGTTCTTTTCTTGGACATACAGGTTTCTATCGACGATTCAACAAAGATTTCTCAAAGGTTTCCCAACCTCTTTGCCGACTCCTTCAAAAAGATGTGGGGTTTGATTTCAATGAGAAGTGCACGACATCCTTCACACAACTCAAGGAGTTGCTGACCACGGCCCCAATTATTGTTCCACCTAATTGGAGCCTTCCTTTCGAGCTCATGTGTGATGCATCCGATTATGCTTTAGGGGTTGTTTTAGGACAAAGGAAGGACAAGAGGCCGCATGTCATCTATTATGCCTCCCGGACGTTGAATGATGCCCAATTGAACTATTCTACAACGGAAAAAGAACTTCTTACCATTGTCTTTGCTTTAGATAAATTTCGATCATATTTAATTGGTACTAAAGTAATTGTTTTCACTGATCATGCAGCTTTGAAATATTTGCTCACAAAGAAGGAAGCCAAGCCAAGGTTAATTCGATGGATGTTGCTTCTTCAAGAGTTCGACATTGAGTTTCGAGACAAAAAGGGAAGTGAAAACGTGGTGGCTGGCCACCTAAGCCGTATAGTGCATGAAGAGGACTCTCTCCCTATTTCAGAGACATTTCCGGATGAGCAATTGTTATCCATCGAGGTAAGTGAACCATGGTACGTAGATTTGGTGAATTACTTGGTAACTAAACATTTTCCCACCACTTTCACTAAACCCCAACGTGACAAACTCAAGAATGATGCACGATTTTATGTGTGGGATGATCCATATTTGTGGAAGTATTGTCCGGATCATATTGTTCGACGATGTGTGCACAATTTTGAGTTTAATTGCATTCTGACCTTTTGTCACTCTTATGCATGTGGGGGACATTTTGGCACCCAAAGAACAGCCCTCAAGGTGTTAGATTGTGGTTTTTATTGGCCTACATTGTTCAAAGATGCTCGAATGTTTTGTTTAACATGTGATAGATGTCAAATAACAGGCAGCATAGGTGCCAAGGATCAAATGCCGCAAACCCCTATCTTCGATGTTGAAATTTTTGATGTTTGGGGTATTGATTTCATGGGTCCCTTTCCTTCTTCATATGGTTTCACTTATATCTTGCATGCGGTTGATTATGTTTCCAAATGGGTAAAAGCAAAGGCTACCCGGACTAACGATTCTAGAGTGGTTGCAGATTTCATCAAAACTAACATTTTCTCTAAATTTGGGATGCCACGGGTCTTCATCAGTGATGGAGGGTCACATTTTTGCAATCGAACCATTAAGGCGCTGTTTAAGAAATACAATGTCAAGCATAAGGTTTCGACACCTTATCATCCTCAAACAAGTGGCCAAGCCGAAGTTTCAAATAGAGAAATCAAGCAAATCTTGGAGAAGACTATTGGGCCAACCCAGAAGGATTGGAGCTTGCGTTTAGACGATGCATTGTGGGCGTATCGAACTGCCTACAAAACACCCTTAGGGATGGCTCTATTTCGGCTAATCTATGGCAAGCCGTGTCATCTACGGCAAGCCATGTCATCTACCTGTGGAACTCGAGCACAAGGTGCATTGGGCTGTGAAAACATTCAATTTGGACTTAGATGCAATTGGAATACATAGGAAACTCCAATTGAATGAACTTGAGGAGCTAAGGAACGAAGCATATGAGAATGCCCGGATTTACAAGGAGAAAACAAAGGCGTTTCATGACAAGATGATTTGGGGCAAAACATTCTCCATTGGGCAGAAAGTGTTGCTTTTCAATTCCTGTTTACGTTTATTCCCTGGTAAGTTACGTTCTAAGTGGATTGGACCTTTTGTTGTCACTAATGTTTTTCCATATGGTGCAGTCCAAATCCGAAGCTTGAAAACTGGGCAAGAAATCATGGTGAATGGGCATCGTTTGAAGCCCTATTATGAGAACTTTGTTGAGCAGGTTGTGGAGGAAATCCCCTTGCAAGCCATGGGCTCCAATGGGGAATGAATGAGTTCTTCGTCCGGCTGCAAGACGTTAAAGCAAGCGCTTCTTGGGAGGCAACCCATGCATTCAACAAAGGAAGACCTAAGAATCACTCCAATTCCAGATTTGCGTTCCTAAACTCTTCTCTTTGTTGTTGTTTCAATTCTGCCATGTTTATTCATTGTTTGTTAGTTTGTTTGTTTTTGTGTGAGTTTATGCTTGAAACATTGAGGACAATGTTTGATTTAAGTGTGAGGGGGGTAACAAAGTGTTTTTGATGCAAATTCGTGGGATTCTACCACCCATTAGTTCAAAAGTTGTTTCAAGCTGTTTTTAAGTGTTTTTAAGCTATTGTGGAGTGTTTTAGTGTTTTGCTTAAAATTCCGAAAATCTCATAAAAATTTGAAAAATTGTTTTGAAAAACCCAAAAAGAGTTGTTTTTGTGTCGTTTTTGTGTGTTTGTGTCTTAGGTACCTTCCAACACAATGATGAGGATTTGGTTTTTAATTACATGGCTGTTAAAGAGAGTTATAAACATGGATGAAAATTTGATTTACTCTTTGGTTTATGCTTGGTTGTGGTTATAATTTATGAATTCACATGCAATCATAAAGGAAAAATCAGTTTTTGTAACATGCTTGAAGGAATGAACTCAAATTAACGCTACAACCTTGTGAGACTTGAGCTTAAAACGTTCTTTGGAGAGTTAATATTCTGTGCATTCTTGGTTTCTAAAGTCGTTGCATGATCTCATTATTCTTTGCTTGGTTGCTACTTAGAAGGCGTTTCATCATTTAGTTCCAAATACTAGAACCCATGCCCGTTCCATTCAAAGGATGACATTGATTTGCATAACACACGATCAAGATGAAGTTAATTAGTGAACCACCAAAGCCAAATTGCCATGCCCCCTATTTCATTATGTTTTGTAGGTTTAAACCCCGTTTGAGCCTTATTTAGCCTATTTTCTTTGGTAGCCCACACTATCCTCACCTAGCCTAAATTAGGACCATCCATACCCTTGTTCTTAAAGGATAGCAAAGCATGAACTAAAATGAATTCCTTTTTATTGTCCTTTTGCAGAAAAACAAGTGTGGGGGAAGGGATTTTTGTGTGTGTGCGCGCCAAAGTCCTTAATAAGGCACGGGTAGAAAAAAAAAAGAAAAAAAATTCGTGGAAAAAGAAAAAGAAAAAGAAAAAGTTGTGAAAAGAATGAAAAAGAGTTGAAAATTATGTGAAAAAGAGTTCTAAAGTGTTGTTTGTTGAAGAAAGGGTCCAAAACATTGAATTCGGCCCTAGAATGTGTAAATCTTCCCTTTTGTGTTTTAAGTTGATTTCTACATTCCAAAGTGAATTCTAAGTGTTGATTCCCTTGCTTTGCTTGCTATTCTTTAAGAACCCTCGTTTTCCATATCCTTTCTTTCTTACCCAATACCCCCAAGCCCCGTTACAACCCTTTAACTTCGATCTTGGGTGTTGTGTATTTCAATATGTGGAATTTGGAATTGGTATAAGCATATGGTCTCACTGGTTCTCGCATCTAAGTAGTAGCATTCCATTCATGAGATCATATCTAAATATGCTTATTAACTCCAGAAATTGCTTTCTTTGTTATAACATATGTGAGTGTTCGTTTTCATGTTTACATCAATCTTCTCACATATAACTAGTGTAAGGTGTGTAGTCAGAAAATGTGTGTGAAAATAGAGAGTATCTTGTAAGGAATTGAGCAAATTTTCTAAGGCATGTTACTACATTCAAAACATCGTTTTAATTGGTTAAATGTGAACTAGTAAGTGGTGACTATGATAAGTATGTGCTCAAGTGTGAAGATGACTAAAATCTGTGGGAATGATGATTTTTGACATGTCATGTGCATTGGAAATCCCTGAGGCAAATGTTGGAAGGTTTAGGTTGTGTTTTGTTTGTTTTGTTTGTTTTGTTTTGTTTTGTTTTCTTTGTTTGTTTTGTTTTGCTCGAGGACTAGCAAAAGCTAAGTGTGGGGGAATTTGATAGGAGCATATTTAGGCGACTTAGTTGGCTTGTTCTTGTGCATTTACGTTGTTATCTCTTAGTTATTTTAGTCTTTTAAGCCATTTTCGTGTGTTTTCAAGTTCTAAGGAGAAAGTATGCAAGAAAGTGCATTTTGGAGCTTTTTGGAGCAGTTTTGGGCACTAAATGGATTACACATGCTTGGAGCAAAAGGAATGGACGAAATTGAAGAATTGAAGATGTTAGGATTCCTAATCAAAGAAGGATTCCTAATCAAAGAAAGATTCCTACTCAAACAAGGATTCCTACTTGAAGTATGAAAGTTAAGCCTAGGTTTCCTATTTTGGTTTGACCTTTCCTAAACCTAAATATTCCTAAGTTCCAGCAACATTGAAGGCCTCCTATGCATTTTAGGACACAAAGTGAACTTCCCTTGCACCAAATCAGTCATTGCCGCACCATCCCTTTATTTCCCATCCTTACCGTGCAAGGAATCTTTTTCTTGCCTAAAATCTGGAACTAAATCAGCAAGGAAATCCTTTTTCCTTGCCTTGCAAAGCATTCCCTTACCCTTTCCACCCTTGCCGCACCTACTTGCCCAATTCCCTTAGGATTCTGACTTTAATTCCTATTTCCCTTAAAGTTTTGGTTTAATTTCTGTTTTCTAAATTGTTTCCTAGCTTTATTACCCTAAAGTCTTTAAATAAAACTTCCTTGGCCGCACCAGAGGGACCATTCACTCACCCATTCATCCATTCACGCCAGAAATCATCCCTACACCTTTGCTGCAACTTCCTTTCAACCAAAACACATTCCTGACCCCAAAACACAACCCATACACTTCACCCATCTTTGTGCCGCAGCAAGGAGGAAGAAGGAATGACTCTTGGATGTTCAAGCTTGATTGTTGGAGCATTCTAGGTGTAATTCGTTCTATGTTTACAATGTTTAATTTCTTTTCCTTTCATTTTGCTGTGAACATGAGGAACTAAGCCCTTTTGGCTAGGGGGCTATTCAAAGCCATGAATATGCTTGCAATATGAATTGATTACCTTCAGTTATGATTTCATAAATTGTGAATTCAATTTGCTTAACTGTTTGATTGATAACTTATTCTTGTATGTTGATTGAGAGTGCACGCTTAGTTTTCATGCATGAATTTAATGCTAGAATATAAGGGAGTTTCACCTAATCGTTATGAACTTATATTCATGTGTAGTGGAGGTTGCTGGTCACGATCGTGTTAACTGAATTCTTGGCAGGAGTATCATGCTTTTCATAGTTACGAATGCCTCGTCAATGCTTATAGTTCTCACAAAGCTTCATGATCTCTGATTGTATCTTTATTGTGCTGTTCACGTAAGGGACTTTTAGAAATGTGTTGAGTTGTTGTATGCGTTATCCCGTCCAATTCAATAACTTAAGGAGAAGTTGAAGGTTAATTTAAGCGTACCTAATTAATCTGGGGTGTTGAGTTTCATGGTTTATCGAAAGAACAACTGAAAATTGGTTTGTATGCAAGTGTGTCATGTGTGGAGAAGAACCTCTAGCTAGCCCATCATCCATAGTTTTACCCCAAATTCGTGCAGATTTCATTAGTTCTTTACATTACTTGTTTTGTTTTCAAAATCGTCAAAACCCAATCCCCCTTTACTTTGTTGAGTCATATTAGTTAGAAACTGATTTAGTTTGTGTTTTTAAGTGTAATTTGTGTTTTTAAGTGTTTAGAGTCAAGTAAAAACCTATTTTCGTCCAAATTCACTCTCAGTGGCAGATTTGAGTCTTTTAGTTTGTTTTGTGCTGTTTTGAGTCTTTTGAGTTGTTTTAGTGTTTTAGAGTTTAGTTTTGCATTCTTTGAGTCTAGTTTAGTGTTTTAAACTTTGTTTTTACATTTTTGAGTCAGTTTCAAGTGTTTAGCAATCCCTCCTAATCCCCGGTCTAGAACGATCCCTACTTATACATATACTACAATTGTTAAAAGAGGGTTTAAATTGTGTGCTTGTTTTACATCGCATCAATTGTCACATTACTCTTCAAGAAAAGACAAACACAAATAACATTAAGAAGAAAGAAGAACAAATAAATTTTAACATTTATCAACATACATGTGATTTTTGAATAATGTTAGGTACACTAAATTTGTGCATGGGTTGGTTATGTATCAGAACTCTAGCTTAAGTCACTGGTTCCTTAGGAAGCAAGAACTTGTGAAAGAAGAGAATGATCTATTTGGCTGTGTAGCATGATGATTGATGTATCATGTGTGACAATATATGCACCAAGGAAACAAATTTTGGAGCTTAATTGTATTTGCAAAGGAAATTGTCTGCAAGTTTGAAACCTCAAACATACAAAATGCCACCACAGTGAATCATCTTTTAGTCACTACGACCTTTTAACGTAACCCTAGTTCATGCGTTTACCTTGATCTCTTGTTTTTGTACTCTATTGTAAAAATGATCTTTCAGTTTAATCACATACGATCTTATTTCGTTTTCAGTATTTCTCTCAACCGTCTTGTAAAATATTGGCCAAAAGTAAGTGAGCAAGCTCCCAAGGGAAACTTCAACGCTAGAAAAAAAATTGCAAAAAGTGAGTTTTCCACAAAAATTAGAAATTAAAATGATATCTTTCCTCCCTAGTCTTTTCTTATATTTTGACTCACCTAATATTTCAGGGACGAATCAAAACATTAGGGTTACATGGAGGGCACTAAGTGACTCACAAGAGTCATTGTGGAAGCAGAACTTAAGTAATCCTGGTTTTACATAAATATAACTCTAAGTGGAACGAAAACATAAATCAATAATGTTGGAATTAATGCACTATCCTAAATGTTAAGACTCTAGACATTCCCAAGAACAATTATTCTAGAGTCATTGTTCCTAGCCTATGTCTGTTAAGTTATCTAGGAAGAACTCTCTAGTACTTTGTATTCACTATAAATATAGCCTTTGGCGTATCATTTTGTATCAAGAGAGTTACAATAAGAAGTAATACAAGAGCTTTGCTGTAGCAACTCAGATTTTCCATAAACTTGTTAAGTATTTCCATCCCTCTACACTTTCTACAAATTGGTACCAGAGCCTTGTTCGTTCATATCTGGGCGTTCAAAACATCTCTAGCAGATGGCTTCTAGTGGGAAAGAATGTCCATCAGTTTCCTACTCTACTCTTCCAATTTTTGGATGAGAGAATTATGATTTCTGGAAGGTGAAGATGAGGACTTTGCTTCGGTCAGAAGGACTCTGGAACATAGTTGAAACAGGACTTGAAGAACTAGCTGCCGACGCCGAAGTTCAGGCTGCACAGAGAGAAAAGTTTGAAGCAGATGTAATGAAAGATGCCAAGGCTCTCTCAAAAATTCAAAATGGAGTCACTGGCAACATTTTTCCAAAAATCACAAGAGCCCAAATAGCAAAAGAAGCATGGGAGATATTAGAAAAGGAGTTCCAAGGTGACAGCAAGGTAAAAACCATCAAGCTCCAAACGTTGCGCAGGGAGTTCCACAATTTGAAGATGAAGGAATCAGAATGCATCCAAGACTACTCTTCCAGAGTTGTTGATGTGGTAAATCAAATTAAAACACTTGGAGAAGAGATGTCTGACCAGCAGGTTGTTGAGAAGATCTTAATCAGCTTGCTGGAAAAATACGATTCAATTGTTTCGGCCATTGAAGAGTCGAAGGACCTCACCACTTTATCACTAGAGCAATTGATGGGTTCTCTAAAGTTTCATGAGCAAAGAAGGCTGAGACGAAATAATGAGCAATCTGTTGAAAGTGCTTTCCAATCAAAGCTCACATTCAAATCCAAGAAGTTCTTCAAGAAAGGCAATGCTCGAGATGACCAGCAAGGCGGGGAGCAAAGAAGATGGAAGAAAGGCGAGTCTAGCAAAAGAGATGATGCCAAAAGCACTAAAGGTAATAAGCTTTTTTGCAAGATTTGTAACAAAAGTAACCATGATACAGCTGATTGTTTCAACTGCGAGAAGCCAAAGTGTCATTATTGCAACAAATTTGGACATGTTGAAAAGGAATGCAGATTCAAGAATTCTAATTAAGCAAATTTTGCGGAGAATGATGATGCAAAAGAAGGAATTTTATTTTATGCCGGTCAATCAAAATCCGGAGAAGAAAATAATATTTGGTACGTGGATAGCGGCTGCAGCAATCATATGACATCAAATGAAAAATTATTTGTTGATCTGGACACTTCCATTACTCCCAGAATAAAGATGGGAGATGATTATTATCACCAAGCATTGGGGAAAGGCACTATTCCTGTCCAAATAAAAAGGGGAGTCAAATATATCCGTGATGTTTTGCTTGTTCCAAACATAGCTCAAAACTTATTATATGTTGGGCAGCTTATGCGAAATGGCTACAAAGTTGTTTTCGAAGATGTGGATTGCACTATTTATGACAAGAAGGATAATGAGCAGCTCGTTGCAACGGTTCCGATGGAGACAAATCAAACTTTTCCTTTCTCAATACGCTATGGAAATGAAATTTCTTTAAAGGTTGATGTTGAGGAAGACTCTTGGTTGTGGCACAAAAGGTTCTGTCATTTAAATTTCCAGGGGTTAAAGCTTCTTCAGAAGAAAAGCATGGTGAAAGGGTTACCGAAAATTGAAGCAACAACTGATGCTTGTGAAGGGTGTGTCATGGGCAAGCAGCACTGTAATTCATTTCCAAGTCAAAGCACGTGGAGAGCAAAGGCACCACTGGAACTTTTGCATACCGATATTTGTGGCAAAATGCCAAATCCTTCCTTAAGCCAGCACAGGTACTTTCTCACGTTCATTGATGATTTTTCGAGGATGACATGGGTTTATTTTTTGAAGGAGAAATCAGAAATTTTCACTGTCTTCAAACAATTCAAAGCTTTAGTAGAAAAGCAAAGTGGTTGCAGCATCAAAATCATTCGAAGTGACCGAGGAGGCGAATATACCTCTCATGAATTTGAAGGCTACTACAAAGATGAAGGCATTTGGAAGCAATTGACAGCAGGATACAGTCCCCAGCAAAATGGGATTGCCGAAAGAAAGAACCGAACGATCATGGAGATGGCTAGATCCATGATGAATGAGAAAGGGCTACCAAAAAGTTTTTGGGCAGAAGCTGTGTATACAGCAGTATACATTCTTAATAGATGTCCAACCAAAACCGTAAAGAACAAAACTCCATTTGAAGCTTGGAGCGGATTCAAACCTTCGGTGAGTCATTTCAAAATTTTTGGCTGCATTTGTTATGCTCATATTCCCGCTGAAAAGATAACTAAACTTGATGAAAAAAACCAAAAATGTATCTTTCTTGGCTATTGTTCCAGCACCAAAGGTTATAGGCTTTATGATGTTGAAACTAAGAAATTGATTGTGAGTAGAGATGTGATTTTTAATGAAAAAGCTAGCTGGGATTGGAATGAAAATAAAGTGCAGGAGATGCCATATGCAATTGTGCAAGAAGAAGGTGAAATTCCAAGAGAGCAGCAGGAAGAAGAAGTCACGCCTTAGACTCCAGCAGTTGCCAGAAGAAGAAGTTCAAATGATGCTGGAAGCAACGCCTCAGACTCCAGCAGTTGCCAAAAGAAGAAGTTCAAATGATGCTGGAAGCAGTTCGAATGCAGAACCTGTTTCTCCGAACTACTCTTCATCAGAAAGTCCTCCATTAAGAACTCGGAGTTTGCGAGAAGTGTACGAGACTTGCAATTTTGTTGGTGTAGAGATGGAAAGTTTCGAAGAGGCACAAAATCATGAAATATGGGTGAAAGCCATGAAGGATGAGATGAGAATGATCAAGAAAAATCAAACATGGGAGCTAGTTGATTATCCACAAGATAGAGATGTCATAGACGTGAAGTGGATTTTCAAGACAAAATTCAATCAAGATGGGAGCATTCAAAAGCACAAAGCTAGGCTCGTGGCAAGAGGCTTTACTCAAAAGCCAGGTATTGATTTTTCTAAGACTTTTGCTCCAGTTGCACGGTTGGAAACTATTAGAACTTTGATTGCTCTTGCTGCTCAAAAGAATTGGTTGATTTATCAACTTGATGTGAAGTCCGCATTTTTGAATGGAGTGTTGGAAGAAGAAGTTTACGTCAAACAACCCCCAGGTTTCATGCTTGAAGGGGGAGAAGACAAAGTTTACAAGCTAAAAAAGGCCCTTTATGGGTTAAAGCAAGCACTTCCAAAAGAAAAGTTTTGCTACCTCAGAGAGCTCATTGGAGTTGAAAAGAAAGTGCATTAAGGGGGAGTGTTGGAATTAATGCACTATCCTAAATGTTAAGACTCTAGACATTCCCAAGAACAATTATTCTAGAGTCATGGTTCCTAGCCTATGTCTGTTAAGTTATCTAGGAAGAACTCTCTAGTACTTTGTATTCACTATAAATATAGCCTTTGGCATATCATTTTGTATCAAGAGAGTTACAATAAGAAGTAATACAAGAGCTCTGCTGTAGCAACTCAGATTTTCCATAAACTTGTTAAGTATTTCCATCCCTCTACACTTCCTACAAATAATTCTAAATCCCAAAACCCTAGACTCAAACTTTCATGTTTCAACCGAAGCATGTCAGACTACTTCCCACCGGAGCTACTCTTCGAAATCCTTTTACTTCTCCCGCCCAAGGATTTGATCCGATGCATGTGTGTTTCCAAAGCTTGGAATGCCTACATCCGCGACGGACGCTTCACCAAAAGGCATTTTCAACGCTCCATCAACACCAACTCCGCTCGAACCATTTTATTTAGTCTATGGGGTACCATTTATCCCAAGGAATTCTTTTTGTTGGCTCTTTCCGACAACGATTCGTTCAGCACAGCCGTAGAAATTTGGCAACCGTTGGTTGAACGTCGAGGCTGGGGTGAAATATCGATATTAGGATCCTGTAATGGCCTGGTTTGCATTAAAAGCACTGAAAATGCTGAGATAGCTTTGTGGAATCCTTCCGTTCAAAAGTTCAAGAGAATTCCCTTCACACCCTCTGTTTCAAGTCCTCAGTATGGATTCGGAAATTATTCGACTAATGATGACTATAAACTTGTGGAAATTGAGAAGATCACGACTCCGTCTTCAGTAGACGTTTCTAACTGGTCTTGGGAAGACATTTCTAATGGTTCTTGGCCCTATTGGGTTACTTCGACTTATGAAGTGCATGTTTACAGCCTAAAATCCAACTTGTGGAAGAAGATCCAAAGCATGCCTTCCAAAGGCCTTGAACTTGTTTCGAAAATCCAATTTTCAAACGGTGCTCTAAATTGGGTGATGGGTGATAACAATATGAGCATAATTTTAACTCTTGATCTTGCCACTGAGAAATATGGCGAGTTTTACTGCCCGGTCAACGGCATTTTGGATGTCAGGATTGACCTGGAGGTCTTGGGAGGCTATCTATGTGTTTGTATTCGTAACTATAACAACAGCGAATTCGGTATTTGGATTATGAAGGAATATGGAGCGAAAGAATCTTGGACCTTGCTTTATTCAAGTATTTCTCATCTTTGTAATCGTTACAAACCTTTGGTGTTTTCAAAAAATGGTGAAATGGTTCTCGTTCAAAGTGACTCGCAGCCTGGTCTTCGTTGGTTTGATTTAGAGGAAGAGATCGACGAATATACAGAAACCCGTGGTATGCCCCCTCACAATGGAGAAGCTACTTTTGTAGTGTGGAGCCTTTGTCTTCTTGATGGTGACCCTGTAATCTGTACGAGGCAGCCAAGAGTTGCTCGTGGTGAAAGCAACAGAAGATCAAGACCAGGCTTATCGATATCTGGAGTGAATTTGTGTCTTTTTCTCCTTGTGGTAGTAGTATTAATTAGTTTGTTCGTTTTCAGTCTTAGTTTTGAACTCATATTGTAGTAGTTTGCATCGGTTTCTTGTAATCCAAGTTTTTGTTTTATGTCTGGCTTGTCTTCTGGTGTGTGAATCACTGATGGCCTGCTGCAATACATTTTGTAGATTCCGACGCAACTACAAAATAGAGAATTTCCAAGAACTTTTCAAAATTTGAAAGGAAAATGAGAGTTTAGCACATGTAATGTAATTTTAAGAAAACGAAAGACGTCTTGGAACATAAATTTGAGTTTCTAAATGAATGATAACGACAAGGTGGTTTACGCATCCATGATACTACTTCAGTTTAGATGATAAAATCTATGCGAGAAATGCAACGCGTGAAGGCTATGAACATAAACAAATACCTTCAACTTTTCTTCTTTTTCTTTTGTCCAGTATAATTTCATGCGCCGCCTCCGGCTAGGCAGTGGCAAGTTTGAGCTGGATATATATTAGGAGAAACCGTTGACTATCAACCGGTAACTTCGTGTTAAAGTTCATAAAATAAGCTCAAAATTGAAAGCATAACCTGTGGAGCCAAAAATAATCACAATGCAACACGTGGATTTTTGGATTAAGAAGACAAAAATACCCTTGAATTGTACTGGGATTTCTACACGCGAGCAGCAGAAAATCGTCCTTCAACAAAGTCAAAAATGCTCCAAAAAGAGGTAACTTCCAAAATAGTGTTAATTGGTTAATTAATGGATTAATTACACAATTAACCCATTAATTACCAATTAAATTATACAATTTAACCCCAAAATTAACAAAGGGCCGGCCACCTCTCATTCTTCCTAGCCTTTCTCACTTTTCTCCATTTTATTACCCTATTTATACAAATAAACAATTTTGTAACCTCCCATTTATTTCTTTCATACTTAATTAGCCAATAAATTGACTAATTAAGCCAAAATCATAACCACAAAAACCCTCCAAGGCCGGCCACACCTTGGGGAAAAATGGGCAAGCTTAATCCTATAAATAGGCACCTACTTTCACCAAAAACGGGGTCCAATCCTCTTGCAAAAAATCCCAAATTCTCTAAACACTCTTTCTCTCTAAAATTCTAATTTTGGCATCGGAGGTTTTTCGGCCCAAGTCCCCTCCCCCCCCCCCCCCCCCCCCCCAAATTCATCATGGGCGCGTGAGGCTTTTGGCCTTGACCTAAGGTGTTACTTGTTTTGTAGGTGCAAAATTGTCCAAGACCAAGGAGGAGAAAATTTGCATCCACAAATTGGTGCTTTCATTGAGAGAAGAAATCCATACTCGTGGAAGACTCCCGCATAGAAAAAGGATTCTTTGGTAAAACGTAAAAGAGAAATACAATGGCAAGGAATTTAGAAAATTCAACAAGTGGGAATTCTAATATCCAAGAAATGGGCCCGCGTCGATCCACGAGGCTAAACATGACCATAGGTGAAACGGCACCACCACCACTAGTTTCCACCATAGGAACCACCGCGGTGGCTACCTCGGTAGCTACCCGTGGCGAGGTCCATGGTGCCTTCACCACGGCTCAAACCATGCCATCCAAGGCGACTCGGCACATCCATCATGGGAACCACCGCGGTGGCTACCTCGGTAGCTACCCGTGGCGAAGTCCATGGTGCCTTCACCACGGCTCGAACCATGTCATCCAAGGCGACTCACGGCACAAGGGCCACAGCCCGAGCCTCGCACTCACATGCATCACACGTGGAGCAACTCATTCCCACGGCCCAGCCTGCTTCCACCAAACAGCCTGCTCCCGCCAAGAGGCCTGCTCCCGTTGAGCAGCCTGTTCCCGTGGTCTCCCAAGCAACTCAAGCTGGCCCAAGATCATCACAACCATCAGAACCAATCATCCAGCCGGGGGCATTTTCACTGCATTTCTCTGCAGATTTGACGTTACCCAACTCAAATCTCGCACTTGGGGTCTATCATCCTTCTACTGCTCAATGAGGCATATTCCTTCCAAGCTCATCCAATCCGAATGGTGAACAACACTGGTCCCGACAGGTCATGGAGCTGACGAGTGCCCTTGCACAACAGACGACCTTAGTGAATCAACTCTTGCAACACACTGAGATCCAACGTGCTCCAGACGAAGTGTCCCGAAGTAGGACAAGGGCAGACGATGAACCGCTCCAGCAGCGTCCTGGCAAGCAGCTACTCAACCCAACCGAGCATTTTGGTAGCGTACACTCTCGATTAAGTCCTCGAGATAGTGTATACTCCCGTCTTAGCGCGCAGAGAAGCGTGTACTCTCGATTAGG
Source organism: Heteromeles arbutifolia (assembly GCA_024362995.1). Taxonomy (NCBI): domain Eukaryota; kingdom Viridiplantae; phylum Streptophyta; class Magnoliopsida; order Rosales; family Rosaceae; genus Heteromeles; species Heteromeles arbutifolia. The sequence goes on along the minus strand of JANCRC010000013.1, from coordinate 5,802,078 downwards.
CCCACGAGCAAGTATACATTCACGGTTGGGGCCACACTCTGATAATCAACGTGAACAGCCTTCAAGGTAAACTGTTCATTCGCGGTTAGGCCCGCAAGGAGCATTCTCTATGTCACATCGGGGCAATCAGCGTAACAAACGGAGATAAGCAGTTACTCAGTCCAGCTCAAGTTCAACTGGCAGCCTGCAAAGAAATCCCTCGCCCGCTAGAAATCTACCTCATACACCACAACCGAGGCAGAGGCAAGCCGAGCAGGAAGAAAAGCAGCCTAGACCAGCAGGCCAAGAACGGGAGCAGCCGAGAACTCCATTACCTCAACAAAAACAAATCCAAGAAGAGGTAGAGAGATTATTCAACGAACGATTGCATGATTTTCGATGCAACGAGGTGGTTGATGAAGCATTACGGCGGGATATGGCCAACATAAGCAGATCACCTTTCACTGATGAGATCGAGCAGGCAGAGCCACCATGCAAGTTTAGCATGTCGCACTTTGCATCTTTTAAAGGAGATGGAGATCCAGAAAGACATTTGAAGCACTATAGAAGCGCGATAGTCCTATATTGGAATAATGATGCTTTCATGTGCAAAATATTCGCCACCACCTTACAAGGCGAGGCTCAAGATTGGTTTCACACTTTACTACCACGATCCATCCAAAATTTTGATGAACTTTCCTTGGTTTTCACCAAAGAATACTCGTCCTACCGTTCAATCAAGAAAAAGTCTGATCACTTGTTTAATGTGAAGAAAAACCCGAAGGAATCACTACGCGATTATGTGAAGAGATTCAAGGCGGAAAAAGCAAAGATCGTTGGATGTGACGGTTCAATAGCAAGTACAGCCTTCCAAAAAGGACTCTCAGCAGACCACCCACTGTTTGGAGAAATGATCATGAAAGAAGATCTAACTTTAGCAGACTTCTTTGCCCTAGCAGAGAAGCATGCACTTTGGGATGAAGCTCGACGAGCAGAGAAGGAACCCGAGCAGTCTCTAAAAGGGCCGGTAACGGCTCAAAAGAAGGAAGATGGGAAGCAGCCCAATAAGAGCGGGCAGGATGCTAAGCGTATAAATCGACCCACGACCAAGGAAGGCTCGGTAACCAAGAATTATTCTAAGTTTTCAATTTCGATCCATCAAATCCTTCATGACATCAAGAACAAGCCATGGTTCAAGCTGCCGAAACAATCAAAAAGAGATACTTCTAAGTTAGACCATACCAAGTATTGCACATTTCATCGAGGTCCCGGTCATACAACCGATGACTGTTAACTTGGAAGAATTACCTAGAGAAGCTTGTGAAAGAAGGCAAGGTCGATAAGTATTTGGACAAGCCTGTGCAGCCAGCTGCACGGTCAAGAAGGAGAGCAGACGACGACGAATAACCACCAACCAAGACAATTCGAATCAATGGTATCTTCACCGAGTCTGAACACTTAGGGGTTACTAGCAACTCTAAAAAGAGGAAGATCTAACAAGCTTTGCTAGTCTCACAAGTTCGAGCAGTTGACACTCAACCTGGTCCTATCATTGGCTTCACTGAGCAGGATACAGAAGGTGTTGATTTCCCACATGACGACGCGCTAGTAGTATCTATTCAACTAGCCCATGCTATAGTTGACAGAATAATGGTTGACAACGGAAGTGCAGTCAACTTACTTCAACTTTCAGTCATTCAGAAGATGGGCTTGGAAAGCACGATCATACGCCGAGTAGAGGTACTTAATGGATTCAATGGGCACACCTCGAACTCCATCGGCCGCATTACGCTTGACGTACAAACACCGCCAGTTGTCTCTAAACAGACTTTCACGATCGTGAGTGACCCATCTCCCTACAACGGGATTCTTGGGAAACTTTGGTTGATTAAATTGGATGCCGTCACTTCCGTCAAGTATCAAAAAATCTGATTCCGCATCGCGAGATGAGGAGTTGGAGAGATCAAGTCTGACCAAGCTACATCCCGACGATGCACTGTGCAAATGTTGAAAGAATCAAGGAAAAAGATCTTTACCCCCGTGGAGGTTACTGAAGTTCAAGGAGATGAAGAGGCTGCCCAATAGCAATTACAGCAAGTGGATCAAGAAGATGGCGTCCGAGCAGACGAAGTAGGATGGAAACCTAAAGAGGATGCCGAATACATCATTCTTGATCCCCAGCAGCCAGAAAAAACAGCTAGAATTGGTTCACGACTAAGCCCCGCCGAAAAGGAAGAATACGACTTTCCTAAGAGAAAACCGAGAGGTTTTCGCATGGTCGCCATCTGACATGCTCGGTATTGATCCCGAAGTGGCCTGCCATAAACTGCACGTCAATCCTGCGGCTAAACCAGTGATTCAAAAAAGAAGACATTTTGCACCCGAGCGAGTAGTAATAATTGAGGTTGAGATTGACAAGCTACTAGAGGCCAGATTCATAGAAGAGGTAGCACACTCAGCATGGCTTGCCAATGTCGTACTAGTTATGAAGAAAGAAAAGGGCAAGTTGAGGGTTTGCATAGACTACACCGACCTCAACAAAGCATGCCCAAAAGATCCATGTCCTGTCCCTCGGATTGATCTGTTAGTAGATTTAACTTCTAGGAACCAGCTGCTCAGCTTCTTAGACGCATACTCCGGTTACAATCAAATAGTCATGTACGAGCTCGGTAAGGAGAAAACCGCATTCGGGATCGAGCGGGGAACTTACTACTACAAAGTCATGCTTTTTGGCCTCAAAAATGCGGGAGCCCCTTATCAAAGGTTAGTAAATATGATGTTCAAAAAACAAATTGGGGTAACCATGGAGGGTCTATGTCGACGATATCATGGGAAAGGGCAAGCAGCGGTCAGATCACATTCGCAATTTGGCGGAAGCTTTCAACATTCTTAGAAAGTACAAGATGAAGCTCAATCCTACTAAATGCACATTTGGAGTATCCTCAGGCCGATTTCTAGGGTACTTAGTAACCCAACGAGGAATTGAAGCCCATCCCAAGCAAATTCGAGCAATCCTAGAGATGAAGTCTCCAACTACCTTGAAGGAGATCCAAAGCGACTGGACAAGCAGCTGCCCTCAACCGTTTCCTTTCGAGGTCAACTGATCAATGCAAGCCATTTTTCAGAACTCTCAAGAAGGCGCAACGAGATAAGTGGGATGAAGAGTACGAAAGAGCTTTCCAAGATTTGAAGAAGTACCTCACATCACCTCCCTTACTATCCAAGCCGGAAGCAGCGGAAGATTTATACATCTACCTAGCAGTCTCCGGAGTAGCGGTGAGCTCTGCCCTTATACGAGAAGAGCTGGGGGCCCAACTGCCGGTATTCTACACTTCTAAAGCTCTTCTCGATGCAGAAACAAGATATCCAAAAATCAAAAAGTTAATTTTGGCGCTAGTTGTTGCAGCTCGGAAGCTTAGACCATACTTTCAAGCTCATACAATCATCGTCATGACTCAATACCCTTTGTAATCAATCTTGCACGGCCTGGATGCTTCTCAACGAGTGATGAAGTGGACGTTGGAACTTGGCCAATATGGATTAGTTTTCTGACCTCGCAAAGCAATAAAGGCCCAAGCCTTAGCAGACTTCATAGCAGAATTTCGCCTAGCCTAGGCGACGCAGCAGAGCAGCCTAGCAATACCACAGAAGCAGCCGAGCACACCTTAGCTGCGCCTACATTTCTAAATGAAGATTTCTAGCATTTGTATGTTGATGAAGCATCCAACTATAAAGGCGCAGAAACAGGCATGGTCCTTGTCACTCCTGACGACTCAATGCTCGAGCAGGCGATTACTCTAGGCTTCAAAGCGTCCAACAACAAAGCAGAGTATGAGGCCCTACTAGTAGGCCTCCGAATGGCAAAAGACTTGACGGTGAAGAAGCTTGTAGTTTATTCTGATTCCCAGTTAATCACCAACCAAGCTACCGGGGAGTATGCGGCAAAACATCAAAGGATGGCGCAATACCTAGAAAAAGTACGCAAGCAACTTGAGGCATTTCAGACTTATACTCTCACTCGAGTACCACGAGCAGACAATGCCCACGCAAATGCGCTCGCCGGTTTAGGCTCCGCCCTAGACCATCAACTCAAACGCTCTATCCCGGTGGAATATATAGACAAGCCAAGCATAAAGGTAGAGCCGGCTGTCGAAGTGTCACAAGTTAGTGTAACTCCCAACTGGCAAAGTTCTATTATAGACTACTTGGTCAACGGTACACTTCCCACTGAAAGATTGAAGTCTAGGAAGCTCCAAATCAAGGCAGCACACTACTACATGTGGAACGGCATTCTCATCCGAAGATCTTACACTGGACCGCATCTCCGTTGCCTAGCACCTCCCGATAACTTAAAGGTTTTAAGCTCAATCCATAAAGGTGTTTATGGAAATCATTCCGGAGGGCGATCCTTAGCACAGAAGACTCTCAATACGGGTTATTACTGGCCTACTATGCATCAAGATGCTAATGAGTTAGTACAAAAGTGCGACCGCTGCCAACGCTACAAGCTAGTACCAGCACTACCTGCCAGCGAACTACACCCGCAGACGAGTCATTGGCCATTCATGCAATGGGCAATCGACCTAGTATGACCTATGCCACCTGCAACTGAGGGCAGAAGCATGATGATCGTGGCAATCGATTACTTCACCAAATGGGTAGAAGCAGAGCCCATGACAACCACGACTCAGGCAGACATAGAGTGCTTCATATGGAAGAACATCATTTGCCGATTTGGCATCCCTCAATCCATTGTCACCGACAACAGCCCGCAATTTATGGGAAAAAATTTGGCGAAGTTCTTCCAAAAGTATGACATCAAGCAACGCATGTCCACGCCAAGGTATCCTCAAGGCAATGGGCAAGCTGAAGCATCTAATAAGACGATCCTCGACTGCCTCAAGAAATCTCTCACCAACAAGAAGGGAAAATGGCCAGACAAACTTCCCAGATGTCTATGGGCATATCGCACTACCAAAAGACGAGCAACCGGCGAAACTCCTTTCTCTTTGGCATTTGGATCAGAAGCAATTATTCCTCCCAATATCATCGTGCCGAGCATCAATACTCTGTTACCAAGCATTGAGCAGAACAACAAAGAGGTAGCCACTAACATAGATCTGGCAGAGGAAAGGCGTGAGCAGACCATCACTCGCATTGCAACCTACCAGTAACAGCTCATCTCCAGCTACAATAAAAAGGCCAAGATCCGGCAGTTCCAACCTGGAGATCTAGTCCTAAGAAAGGCTTTCATTACTACCCGCAGAGAAGGCTCGAAAAAGATGGATCCTATCTGGGAAGGTCCGTATAAGGTCAGTCGAGTAGGTGGTAAAGGTAGTTATACCCTCGCTACCATGAACGACAAAGAGATCGAGAAGCAATGGAATGCCTACAACTTAAGGAAGTACCATGTGTGACCTACCATTATGCCAAGACCCGAGGAGTCAAGCAGCTCAACGGGCACCACTTCGCAAGCCGAAGACTATTAAATTATCATGCAGCCTTTTACTGCTAAGTTATTTGTTTGTTTCATTTGTTTTTCAATAAAGAATTCAGAAATAATTTACAACTTAGCTAGACTACAAATCATCTATCCTGCATTTCAAAAAAAAAAATCACCCTTCTGAGGGACTCATTGCAGGAATTGCACCCCCCGTGGGACCAACCATGCTCTCCAAAGCGGGAGGATAAACTCTACACTCCGAATATCCAGACGTGGATGAGCCTGGCTGCCCTAGTACAACTGGATGCACAATGGCTTGTGCCGGAATTCCTAGAAATAGCCACAATGATTTTTCTCAAGGCCTAGCTAATTGAAGGATTTAAGGCCTCTTGGCCTAATCCGTAGGAAACCGGGCCCTAGAAACAGAGGGGGCACATTACGCAGTACATCCGAATGACGGCTGCCCTGGAAATCTAAAGCTGCTACCGAGTGCACTAAGGTAGCCTACGATTTTTAGAATACTGTCTATGGCTTGCCCTTTAAGCAGTAAAGCCACGCTAGACTTATACAACTGCACATTCTTGTGAGAGGTTAAACAAGCTAGCGTGACTATATGAAGCATTATCCATTGCCAACATGCTACGTAATTGATAAGCTTCACGGCTACCAAGCACGAAACAATTCATTTCAAAGTCCTAAAAATGTTGTAGTATTAGCTACACGACCTACGGAGTGAAAGAAAGCCAAGGATAGCAGCATAGTGGTTACGCGGACTTGTCTGCTTCTGTAAGTAAAGCATCCGGCTGCCAAAAAGAAAGCCAAGGATAGCAGCATAGTGGTTACGCGGACTTGTCTGCTTCAGTAAGTAAGGCATCCGGCTGCCAACCCTATGGCTGGCAATTTTACGAAAGTTCTGCCCCAATACCTATGGCTGGATAGCTACACGGGCTTGTCTGCTTATAAAAAAATAGCATGCTCACTGTTGGTCTATAAAGTTTAAGGGTTAAGGCATGAACGAAAAGAAGCGTAGGTGAAAGGAAAAACAAGTTTATTGACTTTTTCTAGCGAAATTGATAAACAATTAGCAAAGATTGGAGGAATTCAAGTAAAAGCAACAAGGAAAAAATAAAGGAAATCCTAAAAGCTACTTAGAAGACTACTCTTCGGCAGCTTGAACATCTCACGGCTGCTCGGTCGCCATACCTTCAGCAGCCTTGATGTCCTTAGCAGTGGTACCAACCTGGGCACTAGCCTCTCCGACTACTTCACCAATGGAAGATTCAAAGGTAAAGGCGAGCACGTCTTCTGGAGAAACAGAAAAGGTCTCGAGGTCTTTGCCAACAAACTCAAAATCAGATGGTCGCCCAAAAAGATGATCCACATAACCCAGCTTGTAGAAATCAGCTTGGTTCTGAGTGAGCGAAGCTTCAAATTCAGCCTTCTCACCTTTCAATCGCTCATTTTCTTTGAGCAAACAAGCATGAACCTGTTGCAGTTCCTTCATTTCCTTCTTCAAATTATCATTGATCTTCAAGGCACCTTGGAGTTCCAACACCTGAGGCTCAAGCCTATCAACAACTTTCTTGAAGTGAATCACTTGGTTATAAGTAGCAATCAACTCTTCATCCTTTGCATAAGCAGCAGAGCGGAATTCAGAGATAGAACGTTCAAGATCTTAAATCTGAGGTATGTAACACTCGATTTCCTTCTCTGCACTTTCATACTTTACTTAGATCGCGTCATGCCTAGCCTTCAAATCTATGATCTCTTGGCGAGCGGTTTCAAGATGCAGAGAAGTTGAGGCAGGAGTGCTAGATCCCTTCAAAACAATGAGCTCAGATTCCAACTCCTTGATTTTTTCGGTCAAGGAATAAGCTTCGCAGCCATAGTTATTACTATCTTTTTTGCAGCTTTGGTATCCTCTTGATTAAGAAACATAGACTCGGCTGCCAAAATTGTTGTTTTCTGCATCATGGCTAATAAAGCAGTTTTCTTGTACTCGGGTGTATGGTTCGCAAAGAGACTCGGGCCAACAATATTTTTGATGCCATCAACAAACTTAGCACATACATCCATATCCTCAAGTAGGTCCGACTTTAAGAACGCACAAATCTCAGCAGCTTCCTTAGGAACAGAGTTGGTGGAACTCTCACGTTTGTCTGCTTGAGCGGTTTCTTTCTTCTCAGCAGACGAATCAACCCCAACAGCAGATGAAGCAGATTTTGGCGTCACCTTAGTAGGCAGGAGTGCCTTATCACTTTTCATAGTAGCAAGTCTTTCCGAAGGTGACCCAAACTTAGCTTCAGATGAACACTTTGGCACGAACTTCGGTTTCGGAGGCACGGAGCAACTCCTGCGCAGGGCAATCCTTTCCGCGATCGAGCTAGTAGCCTTTGGAACAATAGGTGTCACTGGCACAAATCTAGGCCTATCTTCTTTCTTGCCCATGGAGGAGGACGAGTTAATTACAATCTTGGGAGCAACCGGTGAACCTTCGTGAGCTGCGGAAGAAGTCTTCAATTTCTTCTCAGCAAGCGTTTCTTGAACGGACGGTGAAGGCCTCTTTTTGCCACCTTCATTTGAAGCAGGCTCTACTGCAGCAATAAGATGAGCTAATGCTTCAGCCTTGATTCGTTCTATCTCTTCTCTCGGGGGCAGCCCACCTTTTTCCCTACGAAGAGGACTAAGCAGCCAACGCCATTCACGGTACTCGGAGGGGATACCCAGAGCAACATGCATTTTTTTCATGTCCGGGGAGGTCTTAGGAGTTGAGCCAAATTCTGAATCTACAAAAGCGGTAGAGGGCGATTAGAAAAAATAAAGAACAGTTTAGCATAAATATCAAGCAGCTGGAAGGTTGAATAGCCTACTTACCGGAGATGAAGACCGTTGGCACGCGCAGTTCGGGAAAAGAATCAGATTCCCATTCTCCACTCACCTCCAAAGTCTCCTTGGCCCAGTCATGATCTCCCTTGCTTGAATTGTCAAAGAGCCTATGGCGAGATCGCAGCTGCCCGATTCCCTCAATGTGGCCTATGTCAAAGAAATGCCAAAATTCGTTGAAGGACAAACCTAAGTCAAAAAATTGGCTAAGATTGTGGAATCCCACCATCACGCGGATCGCATTTGGAGAACATTGAGCAGGGGCACATTTCATGGAGCAGAGCACTTCTTGGAAGAAGCGCGGCATTGCAAAGGTAAACCCCAACACAAAATAGTAGGGGTGAAATTTGATGGCTCTCCAAACCCCATCACACGGCTCACGGCTGCTACCATCTCTAACTCGCTTCACACGCACTCCCAACGGAATGGCATGCCAATAAGCCTTAAGGAAGTCTCTAAACAAATCATCGGAACTAATCTTAAAGTGAGCAGCTTTGAAGTAGCCAACCTTGCTCAAAGACCCACCTTGACGGTACAACGGCGGTACACCATCATCATTCTTGTGGCTTGAGGGAGACATCCTTGAAGAAATTCTACAAAAAAAAAAAAAAAAAAAAAATTGCAAGGAAGATTCATTAGAGGGTTGTTAAAAAAATAAAAAATAAAAAAGAAGCAACTCTCGGCAAAAAAAAAAGTGGGGGGGGCTTCTAGGGCACTTTCTCAGCACAAGCAGGCCATTTGGCCCAATTCAAAAAAAAAAAAAAAAAGGAGATAGGAAGCGCAAGAACCCAACCAAACTACCAGGCCCCACGGCTTGGCTTGCTTTCCCTCATGGCAGCGCCCCAACGCCCAGAAATCTGTGAAGATGCACACGGCCACAGTGCCATGACTTCCTCCTAACAAATTTTTCATATCCTCGACCCCCGTCAAGCCAAGTTTCAAGCCCCGAGGCTTTCAAAAAATCAAGAAGACAAGAAAATTAAATTTTTCTTACCTAGAAGCAATGAAAAGACGAAGCAAGTGACGAAAGACGATCCTTTGCATGGGCAAGATGTAGAAGATTGCTAGGGGAGGGGGAACAAATATCCTCTAAGCTATCTCTCTCTCTTGTAGGGTAGAATAAGTTTCTCTTTAAAAAGTTGATTTAATAATCCACTTAAGGTGGACTTAAATAAGCTTTGAGAGAAATTTATTTCCTTTTCCTAGAAGGATCTAATTTCTTATTAACAGAGAGAATCAACATCAAAATAGGAAACAATTCAAAGTTTCCTCAAAAAATCTCTACACTGTTGCCCTTTTCCGCGAGCAGCCCAACAGGTGTGAGGGCATTTGTGGAGCCAAAAATAATCACAATGCGACACGTGGATTTTTGGATTAAGAAGACAAAAATACCCTTGAGGTGTACTGGGATTTCTACACGCGAGCAGCAGAAAATCGTCCTTCAACAAAGTCAAAAATGCTCCAAAAAGATGTAACTTCCAAAATAGTGTTAATTGGTTAATTAATGGATTAATTACACAATTAACCCATTAATTACCAATTAAATTATACAATTTAACCCCAAAATTATCAAAGGGCCGACCACCTCTCATTCTTCCTAGCCTTTCTCACTTTTCTCCATTTTATTACCCTATGTATACAAATAAACAATTTTGTAACCTCCCATTTATTTCTTTCATACTTAATTAGCCAATAAATTGACTAATTAAGCCAAAATCATAACCACAAAAACCCTCCAAGGCCGGCCACACCTTGGGGAAAAATGGGCAAGCTTAATCCTATAAAAAAGCACCTACTTTCACCAAAAAATGGGTCCAATCCTCTTGCAAAAAATCCCAAATTCTCTAAACACTCTTTCTCTCTAAAATTCTAACTTTGGCATCGGAGGTTTTTTGGCCAAAGTCCCCCCCCATTCATCGTGGGCGCATGAGGCTTTTGGCCTTGACCTAAGGTGTTACTTGTTTTGTAGGTGCAAAATTGTCCAAGACCAAGGAGGAGAAAATTTGCATCCACATAACCCCCAATCACCTCGTAGGTTGATTTCCAAATTTTTTCGTCTTTTAAGCTTTCTGTTTAGGTTGTATCTCGCTCACTAATGGAGACCAAGTATCTGAAGCATCAGATTCCGAGGAATCAGACAGAACAATGATGTCACTTGTCTCCCGATGACAATCCATAAACTATTTGGCTTCATAAGAAATGGTCTTCTGCTCGAATTCATCTGCAAAGATGCTGGATTCTGTACTTTGACATGAAAATCATGCTCACTGTTACAGTCAGTTCTTTAGGAGAAATATCTGGAGGGGCAGCATTTTATGTTCTTGGTTCAAGATGAAGGCCACCATTGTGGATGCAAATTTTCGCCTTCTCCTTCTTTGACAAAATTGCACCTACAAAATAATCAACACATTTGGTCATGGCCAAGAGCCTAACGCACCCACGATGAATGGGGGGGCTTTGGCCGAAGAACCTCCGATGCCAAAGTTAGAATTTAGAGAGAAAGAGTGTTTAGAGAATTTTGGGATTTTTGTAAGAGTGTTAGAATTATCTTTTTGGTGAGAATGGGATCACATTTATAGGGATAAGGGGTGGCCGGCCATAGCTAAGGTTTTTGGGTTTAGTTTAGGTTTAATTAGCCAATTTATTATGATTAATTGGCTAATTAAACATAAAGGGAATGTTTTGGTGGTTATGGGATTAATTGGCTAGCTAATTAGTGTATTTAAAAAGGAAAAATGGTAGAAAAGGTAGAAAATATGATGGGGACTCCTTTTGGGATGGGAATGGTCGGCCTTTGGCATGGTTTTGGGGTGATTTATTTGACAATTAGGAGATTAATTAGGCAATTAATCTCCTAATTAGTCAATTATTATGGTTTTAAAAAGAAGGTTTTTAGGAAATACGGAATGAGTATATTATTTAGCTAACTGATTAGCTAAATAATGAAATAGGAAATATATGGAATAAATTAGGTTTTGGAAATTACCTTATAGAAAGGATTTGATGAAATAGGCTTTAAGTTGTTACCTATTTTGGGCATTTTTGACTTGGTTGAGGGATAATTGTCTGCTGCTCGCGCGTAGGAATCCCGGTATGCCCCAAAGGTAGTTTTGTCCTCTTTTATCAAAGATCCACATGTCACCTTGTGATTATTTTTGGCTCCACAAATGCCCGCACACCTGCTGGGCTACTTGTAGGAAAGGGCAGCGGGTGTAGAGATCTTCTTGCTCTAGGAAACTTTGGACTGCTTCCTATTTTGATGTAGATTCCCTCTTTAATATGAAATTAGATCCTTCTAGAAAAGGAAAATAAATTTCTCTCAAAGCCTATTTAAGTCCACCTTAAGTGGGTTGTTAAATCAACTTTGGAGAGCGACTTATTCTACCCTACAAGAGAGAGAAAGCTTAGAGGATATTTGTTCCCCCTCCTCTAGCAATCTTCTACATCTTGCCCGTGCAAAGGATCGTATTTCGTTGTTTGCTCGTCTTCTCCGCACTGCAACGATGTAAGAAAAACTTAATTTTCCTTGTCTTCTTCTTAAGAGGTGCTGCCATGGGGCAGCCATCGGGATGGTGCGGCATGTCGGCTGGCAGGGGCCAAGAGTCAGTTTGGCATAAGCCAAGGATATGGTGTGGCAAGGGCTATTACTTATGCTGTTCGACTTGATTGAAGCCAAGGATTAGTTCGGCATGGGCTGAGGAAGTGGCGTGGCATGGACAACGGTTTGGCTGCCACGTTTAGGCTGTTTGCCAAAAATGAGGAAACCGCTTGAGTTTGATTTCTCAGCTGCCATAGATGGAGCAGTCAAGGATAGAGCTGCCAAGATCGAGCTGTTGAAGATGAAGTATCGGATGAACGAACTGTTAAGTGCAAAAGTGGATGTTGCCCCCTGACCAATTGCTCCCTAGTTGATCTTCAAGCATTCGATCTTTTGAGCTATGTGGCCTTCTCGCACTAGAGAGCTTACCCATATGGGTGTTGGGGAATTTATTTACCCTCTTGCACTGGAGAGTAATTAGTTTAACCTCTTGCACTGGAGAGCAGACCCTTTTGGGTGTCAGGGAGTTGGTTTACCCTCTCGCACTGGAGAGCAATTAGTTTTTCCTCTCATACTGGAGAGCAGACCCTTTTGGGTGTCGGGGAATTGGTTAACCCTATCGCACTGGAGAGCAATTAGTTTAACCTCTCACACTAGAGAGCAGACCCTTTTGGGTGTCGGGGAGTTGGTTTACCCTTTCGCATTGGAGAGCAATTAGTTTATCCTTTCGTACTGGAGAGCTTACCCATATAGGGTTTTGAGCAGTTATTGTAGACAGCAGTTGAGCCAAGCTTATGAATAACTTCTTGAATCTTCATTGAGAATAAAGAAAATAAATCAACTGTGCTGGAATGTAGAAACTACATAACAACCTGGATAATCTTCGGCTTACGAAGCCTTGTTCGTCGAACTGCTTGAGACTTCGAACTTATTTGGACAAACCCAAACGAGGTTCAGAGGGTGATGGAGGTTTCCCCTACTTGTGTAGGCTGTTTCGTTGACCTGTCAAGATACTCATCGCATCGACCTTTATTTGTCAACTTCTCAAGGTACTGCTTCCACTTTAGGCTGCCGTTGGTGGTGTGGCCCGGTCGATGATGGAATGCGCAATACTTTGTATGATCCAGCCTAGTAAGGTTGCCTTTCATGGGTGGCGGCAGTTTGAACCAAGGTTCATTCTTGAGCTTGCCGAGGATTTGGCCGATTGGAACTATAAACTTGGTGAATGTTTTAGGCGCTGAGTCTTCTTTGGTCGGGGAACATTCCATGTGCTTCTTTTCTGACTCGTTTTTGTTAGACTGCTTGGCCTCATCCCATAGTGCGTGTTTTTCCGCCAAAGCATACGAAGCTGCTAGGGTCAGTTCTTCTCCCATGATCAGTTTTCCAAATAAAAGATGTTAAGTAGAAAGCCCATTCATGAAAGCTGCCGTTGCTATGTCTTCGTTGCAGCCAACAATCTTAGCCTTCTCCGCTTTGAACCTCTTGACATAGTCGCAAATTGTCTCCCAAGGGTCTTTTATGATGCTGAAGAGATGGTCTAATGTCCTTTTGATTGAGCGGTTAGACGAATACTCCTTAGTAAAAACAAAGGAAAGTTCGTTGAAACTCCGGATCAACTGCGGTAGTAAAGTGTGAAACCAGTCTTGCGCCTCACCTTGTAGAGTTGTGGCAAAAATTTTGCACATAAGCGCATCATTGTTCCTATAGAGGATCATGGTACTACGGTAATGCTTAAGATGTCGATCCGGGTCTTCGTCTCCCTTGTACGGAGTGAAGTGAGGCATAGTGAACCCGCAAGGTGGATTTGTCTGCTCGATCTCATTTGTGAATTGTGACATGCTTATGTTGGTCATGTCTTGTCGAAACGCATCGTCAGTAGCCTCATTACGTTGCAAATTGCGCAATCATTCAGTTAGGAAAATCTCGACTTCTTATTGAATTTGCCTCTGCTGAGGCAGTGGAACTTTCGGCTGCCTCCGGTCATGACCTATGGGTTTGGGCCGTTCTTTCCTATGCTCGACTTGTCTATGTCTCGGCTGCGGTGCATGTGGCATGTTCCTAGCAGGTGAACAGGTTGCTCGCAGGCTGCTGGTTGAACTTGAGTTGGATTGAGTGACTTCTTCTCTCCGTCTACCGTACTGCCTACTCCAATATGAGGTGGAGAATACTCCTTGCGAGCCTAGTTGTGAATGAACACTTCACCTGGAAGGTTGTCCATGTTGATAATCGAAGTGTGACCTCAACCGTGAACGTATGCTCGTTCATGGGCTTGATCAGAAATGCACGCTCCTCCGCTCGCTAAGACGAGAGTATACGATATCCCAATGACCCAGGCGGGAGCATAAACTGCTAGAACGCTTTAATCGTGGCTGGTTGATAGGCTGTTTGCCAGGACGCTGATGAAGAGGTTCATCTACCCTTGTCCTACTTCGGGACACCTCGTCCGGGGCACGTTGGATCTCGGTGCGTTGCAAAAGTTAATTCACCAAGGTCGTCTGTTATGCAAGGATGCTCGTCAACTCTATGACTTGTTGAGACAAGTGTTGTTCGTCATTTGGATTGGAAGAGCTTGGAAGGAATGTGCTTCCTTGAGCAATGAAAGTGCGGTAGGCTCCGGGCGCGAGATTTGAATTGGGAAATGTCAAATCTGTGGTGAAGCGTGGTGAAAATGCCCCAGGCTTAATGGTTGGTCTGAATGGTCAAAATAGTCTTGGGCTGATTTGGACTGCTTGGAGTGCTACGGAAGCAAGCTGGGCTGCGGGAGCAGGCTGGGCCAAGGGAGCAGACTGGGCCACGTGAGTGGGCTGCTCGGCAAGAGCAGACTGGGCTGCAGGAGTAAGCTAGGCAACGAGAGTGGGCTGCTCGGCAGGAGCAGGCTGGGCCGTGAGAGTGTGCTGCTCGGCAGGTGATGCTTGCGAATGCGAGGCTTAGGCTCGATTTGGCAACGCATTAGGCTCGCGTTGGGTATGGAGTGACATGGCTCGGGCCGTGTCTTTGGTGGCGTGGGCCTTGGATAACACGGCTTGAGCCGTGGTGGTGGAGCCATGGACCTCGCCGCGGGTGATAGCCGTGGTAGCCACCGCGGTGGTTGCCATGGTGGAGCCGTGTGGTGGTGGTGCCGCTCCCCCTAAGATCACATTTAGTCTCGTGGATCGCCGCGGTCCCATTTCTTGAATATTGGAATTTTCATTTGTGGAATTTTCTAAATTTCTAGCCATTGTATTTCTCTTTTACATTTTATCAAAGAATCTTGGCAAATGAAAAATTCTAATAATAAGAACATACGAAAAATACAAGTGGACTAGAAAATAGAGAAAAAACCTTTTTGCGCGAGAGTCTTCTACGAGTGTGAATCTTAACTCTCAATGAAAGCATCAATTTGTGGATGCAAATTTTCGCCTTCTCCTTCTTTGACAAAATTGCACCTACAAAATAATCAACACCTTTGGTCAAGGCCAAGAGCCTCACGCGCCCACGATGAATGGGGGGGGCTTTGGCCGAAGAACCTCTGATGCCAAAGTTAGAATTTAATGAGAAAGAGTGCTTAGAGAATTTTGGGATTTTTGTAAGAGTGTTCGAATTATCTTTTTGGTGAGAATGGGATCACATTTATAGGGATAAGGGGTGGCCGGCCATAGCTAGGGTTTTTGGGTTTAATTTAGGTTTAATTAGCCAATTTATTATGATTAATTGGCTAATTAAACATAAAAGGAATATTTTGGTGGTTATGGGATTAATTGGCTAGCTAATTAGTGTATTTAAAAACGAAAAATGGTAGGAAAGGTAGAAAACATGATGGACTCCTTTTTGGATGGGAATGGTCGGCCTTTGGCATGGTTTTGGGGTGATTTATTTGACAATTAGGAGATTAATTAGGCAATTAATTTCTTAATTAGTCAAGTATTATGGTTTTAAAAAGAAGGTTTTTAGGAAATACGGAATGAATATATTATTTAGCTAATTGATTAGCTAAATAATGAAATAGGAAATATATGGAATAAATTAGGTTTTAGAAATTACCTTATAGAAAGGATTTGATGAAATAGGCTTTAAGTTGTTACCTATTTTGGGCATTTTTGACTTAGTTGAGGGATAATTGTATGCTGCTCGCGTGTAGGAATCCCGGTATGCCCCAAAGGTAGTTTTGTCCTCTTTTATCAAATATCCACATGTCGCCTTGTGATTATTTTTGGCTCCACAACCATCATCTTCTGCTTCATCTTCTTGCCAATACCCGAGCAAAGGAATTGTGTCATGTTCTTGTTTCTAGAGCTTTCGGCATTGGAAAATCGAATTAGAAGCTCAACTCCATAAAAGCTTCAAGTTTTTCTAACAAACGCAGTCTCAAACGCATCTCTCATCACGTGCCACAAGACAACTAGGATGATAAAGTGGAATGGGTCGAGATGTTAGGCTAAGTTACGATAAATTTACATTGTACAAGTTAATATACAGCACAAGGCTATCCAGCACAGGGGTATCCTCAGCCTGCTCTGCCGCCTCAAGTCATGTATCAGCCTCCACCGCCACCGCCACAATCAAAATCCAACGTTGGTTGTTTGGAAGGATGGTAACAAGGTATTAAATATCGGTAATATCGGAAATATCGATAGTCCGAAAACACGGAAATATCGATGGAAATATCGGGATAATATCGATATCGATAAAAATTATATGGAAACCACGGAAATTGTAAGAAAAACTTGGAAATTTTTATTGAAACTTTGCAGGATGTTTATTTAGTCAATTATCTATTAGTTTATCACAAAAAATTGGAAGGAAATGCATTGCATGATGGATTTAACATTATTAAGTTGATTATATAGCGCGCTGACAAACATTGTGAGTGTAGAAAATATGTAGTAATTAATTAAAGAAGTTTAAACACACCATAATCATTTATATATAATGAATTAGTACAATATTTTACACTTTATACATTATCAAGTTGATTATATAGCGAGCTGACAAACATTGTGAGTGTAGAAAATATGTAGTAATTAATGAAAGAAGTTTAAACACACCATAATCATTTATATATAATGAATTAGTACATTTTTGTCTTTTCAAAAACTGTACAAGTTATAAAACTTGCCAGATACAGACTATTATTTTTGTCTTGTCAAAAATTGTACAAGCTGTAATGTAAAGGCTATAAAAGTAAACATATTTTTTGGTTCTTTTCTTACAAAATTTTTGGACTTCACGTGTTTTGGTTCTTCTCTTACAGAATATTTGGTCTTCACGTGGAGAATATTTGGTCTTCTCTTACAAAATATTTTTTTGTTTTTCTCTGACAGACATACAAAAAATCATACACACACAAATACACAAAAACACACACACACACAGACAGAAAAAACCGTACACACACACACACACACAAAACCGTGCACAAAACTGTGTGCCAAAACCGTGGTTTCATACAAAACCATGTGCTGTGTTCCACCCCCCACCCCACCCTTCCTTCTTTCTGTGGCTCTATCCCCTATACGAAGCCAAAATCAGATCCCTACTTCTCTGTTCCCTTCCCCCTCCCCCCCCCCCAAAATCCCTCTTCTTCTTTCCCCCCTCTCCGCATTCTTCCTTCCCCACGCGCCCCTCCAGATGATCCTCCCTTCCCTTCCCCCCCTATTCTTCCTTCCCCACGCCCCCCCCCCCCGATGATTCTCCCTTTCCCCCTCCAGATTCTTCTTCTCCCCTCACCCCCCCCCCCCCCGGCGGATCTTCCTCCCCCACGTTCACGTCCCCGTAATTTCCCCCTGACGTTCACGTTCGCGACCAGATCCCCCCCAACCCCAGAAACACCCTTCTGCTGATTAGGTTCTCGAAGCCCCTACCCAAAACACCAGATCCCCCCCCCCCCCACAACCCCCACAGTCCCCCATCCCCAGAAACGCCCTCCTCTGCAGATTACATTCTTGAAGCCCCTGTTCTTTCCCCCACGTCTATGGCCCTTCTCCTTCAAAATATCGCGATAATTTCGAAAATATCGATAATATCGCGATATTTTGACGAAAACCAGTTGGGTAGTAATTAAAATATCGGTACCGTGAAAAACCGATAATATTTTGTTCCTTGGATGGTAATTAGCTCTATATCTCAGTTTCTATATTACACTATGGAGTGTCTCTATGCATTCAAAAACATTATTGCTAGTAGTCTACACGGCGAGGAGGACTTTCATGAAATGGGTAAGTTAGGAGGGGCTGTCTCAAACCAATCATGCAAAGCAATATGAGATAGACAACATTTTTTAAGGATTCGTAACTTTATATGAAAAAAATGTAAATATGAATTTGGAACTATGATTTACTAACAAAAAAAAAACTTTATATCATCACTTCTTTCCAATTACTTGACAAAGTTTGGAGGAAATGTCAGCCTCTTGATCATGATCAGAGGGTTAAGTGATATTGCAAGTGCCAAGACTGTTAGGTCTCCTGTCATTACCATTACAATTTAGTAGTCTTTTTCAATATTACGATTTCTTTTTCGTTGCATAAGAAATGTCGGATTCGAATAAATCCATAATGATCAAATTTGAATAGTCTTTTAGAAGTCAAGAACAATTTTAATTGAATTTAGACATAAAATTACAAGAATGATTAAATCATCCGAATGCAGAAAAAAATATATTTTTATTTTAAAAATTCATTTGAACCCATATAACCTCACACTACACCTATACTAATTTTAATTAAACTATCAATATCCTATTTTTTTTTAACAAACTATCAATATCACTTTAAACTCATAACAATTACTTAATAGTTAATACCCTCACAAGCTTATACTTGATAGTAATTATACAAGAATAAAAGAATAATTTACTTTTAAAATTTAAATTAAATGAAAAATAATGTTATATAATATATATATTTTTTTTTTCAAACGATAGATTTTTTTTAGATTGGATATTAGATTAACCACTAACAAAATTCAAAATTTTAACGTCATTCAAGCATTCAACTCATTTTCAACACTATGATAAATAATCACTTGCGAAAAATAATGTTGTAGGAGTTCAACTAAGAAAAATAATGTTGTAGGAGTTCAACTAAAAATTTCACTTATTTCTTCACCTGTTAGTATAAAAATCTCATTGAAAAAGAAAAAGAATCTCTCATGAAAAAGAAAAAAAATGAATTCCAAAACAAAAAACGGTCAACGCCGTTTTTTTATCGCGGGTAATTGATCCAATCAGCGCACGATGCCACTTAATTAATTACAATAAAATATTTCTGGCGGGGGCGTCCTGCTGTCTCTCCCTCTCTCCTCCGTCACGGTAACGCCCCCCGGCTCCTCTCTCTCTCTCTCTCTCCCACCAATCGACAATCACTCGGGAAGGTTCGTCTTCTCATCGCCCTCCGTATTTAATTCCCCCAATTAATATCTGATCTTTCCAATTCATTGGGATTTTCAACTCCATAATCCTGGGAATTCATTGACCCAAAGCAATCGATATTCAGTACCCAATTCATAAAATTGTCAGTTCATTTCCATTCTCACATTAAAGATTGAATCTTTACGGCTTCCCTTTGTGTGATTTGAGCTCCAATGGAACTTGGGCTCGTCGCGAAGGGCTTGAATTTCTCTCGGAGAAGAAGGCGATGGCTTCTGATACTCGCAGCACTTGGTATCTCCGGCTATGGAGCTTATAGGGTTTACAATTTGCCCTCTGTGGCCAGGAAGAGGAAGAGGTTCCTGAAGCTCGTAGGAGCCCTAATTTCTATGGCCGAGATGGTCTCCGATTCGGCCGAGACGATTGGTGTTATCTCTGGGGATTTGAAGGAATTTCTGCGTTCTGATTCGGACGAAATGCCCCAAAGTTTAAAGCAGATTTCAAAAATTGCGAGGTCGGAGGAGTTCTCTGTGTCATTGAGTAGGATTACAGAGGCTATGACGGTTGGGATGATTCGAGGGTGTAAATTGGAGATGAAGAATGAGAGTGAATCGGGGAAGGGTTTGGAGAATTCTAGCTTTTCCGATAGGGTTTTCGAGAAGGTTTTCTCTACGGCTGGAACCGGGTTCGTTTCGGTTGTGGTTGGAAGCTTTGCTAAGAATTTGGTTATGGGATTTTACTCTGATGAGCAATCGGGTGAGAATTCGAGTGTGTCGAAATCAAGTTCATCAGATGTGCCTGGATGGGTTAATGTTGTTTGCAGTGATAGAAGCAAGGAGCTCATAGCGAATTGCATTCAGGTTTTCGTAAGCACTGCGGTTGCGGTTTACCTTGACAAAACGAAAGATATCAACGTTTATGAAGAAATGTTTGATGGGTTGACCAATCCCAAGCATCAGAACAGAGTGAGGGATGTTCTGGTTTCTGTTTGCAATGGTGCTGTGGAAACAGTTGTGAGAACATCTCACCAAGTTTTGACAAGTTCCAGTTCGAGTTCAAGCTCGAATTCACATGTGTGTTCAATTGTTGATCAGAGTGAAGGTCCAAGGGGAACTATGGATGAGTGCTTGCATCGAGAGGTATCTCCAAAGCAGCTGAAGGAGGGAAGTTCGTTTGATGATATTCAGAGTAGTGGATGGGTTAGGAAGGTTTCATCTACATTGGCAGTTCCGAGCAATAGGAAGTTTGTTTTTGATGTGACGGGGAGGGTGACGTTCGAGACAGTACGATCTCTCGTTGAGTTTATGTTGTGGATGCTATTAGATGGTTTGAAAAGAAGCCTTAGTGCACTTCATGGGGAGGTTGCAGACAGGGGATTGCAAGTCATCAGATACTTCAGTGGAAAGTCTTCGGTTATAGTTACTGTATGTCTTGCTTTGCATTTGTATGTCTTGGGTGGTACAAGAGTTCTCTTGACTGCTTAATTTGATGGGTTTATCCCTCCCTTGTAAGACGCTCCTATCAGTAAGATATGACTCCCTTTGAGGAAGGTTATGTATGTATATCTTTGTCACTTAATTGAAAAGGAAAAAAAAGGGGTTCATGATTCATGATGATGCATGCTTTAAATCAGGAAATTTTATTCCTTTTTTGTTTTTTTAAATTTTAATTTTGGAATCCTTGAGTGATTGCCTCTATACATATCTGAATGTTGGTGGGATCTAAGGGTTTAGAAAATCCCTACTTTCGATTTGGAGGAATCATTGTTTATGTTCTTGAAGTTAAATATAGACGTTAATGATTCTGCTGTGTAAACGTTCATGATATGTACCGCGTTCTTAATTTGCCAGATTCTGATTTTGGTATCATCTTTCTGTAAAACTATTTTTGAAGCATTAGGTAGGGTGATGAGCAGATTCTGGTTTACATCTGACTGGTTTGGTTCATGTTGGTTAATTGTAGACTGTCTGCGTTGTTCTCCAAGAGCGGAGGCAACTTTTGAAGTAGGTCACGATAAGATGCTTATTCAGCTGAGGTAATCCGTTCTTTTGTATTCTGGTTAGACTTTCTATTCGTTTCAACATTTTAAGAAATCCAGGGGCCGGGTGGATTTGATCTTTCTCCATTTCTCGTGTGTCCAATGAATGTTTCTGTTGTAACCATCAGTTGCGTTTTGTTAATACTACTCATAGAATTGCACTGTAGCGTCCAATGAATAATGTTTCTGTGGTTGAGTTTTGTTCATCTGTTTAAATCTGGAAATTTAGAGAGTCGGTAATCCAAAGCATCCCATGTATGCTTGTTGTTGAACTAACTGATGATACAGGAACTGAGACTGCTCGCTGATTATGTCCGACTTGTTGATACTTGAGAATTCATTTGGAGCTATAACTGCACCTAATTTAGCATCTCAGGAAATAGAACGATCCATGACGACTACCTCGTAGGACGGGAGCTGATTAGTCTGCGGGGAA
The DNA here is from genome assembly GCA_024362995.1 of Heteromeles arbutifolia. NCBI lineage: Eukaryota > Viridiplantae > Streptophyta > Magnoliopsida > Rosales > Rosaceae > Heteromeles > Heteromeles arbutifolia. Next base: position 5,780,416 of record JANCRC010000013.1, on the reverse strand, counting down.
AAGGATTTATAAGAAGTGGATGAAAGAAGCATTGATCTTTTTCTGCTGCAGAAAGAACGTAGTTGTTGGAAACCTGTGATGATTCTTTGCCCTTAGGGGTAGCTGAGACCTTTTATAATGCACGTCTGAAATGTCATTTTTCATTTGATACATGGATCACAGTGCCCCTTTCAGGTGCCCCTTTCAAATGAGTCGTAGTTGTATACAACTGATGACACTCGAGACTCTATCTAGATGCTGAATGAGGGGATTGCAGATCGATTACGGGCTTATCATCTTTGTGAGGTCAGACCAGATGCATGCACGTACAAGCTGGAATTCTGATGTCAACTGGTGGTGGTTGTATTTTTTGTATTTTTTAATTTTTTTGATGGGAACGATAGTGAGTTTCATTACTAAGAATAACCAAATACAAAAGGTGTCAGATGGGTACAATTTTTCCAATGATCAATTTCTTGATTTGAAGATCGTTCGCACAAGATGCAAAGATTTTAAATCCCTATACAGCTACCACAATAAACCAACACAAACAGGAGTCCCGTGTAAAATTGTCACAAAGACGGTAGGCACGACAATCCTAACACTGGTGCCCTGACATAAAGCTATCAATAACGAAGCCACATAAATCGCATAAGCGACACAATCAGATCACAAGAGCAACACAAAATCTAATAATCTAACCCGCTCAAAGCGCTACAAAACAAATACTTATAACTTAACTAAAGCCGATGACTTGTCCACACGGAAGACATGAGTACAAACGTTGCAGGAGGCGTGGGTTGCAGGACCGCGTGGGTGTGTGGGTAGCAAGGACAACAGAGGTTGTAGATCCCACGACACGACAGAGCCACCGTGGACATCGCCGTCCCCGCCAACGGGTGGTGGTAGTTAAAAATGCATTCCTTAATCTAAAATATTCCGAGGATGACACATTAATTCTTAATTCAACTCCATTTGGGGTTTGGCCAGCCGTGTTTGACACTCTGCTAATATTGTGTTTCAAAATTTTAATTACCACAACGTAATCATGTGCTATGAATATGGTGGTTTTAGTAGTTGCTTTTGTTGACCATAGTTGACCAAAGATATCGAATAGGCGAGTAATTTCGAGAGAGAGTTTTCTGCACTCAAAAACCCATGTAGCCTCTCTGTACTTTTAATTTTTTTGAGCATGTCTTGGGACTCGGTACTTGAAACTTGATTTGATTGGGTGTGACTGTTGACATGCTCAATAAAATCAAAGGCACAGAGAGGCCACATGAGTTTTTGGATGCTGAAGAATTGGACTCAGCAATTTCTGCACTTATTTTCGTTATGGTTACATTCTTTTCTTTTCTTTCACATTGAATTGAATTGAATTGAATAAAGGCTTTTATCCAAACTGATTCATAAGATTTGTATAACTCATCATTTTGGTTCTTAAGATTTGAAATTAATAGATGTTGTTCTTGAGATTGTCCACCATCAATCATTTTAGTCATTCCACATAAAATTATGTTAAATAAGAAAAAAAAATAACAAAAATATCCTCATTTTAATAAATAATAGGCAAAAATGAGTTGACAAAAATTGACGGAGTTTTGGCATTTATTCTTATTTAATGAAGATTTTTCACAGAATGAGTCAATGACCAAAATGATTGATGGTGGACAAACTCAAGACTAATTGTATCGATTTCAAATCTCATGAGCCAAAGTAAGGAGTTATGTAAGTTGCAGGAATCATTTTGACCAAAAAGTCTAGAATAAATTATAAAAAAAAAAATTAATGGATAGAACCACTGCCCTTAATGATATCCTATGGACTGTAGATTCGTCAAGCTGCTTTGGTTTGTGGGTTTAAGCATTTTCCATCTATATCCTTTACAAATGAGGACAAGAAATAATTTCTTTTATTAAAGATAGATGGACTGTTATTAGCAAAAGAGTATGATTCTCTCCCCTCTTTTTTTCATTACCCTTCCTTTCTATTTTATTTGAACGGTCATGGTTAAACCACATCAACATCTTATATTAATTTTATATAAAAAGAAAAAGATAAAATAAAGAACGTGAGAGGAGGCAAGAGAAGGAGATGGAAGAGAAGGAGATGGAAAAGAATGGAAAGAAGAGGAAAGAGAATCCTACCTCATTCGCAAAATAGTCATCATGTACTTTTTTTTATAATTAATTTTTTTAATTAGAAAAATTGCAGAATGATTTCTTAGATGTCACTCCAACAACATATAACTTCCAACGGAAAACATGGAAAAGATAAGAAACCCTGCCCCAAAGTCCACACTACCTGACTTTGAGTTTAAATTCATACCAGAAGCTCATGACTCATCGTTTTTACTTTTACCATCAAAATGGCAACCAATTTCTTGTTGCCAAACACATAACCTGGTTTTTTTTTTTTTTATTATTGTTGACAATAGCGTGACGGTAAAGTCATCATACTCCCACATATAGTGACTTACCCTCTCAAAGCGATTAGCAGAAACTTTAACGCTCGTTTGCCCTTCCGACGCGTCATCCAAATTTGATTAAAAAAATTTGAAGGCACAACGAGGAGGACAAGCCAAACTCTACGAAAGACACAAAATATTATATAGACAAACTAATTAATCCTAATTAAATCCATTATCTTTCTTGGCAAACAAAGATTGAGTTTATGAAATTTGGGAAATCTGCAGATAAGATTGCTATTATTTAATATGAACATATGGATGCTTTATTATTGCATGGCTTTTCACCCAAAAAAAAAAAAAAGAAGAAAGAGGTATAATTTTAATTGGTTACACGAGTTCAAGGCTTGTGCTTCTGGGTGTATATATAATCCACATGAGCCGCCAGCGTCCTCCTCATCAGGCACTCCTCCTTCTCTACTCCTTCGCAGCTCCCGCCTTCCTCCGCCGCAGCGATCTTTGCTTCTATGTCCTGCTGCACATATTTATTCAACAAATTACAACATAAACAAAACAAAAAGTTAAGATGACAAATATTTAATGAAAGAAAAGTGACATTTCAGTTTTTAATTTTTACTTGCCAGTTTTAAAAAAAAAACCTGAAGATTAAAAACTAAAATAAAACAAAATTTGAAAACTCACAAAAACAACTTTCATTTTTCAGTTCTTTGAACAAAAAATGCGAAAACGAAATGGTTATTCGACGACCGTAAAACAAAACAATTAAAACAACTTACTTGGTGTTGGGTTTTGAGAGTGTTGTTCGTGAAAGCAGCAGGGACTGGACGAGCAGCGAAGGTTGTGAGTTGAAAGTTGAGGAAGAGAGCTACGGTGAAGAAGGTGATAATATGCTTCGCCATTTCTTCTTCTTTCTTTTTTTTGTTCTGAAAGAAACTAAAGTGGAGAATTTAGAGTGGGGTTTTTGTTTGGTCGTTTGCATGCCCAATTGGATACTTACTCGTTGACAGCATTTGACTTGAGCAGGTGCATCGGCTTTTGGGAAGATAGACTTATACTGTAATGCCAGGGAGACTATTAATCTACATTGTCTTGTATTTGTTTATTATATAAGTCGAGCAAAATGTAGTCCTTAATTTCTAGACGTTTCGTCAATTTTGTTTATTTGTTTTTCGTTTAATAAAATAATGTTCACAGGTTGTTTTTCGTCTTTGATGTTCAACTTACAGAGTAGTAACAACCTCTAATTAAGGATTTGATACATATTTCCTAAAGGTTATATTTTTGCATAATGTGCTTGGTTCTATTGTGTTTTATAGATACCTTTGCTTTGTTTTTCACTCAACTGCCAAAGTTCAATTCCTTCATACAAGTTTTCTTATCTTCAATTCCTTCTAGAATATATACTTGGCAATGTAATTTAACATTTCCTCCATTTGCCAGGTTCTTCTTCTGGAAGATTTGTTTGGGTTTAAAATCACATTATTTTTAGAGGTATGTAATCACCAAATCCCGCCTTTTTTCCTTCTATTGCACACATTTGTTGGCAAAGCCATTTTCAAACTTTAGTTATAATTTGGTCTCTATGGATGCAAATTTTCATCTTCTTCTTCTTGGACAAAATTGCACCTACAAAACAATTAACACCTTAGGTCAAGGCCAAAAGCTTCACGGGCCCACGATGAATGGGGAGGGCTTTGGCCGAAGAACCTCTGATGCTAAAGTTAGAATTTAGAGAGAAAAGTGTTTAGAGAGTTTTTGGGAGTTTTGTAAGAGTGTTGAACTTAGCTTTTTAGAGAAAATGGAGTCCTATTTATAGAGCATGGCCTGCCCTCTTTGGGAGAGAGAGTGGCCAGCCTTTGGGTGTTTTTTGGGGTGTAATGGGTGATTAATTTGGCAATTAATGGATTAATTAGGTAATAAATCCATTAATTGGCCAATTACCTCAATTTATGTGGAATATTTTGAAGGTTATGGAGTAAATACTTGTAGGGAATATAAGATGAGGATGGATGAAATAACTTTGAAATTGTTACCTTTTTTGGGCACTTTTGGTTTGATTGAAGGATGGTTGTCCACTGCTCGCGCGTAGGAAACCCGGTGTGCCTCGGGGGTAACTTTGTCATTTTTACCCAAAAATCCATGTGTCGCCTCTTGAATATTTTTTGCTCCATAAATGCCCCAACACCTGTTGGGCTGCTCGCAGAAAAGGGCAACAGGTGTAGAGATTTTCTTGCTTTAGGAATCTTTGGATTATTTCCTATTTTGATGTAGATTCCCTCTTTAATATGAAATTAGATCCTTCTAGGAAAGGGAAATAAATTCCTCTCAAAGCCTATTTAAGTCCACCTTAAGTGGGTTGTTAAATCAACTTCAGAGAATGATTTATTCTACCCTACAAGAGAGAGAAAGCTTAGAGGATATTTGTTCCCCCTTCTTTAGCAATCTTCTACATCTTGCATGTGCAAAGGATCGTCTTTCATTGCTTACTTCGTCTTCTCTGCGCCACACCGATGTAAGAAAAATTCAATTTTCTTTGTCTTCTTCTTGGATAGTGTTGTCGCAGGGCAGCCGTCGGGGTGGTGCGGCACATCGGCTGGCAGGGGCCAAGAGTCGGCTTGGCATGGGCCGAGGAGGTGTTGTGGCAGGGACCACTGCTTTAGGCTACTCAGCTTGATTGAAGCCAAGGATTGGCTCGGCATAGGGCGAGGAAGTGGCATGGCATGAGCTACGGTTTGGGCTGCCACGTCTAAGCTGCCTGCCGAAAATGAGGAAACTGCTTGAGTTTGATTTCTCAGCTGCCGTAGATGGAGCAGTCAAAGATGGAATTGCCAAGATCGGAGCTGCGAAAGATGAAATGTTGGATGAGCGAACTGTTTAGTGCAAAAGTGGCTGCCCCCTGACCATTTGCTTCCTAGTTGATCTTCAAGCATTCGATCTTTTGAGCCATATGGCCTTCTCGCACTGGAGAGCTTACCCAGATAGGATTTGGGAATTTAGTTTACCCTCTCGCACTGAAGAGCAATTGGTTTACCCTCTCACACTGGAGAGCAATTAGTTTACCCTCTCGCACTAGAGAGCAGACCCATATGGGTGTCGGGGAATTGGTTTACCCTCTCACATTGGAGAGCAATTAGTTTATCCTCTCGCGCTAGAGAGCAGACCCATATGGGTGTCAGGGAATTGGTTTACCCTCCCACACTGGAAAACAATTAGTTTATCATCTCGCACTGGAGAGCTTACCCATATGGGTGTCGGGGAATTGGTTTACCCTCTTGCACTGGAGAGCAATTAGTTTATCCTCTCGCACTAAAGAACTTACCCATATGGGTGTCGGGGAATTGGTTTACCCTCTCACACTAGAGAGCAATTAGTTTATCCTCTCGTACTGGAGAGCAAACCCATATGGGTGTCGAGGAATTAGTTTATCATCTCGCACTGGAGAGTAATTAGTTTATCCTCTCGCACTGGAGAGTAATTAGTTTATCCTCTCGCACTGAAGAGTAATTAGTTTATCCTCTCGCACTGGAAAGCAAACCCATATGGGTGTCGGGGAATCGGTTTACCCTCTCACATTGGAGAGCAATTAGTTTACCCTCTCGCACTGGAGAGCATGGAAGTTGTTGTCGTGAGTGCAGCTGAGGAAAACTAGACTATTGGGACAACCGAAATAATCCTTAGCCGGCGAGATCATGTTTGGTGATCTGCTTGAGACTTCGAATTGCTTGTGGACCTCGCGTAAAGGTGTAAGCACAGTGAGCTGCTCCCAGAATTATTGTGCCATTATTAGGTGTTTCATCGTGTGCTCTTTTGAGGCTTAGTTGGCACAAGCCACAAGGCAAGATCGGCATGGCTGGGAGCCATGGTGCAAGATTAGCACAGTTATGAGCCATAGTGATAGATCAATGGCTGCTGGGAGCAGTGGAGTAGGTAGGTACGGTTGTGAAAGCAGAGTTGGGGCTAGCTTGGGCCAAGTTGTGTGCAACAAGAGGAATTGTTTGGAGTGTTGAGAACAAGACCTGCCCCCGGTTCTTGTTAGTTGGGCTAATGTGTCCTTCTGGTACTCGTATGCCTCTGGCGCATCATTAGGCTGAGCTGCTGCGTTTGTCGGAACAGATGTAGTCTTTATATCCAACAATCTATGTAGGGTAGTCCCGTCTGCTCGATCTTGTCATTGAAAGATGACTCGTTTATGTTGGTCATGTCTCATTAGAGCGCATTGTCAATAGCTTTGTTGCGCGGGAAATCGCGCAATCGTTCGGTCAGGAACCTTTCTACTTCTTCCTGAATTTACCTTTGTTGGGGGTGGCAGAGCTCTCGGCTGCCCTCGGTCATGACCTGCTGGTCTAGGCTGCTCTTCCATATGTTCAGCTCGTCTATGCCGCAGCTGCGGTGGGTGTGATATGTTCCTAGCAGGCGAGCGGGTAACTCGCAGGCTGTTGGTTGAACTCGAGCCAGATTGAGTGACTGCTTCTCTCCGTCCGCTGTGCTGCCTATTCCGATGTAAGGTAGATGATGCTCATTGAGCGCCTTACCGAGAATGAACACTTCGCTTGGAAAGTTGCTCATGTTGATTATCAGAGTGTAGCCCCAACCGTGAGTGTATGTTTGTCTGTGGGCCTAACTGAAAGTGCACGCTCATCCACGAGCTAAGACGGGAGTATACAATATCTCGGGGGCCCAGTCATGAGTGTACTCCGTTAGAACGCTCGGTTCGTGACTGGTCAAATGGCTGTTTGCCGAGACGCTGATGGAAAGGTTCGTCTGCCCTTGTCTTACTTCAGGACACCTCGTCCAAGGCACGTTAGATCTCAGTGCGTTGCAAGAGTTGATTCACCAAGGTTGTCTGTTGTGCAAGGGTGCTCGTCAACTATATGACTTTTCGAGATAAGTGTTGTTCGCCATTTGGATTGGAAGAGCTTGGAAGGAATGTGCCTCATTGAGCAATGGAAGTGTGGTAGGCTCCGGGAGCGAGATTTGAATTGGGAAATGTCAAATCCTCGGAGAAACGTGGTGAAAATGCCCCCAGCTCTATGGTTGGTCTGGATGGTTGAGATAGTCTTGGGCCTATTTGGGATGTTTGGAAGGCCACGGGAGCAGGCTGGGCCGCAAATGTGGGCTGCTCGGCGAGAGCAGGCTGGGCTACTAGGCAGTCTGGGCCGCGAGAGTGAGCTGCTCAGTGAGAGTGGGCTGCTCAGCGATAGCAGGCTGAGCCACGGGAGCAAGCTGGGCCGCGAGAGTGGGCTGCTCGGCGAGAGCAGGCTGGGCCACGAGAGTGGGCTACTCGGTGGGAGCAGGCTGGGCCACGAGAGTGGGCTGCTCGGCGAGAGTAGGCTGTTCGACAGGAGCAGGCTAGGCCAGGAGAGTGGGCTACTTGACGTGTGATACATGCGGGTGCGAGGTTTAGGCTCGGCTTGGCAATGCATTGGGATCGCGTTGGGCGTGGAGTGACATGGCTTGGGTCGTGGCCGTAAGCCTTGGATGGCACGGCTTGGGCTTGCTTTGGTGGCACGGCTCGGGCCGTGGTAGTGGTTTCATGGACCTCGCCGCGGGTGGTTGCCATGGTGGAGCCTCGTATTTGTGATGCCACTCTACTTATCATCACATTTAGCCTCGTGAATAGCCGCGGTCCCATCTCTTGAATATGGGAATTTTCACTTGTTGAATTTTCTAAATTTCTAGCCATTGTACTTCTCTTTTACGTTTTATCAAGAAGTTTTGCAAATAAAAAAATTCTAAAAATAAGAACGTACGAAAAATCTACAAATGGACAAGAAAATAGAAAACCTTGGATGCGAGAGTCTTCTACGAGTGTGTGACTCAACTCTCAATGAAAGCACCAATTTGTGGATGCAAATTTTTGCCTTTTTCTTCTTGGACAAAATTGCACCTACAAAACAATTAACACCTTAGGTCAAGGCCAAAAGCTTCACGCGCCCATGATGAATGGGGGGGCTTTGGCCGAAGAACCTCTGATGCCAAAGTTAGAATTTAGAGAGAAAAGTGTTTAGAGAGTTTTTGGGAGTTTTGCAAGAGTGTTGAACTTAGCTTTTTAGAAAAAATGGAGTCCTATTTATAGAGCATGGCCTGCCCTCTTTGGGAGAGAGAGTGGCCGGCCTTTGGGTGTTTTTTGGGGTGTAATGGGTGATTAATTTGGCAATTAATGGATTAATTAGGTAATAAATCCATTAATTGGCCAATAAACTCAATTTATATGGAATATTTTGAAGGTTATGGAGTAAATACCTTGTAGGGAATATAAGATGAGGATGGATGAAATAACTTTGAAATTGTTACATTTTTGGGGCACTTTTGGTTTGATTGAAGGATGGTTGTCCACTGCTCGCGCATAGGAAATCCGGTGTGCCTCAGGGGTAACTTTGTCATTTTTACCTAAAAATTCACGTGTCGCCTCTTGAATATTTTTGGCTCCACAGTCTCTATACCTACACAATGATTCAATGTGGTACGCACTCTCAAGCCGATTATAATTTCAGTCTTCTACTGGTGCTTTTGTTTTTTCTGTTACAAATTCTTTGATGCTGTGTTGTTTTTGGTAATTCGAAGCAATATCATACGGTATACTACAAGTTTCATGATTCGTGGAAATTGAATCTTATATGTTTGGTGAATAAACACGATGTAAGAATTGTTCTTCGTCGACAGACAATGTGTAACTTGATACTTTTATTACAGTAGTATTGATTCATTTCCCTTGCGATATGTGTGAAAATAAATATGATTCCTAAGCTAAGCAAGAATTTAATGATACAGTATAAGCTTCAGATCATTCATTTTCTGTGGCGTCAGTGCCTTTCTTGGTTGCAGGCCATGTAGGATAGGAAGGGTGCGAATCAGTGAATCTTGCACTCAAAGCAAAACCACAAGAAGCCCAAAGGTTAGTAAGATCAGTAAGGAAATGCAGCTATTGGTCTTGTATTTACATCTATGCTAACTAGGAATAAAATTTGAATATTTAAACAGTTTATTCTTTGTTTTTACAGGAAATGCAACTGGTTACTTGTTGGCAGCAACGTGCGTGCTGATTTGGGTCTAGATACTAGTTGTTTTTCTGATAAAATGTCTACTAATTTGTTGCCCTGTTGTAGACGTCGTGTTTGATGATAACTAGAATGTAAAACTTGTTGTTTTGTGAAATACAATGTCTTAATGTCTTTGACTATATTTTTGTCCCTAAAACTGCACACAAAGATGGAATGGCATGTGTGAATGATAGAATGGAAGATACCAATCTTTATATGAAGTAGTGGACTTTCAATTACCGTCGTTAGTTTCTAGTTGTTAGTGTTTGTTTTTTAGTCATAGATGCAATTGTGACTAAAAGAGTTTTAATTAAGAAGGCTGATGAGACTAAAATTACTATAAGATATTCAGTCATGAAGAGTGGTTGCGACTAAATAATTACTAGTCATTATAAGGGTTGACACAAAAGATAGATACGTTGTAACTAAAAGAATGTTGTGACTAGAAGTTGACCTGATTTAATTTTCTAGTAACAAGGTGTGTTGTGACTAATACATGTTTAATCAGCCAATGTGTGTTTTTGGTGATGACTAAGTCAATTAGGCACGGGGTTTTTGGTAATGACCAATTTTTGAGTTATAAGGTGATTCGAACTTGAGAGTTTATAATGTTAATGATTGAATAATCAAGTGATAATGCCTTGTGATCACGTAGAAAGTACAGTGTCGGTGGGATTCTTCCCAAACTAGGGACTTGGCTAGAGGAACAAAACACAAGGAAGTCCCTTCCACAACTCTAAATTTGGATATGCAGACTGCAGAAAATATGTCAAAATTCTCACGATCTTTCTGAAGCTCCTGAAAGCAAGAAACTTACAACCAAGAATCTTCCAAAAAAAGGCCTTGTGTTGAAAGTATCCACACACTCTTGTGTACTCCATACACATCTTGTTAATTTATGTCCTTTAATATTTTACAATTCTTTCTATTCAACGATAAAAATTTGAAAGAAATGTGTGAAAGATAAAAAATTGAAAAAAATGCGCGAAAGATAAAAATATATGTATGGATGTTACCATTTGTATTGAAATTGTCATCAACTGATCATGACAGATTTGCCATTCTGATTTCTGATCAATCAGAAGAGTGGGGATATTTCAGCATGACATCTATATTTGGTCACTTCCTCGAACCATAAAACCGAGATATTTACATGTACTTTGGGAATGATTGGTTAGGAAAATTTTGGTCACATCACTTAACAAACAACATTGCAGTGTAAAGAATGGGCTTAAATTCCAAAAACTGTATGAAATGAAACTTTCAGGGTTGCTAAAATTGGGCCTTCATAGAGGAAGAGAAGTGAATTGTATAAAGAGAATAAATGTATTTAATTACTTTTTATGCATGTATTTATTTACTTGTTATGCTTCCATTACCACTCCTAAAACCTTCAACTCGAGAAAACCTACCATGTTACTAGTTGTATACGATTACACATGTTTATCTTGTTTATTATAATAATTCTGTATTGAAAGAGATAGATACATAATTGTATACAATCGGTGACATTCAAGAATATTTTTGTTGGACTTGACTAAACTATTTAATGATAAGTGCTCAAACAGATAAACACATTATTATATAGAAATGATGACATCAAAAATCTATCTTTGGACTATGCTAGACTGTTTAGTGGCACCTATTCATGCACACATACATCAATTTCTAATCTTACTTGCAGATAGTACTTTACCGCAGTGGGGAAAAAACAATAATACGTATGCACCCTACGATGCCACCAATATATATCTCTCTTCCCCATAATATTTAATAATTTAACTCGCTAATGCTATAACTTGTAAAAAAAATCTAGTTATTATTATTTGTTCAATCATGAGCAAGTAAGAAATCTTCTAATTGCTGGAGCAATTCTATTGTGCAAAGCAATTTCACCATGCATTTGTTTGGTCTATCAAGGAAACATTTTCAATCAATGACCCTCTCTCTCTCTCTCCAGCATGCGCGCGCATGCACAGCAGCACATACGTACCCAACTCATACCTCGAAAGTTAACTTTTTTTAGGGTTTGTCTTATAAGAAAATAAATCTTGCTATATTAAAGAAATGTCTTTGGTCGATCTCTTTCTAGCTAGCTCAGTAATGGATATGATGAAACGCACTCAAGTCTCATCATTATCGTCCTCCGGTCTTTAATATATTCTCAGCCTCCTCCTTAATTCCTATCCTGTATATATATCAAGCATATTCATTATTATTTTATTCTAAATATGCTTTGCTTTTCCTATGATGTTCTCTTGAGTATAGTTACTATATAAATAAATGCTCGGAAAATTTCTAAAGCAGACTTGGGCATGGTAGGTAAACTAGCTAGAGTGGTGTGAGAACTTAATCTTTGATAACGTTTTACTGAACTAACGTAACACACACTGCAGACACGCACACTAGGTCAAGTAATTTTTTCTCTCTTAAATAGTTCTTTAAATCGAATGATGTCATTCATAAAAGGTCGTCAACAATATATTCTCATTAATTATTAGCAATTAGCTTGTAAGTAACCAATACTAGTGTTGGTTAACTTACTAATGAAGGAAGATCACATCCTATGCTTTGGTATGATTATTCATGGATTAAGTGATTAACCATAATTGATGTTTTCGTCTTAAGTCTGTAATTTTTACTTTATTTATTTTTTATGGTATGTTTGCAGTAGTCGTAGACGGCCAACAGGCCAGAAAAAGACAGTAACGCGAATCAAAATAGCAAACGTCACATGATTAAACTATTTAATCTAAAGTTCGATAAAAAAAATCTATTTAATCTAAAGTAGTACAAATTCGTAATTCTGTAACTTTGAAAGGGCATATGTTGGAATTTAGCTTATAATCATTCACAAGCCTAATAAAGGTCCCTTAAGAAAATGCTTAAAGCCTAGCTTTCTCAACATATCTCTCACAATGTGGCTAGCTACCAAAACTTAATTCAACCTTCAACTCCATGGCCACCACTTGCTCCAGCTTCTTCAGTTTCCGGTCAAGTAGTTCTTCCAGCGAGCCCAAGGTCCGGTCATCGTCGAGCCAAGGCTCATCACACGGGTGTGGTAAGGTTGATGGGGTAGGTATGTGGTTCATTCACAGTGTCAGTTCTGCTTTCTTCGCATCCTTGGAGAGGTGCTCTTGCATCCGTATCGTCACTCAAGAAGACGGCGATGACTGTAACGACTTGCCGTTGATTTTTAACGACGGGAATTTCCGGCATGATGTTGCTGATCACTCCACCACCAGGAGAAGAACAGGCAAAGGAAAGAAGGGTACGTACTAGTACTACTGGACCAGCACCATGTTGACCGATTGAGGACTAAGTTATCTCATCAATTATATATGTAACAAGCAGATCAAATGTTCTCTATCTCTATCTCCTCTCTTTTGGTAAGTGAAATCAAATGTGGTGTCTTTGATTTACAGTTGTGAAAGTTTGCTGGTTATGGTTTTGGGATTAAAGACTGGAAATTAATGGTGCTAATCATATTTTAATTATTTACTGGTTTTGAATTATGTGATGAATATCTGCATATATGTGATCAAATTTTGGACTGTTAATCTTATACAAATTATTAATTTAGTCGTGGAATATGCTCTTTTCTGTTCACCTAGCCTGCTGCTGCCAAGGTTCAATCAAGCCTGCAGGAACCTTGAAATTGTCGTTTTAATTTACTTTAAATGAATTTAAGGATTTCCTAATTATTATTAAAATTCATGGCAGAAAGAAATGTAGAAGAAAGCAAAGCCACTTTAAGCGATTTTTAATCCATGATTTTGAATATGTTGTCATTTCATATATAATCATGTTGTTTGATTGCCCCTAGTTTTTCTTTTTTTACTTTTTTTTTCCCTTTTTCCCCTTGAGCATGTACAATATATCAAGACCAAGGAATCCAAAGCATGGGAGATTTATAACTATCTATAGTTCTACATGTTTTGGAGTATCTTATATTAGAGTCTTTAGTCGTTAAATTTTTTGTCAATAATGTATCCAATAATTAATAATTAACTGCAAAAAATTGTGATTTATTTGAAATTCGAACATAGTAAAAATTTTCACAGAATGGTAACAACTAACAAGATAAGTTGTCTATTAAATCACAAAAGCTTAACAAGAGCAGTACACCTAAGAAGAGTTGCTCCACCTTAGTTCTTCCAATAGCTACCTAAAAAATGCCTATATACCTTGAACAAGTTTAATGCAGTAGTAAACAAAGAATATTAAGCAAAGACAATGACCCAATTTCTTTTTTATGGTGAAGGGTCACGTCTAACAACATCATTATAGTGTCGCTAATTGTTTTCTTTAAGTGCCAAGTTGATCATCTCAATCCATTATACTCTTCTTTTTTGGTGCCACTATCTAAGCATTAGAGCTAAAAAGGGTATTTTTCATGTCTGTGCGGCTTACGTCTACGATTGTGGGGATTCTTGGGTGTCACGAATTGTAAATTTTTCGTATAACTATCAAATTTATTTATTTGATCCAAATATATTCATATCCCAAACAGAGACCAAGCCACTAAATTAATAGGTTTATTTTTAGCTATGACACATGTATTCTTCACCAAATTTCACTTTATTCTCTACGCTCTATATTGTCTCACTTTACCACTTGAGGTCCTGAACTCTTCATTCGCGTACCACTTTATGCCCTACACACTATATCATCTCACTTTAACACATGTATTCTTCCTTAATTTCCCACTTTACCCTATTTTATCAAATAAGTTAAGAGAGTCATTAATTGTTTTGACGTGGCATGGACAATTTAGTCTTTTCAACTACGTTGGTTGTATGGCTTGTAACATGTCATGTTAGTGGACCCATGGGTTAAACTCAAACTATGAGAGGTGGGTTAAACTTAAACTATGGTTTGATTTATCCAGATCAAGAGAAAAATGTAAGAAAAAAGGTTGATATACAAGAGAAGCTTGAATTTCAAGATTCGCGAATCAATTTCAATGTTTTCGAATTCTTTTGCAAAGATTCTTAGGGAGAATATGTACCTCTATTGTTCTCATCTTCTTTATTTTTTTTAATCTGGAGAAATCAAACTCTAGTTTGAGTTAACCCATACAATCATGGGTCTTACTAACATAGTTAAAATGACTAAATTGTTCATACGACGTTAGCACAATGAACGACTCTTTTAAACTTAATTGACAAAATAAGGTAAAGTGAGATATATTAAGATGAGACAATATAATATAAGAGGTAAAATGAGATACAAAGGAAAAGTGCAAGTGATAAAGCGAGTCGATATAGAGTCTGAAATCAGACAAATTCTAAGGTTTGATGAGCTGAAAAGGTGGTTCTACGACAACACATAAGCTGAGCCCACGTATCTAAAAAAAGATCTTAGTGTGTGAGAGAAGGGTCACATCCAACTGGTTGTACAGAAGAACATGTCTTCGAATTGAGAGGACTCATAATTAGGTTTTAGGCCATAACATTATGATATTTTTCTTTCGATGGAAAAAATTATGTATTTAAGTACGAAGAATAATCTATGGCTTTAATAACAAGAAAACTATGGATAGTTGAGACTGGTTTTATGCCACTAAGAGCATATTTAACGCACGATTTTAAGTCTAAGCTAGACGAAGATGTAGCCCTAGATTGCAAAGAAAAGCTTTCTAGCGCGTCCAATCGGCCATGCCCGTTGGAGTTGTGAAGCCAAACAAGACATGGCTCTGGCTCAAGACTCTTTAATAGGGATGACAATTCTAACCGTTAAACTCGATAACCGTGGATAATCATCCAAATGGATTGGATTTAGATATGAAAATTCGGGTATGGTTTGGATATGGGGAAAAACCGTTTATATTATTCGGTTATGGTTTTGGATATGGTTATAGAGGTCCCCAAACCGTATCCATAACCGAATCCAATCCGATTAGTAAATAATATAATTTATATATAATATAATAGTATAATATATATATATATATATATATATATATATATATATATATATAGACATTTGTATATCTATTATTCACCAAACCATTACCTTGAGAATACAAAAGTTGCATTTTGTAGGAAAGTAAAGTTTTGAATCAAAATCAATGCGAACTCAATTGTGCTTATAGGACATAACAAAGACAAGCCAACATCATCAGTGTTTTAATTTTTATATTCAACAAGATCCATTCATTGGATCATTTTATACATCAAATGTTTAATGATGAAATTGATATCTACTAACTTATAATTTCTCAACTGAACGAATATATTTTTTGTATTGACGAAGATGGATATACCCGTTAACTGATGGGGAATCCGTTACCCGGTAGGTATGGTTATGGATAATACCCGATGGTTAATTTGCGGTTATGGATATGGTTATTTTTCGTGGTTATAAGGATGGATATAGCATTTCCGTCCCCAAACCGAACCGTTGCCATCCCTACTCTTTAAGGAGTTTGGGACAAAAATAGTAGCCAATGAAAATCATCCACCTAACACATTTTAGCTCTAGCCTATCTCACCATTAGAAGGCTTAACTTCATGCATTGTCAGTTTGGGGGACTAGATATGTCTTTTCCCCCATGGACCTTGACCTTACCATTGGAAAAGGATCCTCGCCGGATCCCTTTCCTAGGGATTCCGTGATCTCACCCGTTCATCGTATATTGTGCGGTTAGTGAATAGTACATAAAGAAAAATGACCACACGATATACGATGAACGGATGAAATCACGAGATCCATCTTTTCCCCTTACCATTAGCCATGTTCTACACCCTTCAAAAAAAGTCTGCACTGGATTCGAATTTTCTGGCCCAAAGTTAATCAGTCCAATTCATAACAAGCGGGCCCAAAAAGATTGTAGGAAAAAACTGTAAAAAAGATAATCGCCGTTGCCGGGGATCGAACCCGGGTCACCCGCGTGACAGGCGGGAATACTTACCACTATACTACAACGACCTTTGATGCTAGTATTCCACGTAAGATTATACATATATTAAAAATTATAAGAAACTTGAAATCACTTCAAGTCCAACGTGACGCGAGTCATCCCTGTCAGACTGTCAGGTGGAACACAACGAAACACTCACAGAGAGCGGCAGCAGATCACCGAATGAACTCACCATAACTTGTGACCACCATAACCACCACCTCCTACATTCCTTCCCCAATTTCTCCAATCACCCCTCATAAAACCAAACCAGAGAACCAAAAACAATTACTTCCAATTGAAATGCTCGGACATGGAGAAGACACCCCCTCCAGGTAAAACCCACGTCTTCAAATTTTCTATTTTCTGTTTGTTTCTCGGGAAAATGGGTTGGATTAGAGTTTTTTATGGTAAAGTTTTGTTCTTTTTCTTTTGGGTAGATTCGAATTGCTGAGTATGGTGAAGAAGCACTCGAGCTTATTGGGGAAAACAGTGATCGTCGCGGACGAGGACGACACTTCCGATGTCGAATTGGACCACAGATTCTGGCACGACGTGTTGGATTTGTACTTCGTTCGCGGTAAAGATTCCAGACGACGCCAGGACGATGATCTCGTCTTCTTCGTCAGAAAATTGGTACCTTTTTATTTATTTGTTTCTATTTTTGCTTAAATTTTGATAATTTTATAGCTTCATTTGTTATGTTATTGCATTTTTTTGGGAGCAGAGCTCTTATGGGTATGGATTCAATGACGGCAAGGAAGGTGTTTCTCCGTACTTCGTACGCAGGTGGGCACCTAAGGTAAAAAAAATGGGGTTTTGAAATCGATTTTTCGGGGTTTTTTGTTGTCAAATTTAAGAGATTGTTGATGGAATGGAATTCATAAGTGTGTTTAATTTTTTCAAATAGTTGGATGACTTGATCGGGGAAAGTAATGTGGATGTGGATTGGAGGCGTTCGTTTTACTTGAACTTGATTGCTCACACTTCTTTTACTGTGACAGTGGCTATTTGCAGGTAATTTTTCTTCTGTTTAGTGTTTGTGTGCATAATGTTTTAATAATGTTTCAGTCCTGTAAGTTGCACACACAACCTTTTCTTATTAAGCATGTTTCCGTGTTGTTAATTAAGTATTGGAGATTGAGTTTAGATGTTTAGCGATCATAATTTTGCGTTTCAGTTATCCCAGAATCTTAGAAAAAAAGGGAACAATGATTTTACTTAAAAAAATATTTTTCAGACTATTATTCGAATAGTGCTTTAGTTTTCACTTGAGCTTTGCAATGGTAGAAGTTAAAGTAACTGTTGAAATTCAGTCATCAGGACCTCCAGAATCATCAAGCTGAGCAAGGTATACCATTATCTCCAATATATAAGGTATGCACAACCTTAAATTTCTGTGTTGATGTATGTCTTACCAATCTTCTTCTTTCCGTATTTATTACGGGAAAATTGCAATACAGTTTGCACACTGTGCATATCTCTGGTTGCAATCTCAGTTTTCCTTGCAACTTGTGGTATCTCTGCAGGTTGTAAAGACTGTTTATGCATCTCCGAGCCGTGTCAATTTTCAGTTGGACTCAAAAAAGGCAAGTTTAGGTACTTTCTGATAAAACGTGATATCACTGAATCATGTTATTGCTTCCCCTTAATTCTAACACTATCGCTGACATTTATCTAGGAAGTGGAGACAACACCTGCTTATCCAGATATTTGTTTTGCAATCGATGACTTCGACTCCACTTTTGATGCTGTGGTAAAAGACCTTTTATGTGATGAGATCATTTACAAATGACCTTCTGTTGTTAATTTGATAATGTTGTTGCCACAACAGTTAAATGCTTGATCATGCTTTTGATTGTCACTTTTCTGTTATTAGTCAGTTTGAAAACCTGCTTGTTTTGAGATTTTTCTGTTATTGTCACTTTTCTGTTAATTTGATAATGATATTTCGTTTTTCCAAATCTCACATTTTCAAACTTTAACCAACCTTTTGTGCAAGTCTTTCAGTTTGCTTTCTGACTCATCTACAATTTACAATTTTGTAAGAACTAAGAAATGATTTTATTTTCTGTTTTTCCAGGTCTTGACTGAAACAGACCATTGCTACTGTGTAATTCTCAATGCACACGATGGGGCAGCATTTCCGAGGGAAAAGGAGTCTGATGATTGCAGTTCTAGTGATAGTTCCTCTCTGAGGGTTGAGACTAACTCCGCAAAGATGAAAAATACTAAGGTTTCTTTCTAAATCTCTGTTTCACATGCCAGAACTACAATTAGAGATGAGATGGGTGAATGTCCCACGCATGCTTTTGCTTCAAGGAATATTCTGTAAACATTCTGATTTTCTGGTGTCATGATTGCAGCTGACTCTTTTTTCAGGATTCGTCAGCTATCAAATGGTTCGAGACGCATATGATGGTAAGATTTCCTACAAATAACTTTATGTTGTTGTGCCATTGGATACAGTTTTTGTTTCCCCTGCAACTGTTGAATGACTTCATATGTTATCTGGTTTAAGTTGGTTGGAGTATAAAGTGTGTTCATTTCGTGGTATACATGCAGAGTTTTTGGAACGTGATGTATAAAAGTATTGCTGATTTGGATAAACTCACTAAATTTCTGCTGTTTCATTTAGATCTTTTTTTTTTTTTATTCACGCTTATCTTATAAACCAGTTTGTTTCAAAATCCATTAAGACTGGGTTCCACCCACACAACCACTATATTTTTTGAACTTTGAACAATGCATTAAATATTTTGGAAACGCCATTTATTCATCTCTCAGCATCTTACGAGGGGATTTGGTGCAGTATATTGATTCACTCATCTCTCTGTCTCTCTTGCAGCTGGCAAGTCTCGATTTGGGAACCTTCTTGGTCATTCCCCTGGCAAAACAGACAAACTTTACATGAAAGGTCCCGGAGGACGTGGGGAAGTTGAAGTAGCTGTTTCCAGGGTTGCAGGCAAGGAATTTTTTCTCTAAAATTTAGTGACAGTATAAAGTTGAAGTAGTTGTTTTTCCTAAATTTTGTGTATTCATAATAGTTCAGATGGAGATTGATTATCATGTGACCCGCACTTCTTAAGTGATTATAGATTTGAAAGGTCTAAAGAAAGTTATACCTGACAGTAGGAAATTCGTATGATTATTACCGTTATCTTTCATGCAAAGTTCATCTAGTTTCATGTGAGATTGTTACTCATGCCTGCTTTTGTTTTGTGACAAAGGTCTTACTATTATCAAATTCATTGACCCTATGATGTGAACATTTGTGTCAAATACTGAAAGTCGATGTTATGTTATCAGATCAAAGCCATCAAGATCTGGGTCCTTTTTCACCAGTTATATCCAAAAGAGGATTTGGAATTGGCTCCATTGTTCGTAAAGCAGCTTCTGTTGCATCTGTGGCTGCGAAGAATGCCTATGCAGCTGCTTCTTCTACCCATAGTTTTGATGATGAGATGGTACCTCTCAAATGCTGCTTAATGTCCATTTCATTACCCTGGGAACAGATTGCATATGATATTCTCTTTAAGGTGAGTTTGTTGTTCCCTGTTGCTACTGAATATTTTTGGGTAATCGTAACTTGTGTAAATAAGTATAGAAACAAAACAGAAAAATAAAACCCGCAGTTAATCACTCCTTCCACAACTAAAGTTTTGTTATCTCATTTGTGAAACGCAGGGTACTTCTCCAGTGACATTGTAAGCATCATATATATACTTCTCACGGGCAATGAATACCGTAGACGAGTCTATACACAGGCAACAGGAAAACATGAGACGAGCAGAGACATTTCACCGCCTGTGATAAATGTAAAGATTGTACTCCAACTGTAGATGGGAGACTCGTCTTGCTGTTCGTGTGTGCATGTGGTGGTGCCGGCTAAGGGCCGTTTGTAAATTGTATTGTAAAAACATTCATTTCTTTTACAAGACTAAGCAGCATCTTCACTATCAATGTACTTTCCAGGTTCAGTGAACAATAAGCTTTAGCTATATATAATATATTGGAGAGTGGAAGCACTTTGAATGCGCTACTTGTTCTTGCTGAATGGCTAGAGTTTGATTTGTGATCATCCTTTAGAGTTCGGTCACATAGGAGGATAGGGGGGGATCTCTTGACTTTTGTAACTTTTTAGGTTCCAATTCTTTTAGGACGGTTTTAGTATTCTATATTTTTGTGCCAATCACGTATACCTCCCGAGACTCAAAAAATGGCGGGTCCAGAAATTTTTGGGGGTCATGAGTCCTCATGCCACTCTGTGGAGTTGTCCTTGCCTCCCTACCCTTGGCTCAGTCTTTGGGACAGAGATTCACTCTAGATCTTACCATGCAGAAAGACCAGGCAATCTGTGCCACTCAAATTGAATCCGATTCTACGAATTAACTTATTCCACTAGCCTATCACCTCATAAAAACCAAGGGTACGGATTTCCTGATCCTAGCTCCGAACAGGTCTGGAGAGGATCCAAATTCCAGTCTTTGTGAGGCATTTAGTTAAAGCAGCCATATTTCATGGATAACATTAAAGAAAGGGAAACAATTTCTGCACTTTTCTTTTTTTCTACATTTTACTTAATTAATTTTATATTTTTAGAGTTCAAAAATAAATAAGGATGTACAGGGAATATTTTCATGTGTGTGAATCAATGGGGGTGAGGGAAATTGCAAACGAGGATGTGGATCCACTAGTGTTCTTGAATGTTTACATTCGGGACTTCTCATGCATTTACTGACACATGAAATAAAAAATATAAATTTCACATTAAAATCTCTAACTTAATGTATGAGAAATCAGGAAAATCAGATCAGAGTGGTGAGGGTGAATAGAGAAATGGATTACGATTTTTTTTTTTTTAGTACATCAATATTTTTACATTAAGGAAATGAGAGTTCAGCTAAGCCATACAATGAGCAGCCTAATTTGATATCGAATTTGTCATCCACGAGATTCGAACTTAAGACCTCTCACTTTCAAGTGAAGAGAAATATTACCAGATCGTAGTACTAAGTGGCCGAAAAATGATGATATACGGTGCTGAATCCTATGAAACATGATGCTCATGTTGGTCTCTTGCAGTAAACTGGGATCCCAAGATTAATTAACATTCGAAAAAAAGACAAACCGCAGCAGAATTATATAATAAACAGAGTTTAAAAAATGCGAACTTTAACGAAAAACTTTAAGTACTGTTCATTTTAACGAAAAACCATATTTTTACACTAAAAAGTCAATCCGGGTACTATTCAACCCTTCATTTTGTCCTTATCATTAAAACTCAAAGTTTTCAAGCCTTTTTCATTAGTTTTCCTTTAAAAATAGGGGGAATCAATCAGGTTAATACTTTTCCAAAACTCTGCAGCACAGCACATGAACCCTACTGTGGATTTGCCGATTTTAATGAGGCAGACTAAAAGGGAGAGGAGAGACAAACCTGATCAGTAATTAAGCTTTAATAGTTAATATTTCATTGATTTGTATTTTTACAGGTTTTTTAAAGCTCAAAAGGCATCAGAGAACGTGTGCATGTTAGGCTCCACTTATAATTTGGTCTGGATTTATTGATCAGAGACGAACCCTTTTTCCCAAACGGCCAACTGAGAAAACGTCCAAGAATACTAACTAAGAAAACTGCCTCGATTCCTTTTGCATAATTCTTAATTTGTATGTGAGTATTCTATTAGAAACGCCATGTTCTAGGAACAAAGAATAATGTGACAACCGAGGTATGCTTTTTAGATACAGGTGATAAATGGAGAACGAGGGTTTGAACACATGACTTTATGTGCAAAATTAAACGTTATTAACCACGTGAGTTATGCGATTTTTTCCAAATGAAATATTCTTAAAAAGGCTTACTAATGCATCTCGCATAGGTATTATGGTTAATTGGAATTACATATGCACTAGTGATTATCTGGATATGACATTAAAGAACAACTATGTTAAGAAAACCCATCTCTATACTCAATTTTCTTTAGACTTGGTCATATTCATCGACACAATTGATTGGTTTTAGTTGTAGAATAGAATCTCCATTTAAAGCTTAAACATTAGGATTCTAGTCTTGGATTGGTTAATCACTTTAGGAGCAAAATCTGACACAACCTAAAAACGGAGGTCAAAAAGGCTTATATACCCTAAATGAGATCAAAGTTAAGAAAAATATTAAGGTAATGTTAGGGGAAATCAAATTTTTAAATCAAATTGTGTAAACCAAATGATGTGGTTATTGATGATTGAATTATTAATCAAGTGTCGATTAACGTGTTGATTTCTTATTGGTGACACATCATTTGATTTACAAATTTAATTTGAAAATTTAGTCTCTCTAGCATTACTCAAAATATTATTATAAATGTGATTTGCTCGAAACGTTCTGTCTTTTAAACGCTAAGACCGCATATACGTTCACATTTATCATGAGATCGATCGAAGATGTTGATTTTGACAACATATCAATTTTATGATAACTCGACTGTATATTTTTCAGAAATTTTCACACACGTATATATATTGAGAGAATCAAATCATCATCACCTTCTCAATTGCGTAGTCCATACGTCTTCTGCATAATTTCTCGGCTAAACTTTCAGATAGTCTGTTGTTTGTTTACACATTTTTGTTTGATTCTTCGTGATTAAGCTAAAGCTAACATTGTGTTGGAGCCCACCTGAACAAAGCAGAAACCCTTCGACCACACACCACCATTACCATTCCCCTTTACACAAAAGTTGTGCACGTAATGGCACTACACCAACCCTAAATATTATTTAATTTAAAATAAAAATATATTAGTTCTTTGTTAACACATACTTTTCTTGGACAAAATTACCCTCACTCCTCCAAAACTTTTGCATAGAGTAGATCCCATGTGTATCCTTTCCTTCGATTATAAATACTCCACCCCTCCTCTTCGTTCCTTCCCTTTTCTCCTCCTTCCCTCCTCCCCTTCCCTTCACTCAACTGATGATGAGTTCTTCAGCCATGTCCTTCATCCATGAACCGGCCCACATGGGCCACTTCGAGTGTCCGGTTCAAGAAACCGTGCTCACAACAGCCGAGATTCAGGAGCTACTGTCCTTGCTTCAAGCAGGGAACTCGGCCTCCCCAAGCTCAGAGGGGTCGAACCGGGAGGTCGATACAGTTGACGAGAGAAAGCGTAGGCGGATGATGTCAAACCGCGAGTCAGCCCGGCGGTCCAGGTGGAGAAAGAAGAGGCATTTAGAGGACCTGACGAGCGAGGTGGACCGGTTGAAAATAGAGAACCAGGAGCTGAAGAACCGTTTGGGGCTGGTTGCTCAAAAGTGTCACGTATTATGGAGAGAAAATGACCGGATGACATCCGAGTGCTTAGCACTACGTGCAAGACTTTCGGATTTATACCGGATTTTGATTGCCATGCAGACGCAGTACTCACAATAATTATTAAATATTTCCACGTCTAATCCATTTATTAAAAAAAAAAAATATCCGGAAATTAGCAAAATGATCATCATTAATAAGCTTAATGAAGATTAATTAGAGGATGCATGCATGCTCAGTGTGTCACTGAAAATGATGGTTAAATTGTCTTTTAGGTTTTACTTTACTTTTGAGCAGCAGTTTAAGTACTGAGAGCAGCACGTAACCATGTCTACATGTGAAAGAGATGCTGCAAGGAACGGAGTGCATGCAAATTTTTTTGGGGCAATATTTGTTAGGCCTTTTAGCTTTATCACCATGCATGCTCGATCGGGCTTGGCGCTTCTTGTAAATATTTGTATTGAAGAATATTTATGTAGTGAACTTGAGGCACTTGTTGTTGCCTTTTTCAAAAAGATTGGTAGTAGGTAGCTCTGCATGTTTGTTTCACGTTGTTGGTTTATGTAAAGATTCGAGAGTAACATCTAGTAGCTTTTTGGTCTTGCATGTTGAAGACCTTCTTCTTCTTTTTCTTTTTCTTTTCTTTTCTTTCTTTCTTTCTTTCTTTAATTTCGTAATTTAAATAATATAATATGGTTCTATGTTACTTTAAACTTGATGCTAGTTAGCTAGCTAAACAATAGTTTGGTTATTCATCTCCATGTCATGCTATAATATGTACAAATTTGCTGCAAATGCAATTAGCAATTATTCATGGCACGTCTTGTCGTGAACAAACCCTAGAAATACCAACACCTAAAGAGTAAATCGGACCCATAAAAAAGATGATTAACTACATACTCTAGGTGTCTTCCAATCCAATGAGTAATTTGTCAATAAATTTGTTACTGCTTCAAGTGGTGGTATTAATATGTTCACCTTGTTTATTTATTAATAATGTATTCTACGTCCCTAAGATATTAATTATGGCATAAGATATAATTTACAAAATGTTAATCAATAAACAGAGATATAATTCATTATAAAACCAATTGACAATATAAGGAGTAATTAAACCTCTTATAAGCCTTTGCAAGATTTCTCTTTTCAGTGATGTGAGATTCTTTTACATTCGCATCCTCACAATCAGTTTTGCTGCAAGGTACGCAATATCACATACTACATGATATAATGAACATTTCCAAGATGAATCTCAAAATTTGAATGCCAATTGATCGCTTGATATGAAGGGACTTGTAGTGTGAATAATATACAAGGACAAATAAATCATTAATTCGTATCAAAATTTTAGATTAATTGTTAGTTGATACCTATAAAATTACTCAATTTTATTTTATTTTATTTGAAAAATTACTCTTATAATTGACATGTCTTATGCACAACATTTGCGCAGCTTTATCTTCCACTATCCAGACAGCCATATCTATGTCTTTTACCTGAAAACTGTACGAGAAAAATTAGAGAAAAATTAAAGAAAAAAGTTGGTATCTAGATTATGCAACATAAGGACACATGGACTTACCAAATAGAATGCTAGAAATAAAGGGTAAACAAAAAGAAAGAAGCAAAGCCCCAAAGCAGATTAATTTGTATGGTCCTTATCAAGCAGAGATTTCTACGTTCAACTATATCTATGGGCCTCTTTTCTCATTAGATTAGGGCAGAATATTACAGTTCAAGGCCTTCACCCTCACACACCGCAACATAACCCTAATACATAAGGAGTACACTTGTAGTTGACAGACTATTTTGGTTCCTTATCAACTGTTATCCTTAGGAGTGCAAGTTAGATAGAAAATACGAGCCAGATATTATTTGTAACTTTGATGCATCAAAATCAACTCAGAAAATTTGGATTAAAAAAAAAAGAATTTTGGATTGGATCCGTAATATCATAAATTCCATAATATAAATCATATATTGTAATTTGTATTATACTGGAATCCGCTAATTCCGACTCATCGTAACCAACACATGTAAGGTCCAAGACCTATCAATAGAAAGAAAAAAAGGTCCCAGCCGTAAGATATTAAATTATGTTATCAGTACTATGTTTGGGTGCAATATCTTTTATTTTAGGGCAATTAAGAATAAGGGAAAAATAATATTTGATCTTATTCTTTACAGCTTGCTAGCTCGAGCTTTTTAGATGTACAACTTGGTTCTTAACGATTGGATAATATAACTATGGTATATATCATGTATATATGTGTGGTATATATTACGCTTGCGAACTTTAGAGAGATGTCCATTCGAAGGAAAAGCAGTGCAACAGTACTATACGTTACTTGGAAAATAAAAGATTAAAATCAAAGGAGG
Organism: Heteromeles arbutifolia; assembly: GCA_024362995.1. NCBI lineage: Eukaryota > Viridiplantae > Streptophyta > Magnoliopsida > Rosales > Rosaceae > Heteromeles > Heteromeles arbutifolia. Next base: position 5,754,375 of record JANCRC010000013.1, on the reverse strand, counting down.
AATAGTATGGAAGATTCTCAGTTCTCCAAACACATGCACTTCCTTCCATATATTGTATCTCACATTTTGCTTTGCTTTTAGCTAGCGCATGATGATTCACTACCTTTAACTTTGTCCCATTACTTGTTGGGCAAAGCGGCAAATACGTACCAGCAGCCTAGTTGATGCGATCGACATGCTAATGTTAATGTTTTCTGTGATTAGTTTTGTTTGGCAAACAAGAGTCTGTGATTTTTCTAGCTCGCATAGACATCCGTACTTGTTAAATGCTAACTAGTTAGTAACTTAAGATAGTGCTATTTATTTGTCTGATTTGTTCTACAAAGTAATCTCATAGTCTGAAGTGTTTGTTTTTAAGGTTTCATTCATAAATCATTATCGTAAAAATTCATTGAAAATAGAAATCACTAGTGAAGGTGTTCTTGCTCGATGCTGCGAATTTTATAACCGTATAAAATATGTAGAAAGTTATAAATATATATATACACCCAAATTGTAATCGAAATATGCACGCAACAATAAGAAAGTTTGAAATGAGTATTATTTGTATTCTTGTCAATCTTCTCGGGCTGGTTTGATATTGTTGTGCTTTGAAAAAAAAACTGCTTCAGCTGTGCTGTGAGAATAAGCAGCTGTGAAATAAAGCAGCATAGTGTTTGGTAAACTTTTTTGTAAAAGTGCTTTTGAGAAGAAAAAAAGCAGTATTATAGTGTTTGGTAAACTTTTATTTAAAACAGATATGACTGTGTGAAATGACCAAAAAATGTATAATACTAGATGTGTCATTAATTTAATTTTCTTAAAAAATAAAGGTGAATTACTAAATATACTTTATTTTTAAAAGAAAAATATATATAAACTTTATCTTAAACATATAATCCAACGTTTAACAAGAAATCATAATCCAAAGTTTAACAAGAAATCATAATCCAACATTCAACATATAATTCAACATTTATGCTGCTTCACGTTTTCAGCTTTTTTTCAAAGCTCATTTTTGCTGCTTTACGTTTTTAGCTTTTTTCCACCCAAAACTGTGAAAATAAGCTGTTTTTAAGTGTTTACCAAATACTTTTTTGAGCTCAGCTTTTTTTTATACCCACTTTTTATAAAAGCACCTCAGTACCAAACCATTACTCATGGTAAACCTTCACTCTGAACACATATTATTGGGAAGCACAACCCAAGAATGGTAAATGAATTTAAGTTTATTTGTATTCTTGTCAATCTTCTCATAGTAAACCTTTAGACTAAAATCATCTCTAATTATATTCGTTACAGTTTCTATGTGAGTTAGGAATATGCTGGTGTGTAGAAGATGAAGGCAAAGCACAATCCAATTAACATCAAAACAAAGGGAATTAATATTTAAAAAGTAGAACCAAAGATGAGTGAAAACTTGTGAATTTACAGTGGTATGGTAGGTGAGTGAAAATTTATGCAGCAACTCTACATGGTTGGAGGGCAGTGAAAACTTGATCTAAAATGCAGCTAAGGATGACGACTCTTCCAAACTGAAAAATACGGGGAGTCGTTCGGAGGAAGAGAGAGATAGACTTTTGGAGAGAGAGTCTTAAATTTCAGGTAGACGGGCCATGGGCCCACTCTAGCGACACCGATACTGTTCCCACTTGGCCACTTGCTCAATCCGTCAGATGTGAGGTTTTATCACAAAAGGCCTCGGTGTTAGTTAGAGTGGGGTAACTCTATTTAAAGAGCTTGTTCTCAAGCCTTCTGGCCGATGTGGGATAGAGGAATTCTAACACTCCCCCGCACGTGAGACCCCATTTTATGGGTCACACGTGAAGTTCCACACATCGGTAACCATGTGGAGCCAAGCGGGGGCTCACTTGTTCTCGCGGGGCCAATGGGGACCCACCCATTCACGTGGCATCTCTTGGCCTACGTGGAGCCAAGTCGAGGCTCACCCGTTCGCGCGGGGTCAAAGGGAACCCACCCGTTCACGTGGATGTACGAGCCCGTCCCCTGGCTCTGATACCATCTTAAATTTCAAGCAGACGGGCCATGGGCCCACTCCAGCAACACCGATACTGTCCCTACTTGGCCACTGTAGACATTGAAATTTCGGCTGGAAAAGAAGGTGATGGAGTTACCAGAATACAAGCGCCCTGAGGAGATGAATCGCATTAATGATCCTAGGTACTACAAGTACCATCGCATTGTGAGCCATCCTGTTGGCAAATGCTTCATCCTCAAAGAACTAATCATGAAGCTAGCACAACAAGGGCAAATCGAGCTCGACCTTGAAGACACTGCTGCAACACATACTACCACTATCATGTTTGGATCATTATTTTGTACACATGTTCTTGTTCCGTTCGTCTCAGGAAAATTCGTGTTTACAACCACCTGCTCAATCCTTCAGGTGTGGGGTTTTATCACAAAAGGCCCTGGTGTTAGTTAGAGTGGGGTAATTCTACTTAAAGAGCTTGTTCTCAAACCTTCTGGTCGATGTGGGATAGAGGAATTCTAACAGAGAGTGAACATTTGAGAGAGAAGAAGAGAAACCAAAGTGCATCGAGAGGGAAGAGAAAGAAGGAAGAAAGAAAAAATATTCAGCAAGGACACAACTGGGATTATCGTAAAAGTGTGACGGCAAAATTGAAACAACATTGTGCTTATGAACAATATTTCAATTATTTTTGGGTTTTAGTATATATTAAATTTTGCTCTTTAATTATTTTTGTGAACATCTCATTATCACATGATTCATCTACTTATCAAGTCAGAGTTAAATAACTAAACATGGCTTTTGATTTGAGTAAACGTTGCATGATCTTCAATTGTTAACCTAAAAATGATTGATTCAAAGCATGAGAAATAATGTGAAACTAACCTGGTTAACATGTTTACCACAAAAAAAAAAACCTGGTTAACAACATATTAAATTATTAACTGATTACCGTATGCATGAGCACTCACATGTACCCTCTATATATATATATATATATTAGCAGTAATTTCTTTTCATAAAAAAACATAAATGTTATTCAGACAAAAGAAATATAAATATATATAATTTTTAGCCTAATATGGAATTCCCAAGCCATGGGAAGTTGGAAAGTGTAGTCAAGAGAGTTAGGCAGCTACCATGAAAATAGATATGTGTGTGTCTGTGTGTGTGTTTGATGGATAAAGAAAAGGTGCATGGACAAACCATATGTCGACCTTATATTGCATGCAATTAATCTTGTTGTGGACTCTTTCAATCCAGATGCAAGGAATGGATTTGAAATTTTGGATTTGTAGCCCCCATCAAATCACCAAAGCATATATCATTCCGTAAAGAAAATTAAAAAACAAAGAAAGAAAAAGAAAAGGAAACCCCTAGCACGGCCGACCGATTTGATTATTCAACTACATAAAAAGAAAAAGAGATAATTAACACCCTCTAATGCATGTTTAGTTGATCATTAATCACTTCTTGGATGCCTTAATCCTTCAAACTCCACAAAATGGTGGAATCTAAGAGCACTGTATCCACTGTCTCTGTTGTGTTGTCTCTTTCGTGACAATTACTTTCTTTGCAAGTTGTTACAACCAAGTTACGTATCAAACAAAATACTATACTGTTCTTAGATGTTGACAACTAAATTAATTAACACATGCACAAATAGTTCGTTGTAATTAAAACAAAAGTAGTGAAAAAAGCTGGTGATCGCAAATTTCTTTTTGACTTCTTGCAAAGTATGCGTCGTTTATGGATATATTTTTGAATTTGTAAATCATATAATGTGATTGTTAATAATTTGATTATTATTTAAATACTGTTTAATATGATTTTTTTTTATTAGTAACACATCACATGATTTATAATATAGTCTAAAAAAATTCGTCTATCTGACATTACTCTTTTGAAATTGTAGGTCATAGTTTGGATAATCATGTGAATCGTCATCCGAAAAAGGAAACCAGATTATATTCCATATATATTCAGTCTCTTTGATTCTTCCTTCTTCCTATTGCTTTCTTCCTCCTTTTCTTTTGCAGTCAATCTTACAATTTCTTATATCTAGTGGATAGCAAAGATACTTTCATGACGTTGGGCCAAAAAAAGGACACGTTTATGTCGACTTATGGAAAGTTACTACACTACAGACATAGATTAATTTGAAATGATAATGTAAGTAGCTCAATCGATTAATAACGTTTATTCTTGAATATAGGGTTCTGAGTTCATTACTCCCTCGCGCTAATATCACTTGTATAACAAGAAAGAAAGAAAGAAAAAAACAAAGTGCTACTAATTTGGGCCATCTTAAGTGGCCACTCCATCGACCACCTCTCTAACACAAGAGATTGTAGTATAGATAGGGTTATAAACAACTCGACCCAAATTTAATATCATTATACTGAAGTATAGCTTGTTTAATTTTATTTCCCACCTTAAATTAGGTTTGGCTTGCTTCTTACACGAGACGAGCTTGAGTGAATTTTAAATAACTCAAGCTCGATACCAAGCTCAAGTTGTTTCGAGCTTTTGAATATAGTAAGTTGGTTAACTTTTGTAACAAAAATCGCAACTTAGTGACACATTTTAATAATATCATAGGTAGCAAAGTTTCAAACATAATACTCTAAGGTAGTCATCTAAACGTCTTTATCTTTTTTGTTGATTGAAACCTAGTGGGAGGTTAGATCATCGCGACTATAGTTTATTTTGAAAAAAGAAAAAAAAAGAACGATGGATAGAATATAAATATTCGTTTTAGAAAAAAAAAGTACAAGTGAAACTTAGAAAGATAAAAAAGTAAATATAGTTTTTCATTCCAACCATACTTTCTTGAATATAATATAATTTTACCTGTCCTGTAAAAAATATGAACTTATCGTGAGCTTTATAAGTTGAATGTACCAACATTCAAGCTTGTACTTATTGAGCCGAACATAGAATTGACTCATTTTAAAACACCTACAAGCCAAACACGAACTAAACTCTAGCTATTTCGAGCTGATTTACAATCCCACGTGTGTAAATTAATTAGAATAGAGTAGCCTCAAACATTGAGGGGGACTCACACAGAGGGTAGGATTTCATTGTGAAATACTGCTGCATACACAGTACAAATGAAGCCCACAAAAGGCCAACCTTTGGGCTTCATTTCTTTATTGCATTTGGGCTTCACACCAAAGAGCCCAAAATTGTATGGGCTCTTCAGCATGGAATGGATCGCGCTAAAAAATTATTTTTTATTTTTGGGTTCGTCATACAACCGTTGAAATCTGGACTAAAAAATTGGAAAGAGATACTTTCCGAATCTCTTCCTTCTAATCCACAAAATTAGTGGATTCGTGTTATTGAAATTTGATCCAACGGATGGAGTTATTATAACTTTAAGATGGGCCCGTGTTTGTAGCTGTTGGATCAAATTTCAATGACATGGTTTTCCTGATTTGGTGGATTAGAGGAAAGGGATCTAAAAAATTATCAATAAAGGGCATTTTCGAAAACCGAACGAAATTCAAATCAGAAGTGTTCTAAAAGGAAGAGAGTTTTTGCCGCCTGCGGAAGTTGAACTCCATCAGTCCCTCTCACACTCTACGAGAGAAACAAAATCGACGGCTTCAATGGAGAAGATCTGCGTCGCGGTTCGGGTGAGGCCTCCGGTAACTCACGATTCCTCCACCGGAACCTTCTGGAAGGTCGACGACAACCGCATTTCGCTCCACAAGTCCCACGGCACGCCGATCTCCGGCATCTCCTACGCTTTCGGTAAGCAAGCACATGAGAGTTCGCGATTTGATTCTGATTTGTTTTGGTTTGGTTTTGGTGTGATTTGGTTGCGAGAAATGAGGTTTTGTTGTTTGCAGACCATGTGTTCGATGAAGGTTGTACGAATTCTAGGGTTTACGAGCTTCTCACAAAGGACATTATTCATGCCGCAGTTGAAGGATTCAATGGTATGTGAAAAGATTGAGACTTTATTAGCTCCGTTTCGTTGGTGTTTTGCGTTTAATGATATTTGTGTGTAATGTTTGCAGGAACTGCGTTTGCTTATGGGCAGACCAGCAGTGGGAAGACTTTCACCATGAATGGTTCCGAAACAGATCCGGGTATCATTCATCGAGCTGTTAGAGATGTCTTTGACAGAATCCAGATGGTAATGAGCTATAGAGGTTCTCTTAATTTGAAATTTGATTTTTGCTAGATTAAATTTGATGCTTGCTGTATTGATTTGGATGCAACTTTATGTTTTCAGATGTCCCATCGGGAGTTTCTGATTCGAGTATCCTACATGGAATTGTACAATGAGGAAATTAACGACCTTTTTGCAGTAGAGAACCAGAAATTGCAGATTCATGAGAGTTTGGAGGTTGGCTGCACTGACCCTTTTCACAAATTTAGTTAGTTTTTTTTAAGTGAACTGAATTCAAACTGATTTTTCGCGTGCAGCGTGGCATATTTGTTGCTGGCCTCAGGGAGGAAATCGTCAGTAATGCTGAACAGGTGTTGAAGCTCATTGAATCCGGAGAAGGTTTGCACTTGGAAACCAAAACTTTAGTTTCTTGGTTTTTTGTTCCTCTATGCTTTTTTACTTGAATATTCGTTCTTACATGCACCTGAAAAAACGTTAATTACAGTTAATAGGCACTTTGGAGAAACGAATATGAATGCTCGGAGTAGTAGATCTCACACAATATTCAGAATGGTATGTCCATCTTAATATATTATACTTTTCTATGTAGAGCCTCCAACTAAATTTTGGATTTACTACTAACTCCCAAGTAATGGTTTCTGTATCTTATGAGTTTAGGTAATTGAAAGCCATGCGAAGGACACTACTTGTTCAAGTACTGATGCTATTCGTGTCTCAGTCTTGGTTCGTATTCTTTCTGCCATTCTCTATCAAAGTTGATAAACAGTTCGAGATGATTTGTTCTCCTATGCTTTGCAGTATCTTAATTATTTACCTCTGACTCTGTGAGTGTTGTCTTTAAATTTTAAATGATGGGTGCAGAATTTGGTAGATTTAGCTGGTTCTGAACGGATTGCCAAAACTGGAGCTGGCGGAGTACGTCTGAAGGAGGGAAAGTACATAAACAAGAGCTTAATGATTCTTGGAAATGTAATTAACAAACTTAGTGATGGCGCAAAAAACAGGTATTTATTTTTCTTTTGGTAAATCATATTCAGCTGAATGTGAGCTATTTTTGCTAATGATAACTTCTGTGCAGGGGTCATATTCCTTATCGCGATAGTAAGCTTACCCGTATTCTTCAACCTGCCCTTGGAGGCAATGCAAAAACTTCAATTATTTGTACTATAGCACCAGAAGAGGTATCATATTATTGTTCCCCTGGTAATATAATTTAGTTTAGCAGCATAACTGAATGCTATATGTATTATAATCATAATATGTTATGGATACATTTAGGTACACATTGAGGAAACAAAGGGGACCCTTCAATTTGCTAGCAGAGCTAAGCGCATCACTAATTGTGCTCAAGTTAATGAGGTATGTTTCTTCTTGGGTAGTATATTCCACTTTGTTGTGCTAATTAGTTCAGGATTTTAGCATCTCATACAGGAAATTTCTGAGCGCATCACTAATGGTCAAATCTATCGCAGATTTTGACAGATGCAGCCTTACTGAAGCGACAAAAACAGGAGATAGAAGAGCTTCGTATGAAACTTCAGGTAGAACTATCTCTTTTATTTTACATGAAACGCTAGACACAAGCTCACATAACTATCTTGTCTTGAAAAAAAAAATTATCAGGGATCCCATGCTGGGGTGCTGGAGCAAGAAATACTGAAGTTGCGAAACGACTTGCTTCAGGTATGGTATTTCCCCGCGAACTTTCCATATCTAGAGTTTCATCTGCATCACCCACCAACCATTACTTGTGCTTCTTTTACATTTAGTCAACTTAGGTGCTAACTTTCTATGATTCAGTATGAACTAGAACGCGAGAAGCTTGAAATGGAACTGGAAGAGCAGCGGAAATCACATAAACAACGCGAACAATGCATCAGGGATCAACAGATGAAAACTGACAATCTCGGTAGTCTTTCTACTATTTCAGACTTTGAGAGAAGTTCTAGTCAGGTATACCTCTAATGCTTTGTTATATGTTGTGCAAATATGTATTCTAACTTACATGTTTCATGTTGTTTTAGGGTCTTCAGGTAGTTCTGTTTGTTTGTAGTGCATGTGTGTGTGTGTGTATGAGGTTCTCATATCCATAAATCTTTTTATAGGCCCAAGATTCTGGGAGACAAAGCCTTAAGGAAGTTAGTAGTGACAGCAGTAGTAAATCTCAAGGAGATATCTTCAATACCCCATCTAATTTCAAGGCAGCTCCCCATTCCTTCGTTGTCAAGCGATCAAATTATTCACAGTTGCCCAGCTTTAGCCCTCTTCCAGATGCTTTTAGCAACGTGGTTGATGAAGACACATGGTTTAAAATGAACAAAGGTTTCATAGCTGACCTTGATTCCCTTCAGATAACTCCTGCGAGAAAAGTTCAATCCTTTCCGCCAAGTGATGAAGCTCCCGTGAGTTTAATTTTACCGACTATTCTTCACTTTCCCGATTTTTCCATTTTAAAACTTTGAGAAGCTATCCTTCTCATCCTATTTTCTCGTTTTGCATTTTGCTTGTCGGACATAAGTTTTATGAGTTTTTTTCACTTATCTCATCAATTTTTTCTAGGGCTCAAATGAGAACTACAAGCACGAGGTCCACAATTTGAAGAGACAGCTAGAACTTGCTGTTGAAGAGAGAGATGATCTCAAGGTTAGTATATGGCATATGGACTTGGATATTGTAGTCCAACTTTAGAGTTTAAAATGCACAAATTAAACTTCTGCCTAGATTTATGGATTTCTGTTTTGATACTTATCTGTGTAGAGGAAACATGCCGAACAAGCTGTATTGAATGATCAATTAGTTCGGCAAATATCTGAACTCCAAAAAGAAGCACAACTAATTCGAGACATCCCTCAAAGGCTTTGTGAATGTGCGGCAACTTGCAAAGATATTTATGTGGATGTTTTATCAAAGACTCAGGTAAGCTGTTTTCCATTTTGAGCTCCCAACTTTTGTTTGGTGTTACACAATTTAGTAACATTACAGTTATCTGGACAGAGCTTTATATCTGATGAAAAATCTTCTGCGGCAACATTGCTTTCGAGCATAAGTGAAATTGGCACAAGCCTCTTTGCAACTCTTGAAGCCCAATTCTCAGCGGCATTTGATGAGGACCAAGGATTGTTCTCTAGGAATAGTTCTCTAATTGAAGAACAGCGCAAAATTCTCTCCGAGAGGTTGAACCGCACAATCAAATTGTTCGTATCATCAGAACCATCATGTCTTGAGAATGAGCAAGTGAGAAATTCGCTATGCTGCAGTGAATACAAGGTAGCTGCCTTGTCACAACTAAAAAGATACTTTCCATTAGTTATGATTCTATTCTCTGCCTTGCTGTTGAAGATTTCTTACATGTTTTTTAATCATGTTGAGGCATAAAGTATTAGTTACAGGGGACTTCTAAACGGTATTTTAGAATTTTGTGAATACTTGGGGTTTAAGCCAAGTAGTGACGAAGGGCGGGGAAAGGGGTTAGGATACAAGAATAGGAACGATTGCTTCAAATGTAGGCAAAGAAACTCAATTTTTTGTGATATTTTAGGAAACCATCTATGTATAGGAATGATTCAAGCTGCTATAATCACTTATTATGTTTCATATTTATATGTATATGTCTGCTTTTCAGAGTCTTTCTTGCAGTTTAAATATGTGCACTCTGGCATGCTAAGTTTTAGCTGAACCCACAGAAATCATGAAAGAAGTTGGGTTTGAGAGAAAAGAGAAATATACATGGACATAACGTTGTAGGGATTTTTATGAAATATATAACTTTTTCACTAAAGGAGCGCTAAAAGGCAATAAAACACGTTTCAGTGTCCCTTTAGTCCTCATTTAGTGAAAAAAACTTGTGTGTTTCATAGAAGATTCGTAAAAAGTTCTGTCTAGGTATATTTCCCGGGAAAAAAATGAGCAATTTAGGAGGGTGGCTTTGTTATAAGCTAAAGTTTTTGTGATAAAGGACCGCACAAGGGGAGGAGAAACTGCCTGTTGGGAGGAGAAACTAAGCAATGAGCTCAGCACTATCAAGGAAAGATACAATGGCCTGGAGGAAGAGCTAGATTCGAATAACCAGCGTCTAGGGGAATCCAAGCAAAGATATGATACCTTGGAAGCTGAGTTTCGGCTTTTGAAAGAAGAAAGAGATTCCTTACACAGAAAGGTATCTGAATCATCTCAAACACTTGCTCTGGTTACTGACCAAAAGGAAAATGTTGTGAAGGATCTGAATCACGAGTTACTGAGAAGGAAAGATCTTGAAGAAAAAATCAAACAGTTCAGTGTCGCTTTTGGTTGTCGGAAGACATTGCTCATGTCTTTCCACAGCGAGTTTAAGTCTAAGATTGAGAGTTTGAGAGCCAAAAATCCAGTTTCAGTACCCAAATCTGTTGGATGTTGAAGATTATCAAGTGGCCTTATTAGTAGTATTTATGTAGGCCGTAATGCTTGTTTCTTTTCTATTCAGAACGATTCTTTCTAACTCTTGTGATTATGTATCAGTGTGGATTTCTGGTATGACCCTTTTTAATTCTTGTGATGTTTTGAGGGCTTTTTTTCTATAACGATATTCTACTTTGAGGAGGGAATTTGGGCTAAACGAGGTAATATGCCATATATAATTAGGTATTGAACTTGTCATTTATGTCAGTCAAACATTAGGTTTCTCATTTACTAATATAGAGGAATATCACTAGACTATAGTGTTATTACATATACAAAGATTGTTAGAACCTTTCAAATGTAAAAGATTGTTCTTATGTTTTTGCGTGTTTTGTTCCAACTTTAATGTTGTGTCATTTTTAGCTTGGATTTGCAACTCAAATCATAGAGCACTTACCCACGAAACAAAATGAAGAGCAACACAAAATGTCATGGAGTTTTTGTAAGGGAACGGTAGTTTAATTGGTTAAAAGTATTTATTTTGTATCCGAAGTTTCAAGTCTAATTTCCTCTTCCTCAAAATCGTTCGTATGAAATAAAAAATTAAATTTGTGGGGTTGTTAGAGTTTCATCTTGTACTCTCCCATCTTCCCATTACATTACACCACACCGATAGTGCCACAGTGGCCTACGGGCAAAGGCACACTTCACATAATAAAGATCATTGAAAAGGTATTTAGCCCCAAAAAGTGAAAGTAATTAATGCTTAATTAGGGTTGAAGATAAGATTGTGTTGGAAATTGAGGCCCATAGACCATCCCATCATGATGGGGAAATCCACATTATGAAAAGTCTCACCACAAGAACGAGAGATTTTTCAATGTGACCAGTATACGGGATGATACATTATGTGTCACTACATAAATTGTGGGATATGTGTGCTAACTTAAAAAATAAAATTTCCCACCACTCCTATTAAAACACATAGTGTACCACTTGTGTTCCCGTCACAACTAAAAATTTCTCTACAAGAACAACAAAAAGTGATATTTCTCCATATTTTTTTGGGAGAAAATCTATCACAAGATTTAATATTTAAGGAAGTGTGAGCCTCTTTTAGGTGCAACAAACTCCATGATTTTAGCTTAAATCACGGAAATGGGGCACTAATAAAATGATGGTACCTTAATCCTAATGATCGTCGGGAATTAATGTTAGCATTGTCTTGTATTTTGTGTAATTTGAGAACATTTCTTCTATTCACATGACATCCCAAATCCCAAAAGGTTAGACTGTCATTGGCGAAGCCACTAGCTAATCTTTTATAAAAAAGAAGGGTAAAGTACAAAAAATTACCGCAACTATTGGTGTCACGACACTTTCATACCTCATCTTTTTAAAATGACAATGTCATACCTCATCTTACGAATTTGTGTCAATGTCGTACCTCCGTCAGTTTTTCTGTTAAGTGCTGACGTGGCTAGATACGGGGGCCACTCACTAATCCAACTGGATTAAAATATAATATTTTAATAATTAAAAATTAAAAAATTAAAAAAAAATATTAAATTTCTCTCTTACCCCTCTCTCTCCCCCATCTTTCTCGCCTATCTCTCTTCTCTGCATCCCCAAAACCCCTCCTGACCCCTTCCCACCCGTCCCTCCCCCAACCTTCCTCCACCACCCTCTCTCTCTCTCTCTCTCTTCTCTCTCTCTAGACACCCACCTGCATCCCCAAAACCTTCTCACCTTTCCCACTCGTCCCCCCCCAACCTTCCTCCCCCTCACCCTTTCTTCCCCCCGCTCCCATCTTCTCTGCGCAACCTCTCCCTCAAAAAACTCTCCCATCTAGAACCCCTCGACCTCTCCGTCTCCCACCTCTGCTTCACCACTCTCCCACCCCGCCGCCCCTCCCTCTTAATCACCTGCCTCGCCATCAACCACAACCTCTTCTACGCCGTATCGGGCCACGAGAAATGCCTCTGGATCTCCGCTGCGTCGAGCCTAAAGATTTGGCGGGACTCGGATCTGCTCTGCGTCGAGTCGGTCAAGGCGCATGAGTATGCCGTGAATGCGTTGGCAGTGTCTTACAACGGGACGGTGTACACCGGGTCAACGGATTGTCGGATCTAGGTGTGGTCCAAACCGTTCGGGGAAGACAGAGAAGACGGGAGCGAGGTGGGATCTGGGTTCTAGTTTTGAGTTTGGAGCGGGGTGGAATCTGGGTTGGGTGGTTCTGGTTTTGAGTTTAAGTTTGGGGAAGACGGAGCGAGGGGAAGAAAGGGTGAGGGGGAGGAAGGTTGGGGATGATGGGTCGGAAGGGTTTGAGGGATGCAGGTGGGTGTCCAAAGAGAGAGATAAGAGAGAAAGGCGAGAGAGAAAGGGTGGTGGAGGAAGGTTGGGGAGGACAGGTGGGAAGGGGTCGGCGGGGGTCGGGTGGGAAGGGGTTTTGGGGATGCAGAGAAGAGAGAGAGGCGAAAGAGATGGGGGAGAGAGAGAGAGAGGATAAAGAGATTTAATAAATAATTTTTTTTTAATTTTTTAATTTTTAATTATTCAAATATTATATTTTAATCCAGTTGGATTAATGAGTGGCCCCCGTATCTAGCCACGTCAGCACTTAACAGAAAAACTGACGGAGGTACGACATTGACACAAATTCGTAATATAAGGTATGACATTGTCATTTTAAAAAGATGAGGTATGGAAGTGTCGTGACACCAATAGTTGAGGTAGTATTTTGTACTTTACCCAAAAAAGAATATAAGAAAATTTGAATTCAATTGTTGAGTATAATATATATGTTTGTTACTTTTTAAACCTTATATAATATGACTCTTTGTTTGGACCCAAATTTACACCATCGGCGTGTGTAATCAAGGCCGTTGAGTGAGCATAGTTCTCAACCGTCGGATGGAAAAGTGGAGATCATTTTTGTTATTGTTAAAGGATAATATTATGGTTTTTATCATAATAATTAACTTTTAATATGAATTATCTTAGCATCTTCTTCAACCATATAAATAGGATGCGAATTATATCCCAAGCAAGCAGTCCAGTTCGAATTGATTTGGGATGTCTGACGGCACTTGGAGGCTAGAAATGAATTTGAAATTCATTTAGGTAGGGTCGGGCTGCATGCGACAATAAAGATGATGGCTTTGGGTGATGATGAGACAAGCCTAGGTAGACTGGGCCTTTTTGCATGATGATGGATGTTGTCAGATGGGTTTAAAAGCCGAAGGCAGATTCTCTACCCTCCTACTTCCCATACACTCCCATCCTCTCCTGTTTTGTGCGGTCACGGTTAAGTCACGTCAACATTTTATATTGATTTTTTTATAGAGATAATAAGATAAAAAGCAATAGTAATATAAAATGTTGACGAGGCTTAATCGTAATCGCACAAACAGGAGGGATGAGAGTGTATAGGAAGTGGGAGGGCATAGAATTTGCCTCCTTAAAAGCCACTGATGGAGTTTTATGATGTGGTAGAAACTAACACACAAACTAAACCCTTAAATGTAATCGTAGTATGAGCAAGTAGGGATCGTTCTATTCCGGGGATTAGTAGGGATGCTAATCAACACAAATTTGACAAAAAAACCTAAAAACTGACTAACTAACACTAAAACAATGATGAGGGGGTTTTTGGACGAATTTAACTAAACTAAAGTAAATAACAGCAATGAAAGTGAATTGTAAAGGGAATATGGGTGAAAAGCTAGCTAGAGGATTCTTCTCCACACATGAAACATATGCGTATAAATTGATTTCCAGTTATTCTTTCCATAAACCATGAATGACAATGCCCCAAATTAATTGTGAATGCACTAATTAACTCTCATATTTTCCTAAGTTCATTGAATTGGACTCAGCGACGCAATCAAATTATTCTTCTCAAGTTCCCTAACTATGAAAAGCATGATAGAGATACATATCAAAGATCATTAAGTTCTACGAAAATCATAAGCATTGACAAAGCATTCGTAACTATGAAAAGCATGATACTCCTGCCATGGATTTACTTAACTCAATTATGACTAGTGACTTTTACTACTTACAAATATAAGTTCATAACGATTAGGTGAAATTCCCTTATATTCTAGCATCAAATCCATGCATGCAAACTAAGTATGCATCCTTAATAAACATTCAAGAATAAGTTCTCTACAAAGCAGATAAGTAAATCGCATTCATGTTTTATGAAACAATAACTAGATGTGATCAATTTATATTAAACATATGATCATGGCTTTGAATTCACCTCTAGCTAAAAAGAAATTTAGTTACGCATGTTCATCATAATTGAAAAGCAATCTAAAATAAACATTGAAACTAAACAAGGATAGAAAGAATATGAAAATCTCCAATGGTTGAATGCAATATGCGGCACAAGCTCTTATTCTCCAGTTGTAGGTTGCGGCACCAATGTATTCCCCCCTAGACTTTGCGGCACAATTATGTTTATATAGGGTAGGGCACGACTGAAACCAATGAGGGGAAGGATTAGGTTGTTTGGATTGGCTTAGGACTCCTAAAATCAGATGGAAAGTATTTAGAATGTGATAAGGATTCCTTTTGCAGCTGGAAATAGGATGAGATAATGTTGGATAAGATAGGATAAGATAAGATAGGTTTGGATAGGGTTGGATAAGATAATGTTTTTCCTTGTTTACCAAGCTTCAATTCTGATTCCTCCAGACCTTAGCACATGTTTAACACATGTTAAACACCTTTTAAACATCAAAAACGTCCAACCCACTTGTTCTTCACACATGATATCCA
Organism: Heteromeles arbutifolia; assembly: GCA_024362995.1. Lineage (NCBI taxonomy): Eukaryota > Viridiplantae > Streptophyta > Magnoliopsida > Rosales > Rosaceae > Heteromeles > Heteromeles arbutifolia. Next base: position 5,739,094 of record JANCRC010000013.1, on the reverse strand, counting down.
TTCCAAGCCCAAAACTGCTCCAAATTGCTCTATTTGGCCATTTATTGTCATCTTTACCAATTGGACCTACAATAATACGAAAATAACTTAAATTACTATAATAAATGGAAATTAACTAAGTAAATGCAAAGAAATAAGATAACAAAGTCGCATATATATGCTCCTATCATATCGATAATGAGATAAGAAGCCTAGGTGGGCTAGGCTTCTGATGTGATGTGATAAAGCCTAGATAGGCTTTATTTTGTTTGAAAAGTCACTAAATCTGAAGGATATGCCTTGGGCATTTCACACGGATCAATTTCAGTTTCACAGAGTTAGAGTTGCAGTTGGACTCTACAAAGCTATCAGGTCGTGCCAAGCAAAAGACAGCCACTATAAATATAGAGTCGCAGGCAACATTGAGGCCCCCTTCAATTCAACATAAAAACTGCCCTGCGCAAACTCGCTATACGTGAAACCTCTCAACAACCTTGAGAACTCTATCCTTCTCCCTTTTCTCGCCAACACATCTTCAGTTTGGATAAACAGCACTGTGAATGCAACCGGCGACATCTTCAGTTTGGATAAACAACACTGGAGCCGTAGAACTAGCAGACCAAGGAACACCTTCAGTTTGGATAAACAACACTGCTTTGAGACCGACTGGTTATTATCTAAGTCTCGGTCGACAAGGATTTTCGAGTCTTTGTTGGCAAAGGTCATCTCATCAGCCTTCTCGGTAAAGTGAGGTGTTACCAGGTTACTACATTCGGCACATTGAAAGTCGAATTTGATATTGAACTTCGCAGAACTAGCAGCCTTGTCTTCAGGCTCTAGAACTCGAAGACCGAGGCGTGTTCCTTCCTCGGCCGCGGTCGCGAGATTAAGAAGTCGGCAGCGTGCTCCACGCCACATCTACATATTTTACTCACTGGGCCGAGCTCGGCCGACGAGTTGGCACGCCCAGCACACAACCGAATGGCGTAATTAGCTTATTAATTACTCAGCCTGCGCGCCACGTAGGGTTGATAGTTTTTAAGGTCAACACTCTCATAATTATGAAACTCACACGGTCACACCATTAACGAAGGAATGTTATAAGAATCAAACCAAACAACTTGATCCCTATATATAGCGGATCTCACAAAATTCGTTGTGGAAGGCCTAGATGTAATGTGTGATGTCAATACGCAAATAAAGTTAGTTACTAGTAGCCAAAACAAAGTCGTGTCACGTAGTGTCGTATTGAAGATATTTTTCTTTTTAGGAGAGAGGATGGAAGAACGTTGCATTTGGTTAAATGAGATGGTGTTTTGGCCAACCATCCCTAAATTATTAAATCAGTGATGCATGAAACACTGAAATTACACATTACTGGTAATACTTTTCTTTGTTAGTCCCCAAATTTCCAAGTCGATGATACCTCAATTTTTTTTCATTACATCATTTTTGTAAACTATATATTTTTCAGAAGCTACTTTTACTCGTGATCTCCAAAGATTTCCACGTTGATGATGTCATTTGCATGATCTGTCAATAAACTGTTATTTGTTCAAAACATTAGCAATGTTGAAACCGTTGGCAGTTTAATGAATGTCCACATAAGTTTTTTCAATACCCACACAAAGTGATGTAGACTTTGGAAATAAATGTGATCATATTTTCAAAGTCATGTGCTGTAAATTTCAATGTGTAAGAATATGTTCATATGGAGTTACTCTATAAATAGAGCACTCCGACTGCTATCAAAATATATAGAGTAAGAAAGGAAAGATCAATAGCATCGGTATATATTCCTCCCTATTTTATTTGTCATCCTCTTGTGCTATAGTTACAGTGCAATATTTTACACCTGCTTCGCTCCTGTCACTAGTAAAGGTTATCTATCTAACTTTGACCTATTTATAACACGTTATCAGCACGACTCTCTAAATATAATCATTTCTCATTTCTCTTCGCCGACCGAAAAGAAAAAAAAAAAAAAAGTTTCCTCTAAGGATTTTACTGTTCATCTTCTTCCTCTACCTCAACTGCTGGATATACCATCGCGAAGAACTGTTTGCACCATGCCTACTTTTAGTTCTCAACCTAATAGTTACATATATCTTTGATTTCTTGTTTGGTGTAGATCTTAATTACTAACTCAATGTTTATTTATGTTAATTATACTGCAATCCAAGATGGTGCGGTACAATCGCCTATCTTGAACTGAAAATTTAATCTTACTGCAATCCAAGATGGTGTGGTATCATCGCATATCTTGGACCGTACATCTAATTTTACTGCAAATTTTAGGTGGAGCGGCATAATCGCCCACCTTACCCTGCATATTTAAATTTATCTGCTATTTAATTTCATTGTAATTTTAGGTGGTGCAGTATAATTGCCCACCCTGCTCTGCGTATTTAAATTTTCCTGCTACTAGAGTGGTGCGGAATAATCGCCCATCCTATGTTATGAGAATGGTGCAGTACAATCGTCCTCCTCATTCATCATGTAAATCTCGAGCCAGAAGTTTCGAGTGCTTATCATTTGGCATGAATATCAAAATGAAGAATTTGTAAGAACCAGAAGTTCTAACACTACATCCCCCAGAATACATATTATTGCAAGTTCTTACACATCTCAGTTTTCTTTCAGAAAAGAAAATGGCGAACTTGGCAAAGCTTGATTTTGTTGCCCTAGACATTACTAGGAAGAATTACCTTACCTGGGTAGTGGATGTCAAGATCCATCTGGAGGCAGGGAATCTTGCAGAAACAATCAAGGATGAGAACAGTGCATCTTTTCAAGATCGGGCGAAGGCCATGATCTTTATCCGTCGTCACCTTGATAAGGGACTAAAAAGCGAGTACCTAACGTGTGGAGCCAAAAATAATCACAATGCGACACGTGAATTTTTGGATTAAGAAAACAAAAATACCCTTGAGGTGTACTGGGATTCCTACGCGCGAGCAGCAGGCAATTATCTCTAAACCAAGTCAAAAATGCTCCAAAAAGAGGTAACCTTCAAAATAGTGTTAATTGGTTAATTAATGGATTAATTACACAATTAACCCATTAATTAACAATTAAATTATACAATTTAACCCCAAAATTATCAAAGGGGCCGGCCACCTCCCTTTCTTCCTAACCATTCTCACTTTTCTCCATTTTATTACCCTATTTTTACAAATAAATAATTTTGTAACCTCCCATTTATTTCTTTCATACTTAATTAGCCAATAAATTGACTAATTAAGCCTAAAATTCAACCACAAAACCCACTTACTATCCCTATAAAAGGGATCCCATTCTCACCAAAAAGCCATCCGAATCCTCTTGCAAAAAATCCCAAATTCTCTAAACACTCTTTCTCTCTAAAATTCTAACTTTGGCATCGGAGGTTTTTCGGCCAAAGCCCCCCCCCCCCCAAATTCATCGTGGGCGCGTGAGGCTTTTGGCCTTGACCAAAGGTGTTACTTGTTTTGTAGGTGCAAAATCGTCCAAGACCAAGGAGGAGGAAATTTGCATCCACAAATTGGTGCTTTCATTGAGAGTAGAAATCCATCGTATAAGACTCCAGCATAGAAAAATGATTCTTTGACAAAATGTAAAAGAGAAATACAATGGCAAGGAATTTAGAAAATTCAACAAGTGGGAATTCTAATATTCAAGAAATGGGCCCGCGGCTATCCACGAGGCTAAATGTGATCTTAGGGGGAGCGGCACCACCACCACAAGGCTCCACCATGGGAACCACCGCGGTGGCCACCACGGCAATCACCCGCGGCGAGGTCCATGGCTCTACCACCACGGCCCAAGCCGTGCTATCCAAGGCCCACGCCACCAGAGCCACGGCCCGAGCCATGTCACCCCATGCCCAACGCGAGCCCAATGCGTTGCCAATCCGAGCCCAAGCCTCGCATTCGCGAGCATCACGCGCCGAGCAGCCCACTCTCGTGGCCCAGCCTGCCCCTGCAACCCTGCCTGCTCTCGCCGAGTAGCCCACTCTCGTAGCCCAGTCTGCTCCCGCAGCTTAGCCTACTCCCGTCGAGCAGCCCACTCTCGTAGCCCAGCCTGCTCCTGCAGTCCAGCCTGCTATTGCCGAACAGCCTACTCTCGTGGCCCAGTCTGCTCCCACAGCTCAAACCATGCCATCCAAGGTGACTCACGGCACATCCACCATGGGAACCACCGCGGTGGCTACCTCGGTAACTACCCGTGGCGAGGTCCATGGTGCCTTCACCACGGCTCGAACCATGCCATCCAAGGCGACTCACGGCACAAGGGCCACGGCCCGAGCCTCGCACTCACATGCATCACACGTGGAGCAGCTCATTCCCACAGCCCAGCCTGCTTCCACCAAGCAGCCTGCTCCTGCCAACCAGCCTGCTCCCGTTAAGCAGCCTGTTCCCGTGGTCTCCCAAGTTGGCCCAAGATCATCACAACCATCAGGACCAATCATCGAGCCGGGGGCATTTTCACCGCATTTCTCCGCAAATTTGACGTTTCCCAACTCAAATCTCGCACTTGGGGTCTATCATCCTTCTACTGCTCAAGGAAGCATATTCCTTCCAAGCTCATCCAATCCGAATGGTGAACAACACTGGTCCCGACAGGTGATGGAGCTGACGAGTGCCCTTGCACAACAGACAACCTTGGTGAATCAAATCTTGCAACGCACCGAGATCCAATGTGCCCTAGACGAGGTGTCCTGAAGTAGGACAAGGGCAGATAAACCTCTCCACCAGCGTCCCGGCAAGCGGCCTATCAACCAGCCACGATCCGAGTGTTCTGGCAGTTTACGCTCTCGCCTGGGTCCTTGGGATAGCGAATACTCTCGTCTTAGTACGCGGAGGAGCGTGCACTCCCGATCAAGCCCATGGACGAGCATACGTTCACGGTTGAGGTCACACTCTGATTATCAACATGGACAACCTTCCAGGCGAAGTGTCCATTCGCAACTAGGATCGCAAGGAGTATTCTCCACCTCATATCGAAGTAGGCAGCACGGCAGACGGAGAGAAGCAGTCACTCAATCCGACTCAGGTTCAACCGGTAACTTGCAAGTAACCCGTTCGCATGCCAGGAACATGCCGCATGCACCGCAGCCACGACATAGACGAGTCAAGCGTAGAGAAGAACGACCCAAACCTATATGTCATGACTGGGTGCAACCGAAAATTCCACTACCCTAGCAAAGGCAAATTCAAGAAGAGGTCGAGAGGTTCCTAACGGAACGATTGCGCAATTTCCAACGTAATGAGGCTGCTGACGATGCGCTTCGACGAGACATGACCAACATAAGCATGTCACCATTCACAAATGAGATCGAGCAGATAGATCCACCTCGCAGATTCACTATGCCTCATTTCACTCCGTACAAGGGAGACGAAGACCCGGATCGACATCTCAAGCACTACCGCAGTACCATGATCCTCTATAGGAACAATGATGCGCTTATGTGCAAAAATTTTGCCACAACTCTACAAGGTGAAGCGCAAGACTGGTTTCACACTCTGCCACCGCAGTCGATCCGGAGTTTCAACGAACTTTCCTTTGTTTTCACTAAGGAATATTCGTCTAACCGCTCAATTAAAAGGACATTCGATCATCTTTTCAGCATCATAAAAGACCCTTGGGAGACGATTCGCGACTATGTCAAGAGGTTCAAGGCAGAGAAGGCCAAGATTGTTGGCTGCAATGAAAACATAGCAACTGCAGCATTCAGAAATGGGCTTCCCACCGAACATCCTTTATTCGGAAAACTGATCATGGGAGAAGAATTGACCCTAGCAGCTTCATATGCTTTGGCAGAAAAGCATGCACTATGGGACGATGCCAAGCAGTTTTACGAAAATGATTCAGAAAAGAAGCACATGGAACGTTCCCCGACTAGAAAAGACTCAGCAGCCGAAACATTCACCAAGTTCACAGTTCCAATCGGCCAAATTCTCCATAAACTCAAGAACGAACATTGGTTCGAACTGCCGCCACCTATGAAAGGCGATCTTACCAGGCTAGATCATATAAAGTATTGCACATTCCATCAAGGACCGGGCCACACTACCAACGGATGCCTGAAGTGGAAGCAGTACCTTAAGAAGCTGACAAATAAGGGCCGGTGCAACGAATATCTTGACAAGTCAACAAAACGGCCTACACAAGTAGGGGAAGTCTCCATCACCCCCTAAACCCCGTTAGGGCTTTTCCAAATAAGTTCAAAGTCTCAAGCAGCTTGACAAACAAGGCCTTGCAAGCCAATGATTATCCAGTTTGTTTGTTATACAGTTTCTACCGTTGATTTATTTCTTTATTCTCAATGAAGATTCAAGAAGTTATTCATGAGCCTAGCTCAACTGCTGTCTACAACAACTGCTCAAAACCCTTTATGGGTCTGCTCTCCAGTGCGAGAGGGTAAACCAATTCCCCGACACCCAAAAGGGTTTGCTCTCCAGTGTGAGAGGGTAAACCAATTCCCCGACACCCAAAAAAGGTATGCTCTCCAGTGCGAGAGGTTAAACTAATTGCTCTCCAATGTGAGAGGGTAAACTAATTCCCCGACACCCTAAAGGGTCTGCTCTCCAGTGAGAGAGGTTAAACTAATTGCTCTCCAGTGCGAGAGGGTAAACCAATTCCCCGACACCCATATGGGTAAGCTCTCCAGTGCGAGAGGATAAACTAATTGCTCTCCAGTGCGAGAGGGTAAACCAATTTCTCGATACCCATATGGGTAAGCTCTCAAATACGAGAAGGCCACATAGTTCAAAAGATCGAATGCTTGAAGATCAACTGAGCAACAAATGGTTAGGGGGCAGCTACTTTTACACTTAACAGTTCGCTCATCCGACACTTCATCTTCGGCAACTCCGATCTTGGCAGCTTCATCCTTGACTACTCCATCTACGGCAGCTGAGAAATCAAACTCAAGCAGTTTCCTCATTTTTGACAAGCAGCCAGACGTGGCAGCCCAAACCGTTGTCCATGCCACGTCACTTCCTCGGCCCATGCCGAGCCAATCCTTGGCTTCAACCAAACTGAGCAACAAAACAATGGCCCGTGCCACACCACCTCCTTGGCCCATGCCAAGCCGACTCCTGGCCCCTGCCAGCCGACGTGCCGCACCACCCCGACAGCTGCCTCGTGGCAGCACCTCCCAAGAAGAAGATAAGGAGAATTAAGTTTTTCTTACATCGGTGCGGCGCGGAGAAGACAAAGAAAGCAACGAAAGACGGTCCTTTGCACGGGCAAGATGTAGAAGATTGCTAGAGGAGAGGGAACAAATATCCTCTAAGCTCTCTCTCTCTTGTAGGGTAGAATAAATCACTTTTCAAAGTTGATTTAATAACCCACTTAAGGTGGACTTAAATAAGCTTTGGGAGAAATTTATTTCCCTTTCCTAGAAGGACCTAATTTCATATTAAAGAGGGAATCTACATCAAAATAGGAAACAGTCATAAGTTTCCTAAAGCAAGAAGATCTCTACACCTGCTGCTCTTTCCTACGAGCAGCCCAGCAGGTGTGGGGGCATTTGTGGAGCCAAAAATAATCACAATGCGACACGTGGATTTTTGGATTAAGAAGACAAAAATACCCTTGAGGTGTACTGGGATTCCTACGTGCGAGCAGCGAGCAATTATCTCTAAACCAAGTCAAAAATGCTCCAAAAAGAGGTAACCTTCAAAATAGTGTTAATTGGTTAATTAATGGATTAATTACACAATTAACCCATTAATTAACAATTAAATTATACAATTTAACCCCAAAATTATCAAAGGGCCGGCCACCTCCCTTTCTTCCTAACCATTCTCACTTTTCTCCATTTTATTACCCTATTTTTACAAATAAATAATTTTGTAACCTCCCATTTATTTCTTTCATACTTAATTAGCCAATAAATTGACTAATTAAGCCTAAAATTCAACCACAAAACCCACTTACTATCCCTATAAAAGGGATCCCATTCTCACCAAAAAGCCATCCGAATCCTCTTGCAAAAAATCCCAAATTCTCTAAACACTCTTTCTCTCTAAAATTCTAACTTTGGCATCGGAGGTTTTTCGGCCAAAGCCCCCCCCCCCCCATTCATCGTGGGCGCATGAGGCTTTTGGCCTTGACCAAATGTGTTACTTGTTTTGTAGGTGCAAAATCGTCCAAGACCAAGGAGGAGGAAATTTGCATCCACATAACGGTTGAAGATCTGTTAGCTCTCTGGAAGACATTAAGAAACATATACAATCACCAGAAAACGATGATTCTTCCAATAGCTCATTATGAGTGGACTCACCTAAGGATCCAGGATTTCAAGTCAGTGGCTGAGTACAATTCTGTGATGTTTCGAATTAGTTCCCAGATAAAACTCTGTGGGGAAACCATCACTGAGGAAGATATGTTGGAAAAGACTTTCAACACCTTTCATGCCTCAAACATGCTGCTGCTGCAGCAGTATAGAGCGTGAGGTTTCACTAAATATAACCATCTGAAAAATCATCATTCCCGACCTACTGGATCTGCACCATTCCCAGAAGTGAATGATGCTTCCCTCGAAGTGAACGCCACATCCTCTGGTGGCAATAATCATAAACGAAGACGTGGCCACAAGCGAGGATGGTGGAACGGGAAAGGTAAGAATCATGGTGTCCAGTTTCACAACCAGATTCCAAGGCATAATTCAGGCCCAAGCTTTAAAAATGTAAATCGCCACAAAGGCAAATCTCATATGAACAATGCTCTAGAAACTCTAAATGAGCCTGCCATAAGTGTGGTGGCAATGGGCACTGGGCGCGTACTTGTCGTACCCCAAAATATCTGGTGGATCTGTATCAAGTCTCCCTCAAGGATAAGGGTGTCGAGACCAATTTTCTCGACCAGGCTAAACCAATGGATATACCTGATCCAGTGTGTGACTTATCAAGGCAGTTGAACATAACCCACCTAGATGTCTCGGACTTCATTGTGGAAAGGGGGAATGAAGTGTACCGGTCCGACTGAATTGTTTATGTTTGATGTACTGAACTTGTAGTTTAAAACTAGCATTTCAAATTCAATAAAAGTGGCATTTAAATTTCCTGTTATAACTTGCTTTTAACTGTGATTCCCTTACTCGGAGAGCATGGATAAAAAATATGGTCATTCTCAAAACATGAGAAATGGTGGAGATATTTGTCTTGCAGACAGCGCAACTACGCATGTAATACTTCGAGATCGAAAGTATTTCTCAAGATTGATGCTTACAAAATTAAGGGTAACAACAATATCAGGGCAATAAGATGTGATTGAAGGCTCAGGGAAAACCCAGATTATGTTACCAAATGGAACAATATTGTCCATACAAAATGTATTGTACGCTACTTGATCTACTCGAAATTTGTTAAGTTTTAAAGACATACGTTTAAATGGATACCACATTGAAACGAAAAGTGCAGAAAATGCGGAGTATCTATGCATTACCTCCAATGATACTCATAAGCGTATATTGGAGACGTTGTGTGGTTTGTCGAGTGGATTGTATTATACATGCATAAAGACAGTTGAATCACATATTGTCATGAACTAGAAGTTCATTGATTCAAAAGTTTACATGTTTTGGCATGACCGTCTGGGTCACCCAGGATCTACCATGATCCGTAGAATCATTACCAACTCTAATGGACATCCATTATTGAGCAGACACATTGCTATCTCAAATGATAACCCTTGCAAGGCTTGTTCTCAAGGGAAGTTGGTAATTAGACCATCACAACTAAAGGTTGATGCTGAATCTCCATCATTTATGCAAAGAATTCAAGGCGATATTTGTGGGCCTATTCAACCATCATGTGGACCATTTCGATATTTTATGGTTTTGGTTGATGCATCTACCCGATGGTCATATGTTTGTCTCTTATCTACTCGGAATGTAGTTTTTGCGAAATTTCTTGCTCAGATAATTAAGTTGCGAGCATAGTTCCCAGATTACCCCATTAAGTTAATCCGACTTGATAACGCTGGTGAATTTACGTCTCAAACCTTTGATGATTACTGCATGTCATTGGGTATTGATGTTGAACGCCCTGTTCCTCATATCCATACTCAACATGGTTTAGCAGAAGCATTGATCAAGCGGCTTCAGTTAATAGCTCGCACTCTACTCATGAAAACAAAATTGCCAGTTTCTACATGGGGACATGCAATCTTACATGCTGCATCATTGGTTTGATTGAGACCTATAGCCAACCACCAATACTCCTCAGTACAACTCGTGTTTGGGCATCAGCCAAACATTTCACATTTACGAGTTTTTGGTTGTGCTGTTTATGTACCTATTGCACCACCACAACGCACTAAAATGGGACCTCAGCGCAGACAGGGAATTTATATGGGTTTTGATTCACCATCTATCATTTGATATTTGGAACCCTTGACATGTGATATGTTTACAGCTCGTTTTGCTGATTGTCACTTTGATGAGACAGTCTTCCCGTCATTAGGGGGAGAAAAGACCGTTCTAGAAGAACGGAAAGAGCTGACATGGGTTGTTCCCACATTATCTCATTTTGATCCACGTAGCACTCAATGTGAAAATGAAGTGAAAATGATCGTTCATCTTCAAAGTATTGCCAATCAAATGCCATATGCATTTAATGATGCTATGAAAGTGACAAAATCACATATACCAGCTGCAAATGCACCTGCAATAATTGATGTCCCTGTTGGACAAAATCAAGTGGTAGTGAATGATTCGTCTGGTGCATACCTGAAGCGTGGTAGACCCCCAGGTTCAAAAGTTTCAGCCCCTCGAAAAAGAAAGAGGAGGACACAACTGAATCCAAATGAAATCATTCAAGAAGAGAAAATGAATGACAAATCCACAATTCATGATTCTGTATTTTCAGAAAAAGAAAATCTCCTTGATGAAACACATGTCCCTAAAGAAACAGAGGTACATGAAAGCAAAGAAATCTCCATAAATTATGTGTGTACTAATGAATTGTGGGATCGGAATGAAATAATCATAGACGACATATTCGCATTCGCAGTACCCATTGAAATCATATTAAGTGATGATATTGAGCCCCGCTCTGTTGATGAATGCAAACAGAGATAGGATTGACCTAAGTGGAAAGATGCAATCCAGGCATAATTAAATTCCTTGGAAAGGCGAAATGTTTTTGGACCAGTAGTCCAAACCCCGCCTGGTGTAAACCCCGTGGGTTACAAATGGGTATTCACAAGGAAACGCAATGAGAAAAACGAGATTGCAAGATATAAAGCACGATTCGTTGCACAAGGATTTTCGCAAATACCTGGAATTGATTATGAGGAGACATATTATCCTGTAATGGACGCAATTACGTTCTGTTACTTAATAAGTTTAGTGGTTTTAGAAAAACTTGACATGCGGCGATGTCATCACCGCGTATCTATATGGAGAATTAGATGCTGACATATTTATGAAAGTCCCAGAATGACTTAAGTTGCCTGAAACAACTAACAAACCACAAGGTATGCTCTCAATCAATTTAAGGTGATCATTGTATGGGCTGAAATAATCTCGACGAATGTGGTATAATCGTCTCAGTGAGTATTTGATTAAAGAATGATATATCAACAATGTCATTTACCCTTATGTGTTTATTAAGAAATCCAACTCTAGATTTGCTAAAGTGGCAATATATGTCGATGATATGAACCTAGTTGGAACCCTTTAAGAGCTTAAGAAAACTGATGAATATCTGAAAAGCGAATTTGAGATTAAAAACCTTGGAAAAACAAAATTTTGTCTCGGCCTGCAGATCGAGCATTGTGCTAATGGAATTTTGGTCTACCAATCAGCTTACATTGAAAAAATCCTGAAGCGATTTAGCATGGACCAGGCTTATCCACTCAGCACACTAATGGTCGTTCGTTCTCTGTACATTAAGAAAGATCCATTCTGTCCAAAAGAAGATGATGAAATGGTCCTTGGTCCAGAAGTACCATATTTAAGTGCAATACGTGCTTTATTGTATATAGCACAATGTATAGCTTTTTCAGTCAACTTGTTAGTAAGGTATAGCTCTGCTCCAACAATTCGTCATTGGAAGGGAGTCAAAAATGTATTGCGATATCTTCGTGGGACAACATACCTGGGTCTCTTCTACTCAAAGAAATTCACAAATGACCAGGTCCTTGTTGGATATGCAGATGCTGGTTTTCTCTCTGATCCGCATAAAGCCCGCTCACAAACTGGATTCAAGAATGAAGATACAATAATCTCATGGTGCTCAACAAAGCAAACATTAGTTGCTACATCTTCAAATCACTCAGAAATACTTGCTTTACATGAAGCAAGTCGTGAATGTTCTTGGTTAAGATCAATGATCCATCATATCCGGAATTCATGTGGTCTAACTTCGAAGACAGACAATCCAACTGTCATCCATGAAGATAATGCAGCCTGTGTTGCCCAAATGAAGGAAAGATTCATCAAGGGCAATAAGACTAAATACATATCTCCAAAGTTTTTCAGTGCACATGAGCTTCAGAAGGCTAAAGTTATTGAAGTCAGACAAATCCGTTCTAATAAAAATCTGGCAGATCTATTCACCAAATCTCTACCAAAATGCACATTTCAGAAGATAGTGCAGAATATCGGATTACGTCGACTTACCAAACAGCTAAATTTGGAGAATGCGGAATCAAGGGGAGATATATATCAGGGGGAGCATCCATGATACATACATGTTGTACTCTTTTTCCTTCAATTAGGATTTTTCCCACTGAGTTTTTCCTATCAAGGTTTTAACGAGGCAACATAAGCATACTTAACACTATATCAACAATCCAGGTAAAGTTGTACTCTTTTTCCTTCGCTATGGTTTTTTCCCATTGGGTGTTTCCAAGCAAGGTTTTAAGCAACTAATGTTGATATGTGGGCATCCAAGGGGGAGTGTTGAAAACATTGGCAATGTTGAAACCGTTGGCAGTTTAATGAATGCCCACATAGGTTTTTTCAATACCCACACAAAGTGATGTAGACTTTGGAAATAAAGGTGATCGTATTTTCAAAGTCATGTGCTGTAAATTTCAAAGTGTAAGAATATGTTCGTATGGAGTTGCTCTATAAATAGAGCAGTCCGACTACTATCAAAATATATAGAGTAAGAAAGGAAAGATCAATAACATCGGTATCTATTCCTCCCTATTTTATTTGTCATCCTCTTGTGTTATAGTTACAGTGCAATATTTTACACCTGCTTCGCTCATGTCACTAGTAAAGGTTATCTCTCTAACTTTGACCTATTTATAACATTATTCCTTCTTTTTTTTTATATTGTTAGGGGGACAAAATTTGTAAACTAAATTATGTGTCACCAATAAGAATGAGCACGTTTATCAACGCTTAAATAATAAATCAACTATCAACTTTCATATATTTTAGTTTTCAAAACTTTTTCTACAAATTTAGTCTTCCTAACATTACTTTTTTTTTTTCTTCTTTCGGAATAAAATATAAACTAATCATAGAAAGATGGAGATTGGCTATGTTAAAAAGACAAGGACCGAAAGTATAAGATGTCACGCCATTAGATAAAGATATGGAAAATAGGTTGGAGTCTAAACTCATCTTATTTCGGAGAAATTCTTAAATTTCGAGTAAAACTTATAAATTTCATTGATACTTTCAACATATTGGTTAAATATAAGAGAAATACTCTTATATTTTATCTAAACCAGTGTTTGACATTCCCTAAAATTTCATTTTAAATTTATCGATCAATATTTTCACTGACACCGATGTTTTAAACACTTCACATGATGCATATCTAAATTAATTTCACACATAGAGACATTTGTGTGTGTGTGTGTGTCAAGACAATATTTGAAAGATGTCGACAATTACAATACATAACAAATACTCTTTTGTTGATTAGTGTGACATGTTGTATTGTTATATTTTTTTTATTTTTTATCTCAAACACTAATTACATGTAGCGTTGTGACATGTACCGCTATCTCATGCAGAAAGAATTACATTCAAATTTTGGCTCTTGTTACATCAACCTTTAACTTCTTATGGCCACCAGTCACAACCAAAATGGGACCATTCATTCGGGAGAAAACCATAAAAGATAGATACTAAATACAACACAACATTGAAATTTATTATTTAGCAAAAAAATACGTGAGGGGTCGAGATTATATGCAGAAGCGAAATTGAAAGGGTTGGTCGAGATAAAAAAAAAAGTTGGGTTTATTTTATTGTTTTTGAAAATTGGTCAGAAATATTATTTTTCAAATTTCAATTGTTAAAATGAACAATTTTTTATTATGTCTTTGATATATGATTTATGTGTCGTCTAAATTTGATTTTAATCAGTTTAACAATTAAAATTTGATTTCTGATCATTGTAGTTAGTTTTTCATTTTTTAATGTAAAATGTTATATTCTAAACTGTTCTAATTTAACGAAAAAGAAGAATTAAGGACTACAAATGCAAGAGAACAGACACACTGATCTATGTTAAAAGAACACCTAAGACCTAACTTGCGACAGGTCAATACCTAGGGATCAGGATCCCCTCCTGAGCATAAAAAACTGAGCCTGCTAAGCAGACGATCGTGGCCGTTGAAATTTGATCCAACGGCTACAATTATTATAACTTTTAAAGGATCCATGTGTTTGTAGCCGTTGGATCAAATTTCAACGATCACGATCGCCTGCTCAACAGGCTCAGTTTTTTATGCTCAGGAGGAGATCCTGATCCAATACCTAAAACTCATTGGTCATAGCCTCAAACCGTCAATAGATACAACCTAGAGATGTTTGAGCTCTCTCGAAAAGGAATCCACTCCGGATCCCTTCCACCAAATCCATCAAGTCGGGCTTTTGAAATTTGATCCAACAGCTAAAGTTATTATAACTTTTAAAGAGGATCGCTGTTTTTAACCGTTAGATCAAATTTCAAAGGTTCGGATTAATGGATTTTGTGGAAGGGATCCGGAGAGATCCCTTTCCACATCTCTCTCTCTCTCACATATAATAAATAGCAACCTTCCTTCCTCTGTTCTGCTTCTGTCAGTCCCAAAAGCTGACAAATATGATTTGTCCGTCTCAATTAACTTCAATCCAGATCCTCACCACCCTCTCTCATTTGCCGACTTGTCCAGTTTGCACCCAAACTCTATCTCGACCCCTCCCCAACCTTAGAGTTTTCCAATGGCTTCCACCCCCAAGCCGGTAAAACTTGCAGAGCTCCTCCAAGAGCAGCAAGAGCCCTTTGTCCTAGAGGTTTACCTATTTGAAAGGGGTTACCTGACAAAAACCTCGAGTACAAATAGCAGTTCGAGGATTACAAGTAGAACTTCGAGCAAGAAACTCACCAGATCATCCAGTTGGGGTAACCTCAGCTGCCATAAAGTATTGAGATCTGTGTGTAACAAGCTTGTTTCGAGACACAGTAGGACAAGAAGCACCAAGGGTTGTGAAAACCGAGAGGGGAAGCCCAATGGTGGCGCCGAGACGCGGAGAAGTAGCCGAGAGAGCGGGGAATCGGATAGATTTTCATCTGCTAGCGGTAGGACACAGTATGATTCGTGCTCCGAGGGCGAAAAAGAATCAAAAGAAGCAGCCCCCGTTTCGTTGCGAAACGATCATGATGCCTCAGTTGCAGCAGACACTACTCAAGTTTCGGAGTCCTGTAATACGAAAGAGAGAAAGGTAGAAACACCACTTTCCATACAACACTTTTTATGTTATCGATCCATTTTCGACAATATTGATAGTTTGGTAGCAGAACAATTTCCGATCTCTACAAAAATGTTCATTTGATTTGCTTGCTAACAAAGCCAACAGGATGTTACAGATAGAACGGCTCAACGGACAATCATCGAAGATTAACCCTAAGCAACAAAACCCCGTTTTGGTACCAGAAGATGAACCTCACCATGCAAACGCAAGTTCACCTCTTTATAACAACAGTTAGTCCCTCTCTCTTAGTCCGCAAACACGAGTTAGGCCAGTTGGTCAGGACCGTGCACTCAGCTCCTTCACCCATGTTCAAATTTTCCTCACCGCTAATTAGAGTAGTTTAAAATATCGTCTTAACTACAAGATTTAAGTAATTTTGTACTTGTGAATTTCTCTTCTGGCTAAACAGGGTATAAACTGCACACCATGACTAGAGAGAATGAAACTTCATGTCCATCCACTTATAGCTTCAACAAGATTACAGAAGACTCAAATTTATCATCTTCTCTCTGGGAACTACTTTTCCACCAAACATTAGAGAAGCCGAGAGCCTCTGGAATTTCAGAAAAGCTCGAGCCTGTCCGGTCTAGCATCAATCCATCCCCTCATTTCGCACAATCAAAAAGGGTGTTGCAGCAGAAGAGGCAGCTCCTGTTCGATTGCGTGAGGGAGATGACGGAAAATCATGCAAAGAAATCGAAAGAGCAGCAGCAGCATAACCCCAACGGATTTCTTGGAGCCGAAGAGATTGGGAAGCTGATTTATGAGAAGTTGGGGAGTTGGGGAGGTAAGCGGGCTGGGAACGAAGCCAACGTCAATTTTTTGTTGGAGTTGGACTTGTTGGGCTCCCGTGAAGAATGGGATGATAGTTACCAAGAGAAAAACGAAATTGGGTCGGAAATTGGAGACGCCATTTTAGAAGAGATCATCAAAGGCCTTGTCTCTGAAGAGTGAAAAATAATTGTATCTGATGCCAACGTTACCCCGAGCTAATTGAGTCCTAGACAGAGCAACCTCATCTCATGGAGACTACCATACACTCCCGGTACGCTATCGTGACATCTCAGATCGGCCACATGATGATCCCTTATCGGTCCAGCATGCCATAGACATGTACCAAGAGTGTAAGGAAGTCCTTATGAGGACTTCCGTGGCGCAACTGTGTGATTCGTGCTGATGATACAATGTCATGTTTACTCGTGCTTAACCCTGTACATTTTAAGTATCTCCACATAACATTATAATACAAACACACTACGCTACTATGACATTCCCGTGCCTTGACAGTTCCTCTCCTACTATTTGATGGTTCTTGCAGCCACTCATGTCTGTCCACATTATATTTGTTGTTTCCCAACACCAGTAATATTTCTGGTTACCACAACTCATATAGATTACTGCTTGGCTCCTTACAGTTAAAGGAGTCACTAGTTCAAACTTGCATTTCACAAACTAACACACGCATATTGAAGTGACACAAAACAACAAAAATAACGTTTTTGTGCGCATCAAACTGTAATTTATCTTAACGAGGAAATGATTGTTATGCAACAAACCAAATATTTCTCGTCTGGATTTATTGCTAAGCAACACTTAGAGCATCTCCAATGAGCTCTTAACCAGAATTTAGAGAGGATTTCAAAAAATCGACTCCAATCATGCTCACTATCCACCTTCTGTGATAGAGAATCATCTTGGAGCTCCTAAATGTATGAAGGGAGAAATGAACTCCTACTGACTCTCTGTACATAATGCTAACTATTTCAATATTATTTAAATAAATAAATAAATAATTTATCTTGATTATTTATTGACTGATAGTATTATGACTCTTCATAGAGAGTGATGCCACATAGTACTACAGCCTAGTGGTATTCCTCTTCACTTGCAAGCGAGAGATCTTAAGTTCGATTCTCGTCAAAATAAATTTGAACCACATTATTACCAACTCATTATGAGGCTAAGCCCCACCCCCTTTCCTCTTTTGTAGATAATATCGGTTGTTCAAAAAACAAAAAAACAAAAATTACACACACGAGCCAATATTAATGCGCGCGCACACAGTACAAGGATTAGGAAGGCTAATTTCTTTTTCTGCAGGGACAAAAGAGAAACAAAAGCGAACAGCGTGACAGGAAGAGGCAATAAGCATTTTAACCCATAGGGTAAACGAGTTGATGTAGATATCTGAACCACCACCGGCATAGAACATTAAACCCCAGAATTATTCTGCCGAGTCTCTCTCTTCTCTTTGCATTTATTGTGAAAACTCAGCATCGTTTCGAAAGCTGCTATACGCATCCATCACACGGTACCAATAAGATTGATGCATATGATTCAACTATCTTGCAATCGACGACACATGAAATTTACTAAACACGAGAAAACTGAGATTTATGGTAGGATCTACTGCAAAAGAAACTAGTCAATCCAGAGAGGTTAATATAACCAGATCTAATAAATTTTACCACTTGCCATCCAGCCACTCCGGTGGTCGGAGAGGCTTATCTTAATCTTACCAGATCTGATAAATTTTACTACTTGCCCTCCAGCCACCGCTGAACAATACACAGCATTCAATTAAAATTAATTGTGATGAATGTCAGCTATCAGATTTCCGTCATGTATAAGTTATAACCATGAGAAATGCTAAAAGAAAAATAATCTTGGTTATGTTCGGCATGTTTAGACCCTGATAGGCCACAAAACTCAAACCTCTATGAAGATAGATCGGCAGGGCTTACTTAATTTCCCCATCTTCACCAAGCTCCCCATCTTCAAGGTCGACATGTTCACCACTTCGACGGGAACCATCCCGATGCTCTCTCTTATGCCTTCTATGCCGACTTTCACTGTCAGATTCAGGTGTATGCTACCATAGAACAGGAAAATAATCATACATTTTCCATTCATGAATAGCTTAAAAGTTACTGACCAAATATATTACGAGATAAGTTCACTTACTTTCCTTGACCTTTTGCGGTCACTACTATGTCTGTGTTTCTTAGACTCCTCTTTCTCCTCCTTATCAGAACCTACATCATCAATGGAACTTTGATGCCGCTTCCGGTGCTTTCTGTCTTTGTCTTTCTCCCTCTTCTTATCTTCTTTATGCCCATGACTATCAGTTATGTCTACATTTTCACTATCTGTTTCATCCTTCTTAGATCGGTCCTTTCCCTTTTCTTTTTCACGTTCTCTTTCCTTCTCCTTTCTCTCTTTATCCTTCCGCTTCTCTTTCTCTTCTCTTTCTTTCTCTTTTTTGGCCTGCAATGTATCAGAATCAGTACAAAAATTCCCAACTCAAGATATCAGTTGATAACAATGCATTACATGCCACTCCTATAAAAAAAATTAAGGGAACTTTAACGAAAAACTCCAGGTACTGTTTATTTTAACGAAAAACCACATTTTTACACTAAAATGTCAATCTTGGCACTATTCACTTTACCCTTTATTTTGTCCTTATCATTAAAACTCAAAGTTTTCAAACCCTTTTCATTAGTTTTCCTAAAAATTGAAGAGAGAATATTTACATAGGCTCAAACTTTGAGATATTGTCTTTTATAAAGGTAACATATGGGTAGCACTGCGTTAAAGTAAATTCTTTTTCAGCATAAGCTCTATGCATTAACATTGCAAGAATTGACGAGCCAAATGACACCAACAACTTATAGATGACAATAAGATCCATACCTTTTCCTCCTCACGCTTTCGTTCCTTCTCTTTAGCCCTCACCTGTAAGTTTGTAATATACTCCTCAAAAACTTCCCTACCATCACCAATTGATCTGAAAATAAAAGAAATAATTCACTCCAAAAACTAAAAAGTTCGAACAAAAAAAGGCATGTTAAATGTTTTTTTACAGTAAAAGATCAATAGAAAAACCTGTATTCTTGGGTTTCTTCAAAAAGGTGTTTGCTATCTTCCCAATTAGAAGCAGTGGTTATTTCCTACAAAGAACATAACAAAGAAGGTCAATACAATCTCTAGCATCACACTTACTTCATACTCTTCCACAAAAGTCCACAGTACCTTGATTGTGTGCAATAGGTTATTGAAGTCATCAACAAGTCGTTGACGCTTCTTTGCCTCTTTCTCCTCCTTCTCCTTGGCTCTCTCCAATAATTCCTCATACACAAGCTTCAAAAGGAGTAAAAGTATTAGCAGACTTTCAAATACACAACACAGGTAAATACTAACAGTCACATCAGTTGTTGATTTAGAAACCACAACAAAGTTGATCCTTGCATCTGTGTGCATCCGTGAATTGAGTGTTACAGATGATGGCGTAACCATGTAATCCAAATCAAATGAAGATAGTGGTTACAGTTTAATTATTTACTGGGTGTCATTTTCAAACCCTTCAGCTTTAATAAGTAAAGAAGCACATAGAAAAAAAATGATATTCTTTTTTATCTTGACCATGTACACTGGACCATATAAGGTTTCTTGCTACAAATGATACATCAGGATATAAGATGCTCGGGTCAAAATGACAAAGTTTCAAACCAAGAAGTTAGGACTCTTTTATTCTCTCCTCTGATGAATATGAATGTATTTCACTAAAAGAAGATACAAGAAACACTGATACTGCTACAACCAAGTAAACCGTATGATTCTCAGTGAACTTGAATACAATATAAAGAGCCACTTCAACATATTTTGAATACACACACAAACTAATTTTATTTGCTTAATGGGGGGTAGGAATATGCCAGCAACGAGTAAAAAAACACCATCAACTCCTATTATACAGACATTTATGTTTCAAGCATACAAATGAAAGGAAAAAAATATATGAGTTTTAGGCTAGCAACGGACTGAAAATACTCAGGGGTTTACCTTGAAGTTAATGTCTGATATTGGTGGGGAACCAATATCTTCCAGAATAGGAACCTTAAACTCTTCAAATGCCAATGTGGAAGTCATGGTAACCTGGGTAAAGAAATGAATGACATTTGAAATGTTTCCCAAAGTTTATAAAATTATACAGTTCAAAACAGCATACCTTCCCTGACTTCATTGCATCCTTTATCCAAGCTTTATCGTCATGATACTGTCCACAAGAAAAAAACAATGTCAGGCATATAGAGTCAGCCGCATTCCAGGTTCAAAGTTGTGTAATGCAATCAAACTCTAAAACTAATACTGTATTTTATCTGTAGAAGTTAGAGCTTTAAACCCACAATCATTTAGCACTGGGGGAGAGGACCATGATATTATATATTGCTATGCAAGGCTATTAATTTCCGATGTGGCATTTTATTGTCACCACACACCTCATACATGACATGATGAGCAGTGACAGAGCCAAAACACATGGAGCTTTAGTATTTTGGGTGGTGAGGAGCACGTGAGATCGTTAACCTACGTATATGTAAGAGCATCTCATCCAAACTGTTGAGAGTAAATCCCCGCATCATGGAATTACAGGGACCTTGCATGCTAATAAAAGTTGAGACTCCTCATATAGTCAATTGGTTTTATAGTGAAACCTCAACTTCCTTTATAGTATCAGAGCAGGTTAACCCACGTGCTCTCACATCACCCAATATGTTGTCCACATGTTAGGCTTCCATGACCCCCACACGTGAGGCTGTGTGTTGAGAGTGTGAATCACACATCGGAAAATTAAGGGACCTAGCATGTGTTTACAAGAAGTTGGGCTACTCCTCATATTGCCAATTGGTTTTATGAAGGAACCTCAACTTCAATTACATCTCGATGTATTATTAACATTAACCATACAAAATCATTAACGGACCGAGGCATGAGATGTTAGGCATCACCTGTTTCTCTAATTCTTCAAAAACATCATCAAACAATTCTTTTGGTGTTGAACCAGAGGTGTTCAATGCAACAGCTTCATATGGAGGTAAGTCTTTAACCTACTATCCAAAGACAGCATATCAAACGAATTTCTGATGCAGAAGAAAATAATCAATTGTCTTTTAATTTTCTATGCAACTGTTCTAGACATTATCTCTGCGACGATTTTAAGGTTGAGCACCTTCGTACAGTAATCGCGCCAGAGAGTTTTAGCTGTAAGAGTGCCATCAGCAACATGTTCTTCCAATAGCTTGCGGAACTCATCGCGGTTTTTCCTCTCTTCCCGCCTCAATTGTTCCTTGAATTCAGAGACAAATATAAGAACATGAACTTGAAAAGGAAAATATCATTTATATGGGATTATACCTTCTGTAACTTTTTTTGCTCCTCTTCCACCTTCTCAAGGTCACGAATATAGTCCTGCACCAAAAATCCTGTCTTATAATTCTACTAAATTAACATGACCAATCATTTTACACACACAGAACACGCCTGATTGACTTACCTGGAAAATGAGCAACCTAGCAAGCTTTTCAAGGCGCAAGCATCTCTCGTCATCCTCCAAGCGATCTTGAACTTTCCGCCACTGGCTGTTCACCTGCAAATGAACGATAACCATGCAAAAGGTTTATAGATACAAGGAATTACAAAAATAAAAACAGAAAACAAAAAAATAATACTAATTATGTGCACGCTCATTTTACAAGACTTACCTTGATAAAGTCACAAGATTCCAGAAATTTCCTGTACTCTACAATATTCTGCTTATGCTCTTCAGCTGCCTTTTGTTTTTCCTGCACATTAAACATTGCAACCAATGCAGTAAGCCAGGCATCCTTTGTGACATACGAGTACCTATTTTTATCCGCAAACTTCAAAAGAGAATGGCAATGAAATAGCAACACATATGGCAACTAAATGTATCTCATTTTTTTATGCTTCTGCTTGAGACTTAAATAACTCAAAATTGTGCACTTTGCTGTCTGTTGATATTCCCTACCATCTATGAACTGTCAATATCTACTTAAGTGGCACATTTAGCAACATGAGGACTCTGGAGTTTAGTACACCGAAAGGACAATGAAAATGAGGAAACCATTTAAGGCAACCTTTACCAATGAGAATTGCCTTAATTCTGAAATAGGGCCACAAATTGAAGGGATATGGAATGTGTGGGACTGGACTAAGGATCATGGTAAATCAGGCAGCCAGTCTATAACTCGATGCCCCATTCCTAATTTCTGGTTCTTCAACATAATTCATACATAAAGCAAGTGGTTCCAAATTTTCAATTCTCCATTCTCTTTATTGGTTACAAAAAAATCTTTTGTTATGAATAAAAAATCTGGAGTCAAATATGAAGCCCTAATGTACAACATGACATCTCCATCTGGTGGATTGCATAAGTCAGAAAATGTGAAATAAAAATGCAAATTGTTACCTTCCTTTCGAGTTCTACAATGTAGCTCTCATAAAGATCTTCCCGGTCTCTAGCTCGTTCTACAGCCTTGAATCGTTCATCATTTTCAAACATACTCACAGCTTTGCTGATCAGGCAAATGCATCAGTTAGAACATCTAAAACATTTTTTGTTGTAAAATATATATATATATATATATATGCATGATGCAGGGAGAGACTAAACCTCCATCTGGTTGCTGATGTAAGTTCCCTGGACTCCTTTAGAAAAGAACAAACCACAAAGTCTTTTATTAAGATCAAGATAAGAGGTATTTCAATGTTGTTAAAGAAAAATGCAAAACCAACTATGACTTATAAACAACATACTTCCAACATTTTTGTGAATTCTTCCCGAGCTTTTTTCTGCCTCATGCGCCTCTCTTCATTCTCCAGTTTTTTCCTTTGACCCAAGTACTACAATTCAAAACATATAATTAGTTTTAGGTTAAAACAAGAGTCGAAATATTCTTGATGAACATCTTGAATACTAAGGAAAGTCATTTGAGCATCACAGGATTCCAATGAGATTAAACCAGTCTTCCATGTAACATAAGAACGCACTGACTCTTAAGCAGTTAAGACATTAACCAAAAGTTTACCTCATTAAATGCTTGCTTCCTCTCACCTAGAGTTTTTAAAGCGCCGTATCTTTTGTCATTAATGATCTCCCTCATTGTCTGACATAACATTTCATAAAATGTAAGAAGACTCCTCAACAATATAAGACAGTGATAAAAAGAATGGAAAAGAAGCTACCTGCTCCCAAGTCCAATCAGATTGGACACTTGCAGATTCCAGAAGTGATTTGAAAGCAGTTTTTGCCTCCTAAAAGAGAAAAATTATCAAATTAATTTAGAAAAAAAAAAAAAAAAAAAAAAAGCACAACAATGAAACAAAATTGGACAAAGAAATAAAACCTAAAGTTTTTACCTGCTTATTGGCATACACCAGTGGTTCGTCATCAAATGTTTTCTCCTCTGAAGGAGTCACATTGACTTTTCCAGCAACTGCCATACCTCTTTTGGCTTCCTGCCATAGAGAACTCTCGGAAAAGAATAAGCATTTGGTCTCGTTAATTGCTTTAAACCACAATTTGAAACAGGCAAAAGAAATGCTATGAAAATCAGTCTCACTATGGCACAGTCTAGAAAAGGTGTAATTAATGTGCATGTTTCCATTAAGGAAAAAACCTTACCTCGATATCTTGAGTCAAAGTTCCATCAGCTGAACTTGCAATATCTTGAGATGCTACAGTTTCATAAGTACTCCTGTAATTTTTCGAGACACAAGACCAATTTGGACAGGAAGATTATACAAATCACAGAAGAATCAAGAGAGCGTAGGAAATAAAGCACCCTAAAAAGTCCTTACACTGAATTTGTAGTGGTGTTGACCGAAGTAGCAGGAACTTCGGTACTCCCTGAAACAGCAGCAGGCAGTGGAGTCACAGTTACTGCAGGAGGTTGAACGCCAACGGCACCTGTTATGGAAGACTCTGCACCAGAAGCAACTGATGATCCAGTAGGTGCAGTAGGAGAAGGATTAGAAAAAGAAGACACAGGTGTAACTGCAACAGGGCTCGGGACCATCCCAGGTAGGGCTGAAGAAGTGCTGGGGCCAACTGAACTAGTTCCCATAGGTGTTTCAGCTGAAGCAACAGCAGGAGGGGTATGAGAAGTCAAATTCATTTCTGAATGTGTTCCTTGGATTAGTTCTCTTTGAGCCTGTTCGCGAGCCAACTGGAAGCACGTACTTCATAGTGTAAGGAAACTACAAATAAAAGGGAGAAAACGAATAAACAGGCAATGATATGAAACCTTTAACTCCTCTGGAATTGTCCACTTAGACTCCCTTGTAACCTTGTTGTAATAATACCTGCATCAGTCATTCAAAAATTAATAGTGAACAACAGGGCCCAACAAAAATTCATTGACATGCATATTTAGAAAACAAAAGCAGGAATTGGGGAATTAAACGGAATGATAAGAATAAACGCACTTTTTCCCATCTGCAGACGTATACTCCTTCCAAACAGTTGATGCATCGGCCCTCTATTACAGTCACAAAAAGTAGTTAGTGAAAGATTGCAGCCATTTGTGAAAGAATACTAAAAGTCGAGCATAGTCAGTCAAAAAGAATAGGTTCACTAGAAAATGAAATAACAGTACAAAAGCCTGCCCACCCCCAAAAAATCAACCTGAAATCAATACATGTCTGTAAACGAAGATGCCTGACCTCCGGTAGCGAATTACACACCCAACAGGTGTAGAAAGCAAATAAATGAAGATTGAACCAAATGCATATAACAGGTGAAAAATGAAAACAAAAAGTACTACAACAAAGCAGCAGGGGATAGACTGTTATATACTCTGGTTTCTTAACTTCTATGAAAAAGCAGCAGGAGAGAACTCCTAATAGTTTATTAACAGCAAATTACAAATTACAGTACCCGCTAGAAGTTCTACATATCCTTGAAATCCTTCCATTTTACGCTAGTAAAACTAGGAAACACTGTTGGGCCTTTCTTTGCATACAAATAATGATACTACAGTACACATACAAATATAATGCACATACATTAATAATTGTTAAAAGTAAAAAACCCAATCCCAGTGACATAACATTTAATACCTCTGACAGTAGCACAAGAATTCCTGTTGAAAAAGCCTTTATAATCCATAGACAACAAAAATGTCATATACAACTAAGCAGTGCATGCAGGGGCACCTTATTGAGAATAAGATTAAAAATATTGTCCACTATATGATAACTCTCGTACTAACAAAAAAATTAAGTTAAAAAAAAATCAGAAAAGAAATACCACAGCCACAAGAAAACCTGTGACAAGCATCATCAATGTGGGAGTGTGGGTGCGCATTTCTGTGTGACTCTCTGAGTGGGCATGCACATGAGGTACATGCACATGTTAATCTACTAATGCAGCTGCTTATACAAGGGAGACAGAGAGAAAGGTCGGCTGTCTGCCTGTGTATTTTATACTTTATTTTATAAAAACCATAACAACAATAACAACTAACAAGAATAACGGACATAGACTTAGAGGGAAAGACAATAAGAAACAAATAGAAATATGAAACACTCCGCTAAGAAGATACTTAAACAAAATCAACCACAAAGAGGATAGACAAAAATATATAGACCAAAGTACACTCGTCTCCACCAAGGATAATGGATGATATGGGTAAAGGCAACAATTACTGCTTGACATTCATTAACCACATCCAGCTACAAGATAAATAAGATGTAAATAGCAATTATTGCCTGACTTGTGAAATGAAACCCCGTCTTCAAAGTGAGCTTATAGAGCAGTCGTAAAATTTCTCCAAACTTGCCATGACATCTACAAACCAGTTAAAGCATATGCAAATAAAAGGATAATTCGCATAAAACAATTTCAATCAATTTAAGTATAGTCAAAACCAAAAATTTTCAAACATCCATAAACAGCAATAAATTTTATGGGCAAAATTGCAAATACAAAAACATTTCAAAGGCATGTTCAACAGGTAATTGGAGATTATATATAAAAGTTCAAGCTACTGGTAACCAATCAACAATATGACTCACCTCCATCGGTGTCATCAACTCTACAGGCTTCTCCCAATTAGATTCTCTTGTTCTTCTGTTGAAATAATATCTGGAAAAGAAAAATGAATCCATAAAAAAATAGAAATAAAACACTGTTTCTCATTGAAAAAAATAATAAATAAACACTGTAACAACACATCATATTTCATCAATTGCAAGAAGAAAAGGCAGACAAAATTATAATTTTACCTTCTTCCATCAGCCGCCATATGCTCTTGCCAATCCGAAGAAGACTGCTGTATTTGGCTAGGAACATTTACAGCCTGAAATTTAGGAAAGTAAAAATTACAACACAAATAAGAAAAGCCATTCATTTGTCATTGACACTAAAGATAATGGGTTTGCATGATTCCCAAATCGGGATTCATACAAAATTATCAGTGTCGTATCAGCATCTAAGTGCGCCTTATTGTTTCATGGGGCTGTGTAGCATCGCAAAACATGACAAACATAATTTAAAATGACAATTTAGATGATGAAATAATCAGAAATTCACTCCGATGACACATCTTTTGGGTTCTGGATTAGTACCAAAAGGAGATATTGAAACATGTTTCCTGAACAAAAGCGATGACCTTAACCTAATGTTTATGTTAGGTTTTTGGCTCGTCTAATATGTCCTAGTTGGTTTAAGATTGTTTTAGGAAACCTAGAGGTATACCAATTCTTGTCCTAGAGGGATTAGGAAAGAATTTCAGGTTTCCTTATTCAATTTAGGTTTGGATTTC
The DNA here is from genome assembly GCA_024362995.1 of Heteromeles arbutifolia. NCBI lineage: Eukaryota > Viridiplantae > Streptophyta > Magnoliopsida > Rosales > Rosaceae > Heteromeles > Heteromeles arbutifolia. Next base: position 5,711,788 of record JANCRC010000013.1, on the reverse strand, counting down.
TAGAAGTCTATTTGGATTTGGATAAGTGTAATTTCCTAATCCACTTAGAAATAGGAATTCAATCAGCCTTGGGACATGTAAGCCAACCCTATGCCTATAAATAGGGTGCGGCAAGGCTTATTTTCAAGAGAGAAAAACTGTGACAGCCAAGAAAAGAAAGAGAGAAAAACTGTGACAGCCAAAGACAAGAGAGAGAGATTAGTTCTAGGGTTTGCAAAAGTTCTGTAATCTCTATTATTAATCAAAGGAGCGGTGATTTCTCTACCTAGAGAAATCACAACTGGACGTAGGCAAAAGTTCTGCCAAACCAGTATAATTCTTGTGTGTTTCTAAGTTTTTCTATATTTGCTAGTTTAGTCTATTGCCGTTGGTTACATTAAAGAACAAGGTCTAGTGTGCAGGTTTTTCAACAGTTTAATGGCGTTAAAGGTAACTGAATTGAATTTTACATATAGCACTTACAGAATCTGTGGAAGGAGTGCTTGAAGATTGTTGGCCAGGCTGCTGTACTGGTGAAGGAACTGCTGCACCCTGATTACCAGAGGACACCCAAGGCTGTCCTGTGGCAGATACAACGTGTGCTTGCACTTGAGACATTGGTGGAAATTGTGAACTGACATTATTTTGTTGCTGGACATACGTAGGCGGAGCGAACTGAAACAGTTCAGATGCACATAAACATTTGAAAAATATGCTCCATCAAATCAAAGAAAACACATACATGCAGATAACATTGTGAGAACATACCATATATGAGGAAGAATAAGGCATTCCAGGCATCTGATTATTAAAAGGTGGGACGGGTTGCTGAGACTGAGATGGGACAGTAGGCCTTGTCTGCATGTATTGCATAGGCAACGCCTGTGATGCATGAGCATGACCAGGCTGACTTGGCCTGAGAGGATACGGTTGCATTGGTTGAGAATATTGTAATTGCTGACTTTGACTACCGGGCATCCCAACATTTGGAGAAGGAATACCTTGTCCCACAGGCTGAAATTGTTGGGAAGCTGGTGGAATAAATTGCTGTCCTTGCTGTGTTGGAACCACTGGTCGGTACTGCATTGTAGGGATTTGTACATACAACTTTTATTAATAGTCCGCCGGGAAGTAGAAAATACAAAAAGTCACAGAAGATGAACAGGAAAGGGATTTACTTGAAGAGGGGATGAACCAAAACTTGAAGGACCCATGGAGGCAACTGGAGGAGGACGAAATGGCTAATCCAGATAGATAGGAGAGACCAAAAAAGAAGAAGAAAAACAGATTAAAAATAGGTGAAAACTACATAAACAAGATTACTAAAACACATTTGCGTATGCACTTGAAATGATTAAGGTATTCCGGCCCTTAACAACCATGATGACAGAATACGAAGTTATTTGTCCCCTAACAAGCCAACATGAACATTCAACATCCTTAAAATACTTTCACTGTCTAAACAACTACTATAATCGAAAGTGAATTGCAAAACAGGACAAAAAATAAATTCATACGATTGACTGCTTAAGCCATGACAAGGTTCAAAGTTCGGTACCTGCCCAGCTGAGGACTGAGGGTTATTCGCCATTGCTGCGCATACACAACCGGATCCAACTGCAAAAATCAAAACAGAATCATATCTTGCCAATTATGTCAACAAGCCGGGGCTAGTACATTCCCAAAAAACAGTAAATGTGAATGCAAATGCATCAGAGCAGGTAAAGCACGCTGAATTAATCATGAATTCGGAACATTTTCAAGAATTTACGAATTGATTCCGAATCAACGAGGAGTTGAAATTAACCACTCAAATGCAACCTAAACCCATCTATTCACTGTTCCATTTAGAGTTCTAATATCTAAGTCCGCATGTACTAATACGAATTCGACCATAACCGCATACCGAAATTCAATTGGTCTCTGCAATTGGAACCTAGGGCAAAAATGTAGAGGAAAGAACGAAGAAGAAAGGGATGACCAATCGTTTCGAATTTTGGGAGGGAGGAGAGGAAGAAATACTTACAGGTGGAGAGACAGGGGGAGGCAATCGGCGGTGCGAGAACCTTTTGCCGTCGACGAGCGGAGGAGCGAGAGGACCTCTGCGACTGTGTGTTCACCAGTACACTCAGGTGCTAGGGTTTAAGAAATCGGAGGATTTTTGTTAGCAGAGTAAGGGCTGAATAAGTCGGAGAGAGTTGTAATTTTGGGTATCGACGTTTGCCGACTACCGAAAATAACCCTGTCTTTCACCCAATTTACATGCATGTCACAGTTTAAGGACTCGTTTTAAAGAAAATATTTTTGAGTTCCAAAAGCATTTAAAGTGCTTCCTGCAAAAAGCACTTATCTGCTTTTAAAATGACTAAAATTGATTTTAGACAAAATATTTTTGAGTTCTAAAAATATTTGAAGTGCTTCTTACAAATAACACGAGTTAGGCTTTTTTCACAAAAAGCACTTTTTTAAAATTCTCTTGTATTTTTATTAAGAATTAATTCAAAAATATTTTCACCAAAATGTTTTCAGATATTTTATAAGAATTTTTGGTGCTTGCGATTCGGGTCATTTTGGGCCGGATGTTGACCGGCCGCATTTCTTTTTTCTAAATATTTAATATTTTTCCCTTTAAACGGAGCTGCAATACGGGGATTGTAAGAGCAACTTCGGCGTTGCAAAGATCCCTTAGGGCAACTCACTATTGAATAGCTTTCAGTGAACAGTAACTGCCTTTAATGAACAATAATTACATTTTGCATCTCCACCCCTGAATTGAATAGTCATGGCAATATGCAATAAAATATTAGTATTTTTTATTTTATAAAAAAATAAAAAATAATTTTATTTCAAATTTCAGATATGATTTTTAATCGGTCTCGTTGTACTACGTTTCATTAAATAAGAATTACAACCCAAAATATTTGAGAAAATATAAAATTGTGGTGTAAGGTGGAGGATAATGATAAGATATTTATAGAAAAACTAAATCTTTTTTTTTTAATTTTTAAAATTTTTTCGGATTTTTTATTAATTTTTTACATTTTTTATTAATTTTTTAATATAGCTGACGTTAGTCTTGCATCATGTGGCCTTAGGCTCTCGGGCCACCAATTCGAGCCGGGCCTCTCACTCGGGCCTCCCCCGAGCCTAATCGCCCACATGGGCTAAAGCTGCTAGCTGGGGCAATTGAGTTGGAGCAACAGCCGGTCCACCGGGCTATTGAATAACGTGGAGCTGCTCTAAGAGGCCGGTTCAGGCTTAAATGAATTTGTCGTTACCTGCTGCTCATATCCCGCACGGTCTTAAATCTAATTCACCCGAATTTGCATGAATATTTTTTTTATGATCTTAATGGCACAAATCTCACATTGGTTGTGAGGAAACGAAGAACCGCCGGACCTAATTGTGGATCTCCTTTTAGAGGATTAGTATTTCTAAGTAATTTTTGGGTTTGGGGATGCACTTTTTCCTTTCTATTGGATTGAAAATTCCAGTGAAATTTACCGAAGCCCCACTAAAAAATATTATATTTTTTTTTCTGCGTATTCTCTCACATCATCGATGAATATCGTACTTTCATAAATACAAAATTATTAACGCTTTGGCCAAATAGTAAAGATTATATATATGTTGGCTCATAAGTACTTTCCAATTGAGCAAACAAAAGGAAAGAAGAAAAAGATAAGGTCATCATCAATTTAAAACAAGCTATATATGATGAAACAATCCAAATTACATATACCAAACTGAAAAACCAGTCAAAGCGATCTGTCTTTATGATATGGAAGTCGAGAAACCCTAACCAAACTATCATCCCTCACACTACTCGAACGCTTACACGAGAAGCCAAAACCAAACCACCTCCCAAATCCAGATCGAACACCATACTTACGTGCCAAGGACGACGTCTTGCCCTTGTCCTTGGGTCCGGGCTTGGTGCACTCTTGGAAGGCCACTAGAAAAGGGTCATCCTGGAGAGCCTTCGAGGAGGAGCTTCGCGAAAGCGGCTGCTGAAACGTGCAAGGAGGAAGAGGGAGCTGAAAGTCATGGAAAGAAAGCTTGGAAGAAGGCTCGTAAGGGCAAGGTGGTGGTGGCAAGTAGTATTTTCTGTCTCTGTGTGTGTGTTTGTGTGAGAGCTTGGAGACGCCGGGCTTGTTTTCCCATGAGAAGGGCACGTTAGCTGGGGAGTATTCGACCTTGTCGTTGCTCATACTTTTGGTTTGGCTTCTAATTTTTGGTGTGAAAATATGAAGAGGATGTGAAGTGTGAAGGAGAATATTTATATGGGAGGATGAGAGAGTTTGTTATGCTTTTTAGGGTTTTTGTAGCGGCAAAAGGTCAATAAGGCCAAATGAATAAAACGTGATGGTATCTGGGTTCAGTAACTACTGCAGGTGATGCTTGCAAGTTATGTATTTGCTCTTTCATTTGACAAAAAGCATTAAAATATACCACAATTATGTGTTTGTTGGCCAAACAGAACCATATGTTGAATGTGAGAAATTTTAAGGGTGCTGGAAACATAGTTTAGTACATTAAGTATCATGATACAAGCGGTTGAAAAAAAAAATTTGTCAAGTATCCAACTACTTGTATTAATTATGACACTTGATGTTACCACTTATATTATGACACTTAGTATACCGAATTGTATTTCTGACACATTAAAAAATCTCTCGTCGAAAGTAACCAAGACATATGCTACTCTAAGGGTTAGTAGCTCGAGTGATTTAATTACCCTGTATATTATTGGTAGATAAAGTGATCGCTCATACAACTATTTCAATTTCAGATTCTCATCAGGTGGCTTTTTATGACCTAAAACAAAGATGGACAAAACAAAAGATTCAGAAAATATATTTCTGTCCACATTTTTTAATTCTGATAGTCATCAGTGAAAGATTAATGAAGGCTAAAGACAATGAACATGTATAAAGAAAGATGACTGATAAGTTCTCATGGGCCATGGCTGCGATTTTGATATGAATTTTAAGGGGCCACGAGACCAGCGTGATGCGCGACTCAATTCATATTTTATCTTAGATAAATGCAATGGGGATTCTTTTAAAATGAAATTATTGATAGATTCTTTGTCACTTTACAGTTTAACGTTAATTTTTATGTTAATATCATAAAAATTATGCAAAAAATATAAGGTGGTAGAAAATATGTGGAGAGTACACTTTTACAAAATCATTATCTTTTCTCATGCTAAAGGACAATATCTGGCACCAATAAGTCTCCATGTGAGATCCCATATCGTCCAGGAGAGTGGATCATATGAGCCTTATATGTATATTCTCATCTCCAATTAGCACGAGACCTTTTGGGAGCTCATTGGCTTCGGGTTCCATCGGAACTTCGAAGTTAAGCGAGTAGCGCGCGAGAGCACTCCCATGATGGGTGACCCACTGGGAAGTTCTCGTGTGAATTCCCAGAAACAAAACCGTGAGAGCGTGGTCGAGACCCAAAGAGGACAATATCGTGCTACGGCGGAGTTGTGTCCGGGATGTGGTGGGGGCCCAGGACGAGATGTGACACTCCTATAGTTTTTTTTTTTCAATTAAAAAATGGGGCAAGGACGGATGAGTAGTATGTGTATCTTGAGAAACTTTTCAACGTGCCGGAAATATTGTCGGGTACATCAAGTGTCATAATACAATTAGTTAAATACTTGAAAAAATATACGACTGCTTGTATTATGACACTTGATGTACTAGATAGTGTTTCGAGCATTACCAAAAAATTTATCTCTATTATTAATGTATTAAATATTTAATTAATCTTATACCGCCGTTGACCAATTAAGCGAAAAACACTTAAAGAATCAAACTATAAAAAATACTCATACATACGTAGTGTAAAAAGAGTTGGGTGTACCAATATCCATATCTAATTTTGTTTTTTTCCTTTGAAACGATGCTTTAAGGGGTTTGACTGAAATTCCCTCTAATTTATAAGATGTTTGAAAATTACTCCTCCCATCCCTTTAATAATTAGATTGTGATTCAAAACTCAATCGAAACTTTGACATTTTTGTAATTGAAAGTAATTACATGAAATAAAATGTTACTGAATTTGACAACGACCGACATATTATTCCAACATCATGATAAAAATCAATGCTAGGGGACCCTATGGAATGTCGAAAAGAAACAAAACACCAACCAAACTAATTCAAAAACTACACCAATTGGAAAGAAACAAAACACCAACCAAACATATTATCCTCTATTCCCTTATGTCCTCTGATCCTTTTCAATTCTTTCGATCCGATGGTAGAAAATTGAAAAGTATGTGTGACAGGTAAAAAGAAGTGTATAGATAACATCACCCGAAGAAAAGAAACGGACAAACAATACACCAATTAGAGGGGTTATTTAACCCATCATTAGGTATATATTGCCATCTAAACATACAGTACTCCATCTCTCTATTAATAAGGAGATTGAGGCATTTTAACTACAGAGTCCTCCTTAACATCACACGAGTACTTGCATGAAAAACTAAACCTGGTCTTAGTTTTCTTCCCAACGTACTTCTTACCATTGTTTCCAGCTGGATGACCAATAGGACTCTTCGCTGCCGTGCATTTCACCAAAGCTGCCAGAAACGGATCTTCCTCCTTCTTAACACTGCCACTGACTAATCGGAATGAGTTTAACCCAAACGAAGGCTGGATTGAGCATAAAGGAAGACGGCTCTGCCGATCAACCACCACAAACCTAGCACTGTCACCCCTTGGCGACGATAAACGAGGAGGAGGTGTCAGCTTCAACGTTAACTGCTCCACGTTCAAATGCTCCGACAGTACTCTATGATCGCGACCATCGCCATTATCCGTTGCAGCCTTAGACATCCCGGGCTCCATTTCCCATGCGAAGGGTACGTTAGCCCGGGAATGCCGTGACAATACGGCCTCAGTGTCACTTCGTCTCCTCTGGTGCATGGTGCTTGATCGATACTGTATTAATGGAAACTAATGCAATGATCGAGGTTAAATGTTTTAGGATTATGTGCTAATTGTGGCCTTTAAATGGGAAGCTCGATTTTGTTTGTGTTCGTTAGGTTTAACTAATTAAAATCGTAGCCATGCACCAAATGAATATTGGAAAAAGATGGCGAGCCCCTTTTCAGTTCACGTCATTGTTCAATAACGTAAAAAAGTTGAGAGGAGGTCTTTTTTGGCTTATCTAGCCAGCTAGGGTTTTCTAACAAACTTGGATTTGATGGCTAATGTTGCTTCTTAGCAGTTGGATTAATTATCAAAACCTGTATCATATAAATGTAAGAGAAATTTTTCAGTATGCCGGGAACACAACCCAGTATAATAAGCGTCATAATATAACTGGTTGGGAATTTTTCTTTTTGACTTTCCAACCACTTGTATTCTGACATTTAGTGTACCATACTGAGTTCCCGACACACTGAAAAATCTCTCTAAATATGCCGTGAAAATGAATCCCAATTAAGGTGTTTGATTTCTTTAATTAATGTTAGGTTTCCCTTGTTTTTTTGTTTGGTTTTATCTTCCATTTTTTAATACTTTGTACTTATCACTAGGAAAAGCATTGCTTCGTGGATAATGATCTTTTATCCGTGTTTCTATGCTTGTGAAATCAATTTATATTTGGTGTTAACCAAACCATGGCAATAAGAAATGGAACCAGCTATTTTTTACATGTGGAATTTTCATGTCTTCTTTGTTTAATAAAGGGAACCGCCTAAATAGAATAACGGATGAAATTCATGCCTTATATAAGAACTAATTAAAAGTTTATGAGCCCGTGTGGAAATTCCAAATGCTTTTTTAAAAAGCACTTATATTTGGAAGCACTTTAGTAACAACGCTTCCATTAGAAGCACTACGAATTGTATTATTAAAATGCAAGATTTTCTTGGAAGATTACTTGGGGTGATTCATGAAAGAAGCACATAAACTTCTTCCAGAAAAAACTTTTTAAGTTTTTTTTTTTTTTTTTTTTCAACACAAAAGCCCTTTAACATTTTATGCCAAATACATTCATAAGCTTTTTGGTGATCTGAAAGCACTTTAGTTATGGTAAAAACTCTTTCAAACAAGCTCCATGCCAATTCAGGCCCTCACATTTGTAACCTTGTATATAGAACATGTGCTTGTTAAGTTTGCTTTGTATTGTTTGAACCTTTTAGATCGTGTTTGGTATTGCTTTTTTCACTAAAAATTGTTTCACTTTAAAAGTGTTTGGTACAACCATTTAGCACTACGGTCTAGTAATATTCCTCTGCACTTTTAAGTGAAAGGTCTTAGGTTCGATTCTCGCCAAAGGCGAATTTGGTCCACATTATTGCTAGCCCATTGTGAAGCTAAGCCCACCCCTCTCCCTTAGTATAGATAATATCGTTTGTTCAAATTTAAAAAAAAAAAAAAAAAAAAAAAAAAAGTGTTTGGTACAAATAAATATCCAAATTAATTTAAAAGGAGTTGAGCCCTTACATGACGGCGTGGGTTTGAACCCCATCAGTGGTAATCTAACAAAATCTATCGTTTGACAAAATAAAAAATAAAAAACATTTAAAAGCAAAGACTTCTAGACAACAACTTTTAAAAGTAGCTTGAAAGTTTTTTCTAAAAGCTGCTTTCATAAAAAATGGAGTTGAGCTTTTAATGAATGTTTTCAATTCCTATTACCCTCATTAGTTTTTAAAAAATAACATTCTTTATCCTTTTACACATATTTTATATATTGTAAAACAAAGTGACCGCCACCACCTATCACTACAAACACTAACCTTACACCACCTCCACCTCCACCACCAACAACAACACAACTGCCACTACCGTCATTGCCTCCACCATCATTGCCGCCACTTGCAGCTCTACCACAACCATAACCGCCACCACTGCCACCACAACCACAACTATGTCACCGTTGCCACCGCCACCATAACCATAACCATCATCATTGCCTCCACCCTTACCAACATTGTTACCTATGTGATCTTACCACCAAACTCCCAATTGGCACCACCACCATACCCACATCATTGCCACTAAACCATCACTGCCCCCACCACTGTTGTCATTGCCACTACCCCCACTACCATTGTCTATTTTTGTCACTGTATACAATTGCATCACTTTATCATTAAAATTTACCAAATGCTTTTTCACTACTTTTTATAGTCACAACACATTTAAAAATATAGTTAATCAAATGAAAAACAGCTTTATTTTACCGTTGATTATTCTTAAAGTATAACAAAAATATTTTTTTATAAAAGATATCCTCTATTCTAGCTAAAGATGGATAATTCATTCTCAAGTAATGAGTTGATTTGATTGTGTAAAATACTTAAACCCTAGATGAAGTAGTGAGAGCCAATGTCAAAATAATGAGTTATGATTATAATAGGTTTAAAATTTTAAGTTCGATTCTTCCTAAATATAAAAAAAAAAAAAAACTAAATGTTGTAAGGAGTGAAATATCAAGACTTTAAGATTAAAATCAATCAACTCATATTCTATCATATTAAACAAATTATTTATCTGTGGAAATCGGAAAATCTTAAGCTTCGAATCAAAGCTATATGATAATTTAATTTGTAGGTTGCAAATAGCAACAAAAATCGGGTCTCTTTATCTTCATTTGGGTTGGGCCCAACCGTTCCCTTCTCAAGGCCCAATTTTTCACCCAACCAACCATGGAAACAAATACGATAACACCTCCACCGTCGTTTTGGTCTCAATTAAAGTGGCGCCCCTCGCGCTAGGGTTTTAGGGCTTTCCCTCACCAATATCCCTATAAAAGTACGAAATTGGTCAGAAAATCACCAATCGCAGCCGCGCTCTGTTTCCTCTCAGTTTTCAGAAACCAAAATTTTCAGAAACTGTTCTTCGATTCGTTTTCAAACTCTGCAAATTGTTTTCTGATGATTCGTTTGATGCTTGTGAAGTTGTTTTCGGATTTGAGTTTTTGAAAAAAAATGGGTAGTTTGGTTGCGGTGATTATAAAAATTCCTCGTTCTGAATTTGCCGTAGCCATGGCTTGACAGACACCTATACACCCATAGAATATGAGCTCCAATCACCCATCAATTTCAATTTCTTTTCTCTTCAATTTTAATATTTTTTTGTTTTTTTTGGTATATTAGCTGTGATTTTCTCAGTCGCGTTCTGCAATTTTTGGCCAAAAATTGCAGGACTGTCATTGTTTGGGATCCAGTTTTTTTTTTTAAATTTTGTTATTCGGGGTTTAGGGTTTTTGGAAAAGATTATTTGGGTTAAAAGCCCGAATTGACATAAAAAAATTCAGAAACATTAGCTTCAATTTATCAATTGTAAAATGTGATATGTATAATTATGATTGGTAAAATGCAAGAAGTGTAGCTGTGGTTTATCCTAAATAGTGAAAAGCTTTGTAAGCCCTAAATGAGGAATTGGATAGGTAGAGAGAGCAGTGATGAGCAGCTAACACGTAAGAAAATATCCCGATTTGTTTGGGAATTTTCCATGAAATACAATTGTTACGCTTGGCTTCTGAGCACTCAGTTTTTACCAAAATTGGCCGGGCCTGGTCGCCTCGACCGCTAAGGTACGAGGTTATTTTGCCGAGTTCTGAGTTTCTTTGGAGTGTGGAAGACGGTGAAGATGGATTTTGAACAAGTGGTATTATCTACCCCTAGCTTAGTCTTACAATGAGCTAGCACTAGTAATAGTGTGGTTCAAACTCGTATTTGGCAATAATCGAATCTAAGATCTCTCATTTACAAATGAAGTGAAATACCATTAGATATCATTAGACCACAGTATTAAGTGACGATTCAGAACCTAATTAGATCCGAATAAAATTCAGAAATTGGTCCGGTATCCCTTCAGAAAGATTAGCAGAAGGGAAGAACTTGCGTGAAAGTTCACCTCTTTGTGCAAACTTTAATCCAGCATTACCATTATTTAACAACAAAAAAAGCAGAGAATGTACAAATATTCTTTTAACATCTGGAGTTGGACAAGTGAAAATTAGTTTTTGATTACTCAATGAGCATCTTGTATTTCATAAAAATTAGATTAAAATTCAAGAATCATTAATTGATTAATAGTTAACAGGTTCTTGTTTGTTCTGCAATCCTTCCTGAGAGAAAAAGAACGCAAAAAGATTGCAGTCAATTTGATAATAATCAAGTGGTAGCAACGGAACCCAAGAAAGTATAATGATCGAGTGGTAGCAACGGAACCGAAGAAAGTTCTATGGAATCAAAGTATAATGATCGAGTGGTAGCGACGGAACCGAAGAAAGTATACATAAAAAGATTTGTAGTCAATTAGCGAAGCCACGACTTTCTTGAGTTGTGAATGGATTGAAACCTTGACCTATCTTAATGCTGACTCATTTCATTTGAAGCTTAATGTGTTTCGACCAAAGGGAGCCTTATTCTCAAAAGTAGAAAGGAGGCCAACAACCACAGAGGAACACATACTGAAATTTAAGAACACAAGTAAATAAAAAGAGACTAATAAGAAAAACTCACAAGTAATATTTTGCTTGGTAGTACAGATAAAAACTCAGTTCTTTTTCTTCTTCCTTGACCTACAAGGCAGGCAAGGAGGAAGAGTTGAACATATTGGACCCAAGGAGGTCATTGCAAAAGGCTAAACCCTTCATGGCTTCTATTATTCTTCTCTGCTCTTGGACTGCTCCCTGCACTGCTATTCGACAGAGACCCAAACGCTGTCTTCTGTAGGACCCCAGTCGGCGATGACCCTAAAGGCGAAGGGCTATTGTTATTGCTGTCCCAGCTGCCCCCGGTCATCAGATTAAGAACTGAAGAGTTGTTCTTGTATTCTGCTGCACTGTTGCTGCTGTTGGGATTGTGCAGAACCTCCCCTAGAGGACCGCCAAGTGAAGTCTCCCAAGCCGTTGGAATCCAATTCGCTTGCTTGATGTTGTTTTGTTCACTGAGGGCGTGACTGCTGCCTACTCCCAATCCCATTGAGGCAGGGGACTCTAGTTCCCTTGAGAGATGGAGAGGTGATAGAGTCTCATTGCTTGTGGAGGAAGCTATGGGGTTCGAAATTGATAATTGGGTTCTGTCCGATTGCATGTCGAGTTGGTTAGGCCACGAAACAGGTTGGCAGTCGGATTGAGTTTTAGGGCAATCGTCGATGAAGTGGCGAAGGGAATGGTGTTGTGAATTTGTTTCTGCAGGGTATGACGTTTTCTGTGAAGGGTTTAGGAGGGAGTCAGAGAGGACAAGCCCGAACTCTGTTCTCGGGGACTCTTCATGTCCGATTTGCTGTTTCTGAGTCGAGAATGGGTTTTCGTTCGACAGCATGGAGAGGCCCAATGTGTGTTGAATTCTCTCACCGGCATTCTCTTTGTTCATGAACATCCTGCAAAGAGAAATCAACACAAAACAGAAACAACCCGTAAGAACCACGAATACGAATCATACAGTTAATTAACATTGTCGAATCTGTGTAGATTCTAGTAACTTCAGCTAGTAAAAGAGCACTGACCAACATCATCAGAATCTGTGATTCTTTAGACTGTACAAGCAACAGAAATGATTTCCACACTCCCATTTTTTCTTATGCACTTCTCTTCTCATTTTCCCATGATTCTCTTTTCATTTATTCAATCGATCGGCTAATGAAAAAGTGAGGAGTGCAATGAGAGGAAAATGGAAGTGCGGAAATCATTTTTCTAAAAGTAATGAATGTGGTACTACTACTATGCAAAGTTTGAATACTAATTGTAAGTCTCAAAAGGAAAAAATGCAAGAAATTGAGGACCACTTAGTGAGTCCAAACTTTTTATTTCACCTGCTCATGTGAGTGGTTACTGCAGAAGAATTAGATGCAGCAGGCTGCTGCAAGCTCTTGAGCTGCTGGTTGGCAATAACGAGGCTGCTGCCACCACCGCCACCGGGAATGGACACCACGGATGTTGATGACGAAGAAGCCAAAGGCTGCTTTGAGGTGGTGGTGGTGGTGGTTCCGGTGTGGCCGGTCTGGCCTTCCACAGGCTTTCTTGAACGGTGGCGGCCTCTGTTTATGTGCCGCTCACAATACTTTTGGTCAGGAACGGCATCTCTCCAGCACCGCCATTTCTTGCCGTCGGTCCTACGACACCTTCCCGGCTCAGGATCAGTGTTGTTGGAGAATCCCAAATGGATAGAACCCCATCCCACTGCACATACACAACGATGAAAAAACTTAGAATGCAAGAAAGGGCATGGAAATTGTATAAACAATAGCGTGCATTAGGGTCCGTTAGGGTGTGCGGAAATCATTTTCCTTTGCGTAAAATGGAGAAATTACATGAATTAGGCCTCAGAAGTCCGTTCGGGAACGTCGAAAATCCAGCAGAATCAAGGGCCTTCTTGATTGGGAAGAGCAAATTGGATGGAATAGGCATATTTGCAGTGATGTATTTGTAGATCAAGGCCTGGTGTTCTAGCTCCATCCATTGGGATGGAGTGAAAGGTCCTCTGCCTCCTAAACTCCAATGCATGGCAGCTCCTCCATCACTCAAACTCCCACTATTATGCCCTGAAACGCAACCAGAATCAGAAAGCCAAAAATAAAACTAAAAAAATTAAAAACCCCAAGAAAAAAAGTTCCAGAAATCGAAAATTTGATTACTTAGTAACCATCGCACTGAAAAATTTCTCGAAAATACGGGTTTGGCAGTATGCCTAAAAATTAAACCTTGGCTTCAGCATTTACGGAAGCTACAAAATCATGAATTTCTTGTTTTTGCTAGAAGAAGATAGAATAAAAAGGAAAAAGAAAAGGGAAGAGACAAGGAAATCAGAACCAATCAAAGAATACGTATTTGCTAATTTTTAGTGCTTGACAAGACTCAGAATAATTTCCATGAAAAGACCTTCCACCAAAGTCCTCTGGGGAACCAAAGCAAACTCTCTTTTTTTGGTAAACATTTACCAAACCCAAAAGCTCCATGCAGATGCAATTTTTTTTTTTTTTTTTTTTTTTTTTGAATCGAAGCAACGCAGAGCTGGATCAATCGTTTTGCTGCTTACAAAAGCATAACCGTAATTAAACATGATTACAAATTAATCAATTACCTGCAGAACTTGTATGGTAAGTGGATAATGCTTGATGAAAGTAAGGCATTGTGGCATTCTTTTCAACCAAGATAGATTCTGAATTGGGAGAATTAGAGAAGCTCAGTAACTGCTGCTGGTGTTGCTGTTGCATTGCTTTGGAAGCTGAAAAATCATCGGACTTTGCAAGTTTAGAGCTCCTCCAATCCTCCCCCTCGTCGGCAGGTCTTCCCTGCCTATGAGACCCAGATCCGTACAACCACATGTGCTTCGCTGCCTCCTGATCTGCTGCCGATGAAGTAGCAGCAAAAGGAAAACCAGAATCTGAAGAACAACCACCCCCCAACCCATCAAAACCCACCACCCCAAAATCCATATAAAACACGAAAACTGAGAGGGGTTTTAAGAAAAATGCAGCATTTGGGTTTTCATTTGCCTACAAAAAAAGACGCAATGTTTAGCCTTTAGGAGTTGTAGAGAGGGGGGGGTGCATTTTAATAGCTATCAGCTGAAAAACCAGACTGGTTTTTTTGGTTAAGCAAGTTGATATTTTGAGATAAAGATTAAGGAACAATATTTGGCTACTCAAATATACGTAGGAATTTATACTTAAAATTTTTAGTGTTTTAATCATGAAGTTTTTTACTTATGATCAGAACTATTCATATTATGAATCACACTGTAAAGATCATCTCTGTAAAAAGTAAATTAAAACTAAGATCGTTTAGTCAATCTATTGTAGTAAATACATAAGTGGTTCATAATGCTTTTACCAATACCGTTCCTTTGTTTTTAAATAGTTTGATGACTAAAAGATCTTAGTTTTAATTAATTTTTTATAGATGCGATCTTCATATGATGATTTATAATATGAACAGTTCTGATTATAAACACGAAGTTCTATAAATTGACAATGAACAATTTTGAGAAATTTTAAATAGGAATTCCTACTCATCTTTGAATAGTCAAGTCTTTTTCAAGATTAAATTATTGGAGAGGTGGGGGGAGAGAGATGCTTGTCATAACTTACATATGTCAATGGCATGCCCGAAATATAAGATGATTACGCAACATGTTATTATACAACTAGAGGAGAATTTTTAAAATATATTTCTACTTGTAAAATGATATTTGCATTTCTACCCTATTTTAGGCAAATTAAAAAATATCTCTTGAATAGTGGAACGCGGTTTAGCATACAAATATCATATACAATAGTTGAATACTTAAAAACAAAATTTCGAATAACTTATATTATGACACTTAGTGTATCTAACTGTTTTCGATACAATAAAAAATTTCTCCCCAAGGATTCAATTAGTTAATTAATATTTTTATTTGTTCATATAAATGACCTGTTTGATTCGCACTGTAAAACTCACATACTCGGTTATCCTTGAGCTTGTAAAATGTGCATGTCTTTCTCCCCTCACTGTCTTTGTCTTGTTTTGAGTACACAAATATAATATGTTTTCAAGTGTCATGGTTGATTATTTTTGTTCCTCTTTTAAAATGTTTATACACTCTGTAAAAAGAACCGTCAAATCTCAAAAAATAGTTGCACCATCATTATGTTACTATTTCATGTGTCAATTCCACTATTTCAAACATTGACATTGTTTTGAATTTATTTTTACCATTTGCTAATCAAATTTGAGTTAATCTATATGATTTAAGAATCGAAGGGACATTGTGGAGCTAATCTTGGGTTTAGCCGGCTCATCTCGTAGGTTGTTGAGCATCTAATATTGATGCGTTATCGGCTATTGACAAGTTGTTTATAAAAAAAGTTACAATTTTCGACATTTAATTGAATGAATTGGCAAAACATGTAATAAAACTCTCCAACTCACATGTTTTCTGCATTATTTTCAAGGTTTTGTGTTCAATTCTCTTACTCTAATATGAAAAATCATATTAGAATGGAGGTAGGTGAGATACGTAATATATAGAAGTAAATCTCTTGGACCGTTTTCATGAGATTGTTCCCCTTGTACTAAATAGTGAATACTCTTTGTACATACATTTTGTACATGCTATTAAAAACTCTTATTTTAAGTTCGTATAGAAGTATTTTTACAATGATTGAAAATGTTTTTAGATAAGCGCTTTTAAAATGACTAAAAACTCATATCTTGTAGGAAGCACATGGCTTGTGCTTCTTATATGAAACACTTTAAGTGTTTTTTTAGGATTCACTTGCATTTTACTAAGATTAGTTTCAAATATATTTTCATAAAAAATGCACTTTGTTATTTTATAAACACTTTCTGTGACAGCCCGTCCTAGAGTTTACGTACGACGGACGTGAAATGACGAAAATGCCCTTAGGCATTTAATTAAGGTATGTGTGTGTTGTTACTTGGATATGTGGTTGTATTAGGACCACACACACACACACAGACACACAGAGTCACCCATTCATTTCTCTCTCACTCCCGTATCTCTCTCACTCTCAGTTTCACTCTCTCTCTCCTCCAAACTCGTACGGACAAGAGCAAGGGCACCCCAAGCTCCACGGATCGAAGGTTTTGCCATTGTGTTCGTGAGGACCCTACGAACACATCCATACCCATTTTAGGTAAGAACTCCAACGTTTTCACGTCGAAATCACAAACACCGAGATTGTCAGTGTTCACCAACTTTTAAATGCTTACGTTTTAGGACAATCCAAGCTCACAACGAGCTTAAGGAGGTTCCCACGAAGCTCGGAGTGCTTCGTTTGAAGGTTTTGGACGTCGGGATCACGAGGTTCGAAAGTGGCCGATTTTGGTAGAAATTTCCCGATGTGATTTGGAAGGTTTTGAGGCTCCAAAGAGGTATAACCTTCTTCCTCTCATGATTTGTGACATTTTGGTGAAAATTTCATGGAAAATGGTGCAAAATCGAGTGAGAAATCGAAGTTAGAACTTTTCCCAGTTTTCCGGCGACGGCGACGGTCGCCGGAGTCCCAAGGTTGAAGATGACGGAATATTCCGTCAAGTCTGACGGAATATTCCAACGTCGTCAGTTAGAATTAACGGTAACAGTTAGAAGTTGACGGAATATTCCTGACGGCGTTAACTGACGCCGTCAGTGTGCAGTGCACGTGGCCACGCATGGGGGCGCGTCTGGCCGTGCCTTCACCGGCGCGTGACTGCGCGTGGATGGTCGGAAAATTATTTTAAAATTATGGGGATGATCCTGAGTTTGTGTAGGTCACTGTGGTATATTTATATACCCAAATTGAGCAAAGTATGAGAAGTTATTAGCTAGAATTGTGTATGTGCTTAAAGTAACGTTGTTATAGTTATTTCTCATATAGGCGAGACCTATCCGGAGGATGAGCGTAGCCAGGCTAGACGTGGGGGTTACGACCCGACTACATACCAGTGAGTGGGCAGTTATTTTCAGTATATGTATGTATATGCTTGACGTTATTCCCAGAAAACGTATTTTAAAGGAATGTGATTTTAAATGTCATGTTATGCCTACATTTTTAGCATATGCATTATCATAATTATGCATACTGTTGCATGGTGCTGCGGAGGCCCAGGTAAGCCCAGGTGAGTATATTATGTTGGTAATGAAAATGAATTAGTTGGTGATGTTGTGATGCATATTGAGCTCATTAATCTGCACCCCGGTGTTAGTGCTCCCGCCAGAGTTAGGGCATAGCTTCACATGATTGTTCACCTCCCGCACCACACGCTCACCTTGGGTCCAAGATAGGTGCATAGCCTGTCGTATAGACCACTTTCAGTGGATTCGACTTGTAGGTGACCCGCGATTAGCGCACAGCCTTCATGTGATTGTAGCACTTGAGCGTATTCATTATACACCTAGCCTGTCGGTCAGACCACGTGAGGTGGTACCGACTTGTGTGCAGATATATGTATACAGATGAGATATAAGATTGAGATATGATTGAGATGAGCTCTAGTTTGATTTATGTTGAATTGCATCACCCGGCTTATTATTTGATATATTGTGATTTTGGGCATATCATGCACATGGCATACATTCAAATAAATCTTGATATACTGAGCACGACTTGATTTATATATACGTATCCCATTTTCTGGGAAAGCTATACTTGTTTTACGGCGAGGGGTTAGTATTTTCAAAGGAAAATAAAGTTTTTATATGCGTTATTTTACTGACCCACTCAGCTTTGTTTTGCGCCCCTCCAAGTATTAGGTAGCTTTTGTTGGTGGCTCACGAGGATTCTGGTGGAAGTTCTGACAGTACATCATCCATGTAGGATTATTGGATACTGTTTAATTTAGTAATTTCTATGTTTGACTACACTTAGACTTAATTATGCTCTGAAGGTGTAGTAGCACTTATTTCCTTTCTAGCCATTCTGGATGTTTGGTTTTATTCGTTTGAAATACTCATATCTTAATGCTTCCGCTTCGTACTTATGGCTTACGTCACGCTCACGTGACGGCCAGCACGCCTTGTTTGGTCGGGATGTGTCACTTTCAAATGAGCCATTTGTTACCAAAATACAAATAAAAACACATATTTTTTTGTATTTTTATACTACCACCAAGAATATTGTCATGAATTAGACTTGGAATTATTTAGCTTTTTATTGGTTTTTTAGCCAAATGGTCTTTGAGATTGGTATAATCGTCACTTTTGTCCTAAGATTTAAAATCGATAGAATTGGTTAAATAAGGAAAACATGACAAAAATACATTTAATTTTTATCCAATCATTTTGGCTTGTTGTTTATTAAATTTATGATAGTTTTGTCATTTTGGTCCTTATTTAACAGAGGTTTTTTACGGAATGATCAAAGTAATTTACGGTGGACAAACTCAGAGACCACTTCTGTCGGTTTCAAATAATAAAATGAAGAGTTATGACAATCTTAAAAAAAAATTTAGGCTAAAAAGCCTTTCTTATTTTTCATTTTTTGGCTTCTTTAGATATACTTGAAAAAAACAGTGAATTTGTTGTGGCTTGCAAAGTCCGATCGCGGTTTTGAAAGTTATGGTTTTTTGAGTCGTAAATTTAGAAGGTGGAAACAATAAACAAGTGGCAGGCTGCATGAACAAAGATGCACTGCCACGTGATATGGATGCATGCCACAAATATTCTGACCTCATCTCATAATCCTACTATTTCATAAAAATGGGATAGATTAATTAGTTAATTATATTCTATAGTTGTGTTGATGAAAGTCCATGTCAGCAGCCAGCAGGCAAATTGTGGTTAAGGAGAGATGGTGGTCAAAGAAATTGAATTGATTTTGTTTTTAATATGTATATATATTTTACTTCCAGAGTAATGCTAGGCTAACTAACTTTTTAAAACAAATTTACTAATCATGTGATGTGTCTCTGATAGAAAATAAGTATAATAATCAACATTTTAGTAATAATTCAATCATAAAAAACCACGCTATATAATTTACAAAATTTAATCCAAATAAATAGAGTAAATTGTAGCTATGGTCCCTTAACTTTAACTCAATTGGAGCAATGGTCCCTCAACTAAAAATCCATTACCATTGGTCCATCAACTTATCAAAACGTGTAGCTATGGTCCCTCAACTAAAAATCCATTACCATTGGTCCCTCAACTTTAATTCAACTGGAGAAATGATCCCTTAACTTTAACACAATTGTAGCAATGGTCCTTCCAATGTAACTCGTTTTGACAAATTTTTTGACATAGTTGACAAAAAGAACCATAATTATACACTTTGATGAGTTGAGGGACCCTAATTGTATAAATGGTCATTCCAATATAACTTATTTTGACAAAATTTATGAAAAGGACTATAGCTACACATTTTGATAAGTTGAGGGACCAATGGTAATAGATTTTTAGTTGAGGGACCATTGCTCTAATTTGATTAAAGTTGAGGGACCATTCGTACAATTTACTCAAACAAATAATTAGTCTATCTAGTACTTCTCTTATCTATGAGAGGTCAGTCTTTTAGCCTTTAAATTATTGTAATACTTCTCTCATTTCAGGGTGAGGAAGAAATTCTTGATTCTGTACTAATGTAATATTATTTTATTGTACAAACGTTACAATCACAGCGATTTATTCTCTTTTTTCATATTTTAAAGATTATATTAAAAAAATATTTATTCAAGTCAAAGACAGTTTAGTTATTCAACAAATAAATAAACAAATATGGTCCATCTTAATAAGAATGATTAAACGATTTCTAAATAAAAAATGATTTATAAATGATAATAAAGAGAATAAGCAATCTTAATTATAACATTTGTACGATAAAATAAATGCAGGAAATCTGAACTTTCCTCTAGTCGAGCGTCGAGCGAAGTATTGTTCTTGAATTACTTAACAAGTTTTTGTAATTTGTATACACTAAACATGTTCACATCTTCTGCATTACGTGTAAAAAAATAGTGAAATTATATTTTCCATGGCTCGCACATGAGATCGATTTTCTTTTCTTTCTTTTCTTTCTTTGATATTATTCTTTTCGTATACCCACTTGGTCAAATCCTCTATTTGCTTCTTCTTCGTCAACTTGTTTCTTGAAAAATTATTCTCTCTCTCTCTCCAATGGCTGCGTGTTTGCACGTGCTTCCTTATGAAAATATGACCAAACCACGCTTGTGCAAGTATCACTTAATAATACATCCTAAAATATACATGATAGTTGATTAATACCAAATCAAAATATGGAGAATTTTAATTTTTGTGTGACTACTACAATATAGGCTATCACCGGCGAAGCAAAAACCGACAACAAATTTATTTTCCATCGAAAATTTGGCAAAAATCCGACATAAAACAATGTAATGTCGGATTGGAATAGCGACACCAATGCTAGCGTCACGAAAGGGCTTCAATGTCGGTTTTTCAGCTTAATCAACCACGAAGCAGCGTTAGTTAAAAGCGACACCGATCTTGACGTCTGTTTAAAGCGACGTGTACTAGAAATTAAACTATAAAATATCCAACCCACTGTCGGTTTTAACCGACATCGTGATAAAATTAAACAAATAAAATATCCCTTAACTGACGTCAGATAACAATTAAATAAATAAAATATGCAAACTTGTAACTGTCACATCCCGGCCCGGGGCAGATCACTTCCCGGGCCCACTCCACCACCGTAGCACGATATTGTCCGCTTTGGGCTTACCATTCCCTCACGGTTTTGTTTCTGGGAACTCACGAGCAACTTCTCAGTTGGTCACCCATCCTGGGAGTGTTCTGGCCCCCTTCTCGCTTAACTTCGAAGTTCTTACGGAACCGAAAGTCAGTGAGCTCCCAAAAAGCCTTGTGCTAGGTAGGGATGGGAATATACATTTAAGGATCACTCCCCTGGGCGATGTGGGATGTTACAATCCACCCCCTTTAAGGGGCCCGAGTCCTCGTTGGCACACTTCCGGCCAGGGATAGGCTCTGATACAAATTGTCACATCCCAGCCTGGGGCGGATCACCTAGTAGGCCCAGGAGGTGGCTGCGCTCGGGCCGGGATGTGACAATTGGTATCAAAGCCTATCCCTGGCCGAAAGTGTGTCGACGAGGACGTCGGGCCCTTTAAGGGGGGTGGATTGTAACATCCCACATCGCCCAGGGGAGTGATCCTTAAATGTATATTCTCATCCCTACCTAGCACGAGGCCTTTCGGGAGCTCACTAGCTTTGGGTTCCGTAGGAACTCCAAAGTTAAGCGAGAAGGGGGCCAAAGCACTCCCAGGATGGGTGACCCACTGGGAAGTTGTTCGTGAGTTCCCAGAACAAAACCGTTAGGGAATGGTAAGCCCAAAGTGGATAATATCATGCTACGGTAGTGAAGCAGGCTTGGGAAGGGATCTGTCTCGGGCCGGGATGTGACAATCCCTGGCCGAAAGTGTGCCGACGAGGACATCAGGCCCCTAAGGGGGGTGGATTATAACATCTCACATCGCCCAAGGGAGTGATCCTTAAATGTATATTCACATCCCTACCTAGCACGAAGCCTTTTGGGAGCTCACTGGCTTCGGGTTCCGTAGGAACTCCGAAGTTAAGCGAGAAGGGGGCTAGAGCACTCCCATGATGGGTGACCCACTGGGAAGTTGCTCGTGAGTTCCTAGAAACAAAACCGTGAGGGCGTGGTCAGGGCCCAAAGCGGACAATATCGTGCTACGGTGGTGGAGTGGGCCAGGGAAGTGATCTGCCCCGGGCCGGGATGTGACAGTAACGGTCTTAACCGACACCACCTTTGTTAATAATAATATAAATACGTAAAGATCTGTCTCTGCATTTGTTTTCAATTAATTATAACTAAAAAAAATTATATAAACATAATAATAAATTTCATGTATAGGCCAAAACAAACATTAATAAAAATAATTAACTAGAAAAATAGTGCCAAAATGTACAATCCATACAAATTCTTGCTGCACTCTTGCAAAAGATTTTGAACCAGTTGTATGGTTCATTGTTTTCAACAGCCGATTAATCTTATTTTTTTTCAGCAACCTCTTAAAAAATAAAGGAATTTATTAGAAAAATTTAAAATTATAACGAAATAAATCATATAACGATCACCCTTGTTTTTTCTCTATTCCAGTATGCTACCAACTCAAACCCACTGTGCAGGATTCACATCAGGATGAGAGTGGCTGCGCACCTCGACTGCTCTTTTGGTATGATACTTTTTTTTTAACTTATTTCTATACTCTTTGTGCGCATGCTCCGCAACCTGAAGCGTCATATGGCGGATCATAGGCATTTTTATTATATCTGCATCTTCAATGCAAATATTTCCCTACATCCATAAAAAAAATCAAGCTAATTAATTATTATTACAATCATTGACTTATTCTTCTATTTTCAAGTAAAAAAAATATCTATACCTTTATTCTATTCCATAAAACTTCCTTATCTTCTTCCTTAATCTTACGCCAATCCCTCGTCAATGGGAGATTTCTGTGATCTCTAACCTCTGCTGCGACATATTTTGAAAAAGCACTAGAATTATCACTAATGCATTTTCCGGATGAATCAAACGAACAAAGCTGTTTTGTCCATTTGGGAATTGAGGGTCCGCGCCTCCGTTGAGATGTTCCTTATTAATACAAAAAAAAAAAAAAAAAAAAAAAACAATTAAAAGCCAGGAAACAAATGTAAATTTTCAGTTTAAGCATAATACTAGTTTAAACACAAAACAAAAACTGAAATTAATAATAATTCAAAAAAGAACCAGCTTCAAACTCTTCCTCTTCCAAATGAAGTTCCTCAGAACGTTGATCTTCACTTTGTTGATCCATAGAAAAAGTTAGTCGAAGAAGAAGGAGTAAGGCTGAAATAAGGGAAGAAGTAAGGCTGAAATGGGAAAATGAGAGGGAGTAAGGACGCACGGAGCAAAACCGAAGAAGTAAACAAGAAAGAAGGAAATGAAAGCACAGAAGTAATGGGAAAGAAGGGTGTTTAAATATGGATAAAAAGTTAGTGCCGGTTAAGACCGACAGTTGCTGCAAGTGGCGTTGAAATAGGAAAAAATTGCGTCGGATAAAACCAACTTTAGCCTGACAGTTTTGAGTGGCGTCGAAATAAGAAACGTTTGTGTCGGTTGAAACCAACGTATGCTTGAGAAACTTGACAGTCATTACAGGTGGCCTCAAAATAGGAAAAGTTTGAGTCGATTCAAACCGACGTGAGCCTGATAGACTTCACATTTGAGTCGGTTCAAATCGATGTGAGCCTGACAGACTTCACAGTCATTGCAGGTGGCGTCGAAATAGGGAAATTTTACGTCGGTTCAAACCGACGTATGTCTGAGAGACATGTCAGTGAATCAGTGATTAGATGTGGTGTCGAAATAAGATAACTTTGCGCATGCAAAAAAAAGGGGAAAATTCCCGCCCAAAATATTTCAATTTAATCAACGTAGATGACATATGCCGTCGGCTAAAAGCGACAGGAAACAAGCATAAAAAAAATAAAAACAAAAAAAACAAAAAAAAGTTTAACCCAAAGTTAAAAAATAAGCAGTTATGTTATCTCATATAATATTTTAATAAATAAAATTTAACTTATATATAATACTTAATAAAAAACAGAAATATAATTTTATGATAAGATATCATTACACACAAATTGAAACATAGTCTAATTAATACATAAAATAATTAATATATTTATTCCCTATTATCATCTGTTAGCTCATCGTTGGCATTGGCATGATTAACGAACTCGGTAGGCAACAGTAATGATTCAAGAAAATGAGTGTCTTCCATGCCAACCCTTGTATGGAAATTTTCATTATCAAGAATTCGATCATCCAAATTAGGTATGGCATAATCATCAATTGCATCACTATCCTCTAATACGTCAAATAAATCCCTCGGCTGGGTTCGAACAACTACATGCCAATCTTTTTCAATTGTGTCATCCACGTAAAATACTTGTAATGCTTGTGATGCTAATATGAAAGGATCCTCTTTAAATCCCAATCGATTGAAATTCACCATAGTAAATCCATATTGATTAGTCTTCATTCCTCGTGGACTTTCACCATTAACTCATTCACACTTAAATAACATCGCAGCTCGATCCCTATCTCCTACCTCAGTAGGACCACAATATTTAACCTCAAACATATCTACAACTCTGCCATAACAATTCACTTGCCCAATTGCACCAGGAACATTTGCAGGTACAAAGACACCACAATTTTGATTCTTATGCTTATCATCCACAGATTTTATACGAAATCTGAACCCATGAACAATGTGACTTTTATATCTACTCACAACCCTACTAGGATAATTAGCTAGCCAATGCAAGTCTTGATATGTCAAGGTGTCATTAGCATGACATCTTGAATTCATCTGTAATAAGTATGAAGATAAAAATTGACAGAATAAATATAAACATGTTATAATTAAAATGCAAAACAATAAATAAATAATGTGATTGTTATAACAACTCACATGTTGCTTGAACCATTCTGGAAATTCTTTCTTGCTTAGCTCCTTAATTTGTCGCCTAGTTTTCACGACGATGTTTAGTTTTCAAGAATTCCTCATGTTGCCTAGACAATTATGTCCAAATTTAGATAATTAATTTTTCAAAGTTAAGAAAACCAATAAAACATTAAGATGTATGATTAAACGTTCTTACCTTCTAAATGGGCTAACTTCATCACAATTATTTAGAATGTATTTATGGCACTGATCAAGAACATTTAGATCGAGCTCCACATTTTCTCCTGAACCCATATAACATCCTTTCGAGTCAAAGCGACACCCATACTTTATGTCGCTTAAAAGCGACACTGTTTTTTTTAAAGCGACACCATTATTTAAAAATTATTAAAATGTATGTTGGTTAAAAGCAACATAAATAGTTTACGGTTAAAAGCGACATAAACAGTTTATCCGACGTCATGTTCAGTAGGTGTCGCAAATGTCTAGTCCGCCACTACATTATATTAAACCGACATCACCCACTGACACTATAAGGCCATTTTGTAGTAGTGTGATAGTTAGTTGCACTATGTACCGAGTCATGTTATGAATACATGTGACAACATAATGTTGGAATTAAACTTTAAAGTCCAACTCTAATTGGTTTAAATAGTTATATCAGAGAAAGACTAGAGTTGAAGTTTTATTTGGTAAGCTATTCCTTGTGCCTCGAGTAATAGTGATGACCGATTTTAATTACTAAGACAATAAGGGTTTCTTGTAAAGGAAGTAATCCTATTGGCTTTAGTATTTTAGTTGTAGGCTTAATTATTAGGATTTCTTGAATCCGTTAGTGAGTAGAATTTTAGAAGCGTTGAGCATTATATAAGGTCGAGGTCCTTGTGCATTTTGCTAACACAATTACAAACCCTAGAACTCGTCATCAGTTCGTGACAAAAGAGTAGTGGTGCAGAGAAGAGCTTTGACCTACCCTTGTCATCGTGTTCGTGCTTTCTCTACAAGTCCAAGATGTGTTCTCTCCAGATAAGTGATTAAAATGTAGATCAACGTATTATGAGGTTCTTCAAATTTGCATTGCTATGCCAATATAACAAAAGCTGGTCATTGCTCGCTGAACATCAACTCATTACAAATATCAGTATTCTCATTGGAAATGTGGAGCAAATATATGAATTAGCTTGCTGATTTGCATTGCTACGCGATCATAACAAGGTCGGTCATCGCAACTAGCTAGACATCGAACTCATCACAAATACATTCAAAATGTTGGGCAAATATAGTTAACTTGTTGATTTGCATTGCTACACCATCATAAGAAGGTTGGCGCTGCAACTAACGAAACATCAAACTCATCACAAAATATCAATATACCGTCATTATAGATGATTGACAATCCAAATTTGCATGAATTGACAACGCCTCACAGTAGGGTCTGAGCCAGAAATTTTAAATAATGGGGTCATGATTTCGTCGAAAAAAATTTCATTGGACCATCTCATCCAACACCTAGAGAGGCGCGCACCTTGCCAAAAGCTTATGCCAGGGTATGTTGACAATTAATATGGCCTGTAGATCAAGGCTTGTCGAGGGAAATTGAGGGAAACTATCGAGTACTGTTGAAGATTGTCAAGGCTTGTCAACTGCGGTATTTCATCGAGCATTTGGTGCACATAATAAAGTTGCACATAAGAAGAGAGAAAAAGAAGACAAGGATGATAGAAGAAAATAAAATTGGAAGGAGGATGAAGTTGTAATTTAGTTTGCCGTAACAGTTTATAGGCAAATATACAACTACACATACAAGTATCCATAGAGATTTTGATATTGTTAAAGTCATGAGCAACAAATGACTCAATATTAGCTCTGCCACTGCCTCACAAAATTCTAAACTTCATGTTCCAAATGAAGAAGCACAACTAGATGAACATCAATACCATGCATATATATATATATATATTTATATATATATTTATATCAGGTGCAGAGAGTTAGTACAACTGAAAATTACAGCATTAATTCGCATCTTTCCCGGATTTAGTTAGACGTATACATATACCAGAGCTCCTTGAGCTGTTGAGCATCAGATGTTTGGATAAACGCATGCAGATGGGTTCTAGGACTTTAATGTGATTTGCATGCGTGTACACGGTTGCTTTATTGCTGCGGTTTGGTCCACCAAATAAATACCAATTCCCTTATATCTGGCTAACAAGATTTGTTCTAATTGTAGCCACATCAGAACTTCGTACAAATATATATCATTTAAAAAAAAAAAAAAAGATTTACAAATATGTATTCATCTTATAATAACCTATACAGGAAAAATGACTATTAGGGGCAGAATATTAGAGGCGGATATAGGAATTTGCCTCTATTAATTATCATTAGGGGCGAAAATATGATTTAGCCTCTACTAATGTATTGGGGACGGATATGAAACTGCCTCTATTAGTTTTAGTAGTAATAGGGGCAGAATAAATTTCCCCTAACGATTTTTTTAATTTGAGAGGGAGATGAAATTTTGGTGGCGTCAAATTTTTGCCAAAATCAACAAGTTTTTTGCAATTAAATTGCCCATAACAATTTTTTAAAATTTTTAGTCAAAAACAAAAATTATATTCATTTAAAAATTATGTTAATAAATAAATAGTTAATTACTCTAAACCCTATTACTCCGTTTCTCTTCTTCCTCCTTCCACCTCTCCTACACTATGAATCCCCCTTTTCTCTCTTCTTTTCTTCCTAACTCATCATCATTTCATCTTTCTCTTTCTTCCTTGCCATATTACCTTTGGAAGTGTCCCAAAAAGTGAAGGAAACATTGAAAGAAAGGTTTGCATTAATTCAATGGAGAGAAAAACTCTTTCTTTATAGTTACATTCAAGGTTATTTCTCCTTTAAACTTTATGTACTGCAGGTTAATTTGAGGGTGGAAGAGGTTGAACTGCACTTGGTTATAAATTCCTGAATCGATATGTTTAAAATTTTTCGCAATAAATTTTATTGGAGAGGTACATACTTTCTTATGGATTTTGCTTGTGGATGTTTTTTCATTCTTTTAGATTTTGCTTCTAGATTTAACTGTTTGTGGTATTGAAGTTTTATTATATATTGTTCTAACTGTTTTATAATTGCGGTTATGATGTAGTCTAATAGTTGATGTTTGATGTATTTACAGTTGCTAACTGAGAAAACATGCAAGTTGAAATCGTTCGTCCTGTAGTGAAGTTAAGAGAAGAAACGGCTTCAAGATTTATTCTGGACAACTTCATCAGACCTTGAGAACAAGGGATTGAAGAGAAGGTTTATTTTTCTGGAGAAGATGAAGAGTTGGATTGGGTTTTGTAACCGATGAGAACAATGAATTGTTCAAAAGAAATGATTTATTATCCAAATAAATAATATTTTATTGATTATGTATATTTTTTTATTATATTGGAATTATATGGGGCGGAAGCATTTGCCTTAAGATCACCTCCAACTGTGGGCTAAATGTTAAATTCCCCTCCACCCCCCCTCAAACTCAATCCAACACAAGGGGAAAATGTGGGCTAAATGCTAAATTGGGAATTGAGGCCAGATTCCGCCCAAAATTTAGCCCAAAAATCAGGGTGGGCCCTACCAAAAAGACCAGTTTTCAGCGTTTGGGCTCAAAATGCAGCCCACAGCCACGCCCAACACGCCTAACGAGCGCGCCTTCCGACCGCCAGGGACCCACCCAAGTGTGCCTGTCGGCCACGTTCCCCAGAGCTCCAACGACTCTTTCCATCCAACGGCTGTGATCATCAAGCCGTTGGTTAATCCAACGGCCTAGATTCAAATTTTTTATTATTTGTATTTATATATTATTGAATCCAACGGCTGAGATCGAATATAATCAAATCTAATGGTAAAAAAAAAGATCTAACGGCCCAAATTTAAATCCAACTGCTAAAATAACTAAAAAAAAATTATTTAACTCAAAATTCACTCAAAAACTCTATAAATACCTATGTATTTGTTCAACCATCCACACAAAACTCAATTTTCTCTTACAATTCTTCCAATTTATCTTTCTACCATTTCTGGTGAAAGTTGAAGGCTTGCTTGGTGGAAAATTTAGTGATTTTTCAATGTTTATTGGAATTTAAATTTTTTTAGATTAAAATGTTCATAAAATTAATTTACGATAGTCTATATATATATTTTTTTAAATTTAATTTAAGACAAAAAAAATAGCCTAAGTTCATTATTTAATAATCCGGATTAAAATTTTAGGCCAGAACGGTTGAAGCAGAAAAGCTGTTTCTGGACTAAAAGCTAAATTTTTCGGGCTAAAATATTTAGCTTTTAGCCCAACCATTGGAGATTATCTAAATGGTTCAAAGATATTAGTGGAATATTTTTAAATAAGATTTTCGAACGTGGCAGATAAGACTAAAAGGTGTAGAAATGTGACACTATTCGTTCCTAAGAACAATAGCAGATAAGACTAAAAGGTGTACAAATTTGACAGTTTTCGTTCCTAATAAATAGCAACGCCTCTTTTAGAGGTGAATATATTTTCCACCGCTCCTTTCTATTAGGGGCGGTTTTTCAAGATATTTACCCCTAATAAGTACTTTTAGATGTAAATTTTATTGCCCCTACTACTTACGTAAACTGATAACATATTAACATTACGTAGCTATGTAAATGTTACAATAGCATCATGTAATTATATGCAACTTTCTTTGGTGCCCTTCATTATACATGCCCAACTTTTTTCAGCCGTCGAATATAAAGGATGCCAATCCTCACCGGGCGGCCGGCTGTAGCCTTACAACTAGGCGGAATTACCAAAATGCCCTTAGTGGATGGAAAAGCTGGGCGTTTTGGTGGAAAGTCGGATATTTTCTCAGTAAAATAGGAAGAGAACAAGATGGTGAGAATATTGAAAATTTCAGTCCCAATGGGAATTTGAGAGGGAAGGGGAGAGTGTTGTTTGGGCAGAAAAACCTGGAAACTCGGCGGAGATGGAGAGAGGCGGGGTTCTTCACGGCGTCGAACAACTACAGAAGCTCTTTCCCCATCGGCCCCAATTTTTTGTATCTTCCATCCACCAGATTGAATTAAAAGTCAACCCTTTTATCAGTGAATCAAAGGACAAAAAGAAAAATAAAACCGAAGCTCCTGTGAAGGACGACCTACGGGGATTCTCCGACGATCTAGGCAGGTGGTGATGGATTGGTGGTTTATGCCTGCAACGGCTGGTTATTTAGCGAAGAAGAAGAAGAGTTTTTCCCTTCCTTTTTTTGTATGACCAGGCCAAAATGGCTCTTTTGAGTCAGATGAGTTAAAAATGCCGGCGGCACGATCCAGGTGAAAAAGATTTGAAGCAAAATTCACAGGTTCGAAGGGTAAAAGAATTCGATATTTTAGACAGGGAAATTGTCTCGGATAGCAGTGAGAATGTGCATATAATCCAAGTGAAAAAAGTATCATATTATTGGGAAGAATAAATAACGTATGATTTTTTGCTGCATTGGTTTGTCAATTTACTGCCACCGTACGTAAACAAGTACTTGCATGCATGCATAATCCGGCAGTGTGTCTCCCAACTGCGAAGCTTCGACAACATTGGCATGCATGCAAAAGCAAAACCCTATATCAAACTTATTCCGGTTATAACTTATACGTAGCGTGGCTTATTTTATTTTATGCCTGTATGCTTCTCAAATTCATCTTAATATGAGTTTTGATGTTACATGGTACCAAATGTCACAAATTTAAAATGGACAAAATTAATTAATAATTCTAAAATGGACAAAATTAAAAAGCAAGTGGAAAAAAGCGGTAGTGTTTCGAGAAGCATGCTTGATGTTTCCTTGTAAAAAAATGTGGGTAGGAAGACAAATTGTGATGTGAACAAAACATAGGTGCCATAATTTATTTAAGTAGTTGTATGAGCTATGGTATAAACATTTAGTTGTAGATGCACATGACCGTGATGAGACTCACATTTGTATGTAAAAATCATTTAATATACAGAGTGAGTGTGATGTAGACGACTGATGTTAGCAAAATTTATATGATTGTAAGAGGTAGTTATTTTTTTAACATACAAACATTATTACAACAAGGATCTTCGTCGAATTCTGAAACTAAACCTTGGAGCTATTTCCACAAGAAAATTACTAAATCATTATTGTAAAATTATTTTAAACCTAGTACATATCATTAAATACTAAATTATTAGGTATTCTTAATCTTAACCAAGGTTTTAAAAGACGCCAGGCGCTAGTCAGGTGGCGGGCTGGGGCCTAGCACCTAGGTGGCTAGGCAAGGACTAGACAGGAGCCTATGCGGATTTAAGTAAATTTATTAATTATATACTGTGTCAATAAGCGCCAATTTATACTTAAAAATATACATAATTGTATTATGGAACATAAATTGCATAATAAAATAATATATAAGTTATAAAATTTTAGAACATATTGAAAATATGGGGAACAAGCGTGTTCGTCCAAATATTCAACAAGTATATTATATTTTATTGAAAAAAATAAAATACAAAATGAAAGTTACCGATTTTCTGTCTAAATGGAAATCGTGATCTAGGCGGGTGCATAGGCGGGCGCCTAGAAGGGCTAGGCAGATGCTTAAGCAGGTCGAGGTGCCCTTTTTTAATTTTCAAACACGTATGAACTAATCAGAATGGTGACTAGCCACCTAACGCCTAGGCGGGAATTTTTAAAACAGTGATTTTAACCCAAAAACCAACATACTGCTTCACTCCTCCACAATGTGATAACATTATATGTGTATTTGATAAGATAAGTGGATCGGAAAGTGATTTTCCACACCTTTTTTTAGCTTTCCATATTTTTTTAATATTTTTTTATCAGTAAATTGAATAAGTGAACCGAAATTCACGGTCAAAATTAAACAAAAATGTATAAAAAGTTAAAAGTGTTTGTTTATTATTTTCTTTTTTAATATTATAGTTTAAGAACAATAATAAAATAAAATATATAAAAAATAATGCAAAGAAAACATATTCTCCATGGTGTGGTGAATGGTGATGCATCTCATCTAGGAACTTGGGACACCACAATACCCATTTCCCTTTTTATCTCGATGCCTCTTTCTCTCTTTTCGAATAATTTTAAGATAATGCTTTTATTTTTAATTTTTTATAAAATTTTAATTAATTTTAATTATAATATTATTCAATTCATTCAGTCAAAAATTATCAAAACTAGAAAGAAATGGGTGGAAAGCACTCAGAAAAGAGAAAGGGAAGGAAGGTATGGAGTCAGAGAGGTGGTTAGCGCATGAGGTTGACGTGTCACGAGGGGGTGTGGTGACCACGTTGCCGCGTGGAATCACAACAGGTCTCCCCAAAGATTTTTCGGTATATTTGAAACTCCACGTATCATTATAATAAAATAAAGTTTTATTTTTTAAGTATCTCTTTAATTCTAATTTATATAAGAACATGTGGTGCCGTTTCGTATTTCAGACACATTAGAAATTCTCTCTATTATCATAGAAAATTTGAGATGGATTAAAATACACTGTATTTTCGTGACTCCAATAATACAAATATTAATTACATTTCATATGACTTGTTATATTTGAGCCAAAACGTCACTATTTCGATATAGCAGTCCATACAAATCCTTCTAGCATTACCATTCACTTGAGAGATTTTATTTGAACTCATCTAACCTTTTTTTACATCCAACTTACTCTTTGCACCCATTTGATTTTTAACTAAACTATCATTATCTCTTTAAACCCAAATTTACTACCTAAAATGTCCTCACAAACTCAATTCAATATATAAATTTATCCTTACACCCGTTTGATTTTTAATTCTATTAATAACAGTAAATTGTATTAGAGTGGTTCATCCTCAAGTTTCCTCAAGTCTCAAAGCTTAATTTTCTTCTATTTTCCAGATTTCACCATGAGAGGGCCATTATGGAGGAATGCGATTGCAAAGACGGGTCCTTTGTGACACAAAGGAGCAGAGCTTATAGGCTTCCATATGAAAACTGTACCAAGTGATTGACTCAAAGCAACAACCCCATTGTAGGGGTTCACCTACACTGCACATCAGTACAGCCCAAAGCTGTCCTGTAACTACCTACCATCTCACCCATTGTCATATCTTGATAATGAAACTGCCCATAAAATTGGGAGGAGGGAAGAGATGGCAGCAGCAGAGAAAAACATTAAAAATATAATATAAAATGCATGAAATTTGAGCCAAAGAAGAAGCAAATGGAATTGAAAGTCCTAGCAATGTCTGCAAGTCCTTTTAGTGTTTTGGGGTGTAGAGAGAGATCGGGAGAGTATTTGCAACAATTTGATGTTGCAAAAAGTTTAACAAACTATGCGAGGTTGATCAGAAAAAATTGAAACTCAAATACTCATCTTCCAAAACTCTAAAAAAATTGAAATTAAACGAACAAAAAAAATTTATAAATCGAGTTATACTTTAATTGGAGGATTTAAAACTTCAAAATCACCATCCATCAATAAAAAAAAAATTATTTTTCTCTATAATAGCTATTAGGGTTTTAGCTGGAATGAAAGTAGGATAAACAAGGAATGATGGTAGGGTCGAATTATAGTTTGGGTTTATTCATAAATTTGAGTTTTATTATTAATTTCATTTATACTTAATAGTAATTGTGCAATAGGGTAAAAAAGATAATTAACATTTAAAATTTAAATTGAGTGTAGAAAAATGTTACATGGGTTTAAATAAAATTTCACTTCACTATTTCGATATAGCAGTTCATACAAATCCTTCTAGCATTACCATTTCTTTAAGAAGTTAATTTTGAAGAAGAGCGCGATATTTTATTCATTTTATCAAAAGCATTACAGATATATATTATAAAGAATGCGGCTCCTAAAGAATATTTGCAAATTAGATTAAAAATATTATAATAAAACATTACTAATAGCAAAATAATGAGTAGACTTTGAACATTTGTCCGAGCTCATAAAAAATCGAATAAGTACACAGATCAATAAGACTGTTAAATTTCGTATTATAAGAAAATCATGTTAAACTGTTACAAGAAGTAATTAAATCTAATTTTTTGTAGGGCCGTGAAGAGAAAACTATTTCTTTTAGGACCAAAAATTAATTTTTCTTTTTTGGAATGAAGACCAAGTTCGCCTCCTCTTTGCCGACAGGCGTGGGCTGGGCCCCGCCTTGATATGCCTTGTCCCATTTTACGTCACCATCTCGTACATCTTTAATACGCGCCACTAAATGTCTAAATGGGCCCACGCACCTATCCTGCCCTCCATCCTTCCTCTGTTATTTTGTGGAGGAGGTTTGCTATTCAGCTGTGGACCTCACCGTGCTTACAGTAGTACTATTACTCTTCTGACTTTTGTACACATTTCTCTTGCATAATTTTGACTCTTTAAATGTTAAGTAACTTATTGTCTTCATAATTTGATTTGACAGCGCATTTTACAAGATCTTTCATGCATCTTTAGCATCTGGGACATAAGAATTCAAATCCTTCGGATTTTCTTTGTGAGGATTTTAGGAATTCGTAAATTATGTTCGTTCATCGTATATCATGCAATTAGTTTTAGTCAAATATTGTTTATGTTCAATTTTAAAAATTAAAAATTAAAAAAATTTATTATAACATGATGTACGATGAACAAACACGATGCATAGATCCTGAGGATCCTCAAAAAGAAGATCAAAAGAGGATCCTTATTCTGGGATATACAAGTTCAAGGAAGGTAATCATTAAATTTCCAATGATGCACTTTATGCCCTAATTAAACTTAATTTTGGGTTTTAACATTTGATTATTGCACTCGAGCAAAAACAAAAAAATCATAGTTTAAATTCAAAATTGAGTACTACAGAATTCAAATCAGTGTTTGAAATTTTTTTTACACAGTTGATATTTTCGTGGAAATATATATATAAAAAAAAAAAGATATCAAAAGAGTGTGACGTGAAGTCTAAACCTTATCACATATCCGAAAAACTCTTAAATTTTAACAAAAATCAACCTATACATTGCTAGAGAGACTAAATATATAGACAAATGATGTGTCACTAATAAGAATAAACACATTTATCAACGCTTAAGTAATAAGCTTAAGCTACTCATCAACGCTTAAGTAATAAGCTTCTCATCAACGCTTGAGTAATAAACCACTCATCAACTTCCAAGACATTTTGTTTCCAAAATTTTGTAAATTTAGTCTTTCTAGCACTAACATTTTAAATTTCCACCATTTTCATTAAAAATATATTCGTCGATATTAGACACCGATACTTTAACATTGATTCAAATATAGGGGTGTGCTATTCACACGCCTATTTTTACTTCTCACACACCCCTTGTTAATTTATGTTCCTTGATCTTTTTTAATTAATCCGATATGACGGCAAAAAATTAGAAAGGCATGTAAGAAGTTATAAGGGGTGTGTGTGGATATCACACCCCCAAATATAATGTTGAACAAACTTTTCTATACATTGGTGATTGACATGCAACTCATCACTTTTTCTTCTGTTCTATGGACACTACTCACTTGTTCTCCATATTCTAATGAGATGAGGATTTTCTCCCCTCTTGAATTCTCTCTTTTTCTTCTTCTCTTATTTGAAGAGTTACGATTAAACCACGTTAATTTTTTATATTAATCTTTTCATGGCGACAAAAAATAAAATATAAGAAGAAGATAAGAAAGAAGATGAGAATAGGAGGGGAGTCCAATGTTCTAACGGTGATGCAAATTAACAAGAATAAAAAGACAAGTTGTGGACCAACGAAAGGATAAAAAAGCAAATAGACTATGAGGTGCATTTAGTATTTTTAATCTGGAAGGACTAAAACCAAAACATCATAAATATAGGGGTCCCAAAATATCATATCGTATAATTCACATGGGTCCCTGCTTGAGCTCACGTTGATCATGTGACAAACTTTGCTTCTTTCTTCCTTTTTCGTTTATGTTTTCACTACCTAACTATCATGTATTTACTGAGTTGAGAAGAAGAACACCAAAATTTCTTTTTCCGCTGCGTGTATATCAAACTGTTACTTATCTGTTAGGTAGCATTTAGTGTATGTTGGAATCTCGAATGTGATATCAGTGTTAGGTTGTATCGTACTTAGTATTACGAGTGTTTTAACTGTTATATTTCACTTTTACAACTATTAAATCTTCTAATTTTAATATCAACCAATTATTTACCGTACCAGTCAATATTATGTTAGTACAAAGAAAAATTATGAAATCTCTTTGAATAATGAGATGATCGTATGGGTCTTTTCACTCTGACTTTCGGAAGTGGCTTTGAAGGGAGTAGCAAGAGGCGGCCAGCCAAGGCTTCCGATTATAGGGGAGCCTAATTTTTTTACTGGCCAGATATATGTTAAATACAAGGTAAAAAATGTTTCACAAACTGACAAGCAGTGTAGTGGAAAGCATGCAAGTTTGTTCCCTTAGGTTATCATTTTGAATTCAATAAAGACATCTTTTCAAAAGTAAAATTCTTTACGGATTCGCATGTATATCATATTTTTAGTATAATATTTTATTATATTGACACGAAATTAATATTTCATGAAAAATCTAATCTTGAATAACTCTTCATAGCATTTCTCTTCAATAAATTATCTTCTTATACGGTGAATTTTAAAAAGAAAAAAACAAAAACTATATAAATGTAAAACGCATTGAAGCCCCTAAAAACTCAAGCCCCTTTGCAAGCTCGCCTCGGGCGCCGGAAATCTCAGTGCCGGCCCTGCTCACTTCTTCTTGCTCTGAGTTCAAGGAAGAAACTACTGTGGGTTTCCAAGACATGGAAGTACCATGGCATTGGGAAGGAGTACAAAGGGAACCTCACAAGCATATAATATTTGGGTTAGTTGGTTATTAGGGTTTTGGTTCGAGATATAGCGGGTCACAAATGTCTTGCATCGGGAAAGCTTCACTATATTCATTGGGTCTTGAGGAAAAAATAAAATAAAACCTACGGATTTCGATGTGGGAGAGCATAAAAAACAAAACCCTAATTTGTCTAGGGCTTGCAAAGTCCAAAGGGGAGTGTGTAATCCCAAAGGCATGTCTTATCACCTTTTTCCTTGGTCAACGTAAACAAATCCTCGTAATCTTTGAGGTGCCACACCCACCCCACGCTTGTCCCTCCCCTTCTCTTTCCCTCGTAGCTGATAGGACCTATTTATTTTGTTTTCAAGGTTCTTATATTTTCAAGGTTTCTTTCTTCTTTTTCAAAGGTCATCGCAAGGTGTTTTGTTACGCCTCATATCTTTTAAAGAGTAAATTGTAACAATAATTTTTTACCTTTAATTCAATTGAATCAATGGTAATTTAACTAAAAATTCATTATCAATTTATCATTGGTCCCTCAACTTATCAAAACATGTAGTTATGGTCCCTTAACTAAAAATTTATTACCATTAGTCATTCAATTAAAAATCCATTACAGTTGATCACACAACTTTAATCCAACTGGAGAAATGATCTCTTAACTTTAATCTAATTGGAGCAATGGTCCTTCTACTCTAACCCAATTGTAGCAATGATCATTCCAACATAACTCATTTTAATAAAATTCTGACGAAAATGACTATAGCTACACGTTTTGATGAGTTGATAGACTCCAATTGTAGCAATAGTTCTTCCAACATAACTTATTTTGACAAAATTCTGACGAAGTTGATGAAAATGACCATAGCTACACATTTTGATGAGTTCAGAGACCAATGATAATGGATTTTTAGTTGATAGACTATATCTCCAATTTGGTTAAAATTGAAGGACCATTGCTAAAATTTACTCTCTTTTAAATGTGAGATGTTTTTATAATCAAACATGAGCATGTTTTCTATCTCATTTGCATGTTTGTTATTACCACAGTCTAAAATATTGAAATTATCGACGAAATATCGCCGATAATTTCATTTTTTTCACACGGCGATATTTTCACACGGCGATATTTTCACACATATACAAATAATTATCGTCATAATATGACGATATTGTCGATATTATCGACAAAATCACCGAGGCTCCGTCGTCGGAAAACTGCAGCCGAGGCTCCATCGTCACAGCTGCCAAGATATGCGCCTCTCTCTGCAATCCGTGCTCAGACCCATCCAAATCCGCAATCCCTTATATCCGGATCCCAAAACCCGCTCGGGTTTGATGGATCCTCCGCCTCGTACGGCCTAAACAAGGCCTCCCCTTGCCTGATGCTGCTCGCCAGGAGGTGAGGAAGGGAGGAGGAACGGTCGACAGGTGGTGATGGTGCTCGCCGGAGTGTGTGCCACTGTCGTGGAGGTCACGGTGGGGTGTGGGTGTGGGTGTGGTTTGTCTGTGCTCCGGGAAGGAGAGTTGCAGAGATGAGGGGAGAAGAAAGAAGGAGAGGAATGAGGAAGAAGGTTCGAGGGATTGGGGAAGGGGCAAACACGGTTGTGTGTGTGTCTGTCTGCTCAGGGAAGGAGAGATGCAGAGAATAGATGGGGGGAGAACCGGAGAAGAAGAAAGAATGAGAGGGAAGGTGTGTGTGTCTGTCTGTCTGTCTGTCTGCTCGGGGAATGAGAGATTCAGATAAGAGATGGGGGAGAGAACCGGAGAAGAAGAAAGAATGAGAGGGAATGTGTGTGTGTGTGTGTGTGTGTGTGGAATGATCGAGAGATTATGTCTGCGTCTGCGTGTGTGCGTCTGCGTGTGTGGCACACGGTTTTGGCATATGGTTTTGTATGAAACTACGGTTTTGTGTACGGTTTTGTGTGTGTGTGTGTGTGCGTGTACGGTTTTGTGTGTGTGTGTGTGGCACACGGTTTTGTATGAAAGAATTGGAAGCAAGTAACTTTGCTCAGAAGAACCAAAAATTTTGTCACAGAAGAACCAAAAAATGTTCTGTCAGAGAAGACCAAATATTCTGTCAGAGAAGAACCAAAACACGTGAAGACCAAAAATTCTGTAACAGAAGAACAAAAAAATATGCTTACTTTATCTTCTTCTCCACGTGAAGACCAAATATTCTGTCAGAGAAGAACCAAAACACGTGAAGACCAAAAACCAAAACACGTGAAGACCAAAAATTCTGTAAGAGAATGACCAAAAAATATGCTTACTTTATCTTCTTCTCCACGTGAAGACCAAATATTCTGTCAGAGAATAGCCAAAACACGTGAAGACCAAAAATTCTGTAAGAGAATGACCAAAAATTCTGTAAGAGAATGACCAAAAATTCTGTAAGAGAAGAACCAAAAAATATGCTTACTTTATCTTATTCTCCATGCGAAGACCAAAAATTCTGTCAGAGAAGAACCAAAAAATCTGCTTACTTCCAATTCTTTCACATTCCCAGAGGTCATCACACCTTTTTTAACCTTTCGAAAATTGAAAAACCTCTATTACACCTTTTCGTTTCTTCTTCTTCCCTTAGCCCTTTCAGAGCCTTTCCAAAGCCGTTTCAGAGTTTCAACTGAATAAATGGATTTGCAACTCACGCCACTTCAAATTAAATGTTAAATACCTTATTTGTCTCTCATTTATTCACAGACGGCAAACTGTAGAGGATCATCGAGGTTTTGCTGCTACGTACGACATCGAAAGTTCCAGATTTGTTATATTTGTGTAATTATTATTTTATTGTTGGTCCACGCAGATTCTATTTGGCCTTTACACAAAGGGTTCCATATTTAAGGTAAGTTTACAAACTTAGATGTTAATTTTTTGAAGTAATTAAGTAATGTTGTATAATTATTCCCTAGGATAATTTTAATATGTTTAATGTTATTTATTATTTTATTATCAAATTGGATTATTATTCATTAATATTAGGTTTTATTATTCCATATTATTTTTATAATTACTTAAATTCTTACAATCATTTTCTTTACTTCCTATTTAATTATCCTGTAGAATAACTTTATTATTTACGTTCTCTTATATAACCGTCACTACTATATATTTTTTGGCCAAAAAATAATTGCCTAATTTCCATGAAAAATAAATATAGGTACGTTTAAGATGTCCAGTGGAGTTACTAAACGTGATCCAGCTTGGGAACATGGAGTCCCAATAGACGGAAACAAAAATGGCACAATTTGCAAATATTGTGGTCAGGTAATGAAGAGTGGCGGAGTGACACGACTTAAGTACCATCTTAGTGGATTAGATCCGGAAAATAATGTCCAACGATGCGATAATGTCCCCCCTTGAAGTGAAGGCATTCATCACCACATTATTAAAAAATAAAAAACACCAGAAGGAAAAGAAAACACATGGAATGGAAAATATTCGAGCTGCGCTACGAGGAGAAGTCATTGGCCAAGTGGTTGACAGTGATGATGATGACGATGAGGACGAATGTGATGATGACATGGGACCTGAAGAACGACGCAGTTTGAAACAAGCATTACGTGCCTCCAAACAGTCAGCATGGGAAAGAGAACACCTTCATAAAATTCCTAAAGAGCACAAGGTTCTGGGACAAGTGGTGGTGCACAAATGAGACGGGGAGCAAGTGTTAGAGAATCACAACCAACACCACCAATAGCCCCAAGTTTATATAAGTCATCCAAAGCACGTCAAAAGAGTGTTTGGAGTTATTTCACTGGAGGTAATGTGAATGAGGGAATGAGGCGTCTAATTAGCAAGTTCTTTATCTATGAAAACATCCCTGCTCAGAAGGCATCATCACATCATTTCAAAAATATGGTATTGGGATGTCAATAGGCCGGTGTTGGAGTACAACCTCCCACTCCCTATGAGGTAAGAAACAAATATTTTGAAATGGAGTATAAAGACATTGGCAAGTATGTTAACAAGTTGAGGTTAAAGTGGGAAACTAATGGTTGCACAATCATGTGTGACAGATGGACTGGGCCAACCAGATTGTCTATCATAAACTTCATGGTATACTCCAAGGGAAAGACAATTTTTTTGAAGTCAGTTGATGTTTCAGACCATATAAAGAACTACAAGTATATTTACAAATTATTGAGGGATGTAATCATGGAGGTGGGAGAGCATAATGTTGTCCAAGTCGTGACCGACAACGGTTCTGCATTTGTCAAAGCTGGAAAAAAGTTAATGAAGCATCATAATGTGTTTTGGACATCATGTGCAGCACATTGTATTGATCTCATGTTTGAGGCAATGGGGAAGAGAGAGAATATTGTTAATGTCATAAAAAGAGCTAGAACGATCACAAATTATATTTACAATCACGGTTGGTTGTTGGCAAAAATGTGTGAATTTTGCAAAGGAGAAATTATTCGTCCAGCTATCACTCGAT
The DNA here is from genome assembly GCA_024362995.1 of Heteromeles arbutifolia. Classification (NCBI taxonomy): domain Eukaryota; kingdom Viridiplantae; phylum Streptophyta; class Magnoliopsida; order Rosales; family Rosaceae; genus Heteromeles; species Heteromeles arbutifolia. The sequence goes on along the minus strand of JANCRC010000013.1, from coordinate 5,670,550 downwards.
TCGCCACCAACTATATTGCATTAGACAGCCTACTTAAGAAGAAAGCAGGTTTGAAGCAACTATTCACTAGTGACGATTGGGCCAACCACAATTTCAGCCGCTCAAATGCAGGTCGTATGATGGAAAGTATAGTGCTTGATCATGCTTTTTGGACTCAATCAAAACATGTGTGCCAAGTGTTTGAACCTCTTTACAAAGTTTTACGGATCGTTGACACAGAAGTGTATCCTACTATGGGGGCAATATATGAGTTGATGCGTGTAGTGAAGGAGGACTTGGAAAGAAAACATAGTGCAAGGTGGGTCATAAAGATAATTGATGACCGATCATAATTTGCAATTCATTTCTTTAGTTGCATAAGTATTATTTCTCTTATTAGAGTATGTGTTTCTTTGAACAACATATTATTTGAATCCTCGATACCAATACAGACCCGGTGTTGGAGATGATGGTACCCTTATACGTGCTGTACATAATGTATACTCTAAATTAGACCCTGCATCACCAGCAGTTGGCCAATTTAGAAATGAGGTGTACAATTATTTAAATTATAATAATTACATTGTTGGATTAAACTAACACGATTTATTGTATTCAGCTAACATGGTTTAAAGATGCAAGACCAACTTTTGGAGAACCAACATCAGTTGCTGCTCGAACAAAAATGTCTCCTAGTGAGTGTAAACATATTTCACTATCAGTTTATAATAGAATTTGTTGGAGTTATTAGGCTTATCAACATTGTTTTTCATTGTAGCTGAATGATGGATCATGTATGGGACTGATGCACCAACTGTGAGAAAGTTAGCAATCAAAGTATTATCACAAATAGCTTCCTCATCTGCTTGTGAAAGAAATTGGAGTACATTTGCACTCATACACACAAAGCAAAGAAATAGGTTGGCTCATAGTAGGTTGGAAAAATTAGTTTATTGCTACTACAACATGAAGCTTCAAATTCGAGATAAGGAAGCAGAAATAGATCATGTCGACCGTGGTGACCCACTAGATGTGTTTGATATTGTTGCTGAAGATGATGATACAGAGGGTAACCAACTTTATCAATGGATTAGACCTCTTCATTTAGATGATGATGAAGGCAACCCAGCTCTCAGAGTTGCTGAAGAAGTACGTAATGAAGGGATAAATGTAGAAAGAGTATTAGAGGAGGATGTGGGATCTAGCAGCGCTAACTCTTTGGAAGAACTTTTGCGCCTGAGACCAAGAAACACTGGAATTCCACCGTCTTCCAATTCTACACAACCACAAGATCATGCTGATACTAATGATAGCTTTAGTACAAGATCAGGAGACTCACCTACCACCGAAGGTGGGAATGATGAAGGATATAGTAGAGCTGGAGGTAGTGGTGGTGGATATGGAAACTATGTTGGACCACCTCCCGGATTTATGAACCCCTTCACTGGTGAGGCAAACTTCACGCATGCAACACAGGATGAGGACTATGGTAGTAGGCGGGCAGGACCAGGAATTGGTGCCATAGGGAAAGACTATATTCATAGACAAAGAGGCAAGGGGACTTTGTCCAGTCAAGAAGATGATTCGTTATCTATGACTTCGGACTCTGTTGAAGTGGGAAGTAGTAACTATGGTTATACTCATAACCAACCATTTCCCTACCCTTCATATCCCATTCATGTTAGGATGGAATCGAGCGACTCATGGAAAGAATCTGAGACTCAATCTTCAAATGATTTTGCTTATGGACAACGTCAACCAATCTCGGATCCATATGGGTGGCATGTTAACAATTACATGCAAAACTACTTTGGGGATTTATCATTTGATGACTACTCTTCACAATACACTTACTCTACACATATCACTCATTTATCTTACCATGCAATGTATAAAGTGTAAAATATTGTACTAATTCATTATATATAAATGATTATGGTGTGTTTAAACTTCTTTCATTAATTACTACATATTTTCTACACTCACAATGTTTGCCAGCTCGCTATATAATAAACTTAAATCAGTTAAATCCATCATGCAATGCATTTCCTTCCAATTGTTTGTGATAAACTAATAAATAATTGACTAAATAAATATCCTGCAAAATTTCAATAAAAATTTCCAAGTTTTTCTTACAATTTCCGTGATTTTTATTCAATTTTTATCGATATCGATAATATCCCGATATTTCCATCGATATTTCCATGTTTTTGGACTACCGATATTTTCGATATCATCGATATTTAATACCTTGGTTATTACGATAATGTGGTCTTTTAGTTGTTTGAATTTACAGTATGACAATAAAATAGTTATATGTAATTTATAATTTATAATTTATAATTTATAATACATTATCGTTTAGCTATTTAAATTCACAGTAATACAACAGGATAATATAATTCATATTTTATAATACGTTGTCGTTCAATTATATTTGAATTCACAATGTAATGACAGAACAATCTCTATAGGACATCTAAGTTTAGATGCATGCCACGTTCTCGTTTGCTAGGAGCTTGAGCCTACATGGCTCAAGATCACCATGTCGTTGCCTAGCGGTGCCATTTTTCACATATAAACTTAAAGAAATGATAAGGAGATTCTCTTAAAAGTGTAATATTTTGTAGACTCTCCGTTACTTTATATTATTAGCATAATTATTGTGTCAACATTATGATAACATTGTGCCTGAAATATAAGATGACAAAAAGTCTATGAAGAGTTCCACTTTAAGAAAGTTTTCTTACCACATCTCATAAACTTAAACTATATATAGAATAGAACCTTGGTTTGAGAGAGTCTAAGCCAGCCTTGGATCAAACTTCAACAAGTTATCTGCATATGCACGTAAGTTTTGAGCATTTGAGTAGATTTATTTACTTGGAATTTGGATTGCACTCATGGCCTCCACTACCATGGCGTTTGCCCAAAACCCTATGAAAAGTTGTGTATAGAAATGCTAGCTTTTTATGAAGAACGAGATTTGGGTATTATATGTCATGTTTTTGGCAACGAGAAGAGGACAAAGAAGAGCAATTCAAATGCATGAGATTCCTAGACTCGTTAATTCTCGAAAGCACAAAACACTAAAGATGCTCCTCAACCCTCATCACATCATCATTTTGTTTGATTAATTTAACTAATCCTTTTACCTAAGTAATACTAGTGTTCCCTACATAGAAAAATGCACAAATTCCATCATTTTCGAATACTATGTACTTATATAAACTTTATAATTAAAAATGTTCAATTTATAAATCTTTATTTGAAGATCATTTTGATAAGAAAAATATTTGAATCAGATATCGTTTAACCATTCAAATGCATCAAATAAATAGACAGTTTATCATGAATATGTTACTTGGTCCACTTGGTGGACGAAATCTTCTCTCATTTTTATAGAATTCTTCTCTCACACCGTCAATTTGTTCCATAAATTTAGATGACTAAACGTTCTCTAATTTGAATGCTTTTTTGTAAAAATGCTCTTAAAATTAAAATTAAATAAATTGAACAGTTTCAATTAAAATTTTATATTGTGAAGATACATTGTTTAGAAATGGTGTAATATGTGCACTCTCCATTTGGGGAACACAAATATTATCCTTTACCTAATTCCTTGCATCCTCTGTCTTTCAATACTTTACTATATATTATGAGTAATGCTAGGAAGACCAGTTATTTAAAACATATAAAGTGGTTGTTGATGATTGAATTATTACTTAAGTGTTGATTAATGTGTTTATTTTATATAAATGACACATCACATGGTTTACAAAATTTGGTCTAAAAAGTTGATCTACCTAGCATTATTCATATATTATTGGATAATACTTGCATCCCTATGACAAACCCCGTCCCGAAGGAGAGCATGCTGGCCGTCACGTGAGAGTGACGTAACCATTTACACAGTTCGGAAGCTTAAAAAATACAATTGTGAATTCTGTCAGAACACCGTTGGATTCCTCGTGGCCACCAAAGCTCTGCTATCTCAAACCTGGAGGGGCGCAAAACAAAGTTGAGTGGGTCAGTAAAACAAATCTTTTCAAAACTTTCCTTTATCAAAGTTCTAACCCCTCGCTGTAAAACATGTATACTTTCCCAGAAAAATAGCATATATAAATATATATATATAGCTTCAAAAATCTCAAAACACCATTCTTTAACACTTTTCAGAAAATATGCCATGCCATGCGTCAAAAACATAATATGGATGCATCAATATAAATCAGGTGAAATAATAAATCAACCGGAGACCCTGCAGTGGTCCTGTACGGCTGATTCTAGAGCTCAATATCCAATCCAGCCGGAGTCACCAACTGTGACCTATACGGCACTGCCGGAGTCGCCAACTGCGACCTGTACGGCACTACGCTGCACATGAGTCGGAACTACCTGTAGTAGTCTGTACGACTCGGATGGTATAATAATACGCTCTAGTGCTTCTCTCATCAATCATCTGTGCACATAATCTAAGGTCACCTACTAGTCGGAACCGTCTCTAATGGTCTGTACGACTAGCATGTCGGAACCACCTCCAGTGGTCTGTACGACTAGCATCTACTTGGATCCAAGGTGAGCGTGTGATGCGGGTGAATAACATAAGCACTAACACCAGGGGTGCAGGTTATGAGCTATCAACATAAATCACATCAAACAATTCAATGCACCAAATATAACTCACCTGATACTCACCTGTGCGTCCGCAGCACCAATTCACATATATGCATCATATAATATCAATTCACATATCTCATATAAATTCTATGCATGGCATTTCAAATCACATGATTCATAGAATCTATGCATGGCATTTCAAATCACACTTTCAAATCATATTTCACTTAAATAGATTTTCTGGGAAAAACTCATTTATATAGGTATATACGTAAAACAAAACTGCCCACTCACCTGGAGTTCGCCCTGCAACTCCCTAGCACAACACATCAAGGCGTCATGGCGATCGGCGCCTAAAACAATCATCAAATCATACCTCAGAATCATATCGATAGAATATATCACTTATATAAAACACGTCACTATGAAGTTCGATCCGGAAGATCTGCAACTCAGATTTCCAATCCGTAACTTCCAGAGGTCCACAATAAATCTCTAGAACAACATCCTAAAATTTCATGACCATCCAACGGTCGGATCTCCGCCAATTACCAAACTAAGTGACGGTTAACATTATATTTTATGAACTTACAACTCCAATTCCGGGAGATCCGTAAATCAGATTCTCGATCTGTAAGTTCCTATAATCCTTAAATATTACGTATTACAACGTATCAAAGTTTGGTGACGATCCAACGGTCGGATCGTCAATTCATATTTTGGCCTAACCATGCATCGTATCGAAATTAAGTCCAAATGATCAACCAACGTTAAGCCACTATCAAAACTGAACTCAGGACATCCAATATAGCTTAAAAATCACATTGGCGGCCCACTGGCCACGCGCCGCCGCACGCGCCGCCGTGGGTGGCGGTCGGCCGCCCCGGCTCGCCGGAAAATCCAACTTTATCCAAAAATTACCAAAATTTACAGAAATGAAGATCTCAATGAGTAAAACAACTTTCATACCTGTGGCCAAGGCCAATTCGATCGGCAAAGCCTCCAATTCCAACAAAACCCGTCGGCAACCCTAGGTTTGGTGTGCTCCAATTCGACCTCCAAACTTGTTCCAACGCCTCAACCACTGCTTGGGCTTTGTTCTAGGCCTCAAGAGGATGCCATGGGTGGTGGTGATTGGAAGAAATTGCTTCAAATCGTGGCGGAAATGAACCCAACCCGTGCGCCCCTTTTTTGCACGGTTTCTTCCAATTTCAAAGCCAAATCTCTCCAAATTTGAGGTGGAATGGGTAGAGGAAGGATCCTAGAGTGTTTCCCATGAGGTTCCTTGAAGCAATTCGCCGGAAAAACGAGTGGAAATCGTCGAACATGGACACGGGTCGTGACCGGGTCAAAAACGGGCCAAGGGGATCCGGCCGATCCCCCGCGCCACCTTCTCCCTCCTTTCCTCCTTTCCCTGTTCCGATTGGCTGGGCTCCTTCCTCTCTCCTCTCCCCATTCGTCAGTCTCTCTCCCTTTCTCTCCCGGAGCTCCTGCTCTCCTCTGGTTGGGCAGATTGCCCAATCTCTCTTCTTCTTCCTCTTCCCGTCAGCCACAACACACACACACACATAAACTCATATAAATTTATTCCTTTTAATCCCAGCCATCCATTTAATATTTCCTTTAATCTGGGCCATCCATTTCCATAAAAGAATTTCCATATTTTATTATTATAATTCCCAAAATGCCCAAACTTCAAACTTTAATATCTTTTTCGTTATAACTCCAAATCACGAACCGCTTGCGCCCACGCGTCCGTAGCGACGAGTACTACGAGGATATGTCAAGAAAACAAATCTTAGATGGCACGACACAACGGTTAACCTCGAACAATGAGCGTGCCTCAAAGGGCATTTTTGTAAAATCCTTTATTAAAACTTTAAAAAATCTTAAAATCAGGGACGGGCTGTCACACCTATGTGAAGGATGCATATATCCCCTATTTGCGAACACCTATCTTGACCAAATGAACACAATGATTAATTTGTTAATCTTCATTTGAAAATCACTCCTACAAACAATCCTTCGAATTTGAGATCTTTTAGTCATCCAAACACATTAAATAAATAAGCGGTTCATCATTAATATATTACTTAGTAACTACACCACATATTTGTTTTATACATTTGAATGATTATATGATCTCCAATTGAAATGATTTTTTGTAAAGATGATTTTCAAATAAAGATTATTAACAAATTAAATTGTTCTGATTATAAATTGTGCAATCAAAATACATTATTCGCAAGAGAAAAATAATTCATCTCCCAAGAAGGGTCCTATATTACTTGGGGCACTCATGGGAACAAAAAGCCAAATTTGTCTTTGTCATATAGAAGATACAGACGCGCACTCTCAATTTACACTATCATAGTATAAATGTAATTGTCCTAAACACAAGCAATTTTTCATTGTCAAGCGCCAACATATACCACATATTCAAATAAGTTGTATTCGTTATCAAAAAAAAAAAAAAAAAAAAAAAAAAGTTGTTATCGTCTTACAACGTACATATTAGACTCTTTAATGATAAGATAGAAAGTTTCAATTACAACAGTTTCTTTTATGTCAATAACTAAGAGCTCGTTTATAAATGTTTTTAAAATGAATAAAAATGTTTTTAGAAAAGAATGTTTAGAGATTCCAAAAGTACTTCAAGTACTTTTTGTAAGAAACACATAATTTGTAAGTAGCACCAGTTATGTGCTTCTTGTATGAAGCATTTCAAGTGATTTTTTTAAAATTCACTTGCATTTTTTCTAAAAATTAGTTCAAAATATGTCCACAAAAAACGCTTTAAGCCATTCTAAAAACAATTTCAAACAAACCTTACTAAAAATTTAGGGTAAATTACATAAAACTACCTCAACTATTGGGTCATTAACAGTTTCATATCTCGTTTTTAAAAAGTTTTAATATCATATCTTATCTTCGAATTTGTTGCAATGTCATACCTCCCGTCAGTTGTTTGTTAATTCATCTTTTAAATGCTGACGTGTCTTGAGACGGTACCTTTTTTTATTAAAAAATTAATAAAATATTAATTTACCCTTAAAAAAAAAAAAAAAAAAAACCCACATCCATCTACCCCAACCCCTTCCCCTTCCCTGCAACCCCCCTCCCCCATCTCCACAAGCCACCACCTCCTCTGCCCCCGACCCCTTCCTCACCCACGCCAACAGCTCCAACCTTCCCCACCCACGCCAACAGCTCCAACCTTCCCCACATCCTCTCTTCCTCCTCCCTCCAACAGCTCCAACCCCCCATTCCCTTCCCATCTTCCCCATCGGTCCCCCCCCGCCCCCCAAAACCTTCCTTCCAAGCCCAGAACCCCTCCCTCACCTACCCCGTAACCCCCTCACCTCTCTTCTCTCTCTCAAGCCTCCCAACCACCTCCCTCTCCTCCACTCTCTTCACCTCCCCTCCCATTCAAAACTTAAAAAAATAAAAAAATAAAAAAATCTGAACCCAAATTGTCCAGATCGTCGCACCCCACCCAACCCTTCCTTCCTGTTGAAGTCGGACCACCTCAACTAGTTTTATTTTTTATTTTTTTATTTTTTATTTTAAGTTTTGAATGGGATGGGAGGTGGAGGAGAGGGAGGTGGTTGGGAGGAGAGGGAGGGAGAAGAGGGGTGGGGGGGTTGCAGGGGAGGGGTTATAGGCTTGGAAGGAAGGTTTTGGCAGGTGTGGGGGACCGACGGAGAAGATGGGAAGGGAATGGGGGGGGTTTCGGGGGGGGGGGAAGGGGATTTGGGTTTGGGATTTTTGGGTTTTTTTGTTTAAATAATTTTTTAATATTTAATTAAATTTTTAATAGAAAATGGGTTCCGCCTAAAGCCACGTCAGCATTTTAACATAGGAATTGACAGACAACTGACGGAATGTATGAAATTGTAACAAATTCGTAGATGAGGTATGACATTGAAACTTTTTAAAAACAAAATATGAAACTGTTAATGATCCAATAATTGAGGTAATTCTGTTTAATTTACCCAAGAATTTATTGAGCAGATTCTAATATTCAAAGCTTATGCCACATGCAAATAATTAAAAATACGAGAAGAGATTGATTAAAAAAATGATTAACGTGGATTCTTATGTTCACATATCCTTCATGTTGAAATGAAAATCTGGACACGGTTTTCGAATATTCGCACGCAAAGAACCCAAGGATTATATTACTATTAATTGTTATTAGTTGCCTCTTGCTTTACGCATTGAGCTACAAAACCCTGCTTGTGAGAAGAGTTATTGGGATTGAGTCCTCAACCGGCCGCGGATGTGTTGAGTGCCTGTTTTTGTGTCTCATTTGTATCTTTTTTTAAAAGAAAAATTAATGAAAATGATTTGAAAACTTTGAATTTTAACGAGAATGGCAAAATAAAGAGTAAAATGAATAGTATCAGTATTGACTTTTTAGTGTAAAAATGTGGTTTTTCGTTAAAGTGAACAATACCGGGAGCTTTTCGTTAAAGTTCACTTTTTTTATTTACTTGATTTGTGTCCATTCACTTAAACTAAAATGATTTTTTATCATAAATAGTCTCTGAAATCAACTTACATTATCAAGATGGTATTTGAAATTGAAAATCAATCAATGTAGTTCTTGAAAATAAATGTTACAAATCAATATGGTCTTTCCATCACAATTCTGTTTAAAAATCTGTTAAGTGCTAATATGACACATAAATGAGCCCTATAAATCATTTTTTCTCACAAATGGTCATTGAAATTGACCCATGACATCAAAATGGTCCCTAAAATTGACCCGCGACATCAAGATGGTTCCTGAAATTGAAAATTGATCAATGTAGTCCCTCAAGTAAGTGTCTGAAATCAATGTAATTCTTTCGTCACAATTCTGTCAAAATTTTTGTTATGTGCTGATGTGACACATAAATGGGTCACACAAGTCTAATTAAATTTTAAAAAAATTACAAATAGGCTTAATAATTTAATAGTTAATAAAAAGTTTGTCAACGCAAAAACCCAATCCTGCAATCACCTTCGATCCCAGTTCACATTTCTATACCTCATTCACTCTTTATTCTCTAAAAAAAATCTCAATACACCCATCTTTACACATTTCGACACCCTTCATCGAATTGAACTGGGATCGAGATCACCTTTGGTGACGGCTTGGCGCATTGGCAATGACTTCTGGACCATCATCGTTAACATTAGGCGATCAACATCCTCACAACCTTAATCTTGGAGAGCTTGTTCAGCGCTTCCCTGGTGGTCTAGTGATGCAAAGAACGACGAGGCAGACCTTGAGATAATGATGTTATAACTAAGGTGCGTCCATTGTTGGTTGAAAACTATTTCCACACCCCCTCTTAGGCTTTGTTTAAGCCTTGTGCCTTTGAGAATCTATGGAAGGGAGCTCTCTTCGGAGTGTGCCCTACTATAAGAAAAAAAAAATTCCATTCTGCAAAAAGGTATTTAGGCAAATTTTTTAATTAATTATTAAACTCACATCAGCACATAACAATTTTTTTTACAGAATTGTGATGGAATGATTATATTGATTTGCGACACCTATTTTCAAGAACTACATTGATTGATTTTCAATTTTAGGAACCATATTGATGGTGTGGGTCAATTTCAGGGACCATCTTGATGGTGTGGATCAATTTCAGGGACCATTTGTGATAAAACCCGTAAATTTTGTGGGGCCCATTTATGTGCCACATCATCGTTTAACAGAATTTTAAACAAAATTGTGATGGAATGACCATATTGATTTGCAACACCTATTTTCAAAGACTACATTGATTGATTTTTAATTTCAGGAACCATCTTGATGGTGAAGGTCAATTTCAGAGACCATTTGTGATAAAAACCCAACTAAAATTAAACACCATTAAGTTTAAAGTGTGAAGTGTCGATTTAGTTCCTAAATTATCATGTCAGTGAAAATTAGGTTCCTGAATTATTTTTCAGTAAAATAAGCCTCTAAATTCATTAAAAATTGTCAATTTCATTCATGTTATTGCATTCAAAGCTATTTTATCCAATCTTTTGTCAATTTAAATCACTTGACACACTTTAGAATGTAATACCAGCATTTTCTCGCCTATAAACCCTTAACACTTCATATAGATTGTGAATCTAACGTCTAATTTACCCTTCAAATTTAACTCCATACACTATTTCTTTACGTAAAATTACCAATCTACCCTCCAATGTGTATCACATGCAAGTAACGTGACTTAAATTGACGGAAAATTGAATATAGTAGCTTCAAATATAATATTAAGGATGTAATTGGCAGATTTTTATAATTCAATGACTGAATTTTTTGAAAAAAATATTTTAAGAACCTAAATTTCACTCAAGTGATAATTTGGGAACCAAATTGACAATTCACCTAAGTTTAAATATAAGAAAAATAAAAAACTAAAATAAATAAATAATACACAAACCAACGGGTAACATCAGCAACCACCGGGCCACTCGTGTTCTCCTTCATCATCCTCCCATCTAAAGAACTCATTCTACAGCCACAATCCACTACATCACTCCTCTCCTATAGGCTATATCACAACTCCTTGCCCACATATTACTTATCCTCAAATGTTCAAACATTGTGTCTTTGTTGCTGCAAATTTTCGATTCCGAGAATGGATACATATTCCCTGCACCCCTCCTCAAGAACAATAAAATTGGAAGATGAGTTATCCATGTATCTTATGCACTAAAAAAAGAGAAATCATATTGAAAACATAAAAATTGAAACCCATAGAGCACAATTATCAAACTCAGTTTGACGAGTGATCAAGGAGAGGAGGAGACGAATGAGGAGTTGGTGGTGCTAATGGTGGTTGAAGGAAGGGTGGACGGCGGGAATGGGGGTTGGATGTGGCTCATGTGATGGTTGGATTTCGGTGAGGCGCCGAAGAAGGGGTAGTGGACGGTAGGTGTGGTAGCCACCGAAGTCGTGTGAGGGATTTGTGTGACTGCTATACGAGAAGAGAATCGAACTTTGGAGGAAAACTACGATTAAACTAAGAGTTAGTGCCACATACATCATGCAATTAGTTGGGGTTCCATTTTGCACCCGATTTCAAATTTCTCTCACTCCAAATTATAGTATCATAGGATATAATCTTGTAAAAAGGAAAATACTTTGTCCTAGGAAGAAACTAAACGGTTAAATTTCTCTCTCGTTTTCTTTTGTGTTAACCATGATGAGGAGACGTGAGCATAATCACATGGTCTAGAACGGATGAGATCTCCCTATTCATTCGAGTTCCAATACGCTTCCCGTATTTAGATTTATTTAGAAGAAGAATACATATCATTTTTATAAAAAAAAAATATGATAGTTGTATTGTCTATTGGGCCTTGTAAGCCCAAAATAACAACAGCCTACGTGCAACTCAAGCAAATAGCATTTGGGCCCAAACCCAACTTTAATGTATAAACGATCTTTGCTTGTTTATTTGGGGAATAGGGATTCGAACACAGAACATTAGGGGTAAGAGTACAAACTTTTAACCACTCAAACTAAATCACCCTTGTTACTGGATTTTGTATTTGATTCTTCGACTTTTTTCATTTGCGTAACATCATCACAATACGGTCACCCTTATTTTCTTTTAAATATAGATACTACTGAAATCCAATAAAGTCGTAAAGTATAAATTAAGAGATTTTTGTCACAAATGATAGATGCATAATTTGAGTTCTACCTTTGTACTCTTTTGTTTGAAATCGATCAATGATGTCCCTTACATTTTATCCCGCACTCATTGACTCAATTTCATTAAACATTATGTTACTATACTGATGTAACACACGTGTAGTTCCATAACTCCACTCATGAAGCTCCACATGGATTGAACAAAAGGGTCATTTTTTAAAACATGGTTTAAAATTTCAGAAGACAATTATTATTGACACTTCAAAAATATCATTTTGCACTCCAAACTTTCTATAATTAGAAAGAAAATAGCACTTGTGGGAGTGTAGAATGAGATTTTTAGAGTGTTAATAACAGTTTCCATTCAGAAACCATAAAAACAATTTAGAGAAAACCCTAAATATAGACCACAAAATTCTTTTCCAAAAAGAGAAAGTTAAAAATATAAACCAGAAAAATTATGAAATATCTTCAAAGCGAAAGGCCCAAAAACCAAACCAGACAAGAAGAAGAAGAAAAGGTTTGGGCAGCGCTGCGCACGTGTGGTCGTTGCTATAGCGAACGAGTGTGGGCAGCTGAGCAACCCACAGAACTGAAGGCGCAAAAATGCTAGTGCTCGGCCAAGCTCCCGGCGGAGCCCTATCGGCCCGGCGGTGTTCTCTCACTTCCCCGCCAAAATTCTCAGACCCAAACCCTCCCCTCTTCTCTTCCCGCAGACCCAGCAGACTCTTCTCCAATGTAAACCCTTCAAAATCCCTCAATATCACGCTCGTAAAGGCCAACGGAGGCGTCGACTCGGCTTCCTCCACCGCCAAACAGGGCTTCTCCCCCTCATCAGCTCCCCCTCCTCCTCCACCTTCCGTCGATAACCAACCAGTTTTCGTGGGTCAGGAGAACGTACCTTTAGAAGGCGTGATTCAGTTCGAGAAGCCCGATTCTTCTGCTCGTTTACGCAAATGGGGGTAATTTCTAACGATTTCAGGAAGAACCCAGTTGGTGATTTTGTTCAATATTTTTGTTTGATTTTAGCTTGTGGGTTTCAGTCGTGTAGCATTGCTTGCTGGTGGGGATGTTTTGGCATTGCTTACGTTTGCTGCAACTGGAAGATTCAGCCATGGATTCTCTGTTTTCGATTTCGAAACACTGCGCACGGCTGACCCTTTTATTGCTGGTATGGTTGTTCTCCTTTGCTACTTGTCTTGAGCTTGAATTGAAAGAAAGCATGGCCTTTGTTTTTTTCGTTTTGAACGAAAAGCCGAATGTGGTTGAACAGGGTGGTTTTTGAGTGCTTATTTCCTCGGAGGCTTTGGTGAGGATGGACGTGGAGTCAATGGACAATCGAAGGCTCTTACCGCTACTGCTAAGTCATGGGCCTTGGGAATTCCAGTAAGTTCATATGCTTGGTTTGCTTCGACTTCCATAGTTTTGTTGAGATTGTTGAGAGTATTAGCTTTGTTATTCAAGAGTTTCATTTATTATTTTTCACTTTACTTTGTCACACTTTTAGCTCTGGCATTGTTATTTTTGCTGTCTCTTCTGATTGCATTACTTCTTGTTGCTGTTGTGGCTTTACATGCTGATTGCATTACTTGTTAATAGGAATTTAGAGTGTTATGTTTGCTAAGGCACCGAACCACGTTTGAAAATTCATTTTTCATCTTACTTTTTTTGGCAGCTTGGGATAATCATAAGGGCATCAACAGCTGGCCACATTCCGCCAGTCAAATTCATGCTTGTAACAATGGGGAGCACTGCTGTTTTACTTATTGGATGGAGATCACTATTGTATAAGTTTCTTCCCGGTGGTAAGAGCAAGCAGAGTGATGTATATCGCCGCGGTAGCCCATTTGAATTGTTTGAGGTACAGCAACACTTCCTGCTTAAACAGTCTTTTTCGAAAATTATAATATCATAATTCCAGTACTTTGCCTCAACAAATCCAACTTTTCGTGGATAATTTCATTGGATACAATCAGAACGGCACTCGTTCTCACGGTAGGGAGTACTAGAACTGTTCTTTGGTTTCGGAAACTGTTCAGTGTCGTAGTTTTTGCATAATGTGCATAAGTTTGAACAAGCTAAAGCACCATATGTAGCCTGAGCAGATGTCTAAAGGTCTGCGCATTTGGAGTTAGTTGATAATTGATATTGTAAAACTATCCTTCCAAGCTATGACTTCAAATCGTTTGTTGAAATTAACTTCCCTGAAACTGCCGAGTGCATCGGATATTGCATTACTTTGAAATGATAGAACTTAAATGTTTTCCTTGTAGTCCTCTTGTTACACTTGGTTAATATTCTGAAATGATGGAGAATAAGCAAATCTTTTCGTATGCTTGATAGAGACAGCAAAAAAGCCTTTGAATATAATGGTAACTGGCGTTATTCTTCATAATTCCTCTCCCGGCACTTTTGAAATTTCGTTTGACCTTCTGTTTCTAACGTTCAAACGTTCATAATTCGTTGCAGTTGCTCACTTCATTAGTACGAAGGTGGTGACCAATGACAGTTCATTCGATCAGCCTGTATCACGTGTTACTAGCAATCCTGACAGTAGTCGCACTCGCTCAAGATAGTCTTGGATAGAAACGTTACCTCCAGTGTGTTGTTGTGAAGCAGACATACATTGTAAAGATAAGAGAACAGGTCAATTCATTAAGAAAGTGCTTTTCCAGCAGTCACCGTCGTTGGTGTTCTCCGATTCTTCTTATTCCATTTAAAATGTCTTTCTGGTAGTCATTCCTGAAACAAGAAGTACAATGAAGTGGAACTTTGAATCGTAAACATGGGTAATTGCATGCATTTGTATATGGTAAAGGTGAACAAAGCGTCTCGTAGTTCAAGTGTTAAGAGTATTTATTTTTATACTTGAGGTCCAAAGTTCGAATTCCCTTTCTCACCAATGCTTGCCTCACCGAGGAGAAAAAAATGGGTCAAGGTGAAAAGGAATTAATAGCCAAAAGAAAGGATACTGAAATTGCAATTTGAAGCCATTAGAAATAACTGGGCCAGGCTTATGATTCCATATTCTTGACAACTTGTGGGAAAAGCCCATTGTTTTGATTATTAACAAGTCTACCACTTGGACGTCAATTAAATCCGTTGTAGTCTAGTTGGTCAGGATACTCGGCTCTCACCCGAGAGACCCGGGTTCAAGTCCCGGCAACAGAATGTTTTTATCTTTTTTGGCTTTACATTTTATTTTTTCCCTCCTCCCTTCTCATTAATAAAACACAAGCAAAATGTACCCTACGGGTGTGCTTGTGAGAGGTTTAAATTTACTTAATTTTTAAATAGAATATGCTATGTTTACATGGCTACGAGGATAACGTAAAAGATAGCAAAATCTATGTTGCATGTAATTATTAAACTGTCTATGATTTTTATTTTATTTTTAATTTTGGTGAGAGGGTTCAATGATACCGAACTATGTTGAGAGAAATCAACCTGTTATCACGTGTGGAGATATTTCCTATATGCAGAAAAATAATAATAAAACCCCCTCTAGAAAATAAAAGAAAAATAATACTTATGCTCCTCCTACTTGGAGATGAGCTCGTTTCCCCTTTGAAAATGCGCAAATTATATATTAATGCTTGTTCATTTAAAAAAAAAATCCAAATTAAGAGTTTGAACGTGAATAAGAGTTTCTATAAATGAGAGTTTTTTTGTATATTTATTTATTTGTTTTTATAAGAATGAACACGTGTTAATATACATTTGGTGCATATTAAGGGGAGAAACAAACTCATCTCGAAACTCACTCATATTTATTTGAGAGATAGTACAAATGATGATATAATAAGTTGTAGAAGTTACATTTTTGACAAAACAATAGAAAGAAGGGTAAATTACACTTTACCACCTCATATTTGAGATCGATTTCAATTCCTTAAAACATCTTTAAAACATTTCACTTTCATACCTCAAGTACTATTTTATTTCAAAATAGTACCTCCGTTACATTTTCCATCCATTGATCCGTTAAGAGCTGACGTGGCTACCACTTTTGTACCACATGGCTGACACCTGTGTGTCACGTGGAAAAATAATAATTTTTTAATTTTTTTGAAAAAAATCTGAATCTTTTCAACAAAAAAAAAAAAAAAGTGAAAAACGCAAAACCCACCCCACCTTCCCCGCAACCCCTCCCCACCCCTCTTCTTCCCCGAGCCCTCCCCCTTTCCTGCAACCCAAACACCCCATCCCACCCCAACCCCACCTCCCCCGCGACCCCCTACCCCAGCCCACCTCCCTCTCCTCCACTCTCTTCACCTCCCCTCCCATCCAAAAACCCACCCCATCCCATCCAAACAAACGCGGAGTCTTTCGAAAAGAATGTATGTATACAGTTATATTCATTGTGTTTAGCAAACTACTCTGCCAGTGTTTATGGGTTTTATTCAAAATGTTGACACAAAATGTGTTGTGGATGTTACAGTGCAGCACATGATGTTTGGTTTTGGAGATGATCCTAATGTAAGTAGCACCATCTAATTTGGGACTCGGAGTCTTTTCTCGGGCTGTGATGTGATATTTACATGGATGACGGGTATTTGGATATTGGCATATACCATTTCTTGTTGTGGTTCGGTTGGGAGCGACTCCGAAACGGGGAAAGTTGAATCTGAATCGGAGAAATGTGGGGGAGAAGGAGATCTGGGCGTTTGTTTGGATGGGATGGGGTGGGTTTTTGGATGGGAGGGGAGGTGAAGAGAGTGGAGGAGAGGGAGGTGGGCTGGGGTAGGGGGTTGCGGGGGAGGTGGGGTTGGGGTTGGATGGGGTGTTTGGGTTGCAGGGAAGGGGGAGGGCTCGGGGAAGAAGAGGGGTGGGGAGGGGTTGCGGGGAAGGTGGGGTGGGTTTTGCGTTTTTCAATTTTTTTTTTTTTTTTTTGTTTGAGAAGATTAAGATTTTTTTCAAAAAATTTAAAAAAAAATTAAATTGCCACGTGTCACACAGATGACAGTTACGTCAGCTCTTAACGGATCAATGAATGAAAAATGTAACGGATATATTATTTTGAAATAAAATAGTACTTGAGGTATGAAAATGAAATGTTTTAAAGATATTGTAAGGAATTGAAATCGATCTCAAACCGAAGGGGGAAAAATATAATTTATCCTAAAAAGAATAAATAGAAAAAAAAAAAAAAAAAAAAAAAAACAGAAGATTAGACATGCGTGGTCAACTTTGTCCGAAAAAACAAGAGACACGCGTGGTCAAAAAGGAAAGGGTGATAGCCGGGTGTAACTGGGAGCTGGCATAAGTCTGTAGACTAGAGTGGTGTTGGATTATGCTGAAACTGAGAGGTAGAAGGCAGAAGCAGCCTGTGGCTGTAGCCGTCACCGTTGCCTGCCTAAAATGTCCAATCTGCCAGAGTATGGCTAAGAACCCTTCTTTTTCCTTACTTTTCTTATCTTAACCTAATAATCCATTGGGTTTAAATAATAGACCTTTATTGAAACATTTTCGGTACTTTTTATTTTAACGAAAAATCATATTTTTACATTAAAAAATTAATCCTGATACTATTTATTTTACCTTTTATTTTATCATTTTCGTTGAAACTTAAATTTTTCAAATCATTTTCATTAGTTTTTCTTTTAAATAATTTCTTGGACACAGTTGTTTGTTTCAGTCACGGTTGACTAGTTTTGCCCTTTGATTGATCATGTGATCATGAGATAATTATGATTAAGAATCGACTAGATTCTCATTGGGATAATGGGATTACCCAATCATTCATATTCAACTACAATCTCATTAGTTTCAATTGAGCATTTTATGATGGCTTCTTGTAGAAGTGTGTAGTCCGGCAGCAGTGACGAAGCCAAGAGTTGTTGTGACAAATAAATTCTAAAAATCAAGCTAATCATCCTAAAGTTATATTTACAAATCTACCATCGATAATACTGCAATTATTACATTTCAAACACAAATCGGGACGGTTTGGACAAACTCATAGTGGTTGATGGTGTTCTTGAAGACCATAAGAGATCTCAACAAATGGGAGTTACATTCACAGTTACAGGAATCCATGAGAAGGGAGAAGAAGATCATGGTGTTGTGGGGGTAGAAAAAGTAGAAAGCGAAACCGTCTTATGTAGATTTAAAGGAATCAAAAAGGAAGATTCTTGCTCTTAGGGTCGATTTCCAATGACCGAAGGTGTGACCGCACCTCCTTGCTCTTATGTGGCTTTGCCACTATCTGGTAGGACTAAGGTACTATTAACGCTAGGAGATTGAAGAATTGGGGATTGCAGAGAAACTATGAAGAAAAGGGAGAAATGTATTGAATGATCTTACAGAAATGAATACAACCTAATCGACTGAAATATTAGCTACACACTCTCTTATATAGCCATATATCCCAATTACAATTATACCCTTCTAACTATATTAACAAACTCCACTATTCTGATAATGCCATGTGGCATATTCATTTCTCTGAGATCATTAAATACATTTCTCCCTTTTCTTCATAGTTTCTCAGCAATCCCTAATTCTTCAACCTCAACAGATAGTTATCAATACTATCAGTGCCTTTCTGAATTGTATGCAATTCTGTCTTCAAATGATTAATCCTGGACTTTGAAACAGATGCATACCTTTCAATAAGATTTGTCCATGCTTCAAAAGCAGTCCTACAACCAAGAACATATTCCATCGCTTCATTTGTTAAAGTAGCCAGTAACAAACTGATAAGAGCTAAATCAGTCGATTCCCATTCAAGAAACTCTGCAGAAACTTCCCTTTTGATACCAGATTCTGAACTTATAACATATTTTGATGGACACACGACCGTACCATCAAAATGACCAAAAAGTAGACTGATACTCCAAGATTCACAGAAAGAATGACACTTTCTGTTTTCGTATCCACAACTCGTAATCTCGAACCAAGAAAATGAAACTCCTAGAGAATGAAACTCCAAGAAACACACACAGAAAGAATGACACTTTCTGTCTTCGTCTTCACAAATCATAATCTTCAATCTAAGAAATTCAACTCCTAGAGAATGAAACTCCAAGATACACTCAGAAAGAATGACACTTTCTGATATCAACACATCAAGAATTGAAACAACCAACAACTCTACTTCATACACGGCAAAGAAATTCAAGAAAAAACTATCCCAACTTCAGAGAACAGAAAACAGTACAGAGACGATTTCACCTGATTCAGACCGCAAAATTCCCCCAAATCTTCGAACCGCACAATTTCAGATCAGCAACCCACTTCTACAAACCTTTGAACTTCCAAATCGAGCAGCAAACAAGTTAGTGGAAAGCATCTTCAAGATCGAAAATGGCGACGAGCCAATTCCGGCGATGATACCATATTAACACTAGGAGATTGAAGAATTAGGGATTGCAGAGAAACCATGAAGAAAAGGGAGAAATGTATTGAATGATCTTAGAGAAATGAATACAACCTAACCGACTGAAATATTAGCTACACCTACACACTCTCTTATATAGCCATATATCCCAATTACAATTATACCCTTCTAACTATATTAACAAACTCCACTATTCTGATAATGCCATGTGGCATTTCTATTATTAGGTACAAGCTATCCCATGCTTCTTTTTCTTTTCTTTTTTTTGCTGTAAAACTTAAAACTAAAGTAGGGTTGTCTAATTTTCACACTAAATTGGCCTAGCATGGTGTTGTGAGATAAAAATATATACAATCTCGTGTTTTTGTGAAAGTTGTTTTACATACGATATGGACGACATGCATTATGAAAGTTTTTTCTAAATTGTTTGATAGAAAGAATTATGTGAAGAAGAGAGGTTTGAATTTGGATGTAAATGTAGAAATAAGTATGTGGTGTGGGGGTGGCTTTCTTTTTCGCCACATTCCTGGCACGGGTCAGAACATGTTTGGACCTAAGAACCCATAGTTCTATAAAAAGAAAACATCCTTCGTCCTCTTCATCCATTTCAACAAGCAAAAGGGAAACCCGAAATGAATACATTTGGACCTAAGAACCCATAGTTCTATAAAAAGAAAACATCCTTCGTCCTCTTCATCCATTTCAACAAGCAAAAGGGAAACCCGAAATGAATACATTTGAAAAAGCTAGCTTTGTGCCTATGCTGTTGTGCTACTATGCGCACCAGCATCAAACATTAAAAGCACTTCCCAATCGTAGAGATTGTCATGATGATAAAGTCCTTCAAAACTGAACGAATTAGAAGTAAATTAACGTACCTACCCAAGTACGAAGATCTTTAATTTGTTTTGAATTTTTCCAACCAATTATTGTACACTCTTGAGCAGCGATGTTTTGATAGTTTGATGATTTCATACTATGTACAGTAGTATGGTATGTTGATTTTCTTAAGTTGAAGTGTTACTCGTCATTAGAATGGGCATGCATGCGGACTAGTTCTAACCAATCATGCTTAAAAGAATTATAATGCTAAAACGACAACAAAAAAAAAAAAATCAATCAACTCACGACACATTTACAACTATAAAGTAACGAAGCCCAAACTGATTTTGACTATTTACGTTTGTAAGAATCACAATGCCATCAAAAATCCAAGATCAAGTTACACACATGCACTGCTATTCTTCCATTTCCATCATAAGTGACCTACTTTAAATAACGATTATGGTTTTTTTAGCAATCCTTATCTACTAATTATAATTAGAAGAGGGCTAAAGTTGTTCTTGAACGCGAACTAATTCTCACCATGCATGCATGTTTGCGAGAAGCATAAAGCTAAAACGACGAAGATTAACTCGCATACACAAGTATCCTACCATTTCCATCGTAATTAAGGTACTTCGATTAAGGACTATGTTCTTTCTTAGCAATCCTCTTATCTCCTAATTAGAAGTGTATCAAAGTAGCTGGGGCACTAGGGAATGAAAGGGAGAGAATCTAAGGTGATTGTGACATGACAGATAGGCTTGGATTTTGACTTGTCACGAGAGAGAGAGAGAGAGAGAGAGAGGGCAGTGCAGATAGAAAAACTGGTAAGTTTAAAAGGACTTGGCCTTGCATGCAAAAGAAGAGAGAGGGAGAGAGAGGGCAGTGAGAGAGAGAGGCATTGCAAACAGTAAAACAGCAAGAGGAGGCTGAGGAGGAGTGACACAGCAGCAGCAGCAGCTGCTGCAGACCTAATAGGTCTAGATAGCTAGAGAGGGTGTAGTGTAGAGCTACAAATGTATTTCTCACAGTGGAGTTGAGTAGGCATCATCCATCCAGTGATCTCATAATCCACTCTCTTTCTTTCCCGTTTCTGCTCACGGTTGCTTTGGCTTATGTGGTGATCTTTCCTTAGATTTTCTGTTCCTCACGTGATTCTCATTACTGCCCTCCCCCTCAATTAATTCCCCCTGTCACTGCATCTACATACGCACACTATTTTTCCACCATTTCACACCTGGAAATCAATTTCAAACTATTCAAAAGAAACGACCGCAATAATTTTAAACACAACACGTTGTATTGCGAGAAGTTCATACAAATACAAGGATCGATACGTGCACGATTAAGAATCGTAGTATGAAAATCAACTTCAAACTTTCAAAGAAACGACCGCAACTGCTTAAGCATGGACAGAGCCAATGAAGGTCCATTAGAGGCAGATGTCCCCACTCAAGTAATTTATTGATTAAGCTAAATACTGCAATTATAAATATATACGTGTTATCTTTGAAGAAAATATATGTCTAATATCAAACATACTTTCATACTACTTCTACTCTATCAAATATAATATGAGCAAAAATGGTTTTGTTCTGTCATTCAAACTGAAAAACCCCTCCTCCGCCTCTCATGTGTTAATATTTTTCTCATCAACTTGCCACTTTCCACTACTACTGAAATTTTTGTAACATTGCAATTGTGAACATCGTCATTTGAAATCATCCCCATTATCATTTTGTTATAAACCATACTGTAATAAGGTCTTCTTAGAGTTTTTCAGGTTGTCCCCACTAGAAGAAATTTCTAACTTTGTCCTT
The DNA here is from genome assembly GCA_024362995.1 of Heteromeles arbutifolia. NCBI lineage: Eukaryota > Viridiplantae > Streptophyta > Magnoliopsida > Rosales > Rosaceae > Heteromeles > Heteromeles arbutifolia. The sequence goes on along the minus strand of JANCRC010000013.1, from coordinate 5,648,313 downwards.
GTGCTTAAGGTTCATAGAAATACAGGATTGATACGTGCATGATTAAGAATCCAGCAATATTGTTCAACTGTAGGTTAACAACTTAACACAATGATGACATATATACAGGTGGATAAACTCGACCACGACCCATTGCCACCCCTCGGGCCTAAACATTTGAGGTTGGACCATGCCGGGCTATATTAGCAAATTCACCATAAATTAGGGTAACTAGAAATGTAATATTTGAAAGTTCCCAAATTAAAAGCAGTGTATGCATAGTACTCATCCTATTCAATAGAAACTGGTATATTAGCAGCAGAGGTAGCTGGAAAATGACAGCGGGTAATCTTTGGGGTTTGGGTTTCTTGTAGAGGAGGCACTGTTACGCCAAAGACAAAACTGTTTTTGGCGCCAAAGAAATTAATTTAACACTGTGATTCTGTAGAAAGCACACTGCAGCTTCATCCTTCATTTCTGCGAATTTCTATTGACTTTTGCACCACAAACACTGTTGGTGATTACGAAGATTCGAAGAACATGTCTTGATGAATCAACTAATTTCGATTTAATTTCGTTAAATATTATGGAGTTAAGTTGCTATGCGACGAAAAACTTGCATGCTAATATTCGTGTGAGTAGAACATTATTGCCATATACGTGAGATGAACGTTGCATGCATATGCGTCAAACATTTACAAGATTGTCTTAGTGACGCATGGTTGATTATACATGTGAGACATGTGTCGCATAGAAAGAGTACAACGAGTTCATGCAAGTTTTTCTACAATAGTAGAGAAATAGTTAACTTCTCCTTTAAGTGATGTTATTAGTTAGTGATTAGGGGGGTTGTTCTTTGTTAATTTAAGAATTTTGGTGTGTGATTACTAGCATTTTAACTGTTAAATTTTCTACTGTTTGACTTTGCTCAATTGTGTTTTGTAATTCTGTGGTTCTTTCTGTTTTCCCTGAGGTCCACATCTCTGACTAATTGAATACTACAAAAAATGCAAGTTACAATCTAGACAAATATTGTCTCTTTTGTGCTTCTGGCATCCCACTTTTCCCGCCCTTTTTGTAATCCGTCTATTAGTGGTATAATTAAATAATAATTAATAAAATTTTGTTTTTCATGAATTCCCCGTGATAATGTTTCTTGAGTTATAAAGCAAAAGAATTACCCACTAAGCTTAATTAATTAAACGAATTCCCCGTGATAATGTTGAGAGTTAAGCACTATGTACCCGTTGATCCCATAACATTTGCATCACTTAAAAGTATGGTCAAATAGTTTAAAGGGGTTTTTTAACTTTAATCCTTTAAGAAGATTAAAATTTAAAATAAACTTGGTGCTAGATTACATATTGATTATAGTCTCTTGATATGTCCTTAATTCAAAATAATTAATGTTCATTTTATTTAATGTCTTCCATTAAATATTTAAATTTATTAATATACAAATTTTAATTTATTTTTTGACCAAAAAAAAGTTTTATTTATTTATTTTATTTAACATTCTTTAAACTTGAAAGACTCAATTAATGTACCTAAATGTGTGTACCGAAATGTATTATATTGAACTAATGTATTTAAATGGTAGTACCGAAATGTATGTACTAAAATATATGCACTGAAATATATTATATTAAATTAATATACCTAAATGTGTCACATCCCGGCCCGGGGCGGATCACTTCCCGGGCTCGCTCCACCACCGTAGCACGATATTGTCCGCTTTGGACCCCGACCACGCCCTCACGGTTTTGTTTCTGGGAACTCATGAGCAACTTCCCAGTGGGTCACCCATCATGGGAGTGCTCTAGCCCCCTTCTCGCTTAACTTTGGAGTTCCTACGGAACCCAAAGCCAGTGAGCTCCCAAAAGGCCTCATGCTAGGTAGGGATAGGAATATACATTTAAGGATCACTCCCCTGGGCGATGTGGGATGTTACAAAATGTGTGTACCAAAATGTATTATATTGAATTAATGAACTTAAATGTTTGTATCGAAATGTATGTACCGAAATGTGTGTACCTAAATGTATGCACCGAAATGTATTATAATGAATTTAATGTACCTAAATGAAGAAGACAAAATACATCAAAATATATTGTATAATAAAAATTAGTTTATCTAAATGTTTACAACAAAATATATTACGATAAATGAAATTAAAATTAAAATTATAATGAAATAAAATTAATACATTAGGAAGGAAAAGAGAAATAATTAAAAAATGCAAATGTAATTAATAAATGAGGTTATTAATGTATCAAGGACTAAAATTATATTTTAATCTTACTCATGGTTTTAGTCTAAAAGTCATATTTGCTAAGGATTAAAATGAAGTTTTCTGTAGTTTAAATATGGTTTTTTTTTGTCACACCCCTGACCTTGCTCCAAAATCCTTACATGGTGTAGAAAATAATAAAATAAAAACTCTTAAATCCCTCATTTAACACAACTGTAGCTCGTCTAGTCCCTGTCTTGTCAAATAACTCATCTGTAAATCATAAGGTGAGGGATGAGCAACAACTATCGTCGCCCGTAAGTAGAATATGTAATATGTCAGTCAAGTAATGTCGATTTACAATCTAGAAAATAGAGTATTTATATGAAACAAGTTTGTTTTTCTTGTTTTTCATTTTATTTTACTTTTACTCGCGGGGTTTATATTTTTTCCACCGATCCCGAATCCGGAGCGTGACATTGTCAAAATCAAAGTTTATGCAAAATTAGATTCTAAGGGTATGCATTTTAATGGCATGCACTATTTGACGAGAAAAAGTGAAGTGTCCGATTTCGGATCTTCCCTCACACAATTTAAATAATTTTAATGTAATTATTGTACAATTTGAAGGCTTATGAAACTTTTTGTGGTATATTCACTAATTCCCTCGCAAACTCAGTCAAAATGTTCAAACCAAAATCATTCACATTTGAAAATCTGTCGCCATGAAAAACATTCATGCAAAAACAACTCCATGTAGCCACTGATCCCACTCAAAAAGAAACCCATAAATAACAAAAGCGCGGACACTGAAAAAGTAATTTACACAACTTCCTGCCATTTTCGGAAGGAAAAAAAGAAGTAGGAAATGAAAAATAATGGAGGAAAATTAAATTATCAGTTCTTATAGTAATTAACTAGCTAATCAAAGACCAAGTTTAATAAAATAGGGAATCTTAAATGTTCTATTTATGCTCATTTGAAATCGAATATATGAATTAATGGTAGGTTTGGATAAATTTGGCAATTTTTTTACAACTCGGTAACTCGAAACAAAATAACACGAAAATAACAAATTTTAGATTAAACTACTAACGAATTAAGTCGTTATCGAAATATTTATAATACAAAAACAACACAGGGTCTAAGTTTGGACACGGTTATTTAAATTAGCATGAAACCAAAAAGATGACAGGAAATCGCATTTGCAAAAAGAAAGCTCTTTTTTAATGGGCCTTTGCTCATCATTTGTGGAATATTTCACGCATATCACAAGACCCACGTCCCACTTTTTGTCTGGAAGCAGGTGTTGACGAAACACTCTAAGTTCCTTATTACTCAAACTGAATTGGCTACTTATGTTGAATACTAACCGACCGATTTAACTTTTAGGTCTGCAAGTGGTGGTTTCTGATATTTCGGACGTGTTGTGCAAAATTTATAACAAGGTCATTCTTTAAGATGGTTTTTCAAAAAAGTAAGACGGTAGATGCTAAAAAAATAATAACTTAAATCAAGAAAAACTTTAAGATTTATGATTGTAAATTTACAAATGTCATTAAATAATAAATAAAACGAGCTAAAAAAACATAATCTTTACTAAATAATCAAAAGCATTTCAATCTTAAACAATCAAACAAGAAAATAAAAAGCTTCTAAAGCTCTAACTTTAAAATTTTACTTGAATATATAAAATTATTGTATAATAAAATTGAAAAAAAAAAAAAAAACATTTTTAGGGTGTTATTATTAGATGACAAAAGTTTTTGGAGGCTCTTCAAATTTGGAGTCATGTGTGATTGCACATTTTCTTCTCTTCCAAAGCCGCCTTTGGTTATTTGAATTTCTTACATGATCAACTAATAAATTTTGGAAAAGATAATGAGCGGTTTTACTCCTAATTGTAGCGAAGTCTTTTGCATGAAACTCTATACCTCCTATACTTAGGCTGATCCAAGCATTTGATCATGAATCATTCCTCAGCCAACTCTTATCTTATACTCAAAAGTATATTAAAACCCTAATTTTATTCTCAAAGCTGTGAAAGGGAGAGGGTACATGCACCTGCTTTGGACTCTTACCTATTTGAGCAAAGTTCCACTCTGATAACAAAGTACTTGATTTTGGAAGTTTAGCCTTAAAATTATATATGGTGTGACTTCCTCATACAAACTTTTAATTCAAATCAGGTTTTATTATTCCTCCCTTGTTTTATTCCGCAATATATTCCACACTGCAAAATTTGTATCAGTTAAATTTTGATCAGCATACAGTAAAATATTCTTTTTTCATACAGTATTTACACTGTTTCTTAAAATCAATGTCCTATAAATATACTGATTTGGTAATTTCCAGAAAACGTCAAGATCACTGCAGCAATTATCACCAGTTTCATTCCAATCATAGGAGCATTATGCGAAACCAAACCGATAAAACCAAGGAAAATGTAAGTTGGATTCCAATTGATAGTTACCATATCACAGCTCTGCTCTGACCAGAAAAAGTAAAAACATTGCCGTCACACCTCATTCACTCCTCCAATCCTTCTCAAAAAACCCGATCGTTGTGTGAACAACCATTACCACCTTCTTTTGGTACTTTGGTTCTACGCCTTTTAGTTCAAACGGTGATTGAAATTGATATAATTTTTAGTCAAAACCGGATAGTTGTGAACAGCCATTGCAACAGAAGAAATACCATGCGGAATTACTATTGACATTTTAAAAATTTAATTGTACATCAGAAATATTTTACTTTTACAAAATACTTTTATGAGAAATGAACAATTAGAATTTTAGAGTGCCAATAGCAATGACGGATCCATGATTCGAATATTGGGTTGTCCTAGTAGAGAGATTTTTCAGTGTGATCGTCACACGAGATGGTATAACACGTGTCCTCATATAAATGGTGAGATATATGTATTAAAAGGTTAATAACTTAAAAATTAAAATTTTCCATCATTTAAATAAAAACACGTGATGTACCATCCGTGTTCCCGTCACAACTAAAAATTTCTCATCCTAGTGATAAAGGTCCAAGTTTTTCATATAGAAACAGAGCGCAGAGTGCGAAGCGGCAAAAAATTTTAGTTTATTCATTGAGGCATTTCATCAAACACTTGATGGGTGATATCGAAATAATTTGTCGAGTGTTGTCCGCACAACCTGTCGACATATGCCTAGCAAGTATTATATCAAACACTTGACATGTACAAAGTGACCCGTACAAAACATATGAAGTGTCCTCAAAAGATAGTCATATATATATTTTCTGAACTCCGGATAATCCTAGGGCCACCTAGATCCGAGTACATCCGCCTCTAGCCAATAATAAAATAAATCACCTTAAAAAAAAATCTTTTTTCTTCTTTAGTTATTCTATTCTTTTATGTTACCATTTTTCTTTCCCATTTCAATTCATTACGACCACAAATATTGTAATTTATTTGTAAAGTCGTGAACCAAATTGATGGTGCATTAATAATGCTTTTGACAACTATGTTCTATCTTTGAGTGTTGGATGTTTGTGAGTAGTGAATTGTTTGGTGCAAATAATTTTGTTTTTTTATAATTCGATTCTGAATTCAAAATTTCAACCTTTTAGTATAAATAAAAAATAATAACATTGCTTGTATAAAAAAAAAATACTATCGAATATTTGGCAAGTAACACAACTAATCAATTATAATAATTACGCATCAAGTTCGTCATCAAAGTCAGGCGAACCTAATAGTAAAGTTTTTCAGCTTCTTGGTTCAAGTCTTGCATGCTTGAATTCAACGAGCTAACTACAATACTGTATTCCTCCTGTATTCGCGTTCGAAAGTTTGAAAAACAAAAGTAGAAAAGAAATAAAAAAGCATTATTTCTAATTTAAATTTCTAGATACTTTGAGCCTGCAGAGGGGCACAAAGGCTGTGCTGTATGAAGTGACTAGATGGGGCAGTGTCCTGCTCGTCAAATCCATCTTAAAGCCCTGTGACTGTAAAAATAAAGCAAACTGGTTTTGGATATCTGACTTCTCTCTCTCTCTCTCCCTCCTCTCCCTATTGGCTACCACATACCCATTAGATTCAGCTGACTACTGTAAATGAAGAGTGAGAAGAAAGATTATTAAAAAAGATTGGGAATAATAATTTCTGGGTTTTATTTAGGTTAGTGTTTCTGGGTTTATTTGGGTAATTAATGAGGAAACTTGAGAGTTGAGAGGGTTTGGTATGTTGGATAAAGGGTTTTAGTGATTATTGGATCTGGGATTTTGGTAGGGTTTAAGAGGAAAAGGAAAAGTCGTGGTCTTTATCACATACACAGATCCCTATGGGATTATGCTGGGGATGCCCTTCAGCAATTTACTTGCTTGCCAAAGCTTTGAATATATTTATATTCTTTTTGTTTAGTTTCAAGAGACCACAGGTTTTTCTGTCTTTAGAGAGAGAAACACATTGGGGAGAGAGAGAGATGATGTTATATATGTGAGTGCATAGAAGGAAGTGTATTTGAAGTTCAGAAGCTAGAGAACAAAAAACCAAGTTCTTCTTTTTCTTATAGGGAGGGAGGAGATTTTCGACATGATTAGGTTATTTGGTGTCAATGATTGAGTAGATTTTAGAAGTAAGAAGTTGAAATCTAAAAAACCCAAAAAAAGGAAGAGAGAGAAAGAAAGAGCGAGAGAGGAAGATGAAGTCCATGAATGATCATAACAATAACAACAATGGAAGCAGTAACAGTAACAATAATAACTGGTTGGGTTTTTCACTCTTACCCCACATGAAAATGGAGGCTGCTGCTTCTTCCTCCTCCTCAGCTACCCTCCCAAGCAACAGCAGCTTCTACAACCTCAGCAGCTCTGGGCTCTGCTGCTATGGAGTTGGAGAAAATGGTAACTTTCACTACTCTCCTCTCTCTGCAATGCCCCTCAGGTCAGATGGCTCTCTCTGCATCATGGAAGCTCTCAGCAGGTCACAAACAGGTATTTTTCTTCCCTCTCTAAAACCCAAATCAATATTTCTCTCTCTCTCTCTCTCTCTGGAAAATGCTTGAATTCTATACAGCTTTGATATGTTTTTGCTTTTTTATTTGAAGGAATGATGCCCAACACATCCCCAAAACTGGAGGACTTTCTGGGAGGAACAGCTCATGATTATGTGAGTGAGGAGAGAGAAGCCATGGCTCTGAGCTTAGACAGCTACTACAATGCAGAGGCAGAACAGCAGCTGAATCATCACATTCCAGTCCATTCCAGTTCCTACTACTCTGGAATACCAATCCAAGGAATCTACCAAACCCAATTGGAGGAAGAACATTCTAAGAATACCCAAATGACTCAAATCCCAGAGGACTTGAAAACCTGCTGGGTTTCCAGGCAGTACTCTGCCCACCCATCTCTGGAGCACCACCACATGAATAATGTAACCATGGTTGATGACAAAGGCGGTTCTGGGTCCATTAATGGCGGCATGAACCGCGGCGACTTGCAGTCTCTAACGTTGTCCATGAGCCCTGGATCACAGTCCAGCTGTGTCACAGCTCCAAGGCAGATCTCTCCCACTCAGGCAGAATGTGCAGTGGCAGTCATTGAAACAAAGAAGAGAGGATGTGGAAAGCTTGGCCAGAAGCAGCCTGTTCACAGGAAGTCCATTGACACATTTGGGCAGAGAACTTCACAGTTTAGAGGTGTCACAAGGTTGATCTCAAAACCACCACTTCATTTGTGTTATTTTACTAGAAATTGTTTCCAATTTTCATTACATTGTTGTGTATCTCTCCTCGAGAAGTGATTTCAGCACTCTTTTTTTTGAATTCGGTAAATCAGGAGAATCGAGGGACGGAAACTAGGGAAGTAGTAACTAAGGCGAAAACCAGAGTGCGAAAATCGTTTAACATTTTGTTTTTCTCAGAGTGTTCTTCAAGTAACCATTTTTTTTTAATTTTGTTAAATTTTGCTTCTCTTAGGCATAGGTGGACTGGAAGATATGAGGCACATCTGTGGGACAACAGCTGCAAGAAGGAAGGGCAAACCAGAAAAGGAAGGCAAGGTCGGTCAATGAAAACAACACACTATTCTTACTATTTTTTTTGGAATTATTTCTTTTTTACTGAAATTTTTTTAGGACCCTACCTGCTGCTGAAATCTGACTTCTGCTATTAATTCTTTACCTGTCATGTTTATGCTGCTGTTGGATTCCGTTCAAATCAAATAATGCAGTATATCTTGGTATGTCTTTTCTCTCCAACTATAATTTGGGATTTTAGTTTTAATTGTCACCTAATTTGTTGATTTGCATTAATCATTTTGTTCGTTTGAACTGCAGGAGGTTATGATATGGAGGAGAAAGCTGCTAGAGCATATGATCTTGCTGCTCTTAAGTACTGGGGTTCGTCAACTCATATAAACTTTCCGGTAGGGTTTTGACTCAGAGTTTATATCGGTTTGTGAAAGCTTTTTAGTAGCTGAAGTTTCATTCTCTTGGTCTTTTGGCAGTTGGACAATTACGCTGCACAACTTGAAGAGATGAAGAACATGAGCCGGCAGGAATATGTTGCGCATCTGCGAAGGTAGCGATTTTGATTTGTTAATCATAGGATTTGTTTTCCAATGTTTTAGAATTTTTTATGAGTATTCATGAGTTCCTTTTATTTTCAGGAAAAGCAGTGGATTTTCGAGAGGGGCTTCAATGTACCGAGGCGTGACAAGGTTTTTCCGGTTTTGCATTAAACGCACCAAATTTGAAGGTTAAAATTGTTCTAATTTTGGTTTTGTTTTCTGATCTTGGTTTTCTGCAGACATCACCAGCATGGGAGATGGCAGGCTAGGATTGGCAGGGTTGCTGGGAACAAGGATCTTTATCTTGGAACTTTTGGTAAAATTCATACATTGTTTGAATTCCTTTTGTTTTCGGTCACATTTTCTAAATTCCATGAGGCTCTTTTGCTTAAGCACTTTTTCAAAAGGACTTATTTTTACGGCAACTCCGTACTCACTTTTTATAAGGCTGATGAAATGTTTGCTTTTAACTGTAACAATGGACTTTTTTAAGGCTGTGTTAGAAAAGGACTTCCCCGCTAAATTCACTTATTAAAGGCTATATTTTTACTGCAAAGTTTTGATCTTTCTTGCAAAGCTAATTAATGCAGTTTTGTACAAAGTCTAAACTTGAATTGAATTTTAGGCACCCAAGAGGAAGCTGCAGAAGCTTATGACATAGCTGCAATCAAGTTCCGCGGTGCAAATGCGGTCACCAACTTTGACATTACCAAATATGATGTTGAAAAAATCATGTCCAGCAATACCCTACTCGCCGGAGAGTTTGCTAGGCGCGCCAAGGTGATCGAACCTAACATTGCGGCGCCAGCCATTGAGTATAAACCACCAACACAGAACAATGTGGAAGCCAATCAACCCGAAACCAACAATGGGAATAACCTAGACTGGAAGATGGCACTGTACCAATCTGCAGCTCAGCAACAAGCAGACAGTTGTGTTCAAACACTTGATCAGAAATCGGTCGGTTCAGTGAGCTATAGAAATCTCTCATTCTCAATGGCATTGGAGGATTATATTGGAGTTGAATCAGTGCACTCAAGTCAGACAATGATGGATGAATCAGCTAGGGTTGGGGCTCATTTTTCGAATCCGTCCTCGTTGGTGACAAGTTTGGGCAGCTCCAGAGAAGCTAGTCCTGATAAATCGGGCTCCAACATGCTGTTTGCAAAACCTCCATTGGCATCAAAGTTTGGAAGTCCAACCTCTGCAGCAGCTGTTAGCTCCTGGTTCCCATCAGCACAGCTGAGGCCTGCTGCCATCTCCATGTCTCAATTGCCTCTCTTTGCTGCCTGGAATGAGACCTAGAAAGCTCTGATGTGTTCTGCTGAAATGTCTTCAAAGTTTTTTGCATGAACAAGGAAAAATGGTTTAGGGAGGGAAAAAAAGGTGAGGGTAAGTAATTAGTGGAGAAAGTTCTGGATTAATCAAAAAGACAATTGTGGGCCTTGGGGGTTCCACTTTTCTGTCTGTAAGAAACTTTTTTCATACCAAAACCTTTTGGCTCATATGGTAATTATGAAGATCTTGCAAGATGGAGGGAAGTTAAAAAAAATGGAGTACGACAGTCTGAACAATTATATGATGAGCTGCTCTTATTAAGGAGTGAGTTTTACTGTATTTATGTTTCATCCAAATTCACGTATGTATAACTTTCAATGCACACGTCCAATCTCTTTATTTTTCCAGTTGAAAAGAGATTAAGGGGTGGTTTATGATTAAATGCAATGAAATTATGAAATGATGCATGCAACATTAGAAGTGGCCCTTGCATAATTGAAGTAGCTTTTCAAACTTTTTTAAGGTCCCAAGTACAAAACCAGCTCAATGTTCTTCAATAATGCAAAAAAAGGAGTTTAAAGTCCTTGCTTTGACTCAACCATCTAATCCATGTTCCTCAATCTGCATAACACCATGATTACAATCCCTTTTCTCATTTGAGCTGTCCTCAAAGGCAAACAAACATTCCTCCTCATTATTCAAAAAAGGGTTGGGGAGGGATTCTTGGAGATCAAGACTTTAGTTTGGCTTATTGTTTTTTATAGCCAAAATGGTATTGGAGATAGATTCAACTCCTCATTTTGGTTCCTGACATTGAAAATCGATTGAAGTGACCTTTGAGTTTGTCCATCGTAAATCATTTTAGTCATTTCATGAAATATCTATCAATATCCTCGTTAAGTAGAGGAGTTGATTCGACAAAAATACTCTGAAAAAAATAGTCATGTGGTAATTTACATGACATTAACGAGGATATTCATAGATTTTTCACTGAATGACCAAAATGACTTACATGGACAACCTCATGGATCACTTCTATAAATTTTCATTGTCACAACACAAACCAAAGTAAAGAGTTGTGCCAAACTAAAGAAGCTTTTTGGCTAAAAACTTTAGGGTTTAATGGCTCATAATTAGTAGGCACTTTGTCTGCTATTTCTTTTTGCAAAAGCACTTATGTGGGATGAAAATTTCTTTAGCTTTTGTAATCCCACTTGCTGTAATCCAAAGAGAATTTTTGGATGTTAAAGATATTCAATGTCGTGGTCTGCAATGTGGATGCTTAATAAAAATAAAATCGTGTCGTTAAAATCATTCCACACGTACGTACGTTTACAGTGTTTGGCTTCATGGCATTCCACGCGTGTGAGGTCGATTGCAATCTTGACATTTAGGGTTCATATGATAGGGAGTGCAATGAGGGATTAGTGCCGGAAAAGCTGGAAGCTTAAGCCAATGTAAAAGTTGTTTTGTTGGAGAGAGTAGTAGTCGAACTCTTCTACGAGTGTGGCTTTAGTGTTATGTATCCTTTAATATATAGGTGTTTTGACGGGTAGATTTAATTTTTACAACTGTTTAGATTTAGACATCTAGTTATTTAATACTAAAAGAGAATAATAGTAGAAGATCAGTCATTTATTTTTTGTATAAGCAAACAATACAAGATTGAACGCGTAAGGAAAGACATATCAAAGAGAGAAAATTTGGTACATGTAATCAAAATATTAAATCCCGTTACAGGAAGAAGGAAACAACCAACGTAACAAATAAAGTTGGCGGGAAAGGATTACTCATTTCTATTTTTATTTTTATTCGATAAGAGTAATGAGTTCAATGGTCAAAATGTAAAAGCTTGTTTTGTGGAAAAAGGTAGAAAAGCAAATAGGGTTTCTTGTTATATTTGCAGAAAAGTAAGGATCAGTTATGACATTTTCTTCAACCTTGTTTGAGTTTAGTCAACAAATATGATTACCAGCTTGTTGAGTACAGGCTGGATAGGAGAAAACAATGCCACGAAATTCTCTGTTCATCTTATCTGCGCACGAGCTGGATCCTTCCTTGCATGCAGATCTAATCGAAGAAAAAAAGTACATGGTACCAAGATATTGCAGAAAGTGAAACCATGTGAACGTGATCATGGTAGGCAAATAAGTTTCAATAAGTTATATTGAGAGGTTTTTAGCGTTGTATTACATAACAAAAGATATATACAAATGCCAAACATTAGATATACATCCGATTACAATACAAATTCTCTTATTCTCGAATGAGAATTATATAACTATAAAACGTGTAACTATGTGAACGTTATCCTAATAGATAAATAAGTTAAAACAAGTTAGACGGAAAGACTTTTAACTATCTTCGGTTGTAGTACATAATAATAAAGATACACACGAAGGTCTACGTTGTTTCAAAATAAATTATCTTGTTCAGATGAGAATCATATAGCCATATATATATATATATATATATATGTTAAAGTTGGTGACAGTGCGAGGTGGCCTAGGTAAATAAACAAAATTGTATGGTACTTGGCAAAAACACAAAAATGTATGGTCCAATTGGTTAAATTTTGTCTGCAATGGGGCCTACGCCAATGGGTAAAAGCTCACATTTTTGTCAAGGATTGAAGGACTTTGGCAGCAAAGCATCAGTGATAACAATATGTCTTGCACAGTGCTCTGAGATGAGCCCCCCAAAAGGAACAGAAAAGAAGAAAAATTACACGTAAGCTGTACATCCATATAGCAAGTTTATAAATTTTCAACCAGTCCTTCCAACTTTTTTCAAAGTTTTCATGCAACTTGCCAGAAGAGTTCGAGCTCTAATCCTTCAGTTTTTATATCTGCTGAATTTCTGATTCAATATACTTTACTGTTATGGAAGCTCTATCACTGATTCACTGCCAACCTTAATTGCTCTAATATATTCCAAAATCTAAAGTCTGCTATGAGATTAATTTGTTATCTGGTTTTATACATAAAATTCATGTCCATTGATTAACTTTGCTTCTCACAAATTTAGCTTTGTTAATAAAACAGAAAAAGAGAAAAAGAACAAAAACTAGTTACAACTTTTGATTCTTATTCCATCAACTCAAACGAAAGAAGACTGCATCTTAATTGCCACGACCGCACGATAAAATAGTTACGTGCATTTAAGGAAAGTCTACATAACATGTAAATTACAATGCCTTAAGTATCGAAACCCTACCATGCAAAACACCAAAAGCAAAAAGCTAATGATAATAATAACCTTACAATGCTTGTGATTTTGTCAATCAATTAGGGATTTGGGAAATACAAATATGGATCCAAGATACATGGTGGTGGCCTGAGAGAAAGATCCTCAGAGTAGTTTTAGATATAGGCAATGTCGAATAAACATGTATTCCTACAAATATACAAAAAAATAAATAAATAATGGTCCCAAATGTTTACAGCTCATTGGATGGTGACCTATCTCAGGTGCTGTGATTGTTCATCAAGGTTGGCAATATTTTTGGGACTGAAAATAGGAGCCCTGCCAAACCATTTTTGCTAATAATTGTTTTAATGGGATAAAAAAAATAGTCAATACTTGATGCTCATTGCTCCCTCTGAAGGACTCCTGTTTCTCCCAAGGAGACCTACAAAACCCTAGATTTTTTTACCCAACTTCAACCTCAAAACACTGAACTTATTAGGGTTTTGGTTTTTGGTTTGGACCACAAACTGTCTATCCACCTAGTACGTTTCAACTTTCTAGTTGTTTGATTGTCATTTTGGGACCAGCCGCATCAATGTTCCAGTCCTCATGTGACCTTCATTAGCTTACAATAGAGAGATGCCAACTTAAAATTGATGATAAAGCTCTACATGTATATGTTTTTACAATGCGGTATTTAAACTATAAATATAGAAATTCTAACTTGAGTGTAATGGGGTGGACACATTGTCTGATTAATCGGCCAAGAGATTCTTCTTACCGCTTGATTGGACTGCGGCTAGGAGAGTCGGGGTGAGAGCAGAGAATGGGGTGCGCGGGCCATGAATACATGGGTGTGGGGGTAGGGTGGGGATTTTGGTTGTGAGTTGTATTAGATGATGGGGTCCAAAAAGTTGAATTTCATAATTTCTCGATCAACTGATCTAATTTATACCTGTCAGGTTGTTAGTAAATTTAATAATTATACATGACATAGGTATACAAATAAACGTTGTTAATCACTTGAATTACATATGCCCCATGCAAGTGCACGTACAAACTTACGTGATCAAGATTCGATACATACTTGGCTGTAATTTATGCAGCATGCATGGAACATACATGTCAGTTGCGATATAACTTTCAAATTTAAGAGAGTAGATGGAGCCTTATTGATGTCCTCATCTTCATCTTGGCCCACACTTCTCAGAGCCTCTAAGGGCTTTTGGAATTCGATTAATAAATTAAAAGAAAAACTAATGAAAATAGTTTGAAAACTTTGAGTTTTAACGATAAGGATAAAATAAAAGGTAAAGTAAATAGTACCAGGATTGATTTTTTAGTGTAAAAATATGATTTTTCGCTAAAGTGAACAGTACCAGAAGCTTTTCGTTATAGTTCCCTAAATTAAAAACCACACTTAAATGTGGCTCACCACATTACTGTAAAATTTTCTTCCTTTAGTAATTTATGAGCTCGTTTAGAAATGCTTTTAAAATGACTAAAAGAGTTTTTTTTTTTTTTTTTTAAAACTGAGTTTCAAAAACACTTGAATTGAAGTACTTTCTAAAAGAAGCACTTCCAAAAAAGAACTTAAAGTGTTTTTCAAAAATTCATTTGTGATTTTATTAAGAATTGGTTCAATAATGTTTTCATAAAAAACGTTTTCAATTCTTTTAAAAGTAGGAATGTGTTATCTACACAACCCATTTTACTTATGTTTATTGATCTTCTTCAATTCATCCGATCCGACGGTCGAAAATTAAAAATGTATATGAGAAGTAAAATGAGGTGTGTGGATATCACATCTCTAATAAGTATTACCAAACCAGCTTTAATTTATCAACGAAATTTTATTTTATTCTATGAATTTTAATGTTTATTATTTTTGCAAGACAGTCTACAACCCCTACTACTCTACAGTCAAAATAGCTGGACCCTGAGATTTTACGAATTTTGCAGACGGGCCCTTCAAACATTAATGGTTTTTTGGGAATGTCCTTGTCACAGTATGTCACGCACAATCACTTCCTTATGATTTGTTGCTTACTCAATTGTTTTGTCCTTTGTTTTTATCTCGCTCACTTTCTCTGAATCTCCTGCGGATATAGCTGTTAGCTACTAAGTAATTTGATTCTCACACTATTTTCTTACGATTTCGACGAAGATCTGCAACATTCGGCGAAAATAATGTGTTCTCGTTAGACATTTATGTTTTAAATATCCCACCATGTAATTCATATCATACTTAGCGGCAAAATCATGAAGGGATCAGGATGATCCTGCTTATTTTGACATTTTTATCACTGTTATGCTTTTAATTTTCAAAGTTTTTTCTAGGCTCAGCCACTTAGGGTTCCAATCCGATGTTTTTACTTTAATTTCTTTCATCGGGTTTGATTCGAGGTTGGTGGTTCCTATGAAGTCCAGACAATCCGTTGCTTGTGAGCTTTGAGGAGAACTTTGCTCTAGGGATTAGTGGAGGGAGAGAGGAAGAAAGTCAGGGAGGCCTAGGTTTAGGTTTAAGGAAGAGAATGATGAAGATGACACCATACCTGACCTAAACACCATTGGTCAATTTCTCACCACACGACACAATAATTTTTGTAAGATCAGGAGAGTGTTTCGGATTCAGATATTTAAGTTCCTTCTAGGCTAAAATTCTTGCTCCGCCACAAAGTGAAAATCGGTTACTGAGACGACAGGGATGAGCTTCATCACTTGCTTTCTATTGGAGTTTAACCGTGAGGCCCATTAAGCCCAATAAAATGAAGGTCCGCAATGGCTTGTGGTGGGCTAAAAATCTTGAGCCTGCCTACTTTCTTACCTTTTTATGGGTCAGGCACTGTTGTAATGGGCTATGACTTTATCGTCGTTGGACAAAATTGGGCTACAGTTCGATCCACATTCGTACAACATAGTTTTACAAAATTAAGGTTTAATCAGTATAAAAAGAAAACGTAGAGGAGCCGCATCCACATAATACCACTTTGGAATTTCTACCATCTGTTTGGGGGTAACTGGTAAGAAGCTTATAGCTCAAAAGGTAGAGCAATTATCCTTGCAACTCACGTCCTGTTCTCGATTCTCTCCTCTTCTCGATACTAATTGTATCAAAAAAGTGAAAAACAACATAAATGTTGGATTAGTATATGGAATCATAATGTTTCACGGCACACCTTTTTTATTAATATGTGAAAGGGTTTTTATCACAAATGGTCCCTGATATTTATCAAACACATCATTTTGATCTCTGACATTGAAAATCAATAGAAATGGTCCCTGAGATTGATTAAACACATCACAAATGGTCTTTCCGTTAAAAACTCTTTGGACAATTTTCAAAGTTTCGTAACTCAATCGTTTCTTAACCAAATTCGACCCATAATATATCAAAATGAAGATAGGAAAGTGTAGAACAAGATTATACCTATTTGGAAGACCAATGGTTGCCGAAGATGGCCGGAAAATAGCCTCAAATGTGACTGGTCCGCGGAAAAACTGGAAAACTCGCCGGAAACTAGTTAAATTTTAAACGTTCATAACTTCTTCAATAATCAACGAAATTGAGTGATTCAAAAACGAAAATCATAGTTCTCGATTAGATGAAGAGAATGGTATCTTTCTTGATGGCTAACTCGCCGTAGTTTGGTCGGAAAATGGCTAACTTGAAAATGGTTATCCAATTTCAAGCCGTTTTCAGGCCAAACCACGATGAATTAGCAGTCAATAAAGGTACCATTCTATTTTTCTCGTCGAGAAGTATGATTTTCATTTTTGAGTCATTCACTTTCGTTGAGTATTGAAGAAGTTATGAACGTTTACAGTTTACCCAGTTTCCGGCAAATTTTCTAGTTTTTCAGCGGACCAGTCACATTTGAGGCTATTTTTCGGCCATCTCCGGCAACCATTGGGCTTCCAAATGGTATAATCTTGTTCTACACTTTCCTATCTTCATTTTGATATATCATGGGTTGAATTTGGTTAAGAAACGATTGAGTTACGAAGCTTTGAAAATTCACTACTAGAATTTGGCTCATAGGCCACCATTTTTTACACACCATTTGCAATTGGTAGCCATAGATATAAAGCTGCTACTCTTACTATTTTTTGGTGGCTTTATAGTGGGATGCCGCTGATATCGGAGGCTTTGTAAATTAAACTGTCACCATTGTCAAAATTTGGTGGCTTTAACCTTTATGACAGCATTCATTGGTGGCTTTAACCTTTATGACACCATTCATTGGTGTCAAACTATAAAATTTTTGACACCAAAGACTTTTTACATGTTTTTTCAACTTTGGGACCTGTTTTTTTATTTCTTTTTCAGTCTTCTTCTCCTTTTTTCTATCAAAAATATATATATTTTTTTCATTTTATAATCCTATTCTATAGTACTTTCACCCCCAAATAAATACAAAGTTAGACAACCCTAATTCTAAACCCAGCCGTTCTCTCTCTCTCTCTCTCCCCTTCCTGAGCTCAACTCATCGCCTCTTCCCTAACCCTTTCGATGGGATCGACCCCTCCCTAACCCTAATTCTCAACCCAGCCATTTTCTCTTTCTATCTCTCTCTCTCTCCCCTCCCCGAGCTTAACTCCTCACCTCCTCCCTAACCCTTTCGATGGGATCGACGGCTCAGTGTGGGATTTTGTGAGGAGAAGGCATGCGGCTTACAGAGAGGAGGAGAGATAGAGGGCGAGGAGGGGAGAGAGAGAGGGATTCGGTGAAGGGAATGCATGCGGCTTGTAGAGAGGAGGGAGAGAGGGAGGAGAAGACGAAAAGCAACTGCAGCAAGTTCATGGACAGGGTCGCAGCAATGAAGACCCCTCGGCAACAGATTCAAGTCAATCTGGGTAAATTCATGGCCTTCAACCCTCATCAAAGCTTCCCTTTCAGCCCCTTCTCCAGGTTATTTTTTATTTAACCAAATCTATAGATTTTGTTTTATTCAATTTTAAATGTTAAAAATTTAATAGATTTTTGCGTAAATTTTTTAAATTAGATTGTGTTATGGGTTGTGATCAACCATTGAATTGGTTTGGGAGTTTTGATTTAATGAGAAAGGTGGGGAGTTTTCTTGGGTGAAATTTTAATTAGATTATGCTTTGAGTTTGAGAATTTTGTAGCATGCTTATCCAAGCATGCAATTTTTGTAATAGACTTCGAAAGGAAATCGGTTTGGAGGGTGTAATTAGATTATGCTATAGGTTCTAACAAATGATTGGATTGGGTTTGTGACGGTGAGAGAAAAACGGAAGAGAATGGCTGGAAGAGAGATTTAGGGTTGGGGGTAAGAAGACAGAGGAACAGAGATTTATGGGTTCTGAAACACAATTTTTTTTCACTTTTCACTTTTCAATTTTCTCATCTTTAACTAGCAAATTACTCAGACTGTTTTCTGTTCTTGCAAAAACTCAGTTGCTAATCGATCAGTTTGAGGTAAGTTTTGTGTGTTTGTTATTGCATTTGGTTTCGATTTCGTGTGTTTCCTCGCATAGTTTTTCTACATGTCTGATGTCATTTGGTTTTGATTTCAGAGATTTGTGCTAGCATGCCTTTGAACATTCCTATTTACTCGGCCACAGCTCTTAATCACATGATCACGTCTAATTTTACTGTATGTTTGTTCTCCCATGTTTTTTTTTTGTGCATGTGAGAAAATAAGAAAGACCTTAATTTAACTAATTCGCAACAAGTTTACAAATCTTCTTGCTTTATTTATTTGTACACCTTTCAGATTGATCCAATCATCCAAGTTATCTGAGCTTTAGTATGGGTTTTAAGGTTGTTACCCTTTTCTTTTCTCCAGACATGGGATGCTGAGGTTGAGATGCTTTGCACTTCAGGCCGGAGTTAAAGAATTAGGGTATGTCAAAACTATCTCGATTGTGGTCTGAATTTAAATAAAGAAAAGGAGGTCTTGACAGAAGAGCAATTATGTGGACACATACATTTTACAAATGGGTATATCTATGTATATATTTTCATGTATAATCGGTCATATAGTGCTTTAATTATGTATGGATGGTCTATGTTGGTACTGAATTGTTTTGGATGCTAAGGAGAAATGTTATGGAAGCTTTTTCGAGTCTATTGCCTGTAGATGATAAATAATCTGCAGACCAATATGCCATTACACATTTATCGTTTCAATCAGGCATGGAAATTTTCGTTTAAAACAATTTAGAATGGAACTGAGTGAATAAAATCTATCTACCATTTAGTTAAGGTACCAAATGCTTTCTAGGTTGTCTTCTTGAATTGTGATTTCTGTCTTCCCTCCTGTTATGTTTTATCAGTCTATATGGTTTCGATTTCCTGTGTTTGGTTTGATAGTTTCTCTAAATGTATGATGTAACTTGGTTTCAGGAAACGGTGCCTTTGAAAATTTGGGAGTTTCGATTTCGATTTCCCAAGTTCTCTGTGTTGAAGGTATATAATGTGTTTTAATTTAGTTTCGATTTTCGCTTAACATTGCTGTTGTTGTGATACAATATAAACTATAATATAATAGATGTTGCAGCCAGCAAGATTAATAATGCAATATTCTAACTTGCAAATATAATTGGATTCATTGCTCATTGTTTTTGGTGGTTTCGCTGTCTGTGGCTCTCTCTCGGTCTCGCTCACTCTCAGACTGGATATTTTTTTTTGTGAGTTTTTCGAATCTTGCATATGGGAGTTTTTTTAACCAAATCTATCGAGCTTCTTCCCCACTTGAAAAGTAACAGTCCCAGCTTTAGTTCAAAGCTTCATATATCAACCCAGGTGTGTATTCATTTGCATATTTACCTTATTTTAAAGCGACTTTGCAATTGGTCACCCGCAACAACGCGCGGGCACTATTTCTAGTTTATTACTAAGTCTTAATGGTGTAAGGTATATGTAAATGAATTCAATTAGAACTCACTTTTTTGTTTTCTGTTTTGTAGCTGCCTTGATCATTAGTTGGTGATGTTTGGGAGATTGAGAGTAGGATATGATAGTTTGTTCACCTGCGCTGGCATTGACTTCTATCCATTTTGAGAGGAAAGCATATTTGGGTTCCAACTAATCCTCGAAGGACTGAAAGCCTAGCGCCTGGTATCATTGCATCTGAGTTGGATTTCTATCTTCACCCAAAAAAAAAAAAAACGGAAATATTATATTCAAATCTGGGTGCCCCCTGAGGCATCCTTTTTTTTAATATTATTTTGCAACTTTGCCACCAATGTGAATTAGGGTGGCATCTTTTTTATTTTAATATTATTTTGCAACTTTGCCACTAATGTGAATTAGGGTGGCATTGCACATACCCACCAATGCAATATTGGTAGCCATTGTTACAATAAAGTCCTCTACATAGGCTACTTTCTCTAATTAGTGGCTGCTTGGTGGCCATAAAGGTTTGCCACCAATGTGAGTGGCAACACTTGACAATAGCCACCAATGAAAAGGGTGGCTTATAGCCAAATTTCTAGTAGTGATTGCCCAAAGAATTTTTAACAGAATGACCATTTGTGATGTGTTTGATCAATCTCAGGGACCATTTCTATTGATTTTCAATGTCAGAGACCAAAATGATGTGTTTGATCAATGTCAGTGACCATTTGTGATAAAAACCCTATGTGAAATTGCAAGACTCTTGGTAGCAAATATCACTCATCAATGTTAGAACAATAATATTATTTAATACACACAAATGTAACAAACTTGCTAACGCACTCTCAAATAGAAGTAAGCCTTAACATTGTATGCGCTCGTCTGTATTAAAAAGTGTGTTAACCAGTATGTTAGTTTCGTGTGCACAAATAACATTGTTCGTGATAGTAACTCTATATTACAACTTCAAAACAAAACAAAAGGCCCATCTACGACAGTCTGCAAAGAAGAAGATGAATTTGAGACTGAAAATTTCCGTTGTGGTTTAACCAAATGAAGTAAAAAGGAGCCAAATCAAATGGTGATGATATAGGGATATATTCTCTCTCTGTTCATTTGTCAATAACTATGATATATATATATATATATATATATATATATATATATATATATATTCCAACATATATTCACACGGGGGAATAGTAGTAGTATAATGATTGGGAGAGATCATGGACTACAGAGATAAAGCTTATCTGCATCATGAAATTATGTTCTTATGGACTGACTATAGATTTTGATAGCAGACACTTCCTCCTTTTCAGAAGAATAAAATCTGCTGCAAGTCTTTGTGTTTCAGTAACCTGCAGAAGCTGAGAGAACAAGTGAAGTACCTATTCTGCTGCTGCCGCAACTTATAGCTTCTGAATTCATCATTATGTTCAATACATGAATCTTTTCCATCGGGGTCAATACCAGTTTCATATGCTAGCTCCTTCATTTATTTTCGAAAAACACTTTTTAGCATGCTCTGATCTATTCCACACGCCATGACTTTTTTTTCGGTTAAATTCTTGATCAAGGATTTAATAACCAAAATCTAACTAGCCAGCCATTCTCACTTACATGTCAATTACAATCAGTTCGACGTGTGTGTAAAAAATAATCACTTAGGTATGTGCATGCGTTAAACTATAATTCGAGTCAAGCGTGCTTTAAACGTAACCATTCTTATTGTCTTATTGTTTTAATTTGAAACATGTATTAAAAAGACTTCTTTTTACGTTTTTGTTCATTCATATATATGTCAAACTTTAAATTGCATTAGTTTGTATCAGAAAAATAGCAAAACTAGAGGTCTTTTCTCGTTTCCAAATTATTCTTAAAATTTCGAGGCAGTACAAAATAAAGTAAACTCATCATATCATTGTAGTTGTAGTAGGACCTCAAAGCATGTCTAGTTTGGCCATCAAATGGTCTAGTTTTAGTAACTTCCCCACGTAAAAGATGTACCAAGTTTTGAGTGAGCAGTGCCTTGCTGCCTGCAGAAAACTGTTTTTCTTTGTTTGAAGAAACATTTATAATGATTGTAAAGAGCAAGGCATGCATGCATCATAAGCTAAATCAGGATGATGATTTC
Organism: Heteromeles arbutifolia; assembly: GCA_024362995.1. Taxonomy (NCBI): domain Eukaryota; kingdom Viridiplantae; phylum Streptophyta; class Magnoliopsida; order Rosales; family Rosaceae; genus Heteromeles; species Heteromeles arbutifolia. Next base: position 5,626,089 of record JANCRC010000013.1, on the reverse strand, counting down.
TTCTCTTGCTGCGCATGCTTTGATAATTTTCATTGAAAGAATATGGGGTTTTGAGGATTCTTAATTATATTTTAATGTGTGGATTTAATTTCTTTAATCTCCATCATGCACTGAATTTTACTACTAGTTCCTCTATTTGTTTAATGTGTTCTTGATGAGTTGTAGTTGTACTTTGTTTTAAAAACTCCAAACACCCATTAATATAATACAAGAAACTATGTTTCTTAGTATAAAAAAAAAAAAACACTTAAAGCAACTTAATTAAGAAAAACAAAATTTGAATTTAGAAATTCTTGAGTACTAAGGTAGGAGGCATGTATCTCTTCTCTAAAATGATAAAATCTCTCTCATTACCTGAATGTGTCATCATAATCGGTCTTACATAAAACTAAGTATGGATGTTTTCCCCCACAACATATCTATATATAAAGCCAACAATAAAGGTGAATAGTGCTTTTTGGTGTCATGGGCTTCAACAAAAAAAATTGGAAAAAAATGCCCCCAAAACAAAAACCTTCAAAGACATCCCAAAATAATGCATCCAATATGGCAAGGGCATTTTCGTCATTTTAATAGTATTTTTTAATAATTAATTTTTTTGTGGTTTGTTTATTTGTTTGTTTGTTTTTTTTTTAAATTAGTACCTCATAATAGGCTAGCAATAATGTGATTCAATTTCTCTATTTTTAAACACGTTCAAAACATCTTAACAGGCGTGTAATGTTGGTTATAAAAAAGGTCATTCGTACGTGGATAATAATGTGATTAAATTAGTTATCAAATGATTTTTTATTTAACAAACAATATTATCTACACTAAAGAGAGGGAGAGGGGGTGGGAGTAGCCTCACAATAGGCTAGCAATAATGTGATTTAATTAGTTGTTTATTAAATATTATTTTCTCTATTTTAAATAAGTTCAAAACATCTTAAGAGGCGTGTAATGCCAGTTATAAAAAAAGTCTTTCGCACGCGGATAATAATGTGATTAAATTAGTTGTCAAATGATTTTTTTTTAAACAATATTATCTACACTAAAAGGGAGGGGTGGGCTTAGCCTCACAATGGGCTAGCAATAATATGATTCAATCAATTGTTTATTAAATATTATTTTCTCTATTCTTAATGTAAATTCTATAGAGACCGATTTTATTATGTGAATTCAGCTGCTTTAATTGGTTTATGAGAGGTTTCTTCTAGCATAATCTAAGATTATTCATTTACTTTAAATATTTGACTTTCCTTTTGTCAATTTACGCATATAAATACATTTAACACGTGTAAGTCGCGCGTAATACGCCATGATTCAAAAAATGCCTTCTACACGCGCGTGAGCGCGTGCATGAAGGCTAGTTTTTATTTAAGCTTAAAGTACTAATCCCTATTAATGAATGGGCTAATATTGGTATTAAATTATTAGTTGATCATCTAAACCCTCCACACGCTTCTATTTAGCCTACTTTGAACCCACCATGCCCTTTTAAGGACAATTTTTGGTCTATCAATGCGTGATATGCGATGAGAGATATTGACACATCCCGACCCGAGAATCAGGGCGTGCTGGCCATCACATAAGCGTGACGTAACCATAAGTGCAATGCGGAAGCGATAAGGTAAGAGAATTATGAATGACTAAAAACCGAATAATAGTAGTACTATCCAAATGACATACTAGAGAATTTAAGTGAGAAATACACACAATCAGAGCATAAGATTCTAAGTGTAGTCAAGTAGGACAGTTACTAAATTACAACACCCAAAGGTGAGTCCTACATTTGTGAAGTCTGTCAGAACAACCGTGGGAATCCTCGTGAGCCACCAAGCACTACTAACTATAACCTGGAGGGGCGTAAAACAAAGTTGAGTGGGTCAGTAAAACAAAGCTTTTCGAAAATATCTTATTTATCAACATTTATAACCCCTCACTGTAAAACCTGTATACTTTCCCAGAAAATAGCATATAAACATATGTATATCATCATGTTCTCAAATCATAGTTCAAAATCAGTCTTATGAAAGTATGCCATGCTATATGCATCAATAACATAATGGAGATACGTAAATATATAACAGGTGAAATAATAAATCAATTGGAGACCCTGCAGTGGTCCTGTACGGTTAATCATATAGCTCAATACCTATGCCTGCACACGAGTCGGAACCATTAAAATGGTCTGTACGACATGACTTGGTGTAATAATACGCTCTAGTGCAATTCTCATCAAACAACTGTGCGAATAATCGCAGGTCACCTACGAGTCGGAACCACAGAAGTGGTCTGTACGACATGACTTACACCTACTTGGATCCAAGGGAGCGTGTGGTGCGGGAGGTGAATATCAACATAAGCACTAACACCGGGGTGCAGGTTATGAGCTCTCAACACAATTCACGTCATCAACACAATATAACTCACCTGATACTTACATGCGCGTCCACCGCACCATTTCATACATATGCATCATATACCAATTCATACATTTCATATCAATTCTATGCATGGCATTTTAAAACATACTTTCATTCAAATTCGATTTTTGCTAAAATCAGTAAGTATATAGGTATATAACGAAAACAACTGCCCACTCACTGGTATGTCGAAGGGTCGTAACCCCACGTCGCCCTTGATTGCGCTCGTCCTCGGGATAGATCTCACCTATATGCGAAACAACTATAATAACATTATTTAGAGCACATAACCAACAATACGAAATAACTTCTCATACGATGCTCAATTGGGGTGTTTGAATATACCAACGTGATCTACACAACCTCACGAACATCCCCATATTTTTAAAATTATTTTTGGACCTGTCACGCGCCCCCCACGCGCCAGAAATGGCACGGACCTACGCGCCCCCACGCACGGTCACATGCCAGTCACACTGACAGATTCTTAAACGGTGTCAGGAATATTCCTCAGAATATTCCATCAACTCCTAACGGAAACCGTTAAACTTAACTAACGGCGTCAGCATATTCCGTCTAAACTGACGGAATATACTCCTTTCTTCTTCAGCGAGTCGCCGGTCGCCGGAAAACTGGGGAAATTTTCCAACTTCGATATCTCAGCCATTTTTGCACCATTTTTCACGATCTTTACATCAAAATGAAGCTCTTAACTTATAGAATCACGCTATATCAATTTAAAGCTCTAAAAGTCATGAAATCTTACCGGGTAATTTCCCCAAAATTCGGCCAAGCTTCAAACCCACGATTCCTACGTCCAATTCTTTCAAACGAAGCACTCCGAGCTTCCTTGGAACCTTACTAAGCTTCGTATAAGCTTAGAATTCCCTGAAAACCAACAATTCACGTATGCATGAACAGTGAAATCAAACAGGGTTATGGTTTCGACGTGATTTCGAGGGTTCTAAGTTCCAAAACTTGTACCAATGGACTCAGGGGAAGATAGGGAACAAGAATATTACCTTAAAACCTTCGATCTGTGAAGTTTGAGGTGGTTCTGGAGCTCGTCCGTACGTGTACAGTACACGGGTGCAGAAAAACCGAAAGAGAAGAAAGAGGAAGTCCACGGGAGAGAGAGAGAGAGAGAGAGAGAGGGTAAGTTTGTATGTGTGTGTGGTCCACTTTAACCCTAACCACACAATAAAAAAAAATACAATCTAAGTTCCAAATAAATTTTTCCAAAAACTTAGGAAGGAGAATGCTAATCAAATGTATATGTCACACACACCTTAGTAATCTTTAGGGTCAATTCCGTCATTTCACGTCCTCGATAGAAAGATTTCGGGACGGGCTGTGACAGATATACTAATAAGGTCTCAATCAGTTATATGTTATAATCTCCCATGCACCATACAATTATTTTATTGGACCTAAATAGTTCACAGATTATGAATTTTCTCTATGTTTTGACTCATAAAGAGTTTCTCTAACATCATCAATTGTCAAATAGGCTATTTACAGTAAGGCTTAGTTTGGCATTGTTGTGTTGTGAGAAAAATCACTTTTAGAGTAGTAGGATGTGAGAAATCTGCTGTGGAAAAAAAAAAAAAAAAAAAAACAGTCTGACATTCAGTAAATTAAATTGTAAATCTACTTTGAGTATAATGACACACCCCGACCGAGATCGAAGCGTGCTGGCTGTCACATGAGCATGACGTAACCATAAGCACAGTGCGGAAGCAAGATTAATAAGGGAAATACGAACAAATTAAAACCGAGCAACTAGCAATCTTAGTTAAGATAGCATGCTAGTGCGAGAATAAGTGCGAAATACATAACCAGAGCTTAACTAGCCTAAGTTCAGTCACGCATAAAAGTACTAATTAAATAACACCCGAAGGTGGTCCTACATGAATGATGGTCTGTCAGAACCTCCGCTGTATCCTCGTAAGCCACCAACAAAACTTTTACCTAATACCTGGAGAGGCGCACAACAAAAACGTGAGTGGGCAAAAACAAGGTTTTCTAAAATCATTTCATATCTCAAAAGTTCTAACCCCTCGCTGGAAAACCTGTATAATTTTCCATACAATAGTATACATACGTATATATCTCAAAATCATGCTCAGTATATCCAAAACCACATATGTGTATGTCATGCATATGCCATGTCCATTATCATAATATAACAAATGTAAGCCGGGTAAAGTAATCTCATAAGAATAACATATTAACCGGAGCCCCTGCAGTGGCCTGTACGATTAAATTTATAGCTCATCTATCCATCTAGCCGGAGTCACCTAACGTGACCTGTATGGCAATATATCTGCACACGAGTTAGAACCACCTGTAGTGGTCTGTATGACAGGACTGGGTGTAAATAAATACGCTCTAGTGCTACGATCACGTGAAGACTGTGCGATAAATTGCGGGTCACCTACGAGTCAGAACCATCTATAGTGGTCTGTACGACATGACTATGCACCTAACTTGGATCCAAGGTGAGCGTATGGTGCGAGAGGTGAACATCATGTGAAGGACTATGCCTTGGCCCTGGGCGGGAGCACTAACACCGGGGTGTAGGTTGATAAGCTCAATATACATCTCAACATCATCATCTATCTCATAACCATTCACAGCATGATATACTTACCTGGGCTTACCTGGGCCTCCGCAGCACCATGCAACAATATGCATAATCATGATAATGCATATACTAAAATATGATGCAAGTATGATATGGCATTTAAATCACATTTCCTTTAAAGTACGTTTTCTGGGAAAAACGTCAAGTGTGTATATATATATATACTGAAAACAAAAGCCCACTCACTGATATGTGGACGGGTCGTAACCCCCGTGTCTAGCCTGGCTACGCTCGTCCTCCGGATAAGTCTCGCCTATATGAGAAACAACTATAAAGGCATTATTTTAAAGCATATAGACGAAACTAGGTAATAACTTCTCATACAATGCTCAATTTGGGTATATGAATATACCACAATGATCTACACAACCTCACGAACATCCTCAAATTTTTAGAATCTTTTTCCGACCACCCACGCACCCTCATGCGCCCCCACGCGCAGCCAAACTTGACAGATTCCCTAACCTCCATTAAGGAATATTCCGTTAAAGCCTAACAGATTCCTTTATATTCTTAACGGCATCAGCTAACGCCGTTAGCATATTCCGTCAAAACTGACGGAATATTCTCTGTCTTTTCTGGCGAGTCGCCGATCGACGGCGACTGTTCGCCAGTGTCTGGAAAACCTTCTAATCGTCATAACTCACTCATTTTTCAACCAAATTTCATGAAATTTATATCAAAATGAAGCCCACAACAAGGAGAACACATTCATACCTCTTTGAAGCTCAAAAAATCACAGGATCTCGCCGGAGAAATTCAAGAAAAATGGCCAACTTAGGAACTCACGATCTCGACGTCCTATTTCTTCCAACGAAGCACTCCGAGCTTCCTTAGGACCTCCTTAAGCTCCCTATGAGCTTGAAATTCCCTAAAAATCAACATTTTACGCAAGCATGAATAGTGACAAAATCGGAGGTTAGGGTTTTCATGGGTTTTCGAGGGAGTTCTTACTTGAAAATGGTACCTTTGAACTCGTATGGCCCTCACGAACACCGTGGTGACCTTAGAATCCTCGATCTGTCACGATTCAAAGGATTTTGGGTCTCGTCCGTACAAGAGAGAAGAGAGAGAGAGAGTGCGAGTGCGAGTCCGAGAGAGATGGAGAGTACGGGAGTGTGAGGGTGTGTACGTATGGTCCGTGTGTGTGTGATCCAACCAACCTAAAGTAACACCCAATTTACTTCTAGTTGGGCCCAAAAAGTTAGGAAACCAATGGATAGGTCCAAACTTAAGCATATGCCACACACTACACGTCTTGACGTCCAAGGGTAAAATTGTCATTTCATACTCGAGGATAAAACAAAATACACACATTCGGGACGGGCTGTCAAAATAATCAGTAGTTTTTGGTGTGTGATACATTTGTATACAGGTGCTTTGAATGTGTATAATAAGTTAATAACAAAAAAAAAAAACCATAATGTCCAAAGTGTTTGTTTGTCAAAAAGAAACTAAATTTCACAACATGTATTTGTTAATTTACTTAACTGAATATTTGAAATCATGTTTCAATTAATAAAAACACTCTAAAATTATTACTTTTTGTTGGAACACTCTAATATTTTGAGAATAGAAACAAGAAAAAAGAAAGAGAAAAAGTAATAATTTATAATTACATATAAATATGGGAGTTTTACGTATAAAGATAAAAACATAAAATACATTTCTTAAAACTCTACTAGTATTGAATCATTTCAAGGAGAGACAAAGCGCAAATGTCACATCCCGGCCTGGGCGCAGCCACCTCTCGGGCTCGACTCCACCATAGCACGATATTGTCCGCTTTGGGGCTTCCCCACGCCTTCACGGTTTTGTTTCTGGGAATTCACACGAGAACTTCCCAGTGGGTCACCCATCCTGGGAATGCTCTCGCGCGCTACTCTCTTAACTTCGAAGTTCCGATGGAACCCGAAGCCAGTGAGCTCCCAAAAGGCCTCGTGCTAGGAAGAGGTTGGAATATACATATAAGGATCACTCCCCTGGGCGATGTGGGATGTTACAATCCACCCCACTTAAGGGGCCCAACGTCCTCGTCGGCACACACGCGGCCAGGGATAGGCTCTGATACCATTTGTCACATCCTGGCCCGGGCGCAGCCACCTCGCGGGCTCGACTCCACCATAGCACGATATTGTCCGCTTTGGGCCTTCCACATGCCCTCACGGTTTTGTTTCTGGGAACTCACACGAGAACTTCCCAATAGGTCACCCATCCTAGGAGTGCTCTCGCGCGCTACTCGTTTAACTTCGGAGTTCCGATGGAACCCGAAGCCAGTGAGCTCCCAAAAGGCCTCGTGCTAGGAAGAGGTGGGAATATACATATAAGTATCACTCCCTTGAGCGATGTGAGATGTTACAGCAAACCTTAAAAACTATAAAAACTAAACTTCAAACTGATTTTAGATTCGTAAAAACTAATTTCTACCAAAAGTTTCACAATTCATGCACTTCTTAAACTTAGCTTTAAACCAGCTTTCCCCACCACAGCTTTTTTTAAAAGCAGAAGTTTGGTCATTTAGCAAACATCTTAGCACTTCAAAACTTTATAAAAGAACAGAAGCTGTCCCAAATGAGCAACTTCAAACGGGCACTAAATAAGTATTTTTCTTTTTGAGTTCCTATCTGCAATTAGTACAGCTTTATGCAATTTGGAAAAGGCCGGGGGGGGGGGGGGGGGGGGGGGTGGTGGCAACATAATTTTTTGTTTGGTAAAGAAGGAAAAAGCTTCTTTAAAAGCATAAACCTTTCAAGCATGGGCTGTGAACTAAGTTAAAGCAAAGATTAGAGTTTTTAATTAGAGTGATAATTTGGGGTTTAGAAAATTCTAATCAATGGAGGCTAAATCTTGTAAGATATCAACCCCATCATTGCTAATCAGGGCAGGGCAGGACCACCACAAATCCACATCTGTGCTGCTGCTTATTAAGACCCACATGAACCTTCAATGCATGCTGCTGCACGCGTGATTGCTTATTAGGACCAATTTCTCTCTCTAATTAGTCTTCAATAAAAACACTTTTTGGTGGTTCTTTAATTTAATTTATCATTAACTTAGTAATAATGTTGGTTGTTTACTTGTTTTATGAACAATTCTTGCCACAGTTCTCTTAATGGTTGATTGTGTCCGTTGATACATTGTGTGTTTCATATTCATCAATGGTCATGATTAATTCACATATGCATGTGCGATAGACTTTAAGATTTCCCTAAAAGGATTTAAGCGTGGTTGCAAGGGGGTAAGTAGACTATCGTGATTAATTGGCCTAACTCACATATCCGAACTGCTCTGTCGAGAATTATTGTGATTATTTCATAATCAATTCTATTTTGAGAAAAAGCAATACATTTCTTTGTGGGGTTCTGGAATTTGAAACATTTTTATGAGGAAGTTGGATGAATTGAATCAAATCTGTGGCTTTGTTTTAGCTTCAAGCAGAGCTGGCAAAATTAAATTAAAGCTCTTTTTATTTCTTTTGTCAGAGGGAAACATTGATTAGATTAAATGAAAGCTCTACTGATCTTAAAATAAGATGGGATGGAATAAATTACAAGAGAAATGTTAAGGAGATTCAAAAATAAAACTCTCTACAGATTCTATGTCACCTCATATTTTTGGCATAATGTTTTATAACATTAGGACGGAAATTGACGTAAAACTGTGAGGTGACAGAGAGTTTATGGAGAATCCTACTTTAAGAGAATCTCCTTAGTATCTCTTATTACAATGTCTCATGCTCATGGTTTCAGGTGAATTCATTGACGAAAGATTTTTGATACAACAATAAATTTGCACTAAGCAATGAGACTGACCTTTAGAGTTTAAACTTTTTTTTTTTTAAAACAAACGATAGTGTTAGTGAGTTAAATTGTTAGTTGTTAGAGAAAGAGAGATCGGTGAAATCGAATTCGCACCATGATACATATACATAATTGTTTTTAACTGGGGTAAAGCGACATCTGCTTAGACTATGGGCTGGTTTGGTATTGCTGTGCTTTGAAAAAAAACTACTTCTGCTGTGCTGTGAGAATAAGCAGCTGTGAAATAAAGCAGTAGAGTGTTTGGTAAACTTTTTTGTAAAAGTGCTTTTGAAAAAAAAAAAGCAGTATTATAGTGTTTGGTAAACTTTTATGTAAAACAGATGTGAAAAAAAGCCGGTTTTTCAAAGCTGGGTTTTGCAGCTTCTTGTTTTTGGCTTTTTTTCACCCAAAACTGTGAAAAAAAGCTGAAGCTGAACGTTTACCAAACACCAAAAACTGTCCCAGCTTTTTTTCACAGCAGCTTTTTTTAAAATCACCTCAACCCCAAACTGGGGCTATATATATGTTAGATAATTAATCACTTTCTCAAACAATCAAACCCAATTATTGATTATTGTTTTCATCTTTTAAGAAATTGAAAAAAAAACAAAAAAAAACAAAACCTTGTTCTTCTACTCGAGTCCTATTCCAAGCCTCCAACTTGAAATGAACTGAGGGCTATGATTCCCTATGAGTCCCCACATTGATCAGTGTGGTGTACCATCCCTATCATCGTATCTAATTATTTATATTTGCTTTGAAGTACTTATTGTAGGTCCTCCCTCCATTAAACACAATTTGAAAATGACATAATAACTTACATATCAACATATAATATGTCCAAAATGAAATTCGGCTATTCTTCAAACTAAGTAGCGATCCATATCGATATATAAAGAAAAAACGAGCTAGCCGATCAGTCACACCGTTACCTTGATGACAAGAATAGACTTCATAATCACCACATATCTCATTCAACGGTTGTTTAATGTCATCAATCACCAAACCCATAAAAAACGTATCATGACTCAGGCGAAAAAGTATACGATACGGAGGGAACTACCAAATGTTCTCATTCAACGGTTTCTTATTTCAACAGTGTTCCAGTCTAATTTAAGAATAGCGATTCAAACCTAATTTTCAATTAATGAATATTTTGGGACTCATCGCCGGATCCTTTTCATGAGGATCTCGGGGATTTCATGATTGTGACCGTTCATCGTATATCGTACGGTCAGAAATCATTTAAAATTTAAAATTAAGTATAAATAGTACCTAAAGAAAACTGACCGCACGATATACGATGAACGATCACGATCACGGAATCTCCAAAAAAAGGATCGAATCCTTTTCCCATTTATAGGGTGTAGTGTGTCACACCTGATGATGACTTGGCATCAAATTAGCCGCTAAATTCGGAATAAATTTTGAGTTTTTGCCAGCAAGATCACAACCAGGCCTAGGAGGAGGAGGTTTGACCAGATAATTTGGTTTGACCAGGTTTGTTGGGTACTTGGATTAAGAGAGTAATACTACAGCTGGATAACCGTACCAGGACAAGGAGGTCAATTGCTGATTAGATTCCATTATTCCTTATGTTCCTCATCACACAGAGACTCAAAACCCTCCCAAGTTCAAAAAAATTATAAAAAAAAATGATACAAAATATTACAATTTACAAGTTCTTCTACTACCAACTAATATTAGATTAATTTAAAGAAATTTTTTAGATATTAGCCTCTGTTATGCCTCCCCAGCCTAACACTCTCATTGTGGTCCCCTGAGAAGCACACACCTGTCAAGCGGGGGCCCACCAGGAATCTTTAGCAATAAAAAGATATAAAAGTAATCAAGAACTCTATCGATCAATACTACGATATAATAATATTACTCTCTATTAAGTATTTAAGTGCGAGGTCTTTTCATTTAATATTAAGGAAAACTAATGAAAATGGTTTGAAAACTTTGAGTTTTAATGATAAGGACAAAATAAATGGTAAAGTGAATAGTACCAGAATTGACTTTTTAGTGTAAAAACATGGTTTTTCGTTAAAGTGAACAATATTAGGAGATTTTCGTTAAAGTTCCCTTAATATTATGGTCTAGTAGTATTCATCTTCATTTGTAAGTGAGAGGTCTTATGTTCGATTCTCGTCAAAGGTGAATTTGAACCACATTATTGTTAGCACATTATGAATCTAAGTCCATCCCAATAAAATAGTTTGTTCAAGAAAAAAAAATTGCGAGGTCTTAAGGTCCCTTGTTTCTTTATGGTGAATTGGAAAAATTGTTTGTAACATAGAGAAGGGAATCAGGTCACTAATTCTTTAGCTTCATTTGGGCAGATAGTTATGCTTGTAGATGGTGGTCTACCGTTCTGGATTTTATTGCCTAAGCCAATACTTATGATATTTCATTTTTCCCTTATTATCGATTTCGTTGATTATTTGGTCACAGCAGGTCTTGGCTTAGTCCTCCCGCTTGTATTGTTGTCTTTTAATTTCCTAATATTTCTTAATAAAAATGGCGGAGGAGGGACGTGCAAAGGGTTTCTAGGTGTAATGATCCTCACCTCTATAGAAAAAAGGTAAATATCTCATACTCGATCATTGCCGAAGAGCTAATCTCTCATAATATTTATCCATGTAACTTATTAAAAAAAGAAATCAGAAATCCAAGGGTGGAGAAGGGGGATTGGGAAGTGGGGCCCAGAGAGTTGGTGTGCAATGATGCAGATGGAAGGATGATGGAGGTTAGGAGCATAATGAGTTTTTATTCTCAAAAGAAATGAAAGGGGGTGAATGGGTTAGTTGGCACTGAGAAAAATGAGTGTGTAACAGCAAAGAGAGGTCTGTTACAATAGTTGGCAAATGTGTCAGTAAAAAATAATTAAATTAAAATTTTAAAAGTATGTCAAAGATGTCAAGCAAGCAAGCTTGGCCTTGAAGAGAAGAACCTCTCCAATTTTGTAATTCCCAAAACAAAGTTATAAAAAAACAGAGGGAAAGCATTATTATATTGGAAAATTGCAGAGAAGTGAAAGCTCAAAGTAGAGAGAGAGAGAGAGAGAGAGAGAGAGAGATTACAAAGAGTAAAGTGTGGAAGGAGAGAGAGGGATTAGGTTAAGTAATAATTTTTCCAACCAGAGCAGTTGGCAGTGGTTATTTCTGGGTCTTTTAAATCATACATGTCATCTGTTAACTTGGGCAGGTAAGCAAAGCCACACTCTTTTTGTAGCTCCATAGCTCTGCTGCATTTTGTGTGTGATCCACTGATCCATAAGAAAAAGTTTGGAACTTGATGCTTCTTTTGCTGTTTGTGCAAATACCCAATGGTGAATTGGGATTTTCCTGTCAAATTTGATTCCTTGGGAGGTAAAATCAAAATCCCAATTCAGGGACTGAGCTAAAACCCTGCCCATTTCTCTTCTGTCACAATTCAAGCATAAATTTGATGCCTTTTGGTCTTTCTCGGAGTACCCATCTAAGAATATCTCAAAAGGGGGTTCTGCAACTTTCCTTTTTCCCAGTTTCTAGGCTTCTAGCTCTTTTGATTCAAAACTTGCAAGAGCTAGTTGTTATTTCCTGATAGGTAAATTGGCAGCCATTTTTATTAATTATTATTATAATATTCAATTGCTTGAAGCTTGGAGTGATTCTCCTTCTCCCTAATTTTGGTCATAGTTTGGAGAGATTCAAAACCCCCTTTTTCCATCTGGTTCCATCAACCAGATTGATGTTTGATTGAGCTGAGGATTGAAAAAAAAAAATTGAAATTTAGTTCTCTCCAATCTGCTTTCTTTTTGTTAGTCTGGTGAGCTGTTGCTTAGCCAATGTCTTTGTTTGTCCATGTCTAACTTTATGCTCTGAAAGGTTCACTTTTTCTTGTCTGTGGGGAGCATTTTCTTTCGTTTATTTTTCCCTTCCCTGCACTAGAAGCTTGATCCTAGGGTTTTTGAGGGCTTTAGGGTGGTGCAATATAAGATTTTATGCCTAATACACTGGATTTATCCTCTCACTTTGTGTCCATGGGATGCTGCAACAAGAGGCATCTGTTGCTTTAGCACCCTCTCAGGTCTAAAAAGCTGCAGTGGTTACTTGTTCCTTGTTGAGTCTGCAAGATATCACCAGTCAACTTTGGTCAAAGCCACCCACTTTCCCTTTAGTGTCTTAGATTTCTTTTGTCATTTGAATAGTATATAGGTTGGTGGAGGAGGACTCCATAGTTTTGGAGGATTAGGACTTCTGAGTTCATAAAATGGGAGGTCATGACAGTGAGGATGTAGGGTTTCAGCATAGAAATGATGGGAGCGTGAACTGTCCATCTTCCGGGATGAGCACGAATCCGCTGCCCAAAAAGATTTCCAGAATGGCAATGAGTTCTGTGTCCATGTTTAAGCCTTCAAATGGGGCTGACCCTTTCTTTGGTTCTGGTTGGGATCCAATTGTTTCATTGAGTCAGAATGATAATTTTGGCGGTCCTTTGGGTGTTTCCCATGGCGAATTTCCCAATCCACCCTACCCCGTTGCGATGGAGAATCAGGGAATGAGTAGCACCTCCCACCTTGTTCAATATCCATCTGATTCAAGCTATGTTGGGATGGTGCCAAAGCTTCCTCAATGTTTTGGAAGTGGAAGCTTCTCAGAAATGGTTGGTTCTTTTGGTCTCTCTGAGTGTGGCCAGATTGCTAACCCTGGGTGTCCTCCGAACTATAACCCCAACAGGGAGGGGGGCACTGAGAGGACTTCAACAATCGGTGCCCAATCTCATGATGATCGCCAAATTTCTGAAGAGGGTGCTTTAGGATCTTCGCCGAATGGAAAGAGAAGGAAACGAGTTTCCGAATCCAACTCTGCATTCAGTCCAAATAAGGTAAATTGAGCTATGCTGAATTGGTATCAGTTTTTTTTGTTGATTATTTATTCCGGTGATGTTAATTTCTTTGTTATCTTTAATAGAATGCTGATGGGGAACTTAACAAGGATATGTCTGGGGAGAGCTCTGATTATCTGAAAGAACAAGATGAGAAGAAAGCAAAAACTGAAGAAAACGCAGCTGCAAATTTGCGTGGCAAGCAGATGGGCAAACAGACTAAAGAAAATTCTCAAAGCGGAGATCCAAAAGACAGTTACATTCATGTTAGAGCCCGAAGGGGCCAGGCTACAAATAGTCATAGCCTCGCAGAAAGGGTGTGTTCTCATTACGATATATCCATGTATCAAAATTTCATGAAAATTTCCTTTTCAATTAGTTTATTGAAGCAATATGAGTTTCTGCTTGCAGGTAAGAAGAGAAAAGATTAGCGAGCGGATGAGATTGCTTCAAGAACTTGTTCCGGGATGCAATAAGGTATTCATAAATTTTGGAGTTGGTCAGTTTTCTGAGTAATCTTTTATGTTATATAGAATACTGATCAATTTGTTAAACAATCACTTTTCTAGATTACTGGGAAGGCTGTAATGCTTGATGAGATTATCAATTATGTGCAGTCTCTGCAACAGCAAGTTGAGGTAAGAAATTCTGCAGTCTAAAATGAGGAACTACTTCCATGTTCTGTAGAGAAGAATATATCCGCTATGTTAATAGTTGTACTGCAATTTCTGCTAGTTGTAAGCTGAAATTAGAGAACCATGTCCATAATTGTGAAATGTTAGTACCGTGGTTGTCTAGCTCCGATATGTTCTATGATTCAGTAAAGGTTTACTTTCTTTAATGATTCAGTTTTTATCAATGAAACTTGCGACGGTCAATCCAGAACTCAACATTGATATTGAACGGATTCTATCCAAAGATGTAAGTCCATCCAAACGCAAGTATTACTCAATAATTTTGTCAATTACAACAAAATATTAGTGAATGTGTTGAACTTCATCTTGGATTGCCATCTCTGTAGATTCGTAACTCGCGGAGTGGTGGTGGAGCTATCTTCAGGTTTAGTCCTGGAATCGGCTCTTCTCACCCTTACCCTCCCGGTATGTTCCCTGGAAACTTGCCAAGTATGCCAACTTCGGCTCCACAATTTCCTTCCTTGCCTCAGGTAATTTGAATTGAGAGACGTCAAATCATAAGATATAATCGTCTTTTTTGCTTGATGAAACAGCGGCTGATTTAATGCATGTGATTTTGCAGAATGTATTAGACAATGAGCTCCAAGGTCTTTTCCATATGGGTTTTGATTCTAGTTCAGCTATTGACAATATGGGACAAAATGGTAAATAACACAAATTCATTCATGTTTGCAAAGCGCTATCAAAGTTCTTATGTCTTAAGCTTTCTTCTAATCTTGACATGCTATAATGTTCAGCAGGCCGCTTGAAACCGGAGTTATAAGATTCAGAACGGATATTAGGGGCTATTCCCACCCGACAGACAACTCAAATTTTCTGTTAACTCTACTTGACTCAGTGGAAAGAAAACGAACAAAAAGAAGAAGCTTATTTCGGTTGTATAGTCTCTCTCGGTTCCTAATTGTTTGTTCTTCGAATTTTTAGCAGAAGAAGATGACTTTCTTATATTACAAAAAATGTGTATAATGAGACAAGGCAAGAGGTTTGATTGGTGAAGAAGAAGAAGAAGAAGAACTCTGTTTGTTGGGTGTTTGTAGAAATAGGACTTTGCTTGAAGCTTTCTAGGGTTTTAGGGGAATCTGTGAAAGAATTGTTTTTGTAGATTGCTGCATCATGAAAGGAGTAACAGATTTGTTCTGATGTTCATGTAACTTCCTCTGAAAAATCTCCATTTCTTTTGCAATAAATTATGAGTTATGTTTCTGAAAGTCGCGGTTGTTAATTTAATGCACCAATAGAACCGGAGTACAAACTTTAATAAAAAATAAAACCGACCTATTGCAGGTTTTAATACCTCTGGTTCTGTTTTCGATTAAAAGTTTGTAACTGGCTTATTTGTGCACATTTCTGCCACTAGCCCTTGTGAGCCAGGATGAAAAAAGTGAAACTTCTTCCTGGTGTTTGCCGTGCATCCTTTATTCTTCCTATGGATTCCTTTTCTTCCACGAGTCAGATTGAATGAATCAAAGGAGAATTAAGCGACCAAGAAACAAAGAGGAGTGCGGAAGGAGAAAACGGGGGTTGCGAAAATCGTTTTCCTAGATCAAATTAAGGAAAACAAGTCAAGCTTCTTTTTCCATAAAAGTAACAGATTTGATGCTTCTTTCTGCTGCTGCCGCTGCTACAACAAGATGTCAATCTCATCGGTGCTGGCTTCTTGGTTTCTGATGCGATACCAGCAAATTTAGGCGATGCAATTTCAAGGTAAAGAAACCAAACACCATCTGATTTAATACGTCACTTCTGCTCATCTTATCTTATCGTCTGAGTCATTAGGGATCACCAATCTGGCATTTATACCGGCTTGAAGAAGCTTACTTTCTGTGGGGGATTGGTTTTTTATTTTCTTTCCAAACCTTTCTTAGGTCCTTTTTGCATCTACAATCAAATTGGGTTTGCTCTCTGTCATAAAACGTGAGGATTCAAGAGAGTGATATGGCCTCGTCACTGGCACCACGGTCTAGTATATTCTTATGTATTTGTACACGGAAATTTTAGGTTGAGTCTCATAAATGGGGTGTTCGATACCAACTTATTGTTAATTCATCGTGCGGCCTAGCTCAACTCTTATCTCCAATATCATTGTTTAAAATAAAATAAAATAAAACATGCAATATGGCCCGTTTGGATTTTTAGGATTAAATTGGATAATTCACTGGTGATTCACATCTTTTCTTGCTTGACGACTGCTTATATTTATGGCACTTGCATTGAATAATAAAATGAGAATCAAAGAATCAACAGAGATCTTTTCTTGCATAACCAGGTGGTAATTTCACCACGACAATCTCCCTATTTGGGAGTCGAAAAGACTTACAGAGACATTTCAGCCTCTTTCTAACCATCATCATGTCATTCACCAGCACCAGCGAACGAATCCTTGACGTGTCGTGTAAAATACGGACTTAAAATTCATTCTCAATCACTACTATTATATAAACGTACCTCTTCTGAGGAGTATTTTTCCTCTTGAAATTACAAAAGTTATAAAAAATAAAAAGGAAGAGAAACTATATACCATTTATAATTGATGAGAAGAATAAAAGCATCAAGAAGATTGCCTTTGAAATTGTAAAGTAGCTTGTGTTTTGATGTTTGAAGAAACAGATTTTCTTACAAAAAGAATGACTAAAAACAAAAGAATGAAAAATAAATTTAAAAAAAAAAAAATAAGAACAAACATTGAACATGCATCACTATTTCTCATCTGTGTTTTCCTCATAGATGATGACATCCTTTCTCCATTTATAGCACAACTACTTTTCTTCTTCAGGGTGGCCGGAGTCTGGAGGGTGGAGGACAAGCAAGAAAGAGAGCAACACTCTCGGCCCTCTCGACGACCTTCTCCCAAGGAGTCCTCTCTCCGGGCTGTTCTACTTAGATACGATTTTTACCACCCCAGCTTGTCTGCGTTTCTATCGTCCATATATCGCTATGAAAGTTCATTGCTTTCTCTCTTCACTCTACCTGCTCACCGATTAGGTCTAGACCGACCAGCAGGAACGATACTCCCTGAAACAACAAGAAGTAGAAGTGGATACCCTGAGCAGAGAGAAGGCTCCTCGCCGCGGCAGTTAGAAGAAGGAAAGCCAATGCCAACTCCTTTGTGTATATTCTGTTGTGCTTCTTCTTCCGGGAAACCTTTTGCTCCTGCTGTCTAATTTCTTCCTTCATTTCATCAAGGTCCGGCACTGAGACCCCCCTTTGATGCTTTGGCTTTTCAACTAAGGAGGTGAGATCACCCTCTGAGGAACGGCCAGATTTCTTAGTGACAACCCACTCATATGCGCTGCCAAGCTGGAACAGGCCGGAGATCATAGCGTTGAACTTGGTCACTGACATGGTGTTCTCAAAGAGAAGGTAAGGAACAATGAAAGGGAAGGCTTTTGGGGCTGGGAGGATGTTGAGGAACGACATGGTGGCAGGGATGTAACATACAACCCACGCTGGTAGCTCAGCCTCTGGGATGAACATTGTCATGGGGAGAATTATGCAAAAAAGGGTAAACGAATAGAAGGGTAATATAAGTTTCCGAAGCAGAAAGAAGAGAAAGATTAAATTGAATTTCTTGCCAATGCTGATCTGCGACAAGCAAAGAACAAGATATATATTAGTGAACCGCAACCCACAACAATCCCTTGGCAAGCAAAACAACCTTAATTAGACAAAGGGACAAGTAATGCCAAAAGGATATATACCTTGGATTTTATAATAGCGGGCAAACAGAGGCGAAACAATTGCATAGGCCCCGAGTGCCATCGGTGTTGTTGCTTCCGATAAGCTTCATAAGATTCCGGTAATTCACACTGGCACTGAGCACATAAAAGATATAGCACTAACAACCATTAGCCAACCATTGATACAGAGCAAGTCAACTGGTTTTAACAAAGGATAATTCAGGACACAATGGTACCTCGACGTCATTGAGGAAAATGAATTTCCATCCGTGGAGATGGGCACGAACAGCAATATCCATGTCCTCGACAGTGGTCCTCTCTAACCACCCACCGGCTTCCTCCAACGCCTTTATCCTCCACACACCAGCTGTCCCATTGAAACCGAAGAAATTAATGAACACGCTGTTCACTTGTTGCTCAACCTCAAAGTGGAATGACAAGTTAATGTTCTGCAGCCTTGTGAGCAGGTTCTCATCCTTGTTCACAAAGGACCACCTAGCCTGAACCAGCCCTAGTTCATTATTGCCCTGAAATTACAACAATTAACCGATTTTAGCAATTAACGCTATCTTAGTTGCAATAATTATCCGCATCTTCGCATTAAAAGCAACAATCTTTACAATAATGTAGTTCGATCAGTCTCAATCAGAGCCTAACAGATTATGATTAACAACAGAATTAGCAGCAATTAAGGTTTACCTTGAAGTGAGGGACTGTTCTCTTGAGGAAATCAGGGGTGGGCTGAAAATCTGCATCGAAAATCGCGACGAATTCATAGTCCTTGACATAGCTACAATTCATTGCAGACTTGAGATTACCAGCCTTGTACCCATCTCTAATCACGCGATGCCGGTACACAATGTTGGCTCCCTCCTGCTGCCACTTATGGACTTCCTCCTTGATCAGAAACTGCGTCGTTGGATCATCCGAATCGTCAAGAATTTGAATTAACATCTTCGATTTCGGCCAGTCCAGATTGCACACTGCAGCGATTGACGTCTGATAAACCTGATTTTCCAAACAATCCACAATCAGCCAAGAACAAAATGCACAGAAATCGTAAAAGTTACTGAGCTAAAAAAATTCGTAAATTCAGTAAATTTACCTCCTTTTCATTGCACATGGGGATCTGAACAAGAACCATGGGGAAGTAACCGGTTTCCCCTGTTTCGGGGTCGAAAGAGCCTTCTTTCGGGACCGGTTTGATCTTCTTGAACCGGATCCAGAAGCAACCCAGACAGAGGATTAGCCTATCCAAGCTCTGAATCATGAAAAGAACAATGCAGGAACTGGCGAGGAACTGCAGCGGCGGAGCTAAATACTCCACCCGGAACAAAACCCATTTCGAATAAACCCAATCAAACGCGCCCTTAACCCCAAATGGCGACGCCCACAAGTACTCCAGCTGCAGATGCGCCGGCCCAAAGTGCCAGCCTTTGAAATACGCCGCCACCTCAAAACCCAGAAGAAGAACCGACAGACACAGGAACATCTTGATACAGAAATAGAACCGGCTGCGGACGGCCGGGTTCTCGACTTCCCTGACGCCGTGGGGCTCGACGTCGGCGTCGGTGTCCATCCGGCCGGAGGCGACGCGACGGCGGATTGCGGTTGCGAGGCCCAGCATTGCGGAGCCGATGGAGGTGAGGCAGCCGGCGGCTCTGTGGGCTTTGAGGAGGAGGACCCAAGTGAACTGCTTGGCGTTTTTGCCACGGACACGACCCGGCGACTCGGAGATGAGGAAGTCCTCGTCGGAGGGGCCTTCGAGCTCGACCATGGACCAGTTGGGGTTCTCCATCTTGATGACGACGGGTGTCCCGCGGTGGGTGTCTTTAGTATTATTCCACCAGCTGAAAGAGGGCGCCATTTTTATGGGTGCGAGTTCTTCTGGGTGTCTGATCTTACGAAACCAAGCTCAGAAGCGACCCAAAACGAACCGAAACGTTTCTTATTTTGTAATCTATTCGATTTTTCGGTCGGAGGCAAAACCCCTTCTCGACCGCTTGAAGACGAAGAGACCCCCGAATGCAGAAAAAGGCTACGACTTTGATCTCATTGTCAGGAAATGTAGAGAGAGAAAGTGAGACAGAGGAGAGAGAGGGAGATGGCGAAGGAGAAGAAGGACGCGTGGTGGAGAGAAAGCAGAGCGAGGCGTCTCTAAATCATTGCGACATTTGGTGCTGCCGAGTGTAATAAGAGAGAGAGAGAGAGAGGACTGGGGAATTCTAGAGAGAGAAAGAGAGATTGAGGAGAGAGAAACAGCAAGAACAACAAAGGTTGTGACTTTGTCTGTGGGGGCTGAGGCCAAATGTGCTACCATTCAATTTACAGCTTGCAAATGAGGCCTCTGGGAAGCAAGAAGAAGAATAAGAAGAGAGAGATAGAGAGAGAAAAAGACAGAGGAGAGAGAGATTTGAGAAATGAAAGAGATGGCAACGGAAATGGAAACAGCTCAACACGTCTTTGAATTTGATTAGGGAAATTAATTAATTAACTAATTAAATGATTAAAAGAGGGGGAAGAAAAACAAAAAACTTGACGAAATAACATAATTAATTTATTTAAATTGATCCACGGAACCCACGTTCTCAAATGTCAATGCCTGATTGATTTTTTTTTACCAATAACAAGTAACAACATCCCCAGATTTTCTTTCTAAATTTTCCACCAATTCATAAAAAATCGATTAATTTGGAAAGAAAATCATACAAATCGTGTACTAAAACGATAATTTGGGTTTCGTACAGCAAAAAAAACCCAGTCAATCAAACAGTACAAAAATTCAGAAAAAGATGCAATTATTAACCGGATTTTCGACAAAGACAAACAATGTTTTTACTTTTCTTTTCTTGGTTTTTCTTTTTACATAATACCTTTAAGTAATGATAAAATCAGCAACAACCGACGAGAAAAGTCCTAATTCTAAAAATTTTCTTCGAACAAATAAAAAAACCATCTTTTTTTTTTTTGGAGAATTTTTGTTTTTGTTACAATTTAAGAATTGAGAAAAAAAGAGAATGAGAATTTACAGAGATGTTCTAGCGTGGCGAAAGATAGGAGATGCTTCACTCCCCCTTCCAAATCCGATTGAAATGCCATCTGGGTGGCTGCTGCTCCTCCTCCTCGTGTGAATTCAAAGCTCATAATTTTTAAAGAAATGAAAGGAGTTTTACCATTTTTCTCTTTTTACTGTTTTACATTTTAATTTGAGAAAATAAAAAAGTACAAAGGAAAAAGGAATTATATTTGTAGATAATAATAAATATTCACGAGAAAGACAGGGTGACCAGATCATAGAACCACCAAATGCTTCTCGATGCGACAAAAACTGAATGGTATTTTGGGTTTTTTATGACATTTTTTATTTTTATTGTTTTACTTTTGTTTTTATATTTTTGTTAATTAGTATTTTCTAAAATTTAATTTAATGATTAATGGAGGATTAGTAATTGGAAGCTTCATATGGGCTTGTTTAGGGAGGACAACAACCACGCCCCCAACGAGAGCGTGCCTGTCACTGCTGCAGCTTTACCAAGTCTTAAAGGAAACATAGAATTAGGATAGATGATAGTGACGATCACTAGATGTATATAATCATGTAAAATTTTGAATTCGGAAGCTGCAAAATAAAGATACTTAATGAGGTTTAAGTTGAAAAGATAAATTATTGAGGTTCAAGTGAAGTAGATTATGAATTATAGTGATAAGGAAAAACATTAAAAAGTCAGTAAATTTCGAAGAAAAATATCTTAAATATTAGCCCAGTTTAATGGTACCATTTGAAACATGGTATAACATAATTGTTTCAGTAATTAAGTAAATGTGTGTTAGACCGATTGGCTATGACAATGTTAATGTTCTTTTCTAATAAAGTTTAAATTCCGCTCCTCGTTTATTGAAGTAATCCAAAAATTATTGTAAATATAGTTGTATTAATTACAAGAGCACGTGTATGACCATTACGATTGATCTGTGCATGCACGTTGTAATTAAACTTACTCTAACGTATTAGACATCGGGCATGACTTCCAAATTTGTACCGAAAAAAAAAATTCACTTATTTATTCATAAGAAAACACAAAAAAATATAATTAATTAGGTTAATTACAGCCTTTGAGATTTATTGATATTTCACAAAATTACTTCAAATTTGAGACATGACACTAACAACCGTTTAGATTTTAATAAACTTTCATATAACCCTTCGGTCAAAATTTTGCTAATAAACAGACAAATTAACCGTTATAGCTAATTACTTAAATAATAAAAACATTTATAATTATATATAGAAAAATAAAATATTAAGAAAATAAATTAATCATTAAGAGGTGATTTTGGTTATTTTAAATATAATATACCAAAAACTAGAAAATAAATTAGTTTTAAATACGTCATTCGTAATATTTGACTTCAATAATTTTCATTTACGCTATTAATACTATGGTCTAATGATATTATTCTTCACTTGTATGTGAAAGGTTTTAAATTTGATTCTCGCCAAAAACGAATTTGAATTATATTATTGTCTACTCATTGTGAAGCTAAATTCACCCCATTTCGTTTAGTATAGATAATATTGTTTGTTTAGAAATAAAATTTTCACTTACAAATAAAAATTAGAATAAATTGTAGCAATGGTCCCTCAACTTTAATTAAATTGGAGCATTGGTCCCTTAACTAAAAATTCATTACCATTGGTCCCTCAACTCATCAAAACGTGTAGCTATCGTCATTTTCGTCAACTTCGTTGTAAGTTTGTCAAAATGAGTTATCTTCGAATGACCATTGCTATAATTCAGTTAAAGTTGAGCGACCATTTCTCTAATTGGGTTAAAGGAACTATAGCTGCACGTTTTAATGAGTTGAGAGAACAATGATAATGAATTTTTAGTTGATAGACCATTGCTCCAATTAAGTTAAAGTTAAAGGACCACTGCTACAATTTACTCTAAAAATTAGGGGTGTGATATCCACACACCCCATTTTACTTCTCACACATCTTTTTAATTTTCAGCTGTTAAATCGGATGAATTAAAAAAAATTAACGAACATAAATTATCAAGACGTGTGTAAAAAATAAAATGAAATGCGTTGATAACCGATTCCTAAAAATTAATATCACCCCCGTAATATATAGCTGGCATATGTATAGTTTAGCCCCGTACTTGTTAAGTGATGAGACGCGCCCCGTACTTCAATAGCGTCCCAAGACAAGACAAGACGATTGGAAATGTCTAAGTTACCCTTGCGTCCACGCTTCCCACCGACAATTATCAGTTGGTGAACGAGGATAGTTATGGAAACTAAGCGCAGTTCCAGGGTGTTAGGTGATACTTCAGCGGGCAACGACGACGAAATCTAATATCTGAAGTACTGAACACGTGTACGGTTGCAGATGGGTTCTAAAACCCTAACAACGTTTTTCAGCGAGCCATTTTCAAAATTCAAAATTTTAAAAAATAATATTTTAAAATGTTCTGGCAAAGGATGACTGGGACACAGTGCATTCGTACACGACAAGGGGTAAAACTGTAAAAGGCCATCAAAGATGCTACATGGACCGTTGATCTTGACACGTAAGATCGATTAGATAAGATCACAAACCGCACGTGATGTCCAGGTTTTTATATAGCGTGTGTGGCACGATGACCGGAGGATGAGACACGTGGAACGGCGGTGGTGCTTTGGTCATAAACTGGGTGCCGACCTCTCAGCCGGCGGTGGCCCACAGCTTTTTGAGCGTAATTCTCGCCGAATCAAGATGCTCGCCGGATCTTTCCCTACAATCATGTCTGTTTATTTTATATCGTGCGGTCAGTTTTCGTTATATACTATTTATATTTGAATTTTAAATTTTAAATTTTAAATAATTTTTAACCGCACGATATACGATGAACGGATAAGATTGTGGAATCCTTAGGGAATGGATCCGGCGAGGATCCTGATTCATTCTCGCCTCCTTGCCAAATGCCAGGTCACCCACTTTATATGAAACACGTTCCATGTGTCTTGTCCTTTCAGGAAAAGAAAAACAAAGAACCTATGCAACATGCACGTAGTTACTACGTAAGTTAAGTGAATAGTTTTTTTCTTTTTTTTCTTTTGTTTTTTTCTCTCTCCCCCCTAAAAAGAGACTTTACCACGTAATTCACATTTTCAGGACCAGAGAAGGCTCATTGAGATATTTTAGCATCATCGGCCACCATTTTGCTAATCACGAACGCCATGCATCATGACGTACCGTATAAAATACAAGCGTGAAACTCGTTTGCAACCACTTAAGTGAAATGTTAAAGATCATAAGACTAAAACTCAACCCTATGTAGTTTACTCTGTTTTATTGGTAATTATCCTTGCATTACGGACGGATGTTGTATCGATAATTTAACGATATGCTTTTATCTTAAATATGTTATCCATAGATATTGACATTTTATTGATGGTTCATTGAGTAATATATAATTAAAAGGATGAAATATTTATACTAACTTATTGTACTATCTCAAGTCAAGTAACAAATGTTTTCAACATTTAGTGAGCTCAATTCATTAACTGACGTAATATTTACTTGTCAAATTAGATGATACACAAATGTGATACAAAAACGTAATCTCTCTAATATGTTTATGGTTCGTTATTCAATAGAGAACATATGGCACTCTGTAATATATACAAATTCAATGATACATTTACTAGGGTCACAAGTTTATGTACTAAACTTTCTTACTGAAAAATGGGTGATAACTTATATTGCTATTAGCATCAATGATTTTTTTGACATTTTTAGTTGTAAGAAATCATTAGGAGTTGTTATATCATCCCTATGTGATCATTATTCATCGTGATTTCGTGGTATATGATCAATATCTGACCGTTATTAAAAATAAATATTTCTTTAACTAAATGTAAAAAAATAATCATTCCTGCTAATTATTCTAATTTATATCTACCGATATAACACATTGTCATATCATTTTACAAAAGTAAAATGGGGGACACTTCACATTTACATCAATAAAACATTTTCATATCAAATTTGATTAGAAAATTATTCTTTGGAATAACGGTGAGGCGTAAAATTTATTTACCAAATGTCATCGCCATATGTGTTCTCTTATCAGCAGATTGTTTAGATTTACGTACGAAAATATAATTAATTTGTCATATACACGTGGATTAATGATGGAATGATTTCATAATTAAGCAATTCCAGAGAAGATGCCATGCAACAGGGCACTAATGACCGAATTAGTATTGTATTATACAGTGGATTTGGCTCTGGATTAGCAATGATAATTGAACTTTGTGGATTACAGCTCTACTTTGTGATCATGCCTTAGCTTTTGATTTTGATTTTCTCCTTCATTTTTTAAGTCACGCACAGAATTATACAAGTTAATTAATTATGTAGATAAGTATTAAGCAAAGTAGTAAGTCCTAAAGTTGGAGGACATGTAGGACCTCGACCTGGTATCTTTAATTATCTAATCACGATTAGGTGATGGGTGCAATCAAAGAGCACTGCCCTTAATCCATAATTAAGGTTTAAGAGCATCTCTAAAGGAGTCATAGAAAAAGGCCACATTAGCAACAACAGTAAAAAATATATTTTCCAACCTAAATGTCAATTTTTATGTGGCATGATGTAATTGACATCAAAACAATGTTTAATATATCAGTATCATTGGAAATATCAATATACAAATTTGTGGAAATATCGACAGATATATCGATATTATCGGTTGCTTTTGATGAAAATGATGAAAATTTAAAATGAAGCTTTAGAAAATGTCAAACACTAGTTTGGACTAAACATAAAAGTTTATTCGATATTTAACAGATATATCGGAAATATCGACGAAATCTGACGGTTTTAGCCTAAACTTTAGAGTTTCTCAAATATGAGGTGAAGTTTAGACTTCATCACCGCACCAAGAGTGGTTGCTGTCAAATTTGATTGCAACTTCAAATCTATTTTTCTTGATTAATAAATGTTTTTTATTATTATTTTTTGTTCTAAAAATAACTTATTACAATTATGCAAATAAATAATAGTTTAAATTTGACATATCGGTGGAGAACAAAATTCAAAAAAAGATCAAAGTGCCACTTAATATGTCAAATTTAAATTTTATATATTTAAAATCTAACATCTCTTTTAGAAATAGTCTAAGGTCCTCCCCACCCCGTTCCTCCCCCAGATCAGAATTGCAGTCGAAGTGGACAGTTTATTGCAATTTTGAAATAATTATACTAACTATATATTTAGTATTTGATTTAATATTAATCCTAGTAGTTATATCACAATTATGTGGAACTTAATTGTATCAATGTGTTTGATATCATCTGCGTCAGCGCAAGAACACAACCGACACTGCTCTTGTTGAATCCCTAATCAATGATTAATTACTAATTATTATAAACCCATTAGTTATGCAAAATCAAACCAGGTGTACTCTTACGACTGCAAGAAACATAAATTTTTATTTTAAGGTTCTTATATTTTTAATCTAAGAAAAATAGAAAAATGTTAAGAGGTCATTTGGAAGCGCTTTTAAAATGACTAAAAGTGTTTTTGAAACCAATTCTTAGTAAAAACGCAAATGAATTATGAAAAAAAGACACTTTTAATGTTTTATGGAATAAGCACTAACGAGGAAGCACTTCTAGTGTTTTTGAAAACAAAAAATATTTTCTTTAAAAACGTTTTCAGTTATTTTAAAAGTACTTTTAAACGAGTCATAAGCTGACCCACTTAAAAGAGAAAGCAAAATGAAAAGCACAATTGCATAAAATATAAGAAGGAAAAGGGAGAAAGGTACAAGTGGAAAATGCTGGTTGAATTGAAAAAATTGAAAAATTAGAGCCGTGTGAATCAAAAATTGACATGTCATTTTCTGATGAATATTTCAGTTTTTTGGTCAAGTTTCTGATTGGTCTAAACCATCCAATTATGCACCGTCAACGTGCAGCCCTTGAGCATTTTCTGGTGGGGATTTATGCTCTCCATGTTTTCCACAATCCCATTTTTTTTCTATTCCTGCTAATGGCTTTCTGAGGATCCAAACAGTCCAAGTTCATTGTAGTTCTTGTTGCTGATGGAAACTGGACAACTATAACATGTAGAGTTTATATAATGTTGTTTAACATTTTAATTACTGTTTTAATCAAGTCACCAAACACTACCCTTTTGTTAGAATATAAACAAGAGTGCGACTATAATTTTTGCGTTTTTAGTGTACGAGTGTGGGTATAATCTTGCAGGAGTGCAAAAAATGATTTCGTCGTTCATGAAATTTGTAGTAAAAGCTTGAATTAAAGACTAGATATCGCTGGACCAAAAGATCATAATCTAAAAAGTTAAATGTCTTCCTTTTTGGCATTTTGGCTGAAGGTACATGGTGCCAAGATTGAAGATACCAAGCTAGGTCAAGTAAATTTGGTTTCTTTTGCCAAAAATATTGGGTGATGGCCAAAGTCAAGCTCAAAACATAATCTAAAACACAAATGGATTCTGGTAAAAAAAAAAAAAAAATTATATTTCAAATGTTTTAACTGTAACATTATAATTTACATATTTTTAAACAAAAATTTAACGATTAAAATAAATTTACTTGACCTAGCTTGGTGATGGATGCAAGTGATGGATGCATGGAAATGGTTGAAAGAGTTGTCGTAGACCTGACAAACGAGTTATGTTTTTTATGTTCGTGTATGTTTTTGTATTAAACTTGTTATCTTAATGAATAGTATTGTGTGAAACCTATTATCTTAACAGATCCTTAATAGATAAACCGATAACAATCCGACACGTTAACAAATCATTTCGCGTCAAGCTAATGAATCATGCAAGAAATTACCACGTCCGGTGAAAGAGTTGAGCGATGACGAAATTAGAGCGGGTCCCACAAATGGTTTAACAACTTTTGTCGCCTCGTTCTGTTGTATGAATTAGGTGACCTTGTACATTTCTGACTCGTTCAAACAACGTCTTCGTCCTCTCAGGAATCCGGACCATTTGTTCTGGAATATTAGTATTATTCCATCAAATTACTTGCTCTTCGGAGAAGGAACAATGGAAACGACTGTCGTTTTCAAGAACAAAAAAGACCTTAGGATTTTACTATCCTTTGGTTATACTTCGTGGATCGATTTTTTTTTAAATTTATTATTATTAGAGAAATTTATAGCCATGATTTCTCAATTTTAACTAAATTGAAGTAATAGTTCCTTAATTAAAAATCTATGATCATTGGTCTCTTAATCTATCAAAACGTGCAGTTATGGTAACTTTCATCAACTCCATTAAAATTTTCGTCAAAATGAGTCATATGTCATGCACGTGACGCTAAATCAAAAGGTAAATATGGAAAGCTAAATGAGAAAATTGTAAAAATGACCCCTCAATTTTAACTCAATTGGAGAAATGATTCCTCAATTTTAAACCAATTGGAGCAGTAGTCCCTCAACTTGAACCAAATTGTAGCAAGGATTCTTCCAACATGACTCATTTTGACGAAAGTTCTGACGGAATTGACGAAAAAGAACCATAGCTGCACGTTTTGAGTTAAGAGACCAATGGTCATGAATTTTTAGTTGATAAACCATTGCTCCAATTAGTTAAAATTGAGGGACCATTGCTACAATTTCTTTTTATTATTAAGGGGAGGGAGATGATTTAAAATTATTACAATAATTTAGAAAATGAAGGAGTTTCGACTCCGAAATACATGAATAGAAACTCAACATCCCATCCACGTATTGGACCACATGCGACTTCTTCGATCGATAAATCACAAAGTTTTTTCAAACTTGGACGCTCCATGATGGAGTTATTTCATATTTTTATCAGCCATCACGTGGATAAAATGATCAGAAAACATATATTTTAGTTGTAAGAAGACCAATTGGGATTTGAGTTGATAATTGGAAGAAGACCAACAAACAAGGAAAGAATTCCTGTCGGGGCAGCCGAGAATGATTCGAGCCGTAGGAAGGGAAACTCTCACGTATGGTTTTTTTTTCATGAGTTTGTGTGCTTGAAGAGGTTGTATTTATGCTTGGAGACTCGATCGATCATTACCAAAGAGCAATGTACCAGTCGGACGACCCGAAAGCGCTTTCCAACATGTAGCATAAGCACTTTCCGACATGTAGCATTGTTGTGGAGCAGTGTTTTTCAACACTAAGTGCGAACAATACTAACGCGTACGCCGGGTAATGTGAGTGCTTGACAGGGGTAACGTACTAGTCCGAGATGCCAAGTTAACCACTTTGAGAGAGCAATGTACTACAAATGCTGCGAAAGTTCATGTATCACGACACGTCAAATTACCTAGTCAAACGAAAAAGAAAACTTGCAAAAACCCCGCAAGACCACCACAATGCAAAAGCGAAAGAGTCGATATACGATGTGGAAAAAGATGACAACATCGTTGTGAGGGCCAGTAGGAATCATGAGATTCAAAACAGCTTTGGCTAAGTTAATGACAGTAAATCATCGTTAAGTAATGTCATTATCCACATCAAAGGGGAAATCTTTCCACACTAATGGAATCATCAATCATTGAGAGAGCTTTTGTGAAAGTTCCCGTTAGAACAGTTTTAACTGGTGCTGCTTTAATTTTTCTAAAAAAAAGTAAGGAAAAAAAAAATCAACTCTCAAATTCTATATGAAAAGATTGTAAAACTTTGGTCACCTTGTATGTCAGCTTCCAGCGACTTTCTCACAGCTGAAAACGCTTAAATGTCACTGGAGATGGCTGCCGTGCTCGAGGAGATTGCTAAAAAATTATGATCACCCACGAGACAAGTTTGTCTTTCTTCGTCACGATTCCACTACTGTTCCTGTACAACAGAAGGAAGCAAGTGCTTTCAAATCACCAAAAATGCATTTATCAACGTAGATATCTGATATGGGTCATACGACCAAAAAGTGCTCATAAAAGTTCCCTAGCACCTAACAATTAACCCACTAACGCTATTGTTTGTTGAAAAAGACATACGGGTGAACTTAGGAAACCACAAGGATGGGATGAGGCGCCTACATAGTACCTAACGCAAGTGATTAAGTTTAAAAGATTTCTATTTCCATTGAAATCCGTTTTTATAAAAGCCTTTTCAGATTTGCTTCCTATTTGGGTGTTTTAAAATTTAATTAAACACGTATACTAACCGAATTTCGTACTTGGCAGAATCTTAGATGACACCAGGTCTATACATCTGTAACGAGAAATAGTCACACAATGTATCCACTGATGACATGACAGCGCTTGTTCTCCTGGGTTGCCGAAGTTGCAGCCCAATTTACGTATTGCAGACCTTTGACTAAACACAGAAGTTAAATGAAAAATGTAACAAGGCCTTCTAATATGCATTGGAATCCAGCAACTGAAAGCATGGAAGACGAGAACACTATTTTGATCAATTTCAAGGGTAGCGATTTTCGCAGTTCACTACTGATCATCTGCACTCCAACTTCGATATTTGACAATTTTTCTCGTGATTGTAGGAGGCTAAACGAGGAGTGCTTCAATCACTAGCCTTGAAAGTTCAGACTTTGGTTTAGAAAAACCTAATCACTAATGTGTAATGATG
Source organism: Heteromeles arbutifolia (assembly GCA_024362995.1). Lineage (NCBI taxonomy): Eukaryota > Viridiplantae > Streptophyta > Magnoliopsida > Rosales > Rosaceae > Heteromeles > Heteromeles arbutifolia. The sequence continues at coordinate 5,595,393 of JANCRC010000013.1, read as the reverse complement.
ATAAGGATGTTTACCTTTGGGGTCGAAGATTCATCGTTTGTAGAATGCAAAGTAGAAGCGACAAGGTTTAGGCCTAAGAACTTAGAACACATTATACAGTACACGGGGGGACTGTTCATGAGTTGATGAAAATGCTGGCTTGAACAGCCGAAAGAGCGGTGGCATTTTAATCTAGGTTATGAAGTTAGTTAAACTTCTCGACAAATAAAAAAAGAAAAAGTTAGTTAAACTTACAAGGATTGTCAGTTAAATGGCATGGCAACGCTTTCTCTTCCGCTTGGAGTTTCTACTTGTATCACTTTTGGGGTCTGGTACTTTTTGTGAAGATAACTTGGCCCCAACAGCCCAACTCCACAGAGCTCTCTCTACATCTGATGGGGTGAAGGTCTCACCTTCTATGCTCAAGTCCTGCAGATATTTCCAACAGATACTCAAAAGTGGAGCAAAATCCATGTAAATGTAAAGCTCCGTCAGCTCAATCACTTGTATGATTGACTTGAAATACAAGGCACTTGCATGACCAAAAGTCGACTCTGCTTAACAACATGCTAAATGAAATGAACAGAACTTACAAATTTTCTTACATTGAACATTATAATTGAACACCGCACACTCAACCATTATAAAGAATGCCTACAGTTAATGTGATGACAGTTTTGCGGGTCATGAGAATGAATAATAAGCCCCGAGAAAGTCTTCAAATCGAGAAGATTGTATATGCGCCCTCTCATAATCATCTCATCACACGAGCAGCACATAACGGATAAATAGGAAAGGGAACCGTATACAACTGCCGCAATAGAGAACTTTTGCCCCACACCGCATCGCATTACATTACGGTAGGAAACACAAACTAATTACGATAATGAATTACATAATGTACAATAGGAAACAACCACCTAGAAGAATACGGAGTCAAGGGTTCTATTCTAACAGTATGCGCACGGTTTAACTCATGTACTAGCAATCTAACAATCATCGAGCAGTTTTCGATGTAAAACAAATCTGGAAGAAACTGACTGACCTTTGGTTTCTCCTGCACTCGTTTGGACTTGCTTTTAAAATGATTGAAAACGCTTTCAGAGAAAATATTTTTGGATTATAAGTGATTTCTACGAGAACACAAATTATGTGCTTCTTTCATAAAGTACTTTTAAGTGCTTTTCCAGGATTTACTATTTACGCAATAACAGGTACTGCTTAAGTGTATAGTCTATGGAGTTTCCAAACACAAACAATTAATTTCCAAATTATACAGCAGAAATTACTGAAATTAGAAGCAACTAACACAAAATTCAACAGCCAGAAACCCCAAATTATTAAATCACCTCGACGGACATGAAAGGCGCCACCTCGGGCGCATAAGCTGCGACAACGGCGGAGGCGGTGGCCGGACCCACGCCCTTGAGAACCGTGAGCTCAGAGATGGCCTTCGCGATATCGGGAAGTGACCGGAACGCCTTTTCGGAGGCTGATTTCACCACGGAATAGTCCAAGGCCGAAACGAAATCCAACAGACGTGGCCTCAAATTCCGCAATTTACATCCAAATTAGTACAGCATTACCATATGCATAGAAGAAATCAAGAGAGAGCGAGACAGAGGAGGAGGGAGAGAGGAGGAGGCACCTCCATTTGCTGCTGTTGTTTCCCTCGCTTGCGGCGTTTGCGTGATTGGTTGGGCGGTGGAACGGTTCCAGGTACACGGTACACCCGCCTTTTTTTTCTGGAACAAATGATATAATCTAAGGAGGTGGTGGAGATTTAATCTCACAATAGTTTAACAAAAATATAATTCAAATTCGTATTTTTTACGGGGATCGAATTTAAGATACTTCATTTACAAGTGAAAAAAATATAAAAATTGATCATTTCCGGATCCCTTCCTCATAATCCACAAAATCAGGGAATCAGTACCGTTGAAAAATTGATCCAACAGCTAAAGTTATTATAACTTTTCAAGTGAACCTCTGTTTGTAGTTGTTAGATTAAATTTCAACCACACAAATTTTTTGATTTGATGGATTAGGATAAAAGAATCCGGAGAGAATCCGAAAAATACCACTAGTCCACCGGCCTTTTCAATTTTAATTTCTGCCTTTAGTTTCGTTTATTTTTTTGTTTTTGCCTTAAATCTTAATGGATTTCCAAACGGGTCCATAGAGTTGGGCCACGTTGACCCATTTTGTATTAGGCCCAGAGAAAAAACTTAGTTTTGGTGACGCACACCGGCCCAATGTAAAAAGGGTATGCTTTCGTAATACTAAATTACGTTTCTCATTAAATTTTCAAAAAATAGAAATAAAAATTCACAAGAAAAAACCACATACATATTTTAATAAAATAATGTTATCTAAAATAAGAAAAAATTAAAATAAACAAAAATGTAAAACAACAAAAAAGAGTCAATTGTCACACGTGTAGACGCGTGGCAAGAGGCTAGTGTTAAGAATTAAAAAAGAACGTCACTTCCTACGTATGACGCCATTTTGTCATAGAATGTGAATGACGTAGTAGTTTGATGAAGAATATCTTATTTTAAGGAAAATTAGAGGCAAAGGATTACATATTCTTGCCTTTGTTGTCGGACTCAAAAATCTTAATCTTGGCTTGGTCTTTACATGATGACACTCAAATCACAAATGTTTGACTTTTTACATAATGAGTTACTTCTTTTTCAACGACCTGGCATTATTTTATTGTATAAATATCATTATCTGAACAATTCATTTTTTTTATCATCATCATCATCATTTAAACATTATTTATATAAAAAAATTCATTTGATTTGGATACCATTTAGTCATCCATATTAATCAAATAAATTGACGGTTAATCATGAGGATGCTACTTGTTTTCATAAATGTTTATATGTCAACACATATACTAAACGGTCTCCAAATTAAATGAATTTTCTAGATATAATATTTATATAATGATAAAGAAAAAAAGATTATGATTATGAAAAATGTACAATAAAATGATCTATATCGTCGTTAAATAAAGAACGACTCAATCTTTTGGCAAAATATAAAGAGTAATGCTAGAGAGAGAGACTAAATTTGCAAACTAAATGATGTGTCACCAATAGAAAATAAGCACGCTTATCAACGTTTAAGTAATAATTCACTCATCAACTTTTAAGTAATAATTCACTCATTAACTTCCATGTCATTTAGTTTACAAAATTTAGTCTACAAATTTAATTTTCCTAGCATTACTCAAATATAAAACATCACCAACATGTCATGGCACGCAATGCATTATGCAAGTGACAAACAACTCCAATGCCAACCGTTGCAGATCCTCTTATGCACTTACCTTGCTGAATTCTTTAGCCAAATTTTTTTAAGTGCTGTGGAATATCTTATATTTTCGTGTTTTTACCGTTAAATCTTAATTTTTTGTATTTTTAAGCAAAATTTAACTATTAAGGACCCAAAAAACGGAAAGGGATCCTCTCCGGATCCCTTCTTTCTAATCCACCAAATCAGTGGATCCGTGCCAATGAAATTTAATCCAATGACTACAAACAGGGGCCCACTTTAAAAGTTATAATAACTTCAACCGTTGAATCAAATTTCAATGACACTGATCCGCTGATTTGGTGGATTAAGAGGAAGGAATCCTTCGGATCCCTTTCCCCCCAAAACATCCCTTCTTCAACGCTTACGTACACTTTTTGTACCTTTTTTTTTATTATTTTAAGGGGGATAATTGGTGGCTAACCACGGTTATCCACTACTTCTGGACCGGAGAGGCTATGGGGAATTTTACCTTGTCTGTGACCATAATCAAGCAAACTCACAACCTCGAAGCATCGAACTCGAAACCTCCTATATTTATTTATTTATTGGGGAGTTGCAGTATGTGCTCTTACCATTGGACCACTTGACGTGGTTACAGTTTTTGTACTTAGTCACTCTCTCTTATCACATATTAATATTATTATATATTAATGTAATTATCGCAGTCATCCTCTCGTACATTTCTTCTTCCATATTATTACTAGCAAGCAAGCATCCAATTATGTCCATTTTTTGTTTGTTTCTGTCAGCAAAATTTAATTGGCTGAATACTAACTGCTATATGGTGGTCCAACTGCTACATGGTCCATGCTTAATAATGCATGATTTTACGCTGTTACGCTGATAATTTAAGGAAAAAAGGGCATACAGACATTTTTTTTTTGAAAAAAAGTCTTGCGCACGTATGATCATTCATTGAATAAACAAGTGGTGAAAATAAACAATAAGTAATTGGGGAGTGATTTGTACACCCTTTTACTTTCTCATATATTTCTGTTTAATCTTGATTGTTCTGTTTGATCCATTCGATCCGATGAGCATAAATAAAGATAAGTGTGTAAGAAGTTAAAAATGGTGTTGTGAAAAGAGTAAGAGTAATGATACACTTATTATCTTTTTCATACTACATTTATACTACCTCTCTAATAGAGATATAACCCGCCAACATATGTGGGTCTCATCTGTATTAAAGAGATGATACAAATATGATATAGAATATGTGGGAAGAGTAACATTTTTGTGCAGAAAATCACTTCCTATGTAGTTAACCTTTGCAACATGGTTTAGGATAATTAATTTCCATTTTTAATGAGATACATCAATTTTACTTGTCGTTGTTGAAAATATGAGGTTTATATATCTGGAGAAGAACTCACCTGTAACTAAAACTTTCAGGTGGTTGTATCTCAAGTTAAAATATAGAGTAGCGCGTGTAAAATAACTTTATTGCATGTAAATAAGCAATAAGTACGCGAGCGTTAGTTTTAAATACTTTATCGTCATGTTAGGGTGTGTTTGTTTGACATCCCTATCTCTCACTAGACTGGACTGGACTAACAGCTAGTGTAGTCCAGCGTTTGGCAAAGCAAAGGATTAGCTTTAATGACGCTTGCTCGGACTCGCCTCGACTCTGGGCCTCACTAGCTGTCGTTAGTTAATCCCAACCAAAAGCATGGTATTAGCTATGACTAGATGTTGCTGCCTTCTTCTCTCCAAATCTGTCTCAAGCAACCTTTTTCAGTGATTGCATGCAGCCCCCCACGACCTAAAATCTTAGAATCTGGTGACCACCCATAATCTGATTACCACTTAGGGAGTTGGACGGGAAAACAGGCAGAGGGAAGAGAGAAAGGGATTTGAACGGAAAAACAAAGGCAGAGGGAAGAGAGAAATGGATTTGAACGGAAAAACAAAGGGAGGAGAGAGCTGAACAGGAAAACTCACCATGGCTGCCATTGAATTGGCGATGCTAAGCTTGAGAGGGAGAGGTTGGGGTTTTTTGGGGGAAGGCATGTCTCCATTTTTTGTGATTTTAATTCAAATCGTCTGTGCAACAGAGGGAGAAAATGAGTGAAGAAACTTGGATATTGTAACGTCCTGAAATTTCTAATTCGGAACTAGTTACTAAGATAGGCCCAAAATTTATTTCGGAGGATAATCACCAAATCCTTTTCTTAGACAAAATTTCAAATAAAATTTATCTCAGTTATTTTATTATGGCTGCATCTAACCTCATTAGACTGCCTACGTACCCTACGAAGGGATCGAGCCATTCGTAGTTCGTCATTTCAATTTCAATCCATTTTCGATTATATTCAAATATCTGAAATAACCAACTTTAGTGTTAATAAACGAAAAACATCACATGGGTACTAAAATTTTAATTAGAATATCAAAATTGGTACAAAATGGCAGCATTGGCCCACTGGCCACGCGCCTCCGCGCGTGGTAGTTTCCGGCGAACGGGAACCTAAATTTCCTATGAACTCCAAAATTTACCAAATTTTACAGGAAAATAGATCTCAATGAGTCAAACAACTTTCATACCTGGGCCAAAGTCCAATTCGGCCTAGAAATACCTGAATTTGGCCACGAACCGCCAGAAACCCTTTATTTGGGTGACTTCAATCCACCACCTCTGGTGCTCCGCTGCCCCAACCAAGGCTTGGGCTTTGTTCCTGAGGTTGAGGGAAGTGTAGTGGTGGTGGTGGTTGCCTGATTTAGCTTCAGATTATGGTAAATCGAAGGCAAACCAGTGTGCCCCTTTTGTACGGTTTTATCTTGAAATCCACCAAATTTTATCTAATTTTCAAATGAAAATGGAAGAGGGATCGATTGGCCTCGAGGTAAGGGTCATTTTGACACCAACCCCGCCATCAAAGGTGGCCGGAGTTGGGAGATAGGACTGGGTCGGGTCACGGGTCCCCCAAGGGATCTAATTCTCTTCCTACTTCCTTTTTTTCTTTCCCCTCCTTGCTCTCTTTTCTGATTGGGCAACCCCCAATCCCCCTCTCTCCTTTCTCTCCTTCCCTCTTCATTTCAGCCACACACGTGGCACTCCCATTGCTCCGGTTTTTTTGGGAGCATTCCAAATTAATGGCAAAATGCCTATTTTGCCCTCCACTTCAAACACTAATAACTTATTCGTTACAATTCCGTTTCACGAACGGTTTTCGCCTATGCGCTCATGGGATTGATCACTATCCAGATATGCCAAGAAATATGATGAAGCATATAAGGATAAAATACATATTCATATAATTCTATTTAACCAACTAGGGCATTTTCGTCATTTTACTTTCCGAAATTTTTTTTTTCCACATAATCATATATTTTAATTTTTTTTCTTCAGGGTATTATAGATACACAGAGGGAGGAAAAATATTAGAGGTTCAATGGAGAGGGGAGAGAGACGGCGGAGAAAAAAATGAGAGGTTAGATGGAGAGAAATATGATTCCCTGATGATTATAGAAAATAAGAAAAAGATAAATTAATAATAGAATATTGATATATTAAGTTAATAATAAAATATTATAGATATATATTAAATAATATAATATTAGAGTTCTACTTCTTAGTCCGACACTTCACCAAACGCTTCACTAAATCAGTCCAATTTAGTCTAGTCTAAACCAGTCCAGCTTAGTCCTTGAAGCTAGTCTAGTCTGAGATAGTCCGGTGCAACAAACGCACCCTTAGTGTCTTAGTTGTATGTAAGTTTCTCTTATATATCAAAATAACTGAAAAAAATAACATGTACTTGAGTATTTGGTTCGAGTTCGACTATGTCGTCATTCGACTGTAGTACACTAATGCCTCGTTTGGCATGTCATATTAGACACCAGATATTACTATTTAATACTATCCAGTGTTTGGTGCCATTCCATATTAAATTAGCACCGATTATTTATGCGGCCTCGCCTATTTTATATGACACACGTCGGATAACTTATACACTCCAAATCGTTAGTATTATTAGTCGGATCGCTGGAAACAAAATCAAGCTGGCTCTTTTTCCATCTCTCTATTGCTGATTACTCCAGCGCCTTCCCGATCCATCTTCTCAACCAGTATTCCTCATTTATCTCGACAAAGAAGGAACTAGAGTTTAGGATGTGTGACTGTATATGGTTGATGGGGATGGGGATTGGATGGTGGAATAAAAAGTTGGAATTAGGGCTAATCAATGAACAGGCCATCGACCTGCATTTGCAGATGCTTATGGTGAATATCCATGGCAGCAACGTTTTCGTTTAGATCAGAAGTGGTGGTTTTTCATTTTTTCCCATCAAATCGACGGGCTCTCATATCAAATTTGGTTTTAAATTGTGAAACTCAATGCCATAAATGTTCTTCAATCTCCTTTTGAGGAAGTAAATGAACATGATAATCTTTGATTCTTTATGCAAAGGAAGAATTACAGACAAAAAAAAGTCTAAGATGAATTGAGTTTTTATTTTTTTTAACTGAGAACAGATCTGATCGGTGCTATTTAATTTGTTTATTCTCTTAAAAAGTATATAGACATTATTATTTAAATTTTTTTTTTAATACGATACTGCATCAAACGCCCAATTAAATAGTCAGTACGCCCTATTAAATAGTCGGTACTATCCGATGGCAAATTATCCTATCCGACTGAAATAGTCAGTACATTTCGAAATGTCAAACGAATCCTAAGTGGGACTGGCTTGGACTAACTTAAGTATGACTATAATCCTGCGTTTGGAATGGTGCTGGACTACAATAATGGCACGTATACGTACCCGTAATCGGAATCAATTTACGGAATTGGATTCCGATTACAGGATACACCTTTGTTTACATAGCCTTGGGGAATCAAAATACATGTGGGGTCCACACGCATTAAGGAATCCAACTCCTAATTTTGGAGGAATTGGACTCCCTACATGAGGGAGGTATTTCAATTCCTTGAGACTTGAGGAATCCGGAATGGATTTTTTCTACCAATTATGCCCTCACTTGTTTCTTATTATCCCAATATTACCCTTCATTTGACATTCATTATGCCATCTTTTAATAAATAAATAAAACCTATTTATATATTTTATATAGATGAATTTAATTATATAAATTTAATTAATTAGTATGAAAATAATTTATTTATGTAAGGGCAATTTAATAATCAACCTAGTTTCCATTCCAATTGAAGTGAATTAGTAAACAACTTATATGGACTCAATATCATTACTGCAATCTTTTAATAAATAAATAAAACCTATTTATAAATTTTTATATAAATGAATTTTATTATATAAATTTAATTAAGAATTTAATTTAATTAATTAGTATGAAAATAATTTATTCATGTAAGGGCAATATAGTAATCAACCTAGTTTTCATTTCGATTGAAGTGAATTAGTAAACAACTTATATGGACTCAACATCATTTCTACTCCGATTCCAAACAGTTTTAGTAAACAACTTCAACAGGAATCTGATTCTGATTCCACCTCATTTCAATTCCTCCTCAATCCAATTCCTCTCAATTTGATTACGGATTAGTAAACGCGCTATAAGTGAGACTCGCCTCGACTATGAGGCACTCCCTGCTTCACTAAACCTCGTTAATGAGTCCCAAGCTTTCGCTTGGTATTAAGCGGGACTAGGAAACAAGATCAGACCCGGGCTTTCGTTTTCCCTGGGCTTCGCCTTCTTTCTTCTGCGGCGCCATCAACTACAGCCCACAGCTGACATGGCTACACCACTGTGTAGATCTCAAAATCTAACCACCAAAATTCGAAAGAAAAAAGAAGAAGCAAAAGATAACAACAACAATCCCCAATCGGATAATTTCACATTTTTCTTAGGAGATTCCGAGATGGTTATTTTGTTCTAGAATTTAAGACGGAGAATCAAGGCATTGCAGGAGAGTTTGGCTTTCTTCGAAATCTGGGAGTTGTTCGCTTGAAGCTGACACATGAATCACAATCCATATCATCTCATTGCTTTGGGAAATGAGAGAAATGGATAGAGAAAATGAGAGAAAGTAGCTTCGGGGAGCAAGAATGATAGAGAGATGAAGAGGGAGGTAAGGAGACGAGGGGATTTGACGGAGCCAACGAGGGAGAGAAGATTCCAGAGAGTACATGTTTTAAGAAAAAAGGAAAAAGGTTGATATAAAATATTATTAAATATGTATTAAATAATGTAATATTATTTAGTGTTAACTATCCAGCTTTGTATTCCGACACTACGTCAAACGCTTTATTAATTTAGTCTACCTTAGTCTATTCTAAGTCAGTTCAGTTTAATCCATAAGGCTAGTCCACTTCGAGATAGTCCAGTGCAATAAACGCACCCTAATAGCGCGTTTGTTTCCCCTTCTTAGATGGGAATGGACTAGATAGGATTATTATCCCATGTTTGGTATGTCTAGGGACTAGTTTAAGTGGGACTAGCCAGGAATTGAGTGGACTCCGGGCCTCGTTAGACCGCCCAAATTAGTACCGCGCTGAAGCATGGGATTACTAAGGACCTAACTAGCGCTTTCCCTCACTGCGCTGCCTCCTTGCTCATTCTCGTGACCTGGTGGAGCGAAGCAATCCTCGACTGAGCTTCATTCATAGAGGTCCCATCTTTCTCTCTCTCTCTCTCCCTCAATATTACTATGGGATTTGGTGGATTCGCGGCGGCAAGGCCGACAATGATGATCTTGCGGCTGAAGCGAAGAAGAATATGGCTGGGCTATTTTTGGATCATGAGTTCAATTTGCTAAATTTGATTTGGAAGAAGATAGGGAATTTGTACTTACTAGTGGTTGAGTTCTTCACTGCTCCTACAGTTCCGAGCATGAGGAAGAAGATTCAGCCTTCAATATGTGTTTTTGGATCTGGGTTTCGCTCCCCTCTAAGGGGATCTCCAAGAGGGTATTCTGCTCTATTAGTTTTGAAGGAGCAGAGAAGCATGTTGTAGCTTCCCCTTCTGAAGCAAATACTCATATGTTGTAGCTTCGTCGGCTTTAAAAAATTTCAATGTCATACCTTATCTTTGAATTTGTTACAATGTCATATATTCCGTTAGTTATCTGTCAATTCTTCTATTAAATACTAACGTAGCATGAGGTATGACCCACTTTCTATTAAAACCTTTTCAAAAATTAATAAAAAAATTAATTAAATATTAACTAGATATAAAATATTAAAAAATCAAAACAAAACCCAGATCCCATCACCCCAAACCCCCGCGCCCGCCAAAACCCCATCCTTCCCATCTTCCCCATCCATCATCCCCCCACCCCAAACCTTCATTCCAAACCCATAACCCTACCCCTACCTCCCCCGCAACCCCCCCTTTCTCCTTCCCGAGCCTCCCAACCACCTCCCTCTCTTCCACTCTCTTCACCTTCCCTCCCATTCAAAACTTAAAAAAAGAAGACAAAAAAAAGAAAGAAAAATCAGAAACAAATCTAAACCCAGATTGTCCAGATCGTCGCACCCTACCCAACCCTTCCTTCCCCGGACCACCTCATCCTTCCCGTTGAAGTCGGAACACCTCAACTGGTTGTTTTTTTTATTTTTTAAAGTTTTGAATGAGAGGGGAGGTGAAGAGAGGGAGGTGGTTGGGAGGCTCGGGAGGGAGAGGTTTCGGCGTGGGGGGTGGAGTGATGGGCTCTGGGTTTTGTTTTGTTTTTGTTTTTTTTTTTAATTTTTAATTAATTTTTTAATAGAAAGTGGATTCTGCCTCATGCCACGTCCGCATTTAGTAGAGAAATTGATAGACAACTGACGGAAGGTATGTCATTACAACAAATTCGAAAATAAGGTATGACATAGAAACTTTTTAAAGACGAGGTATGAAACTGTTAATGACCTAGATAGTTTTATGTAATTTACCCTTTTCTTTTCTTTTTTTGAGAAAAGGTGGTGATGGAATAGGATCTTGGGATTTTTTTTTTTGGTTTGAATGGGATTATTTATTATGTTGCAATCAATAATATTAATTTTGATAATATGTTTAATAGAAAAAAAAAATTTAGTTCCTATCCGAGCAAATACCAAATTAAAGACAATACTATCTTCATTATCCTACTCTTTAGTCTGACACTACACCAAACGCTTCAATAAGTTAGTCCAGTTTAACCTAGTTTAAGCCAATCCAGATTAGTCATTGATGTTAATTCAGTTCGAGACAATCCGATGCAACAAACGCACCGTAATAAGCTAATATATAACTATAGTCTCAAATCAGATTCACGAGGGCTGAGGTCCTATGGATATTTTAATATTTCTTTCCTGAAAATATTTTATTAATCCAGTCTCCCCCGATAATATTTTATTTGTTTGACGTAATTGGTAGAATTATTTGAATTAATTATCAAATCTTGATCGAATTATTCACATTGACCCAACCAAGTAGAAAGAATGTTTAAATTGATTTATAAAGTCCTGTGCAAAACTTAGACATCTAAGTCACAGAATTTTAGAAGAGTGTATTCAATTGAGAATTTGAGGGATTTTAATTCTTTTAAGCTATCATTCAGAAACAGGGTTTTATTTATTTATTTTTTAATAGCTTAAGATTTAAGCTACAAATTATTAAAGAATGAAAAGTATAATTTTGTTGGGTTAACTTAAAAAAAAAATTAAGAGAATAGCAGGCCAAAAAAATAAACGCAATTAGAACACTATGGAGAAATATTGAGTAACTATGAAAATTCATGACCATTTGGCTAATAGCCCTGGGCCGGAGGCAGGGCTACTTGTGTACATCGGCTGTATATAGTTCAGTTGAACTGTTGGTTTAAGATATGAAAACTATGAACCAAAAAAAAATAAAAAAAATTGATTCATTTCGGTTTAGTTTGGCTTGATTGTCATAATAAAGTTTAGGCTAAGTTGTTTTGGTTTTAAATTTTAGCCATAATCAGATGACTGTCATAATAAATCACTCAAATTAAGAAGAGCAACTTACGTGAAATGACTTGACCATTGCGTAGCGTTCCGAGTCAAAATAATATCATGCGTTGAAAAACTTACACATTTCATCATTTTTTAACAAATGATATTATCAACACTAACTAGGAGGATGTGAGCTTAGCTTCACAATGAACTAGTAATAATGTGATTCAAATTCACCTTTGATGAGAATCGAATCTAAAATCTCTTTCTTACAAGTGAAAAAAAAAATACCACTAGACCAATCGTTTTATTAGAACAAAATATGTCACGTTAACATGTAAGTCATTATTTCAATTAGGACATTGAATAATAGTGAATCATCACAACCGGTGAAGTTGATTTTCTTTTCTTGGTCATCACCAGTCAACATTACTGGGTCCCAAATACGCGCAGTTTAGGCTATAAACCAGTCACATGGGCCGTGGCGCACGTTAGAACTTAGATCAGAATCCAACCAAAACGCATGTATTTCGCCCAACAGTAGCCTCTCCTGATCTTTTGGTGAGAAATCTGAATATTTCTAAATTATGTCTATTCATCGTATATCGTGTTATTAATTTTTTTAAGTATTATTTATAATTAATTTTAAATAAAGTATTTAAAATAATTTCTGATAGTATAATTCACGAATCCCGAAATCCTTACCAGGATCCGGATTCGTATTTCGCAAAGAGCATCCGCGTAGCTGTGCGTGTGTGTATATTTGTCGTCGTCGTGGTGGCCTGTGGGAATGCCCTATAAAACGCGGTCATTTCGTGACCTTGTTGTAACGGACTCGAAACGGTTTCAAAAATTAAAACGCCGTTCGCCAGCGCAGAGTCTGCCGATTATTCCGGAAATACAGAGAGAGAGAGAGAGTGTGTGTGTGAGGCCGCGGCATTCACAAAAGGCCGCGCGCAGAGAAACAGAAGCGTCGTTGTTTCGGAGGAGGAAGAATGGCGGATCAGTACTTGCTCGGATGGATCTTCGCCACCGTGCTGGGCGCCGTGTTTCTGTGCAGAGCACTGGCGAGGAGGAACGGCGAGAGAGGGAGAGCTTTGGTGGAGGAGGAGAGGAGCGAGTGCGTGAAGAGCGTGATGGTCTCCAACGGAGAATGCAGATCCACTGACGGCAACGTCGACGTCATCATCGTCGGAGCTGGTGTTGCCGGCGCCGCTCTCGCTCACACTCTCGGCAAGGTGAGGGGAAATTAAAATGCTTTTATTGAATTGAATCTCTGTTTTCCTTGCATTTTCTCGGGAAACAAACACATTTTATTCGATTTTTGTTGTTAATTGTTTGAATCAATGTGGAATTGTGATTGCCAAGCACGCGCTTGAATTCGCCTGAATTCGAAAGGAAAACAAAAAAGGAAACGCTCTTGAAAAAGTTGCGGTTTTTTGAATTAATATATTAAAGGTTAATTATACAGTGACATCAACGGACACATGCGTATTCATATGGAATCATTATACAGAATTACTCTAATGACCTTGTTAGTTAAGCGTTAACAAAGAAAAATCCTGCTTAATGAGTTTCTTAATCAAGCTGAATTATGAATGAAGATACCGTGTTCGATTTGAAGTTACGGTGCTGAGGGTGTTGCATCACTCGAGCAGTTACGTTCAACACGTCATGTTATGAACATATTGGTTGTGAAACTTTTATGCTACATTTGTGAAATTGTAAGTGGTGGTTAATTTAAAACACATCCAATCGAGCGATTTTCTTGTTTGAAGTTTACAATTTCGATTGATAATCGTATGAACTTTTGATTGGATCAACCCTGTTGAAATCGAATTCGTACAGGTATCAACCCAAAGAATATATCTTTTCACAGGCTTTTATATTTTTTGTTTAGATTAATTATTGTCTTAAACATTACTGTTTTGAATAGTTATAAATTACTTTAATTAATCTACTCTAAGTCCTTTATTGTCTACTAGCTAGGACTTGTTATTGTAGAGGACAGAATGGGTGTTCCGACCAAAAAGAAAAAAACGTTGACTCAATAATCCGTTTGGTACCATTTCCAGGTCGTGTAATTACGAGGGCCTGCAGTTTTTTCAGATTTGTCTTACTGACCGAATTCAAGCTTACAATCGTGGTTCATAGATTGAAATTAAGCTTTGGTGCGCATTGCCGTTACTTTTTCTTGTTTGTAGTTTTAGATCTAAAAGAATATTGTATCCTTACTTTTAAGGGAGATGCCAAAACTCATTAAAGCCGAAGAGATGCCCTGAGGGAGAATGGGAGATGCCATTTTGGCCAACGGAAATTGGCTTGTTTTCTTCTACTTGGTTAGATTCTAGTGCCAATTCTTTTCCTTTTGGAAATTGATGTAAGTAGTTCGAACTGCAGGATGGACGACGGGTGCATGTGATTGAACGAGACTTGTCAGAGCCTGACCGAATTGTTGGCGAACTACTACAACCTGGAGGCTACCTCAAATTAATTGAGCTGGGACTAGAAGGTAAGCTTGTTCGAACTTCTTACCATGCAGATGTATATGTTATGCAGCGAGTTTCTGTTCGTTAATGAATTCGTTGGAACTGATTAAATGATTATTTTTGTTTGCTTCGAATTACAGAAGAAATCATTAGTTAATAACTTTGTATTATATCTGACCGCAGATTGTGTGGAGCAAATTGATGCTCAGCGGGTTTTTGGATATGCTCTTTTCAAGGATGGGAAAAATACTAAACTCTCTTATCCCTTGGAGAAATTTCACTCAGATGTGTCTGGAAGGAGCTTTCACAATGGCCGTTTCATACAGAGGATGCGGGAGAAGGCTGCAACTCTTCCCAAGTATATCTTTTCTCCCTTGGTGATAACTTGATACAAATTAAATGTTGGTTTCTTTTATAGTGTTTGTTTCTGCCTGTTGACTCGGTTGCAAGATTCATGCGCTAATGTTCAGTGCATTTCTTTCTTTGAAGACTTTCTGTTCACTTGTAGTTATTCTTTCCTTTATTATTTTATATTCTACAGTGTTCGATTGGAGCAAGGAACAGTTACTTCGCTACTTGAAGAAAAGGGAACAATTAAAGGTGTGCAATACAAGACTAAAACTGGTGAAGAGATGACCGCATATGCACCTCTTACTATTGTTTGTGATGGCTGTTTCTCCAACTTGCGTCGCTCTCTTTGTGATCCTAAGGTGAGGTTTGGATAGTAAGATTTTGATAGCATTGTATATATGTCGACAAAGTAACAAAAAGCAGAATTAACATTCAACTTTTCTTGTTTATCCATAGCATCTCCCATCGACTTCTTATTTATTAATTTTGTGTTATGCAGGTGGATGTGCCTTCTTGTTTTGTTGGGTTAATTCTGGAGAATTGCAATCTTCCACATGCTAATCACGGACATGTTATATTAGCAGACCCTTCTCCTATTTTGTTCTATCAAATCAGTAGCACGGAGGTTCGTTGTCTGGTTGATGTACCGGGACAAAAAGTTCCCTCCATTTCTAATGGTGAAATGGCAAAGTATTTGAAGGCTGTGGTGGCTCCTCAGGTACATATATTATGTTCTGCAGTCTTGTTATTTAACGTTCGTTTTCTCTGTACTTTGTTTACCCAGTAAATTCAGGATTTTTATTCAAGTTTTCTCCTCTCTCTTATTGCAGATTCCCCCGCAAATTTATGATTCCTTCATAGCTGCAGTGGATAAGGGTACCATAAGGACAATGCCAAACAGAAGCATGCCCGCCGCTCCCTACCCTACTCCTGGAGCTCTATTGATGGGGGATGCATTCAACATGCGCCACCCTCTAACAGGCGGAGGAATGACCGTGGCCTTGTCTGATATTGTTGTGCTGCGGAATCTTCTTAGGCCCTTGGGCAACCTAAATGATCCATCTACACTGTCCAAATATCTTGAATCCTTCTACACTCTCCGCAAGGTAAGTCGTAATAAAGTTTGTAATACAATTTTCCGGTGTTTAAAACAGGATGTTCTGCGGTTTTACGTCTCATTGGAATATAAACTTTAGCTCACTGTCTGTATAATCTTCCAATTTGCAGCCAGTGGCATCCACGATAAATACATTGGCGGGTGCCCTTTACAAGGTCTTTTCTTCTTCACCTGATCAAGCAAGGAAGGAAATGCGCCAGGCTTGCTTCGACTATCTAAGTCTCGGAGGTGTATTCTCTATCGGACCAGTCTCCCTACTCTCGGGGTTGAACCCTCGCCCTTTGAGTTTGGTTCTCCATTTCTTCGCTGTCGCAGTGTATGGTGTTGGTCGTCTTTTGCTGCCATTTCCATCGCCTAAACGCGCCTGGATTGGAGCCAGATTAATTTCGGTAAGTATAAATTGTTTCTTCCCCCTTCGTCGTAATAGACTTATCCGGGGGGGGTATGCTTCTTATTTGGTTTCTGTTTCTACGACTGTCTCTGCTGCAGAGTGCCTCAGGAATCATCTTCCCCATAATCAAGGCAGAAGGAGTTAGACAAATGTTTTTCCCTGCAACTGTTCCGGCATATTACAGAGCGCCTGTCTTAAATGAGAAGCAGATGAAGAAGACCGTGGATTGCGTAAGTTGATGGTACCGAGAAAACAGCGCTGTCGGGAGAGGATTTTCCGATGTGGACTGCCCCCGGCCAACATTCCTCATTAGAAGTTGAGGGGGTAGGTTAATGCCAAAAACAGAAAGATTTATTGTAGTAACCGCAGATTTTGCTTTTTAGGACTTCTTTCTTTGTGTTCATACCAGTGTTTAAAACATTTATGAAATTGGCGATATTTCGAAGAGACAAGGATTGATATGAAAATAGGGGTAAAATTCTATATCGGCGAGATATAGCAAAATCACCGTGTATCGAAAATATTTATTGATTCATTACAAAAATTTTGCTGAAATCTATTCTAGATTTCAAACTTTTGAATTTTTGAATTTTTTATGAGAAATTTTTCTCTGATTTCGACTAAATCTGAATGAGTTTATATACTCACCTCACTACAAATTTCTATAATTTTCATAAATTTGCATATCGATATTTTAAACACAGGTTCATACCTTATCTTTTCACGTAGATAATAGAAAGAAAAACTACGAATCTCCTATATATGACTTGTTTATTTTTTTCTTGCGCCTGAGGCCCCGAGTTCGAATTTTCCCTTCCTCGATATTGCTTATATCACAAGAAAAATCCCATAAAAAAATAGATACATGCGACAAATCAACTTAATGGTATCTCACTGAACTCATGAAACAGAACTGAATTATATACATTACATAATGTGAAAAATTGTTAAGCCAAATACATAGCCCCTTTGCTTTTTATGACGGTATTAAAAAAAGGAGTTTTAACGAAACACTCACAGTACTGTTCACTTTTAACGAAAAACGATATTTTTACCTTTACCTGATACTATTCACTACACCTTTATTTGTTCTTTTTCTTTAAAACTAAAGTTTTTTTGGACTTTTTGTTAGTTTTCCTTAAAAAAAATTGCCATTTATTTTCCGCATGATACAACATTAAAAAACAAACTTTCAAATTCTATCGCGAAAGGCGAAGACTAACCTACTCGGGATTATGTTTTGCCGTTACTAATGTAGTGCAGAGGAATGTAGAAGTGCCCGGTTGAATACCGCAACCTTAGCGTGCTTCAACTTCTCCAAAATCTCGCTGTATCAGCCAGTTCACAAACTCGTGTTCCCCCTCTCCTTCTTTATTGCCTCATACGACGTCATTACCTCTTTAAACTTTGCTTCAGCAGCCTCTGCAACGAAATTTGAAAACCAAACTTCAATGCAAAGCAATGGCATTGGCTTACTGGAATCGGCAATGTGTCAACGATACTCACCTTTATTGTTTTGGTTCTGATCTGGGTGAAACTGCTTCGCCTTGGTCCTAAATGCTGTCTGCAAGAAGGAAGTTATTACTATTGGCGATGCAAGAATATAACATAATACATCCCATCAAACTCTCAACTACCAACATAGTGATTGTCGAGGTCGTAGGATTAAGAGGGGAAAATACTGAGGGAAAAACATATTAGATCTGAACAGTATGCAAAGATTGCAGGGAAATACCTTAATCTCTGCATCCGTGTAAGGTGCCATTCTAAACCTGTTAAACAAGAAGTGAAAACGTCAACTTTATTGTTGCTGATCAGATTGAGTGCTCATGCAAACACATGTCCAGCAGACCTGATCTTGAGGACACAAGCAAAATTGCAAAGAGAATCCATCAACATCAAGAATGACCATTACATGTTAAACTAAAAGATATCCGACTTGGCGGGTCAGCAAGATATACACTATAAAAGACATACAGAAAAGGAGATCACAAGGTTAATCCAACTTTACGGCGTGAAACTTTTATCTCTTACAGAATGTGCAAATCTTGCTTCACTACACTTAAATTGCTTGAATCTAAAAAATATCATTGACAGAGATAGGTTTGGCCTCTCGCAACATATTTGCAAACCTCCATGAATTTGTGTATGTGCTATTCCAACACAGGATACCTAATTGTGTACTGAAGTTCAAATTATCAAACAAACAACAGAGAATCTAAACACGCATACGAATAATCTACTACTTCTAGGAGCTAGCTACTATCAACAAAAATTTAGCCAGCGTATTGTTAGGTGCCACAAGAAGAGACGGAAATCAGTATGAAATCTTAGAAGATCCATCCCCATTCTGTTCTTCCAATATAATTATTAAGTTCAATATTTTTATTTTCTTCAAACTTCAGCTGACGGCATGTCAATTCAGATCTGACCCATACAACTAGACAAAGTCCATAAGAATGCAAAAGTGAGGAAATAGTTTAAGATCAATTTCAGTTATGAATGCGATTAGGTCTCGGCAAACACTAACATTACCTGTCAAGGCCTAAAACTGAGTAGTGATGTGATAACAAATAGTTGGCATTTTCTCTGGGAGTTTCCCTGTAGTTACCCCTCCGGTCTTTAAAGGATGTATCAGTCTTCCAATACCAATCCTCTCGCTGGAACTGTTGATGATATCCACCCTGACCGTTTTCCCTCCAGCTCTCGTAGGTTCTTTTGTATTTGCTCCTCTCTCTATTGAACACGCTTTGCATACGCCTAATACGTTCCTACAGATGACAGAAAAATCCATGATAAAAATCCCCATTTGAGTCAAATTAGGAATGTTCCTATAGCATAAATAAAGGCTTCACATTTTAAGGCAAGCACTAAGAACTAGATTTGGATTTGAAAATATCAAATTCAGCACCGAGCAGGGTTTTGTGACGCAATGTGGTGACTAGGGAAACCAGCAATCATAGTAAGTGGTCGGAAAACTGCACTCTCAGAGTTAAAATACGAGAGTAGAGCCACTATTTTTAATCAGGTTTTTTACAATCAAGCGTGCTAAATTAACCGAAAGCTGCAGAGAAGAAAATAGAAAAACAACACAGAGGAATTATAACTCACCACTCTCTCCATTTCTTCTTCATACTCCTCTCGCATGCGACGGTTATATCTTTTCCATGCTTCCTCCTGAAAAGATGTCCGGAATGAACTGCCACTTCTTCTCCCCGTTGATGGCGATCTGAACAACTTTTTCATGCAATCACAGACATGATCAGCTCCATTAACTACTACTAACATTATAACATACCCAGATATTAATTTCTACAAAAAAAAAGCATCACTTTTCAATGAGGACTTGCAGGATTGCATCTACATTAACTATGGTTCTTCAACTCCATTTCAAGCTTTGAATTTTCGGTTCACAAGTAACGAAAAGGTTTCGAATTCACAAAATCGACGATAAACCCATTACTTGTATGATATCTACCTGAGTATAGACCCAATCAACAGTCCTACGAAGCTGAGAAACCTGCCAAATTCCCACACAATTCTCAATTCTCAATTTCTCTATAAATGCTGCAGATTGGACAACCGAAAACAATATATAGGAATGAAGAGATGTGAACTTACGGCGAGAGTGGTGGCGGTGGCGCCAATTAGACCAAACACCAGAATCCCCCAAATCTTCATGTCTTCCGCTTTTGCCTCGTACGGTCTGCCTGGCGGAGTCCACGGTCCATTCCTATTCCTACTCCGATCACGGTCGTCGTCGCCGCCGCCGCCCATTTTCCCGGAAATTCTCAAACTTTAGGTATCGAATTCAGCAATTCTTACTCTTTGCAGATTGTAATTGTTCAGGGAACCCAGCAACCATGGTTAGGGTTCTTCCCCTTCTTTTTCGCTCTTCAAAAGCAGAAAGATTGGACTTTTCACGAACTGTATTGGCTTTAAACCGCCTTTGAATACGCCTCTCTCTCGAATTCTCAATGGCAATGGAGTTGGGGACGGACGCCTGGTTCAGAGTGCCCCAACTCCAATCTTTGATGACATGGGCCTATTGATGGGTGGGTAGTAGGATTATGGCCCAATAGGCCCAACTAATTATTAGTAAGAAAAAAAAGAAGGAAAAGTTTTAGCAATTCTACGTACTTGGAATGAGAAAGACGTGAATCAAAATCATACTTGTTATTCCTAGGACATAAACTACCCCTCTTTACTTGATATGATACCTTATTGTTCATGTTTTTTTTTATGTATCCCAACTTTTTTATTTTTTTTATTACTTCATTATATTGTCTTATACTTATTTTCTCGGGACTGGCTATGGTACTTAATATTTTCATCATCTAACGGTCAAATATACTTCTTAAATTTCATTACAAAATATCTGACCGCTAGATTATGATAACACTAACAGACACTCATATCATTAAATTGAGATTTGGTTTCGCTAATTGAAGTGGATAAAACTAGCATAAGCTATGATAAATTTAACTATTTGAAATAAATTAACACGTTTTAAATGATTAGAGGAACTCAAAATCAAATTGCAAGTCAAGACGCCAAATCTTGATCAATGTTTGAAATATTCTGGATATGCTCGATATTTCCACGGAAATATCCAAAAATTCAGGGAACGATATGGAAAGAGGGGGTGAAGACTTCACCCCACATCCTCGATATTTCCGGAAATCAGTTAATTTCCTCAATATTTTTGATATTTTCAAGAAATATCCAGCGTTTGCAAACAATTTGCAAAAAGTTTGCAGGAAATATCCATGAGCCTATGTATTCTTTATTTTTTAAATTCTTTCTTTATTGTATTAGTTTACTTCAATAAAACTTGTACTGCTTTCATGATGAAATTTTCAATTAAATTATGTATAATTTATTCTTTCTAGTGAAATGCTTTATCTTATTACTTGTCATTAGAAGGAAGTTTTTCTTCTCACATATCACATATTTATTGTTTACACAGTATCTAATCATTAATTCTTGATTCATACGTGTGTTATGGCTTCATATGACATTCCCTAAAAAATAATTTTAAATTTTCATGTTTTTGAGAAAATTTCCATCATTTCCATCGAAGGCAATCGATATCAATATACGATATATCCATCGATATTTCCACAAATTTGTATATCGATATTTCTACCGATACCGATAATCTAAACACTTATGTTGATGACATGGGTATATGTGACTGATGAGCCGTTTTGCTCATGAGCCCAATAGGCCCAAACTAATTTTCCTCGTCTATCCAGACCGTTAGATATTCGCACCATAAAGAAAAACAGACCATCGTCTTCAACCCCCAGCCAAAACACAGAACATCCACAGTCGCAGTCAGCACCAGACAAATCCGATCCAATGCGGGTTCGTTAGCGCCTCTTCTTCCGGTAATGCTGTACTAATTAAAATACTTAAACAAATTAACAATTAATTAATTAATTTGCTCGCTAATTAGTTATCATTTTCTCGGAGGCCGGTGAATCTGAATTCAAACACGTCCCGGCGGTTGGGGGACAGCGGCGGAGCTTTGCTCTCAGGTTCTTCCTATTCCAAATCCGAGTCTTCTCCGATCTTGTTGGTCGCCCTCGTTGCCCTGGTAATTAATTAACACTAATTTCCCTTTTTTTTGTTATTGTTAATGTTAATCCTTGGTTAATTTGGATTAATGGGATTAATGGAAATGACTAATTTTCAGGGAGCATTGCTTCTTCTTGCGTATTCATACAGCGGCAGAGGTAATTAGCCTTTTAATTTGTTAAGGTTTTGATTTTTATAAGGATATCAATTCGTGTTTGCTTAATGTAAATTTTATTTGAATTTGTTTTGTATTATGTATGGATTAATGCAGGTGGAGGTGACAATCTTAAAGGGGCTGTTAGCAGGGTTGAAGGTAATTTTGTTACATTTTCTGCGTTTTTTTTTCAGCCCATGCAAAGACAATATTTTTCTGTTTTTTTAGTGAAAATGAGTATAAATTTGAGTCAAAACGATTAGAATTTCGTTCCAAAGTTATGTTGTAGTTTGTGAAGTTAAATCCTAGCTCCTAGTTTCGGAAAGGGAGGTGATTTTCGCGCTCTCTTTTTTCTCTCCGGCACTCCTCTCTTGTTTTCTAGCCGTTGGATTGAATGAATCAAAGGAAAATCAAGGGATGGAAACAAGGACATGAGTGCAGAAGGAGAGAACGGGATTGTGAAAATCACTACCCTTTTGAAAAATGGTATGAGTTGGCAAAGATGGTGGCAATTTGGTTCATGTTTTCAAATTTTTGTTGCATTTTTTCTGGTGGATGAAATTGTCTCTGAGTCACCTCATGTGAGGATTTTTAGCTGCAGGTGATTACTCATGCACGGTGGAGGTTCAACGAGCAATTTCCATCTTGAAGAAAGCGTATGGTGACAGCATGCATAATGTTTTGCACGTTGGCCCTGATACTTGTATTGTGGTTTCTAAATTGCTGACTAAGGAAGAAACTGAAGCCTGGGCTGTGGAACCCTATGATGTAGAGGATGCTGGTAGAAGTTGTAAATCTCTTGTGCGCAAAGACATTGTGTGTGTTGTTGATATTAAGTGTCTGCTTCCATACAGGCCAAAGTCGTTTTCTCTTGTACTTGTTTTGGATGCATTGGATTATTTGTCTGAAAGATACCTCAACAGGACTCTCCCGGATTTGGCAAGGGTGTCGGCTGACGGGCTTGTGGTCTTTACAGGTAAGATCTTATGTCTACTTGGTAATATATTAAGTGTGTTGCCGTTGTTATATATATTTATGTAGGTTGCATTTAGATGTGGGATATATATGTATTTATATATGTGTCATTAACTTATTAGTCTTATTTAGGCGGATCCTTTTGTACTCTCATGTGCTCCATATCCTTGTGGTTCTTCTACCAAATTATGGCCACATCATTAGCAAATCTATGCCTCTCATTGAATATTAGTTATTTGCCAACCTGCACTGAACTACTGATGTTCAAATCCAAATAATCGCAAATTTACATGTTTTTAGAATCCACGTCTTACAGCAAATGTGTCATAAGATTGGATTTGGAGCTCTATTACCCGTCTTCTCTTGTAACAATTTGTGACAATGTATCTTAAGAATTTATAATGGATTATGATACTGAATGCTATC
The DNA here is from genome assembly GCA_024362995.1 of Heteromeles arbutifolia. Classification (NCBI taxonomy): domain Eukaryota; kingdom Viridiplantae; phylum Streptophyta; class Magnoliopsida; order Rosales; family Rosaceae; genus Heteromeles; species Heteromeles arbutifolia. The sequence goes on along the minus strand of JANCRC010000013.1, from coordinate 5,571,739 downwards.
AGTTGTTTTGAAAAGGTAAATGAACATGTCGCATAGAACTAGAAAGGCGACGAAAGGTTTCTCTAATATCTTTGATGAAATGTGTCTTTTGACTCCCATGTTGTTCACCTGGTTTTGCCTCTCACAATTTTGAAGTTGTATTTCTCGGTCTTTGAGAATATTTTGTCTTCTTTCTTGTTAGGAACATAATTTTTCATTTGTCTCAAGTAGCAATACAAAACTCGCATTTTGGTGGGAGGAATTTGCAAATCTATCTGACATAGAGAGATCTATGATATTTTTCATACAGGCTATCCTCGCAAGCTGTGAGAGCTGCTGAGGTCTCCAAATTTGGGAGGGCGGTAAGTAACTGCTGTACATATAAATCTTGCCTATTTTATGAACCTTCGACATGTCAAATGGATAAATACTTTATTTTCATTGTCCATGTCCTTACACCATTCGGCCTTTTAACATTTTGTTTTCTTTTTTGATTGGTTTATTGGGATTTCAAAACTTTTAAGCCTTGTGTGATAGAGAGGATTAGCTTGGATAGGACTATTCGCTATTTTATCCAAGTTGAAGATTATTGTCTCTTTTAATCCTACCATTTTTTGGAGACTAGTAGGGATATCTTTTCTTCATGAGTAACCTTCAACTTGGACATATAAGTTCTCATCCATTTCTTCCTCCAAAATGCCTTCAATGTAGTGAATAGTCCTATCCAAGTTAGTCCTCCCTATTAAACGAGGCATTGAGGTTTCCCTATGCGAGAGTAATGTCCATATGTATCTTTCCTCTGGGAGGAGGGAAGGACGAACATTTCAGATGATTCTTCTTATGATTCCACCTTGTCCTGAATTTTTTTCAGGGTTTGCATCGTTGTTTTTATAGACTGAAGAACTGACATATTGTTGTGTTTCCATCTCAGGTCATTCAATTGATGTCTTGACATTCGACTAAAAAAGACATCTTGACATAGTAGCCGTCTTGAACTGCTTCGTACAGTAGTTTCAAAATTTTGGGTAACCTTTACGACATTCTGTTTAACCTTATTCTTCCATATGTTTATTCTTTCATTGAAATTGTTTTGGGAAGTGAAGCATGCATTAGTTTGGTGAGTTGTGTGTGCTCAGATACGTCGGATAAATTAGTTTTTGTTGAGCCAATGCACTGATGTAATTCTGGGATGGAGTTTTGCAGACTCATGTTTTCTCATTAGTTTCTTCAAGATCAATCAAATCTAGGATTTCATCTATTCTTAATTGTCAAAAGAAAAGCGCATCCTGCCATATTTTTCGGTTTTTCATTTGAACACTTCAAATTTGCAGTATAGAAATTACCACTAGTACAAAAACATGTTTGGGGGACGGAGCAAATTTCGTCGCGCAAAGTATGTTTGCATGACGCAAAACACAAAACGTCGCGCACATTATATGTTTGTTGAATCACATGGTGATCCTGAAGCATATTGCTTTCTTTATGCCATCTATTTGCAGGCTCAAGATAACATTATGAACCTTCTATTATTAAATGGTTGGGGTGAAAAGCATTGGCTCTTTGTGAAGTGGAAATATGTTGAGGCAAAGGTATCTTGCACTTTCTGCTCGTCTTTTTTATGCTCTTACGACTATCCTTCTAAACTTATGAGTTTACCTCCCACTATAAGGACAATGTCTATGAGAGTAATAAGGAAACCAAAAGATGCTTCAAGCAAAGTGCGGATAAACCGTGATCTGTACTCACACGAAAAGTATGTCATGCTTGAGAGAACTATTACCAGTAGTGTTTTGCTTATGCCTAAATGCAATCTCCTTTTCACTCTTAGCACCCCTAATTGCAATCTCAGTGTTCTTGGCTGATGATACATAGAACAAACCCTAGAGAGTAATTAACGTCTGTTTTTGGATATTTCAACTGCAGAATCATAGAGATAGCACCAACATTGACCGATTTCGCATTGGCCTTGAAACCGGAGGAATTCCAACTTCCTCCAGTAGAGCCCTCTTGGAACATGGAGCACATGAATAAGGGCTCCAACTAGCTTAGGAATGACAGAATATAAGCAATATATGAGAATAGTTTTCTGCATTCGATTAGGCCCCCTGATGTTTTTTTTTAGCTGTATTTAAGTTTTATTGTACGGGCCTTACAAATGTCTGGCCTCCAAATCCCGATGGCAGCACCTGATCTTGCTCCACTTTCGACCTCCCAGCCACTTCGCCCAGCCGATACCTAGTAGCCTGACGTATCAAACCTAGAAGACTATTTCTTGTAGTTTTTTCTTTTTTGTTCGGACATCTTGTATGTACATTTTCATATATTTTATAATTAAATACTTTTTCTTGGTTTATTAATTATTGTTTAGAATTTAATTACAATATTTATTAAAAATTAAATAAAAAATATTTTTGCCAAAATACAAAAAAAGGGTTTGCGCAACGTAGGTTACTTCTGCGTTGCGCAAACCCTTTTGTTACTACCTTGGCGCGATGGTTGGGTGCGATGAAGGTTCGTTGGGCTAATTTTTGCGCGACGTTTTTTGACTTTGCGAGACGAATGACCTGCGTCGCGCAAATGGTTTTTTGTACTAGTGTACTGATGCTGGCCAAAGTGGAAACTCGAACGCCAATGTAATACAGTTCTTGTCTACCCTAAAGCAAAGCTTCATCTTCTTCGAAACTGTTGTGGTAATTGGTAATGGTGTTCAAAGATAACGCGTACCAAATTCAGTGGGAGACATTGAATGAGTCTGCAGGGATAACCCCATCACATGAGGAAACAAAAAAACCAAGGCTTATGTGTTGCATGTTGGATTTCCATCCTATATTTTGCTTTGATTAGGTTGGTCGTTTTATTAGAAAATTTAGAGGTGGTTGTTCCATTTGGAAAATCCGATAAAATTGGAGATGAGAGGAGATGACATCTCCCAAACTATTTTGGAAAACAAAGCCTTATCACACTAAGTGGAGTCGGCTATATGAATCTTAAAACGTAATTGCGTTCGGTTTTGTGTCATTTCTTCTGTTAGATTCAAGTAGTCTAAGTCTTTTCTCAGAGTCTCTTTTCAAGTTTTCCTAGGTCTTTCCCTACCCTTTTGACACTGAGCTTTTGTCTTGTAATCGCATCTTCTAACCGGAGCGTCTGCAGGTCTTCGTGAATGAGCGTCCCAAACTATTTTGGACGACAAGAAAAAAATGGGGTGCTTGGGCTTTTGACGTGAATGAGTGGAGATGCAAAGGTAGGGTTGGATGACAAAATAATAGGCTTTGTTTTTGTTGCGTGACAATGTTTAGAGGCTTAATATACGTCAATACGAATGTCTTGCCAATTAGTACTGTGACTAGTTACTGTTATGCGACGGAAACAACTTTATTTAAAATTTTCTGCTCAAATTATGACCTTGTTCGTACTCTTAGTTAAATGTCATTTTTTCTTCATGCTTAGTACCATCACATGATAGAAACCACTCTATACAAAAAAAATTCTCCATCCACTCTAGACTCCAAGTTGTAATATTTGATAAACTTTGTAGGCCCAAGCATCATACACCACCAATATTATCGATATTGTTCCAATTTAACCACCTATTACTAGGTGTTGAGTTTTATTACAAAAGGTTTCAGTGATATTAGGGTGGAAACTCTCATATATTAGTTGTATATTATTTTGTTATATAACCGATGTGGGATCCTATTCTCCAATGCGACCCCTCATGAGTGGCTCCACACAAGGGCACAAAGGAAACCAATTCCCACATCGGGAACTGGTCAAGTAATTATACCAAAACTAACGCCATTCTTTTTGAGAGCCCAGTCGGTCGGTGTTCAGTCTTTGGAGTCAACTCCAATCTTTTCAAAGGCCAGTCATTCAGTTGCCTTAAGTTGGAGCTAGCGCATCTTTCCAATAGCCCCTCCAGGAAGCATGTTCGAGCCCAGTAACTTGGGCCCAGGACGTGTCGATATAATAATCTACTCTGATATCATTATAAACTTTATAGGCCCAAGCATGGTCCACCATCAATATTATTGATATTGTTTCAACTTAACCACCTATTACTAGGTATAGGGTTTTAACACAAAATGCCTCGGTGGTATTAGAAGTAGAAACTCCCAAATATTAATTGTACATTATTATTTCATATAACCGATGTGAGATCTTATTCTCCAACAACATTTCTACACGTACTATCACGAGATATCATAAACTATCCTATACAAGTTTTCCCTCCATCTGATTCCAACCTCATTCTAAGTACTCCTAATATTTGTTTTTTTTGGTAAATGTCATTTTTTCACACTGTCACATGACAAGACACAACGTACTTTATACAAAATTTTCTCCATCTGATTCCAACCTCTTTTCAAGCACACAACGTACGTACGTTACTCAAATGTCATTTTTCCACAACTCTCTTTCCAAGCACACACTGCCACATTGGAGCTAGCCTTAGAAAAACATGGTCTTTCCTTCCATTTAGGGTAAAAACACACAACACGCATGGGCCGGCCGGCATAGTTTTGACTGAAGAAGAAGACTTAAAGAGCTTGCCTATGACTGAAGATCATTGACTTGAGCGGAGACCAAGTGTGCATGCAATTCATTGCCTGCATGCTACATCTTTGCATCTCTCTCAAATAAATGAAAGGACCAACCGACCAAGCCTAACCTAATCCATGTAAGCTTCAACGTTTGCGGAGCCTCCAAGTAGCCTTAGAATTTATAACAAAATGCAGGAGAGTACAAAGTAGCTCAAAGATTGTTGGCAATTTCCACACTCGATAGCTTCTTAGTTTAGTAATTTTTCCTATTTGGCTGAAGACAAGTAGAAAACCGTCCACATTTCTTACTGTAAAAGTGCTTGTAATAAAAGCCATATGAAGAATTTGGTCATACACGGCGAGACGTACCACACGCATGCTCCATGATTATATATTTTCGGCAAGAAAAGTCTGCAATACACGTGGGTCAAAAGAGAAATGTCTTTTAGCTCTCAAAATTTATCAGACAAGCTTCCCATAATTTTCTTGCTTACTTGCAGAAACACCCAACAATGGTACAAACTATATGAAAATGTCCGCAAAAGTAGCAGCTTAAAATCGTTATCTCCTTGGAGTTTGCATTTTACTTTTTGACTTCGAACTCACATACGGCTCAAATGCAGTCACATCCAAATAGCTACCTTCACTGCTTCTGTTCTTCATTCCAAACCCTAGTTGATAATTTTGTGCCCTTGATATAATAAACTTAGTACATGAAATAAACGCACGAAATACAACTTCTACACACTTTCTTATATTCTTAATATCAAACGTTACGTACAATTATACATCTAAAGTCTTTGTTTACGGTGATCATAAGTACAAAACACATCTTGTATTCTTTCACCATATCTATATGTGTCTAAAATGATCATCATAATCAGTTTCAGTATTTTGTAGCTCCAAATCTTTGTATATAAATATGAAAACATATTCTACTTTTGTACAATTTCATTCTTCCCGCTGCTATAGCTCATTTTCTGAAATAAGTCATTTGTCTTTCCTGCAAGTTACAGTTTGACATATATGCAAAAATCTCATAAAAGCATATATAAAAATAAAAAACTATGCACATTTGTATTATCATTGTGAGAAATGTAGGAATACCTACAAAACACATCATGTACATGCTCTTTCGTATACTCTTAATCAAACAACTAAAAAACTAGTATACATATAATGTCCTTGTCTACGGTGAGTCGATGACCTGACTCTTTTCTACTTGTATTACCAATCATTTGGCTCATTTCTAATAATTAAGTACTAATTAGCAGACGCAACTGCATGAAAAATCTTGCTAATTAAGATAAACAAATTGGCTTGTTTAATCTACGAAATGAGTTACGAGAGAGGTCGAGAAAGATAACAAGATATATAAGATGAAACTCTGTGTGTGTGTTTGTGTGTGTGTGTATATATATATATGCTACATCTGCATGAGGGCATATCAGTGAGAGTAACGTGGGAGCCATGTTGGTTGTCACTGAGCATATATTGGGGTCTTTTCTGAGTATACGTCTAAAGTCACACAAATTTCGGTCAGAGCTTTTAGACAAAGGACCTCCATCATCTTGTACTACAAAACCACGTGCCCCCTACCCTTTCACTCCACTCTTTTACCCACTTATCATATCCCTGTGTCTCTGTTTCCCTCACACACATATGTTATATTCCCACATAATTTGAAACTAGTTGCTACCTTAATGTCGTTGAATCGAACACCTTAAGGAAAATATCAATGGATAAGCCAAGTTGTTGGCCCAAAATAATGGAAAAAACTTTGTTGCTAGGGGGCACTGGGCCGCACTCGTCACAATCAGGTTTCGCCAAGTGTATTCCTACGGGCATTCTACAAAACCATCTTTATTTGGAGAGAATTTTCAATGTTACCATCATATTGTCATGTAGTGTTATCATTTTGTTCATGTTATTTATGATGAGCATGTACATGATTTTATTAATAGTATACCTAAAACGTTAATATAAGAGACAAATTAATAACATCATGCGACGATGTAACAATATAAGCTAAATATTGTACCCAAGACACTAACTTATATTACTCACATTTATTGTTACACAAATTAAAAACAGTGAGTGTTGTATATGAATCCATATCTTCTTTTGCCACAAACCTTTCATGGCACATAATCTTCCAGGGTTGGAATTGAGCAGAGTGACTTCTGTTAGTAAATTTTTTCTATTATATCTGTAGACCCAAATAAAATGGGTAAAACTAAAGTACTACTTGTTACCATCAAATGTGCTGTTCGGTAGGAATGGGGCAGAAGCATCGTAATAGGTAAAGAACAACTTTCTTAGAAAACATTCAACTGACAAATTCCGAAAGGTGCGTACGTAATAATTTTTTTTCAAGTATCACAAGCACAACTCACGCAGTTTAATATTATATTCGTGTTATAATAATAAGGGTGAAAGACATAATTAATATGTTCTAATTCTAGATTATATTAATAAAAAACAAATTGCGGTTATATATATATAAGTGAAACAATAATGTTACGTGCCTATGTACGAGATTCACAAATAAAATTGCTCAACATACTTAAACACTTTATATATTTTTAGAGCGACTACAATACGCAGTGGCAGAGCCAGTATGGGGTCATTAATTGTCCTTGACCACAATAACCTCAAAAACCCCATGTATATTTGTTTGTATATAGTATAGGGTAAAGTGTCGATTTAGTCCTTGAACTATCATCTCAGTGAAAATTAGGTCCCTGAATTATTTTTTCGATCAAATAAGTCCCTAAATTCATAAAAAATTGCTAATTTCATCCCTATTGTTATATTCAAAGCTATTTTATCCAATTTTTCATCAACTTAAGTCACTTGACACACTTTAGAGTATAATAACGTCATTTTCTCGCCTATAAACCCTTAACATTTAATATGAGTTGCAAACCTAACGTCTAATTTACCCTCAAAAGTTAACTCCATACACTATTTCTTTATGAAAAATTGCCAATCTACCCTCCAATGTGTTTCACATGCAAGTAACATGACTTAAATTGACGGAAAATTGAATATAGTAGCTTCGAATCTAATATTAGGATGTAATTGGCAAATTTTTATAATTTAAAGACTGATTTTTCTGAAGAAAAAAAAAGTTTAGGGACCTAATTTTCACTCAGGTGATAATTCAGGGACTAAATTGGCAATTCACCCTATTGTATATGAATCTATAAACAGCTAAGGCAAACTAAATTATAACATTCTCTTCCTACTTCTTATATTTTCTTCTATCATATTTGTCTTCCTTTTCTTTTTTTTCTCGTATGAAATACTTCAATTGAAAAGCCTTAACAGTCTTCAACATTACTCCATAGTATCATGCATCAACCCTTGACAAGCCTCTACAAGTAATAGTAGTTGTCAACATATGTTAGGCATAAACTTTCAGTATATATTGACAGGTGCCTACTAGGTGCTTGAAGGCCATTCAGTGAAGCTTTTTTATTGATATTATGACCTCATTATTTGAAAATCCTGATTATGCCACTGACAATGCGTTAATTATAATACAATCATTATCTAACAATCAGATATAATGATATGAATATCTGTATTTTATAAAATCACCATTTAGGCGTTGAGATGATAATTGTATCAAATACCTAAATTATTAAATTAAAGTAAATTGCACATTATAAAAAAATCTCTCAAGTAGTTAAAGACAAGCTCATATCCCTGTCGTGCGAAGTGAGAGCACGACTTTGACCTCTCAAGAAAAACAAGAGAAAAACGCACTTCTGAATAAATTAGAAACATAAATAAAATTCAAGTACAGTCAACTTCCCAAGGTCTCATCCAGCAGAAACTGGGTTTTTGGCATTTTACAAAACCGCGTTAATTCATCACTATCTGGTTCGTTTTCAGGCAGCTCATCATGATGGTTACTATTTCAAAAATTAAATTTTCTTAGATGATTAATTGATTTTTTTTTTTTTTGTGTGTGTGTGGTCAATTTAAATAAAATATAAATATTAAACTCACGAGTTGTAGTTTTAGATTATTTTGCTAAGACGGAATGTGGAAAATAATTGCAGAATCAAGAACAAATCTTGCAATTGAGCTGTACATCACTCTATAACGCGTGTGATGATGCTAAACAAAACAAGCTTAATTGAATGGAAAATAAGCCACACACCAACCCCTTTCCGTCACTGCCTTTTAATCACTTGTTTTAAATAATCAATCTAGCTAATCTGCTGCTTTTTGTTGTATTAGTATTGGGAAAATCAGACGTATAACTTTTCTGCAAGTCAAAATTAAATTTGCACTTAAATATTTAGGTTAAAACAAAAGTCATCGGAGAAAATGTTGAAATATAGCTAAAAACAGATCCAAATAAAGTAATTCACTTGGTTTTTGCTCCTAATTCGCTAGTTCATCTCCTCCTGTGGTTGATTCAATCACGAGACTAACTAGTTGAAGAGTGGAAGTGCTATAGTGTTTTTTTTTTTTTTGAACAAAGGAAGTGCTATTGTTTAAAAATAGGAAAATAATTAGCATCTTATTGCAAGGAAGTCACTTAACATCTTATGTTGACAGATTGTTTTGTGTTGTTTTTTTATTTTTTATTTTTTGAAAAGGGACTAGTTGATGGTTTTGCTACGTCAGTTTCCCATTTTGGAGGTTGGAAAGACTTACATAAGCATTTCAACCTCCTTAGCCACCATTGTGTGATCATTAGTGCCAGAAATAAAACATAGAATTTGACAGACGGTTGATGAAATGAAATCATGCAAATGTAAGAATAAATAGATTTCCTAATGAAGGATCGGGGCACGTGTGAATTTGATTCTCTATGATCATTACCAATAGCTATATAAGTCAATCCTTAAAACGAATACGCATGCAGTGGCAGCTAGCTAGCTCCATAAATTAATTAGTAGTGTTTAGTTGAGATATAGGATAAGACTTCAGTTGGTTCTCAGAAACTCATCCAGAACACAAGGCAAGTCGTATTTTTTTAAAATGGGTGTCGGAGTTTCTGAGAAGGGTCAAAGATTCGTTACCAATTAACACTAACTCGGATACTATCGTTAACTTAACCAGTTACTAGCATATAGAGCACACACTTTGTGTGTGTGAACAACCGCCTACCTCATCTCACGTTCTCCTCAAGCGCAACTGCTTAAGTTCATTCAAACTATCCAAAAAACATCATGATTTTAGTTACCTGGATGAAAAAATGATGGTGGGATAATTTCTTTTAATAAGTGCATATTTTTATCTTATGTAAATATTTGGATACAAAAATACTATTTTGTCCTCCTCATGTCAACATTGTGTATCAAAAGTGAGGGCAAAATTGAAAAAAGGGCAAAAAGTTCAAAAGATACAAAATTACCATTTTGCCCTCCTCATGTCAACATTGTGTATTCAAAAGTAAGGGGCAAAATTAGAAAAAGAGGGGGCAACAAGTTGACAAGCCCTCTTCTCTTAATAATATAGATATAGTCCAATAAGTGTGGGGCTGGTTTTATACAAAAAAAAAAAAAAAATATCGATGCAATTGATTGAAAAATGATTTATTATACAAGAAATTTAACTTTACGAGATTTTTGAGATGAGAGATAATGCTTTAAAACTGAGAAGGGAGAAGGCAATTGAAAATGGTTGAGAGATTAAGGTGAACAACTTACATGAAATAAATTTATTAGACTAAATCCAATTTCAATAAGCATTGTCATTTGAATTTTTTTTTATACACAATAATACATTATTAGACTAAACATCACGTTATAGTAAACATGTTCTATATATCATCGAGAAGTAGAGAGTAATAAGATGGGACCCATATATCATTCGGATTCTGACCATGATACTACTGGCCGTTTTCGTTACCCTACACACTTTCTAGTGAGATTCTCATTTCTCATCAACAAGACAAGTAGACAACAATATAAGCAATAAGGAGATGACCATGGACCACCCGAGGTCCGAACTGAAAACTCTACACGTGGCAACAGCCCACAACCAAAAACTTTTCTCTAGCATTTGTGCACCTATGGACCACCAGGATAGGTTGTGCTAACCTTTGGATAGAATGGCTGTATGGAGAAAATATGGATCATGGGGGTGGCTGGCATGGCATCATATGTCAAGCTTTGCAGAGTGCTCTCTCTCTCTCTCTCTGTCTGAGAAATGAAAACAAAGAGGAACTCACAAGCAAGTCCCAAATGTTCCCAAATTGGGTTACCTGATTTGAGGGTCTGCAGAAGTAGACTAGACTTCATGGGTTCCATGATTGACTACAACTACTTAGGACACTGTAAATAATAGTACTATGTCACAACCTCTTCTCCAAAGGTGCAATCATGCAAATATATCAATTTTTCTTTTTCTAGGTTACGAAATACCAAACCAACTTGTATGTAACATGAGGTGTGACAATTTCTTTTTTATTACATATTCTACACTACTCTTGTAAATTTTTAGGATTAGTTATGTTATTTGATATTTTACACTATTCAGATTTATGATAAGATAATTCAAACTTAGATGTAAAGTAACATACATTATCATAGCCAGTAAACATACATCTGCATCTTTGGGAGATATTTGAGTTTAATAAAAAATGGAATCATACTTAGTATCACTCAAAAAGACAAATCTTGCTCATAAGAAATATAAATAAGCCATTGATTTAAATAGTATGTTTTTGATACGGTTTTATCTTAAAACAACACAACACTGCAAATTTGAGTTCGAATCCCCCCCTCGTGCAATTTAGTTTAAAGTATAAAAGCATATCCAAGAATTACTATAACATTTTGCTCATTTAGTTAGTGAACAATTCAAAATTTAGCTAGCATATTTGTCTTGCATTTCAAGCAATATTTTCTGTTTTAACGAACTTTGAATGTATAAACTGAAAACATAACATTACTTCTACCACAAAACTTAACGTGGTTACAAATCCCTACCATAAGACACTTAATTGTATATTATGAAATTGAAAACTAAAAAACTTGGTTAACTAGAAGTCGATGACGCAAAAGACATTGGTAATTGAAAATAGGGGGATGTTCGCTTTCAGACCAAAAGAGATGACGGTAGCGTGTCGGTGCTTCACCGGAAGTCAGAGTTGAGTGCCTTCTCCCTTGGACATCCAATAATCCTAGATATTTTTCAATGTGACGGAAACACGGGATGATACACCATGTTTCATTATACAAATTGTGAGATATGTGTTAAAAAGTTAATAACTTAAAAACTAAAAATTTTCACCACTTATACAAAAACACGTGGTGTACCACTCGTGTTCTGATCACAATAAAAAATTTCTCCCAACAACCCTATCCACCTATAACAACAACTAAAAATATATTATTTAATTAATTAAACAATATGTAAAAAATTCCAGCAAAAGGTACCATTTATGCGTAATCATTATTCTCTTCATTTGTGTGTAATTTAGCTGCATGTATTTGTATTAGTATAAGCTATTTTTCTTGATCTCTCATCTTCTTCTACTTTTATTAAAAATAAAAATGAAATATTTGTTAAAAAAAATGAAATAATTACCAAAAAGATGGATAAGAATTTTAATTTGCTTTTAAATAAGATGGATTTGTAACACTTTTGTATATGTTATATTTACAGGTGCAAGTGTACGAAAATTGTATAATGCTCAGGTATAAATGGGATGCAACAGTAAATTAGATAATTAAATTTACATAATTAAATTTTTGCAGTTTTAATTTGACAGCAAATACTTGTGCATTTTATATACTTTTTTTTAAGCCAGAAATTATGATTCGGTACCAAACCCTAGTATAATATAAGAATCTATGCCTTTATCTCGGAAGCAGCACTTCTAAATGACACATTAACACTTAGCTGGAGCTGTTGTATACACAAATTAATTATAAGTGGATATCAGTACGTACGTGCAAAATTTTAATAATAATGTCAATATCCATAAAGCGACTTGTACTTATAATTATACCTAATTAACAAAAAATGCTAGTACTTATAGTATGATTAGTAATTATAATTGTTTTATATTATTATCATCTAAAAATATGTATATAATATGTAAACACTGGTCAAAGAATCATCACCGTCAATTCATTATTCATAGTGTCGGACAAGTGTCTTTCCCGTTTGTTCCCTCCTGTATCCTGAGCCTCTTGAGGCTCCCTATTTATATGCATGCAGCGCTCTATTTTCCACAAAGCAAACCCTCCTTCCTTACGGATCAAGTCGACCAACTTCTCTACTCTCTCTCTCTCTCTCTCTCTCTCTCTCTCTCTCTCTCTCTCTCTCTCTCTCTCTCTTTCTCTCTCAAAAGGTTCTTGTCATTTCACAAGTACTTAATCAGAGGCCAGCTAGCTTGGTTGAACTGAAAATGTTGTCCAAGAAAGCAAGTTGTGACTCGCATGGCCAAGACTCATCCTACTTCCTGGGATGGCAGGAATACGAGAAGAACCCTTATGATCAAGTTCAAAATCCAAATGGTATCATTCAGATGGGACTTGCAGAGAATCAGGTGAGAATCAGTCATCATGAAAATTTAATCTATTATCACTACTAAAGTCCATCAGGATTAGTTGATTAAGTCCAAGATTCGAAACTCTATAATGTAACGAAAAGAAAGAGATACTACGTCCTACCTAACTTACTTTGTCACAAATTATTTTCAAAATATCTCATGGCGCGGTCAAGCCTCAAGCTATCATGATAAGAAATAATAATGTAATCAATTAGATGGTCCATCGTTGTTCAAAGTGACAATCTCTAAGTTGGTTGGTGATTTTGCGTACGTGTGCATGGTCTTATACCTGCTTAAATAATTTTTAATTAATTTTTACAATTAGTTTAGTGTTAATATTTTGTACATTATTTGGTCTCCACTTCCGGTAGCATGCTTATTAATATGTACCTATCCTTTTGCAGCTTTCATTTGACCTTATTGAGTCATGGCTTGCAAGCAATCCCGATGCACTGGAGTTGAAAAGAAATGGAGAATCTGTTTTCAAAGAGTTGGCTCTCTTTCAAGACTACAACGGCTTCCCTGCTTTCAAGAATGTACGTAATTACTTCTAAATGTAAACATTTAGAAATTTTTTGATCATGGATATATATACACACACACACACACACACACACATATACATGTATATACTTATGTGTGTATGTAAGTATACGAATATATATATTTTCTAAACTAATACGCACTTGTATATACAGGAGATGGTAGATTTCATGGCAAGCATGAGAGGAAACAAAGTAAAATTTGATCCTAACAAGCTTGTGCTCACCGCCGGTTCAACTTCTGCCAACGAGACTCTTATGTTTTGCCTTGCTGATCCTGGCGATGCCTTCCTCCTCCCGATTCCATACTACCCAGGGTATTGATCATAATCTTTGTGCACTACATTATATTTACATCCACACGTATTGTTCTTCCTAATTATTCTCGAGGACTTTTGTATGCACAGTTACATATAAACCTTTCTGTCACGACATGCATGCATGTGAAACTGACCACACAATAGTGATCAATATGACGGATATATGTGAGTTTCGTACACATAAATTCAGTGCATACAATGATTTTCCCCCACGTATAATTCTTAATTAGTACTTATATTTTGTTTGACAATATAACTCAACTATTGTTGTTGATCACTTCTTTTTGGCAGGTTTGATAGAGATCTGAAGTGGCGTACCGGAGTTGAAATTGTTCCAATAAAATGCACAAGTGCAAATGGATACAAAATCACTGAGACTGCATTGGAAGAAGCCTACCAACAAGCCCAAAAATTCAACCTAAAAGTTAAAGGAGTACTGGTCACAAATCCTTCAAACCCTTTAGGCACAACAATGACTCGGCTTGAACTCAATCACCTCATAGACTTTGCCATTGAAAAAGAAATACACATAATAAGCGACGAAATATACTCGGGCACCGTATTCAACTCCCCAAGTTTCGTAAGCATCGCAGAAGCTCTAACTGAGAGAAACCTAGAAGATGCCGAAGTATGGAATCGTTGTCACATTGTGTACAGCCTCTCTAAGGATCTGGGGCTGCCAGGTTTTCGAGTGGGCATGATTTACTCCAACAACCAAGCCGTTGTGTCCGCAGCTACAAAGATGTCAAGCTTCGGACTTGTCTCTGCACAAACTCAGTACACGCTTTCCCAAATGCTCAAAGACAAGAAATTTACCGCCAACTACATGGAGGAGAATCAACAGAGGCTTAAAAGAAGAAAGGAGATGCTTGTTTGTGGGCTCAAAGGTGCAGGTATTAGGTGTTTGGAAAGCAATGCTGGGTTGTTTTGCTGGGTGGACATGAGGCACCTTTTGGAGTCCAACACTTTTGAAGCTGAAAAGAAGCTTTGGAAGAAAGTGGTTTGTGAATTCGGATTGAATATCTCTCCCGGTTCTTCTTGCCATTGCTCTGAACCCGGTTGGTTCAGAATGTGCTTTGCAAACATGTCAGAAGAAACCCTAATGGTTGCAATGCAACGTATCAAGGCCCTCGTTGAATCCACCGTCGTTCCTCAGCAAACAGGACTGTCTAAATCCAGGTGGTTAAAGAACAAGTGGGTTTTCCAATTGGCTTCATATGAGCGTGAACCAGACCGTTAATTAATTATCTAATCCTCTGTGACATTGAATTTATTTGTTTTGCTGATTAAGGTAGAGATAAGCGGGTGATGCTTGCAGATTATATTTTCATCACCATAAAATGTTAGTTAATTATTGTATTTATTCATTCATTGTATTTTGTGTGGTAATTTTTATCGGTAAGAATGATGGTCCACGGCATATATATTATTGTAACAAAATAAAAATGTAGTCTCGTGTGCGCATGTATACATGTGAGATGAATACTGTACTTTTTGCTTAAAAAAAACCCTCTGTTTTGGGCTTACCTCGGCCCGGTGGATGTTGTTGCTCGAATGGACAAAGAAAGCCTTGCCGGTCATATTCCAGCCAAAAAACACCCGAGTCATTAGTCATACGAATTGTTTTGGTATGTATTGAACTTGTCACTGTAATGCTTGAAGGCATCTTCCAATACATGCAAAACAATTTTCCCTAAACTCTAAACCCTTAAGCATTTCCAGCAGCTTCCATTCACTAGCCTTGGTGGAAATTAGAGTCTAATTAACCGGTGTTGCATGCACCACAATACAGTATTGATACAGTGACATGGAAAAATTTCAGAAATTAAACGAATACTGCAAGAATACGACAACGAAATAGCTAACATACAGGTTCATGAGTTTGCATCCACTCTGTCGAGTAAAAAACTAAAAACCCACATGAGGATATGGTCTGTTGAACACAAATTATCATGAGAGATTCAGATTAGCTAGTACTAAACTGAAATGAACCAATTAAAATAGCTAATGCTCGGAACAAAAGAAAATTGGTACCCATTTATCTGCTATGTAACCCTGTTCTCTTAATCAATGAAATTACTATCATTACTCTAAAAAATGCATAGCAGGAAGCATGAAAAACGAAATTGGAGCAATTGTCCTTAAATTTTGTCCTAATTGGAGCTTTGTCCCTGAACTAAAAACTTGTGAGTTAATCTTTGAACTTCTCACAATGTGGGGGCAATGGTTCTTAAGATAAGTTCGTTAGAACTTCTGTCCTTTATTTGCTCATTTAAACCTTTTACGTTATAACCAGGACCAATTCATATGGACATTTACTTCAGGAGCCAATACTCCAATTAGGCCAAGGTCCAAAGACTAATGCTCCAACTTTCTCAATACCAACAGTTGTCATTATTCTAAATTTGTATGTAAATTAGCTGCATGAATATGTACTAGTAGCTATGTTTCTTGATCTCTCATCAACTTCTCCCCTCCAATTTTTTTTTTGGTTAGATTCAAAAACGAAGAAGATTACCAAAAAGATGGATAACATGACCTTATAACATTTTGTGTGTATATGTTATATTTATGGGTGACTGTGAATTGACAAAATTGTTCATTAATTAACATCTTCAGTTTCCGCCAGACTGGCATTTTAATTTCCATTTCTGTCCACGCAGGTAGCTAGATTCTGTGTAGAATTCACATACACAAATGTATATATTTGCCAAAATGGCATATATATTTCTACAAAGTGCAATTTCGAGGTTTCCAAAACAAGTTATTTTGTGGTAAATAGATTTTGTGACTTTGCATGTTTTACTTTTACAGAGTGATTCACTGAATAAAAGATAAAAGTCCATTCCATTTGATGAACAATGAGTTTTTCTTTTCATCGAACAAACCATAGTCTAGTCTAGTACTGCAGGATGCATTCAATTGAGATTTTCACATATTTTAATTCTTTTAATAAAGTTAGGAGTATTCGCTATTCAGTCAAGATTTTAAATAAATTTCTAAAGTGAAATGCTGAGGAGACTCTTAAAAGTGAGACTTTCCATGAACTCTCTTCCACCTCATGTTTTTTACACAATGTGTTATAATGTTGGCACGAGAATTGATATTAAAGTATTCAATTAAGACTTTAAACTGTGAGGTGGCAGAAAGTCCCACTTTAAGAGAGTATCTCACTTTGAGAGAGTCTGTTTAGTATTTCTCTTCTATAAAATTTAAAGTGTATTCAATCAATATTTTAAAAAATCCTTAGAAATCCGAGTGTATTCAATTAGGACTTTAAAGAAGTTTTTATGTATTCAATTAAGAATTGATTTAAAGAACTTTAAAAATTTGAGAAATTCGAGCAAGTTGGAAAAATTTCATGTTGTATTTTAAGAGCATCTCCAAAGAAGATGTCAAATCTTACATGGAGATATGACTGTGCATATTTTACATAAAAATCATTCCAACCGAAATGTTATTTTGTGAAACCCCGAAATTATTAAGTGTTTCAAAGTAGTAGTTATTTCGGATGCTTAAGATACCGGAAAAAAAAAAGTTTATTTTGATTGAGATAAGTTAATCTGGGAGTAATAGTATCTTTCGGAATAATTTTCAGAATTTAGAGGACGAATAAATGGGTGACATGTTGCAGCACAAAGGGTTGAGCTAGCCATGTGGCAAATTGATAGCTAGCCAACTAAGGGTGGTAGTCTTGTTTGTGGTTGACATGTGGTCACACATGTAGAATTTTGATTGGACGACAAAGAAAAAGAGAATAAAAAGAAGAGGAAAGCACCCATTGTTTCCCTATTCTGGAGACGCGAAGAAAAAGAGGAAAAAGAAGAAGAAAGGAAACGGAGGGAACTATGTTGCCTTCCAACTTTTTCACTATATTTTCATAACTTGAGTTAAGTCAGATTATAGTCAAATTTTCACCTCAGTGATCAGGAAGTCGAATCCAAGTATATGAGGGTGCATATCAATTTAGAGAAGGGATTCGTGAGATGTATGTGAAGTCGAATGGTGATTTTCGAACCAAGCATATTTGAGTCGCATATTCAATAAGTCGAATTTCGATTCATTACCAGCCTACCAGGCTATTCATCATTCCGCATCATTTTCAAAGAACTATTTGTCAAACTCGTTTTAGTTTTTTTATATTTATTTTAGTTTTATTCACGCACTGGGTGTGGAATCAATTCTTTCAGCGATTCCGGGCGTGACATATTTGCTGACTGGATTTTGTGTTTAGGAGTCAAATTTGACATCAGTGTCAAATTTATTTTTTTATAAGTTTAATTGTGGATCCCTTTATTCCACTAACATATCAACCAATAAATTTTTGTTTCAACAATTTTTTTAATAAATATAAACATTTAAAGCTCTACATTAATAAAAAATAATAATTTGACAACTTAGTTGGAGAAACATAAAATTTAACATAAGACTTCAGATTGCCACATCAGCCATCAATTGTAATTTGACTCTAATAATTTGACATTTTCCTTGGAGATGGTCTAAGCATTCACAAATCTCACTTATCCTCCTAAAATTTTGAGGTAATTCAATCAAAATTTTACGTGAAATCTCTACAAATCAATTAAACTCCATAAAAACCATGAATTTATAAATCCATTAAAATCCTCCCAAACTCAATTGAATACACCCAATACCACAAGATTATAATAAAGTCTAGAGTCTACACCATCAACAAATTAAGCATAAATTTCATATATTTTTTTGTTTGCTCAATTACGGATTTCCGATACTAGCATGAAATTTACCAAAATATTAACAAACAAATCCTTAGGTAGGAGAATCGAAAAGTGTGTACCTGAAAAAAAGTATTCTTTTTGGAAATTTAATGCTAAGTAAAGGCTTCATCCTACTTGTTGCTCAGAGCCCTTACTTGAGCATTATACAAGTGCTTAAGGCTCCTTGCTCTTATCATGTTCTTGCTAAAAAGAAAAACCTAATTCAGTGTATTCGCTGTTGATTCATCACTTGAAGCTTTTGCATGTTTTATTTTTTATTTTTTATTTTTTTTAATTTGTAAGAAATGCAAAAGGTAGCTAAAAATTATTTCATGGTACAAAATATGGCTGGTTATCTAAATTTCCCATCAAAATTGATATTGCCAATGAATTGGAGGTCTGAAATTCACTAAGGATTTTGAAATTACTAATTAAATTTCAACAATGTTTTTCATTCTATATGCTTCAAAGTTTCCAATACTATATGTAGCCGTTACGCCTTCTATTGGTATTATCGGTCATACGTTCTTTAATTCACATAAGATTTTTTTTAATTGAATTGGTGATTTATCTAAACCTTATTAATTACTCCCAGCGTATTCCAAGATAGTTGTCCCTATATATTGGAGTGCCGGTCTTGTGAGAGAGATATATTCTCTAATTCTCTTGTTCAAGACTTATATTCTCTAATTGGTCCATCAAATTCTTCATCCAAACCAAAAAATCCGAGTTGCTCATAGATCGATCTAAGTATTATAATTGTCTTTGAGGGGTGCAATATTATGAAGGAGAGCAGTTCACACATCAACCTAAAAGAAATCGTGTTATGCTCAAGCATTCACAAAAATCATTTCGTAGAAAACAATTATACTTTTTCACTTTATTGTTGTAACTTTATTCGTAGTATTATTATTTTCTGAACTTCTTTTATTGTTTCCTTGTGAAGATTATCGGAGAAGCTAGTACTAGGGGTGATATTGGTACGATTACCGTACCAAAACCCATGTACCAATTACCATACCAAACTTTTGGTATGACAAAACCTATTACCATTACCGTGCCAAACTTTCAGTATACTGAATTTCGGCATGCCAAATAGTTCGGTTGGCATGGTATGGTAATGGTAATTACTACTTTGTTTTGGGCCAAAATTTGATTTTTTTTTCCAACCCAATTCAAGGCCCAAACGTGTTTCGGCCACTCCCTTTGGGTTTCTAAAATTTTTTAATTTAATTATGAGAATTTTATAGAGATTCATTTAAGAAACAAGAAGTAAATAGATTGAAGAATTGCTGAAAGGACCCAATATCCTTAAAAAAAATAGTACAAAGATTCCTAAATTCCATCTCTACATTCTTTAAAATTATGCAGAAATTAACTTGATAAACGAAACCAGGGAGAAAGACATCCCAATTTGATGAAGGAGAAGATGAGATGGACTTCGGAGAGAGAGAGAGTCGCCGGAACTAGAGCAATAGAGATGAAGTTGGTGGCTAGATGAGTGAAAAGATGAAGAATCGCAATGCAAGAAGGCTTATGTTTTTTTATTGGGAAAGTAGAGGTTAGAGGGTGAGATGATTGGATAAATGACTAGGAAAAAAAAATATAAAGTGCATATATAATGATAATAATACCTAATTATATATAAATGAATAAATAAATGATATAATATTAATAGTAGTGGTACGGTACGGTATACCACTGGTAATGGTTTTGAATACTATTATCGTACCAAAAATGTATCACTACTACAATATTAGCTTTAGGTGTCGGACGATGGTGGCGGTTAATAAGCCATTATGACGGATAAAAGATATCCGACACATAATTTATTTAGTGTGGGATAAAAGTTAATTTCTATCGGATATATCCGACATAAATTCCTGGCGGATTTAACCACCATAAAATTATTATAACCCTCAGTATTTTTGAATTTTTTTTTTAATATATTTAACATTTTCTGGCGGTTTTTAAGTTAATGATAGCGGTTATAACCAACAGAAATTGACTATTTTATTATTTTAGTTTCTGGTGGTTATTATTTTAGTATTCTGGCGGTTATAACCGACAGAAATTGACTATTTTATTATTTTAAAATGTTATATTGATTAAAAATAAATAAACAAATGGTTTAAATATTTTTTTTCACTCACGGTCCCGTTACCTAATCTCTGAATTTTTTTTTTTTTGCGATTTTTTACAAATGCTATCTCAGAGTATATACAAACATATTTGACGGTTGGATCGTTGAAACTAGTTTCGTAGAATGCATATCCTATCAAATTGATAGATTTAACAAACACTTAAGAGTTAATGTTATACTTCCATTAAGTATAAAAAATTATCCACTAGTGTAAATATTTTAAATCGAAGATCGAATTCATTCATTATTTAAATACATATTATTTATTTATTTATTATACTAAACAATTATTATATTATTTTTTAAAAAAGTAACAAAATTTGGGGGGGAATTTAAAATTTTGGTAGGGAATTTTGGGGGGTTTCTACTGCCATTTTTTTTTTGTCGGTTATAACCAACAGTAATGAAAATTTTCTGTCGATTTTTATTTTAAAAAATGTTATTGTCAGTTATAACCGACAATAATAAAATAATAATTGTTTAGTTTAAAAAATTCCATTAAACCTCACAAATAAAAAAACCATTAAACCTCTCTCCCCTTCACAAAATTCCAACTCCTCCCCTTCATTCCATCTGCTCGCTTCCCCCTTCATTCTCTCTCTCCTCCCTCCCGTATCCTCTCTCTCCCTCTTCTTTTTCATGCAGCAGCGGCTCTGTCCTCCGGTCACCAACGAGCGTCAAACTATACCTCCAGAATCCTCTTCCCTTCCTCTTTCCAACCCTCAAGTTAGTTTCTCCAAATTTGTAGCCGAATTTTCTCAATTTCAGATCTAAGAAACGGTCACCGTGGGTATTCCGATCAATTTTCAACGAAGTCTGCCGGAATTGGACCTCAACCAAGAGGTAAAAATGATCATCTCCTCATGGTTGTTCCCTTGTGTAAGTGATTTCTCAAAATAAAAACTTTCAGTATTTGGATCGATTCTAGATTTCAAATTTTAATTCCATTTGCTGTATGCATGTCGAAGATTGGGGACGAGGAAGGTGAATCAAGGTTGTTTCCAACCTGGGCCGAGAAGAATGGAAGCCTTGGAAGGTTGTGGGTGAAACTAAGGTAAAGAGGGTTCTTGCAAAAAAATTAAGGTGAACATGGTGTTTTTCTCAATTGCCAAGTACATATAATTTTGCTTCGATTTGTTCATCTTCTTCCAGATTTCTGTTCCATTTTTTTTTGTTTTATATTGTTTTGGGATATGTGAATGTAATTTTTTGGGTATTTCTTTGCTTCAATTCTCTCTAATTTTTTGCTGTTTAGTTTTGAACTCCCATCGCGGCCTCATCATCAGCTCTTGCTGCTGCTGCCTTTGAGGCAGAAATTCTCAACCATTATTCTGGTACGCCACTTGACCTTTTGATGTAGTGCTTCCCCGTACTTTCCATTTGAGTGATTGTTATTTTTGTTTCTGAGGATTTAGGTCCCCACACACGTGTAAAGCTCCGTTTGGTTTTGGTGGATGAATGAAACTACCATTTTTAGGCCCTCCTCAGTCTTGAATTCATTGATTGGGAAGCAGCTGAAAAAACCACCACCATTTGAGAGAAAAAGGAAGCAATTTTAACCATCAGAGGAACGAGCAGAAAAAAACCCATCAAACTTATCCAATTTCCCAAGTGGGTTTTTTATTTTTGTGGCTTTTGACTCTGACTTCCATTTGGGTTTTTTATTCTTGCCTTAATGCATTGAGATGTATTTTGTGGTATTGTAAGGATATGATGACATATATGCCTTTTTCAAATTTTGTTTCATCCTTTTGCCTCTAGTTTTCTCAATTGAAAGTTGACAAAATCAATGTCATTGTAAGAGAGAGAAGTGAGACAAATAATGAGTAGAGAATATATCCAGTTTTCTCAATTCGGTTCTATTTGTTGGTACTTTTCCAACTTTTCATTCTATTTTTATGGACAAATACTTGGCAATCAGAAAAAATGTGTGTATTTCGTGCATCACCTTTTGTTCTTAATTACAGACGATCAATTATATGGCAGAACGTGTTGTAGGTACTGGATCATTTGGAATCGTTTTTCAGGTATATATTTACTCTAATGACAGCTAAGCACTCTCACGTTTTAATCATTATTTCGAGCAGAAAGGGAGAAGAATGCTCAACGAGAAGAAGGGAGAATGATCTCATGTCCTTTTTATTTTTTATTTTTATTAATATATTTGCTGTCAGTTTTATCCGACAGAGAATGCTTTACTTATTCATTATTAATATTTCCTATCGGTCATAGCCGACACAAGTTCTGTGGGTTACATGTATTTTATGTCGGTTTTAGAGTATTTTATGTCAGTTTTATCCGACAGAAAATGCTCTTATTTATTCATTATCAATGTTCTAAAAAATGCCCTAGGCGGCCGCCTAGGCGTTGGGCGCCTAGCAACCGAGGCGTTTTTGGGCAAATCGAGCTAAAAAATCGGGTTGGGGGTAGGCGGCGCCTAGGCGGGCTAGGCGGTCCTAGGAGGTTTTTTTTTATATTTTTTTTTATTAATTGTGTGTTTTTTTCTTTTTTGGTTTCATGGTGGTATACTTATGGAAATGGTGTATCTAATTTGCATATGATGGATTAACTACAAGTTCATCCAATGCTTACGGAAATAGTGTACCTAATTTGCATTTATCATTATTTTATTATCCATACAAGTATAGTTTTTTTTTTAGGTGTCAATATGCACTTATTTACAAGATATACAAGAAATTTACCTAAATCCGCCTAGGCCGCCTAGGCCGCCTAGGCGCCCGCCTAGCCGCCTAGGCGCTAGGGCGCCGCCCGACTAGCGCCTAGCGTTTTTTAGAACCTTGTTCATTATTAATAAATTTTCTGTCGGTTATATCCGACACAAGTTCTGTCGGTTTTAGAGTATTTTATGTCGGAAAATTCATTTCCTGACGCTGGCAAATCTGTCGCTTATTATATCTGCCACTGCATCCATTTTTTGTCGGATTTTGCATAATATCCGATAGTAATATATGTTTCTTGTCGGTTTTGGGACCGCTAGCAATAGATAATTTTGTAGTAGTGTATGGTATGGTACAAATACCATACCATTACCAATGGTACAAATTTTTTGGCACAACTTTGGTATGGTACAGTTGGTAATTCGGTTGGTATGGTAATTTGGCAAAAAATTACACCCTGGCTAGTACCATCCATCAAGCAAAAATTTCCAAAGATATATTATTAGAGGCTAGCTACCATGGCTGCATTGAAAATGTTGTCAAAGAAAGCAAGTTCTGACTCTCATGGCCAGGACTCATCCTACTTCCAAGGGTGGATATAATACGAAAAGAACCCTTATGACCAAGATAAAAATCCAAACCGCATCATTCAGATGGGACTTGCAGAGAATCAGGTGATAGTCCATATATACCTAGCTTAGCTGTCATATATAAGATTATTGATATGAATTTTTACCATCTGCAAAAGTAGGGATAAAAACACTTAAAAATACTTGCAAGAGTACAAGATTGTCGTATTATAGCAACTCAAGCAATGTCGTTCTCCATAAGGATTGAATGAATAATTTATGTTAAAATCAAATCTTAATTAATTATTTGAAAACAAAGTTTGGAAGAGTTGATTTCATGACCTAAAATATTAAAAACGAATTTAATTAAAAATAATTAAATAAAATTGAGAAAGTAAAGAAAACAAAAGAAAATAGTTTTGAAAATAAATTTGAGCACTAGGGTTCTGCCGTCACTTTAACAATCTTGCGTAGTTCTTCCAATTACTTATGACTTACATATGCATATTTGAAGGTTAGGTTTTCCTAAAGTATATCCTACTTGGAATCTCCAACATAGAACATATATCTAACATGCAACCTGTCTGTGGCGTCCAGATCGACTGTGAACATGCAAGACTCATTAAGTTTTGTGAAAACCTTTTGAAAAACCATATAATCCTTAAGACGTGTCGTCCATCTTAAGAAGTTACACATATTAACCACAAGAAGCCAGCGCCAATTTCAGGGACAACCCTCCGCCAAAATTGCATCAAATTACTTTTCTAAATACCCTAATGGTGGCCAATCATCAAGACAATTAGATAGTTTAAACCGGTGATTAATAATTCAAAACTTGCATGCATTAATATCATAAACAAATTGAAAAGAAACTACATAATCTTACGAAGGCTCGTGGCCTCGCCTTAGCAAACGAAACTAGTTACTAACAACCATAAAACAAAATATTATTAAAAACATGGATAGAAAACACCTTGAGAATACAAAGTAATGCATTCTTCTCTCTAAGTAGTGAGTGCGTTCTCTCCCCCTCTCCTAACCCTAATGGCTAAAAAACCTTATTTATACTACTACAAAATAAAACCCTACCTAAAAAAGGTCTTAGAATAATACTAGGAAACCAAATAAATTAAAATACTGGGAAATCTGCCCAGCCACAAATCAGCCACGTTTTTTGACTTTCAGGGCTCCAAAACAGGCCCAAAACGACTTGGATTAAAGCTTCCTGAACATAATTGCAGAAGGCCTAGAATCTAAAAGACACCATTTTGGACGCCAAAAAGCCCAAAGAAGCCCAAAACGTCAGTTTGGCATCACTGCACGCTGCTCTTTTATTTCATCGCCATAAATAAACCGTTCCGTAGAAAATTACAACACTTTGATACGAACAAGCTAAGGAACACACGAATGTCCTCCAATTGGAATCACTCCAAAATTCATCTGTTTGATAACTTTCTGCTCCAGAGGAAGTCGAATGTCCTATATTAAAAATACAATCCAAAGTATCAAAAATCTCACAAAATAACCAATAAATTAATACTAAGATTAGGGTAAAATATATAGTATAATATCGCCTCATCAATTATTATTGCTTAATAATGCAAATTTTTCTGGGAAAACTATGGTAAGTATATGCATTTTAAAATTAATTAAAATTAATTTTTGCAGCTCTCTTTTGACCTTATTGAGTCATGGCTTGAAAGCAATTCACATGCACTGGAGCTGAAAAGAAATGAAGAATCCGTTTTCAGAGAGTTGGCTCTCTTTCAAGACTACAACGGCTTCCCTGCTTTCAAGATTTTAATTACTTCTAATTTTGATCTGGATGAACACATATTTAGACGTGTGTCTGTGTGTATGCAAGTACGTGTATATATATATTGCAGACTAAAATTCACTTGTATATACAGGCGTTGGTTGAGTTCTTGGCGGAAATGAGAGGAAACAAAGTAGAATTTGATCCGAACAAGCTTGTGCTCACGGCGGGTTCAACTCCTGCCAATGAGACTCTTATGTTTTGCCTTGCCGATCCTGGCGAAGCCTTCCTCACCCCCACTCCATACTACCCAGGGTATTGATCATAATCTGTGTACCCTAGTATTTATGCCATACATTTATTTATCTCGTTATGTATTCTTGATGACTTTTTGTTTGCAAATTAATCTGAACTGTTATTGATCACTTCTACTTTTCGGCAGGTTTGATAGAGATCTTAAGTGGCGTACCGGAGTTGAAATCGTTTCAATACATTGCACAAGTGCAAATGGATTCAAAATCACTAAGTCTGCATTGGAGGAGGCCTACCAACGTGCCCAGAAATTAAAATTAAAAGTTAAAGGAGTATTGTTCACGAATCCTTCGAACCCTTTAGGCACAACAATGACTCGACTTGAGCTCAACCACATCATCGATTTTGCCATTGCAAAAGAAGTACACATAGTTAGCGACGAAATATACTTAGGAACCGCTTTCAACTACCCCAGTTTTGTAAGCATCGTAGATGCTCTATCCGAAAGAAACCTAGAAGATGCCGAAATATGGAATCGATCTCACATTGTATACAGCCTCTCTAAGGATTTTGGTTTGCCAGGTTTCTGAGTAGGTATGCTTTACTCCAACAATTTAACAGTTGTGTCCGCAGCTACAAAGATGTCAAGCTTTGGACTTATCTCCTCACAAACTCAATACATGCTTTCTGAGATGCTGAAAGACAAGAAATTCAGAACCAATTACATGGAGGAGAATCAAAAGCGTCTTAAAAAGAGGAAGGAGATGCTTGTGTGTGGGCTCAGAGGGGTGGGGCTTAGGTGCTTGGAAAGTAATGCTGGGTTATTTTGCTGGGTGGACATGAGGCACCTTTTGAGGTCCAACACTTTTGAAGCTGAAAACGAGCTTTTATTTAGAGTGGTTTGTGAATTCGGGTTGAATATCTCTCCCGGGGCTTCGTGTCATTTTTCTGAACCCGGTTGGTTTAGAGTGTGCTTTGCAAACATGTCTGAAGCAACACTGATGGTCGCAATGCAACGAGTCCATTCCCCTGTGTGCTCCAGTAACATTGTTCATAATAAGGAGAGATTTTTCAATGTGACCGTCATACGGGATGGTACACCACTTGTCGTTATATAAATGGTGGGATATGTGTGTTAAAAAGTTAATAACTTAAAAAATAAAAATTTTAACCACTTATATAAAAACATGTGATGTATCATCCGTGTTCCCGTCATAACTAAAAATTTCTCGTTCATAAGCAGTTAGTAATGACTAAACCCAGGTGCTCAAAGAACGCGTGGAGGCTTCATATGGTGGTGAACAGAGCTGTTAAGAGATTAATGATCTAAAAGAATGCAGTTTGTCGAGATCCAAAAGAATTTGGGAAGTGGCAGTCCCTCATAAGGTGAATAATGGTTTCAACTTGACTCCCACAAAGATCATGGTGTCGATGTCAACGTGCTTTGATCTCAAATTGCTCTTAGTTGGAATAATATTATTGCAAATCGGCCAGGCACCCACTTTGACTTTGGGGGAATTCGAGCATTCCAGAGCCGCTTCCAGAAATTATAGATACCCTTGGAGAAAGAGGGAGATGCTGCAAGGGGGGATACAAAGCGAGAAGTAGGCAAATTTTGTGTTGAAAAGCCCTTTGTTGTCATAGTGCCACAACCAGAAAGTCAATCAACTAGCCTTCTTGAGCTTAGAACTATATAGAACGAATGGCCGCTACTTCAGGTTCAGAAAACAATGAACTGAGGAGATGGACGTTCCAAGAGTTGGATGAGATTGATAAAGTTTGTTTGTTTTAGTGTTTTGGTTGATTGTTTGGATGTGTTTCTTAGGGTTAGAATGGCAGGGAATTGAGAGGATTTTGGAGTGTTTCTGACGGCTTCAAGGCTGTGCAGAAAGCATCAGCCATTACTTCATTAAGTAGAGTAATGTTAAAGGGTATGGTGCATTGCCATGACCCATACTTGTTTAAGAGAGTGATTGACAAGAGGCTTAACAACCATTTCAGCCTTACTACCCCAGATTACATCCTAGCCCTTCATTTGGGTTTTAAGTGATCTAATCTGGAGTGTACACTTGTCACTCACACACTCACACATACATTTAAATTGAAAAAACTAGCTGTTGGAGGCTAAAGCCCTTCATTTCTTCTTCTTCTTCGATGCAGATGGCACCCTTGCTCGGGAGCTCCTTGCTGCCTTCGATCCGTCGACTCCAGGAGCTGTTTAGCTTCCAACAGAGATGAGGTCGCGCACGAAAGTAAGATTACAGGAGCTTGGTTTAGATGAGAGGACCTGGAACCTGCGGGGAATAGGGACCCACCTATCTTTTCAAATGTCAATTGAGCTACCAGTGCCTACCTGCCAGCGAGCCATTGTTTGGGAAGGTGGTCTCCTCTGAATCTACTGCTGCGCACGCCATTGATTGGTGGCATGAGTTTCGGAGGCTTAATAAACCTCCGCTTTCCACTTCAGTTCATTTTGGTGTCCCTCCGAGATGGTATCGTCCTCCCCCTAGCCGGCTCAAACTAGAAGTTGATGGAGCTTGGTGTGAAAGATAAAAAACATGTGGAGCAAGTCCAATCTTAAGAGATGCTGAAGGTAATTTTGTGGTAGCTGCGACAAGTCTTTTCTCTAATGTTTTTTTCTCCGCTGCAAGTAGAAGCTCTAGCAGTGAGGGCAGGTTTAGCATTTACTGTGAAAAGCGGTTATCACATCTAGAGAACAATTCACTTCAGATCATATTTCGGCATTGCATGAGTGTTCCATGAATGTTTCCAATGTTGTGCTATTGTGGAAGATGCTAACGCAATGCTGTTTTCGATCACTGAGGCTACTCTTTCCATGTTCGCCACAAGTTAATGAGGTTGCTCATCGTCTCGCCCGTTTGGCCCTCCCGGAGTTGATTGTATTTGGTTAGAGAACCTCCCACTGTAACTTTCGATTTACTTGTGGAGAATTGCAATCTTACTCGGATGTGTGTGCAGTCTCACGAATGAGTACCTTATATACTCATTTTCTAATTTGGTCCAATCAAAAGTTACCACACGTTTCTTGCTTTTTAAAGCTCAAGAAAAATTAATTAACTATTTTTCAAAACAAAAATGTGTTAAAAACTTAAAATGTCCTTGGGCAAAAATAAAAAAGTGAGTATATAGGGTACTCACTAAGTATTATCTTTGTGTAAATACAACCAAAACCAAATCGTGCCAAATTTATCACCTCGTGTGTGAATGGACATATTTTTTTTTGGGTTTAGGATTTAGAAAAATATGTATAAAAAATACATGGCATTTTTTAGTTGGGCAAATAAAAAAGTGAGTATGTAAAAAAGTGTGTGAATATACATATTTTTCCATTCACTGGCCTTGGAAGAGAGTAGAGTTCACATCAGTTATAGGATGCACGGGGCACATGTACAACATATATAGGATACGATACAGGATCCAGCAAATTTCTGAAAACCAGCATACGAGTACGACAATTAAAATAATACGAGACTAATCTTGAGAGTGTCTCTAATATTGTAGCTGCATGAAAAACCATAAGAAGAACATAAATCAAGAACATGGAGACTAAAGAAAATAAACGCTAAAGTCATAACGAAGAGTAAACAAAACAAACCAGCAGGCTATCACCAAAAGATTGTGTTCATGGCATGTGCTGTTGAGGGTTTATCATGTGCTGCCGAGAGCATGCGCGTAGTCATCCTTTCGGCTTTCGGCTTACGGCTTGTGTTCATGGCATGTGCTGTTGAGGGTTTATCATTAAGGCCAAAGTAGACTCTCATTATATGCAATAACCTGCAGGTTAGATCCACAAACTTGTAAAGCATGCCATTGACTAGCTTCTCTTCTTTTCTTTCACACTTGATCAACTCCATTCCGCCTCCGCTAGTACTGCTGCATACAACTATGATCTTTTCCGTGATGAAGATTCGTTGAAAACATATCACATAGGAGTAGGGGAGATTGTCATTATTAATCTTCAACCTATAGAGCTTAGTCCAAGAGTCATCATTATTAATCTTCAACCTATAGAGCTTAGTCCAAGAGTCACTCACATCATATTCTTTCAAGACCCATACATCAACATGGCAATCGTGATCGTTCACTATCTCAGAATACGATACACACAAACATCCTCCAACAATAGTCACATAAAACGGACCCCTTAAACGAAATGTATTTAACATGTCAAAAGAACGCAATGGTACTACCCGGAACTCTTCAACGGACAATTCAAAAACTAACAGAGCCCAGTTTCCCCCCAAAGCACTCACGGTCACGGGCCAATTAAGTACTTCATTGAAAAGAATGCCCTCATCACCCCCATAATGACGTGAGAAACCCTCGTCCGGGGCCGCGCGCAAGCATTTTCCATGAGTTGGCTCTCGACGAGAACATATGGACGTCAACCTCACCACCAAACTTGATTAGTAATTTGTAATCGTCAGTGGCCGAAACGAAACGTAACCAAAACCAAAATAAGATGGTGGAGAATTCTGTTGAATGGTAATCTTGCCTTGGCCCAAGACAATGGATCTAGCCCATGTTGAAAAGGCAACACAAGCCCAATGGATGATTCATGAAAATGCTAGAGAATTCTAGCAAAAGCATGAAGGTTGAATGCATGCATAAAATATCCAAGATCTTTTGTAGAAAAATCTAGAATCTTGTAAAATTGTGTGGTTGTTAAGCATTAGCTAGAAAGTTCTAGCAATGTCAAAGTTGGCAAACCTTGCCTATAAATAGGTGAGGTGCTAAGCTATGTGATGTAACCAAGAGAGAGCAATTAGTGAGAAGTGAGAGTGCCAAGTGAGAAGTGAGAAGAAGCAACAAAGCTTCTAAGAGTGTTTGAGTGTTTCCTCTTGTACTAAGTTTGTGAGTGAATAAAAATCTTGTGTAATACTTTGAGTATTCTTTCTTCCTCTTTCCTATCAATTCCGCTGCATTACATTCTTCTTTGTGAGATAAACATCTCCAAAGTAGTGAAGTCTTTTTAAGCCCCAACAAAGTGGTATCAGAGCTATGGCTAACAACGCTATGGCAGCCTTCCAAGTTCCAGTACTCGACAACAACAACTTCGATAATTGGAGTATCAAAATGAAGGCCCTTTTGGGAGCACATGATGTCTGGGAAGTCGTGGAGAAAGGCTACATTGAGCCAGAAGATGAAGCTACTCTGTCCCAACCTCAGAAGGAGAGTTTGAAAGATTCAAGAAAGAGAGACAAGAAGGCTCTCTACCTCATCTACCAAGCATTAGATGACAATGGCTTTGAGAAGGTCTCGAGTGCAACCTCCGCCAAGCAAGCATGGGAGAAGCTTCAAACCTCTTACAAAGGAGCCGACCAAGTGAAAAAGGTTCGTCTTCAAGTATTAAGAGGTGAGTTCGAATCTCTGCAAATGAAAGGGTCTGAATCAATCTTCGATTATTTCTCAAGAGTCTTAGCCGTTTCTAATCAATTAAAAAGAAACGGAGAAAAGTTAGAAGATGTTAGAATTATGGAGAAGATACTACGCTCGTTGGACCCCAAATTCGAGCACATTGTCGTGACAATTGAAGAAACCAAAAACTTGGAAGAAATTAGTATAGAGCAATTAATGGGTTCGCTACAAGCATATGAAGAGAAACATAAGAAGAGGCAAGGGAATGATGAGCAGCTCCTTAAGACGCATGTTCAGCCCAAGAAGAAAGAAGAAAGCTTCGACAACGAGAGAAGCCAGTACGGAAGAAGTCGTGGCCGAGGTCGCGGACGTGGACATGAGCGTGGACGTGGTTGGAACTACAACAACCATAGCAACTACGAAAAAGGAGAAAGCTCAACAAAAGGTCGTGGGAGAGGACGCTCAAACTTCAGGTATGAAAAATCTCAAGTTCAATGCTATAATTGTCAAAAGTTCAGGCATTATGCTTGGGAATGTAGAGCTCCAAACAACAGACTTGATGAGAAGGTCAATTATGTGAAAGAAGATAAAGAAGAGAATGGTGTTGTGCTACTAGCATGCAAGAACAATGATGGAGACCAAGAATATACATGGTACCTTGACACCGGCGCCAGCAACCACATGTGCGGAAGAAGAAGCGTGTTCGTAGAGCTCAATGAATCAGTGAGTGGCAACGTTTCCTTTGGAGACGAATCCAAAATACCCGTAAAAGGAAAAGGTAACATCCTTATTCCCCTGAAAAA
This sequence comes from Heteromeles arbutifolia, assembly GCA_024362995.1. Taxonomy (NCBI): domain Eukaryota; kingdom Viridiplantae; phylum Streptophyta; class Magnoliopsida; order Rosales; family Rosaceae; genus Heteromeles; species Heteromeles arbutifolia. Next base: position 5,539,511 of record JANCRC010000013.1, on the reverse strand, counting down.
TGGCGGTCACCAATTAATTCCAAATGTCTACTACGTACCCAATATGAAAAGCAACATTTTGAGTTTGGGTCAACTCTTAGAAAAAGGTTATGATTTTCATACGAAAAATTATGTCCTTTTTCTTAGAGATAACAAAGGAAGATTAATTGCCAAGGCAAAAATGTCAAAGAATAGGATGTTTCCCATGAACATTCAAAACGATGTTGCGAAGTGTCCCAAGATATGTTACAAAGACATATCCTGGCTTTGGCATCTTCGTTTTGGGCATCTTAACTTTGGGGGATTGGAGTTATTATCTAAGAAGGAGATGGTGAGAGGCTTACCGTGCATTAGCCACCCTGATCAAGTTTGTGAATGATGTTTACTTGGGAAACAGTTTAGGAAAAGCTTTCCAAAGGAGTCGACCACAAGAGCCCAGAAGCCACTCGAGCTCATTCACACCGATGTGTGCGGTCCGATAAAACCAAGCTCTTTGGGTAAAAATAATTATTTCCTTCTCTTCATTGATGATTTTTCAAGAAAAACCTGGGTTTATTTCTTGAAGCAGAAATCAGAAGTCTTTGGAACTTCAAGAAGTTCAAAGCCGCTGTAGAAAAGGAGAGTGGTTGCAAGATCAAAGCCATAAGATCTGATCGAGGAGGAGAATTCACTTCGAAGGAATTTCAAGAATTTTGTGAAGCAAATGGAATTCGTCGACCCTTGACAGTTCCAAGATCCCCTCAACAAAATGGTGTGGCGGAAAGAAAGAATCGAACCATCCTCGACATGGCTCGAAGTATGCTCAAAAGTAAGAGATTGCCTAAAGAGTTGTGGGCAGAAGCTGTAGCATGTGCAGTCTACCTATCCAATCGGTCTCCAACAAGAAGTGTGTGGGGAAAAACTCCGCAAGAAGCATGGAGTGGAAGAAAACCAGGTATCTCCCATCTAAGAGTTTTTGGAAGCATAGCCCATGTACATGTACCAGACGAGAGGAGAACCAAACTCGACGACAAAAGTGAGAGGTTCATCTTCATAGGCTATGACACAAGTTCAAAAGGCTATAAGCTGTATAATCCGAACAATGGGAAGACGGTGATCAGTCGAGACGTGACGTTCGATGAAGAAGGAGAATGGGATTTTGACCCTCATGCAAGTGATCTCAGTTTCTTTCCTCAGTTTGAAGAAAAGAATGAACAAAGGATGATGGAGCAAGCAAGAGAAGTTCAACAAGAATCCACTACTCCACCTGCTTCACCAACATCAACCAATCATGGCAATTCACCAGCATCAGCATCGTTAAGTGAGAGTCTAAATGAAAGAGAAGTACCACGCACAAGAAGTATACGAGATCTCTATGAGGTAGCTGAAAGACTTGATAATCCTACATTTTTCTGTCTCTTTGCTGATTGTGAACCAGTCAACTTCCAAGAAGCAGTGCAGGATACTAAGTGGAGGAAAGCAATGGATGAAGAAATTGAAGCAATCCAGAAAAATGATACATGGGAACTTGCTAATCTTCCGAAAAGACACAAAGCCATCGGAGTCAAATGGGTATACAAGATAAAGAAAAATGCCAACAGAGATGTCGAAAGATACAAGGCGAGACTAGTGGCGAAAGGCTATAGTCAAAGAGCCGGAATCGACTATGATGAGGTATTTGCACCTGTTGCTCGTTTGGAAACTATACGATTACTAATCTCTTTGGCAGCTCAAAACAAATGGAAGATTCAACAAATGGATGTGAAGTCCGCTTTTCTAAATGGAGTCCTTGAAGAAGAAGTCTACATTCAGCAGCCATCAGGCTATGAAATCAAAGGGCATGAAGACAAGGTTCTGAAGCTGAAGAAAGCCCTCTATGGGTTAAAACAAGCGCCAAGAGCATGGAATAGTCGCATCGACAAGTACTTCCAGGAAAACAACTTCATCAAGTGCCCTCATGAACATGCTCTTTACGTCAAAGTCAAAGATGGAGATATTTTGATTGTGTGCTTATATGTGGATGATCTAATCTTCACTGGGAGTAATCCAAGCATGTTTGAAGAGTTCAAGGGAGTGATGACCAAAGAATTCGAGATGACCGACATCGGGTTGATGGCATACTACCTAGGCATCGAAGTTAAGCAGAAAGAAGAAGGCATTTTCATCTCCCAAGAAAGCTACACAAAGGAGATACTAAAAAAGTTCAAAATGGACGACTGCAAGCCCATAAACACGCCAGTGGAGTGCGGAGTCAAACTAACCAAGCATGATGAAGGAGAAAGTGTAGATCCAACATTTTTCAAGAGTCTAGTTGGAAGCTTGCGCTACTTGACTTGCACAAGACCAGATATTCTCTATGTCGTCGGATTAGTCAGTCGTTACATGGAGAATCCCACAACTACACATTTGAAGACGGCCAAAAGAATTCTTCGATACCTTAAAGGTACTATTAACTTTGGCTTGTTCTATTCAAGTTCTGATAACTACAAACTTGTTGGATACAGCGACAGTGATTGGGCAGGAGATTCCGACGACAGAAAAAGCACTACTGGATTTGTGTTCTTCATGGGAGACACTGCATTCACATGGATGTCGAAGAAGCAACCGATTGTCACACTATCTACCTGTGAAGCTGAATACGTAGCTGCTACAGCATGCATCTGTCATGCAATTTGGTTGAGAAACTTGCTGAAAGAATTAAGCATGCCACAAGAAAAACCAACAGAGATCTATGTTGACAATAAGTCTGCAATAGCTCTAGCAAAGAATCCAGTATTCCATGACAGGAGCAAACACATAGATACCCGTTATCACTACATAAGAGAGTGTATTGCAAGAAAGGATGTGCAAGTGGAATACGCGAAGTCTCAAGACCAAGTCGCCGACATATTCACCAAGCCACTCAAATAAGAAGACTTTGTCAGACTAAGAAACTCAATCGGCGTCACAAGACAAGATTAATGGGGGATGTTGAATGGTAATCTTGCCTTGGCCCAAGACAATGGATCTAGCCCATGTTGAAAAGGCAACACAAGCCCAATGGATGATTCATGAAAATGCTAGAGAATTCTAGCAAAAGCATGAAGGTTGAATGCATGCATAAAATATCCAAGGTCTTTTGTAGAAAAATCTAGAATCTTGTAAAATTGTGTGGTTGTTAAGCATTAGCTAGAAAGTTCTAGCAATGTCAAAGTTGGCAAACCTTGCCTATAAATAGGTGAGGTGCTAAGCTATGTGATGTAACCAAGAGAGAGCAATTAGTGAGAAGTGAGAGTGCCAAGTGAGAAGTGAGAAGAAGCAACAAAGCTTCTAAGAGTGTTTGAGTGTTTCCTCTTGTACTAAGTTTGTGAGTGAATAAAAATCTTGTGTAATACTTTGAGTATTCTTTCTTCCTCTTTCCTATCAATTCCGCTGTATTACATTCTTCTTTGTGAGATAAACATCTCCAAAGTAGTGAAGTCTTTTTAAGCCCCAACAAATTCTTGTTCGACGATGGTAATTTATGTGACAATCCAGACGATGGGTTCCAAAGATAATAGCTTCGTATACACTGATCAAAATTAGAAGGCAAACTTACAGTTAAACACACCAAACCATTGCACGCCGCTAGTAGTCTGACAGGATGTTGCTGGAGTTCTGCTGGGAAGGTGAGGTGTCTGACAGAAGAAACATCTCCAAACCGCGACGACGGGGACGGATCCAAGTCAATGGATTGGGATCCCGAGGAGGAGTGTGTGTTGTAGAGAGTCTAGGTCTTAGGGTGTGATGCTCAGATGCAAATTTGAACTGGGATTTGGCAAATTCTTGATCGGATAATGTCGAAAGCCACCGTTTTGCGACGCACTTGAATCGGAGTAGAGATTTCACGGGCAACCTGGTGAGGATATGCGTTACAATATAATCTTCAGGTAAGCAAAACCAGTCCTCCATCGCCGTTAGGGTTAGGGTTTTTTCGTTTACAATATACACAAGAAATGCTTTCGTAAGAGCGATAATAGTTAGTAGGACTTTTCCCTCCTTAGGGTTAGGGTTTTTAAGCTGTTCTATATCCCATGGAGCTACAGAAAGAGCCCCAAGCCTCCCCTCGTAAAAACAATGGGCCATTCATATTGGGCTTGACCCGATATTTGAGAGCCCAGTCACAACAAACTGTGAACATGAAAAAAAGTCGTGTGGTGCCAGCTTCCGCGTACAAGATAACGAAACTCGAACGAATCACGTGGGACGGAGTGCCCTACCACATTTAAGTACGATAAATCTTTATCGTGGCGTGGCGTAACATCGACGGCAAAAAGAATAAAAAAAAAAAAAAAATAATCCAAAAGGCAAACAAGGCAGTTAGGCCATCTAAATTAGGTAGGGGTGGATTTTTTTGCCAAATTTTCATACCAACTAAATTATCAACCGTGTCATACCGATTTTATACCAAATTTTTTTTTTGCCAATCGGTAATGATACGGTATACCATACCAACGGTATTGGTAATGAATATCATTATCATAGTATTACCGTACCGTACCGAAAATACAATATAATATATATTTTATAAATTATTTAATAGATAATTATGTAACACATATTTATAATATTTCAATAATTTGAAAATAAAACCGTACTTATATTAGCATTGTTGTTGGTGACTTTGATCACTTGAAATGGTGGAAATCAAACACAAAAGAGTTCCTAATTCTTTCACAAATATCCAAGATATCTTTGTAACCCTCACTTCTACCGTTGCTAGTGAAAATGCATTTAGCCTAGGGAGGAAGGTTGTGGACCCTTTTAGGGCATCCTTGACTCCTAAAATAATAGAGGCACTAGTGTGTACTATTGGTTGACTTAGGGCAGATGAAATAAACTTCTATAAGGAACCAGCAGAAGATACGCTTCAATTTTACAAGGAAATGGAAGAAGAGGAAACAAGAAAGATATGCTTTAATTTTTTTAGTAAATTTGTTATTAAATGGTTTTCAACTTTAATTCTTCTTGCTACTAATTAATATGTTTTCTTTGTTTGTAATGTAGGCTTGACACAAGCTCAATCTTCTACAAATTCATTGTCTCCTCCAAAGCTTTGACATCTCAAGCTTGAATAATTGATCAATGAATTCTACTTTTTGAAGTTTAGCTCCAATTTTCATTTGGTTTGAAACTTTAATTTCTATTTGGATTGTTAATTTCTAGGGGCTTTTAGATCCAGGTCCAAAAACATAGAGTGTTTTTAGGAGTGAGTCCAATTATCTAATTATATGTTTTTATTTCTTTTATACTCATTTTATATTTTCTAAAACTATTTAAAATCAATTAAAATCTTCTAATATTATGCATTTTCCAACTCTAAAAAATCTAATCAATATCTTATAACAAAAAAACTAATATACTAACATAAATCTATCTTCAAACCATTTTACCCTAACTCAAGTAACAAATATATGAATGTATATTATACTTATAATTGAGATATGAAACCTAACTAAAAGGTAGAAAAATAATAATATATCTACAAACAAGACACATTAATTTATGACAGGATGTTTATAAAAAAGAATTTGTCATATAGGTAGAAAAAATACAATTAACCTGTGATATAGGTTGATTATATAAATTAAAAATAAAATCTATAAATGAGATTTAAAGCAGGAGGAAGAACAAAGAAATAACAATAAATAAATAAAAAGAAATAATCAAAGAGATAATTATGAAGAAATTTGATTTTTATAATAATTTTTATCATTGAAGAGATAATTATTGATAATTAAATAATTAAATTTAAGAAATTGGACTATTCTTACTATTGACTCAAAAAATGGGACTTATATCAAGTTTCCCCTAATTTCTATTTGTTTTGGTTCGTAACTTCTATTTGGATTGTAAGCTTAATTTTCATCATGAATCTTGATGCATCATTTGAATTATTGTGAGTGTGAATTGTGAACTATGAATAATAGATGAATTTAAGCTACAATTCATCTATTATAAAAGTACAAAAAAAAAGTTTTGCCCTTGAATTGGGTTAAAAAAACAAAAACAGATTTTGTCCCAAAACAAAATGGCAATTACCATTGCCATACCATGTCAGAACTTTTGGCAATACCGAACTTCGGTATACCGAAAGTGTAACATCCCACATCGCCCAGGGAAGTGATCCGCGCCGGGCCGGGATGTGTCATTTGGTATCAGAGCCAAACCCTGGCAGCGTGTGTGCCGACGAGGACGTCGGGCCCCTTAAGGGGGGTGGATTGTAACATCCCACATCGCCCAGGGAAGTGATCCGCGCCGGGCCGGGATGTGTCAGAAAGTTTGGTATGGCAATGATGATAGATTTTACCAAATCGAAAGTTTGGTACGGTAATTGGTACGAGAGTTTTGGTACGGTAACCGTACCGAACCCATCCCTAAAATTAGGGGTGGGTTCGAAAAATTGAAAACTGAAAAAAACTGAACCGAAATAGAAAAAAACCGAACTGAAACAAAAATCGAACCAAACCAAAATTGGTTGGTTCGGTTCGGTTTTGGTGATTTGAAAATCGAAACGAAACGAACCGAACCGAATAATCCCTTACCCTAAAACGACGTTTTTTTTTGAGTTTTTGACTTTGATTTCTATGCTCACAGATCTATTCATTTTAGGTGATGATGAAATTACAAAAAGGATGCAATTTTATGTTAAAAGATTTTTTCATCGGTTTTAATTGTTCAACATAGTGCATTATTGATATTGGTTCTAATAAAATATATCACCCTTGCAGATTTCTCTTGCATAAGCCATTTTGCTCCGTCTTTTCCATCGTCAGCAGGAAGATGTTAGTGGTCAAAGATCTCGAGTTTGCTTCACTTACAAAGCGCTTTCCCAACGATCCTGCCCCCGCACTCCTCAATAGAATGGAGTTGATGAGTGGAAACATCGCCACATACATATATTGGAGACAACTTGCTCTCTCTTGCTCTCAACTTCAGCCTAAAAACACTAGGGACAGAAGCAGTTTTGACTGCTGTATTTTTTTTTTAACCGAATACCTTCCTCTGTATATTGTTATGAAATTATCGTGTACTGTGTAAATATGAGCTTGAGTCTTTTTAGTAAATATCTCCACCACTTTCATAGCTATATAGGCATCCTTCTGATGAATAAAGTTGACGCAGGTAGACCCACTAAAAAAATCGAACCGAACCAAAATCAAAGCGTAAAAAGTGAACCGAAGTTAAATCAAATAGAAAAAAACCGAAAGAAAATCGAACTGAACTGAACTGAATCGAACTGTAATTTTGGTTTCGACCAAAAACCGAACGGAACCGAACCCACACCTAATTTAAATTGTCCAGAATTATAGTCTTGTAAAAATTATTTTTAAATGAACAATCTTAGGCAATACTTATATATAATCTTCAACCAAAAGGATAGCCCCCTCGATAACTTCTTAGTTTTAAGTTTATATTTTAAATTTATTGGTATTTAATTAAACAATTGTTGGATGTTTTCAAATTTAGACGTTGAATTTTAATTAATTATTGCGCCACTTAGTAGTACGGTCTAGTGGTATTCCTCTTTACTTGTAAGTGAAGGTCTTAGGTTCGATTCTCGCCAAAAACGAATTTGAACTAAATTATTGCTAGCTCATTGTGAGGCTAAACTCAACTCACCCCCCCTCTCCTTTAATGTAGATAATATGATTTGTTAAAAAATAAATAATTATTGTAACTAAGCAGCTGGACCCATAAAAGGGGCCGAAAGAGGGGATACATATGGCCTGATTCCTATTTGGCTAAATAATAGCATGATGGGCTCCGGAGAGTTATAGACCAATCATCAGTTGAAGATGAGTATCCGTGGCTGGACAGTTATTTTGTCACATCCCGGCCTGGGGCGGATCACTTCCCGGGCCCAATCCACCACCGTAGCACGATATTGTCTGCTTTGGGCTTACCATTCCCTCACGGTTTTGTTTCTGGGAACTCACGAGCAACTTCCCAGTGGGTCACCCATCCTGGAAGTGCTCTAGCCCCCTTCTCGCTTAACTTCAGAGTTCCTACGGAACCCGAAGCCAGTGAGCTCCCAAAAGGCCTCGTGCTAGGTAGGGATGAGAATATACATTTAAGGATCACTCCCCTGGGCGATGTGGGATGTCACATATTTCCAATAAAAACCCCTTATACGATCCGGATGGACAATTAGGCCTGGATTGTCTGAGTAGGAAAGGGATCTTTTCCAAATCCATTTCTCCTAATCCATCAAATCAGGGGATCCGTGCCGTTGAAAATTGATCCAACAGCTGAAGTTATTATAACTTTTAAAATGGACCCCTATTTTTAATCGTTTGATCAAATTTCAACGGCACAGATCTCCTAATTCGGTAAATTAAGAAGAAGAGATTCGGAAATGATCCCATTCCGTCCGAGTGTTTATGGTTGTCCACCACGTGTCCCACCCGTTTCCCTCGCGTATTTTTGAGTGAAAGTACAAAAACACCTGACGCCACTTGGCATTCCGCAAAAAGTTGGTTATTCTTTCTTCGCTTTCTCTTCTTTTCTTTCTTCTCCCGAATCTCCCCCAATCATTGAAAATTGCCTGAAATATTACGTAGGGTTTCTTTTTCTAGGTTTTGCTTTTTCTTCTTTTTTTTTTTCTCTTCTATTTTTGTAAATTTTCGTTCGTGGATTTTTTTTTACCGTTGGAGGTTCTGTGAAGTCAAAGCAAAAGTGCGGCAATTAATGGCGTGCGAGTCTTAATTCCCACTCTGCCCTTGGAATTCCGGTTAATTAATTCGCTTCCATCACTTGGGGTTCTCTGCGAATTACTCGACTTGTTGATTCAGGTACTCGACTTGTTAATTAATTCCCACTCTGCCCTTGGAATTCCGGTTAATTAATTCGCTTCCATCACTTGGAGTTTGCTTCACTTACAAAGCGCTTTCCCAACGATCCTACCCCCGCACTCCTCAGAAGAATGGAGTTGCTGAGTGGAAACATCGCCACATACATATATTGGAGACAACTTGCTCTCTCTTACTCTGAGCTTCAGCCTAAAAAAACTAGGGACAGAAGCAGTTTTGACTGCCGTATTTTTTTTTGAACCGAATACCTTCATCTGTATGTTGTTATGAAATTATCGTGTACTGTGTAAATATGAGCTTGAGTCTTTTTAGTAAATATCTCCACTGTGAGATCCCACATCGCCCAGGGGATTGGATCCAGCAAGCCTTATATGTATATTCCCATATCTACCTAGCGCGAGGCCTTTTGGGAGCTCATTGGCTTCGAGTTCCATTGGAACTCCGAAATGAAGCGAGTAGTGCGCGAGAGCACTCCCATGATGGGTGACTCACTGGGAAGTTCTCGTGTGAGTTCTCAAAAACAAAAACGTGAGGGTGTGGTAGGGGCCCAAAGCGGACAATATCGTGCTACGGTGGAGGCATGCCCGGGATGTGGCAATTTGGTATCAGAGCATAACCCTGGCCGCGTATGTGCCGACGAGGACATCGGGCCCCTAAGGGGGGTGGATTGTGAGATCCCACATCGCCCAGGGGATTGAATCTTGCGAGCCTTATATGTATATTCCCATCTCTACCAAGCGCGATGTCTTTTGGAAGCTCACTGGCTTCGGGTTTCATTGGAACTCCGAAGTTAAGCGAGTAGCGCTAGAGCACTCCCATGATGGGTGACCCACTGGGAAGTTCTCGTGTGAGTTCCCAGAAACAAAACCGTGAGGGTGTGGTAGGGGCCCAAAGCGGACAATATCGTGCTACAGTTGAGGCATGCCCGAGATGTGACATCCACCACTTTCATAGCTATATAGGCATCCCTCTGATGAATAAAGTTGACGCAGGTAGACCCACTCAAAAAACCAAACCGAACCAAAATCGAAGCGTAAAAAGCGAACCGAAGTTAAATCGAATCGAAAAAAACCGAAAGAAAATCGAACTGAACTGAACTGAATCGAACTGTAATTTTGGTTTCGACCAAAAATCGAACGGAACCGAACCCACCCCTAATCTAAATTGTCCAGAATTATAGTCTTGTAAAAATTATTTTTAAATGAACAATCTTAGGCAATACTTACTTATATATCATCTTTAACCAAAAGGATAGCCCCTCGATAACTTCTTAGTTTTAAGTTTATATTTTAAATTTATTGGTATTTAATTAAACAACTGTTGGATGTTTTCAAATTTAGACGTTGAATTTTAATTAATTATTGCGCCACTTAGTAGTACGGTCTAGTGGTATTCCTCTTTACTTGTAAGTGAAGGTCTTAGGTTCGATTATCGCCAAAGACGAATTTGAACTAAATTATTGCTAGCTCATTGTGAGGCTAAACCAACCCCATCTCCTTTAATGCAGATAATATGATTTGTTAAAAAATAAATAATTATTGTAACTAAGCAGCTGAACCCATAAAAGGGGCCAAAATAGGGGATATATATGGCCTGATACCCATTTGGCTAAATAATAGCATGATGGGCTCCGGAGAGTTATAGACCAATCATCAGTTGAAGATGAGTATCCGTGGCTGGACAGTTATTTCCAATAAAAACCCCTTGTATGATCCGGATGGACAATTAGGCCTGGACTGTCTGAGTGGGAAAGGGATCCTTTCGGATCCCTTCCTCCTAATCCATCAAATCAGGAGATCCATGCCGTTGAAAATTGATCCAACATCTGAAGTTATTATAACTTTTAAAATGGACCCCTATTTGTAAACGTTTGATCAAATTTCAACGGCACAGATCTCTTCATTCGGTGAATTAAGAAGAAGAGATCCGGAGAGGATCCCATTCCGTCCGAGTGTCTGTGGCTGTCCACCACGTGTCCCACCCGTTTCCCCTGCGTATTTTTGAGTGAAAGTACAAAAACACCTGACGCCACTTGGCATTCCGCAAAAAGTTGGTTCTTCTTTCTTCGCTTTCTCTTCTTTTCTTTCTTCTCCCGAATCTCCCCCAATCATTGAAAACTGCCTGAAATATTACGTAGGGTTTCTTTTTCTAGGTTTTGCTTTTTCTTCTTTCTTTTTTTTTCTCTTCTATTTTTGTAAATTTTCGTTCGTGGATTTTTTTTTACCGTTGGAGGTTCTGTGAAGTCGAAGCAAAAGCGCGGCAATTAATGGCGTGCGAGTCTTAATTCCCACTCTGCCCTTGGAATTCCGGTTAATTAATTCGCTTCCATCACTTGGGGTTCTCTGCGAATTACTCGACTTGTTGATTCAGGTACTCGAATTTTTCCAGTTTTTGATTTCTTTGATTTGATTTCTACTTTGTTTTCTATTTGCTTAGACTCTGAAGCGTTGATCTGATTGTTAATTACTGATTATTTATGATTAATTTTGATATATTTGTTGCGAATAATTTGAGTTGAAGCAATGTTAATAGCTTTGGTTTTGTGAGAGTTAGAATTGAAGTTGAATTTTGGAATTTTGGATATCAATAATTGAATGAAGACGTATGGATTCTGCTTTTTTAATTCTGAGTTGTCGAAATTTCGAAATGGTAGGCAAATGGAGGGATAAGTATTGCAGCAGCTGAGTTGTGTGTGTCCGGAACTTCGGATTACTAGCTGAATTCGGCTTGTCGTGTAATCGGGTTGTCTTGCATTCGCTTTCTTGGGTGATGAGATACTTTGAATATTGTAGATTTAGTGGGTAGAGATGAATCTGGCAGCTCTTTTGACTTCTGCTGGTATTAATATAGCTGTGTGCGTGGTACTCTTTTTGCTATATTCTATATTGAGGAAACAACCGAGCAATGTGAATGTCTACTTTGGACGAATGCTTACGATATCCAAAAGAAGAAGTGATCCTTTCAATTTGGAAAGGTTTGTTCCTTCTGCTAGTTGGCTACTGAAAGCATGGAGAACAAAAGAAGAAGATTTTTTGACTGTCGGTGGCTTGGATTCGGTTGTTTTTATCAGGATGCTTATTTTTAGGTAATTAAACCGTAGATCTTTATGGTTTATGCCTGAAGAATAACAATTCTACCTAATGGTTTTATGATTTCTCACTGTAGCCTAATATTTTGTCAATTCACAGTCTTCGAATCTTTTCCATTGCTGCTGTCATATGCGTCTTTATAGTGCTTCCGGTGAATTATCATGGGCAAACGAAGGATCACCCGGGAATCCATGATGAATCCTTGGAAGTCTTTACCATCTTGAACGTTCAAGAAGGTTCAAAGTGGTATGAGACATATATTCTTGATTATTAAAACACTTTCTTAAAAATTGTATCTTTTATGAAGGTGCAGAGCAAGTTCTGTTAATCCGCCTTTTATTCTGTTTTTTCTCAATCTTTATGAAGTTTCAATATTGATTTAACTTTTTCTCGTTATATACACCAGGAAACTAGTTTCTAACTGGTCATTTGCTTTCTGTTTTAATTCATGTCAGGCTCTGGACCCATTGTCTCGCATTGTACATTATCACTACTTCAGCTTGTATTCTCCTATACTTTGTAAGGATTTAAAACCCATCTCCTCTTGTACAATATCGTATATATTGTAAAAAGTTCTTGATCTTTGCTTTTAGTTCGTACAACTATGAACATCCTAAGACATTGGTTTTGTGTTTTTGTTGTGGATCTTCTGTAGGAATATAATCACGTCACTAGACTGAGGCTGGCATATATTATTGGATCTTCTTCAAATCCAAGTCATTTTACAGTTGTTGTTCGTGCTATTCCATGGTCACCGGAAGAATCATATAGTGATTCAGTAAGAAAATTCTTCACAAAATATCATGCATCAAGCTACTTGTCACACCAAATGGTGTATCGATCTGGTAAAGTTCAGAAACTGATGGTATGTTTGTGGCTTGAATTATTTCAGCTGTTTCCTGAGCAATCACATTGTTTTATCATTGGCTTATATTGTCATAACTGTTAGCATGAGCTGCACTTAGACCAATATCTGGTTTAAGATAGCTATATAAACTATATGATGGGTTTCTTTAAGAATTGAATATAGGATCACTGGGTTTTTCCTCCACTCATATGCATCTGTTCAATTATGTCCCATATATTTTTTAATGCAACTTTATGATATATCAAACTTTGCAGACTGATGCAGGGAAGATGTGCAAGATTCTTAAGGATGTTTCTGTGGAACAGAGTCATAGACCAGATCTATTTCATTGTGGTATGTCTGGAGGAGCTACTGATTCTTTTAAGATACTCGCGAACGATTCAGAGAATGTTAAAGGGAAGTCATCCCTTATCGACAATAGTTTGGGTGGAACAAAAAAGGTCATGCAAGCTGTGGCCCCAATTAATTTAATTAGCTCTGGTTTTCATCACGTATTCACACACAACTAGTGATATGTATGGCTTTAATCTTTCAAATCTGATTTGGTTCCTTTAGAATGGTTTTCCGACTATGGAGTTCTTGAAAATTTTGTAAGCAGGGGTTAATTACACTAAAACCCCCTGAGGTTTATCGAGTTTTCACAAAACCCCCTCATGTTTGAGACATTACACTAACATCCCTTGAGGTTTTTATTCAATTACACATAACCCCTTTGAGCCAAATTTTACCTAAGTGTTCCTAGTATCGTCATGTATTCTTGCTTCAGTTGCCTTCGTCATGTATTCTTGCTTCAGTTGCCTCCAGGTTTTGTTAGACAGTTGGTCACGTATTATTGTGGCGGTTATAACACCTTAAGCAGAAAGTTAAACTTGAATGTTTGGAATCAGAATTGTGTTTGGCGTGATTAACTTGTTTAGGCTCCTTTAGTTTTTATTTTGGATTTTTTTTTTCAGTTTTCAGTTTTATATTGGATGTTTCCTTATTTAGTTACTATAGTTCGAATAAAAGAAAAGTAGAAATAAAAGTTGTTGAATGGTTAAGTAATATTTATATCTGTGTTTATGTATGTATTTATGTTAGTTAAAATGTATATTTTAAAATAAAAACATACATGCACACAAATACGCATGTCTATCCATTCTTCCCATAATCAACCCATTTATGTGTAGGAAATTATGAACCTCAATCTGCAGAGTACTAGCTCGTAAAAAAAATCCCACATGGCAGTGTCAAAGACATGAATCTTGAGTAGTCTCTTCCCGTAATGAGTGACATTTTCGTTTTGTGGTTCTGTTACTTTGACTTTGTTGCCATCATTTAGGTATAAGTTGTTGTCTATGAGTGAGTGAACTTTTGTGGAAATTTCGATATTCTAGCCTAAAATGTATTTGGTCTTACATACAGGTGTGTGCTGCTGCTTTTGTCTTTTTCAAGACTCGCTGTGCTGCTCTTGTTACATCAAAGGTTCTTCATTCTTCAAATCCCATGCATTGGGTGACAGATATGGCTCCGGAACCAAATGATGTGTATTGGTCAAACCTTTGGATACCGTACGGACAACTGTGGATCCGGAAGTTAGCCACACTTCTGGCTACTATTGCCTTTATGCTTGTGTTTCTTATTCCTGTCACATTTGTTCAGGGCATGACTGCACTAAAAAGCCTAGAAAAAAAGTTTCCAGCTTTGAAAGGATTGCTCAAAAAGTAAGTCAATTGACAGACACATTCTCCTTGTTACCTTAATTTTTTTGTTATGCTGTGTATGATGGAATCTAAACATGGACTTTTTGTGTGTACGAGGATAAAGTTTTGCAATGGCTTTGACTCATTTTCATGATTACTTATGCGCATATGCAGGAACTATGTAAGCCAGGTGATAACGGGGTACCTACCAAGTGTGGTTTTAATTGTGGCTTTTTACATCGTTCCACCTGTCATGATGCTGTTTTCAACAGTGGAGGGGTGGATCTCTCGCAGTCAGAGGAAAAAGAGTGCATGCTTCAAAGTCTTATACTTCACAATCTGGAATGTCTTTTTTGTTAATGTTTTTACCGGCTCTGTTATCAGCCAATTGAGTGTATTTTCTAGTGTGAAAGACATACCTGTGCAACTTGCCAACGCGATTCCAGCACAGGTGATATGCCCTTGATCTTTAAATTTGTTTAGAAGATCAATAGTTGTGTTCCAGTTATGCTAGTCTATTTGGACTGTTACATCACTTACGTGTGCCCACTGTTTTTCCTTGTCATGTTGGAAACGGGTTACTTTGTAATTGAGATGGGTCAAGTCCACTACTAGTACTCATAGATATTAAATTGTCCATTAGAAATTGTCCTCTCATTTTTAGTTCGAATTACAGATGGTCATAATGGTTAACAAAGTGACTTAGAGTTTTGTGAGTGATAATTGTTTCGGCTTTCAAGACATTACATCAGTAATGAGATGCTTATGAAAGCTGAAAGCTTTATTATTGATTTTTATTTATGGTTGTGGTCTTGAATTTTCAGGCTAAGTTCTTCATGACTTATGTTTTATCATCTGGTTGGGCAAGCTTGGCATGTGAACTCATGCAAATTTATCCTCTTCTTTGCAACTATTTCCGACGGTTCATATTACGGAAAGGACGGTATAATGACTCACTGTCATTTCCATATCATACAGAAATTCCTAGAGTCCTGCTGTTTGGGTTCATCGGCTTCACCTGTTCTATCTTGGTTCCCCTAATATTGCCATTCTTGTTGGTTTACTTTGTACTTGCTTACTTTATATATCGAAACCAGGTGAGGACTCCTCCTATCTATTGTTCCTTATTCTGTTAAGTCTCTTTCGGGGAGAAGAACTACCCCTGCAACGGGGATGCCACTGTAGTATCCCCGGTGTAGGTAAGTTCCTCTCTCATTCTGGCCATCATTATTCTCTTTTTCTTCTTCTTTTTTTTCTTTGGGGGGCATTCGAATAATTAATTCGTTGCTAACTTTACAATGCCTATTTCAGATTCTTAATGTGTATATAGCAGAATACGAAAGTGGGGGACAGTACTGGCCTATGATTCACAATACAGTCATAATTTCATTGGTTATCACGCAAATAATTGCCCTCGGTGTCTTTGGATTAAGAAAATCACCAATTGCATCAGGTTTCACTATTCCACTGCTTATCTTCACTATTTTGTTTAACGAGTACTGTCGACAGCAGTTTCATCCGTTGTTCAAGAACCATGTTGCAGAGGTAGTGATTGAAAATGAACTGTATCTGCATGCGTGCTCGTGCATGTATGTGGTATTTGAGACCATGCCTCTCTATCTCTTTCAAATCTTGATGAGGGAATTGTTTGCAGATTCTTATTGATATGGACCAGAAGGATGAGGAAGCGGGGACGATGGAAGAGGCTTATCAACAGCTACATTCAGCGTACTGCCAGTCCCCATTAACTCCTGATGACTCGTGCAGTTTTGGATGCTCAACTCGCATTGAGGGTGATATCATTCCGGATACAGAGAATGTCAAGCCACCAGGTTTGATTCATCCAGTACTCGCGAGGGTTCCTGTACGCGGCATCAGTGATGTAATCGCTTGGTTCTTTGTGCTTTTCTCTTTTCAGGGGAGGAACCCAGCCAAACTAATCCGTCATGGAATGTCACCTTCAACGGTGAGACAGATCTAAAATGAGCTTTCTTCTGGGACGTAATTGACTTGTTTTTTATGCAAGTTCAAGTTTATGGTGCCGGCTGCAACGAGATTCTTGCATCTTAAGAAGCAGGTTCTCTTTTTGGCCAGATATACATCGGAAGCGTACAGACACATACAAGTAAACATCCGTAGGCTATCTTTAATTTTGTTTACTATACTTCCCAATTTTTACAGTTTTGAGTGGGGAAAAGTCGCAAAGAAAGCAACTCTATTTTTTGTACACTTGTGATTTGAGCAAAGCAAATTGATGTGTATATTGTTCGTATATTAAACTAAATGTATCGAAAACAGTTGAAAAGTTTTACGTAATGCTAATGCAAAGTTCGATTATTTCATTCTCTAAGCACATTTTGAATTGCATAGATACTCAACTCATACAACCTCGAAAACGGATCAGTTTCTGCAAACGACGCAGATCAAAACTGGTAAGGTATGCACAAATAGAACCGGTTACAAACGTTTTAACAAAAAACGTAACTGAAAAACGCAAAACGCTAAACAGACATTGAGTCGTATTAAGATTTCACATCCATGACCAATGAAGAATTGGAACCATCGACACCATCATCTTCGTCCTTTTCGTTGAAGAAACCTCTCCATAACCACAAAACTTGCAGGAACCCGCCATTTGCAACGTGCAGAAGAAACACCCGTGCCTGCATTGGGAGACCAGCAGAGACGAACTTAACAGCAGCAAAAAAGCAGCTTATACCAAATAAGTGCTTTTCAATCTCATTGGCATTCGCCTCCGACCTGGGAAGCACTTGCTGCAATGTCTCCTTCAAAACATCAGTTAAGAAGCACCCAACAAAGAGACCAAATGGTATCACCAATTCATAGTTTCTGGAGATGGAAAATATGACGTCTGATAAGAAGCTGAGGGTGCCAAAAGTAACAAACGACCATATGAGTGCTTTTTTCCCAAGCAGAAGCAGCTGCTCCAGTGCTGTATCTGCTGCTTTTCTCCACGGGAGCTCCTTCACTGGGGCAGGTACGGCTTCCCACAGCTTCGCCTTCACAAAAGTGCTTTTGATTTGCAGCTTCTGCTTATTTTCTTTGTTGGGTTCTCCAAATTGTGCCGTGGATGAAACTGCTTTTACACGACTTGGCGGGAAGCTGGTTTGAAATCGAAATTGTTTCTGCTTAAAGAGATTAATCTGAAATAAAGAAGGAAAATTGGAATCAATCATAATTAATTCACCGAAAACCTGTAAATTTCCCATTTTTAAGTAATCGGGAATTTGGGAGGCTGAGAGAGTGGTACCGAAAAATTGGGGGTTGCGGATGGCGGCGACAGAATGGACGCCGGAATCGCCATTGATGGTGTCTGGTTGGTCCTGTTTTATCACCTGAGTTTTCTCCTCATTTTCTAGGGTTTATCAGCTGATGACAAATTTGGGGATTCCAATTTCCCAATGTTCTTAACCTAAATTGGACTCAATACAAATATACTGGGCCTTATCTAAAATGTTATTTTGGGCCTTATTCTGAGTCGCACAGTCCACAAACTTATACATTTTTTCATTCGTGGGCTTAATATAAGAGTGTACTTAATGGTCATTTGATCGAGATTGTTTTAGGTGGGAAACAATTTTGTTCATAAACGCTTTTGTTAGAAGTTTTTATTCAAAAAATGTTGAAACTTTTTTATGAAAGCTTCAAAGTGTTTTCTGAAGAAGCATATGCTACGTGCTTCTCCTGATATTGCTTTTACTACCCGCAAACATTTTCAAGTTTATTTTCTTAAACGTAGTTAGAACTATCTTAATTGTCAGAAGCCGTTTTTAACATTTTTAAACGCAAACCCAAATATTGCTACATGTAGACTAGAGGTTGCCACGGCCCCTAGCCCCCATGGGCTCCATGTAATTGGTTTATAAAATTCTAAAATTCATGTAAAATTACATTAGAACGGGAAAAAAAATCATTCTGCACTTTTTATAAATGTATCTTTTGTATCTAAATATACAAAAAATTATTAAGCTAACTTTTTAAAAATAAAATTGCACAATAACATTTTTAAGAGTACTATTAGGGACATCAAATAATATAGACCAACGATATACAAGGGCAGACGACTGTTACTAGTACAAATCAATTTTGTGTGTGTACAATTGAAAGACAAATAAAATTATACGAAATATTAAGAGTACTATTAGGGACATCAAATTAGTGCACTAAATAATATGTTATTCGACGAATAGATCTTCAATAGGCATGTGTTATTTTAATGAGGATCCTCTGTTTTTTTTCTTTCTTGCGTATGGAAGTGGATAAAAGATATATAACCTAACATCATATTTCAACATTTGTAACATTTAACTGCTATCAAACACAGCTATTATGGGGTGGTTCATTGTGGGAAACGAATTATAAGCCAATATTTCATATGGCACATCCGGGGTTTGATTCCTGATGCTGAAAAATCATACCATGATGACATAGAGAAGGCTAAAATGTCTCTGTAAGCATTATCGACAGAAAGATTGCTATGACGAAGACACCAATTAGTCCCTTAAAAAAAAAAAAAAAAAAAGAACTGTCATCAAACGCATAAGCATTAGCTAAGGCCAAAATCCAAAAGCAAAAATAATAAACAAAACCCTAGCCGGACAAGTGAACTATCATATCCTCTCCTTATACCATTTTGAAACCCTAAAGCAATCAAATTAACACAACCCTAGGCGGCTCTATCTTAATTCTAAATCCTTCACCTCGTAAATGGTATATAATTTTGAATATAACATCCAGGCTGCAGTACTAATACTATAGCTCTGCAGTCGTTTTAGCCTATATAATTCTCTAATAAATTTCATTTTTTTTCTTCACAGAAATGCTAAGGGGACTCTTTTAAAGTGAGACTTTTTATGAACTTTCTGACACTCTACAATTTGAAGTCAATTATTGTGTTAACATTATATAAAAGATTGTGCTAAAAATATGAAATGACAGAAAGTATACGGAGAGCCTCACTTTTAAAAGAATTCTTAGTATTTCCTTCTTTTTTTTTTATACAAGCCCACTTTATTTTGTTCCAACAGCTGAACAGCACGACAAACATGCAAGAATTTTCATGTTAGTGAGTGTCATTATCATTCTATAATATTCAAAATTAATAAATTATAATATCTCTTGCAGATTATTAATTATGAATTAAGGATCAATGTTTAGATTGAAATATCCAGTGGGGGGTTGATTAGGGTTGATTTAGTTGATTAAACAATTAAAAGGCAGTGACACAAGTCGTCCTTTTGCTATTGTCACTTCTATGCTTCTTTCACATATTCGTAATATAACATGTTTAATTAATTTTGTGGTGTTTATTATCGTCACCAAATTGACGGGAATTTATATGGCGATCCACAAGAAGTCAAATTTTGTGATGTTGGTTTTTCTTTGAGGACTTTTCTGTTCTGTTTCTTCTTTTTTTGGGATATTCCCTTTAACTTTATAGAAAGAAATTAGATGAATAATTAGGGATTGTTTTAAAATTGTATAAGCCCTCAGAACTGTTAATGTCTCCTTAATTTGCTTGCTGGAGTTTGTGTATGTCCGCTTTATGTATGCTTATAATCCCAGTATATTATACTGAAAGCCAGACAGACTGTATATCTTATGGGATATGTTTTACCTAGACATCCCACTTATGAGCTTACATTATTCTAAAAAATTAACTAATTAATCGCTCATTATTTTACATTTAATTTTTTTATAAAAAAAAAAATTATATGGTATTGAAACACAATTGTATAGTATAATTTATCTATATGTTATAATATGAGTTGAGTGACTTTTTTTTTATTTTTTTATTTTTTTATTTTTTAAAGGGAGACAACTGGTGGCAAAGCCACGGTTATCTAGCCCTTCTAGGGATCGGAAAGACTCACATAGACATTTCAGACTCCCCTTGCCACAAGTTTGGCTTCCACACCAGCAGCGGGTTTCGAACCCAAGACCTCCAGTTTTTAGTTTTGAGGAAGCCTCGTAATCTGCCCTTGTTTACTTTATACTTTATGATGTAATAGAAAATAAGCATCAATACTTATGTAATAATCCAATCGTCAATAACCACTTCATATAGTCTAACAAATTTGGCTTTCTTAGCATACCATGGGTGGGATATATGTCCTTTCAAATATTGACCTAGTTTTCATGATTGAGCTCATGATAATTAAGCAACTAGATGAAAATGCTAGTGGAATCAACTTAATTAAGAACTTTTTTTTGAAAACCTTGAATTTAAGAGTTGGTCAAGATAATGGGGCCAACTATTTTAAATCGCTAGCTTGTAGAGGCAGCTACCACCAATTTCAAAATATGTCAACCGATTCTAACAAATCGTGAACATGGCTTACCAAACATTAATTGCAAAATTTGCATGTCAACAGAAAGTAAATATTTTAATGCAAAGATTGCAATTTACAACTGGAATCAACTTTTGCCCCTTGTAGCTTTCAGCCAAGACCTAAGAGATAATTTGAGTCTATATATGTGAGAATGTATTTCTTTGACCTTCCTGGCCAGAGCTACATATATAAGCTGACTACATAAGTAAACGAATAAGATTGGGAGACTATATTTTTAAATCAAATTTTCAAACCAAATAATGTGTCACCAATAGGAAATAAGCACATTAATCAATATTTAAGTAATAATCCAATGATCAACCACCACATCATTTTGATTTAATTACAAGTTTGGTTTAGAAGTTTTGGTCTCCCTAACATTACCCTAAGTAAAGGCCATTTCAATTATGTTAGGCATAGCTAGATAGATTTTGTGTTAGATTTAAAGATTCTAAGCATGTAGTCGATTGCCTTAGTGGTTAGGGTTTTTGTATTATTTTCAGTGCACCCAGGTTCGAATCCTCCCTCATATTATAGTGTGGTTTAGATTAAAACTCTCACTTGTAATAAAAAAGAGACTTAAATATTCTAATTTATGCAATGAGATCCATCGATGAATAATAATTAATTTTATATGATTATGCAAAAGAACCCTACCCTAGGTTTGAGTCTTACAGGAAGAAGACTGCTAAATTACATGTTATTCATGATATCTAGCTACCTAGAATTTGTATAAATGATCATCAAATTAATCTGATTCTAAATTTTGTATGAATAGTTAGTTAATAAGAGAAGCTGGAACTAATTAATAAATCAATGTGGTAGTTAAACAATAAGCCAATTGACGAAGACCAAAATTAAGCAACTTATTCATTTAATTAAAATCTGCCAGCTGCTGTGTTGATCTAGAAGAAATTACCGTTACTGATATTGACTGTTTCGACTGATGAATTGATAGTTATTGCATACCATATATCATGGGAGCTTGTTAGGTAACAATCGATATCGACAGCTTACTGATACATGGCATTTCAAAATTTAAAGTACTCAAAAAAGACCAATGTCATATATGAGCCTTTGTTATTTCATCCTCGTTTATATGTAACTCACATATAAATATGCACATATATCAGATTATGTGGAATTTAAAGCTTACTCAGAAGTTTCCTTTGTTTTCTTCAATTTCCGTGGAAGTTTTTGTTTACACAGAGGGTTTCGAACCCTGTATCTCTAGTCTACTCGTAGTCTCCTAGGCTCCTACTCAATACCCTACCCACTCTCATCACCGGACGAACCCTAGTATAGTCACAGTAAAAAGATTATTAAAAAAACCAACGGCATTGCTTTGCCTAGCTAGCAGCATAACAAAAACCTTTGCCCAAGCTATCTATGGATGTATATATTCATATGTAAGCAGCAGATGAATTGTTTTTCTGTACTTTTCGGAAGAAGATAATGAATTGTTCTCTTGATCTCAGTCAACATTGTTGGCTATATTTATATACATTTTCATTTTGTGTATCTAGTTATGGCTGAGTATTGCATGCACTTATATAGAGGGGGAATCATGCATATCTCTGTATATATTTTTCCCACAGACTAGCTAATAAATACTAAATAGAAACTCAAACCAGAATATGCAATTTATATATACAGTTCACACATCTATATTCTGTGAATCATCATCTGGATTAAAATTTAAACCAAATGCTTTATGCGTTCAGAGAGGGAGAGAGAGGATTCATACATGCATGACAATCTTATAAAAAGCACCATACCTTTTGAGTGTTAATCATCAAACTTTTTTAGCAGATCTAATACTTGAAAATTAGAACTTGTTATATAAAATATAAGAATAAAGCTGACAATTTAAAAGTTTTTTTAATACATATGACATTATCTATACTATAAGAGTGAGAAAATGGCTAAACCTCACAAGCAGCTAGCATAATAATTTGATTCGAATGCGCATTCTAATTTGTAGTACTAAGTAGGCACAGTTTAAAAGTTTAAATCAAACAAAAAGTTACGAGTTAAAGGTATAAAGTCTGTCGAAAAAAACAGGTTTGAAAGTCTGAAAGACACATATATTACAAAGCATATGCGTCATTCAGAACTGGTTAATTTTCACAATTTTAAGTTTCATCTCTCTCTCTCTTCCTGAACTGAAGACATTAAATTTCGAGCCTTACTATCTTGATTTCTTAATCCTGGAAAGCTAACTCATGAAACTTGTTCCAAGAAACTGTTTTTATCTTGGTTTCCAGTGAACATGCATTTTCACCCACATATACAAATATGAAATATTAATGACCACGCTGGGAAAATAATACATACCCATTTTCCCAATTCGTAAATTTCTTGAAAAAATGCTAACCTCTAAAATCAACAGGAACAACACACTGAAACATGCATGTTCTTTCAGTCAGAGAAAAAAAAAAGCTTCACAGTACTTGACGAATCAAATTTGAACCAAGTAGCTAGTGTTGCTATATATAGGGCTTCAGACTCTGCTAATTCCACCTTAATGACGAAATTCAGTCCAAAAATTAACAGGAAAATCATAGAAGAAAAAAAACATATCATTTAATGAGTTTATTATTAGGGTTTCCCTCTTTGGCGCAAAGCAATACCACCTCCCCCTATTGCTACCAAATTTTAACATTACATTAATTGAATGTACACAATGATCATCACTTTATAATGCCTCCCCAGGGTAACCACTCATCAACTGGTCGTTGGCGAAACCACATTCTTGGCCGGGTGTGGCCGGCATCAGTCGGTCCATGCTGTCATGATAGTCGTCTGAGGAGGAGGCCACAGGAGGACATCCCAGCATCTCACCCCACCCAATACTTTCTCCATAACTACTAGTAAATCTATTATTCATAACCATCATCTCTTCCCCACAGAAGAACTCCAACCCATCAAATCTCTGTTGGTTGTTATTGTTGTTATACACCGCCATCTCCTTCAGCTGATCAGTCTCATAATTACCACCTTGCCATTGAAACATGTTGTTCATTATACCATTACCAGGTCCATCAATGTTATCTGTATTCACTATGTAATGTGTTTGTGCAAATTGATGAGGGCTGATAACATCATTGTTGCTTAAGGAAGGAGAAGAATTGTTGAGAGCATGGATCCCACATCGAGGAATTAAGAGACTTTGCATGTTCTTATAGGGCTCATCCATTTGCTGAGTAGTAGCAGCAGCGGCGGCGTATGGACTGTTATTATCAGCATCAAGAACTTGATAGGTTGGTTGAATATTGGTGGGCCTACCTTGGATAACTTGATTAGTCTCATGATTATGACTAATATCTGAACTAAACCTCCCTCCAAGCTTGATGAGCAACTTTCTGAGAGAAGCGTGGTCATTTAAACAAGGCTGCTGTTGTTGTTGTGGTAGTACTGTGGGTGCTGCAAGCACTGGAATCTCCGGCCAGTTAGGGTTTTGATCGTCTGTGGCCGGAACGGCAGAATGGGAGTTAGTACTGTTTCCACCAACACCGCCTGATCTTTTGATGATGTCTTGTTTAAATAGGCCTGATTTACGAGCCAGCTGATGTTCTTTGCGCTGCCTACCAAGAAGCTTTTTCTTAAGCCTTGTGTTCCAGTAGTTCTTTATATCATTGTCAGTTCTTCCTGGCAGTTGTGCTGCAATTATAGACCACCTACATATACACATACATACATCATCCATAGTTGTGAAATTAATCACAAAATTGATTACCCTAGCTAGGAAATAAATTACCCTAATTTACATGTCGATATGTAATTGATATTGTGACATTTATAACATGTGTATTTTTTTTATGTAAAAGTGAGATTCAATACTAAATTCATATATGTGCCTACCTGCTTCCAATACTTATGTAGAGGCTGCAAATTATGTTGTCTTCTTCTTCAGAAAACCCTCCATGCCTGATGTTTGGGCGGAGATAATTTAACCATCTAAGCCGGCAGCTCTTCCCACACCTCTTAAGCCCTAATAATCCATCAGAGAATTTAATTAGCAAAAACCTAATTTCATCTAATTAATACAGCCGGTAACTTCTAATTAATTAATTTGATATATAGTAACCAGGACACTAACTAATTTGAGGAAGAGGAAGACGAAGGTAGAGATGCATACCGATCTTTTGCGGCAAAGCGATCCAGTTACCGCCGGTGCCATGTTGCTCGATGTAAGACTTGAGCTTGGCATCTTCTTCAGGTGACCATGGACCTCTCTTCACGTTGGCTTTGTCACAGCAAGGAGCTCTCCCCATCTTTACTTTCTTCTTGGAACCTAATTAATTGAGCTAAGATAGCTACCTTGATATACTATATATCATAAACAATTATTCCCCCATTAATATTATACTATATAGTAATAGTAACAACTTTTTAGGAAGATAAGTTTTTGAGAAATTTCTAATGTCTCTGGAACATCATTATACATTGTTATCATTCTATCCAAATTATAATACGTACATTTTTTTAGTAATGAATACTAGAAAATTAAAAAAAACATATCAATCGTCTTCTAGCCATATAATAATATTTAGAATTGTACTTTCACGTGTTAAGTGTTTCCGATACACAAAATTTTCTCAACAAGAGGGTAAATGAGAGTAAATTGATTAATTGTAAAGTGTGATGAAAAGGGGATAAGCATGGTTCCCGGAAGGGGGCAAGTGGAATTTAAAAAGGGTCTGGAAAAAGAAGTGTGCTTGAATAGAAAATTTGAGGAAAATGAGTGTGTCAGAATGGAAGCAAGGATTTTCTGCTTGTCTTTCTTTGTCTAGAATCAACTTTATTTGTATGATCTTCAGGATTGCTGCTTTTTCTTGGAACTACAATTCTAATAAGATCATCACCGTCTAGTACTCTGGCTCTCGGGCGTACAAAATGAACACGTATATATTAACATATTTCTAATTGACCTCCCCGCCTACAGTTTTTGTTTATTTCGCTGCCACTTGAATTGGTAGCTTTTTTCTCACTCTTTCACTTATATTTTAAGGAAAACTAATGAAAAGAGTTTGAAAATTTTGAGTTTTAACTATAAGGACAAAATAAAGGGTAAAGTGAATAGTACCAGGATTGCCTTTTAAGTGTAAAAATATGGTTTTTCGTTACAATAAACAGTACCGATAGCTTTTCGTTAAAATTCCCTATATTTTATGGATATATATGACATTTTGTACCATGATATAACGTTGTGTGAAGAAAGACTTACACATATATTAATACGAAATGTCAAAATAATTATATACTTTTACCATAAAAGTCATTCTTCTTATTTTGGCATATTGTAACTTAACTTCCAGTTCCATCAATAAAAGTCAGCCTTTAGGTTTTACGCGAGACACGGAAAAAAACTACATTTGTATCACCTAGCTTAGCTAGCAATGTTCTGTAAGGAAAATGACAAACCGTTAGTAAAGATTTGAAACTAGGTGGACATGATCGTTTTTGGTAGGTGACCAAATGACCAACAAGAGGAGAAGAGAGCAAGACAAAGAGCAAACCAATTTGATGACATTGATTCAGACAAAAAAAAAATAGAAAAATTTGATAACATTGACTTATTTATGTTGAGAATGAATTTCACATTGATAGAATGAGAGGTGTTGCGTGGACTTATAAATAAGTTGGGCTAGTTCTCATTTTTCAATTGGCTGGTTTTATGGTAGAATCTCAATTTTCTTCATGGTACCAGAGCAAATTGTCCCACGTGTGAAGTCCAACGTCCACACATGCTCCACGTCACTATATTTGTGTTGTTCACATGTTAGACTTAAAAATTCGCCTACATAAGAGACCTTGTTGAGAATAAATCTTATCCCAGGAATATGCATTGCATAGGGCGACCTAATTTAGGGCTGCCCTACATCCTAGAGGATATTACCGAGTTTTTACTGCCAGTTCCCGCGGCCATGCAGCAGCTAGCTATGTACGTGATTGCTTGATTATCCTTTCTTTAATATGCTCTTGTGAGTTGTAGTCTCCCTCGGCCGTGGTGGAATAAAAAAAGTAAAGCATGAACATGATGATTCATGTGATTGCTTGATAGTAAATCAAACTGGTAATACGATAATATTACATTTATAATTTTCTATGATGCGCATGAAGCACGATTATCCTTTCTTTAGTATGCTTTTGTGAGTTGTAGTCTCCCTCCTTAGAAAGGGGTTTGTTACCAGCTTACCCTTCTCAAACAGTCACTAATTAATGTTATTAGGGTTTAGACTAGGTGAAATTATGTATTATTTGACTACAAAATGCATGCTAATGATTTTCCATTTGTTGTTTATTTTGACAATAACACATTTTAAGCCAGTCAAATTAAATGGGAATTAACTTTCCAGACTGTAATTTGTAATGACATACTCTCCCCAACAAAAATAAAAGTAATTAGACATACAAACTCCAAGTCAACTGATAATATATGGCAAAATCACCTGAGAAATGCTATTCATACTTTCTCAAAAGTGAATTCAAATGTAAAATAAATTTCACGGCAAAAATTGTTGAAAATGAAATTTAGGGCAAATTTCAAAATGCTCTATTCTTCTCTGACACACCCCGACCTAAATCGAAGCATGCTGGCCATCACGTGAGCATGACGTAACCATATGCACAGTGCGGAAGCAAGATTAATAAGGAAAATACGAACAAATTAAAAACCTAGCCACTAGCAATCTAATGAAGATAGCTCGCTAAGGTGAGAATAAGTGTGAATTACACAACCAGAGCATAAGCAGTGTAAGTACAGTCCGATTGGACAAGTACTAATTATACAACACCCGAAGGTGGTCATACATGAATGATGGTCTGTCAGAACCTCCGGGAAATCCTCGTATGCCACCAAAGAAACCTTCACCTAAAACCTGGAGGGGTGTAAAACAAAGCGTGAGTGGGCAAAGACAAAGTTTTTGAAAACCATTTCATTTCTCAAAAGTTATATCCCCTCGCCGTAAAACCTGTATAGTTTTCCCAGAAAAATAGCATATATATATATATATATATATCTCAAAATCATGCTTAGCAATAGCTATAAACAAATAAATGGCCAACTATATGCCAACTGTATGCCATGCCAACGTATCTCAACGAATGCATATGCATAAATCCATGAACAAGTAAGAACATGTATGAACGTTCAATATCAAATCAGCCATCGGCTGGATCTATAGCTCATAATCAACTCAATCATATCAAATATATAACCTGCACATAATCAGCACCACCTCTCATGGTCTGCACAACATCACTAGGTGTATAATAATTATGCTCTAGTGCTACGATCACGGGAAGACTGTGCGAAATAATCGCGGGTCACCTACGAGTCGAACCCACTTATAGTGGTCTATACGATAGGACTGTGCACCTAACTTCGATCCAAGACGAGCATACGGTGCAGGAGGTGAACATCACGTGAAGGACTGTGCCTTAACTCTGGGCGGGAGCACTAATACCGATGTACAGGTTTATGAGCTCTCAATACATCATATCGCTATCATACATCTCATCAACCAATCATACTTACCTGATACTTACCTGAGCGTCCACGACACCACTTTTCATATATGCAATGTATACTAGTTCATACGATAATTATAAATTCATATGCATGGCATTTAGAACGCATTTTCATTTAAAACATGAATTTTTGGGAAAATCATCAAGTATATAGGTATATACGAAAAACCAAAAGCCCACTCACTGATATGTAGACGGGTCGTAACCCCCGTGCCTAGCCTGGCTATGCTCGTCCTTCGGATAGGCCTCGCCTATATGAGAAATAACTGAAATAATGTTAATTAACGCACATAAATGAAACTCGCTAATAACTTCTCAAACATTGCTCAATTGGGGTATTTGAATATACCACCGTGACCTACTCAACCTTAGGAACATCCCCATATTTTTAGAAAAAATTTCCGACGTCCTACGCGCCGGCCAAAGCACGGCCAGATGCGCCCCCACACGCGACCAGAACCTGACGGCATCCTAACTGCCGTTAGGAATATTCCGTTAAAGTCAACTGACGCCGTTAACGCCATTAGGAATATTCCGTCAACTTTGACGGAATATTCCATCATCTCCTACCTTGAACTCCGGCGACCGTCGCCGGAAACTGGGAAATATTTCAAATCGCTATAACTCTCCTATTTTCCAACCAAATTTCACAAAACTTGAACCAAATTGAAGCTTAGGACGAGTAGAACATAACCATACCTGTTTTAAGGCTTGAAATCCTTGAAATCTCGCCAGAGAAGCCTCGATAATTCCGACCAAATTTCAAACTCTTCGAACATGACTTCCCGACGTCCAAATCGCTTGGTTTTTCTTCTCCGAGGTTCGCGAGGATGATCTAAACTTCCTATGGCTTTAGAATTCACTAAAAACTTCACATTTACGTGTGCATGAACAGTGCACAAATCTAGGGTTAGGGTTTCTCGGTTTCTCGAAGCTTTCCAGTCTCAAAATGGTATAGACTAACTCAGAAGTTGAAGAGGAACTCGAAAATTACCTTGTTGACGTCGATCCGTGCGTGAATGGATGAGCTTGGTGCTCGTCCGTACGTTTGTACGAAATGGCAGAAAATCCAAGAGGGAGGAGAGAGAGTGTGAGTCTGAGAGAGAGAGCACGAGAGGGTGAGAGAGAGAAGGTTTTGGGTGTGTGTGTGTGGTCCTCACACTAACACATCACCAAATACCAAGAAATATCTAAGCCCCATAAAACAAATAATCCAAAACGAAATACATACCACAACACGCCATTTAACGTCCAAGGGCAATTACGTCATTTCACACCAATAAAAATGAAAATCCAGGACGGGCTGTTACATTCTCCATAAAAAAATAATTATAAGAAATTAAACAAGATACAATATTAACTAAAACCTAGAAATAAGACTATATATACAAGTGATATTTCACCTTAAATTAATTTAAATTGCAAGGATAGGAGTTCAAAATCATGTGTATAGGAGTAAACACTTCCACTCTAACTGAAGTGACATGCAAAAATAAAACAGTATTAACAAAAAAAATATTCAAATTTACCTAAATCCACAAGAATAATTAAAAAAAAAAAATCCTTAGATCTTGGATATTATATCCTCATAAAAACTACAAAAGATATAACTTAACGAAAAAAACATATTCCCCTAATAATGTTAGAAAGGATAACTTACTACGGTGGTTAATAGCCAGTGTAATTGGAGGCCAAAGCAAACATCAAATTCAATGTATAATGAGAGTTGGTGGCTAGTGTCAAATCTCTGGCGTCATTTGCTTGACCTTTCTTCTTTGGCTTAGTAGTCATCTTTCTATCTTTTTCCTTCTCCCTCTCTCTCTCTCTCTTCTCTGGCGGTTTTGTTATGTAATGTTATGTTTAGTGCTTGACAGACCTGCAGCCATGCATAAAACATGGCAACGAAGCGGTCTCTCTCATCGGATTCTACATATCAAGTCAATATATCCAACTATTTACTTATTAGGGAAATATTTTCGCCATCTTTTTCTCTTCATGCATTCATTTTTCATTTTCTGATCTTAGAATTGAATAAATAAATAAAAATTAAAAACAAAGAAATAAATGTAGAACGTAAAAAAATCACTATCTTCCGCATATTTTCAATCTTGAACGGACCTACATGTTTTTTAAGTCAAACAATATATTAAAATTTTATTTACACTCTTAACAAGTTTATTTTTCTTTTTGAATGTAAAAAATTTGAAATGCACAAAAGAAATTTTTTAATATCAATAACAATTCTCTATATTAAGATAGTATTATTTTCTTGACAATCTTGTGGTTCTCATTTAAATTATATTCTTTACAGCTCAAGGCTTTATCATATTTTCTCTGTTTTTGACAAGAACATAAAAGTATGTATATTTTAATTTGATGCAAAGTTTCACTTTTTTTTTTTCAGAGACAAAGCAAAAGACCAAAAAATTGTTTTGATTTTCAAATAAAAACCCCACAAATAAGAATCAACGAAGAAACAAACCCAAAAAAGAAACCACAAATTATTTCGAGTTTCATTGACGCCGGTAAGGAAAAGATTGGAACTTTTTCACTAATTATTTGAAAAACACAGCAAACATCTAAATACACGTATGAGTTCCATGACAAATGGATGTCTTTCTGGTAAAGCTCGGCAGATAGGCTCAGGGGTGGAGGAAATACCCAAAAAAAAAACCAAAACTGACCGAAGCTGTACCGAAATCGAACCCAAAAAAATACCGAACCCAGAACACCGAAAATTTTTGTACCCAATGCCGAAAATTTAGGTACTGAATCGGTATGCAATATTGGTTTGTTCCGTAAGACTGAACCTAACCGAAATATATATAACTTTTTATTTTGAATATAAAAATATATACATCCTATTAATATTGGCCACAACTTAATTACGTCGTTGGAACGAGTTTTTGTTTAAGTGGCTTATCAAAATGGATTTGACTATTTATTTGTTCGTGCCATGTAAGTTGTTATCTAATTAAAATTAGGAGGAAATCTACTTTGGTCCGTTAAAATTTAAAGATCTTTAAAAATAAACCCAACATCTAAAATTATATGTATAATTTTGCATTTTTATTTGTATATCCTATATGTTATATATTTTAATTGGGATAGGATCAAGGGAAAAATATTTTTACACTTGTTTTTAGCCATTAGGTTTTATAATATCTGACGGTCTTGATTAATAGTGATGTAGAGGCTATTAAGACTTGTATGATGATGTGGATTATAACTAATAAAAAACAATAATATTAATCAATAAGAAGCAACTAATACAATAAAACTGGAAGAAAAAAAAATCAATTTGACATGAAACCAAGCGAGGAACCAAGAACGCGAGAAGGAGGCGGAGAGAAAATTTCAACAAATTCCAGTACATGCTTCTTTGATTCGATTAATACAAAATTCCAGAACCATATTATTTATTAAGCTACCATTTGATTAGGTAAAAAAGTAAAACGTTAAACCCTAATCAACCACATTAGAATTGATTCAAGAACCCAAAACATAAGAAAAAAGACTAGAAATGGTTAGCACTAGCATAGGCAAGCATTTGGCAGCATCATTGGTTTCAGCCCCACATGATTTATCTTTGATCGAATTTTCATCCGAAACTAGGGTTACAGTTTGATGCAAACACAGCATGCCATTTCCCCTTATTTGCAATCTTAAAACATTCTTCTTGAACCTGAAATTGTTAGGCTGCTTTAACAGCATTGAGTTTGACGGCGTGAGTGATAAAAAGTCAAGGTGTTGCGGTTGGATGAAGCAATTGAGATGGTCGTGCTTCCTCAGGGTTAAAAAAAAAAAAAAAAAATCCTCAGTTTTTATTCTTTTCTTAGTTTTAATTTTTATTTATTGTTAGTTATAATCCACATTATTATCCTAGTCATTTATGTTTAAAAGTTTCCACATCTCTTTTAATCAAGACCGTTAAATGTTATAAAATCTAAAGGTTACAAAGAAGTATAAAAATGTTTGTCCCTTAATCTTATCCCATTTTAATTACGAGCGGGCACTTTAATGGGTTTACTGACCAACCCGACCGTTGTAACTGAAATTTGTTGGGTTGTAATCTTTAAAAAAATATTTTCGGGTAGCTCAAAAGGCAGGTTGGGTTAAAGTATTATTAACCTGTATCTTTGGGTGGAAATAGGTTTCAACGATGTCAAACCGACCAACGGACAGAATGCCCACCCCTAATTTTAATTATAAATAAAAAAGAGCCCTACTCCCTCGTTTCTCCCTAAACCCTCGTTTCTCCAATATATTTTTTCCATGTCACTAACACAAAACTAAAAATTAAAACCAAAATAATTATCAAACGGGTTGTAAGTAATTCTTGAACTAACGGGCTCGATTCTTTCATAAACCTCGTTTTTATGTTGTGTTCCTAGTTGAAAATTCATTCCACTAAGATTTCTCTACTTCTTCAGGTTACCATGTTTTCATACTCGATCATAGAGGATGTCTTATTGGAAGGTTGGACCGCCATGGCGAAGCTATCAACTGATCTCCTTAAAAAAAATAACGAGGAACGAAAAGTGAAATTTTTGTAACAGAGAAGACACAATATACAAGAGGAGCAGTACAAAACGGGCCCAAGCTGCTCATTTTACAGTACAAAGCATTCCAAAAGATCATGCATCTCTGGCTCTTCAGGTTCATATATACATTGAGGATTAAACCAAAATACAACAAAATAAAACCTCATGGTCCCGAATCCTGGTCATAATTCAGGCCATGGTCGCTCTAACTCGATTCCCTCCTTTTCACTGACGCTGTTTCTTGCATAAAGGCATGGATGTGGAGGGGCCTAATTGCTCTAACTTGGTACCTGACCGCTTTTCATAAACCCGACCAAGTTCTCCGGAAGTGACGAATGCAGCATTAAGAAACTGCTCATCCTCCACAAATAACTCCAAGTTTTCATTCATCAGCAGAAAATCCACTTCACCCTCGCTAAAATCAAACACAAATCCCATTTGGATAAGCTTGCTCAGTTTATCTGCTGCAGTAGGTTTTGCTGCTGCCAACAGTTCTTGCGAGAGTTCGATAGCAAAAGAAGTAACAAACTCTAGATCGTTTCTCCGTCCTTCCTTTGTAACCTGATTTATCAATGAGCAGCCGCTGTGAATCCTTCTCCCAAAGAACCAGCTTTTGTTTTTTAACTTCAACGGTTGTAGCTGCAGAATGCATTAGTCGATAGCAGACTTGAATTGGTTTGTCACTCTTGTACACTGACAGCATAATTACCGAATTTGCAGCCTCGTGTCTGTTATATAGTGACATATTTACCACAGGACCAGCAAGAAAAGCCAGAATAATCCTGACTAAACCCCTCCCGATCAATCCATTTCTCGCATCAATCTTTTCCCAATGCTCTAACGACTCAATGTCGTTCACTCTGCACTTAACTGACTCAGAAATCTTTCCAACTCCAAGCGATTCATAGATTGCTTGTAGTCTTCCAGGGTAAATATAAGACCAGCTGTAACTCTTGGGAAACCAAACGAATAAAGGAACCCTATCACAGCCCGAGAAAATTTTCTTGAGTCGCAAGTCATCAGCAATGAATACTTCCTCTCTGCGGATTAGATGTATTTTCTCCAACCCGGACATTGTGGCAGGTACTTTGGTCAATTTTTGCTTGAGAGTATCTCGTAATTGTTGATTCCAGTTGGCTGCAACGTATTCCCAGAAAGAGCTGCATTCTACAACAGTCACTTGGGAGTTACCCCTCAACGCCCACGTGCTCCATAGCTATAAGTAATGGCTGAAGG
The DNA here is from genome assembly GCA_024362995.1 of Heteromeles arbutifolia. Classification (NCBI taxonomy): domain Eukaryota; kingdom Viridiplantae; phylum Streptophyta; class Magnoliopsida; order Rosales; family Rosaceae; genus Heteromeles; species Heteromeles arbutifolia. Next base: position 5,505,414 of record JANCRC010000013.1, on the reverse strand, counting down.
ATGGATTTAGCGCAACTCCATAGGCTGATGAAAAAAGGGGGAGGAGCTCTTTATTGTAAAACTTGTCAAGAGAAAACAAACAGGAGCTGAAGATATTTTTCGTGTCATGGAGCACACAATCCTGAGATTTAGCCCATAAACCTGTGCTCTTCGGATTAGGTATCCACAACTGAGAGTTGCATTTATCTATAGCTTTTGGCCTCCAATGGAACTTGTTGAGGAAGCTATAAACCCTTGTAATTGCAGCTGTGTCTGTCAGTGACAAAGCAATCCCAGAAAGAAGATCACAAACATCCAATGGATCAACCTTCACGCCAATATACTTTAACTGATTCTTGTAAACAGAAATGTCAGTTCCATAAAAAGTTTCATCAATGATTGGCGCATCTGACCTGTTCAGAATACTTTCCCAGCTTCGATCAAACAGAATACAGTCTTCTGGAGTATTGTAACCATTCATGGTCTTCAACCACGGGCTTTTCCCAACATTCATGAGAAATTCACCCAGTTGAGGGTCATCAAGAGACCTTGACATCAGATACTTGATGCATTCTAATAGTGACAGAATACCATCTGCGGCAAGTAGTTCAGCATCAATAGGACCGTGGAGACCTTTGGCAACTAATGGAGCTCCTTGTTCAAAATCCGAGATGACACCCAACATCTGGAGTTCGTCCTTGAACTTATATATGCCAATACCATAATAGACATCATCAATCAGAGGAAGGTCAATAAACGAAGAGATTGATCCCCATTTAGAGTTGAAAATAATTGACTCAGCAGGAGTCTTGTAACCATGCCGTGTTTTCAACCACTTCTCACACAACAACCACTCCAGTTCAGAGCACTGTAACAGCATAGTTTGCCTCAGTTCTCTAATGCAACCTAACAACAACATCACATTAGCGGCGGCCAAGCTAGAAGAAGATAGTAGGGAATTAAACTGATCAGCAAACATCTTAATCGTTCCAGGGGGATCAACAACCACTCCCATTGCATTCAATTCCTTATCGAATTTCCGAATTGCATTCCCATAATACAATACATCAATCGCAGGGACCTGAAGGATACTGAACAAACAACCCCATCTAGGATCAGGAAGAACAGTTTCCGAAGGGCATTTAAAACCCAAAGTTGTCTTTATCCAAGGTTGACATTGAATTTGCTTAATCAAGCCAGAAGCTTCGGATCCCAAGCATCTGATACATTTAAGAACGAACAAACCACAACCACCAGTCAAGCTTGACAAATTTGAAGGTAAAGTCACTTTCTTTGCAACTAATATTTGCACCTCATCTACGCCATATGTAACTCCAAGTAACCTTAGTTCCGGTAAGAAAGAACCTAATCTGCTTCCATAGAATGCTTCATCAACTATAGGAAGATTTGTAAGTTTTAGACAGATTTCAGCTTCTATCTCAGATTGCAAGAGGATAGAACTCCCGGGAGAAATATAACCTCGATGAGTCTTCAGCCACTTCTTCCCCTTCATAACAGCCAACCAATCGTCATCAACCACACTCCTCCCTCTAGAGAAATTAATGAAAGTCAGTAAAGAATATGCGCACTCCTTGCTCATTCCAGGAGAAGCAAGAGATGCAAAGCAATTAGTAAGCAGCCTCCCCACATCATATGAACCAAGAGCTACACCAAGAAATTTCAATTCATCTTGATACAGATAGATCCGATTCATATAAAATCCCAGGTCTAAAATGAATATATCATTCAAAACATGATTCATCATACCAAAAATATCTTTTCCTGTTTCATCTGGAAGAATGGCCTGCCTTGGAGATTTATAACCTGAGTACGTCTTCAACCATTTTCCATTCTGAATGCTTTCAATGAATTTTGTAGGTAAAGATGAACCCTTTGTACGATGTAATCTGATCCAATCAAGCAGCAAAAAGGCCTGCTCACTTGACAGCTCATGAGATGCTACCTGTAACACAGCGTCTGGAGGACACAACTCTGGTAAGTCCACAGCTTTACTTATCTTGACAACAAAACCAAGAAGCTCTTTCTCAGGCGTAGATTCTCCAAGAAACATACTACTTTTAGCATAAACATCACCTATATCAACATACTTCTGTTCCACAAATGGATTTTGAGGACCAAACAACTTCACCCATTTGCTACCCGACGTAGGGACAAGAGTTTCAGTTCTTTGTCTACTGACATGGCCTGCTCCATCGATAATTGGGATCCATGAACCAAGATCAGATATGTTATAATCAGTAAGGAAGCATTTCTTGTGGGAATGATGTAGGAAAATGACCAGTGGAAATGCCAGATTTTGTTCCTTCTCGAATACATGATTGGTAAGCAAGATAGCATAATCATATGCTGAACAAGATCTCACTCCCGCATGGTCGTGAAGCCAATTGCTGAGAGATGAACTTCCAGTGAGGTTTGGCTTTTTCATTTTGATACAGTGATTTACGAGAGCTTTCTGAGTGCTACTGGGCAAGAAAAACACTTTATCAGGACATCCAAACTCCATATTGCACTTACTCAGCCATGTGTGAAGCTCCAGCTTCGTAGCATATCGAAGCTGGGGAACCTCTACTGTACCCTTGGCAACAGTACATAATTCCATATTTCCTTCTCGGTTGATGTACTTAAGCAGAGGTATGGTCTTAATAGACTTTGAGAACTTCTTGTTGTCAGCAATAAAATCAAGAACGTCAATGTAGACCTCGTCGGATAAAAGGACAAGATTGCAGGACTTGATATATTTTCCATACCAGCTACCACCAGCAGATTCCACACGTAGAAAGTCCAGAACTGCATAGTATTTGTCAAGGTCAAGTGATGAGTGCATGAGAAACGAAGACAGCTCGCATAAAACAGCCCCTTCACTCTGAATTCGAACAACAATGTCCCTAAATTTTGGCAGGACACGAACTGTATAATGAGGCCACTTGAAGGAAAACCTCTCACTGGAAATCATTTCGCACGGCACTATCGGTAAACATCGCAACCTGGTTCTGATGGACTCTCTTAAGTTGTCAAATGCAGGAATAGGTGAAACTCGAGCAGGTAAAAACTGAAATGCCTGATCCACTGAAGTAAAGAGGGAAAGATCTTTCACATAAGACTGAAAAGCATTCACAAACGCTGATGGTACGCATTCAAGAATTCCCAAGTTCCATAGGTTATCCAACACTATAGATTCTCGTGAGGAAGAGAGGATGAAGTCAGCTTGAATCACAAAGGGGAAACTTGTAACCATTGCTGTTGGCAAGAAAGCAAATATACCAACAGAAGACGTTCCCCTTCTCAGCCTTTCTCCAAATGGGAAAGCAAGGGTAATCACCCATTCCTCCACATCCATCCTGACACTAACTCTATTTCCAGGTTTTACTGGAAACGACTCTCTCCACAAGTAATACTTACACAAATCCTCAGTTTCACTCTGTTTCTTTAACAGAAAGCTGAACAACGCGTGAATTGGCTCTTTCATCACCCAAGTCCATATGTTCTGTCCCACTAAATATTGAAATTGTGGAGACATCATCAGCCTTTCCAGAATCAAACCCACGTACATATAATCATTTTATCTTGGATAAGAACAGGAGAATCTCTGGGTGCAGATCAGACAGTTGAGCTCTCACAGCTTCAACCTTGTCAGGCTTTAGAGGAAGGACAAATATAGTTGTGGGCAAGATCTTGTTTGACCTGTACGCATTGCATATTCTTGACAAATAAGGCTTTCGAGTAACAAATTCAGGAACAACATACCCAATACCACAATATTGGTTTGGTTCTTCCGTGAATCTGACACGATACCCGTTGCTAAATATCCATGGCTGTGAACTCACAAGAAACACGCTCTTAAATCCAATTCCTGCAAGAAAATATTGGTATTGTAAGTTCAACTTGATAATTTATAGTTCAAAAGGCAACTGGATTCTTATACAGAATGCATGCAACTCAAAAAAGTAAAATTAGTTGAATGTACTGGGAACTCTACTATTATGCATTCAAAACAAGCGTGTATCCAAAGTAATAGTAGAGAAAAAAAAAATGAATCAAATAAAAACTTGCCAAAAGCAATCTCCTAGTGATGGGAATTTCACATAGAGCCCAACTATTCAGCCGGAAACGAAGAAGGCATAAAATCCCAGGCCAAGTTAGCCTAAGAAATGCCAAAAGATCCTAAATCAGAACATACAAAAAATAACTTGCTAAGAGGAACACAAATACAGGATCTCTAAAAAAAAAAAAAGTGGTGCAGAGACATTTAATGGGATGAAATATAATTCCAACAACAGATTTGATTGAAAGCAAAGTTAATCACAAAAAATATATTCAACATTCAGGTTCATGGAAAAGGAAAAAACTGCAAAGCTCAAACCCTTGGTGCTAGTTTAATAACCATTTCGCCCTTCGTTTTCGCTTTTTTTGTGCTGAAGATATGGTGGTACGAAATGGTTATCAACCGAGAGCGCGCTTAACTAGTTATTATTAGTTGCATTCTCCGTAAAACACATCCTAATGGGAAGGGAAGGCTATTAGGGATGGGAGTTCCAAGTTCAATAAGTTTACAGATAATCTTTTAATTTACCTTTTTCCCCAATAAAGCCCTGCTGTCTCTTCCCCTTCTTTGTAGAACGTCCTACACTGCAGATGGAGTCCATATTCTTCCTGGAAAATCCAACCTCATTATTAAAAACCAGCAGAGTAGCCGGAGCTCCACTCCCAGTTATGTCCTTCTTTGTCATCACAAATTCCAGCGTTGGTTCAACCTCTTCTTCGTATTCATTGTCTTCCGCATTCTGCAAATCAAAAACCCACAATTAAAATCCACCAAAAGAACAAACCCAAAATTTGTTTTCAAGTTCCATTGTGCTAGTATCGAAAAATTGAAACTTTTTCACCTTTTTTTAGTGACAGAGCAAAAGACCCAGAAATTGTTTTGATTTTTGAATAACAATCAACGAAGAAACAAACCCAGCAAATAAAATTTCACAACAAATGAAACCCACAAATTATTTCGAGTTTCATTGACGTTGGTAAGGAAAAGATTGAAACTTTTTCACTAATTTTTGAAAAACACAGCAAGAATTTAAATACCTGTATGAGCTCCATGAGAAAATGGATGTCTTTCTGGTAAAGCTCGGCAGATAGGCTGGTGACTGCATGGTGAAGGTCAAGAGTTAAAGGGTTTGCTTCTTTCTTTCCCATCGAGTACTTTTTGGTCCTAATTTCTTTTATGTGACGTTTAGCAGAAGCTATAGCTTCTTCATCTGTGTGGCTTCCCATTCTGCAGAAACCCAGTCTACATATAAATTATGAAAACATCAGTCAAAAGCTCACGAGAGAGAGAGAGAGAGAGAGAGAGAGAGAGAGAGAGAGAGAGAGAGAGAAACCATACCTGCCTCGAAGTCGCTCCAGTGGAGCAATGGGGAGCCTGGTTTTCTTCCTCTGAAGTTAGAGCGAGAAATAGAAAAGAACAGTCTTCAATTTTCACCATGCAGGGCAGCTGCAATGGCAGTGATGGGATTTGACTGGGAGAAAGTGTTAGAAGGATTTAATTAAGAGAAGGTTTACGCATGTAATGATGAAAGTATCTGCATGCCAAGATTTTTGACAAGACTGATCAAGTCCCCCATTTTCAATTCGTGCCCAAATTAACTTTTGGCATCTTTTTTAAGCCTGAACCAGCAAAACACACATTTAGGGCATCCCAATAGCTTTATATGAGGCTAAAAAATAGTGAATATAGTCAACATTTAGATGATCCAATTTTTAGGCTAAAACTTAAAAAATTTAATTCAGAAAATTTAGGTTTTAGTTTAGAAACAATTTTTCTGTTCCAACTTAAAGTAAATTATGTACACTACCGTAATTTAATTTAGGTTATTTTTTTTTTTTAAAGTAATTTAAAAAAAAATTATGTACACTATCATAATTTAATTTTATGAACATTTTAACCTAAAAATATTTAAATTCCAATAAATATTGAAAAATCACTAAATTTGGGTGAATTTTGAGTTAAATAATTTTTTTTAATTATTTTAGCCGTTGAATTTAAATTTGGGCCGTTAGATCTTTTTTTTTACCGTTAAATTTGATTATATTCGATCTTAGCCATTGAATTCAATCAATCCTGGAAGACATGCCCATGTGGGTGGGGTTCTGCTGATGGTGCCCACACCATTTTCTGGGCTAAATCCTAGGAGAACTTGGTTTTTGTTTGGCTTTTAGTTTTTAGCCCACATATCTATTATGAGTTGGGTTGGGTTTGGGAGGGGGAATAAAGCCTCAAAATTAACATTTAGCCCATGGTTAAGTTTGGTCTTAAAACTCCCAGAAATTTTTTAGGCCCTAAAAAAATAATTTTTTTTAATAAGGGGTTATATATTTTTTGGGTTGTATAAGGGATTATATATTTATTTATGTAGTAATTTAATTAGGTAATAATTTTTTTTTGTATTAATTTTTTTTAAGTTGATTTTTGAACATGTTATCTTAAATTTTTTTATGAACTTTTCAACCTAAAAAAATTCTAACAAAAATTAGATTTCATTACTTATAAACCATTGGATTAGATTCTCTTATCTCAATCTCATATGTTAGAAGGTTCAAATTCTCACTTTGCCCTTTGAAATAATTTGATTGCACACAGTGGAATGAACATGCACATAGAGACTAAGTCTTGTATTTGTAGCATTTAAATAACTTTTTTGTAATGACTTTACAATTTAGGTTTGTTTGTTTGTTTATGTTTTCAAATAACTAAATTGTATTGCCATTGCAATTTGGGTATGTTGTTTATTTATTTTTTTCAGTTTAGGTGTCTAAACCACTAATGTCATTCCAATATTTAGTGTGTTTTTATTTTGAAGTTAATAAAAGTAAGCCCTTGCTACTTAGTATTATAGTTTAGTAGTATTCATCTTCACTTGTAAGTGAGATGTCTTATATTTGATTTTCGCCAAAAGAGAATTTGAACCATATTATTGCTAGCCCATTGTAAGGCTTAGCCTATCCCCTTCTCTCTTAGTGTAGATAATGTCGTTTGTTAAAAAAAAATTAAAAAAAAAAAGTAAACCCGTTTAGTATATCATTGATAGAACCCCACTTCAACCTTTACTCAAATGCAAGATATACTAACAATAACACTAATACAATCAAATATTTAATCAACCTTTGCATCTGCACATATCTCAGCCTATATAGCTAGTTGCAGGCTAAAGATCTCCAACTTAACAATTGAGACACCTGGACTCGCTCTGTGAGCCACTTGGCATCCTAACAATCATATTATGCCATTTGTCTTAAGCATTAAACATACAAACAAAATGAAGGAGGACTTTTGGAATAAAAGTATGTAAAAACAAAAATAATTAAAATAAATAAATAAAATGAGAGTATAAGTGAGTGGGGGAGAGTAGCAAAATATAGCTCACATTGGTTGCTACTTTTCTAGTGAGACCCACAATTTTTTTTGGGCTAGATGTAGCCTAATTTTTTATTACTTAAGGAAGGAAGTTGTCAAGCTAAGTGGCGGTTTTAGCCTCATTTTCTGGTTCATTGGGATGAAATTTCTCGCTAGGACTTCCAATGTAGTCTCACGTAGGACCATCATATATACAATACCAAAATGCATCAAAATAAAACTTCAAGACCCTGAATCCTGACACTTCAAGGTCTGAACAAAAAGAGCAAGGACGTCCGCTCCGTTTCACTGCCGTGGTTTCTTGCTTTAAGGCATTGGTGTGGAAGGGCCTAACTGCTCCGACTTCTCACCTGCACGACTTTTGATCAAATACCAACAGCAGCTGTTCCGGTCGCAGGGAATGCGCTATCAAGAAACTGCACATCCGCTACTAACAGCTCCTAGTTGTGCTTCATCAGCAAAAAAATCCAGCTTGGATAATATTACTCAATGTATCTACTGCAGTAGGTTTTCCCTGTACGAGTTCGTCAGCGAAAGAAGTGACAAATTCTTCTCCCCAAGAACAAGCTTTAACTTTTCTAGTTCGTACTCGCAGACGGCACTAGTCGATAACATATACTTGAATTGCTTGCTTGCGTACACACGAACGCTTTCCGGCAAGAAACATCGTCGGTACATTTTGAGCCTTATTTTTTCCGTGATGTTTCCCAGCAAGAAACACCGTCGATAACGTACTTGAATTGGTTGGTTATTTTCTTGTTTTTTAACCGGAGATGTTGAATTTGTTTTGGTACGTACAAAAGCATTTTGTGCCTCACGGTCGAAGACTAACTTTCTGGTCCGGACAAAAATGTACGCGATTTTCATACCCTCGTTTTTTTCTTTCTCCACGCCTCACCTTTATTCTCATTTGATTCATTCAATTCAAAAATCGAAAGAAAAAAGGATTAAAAGGGAGTTCGAATCCAGTTTACCATTGATAAGACAAGTTTTTAGGCATTCAATAATGCCTTTACAAAATAAATAAATAACTATTTAATAATTGGACCAAAAGTTCCAAAAAAAAAGAGCATAAATTGAACAACTCCCATATATGCATCTTGCAGCTCCAGAGAATCCAGTGCAGTTCTTTGACACTCCTCCTTGATACATATCTGCTGCAACATGAAAATTAACAAGTTTTCAGTCCAAGGTAACAAACAGAAATAACAAAGTAGAGGCATGTCCAGATCAAACTCTTGCACAAGCACACAATTGCTCTGGCTTAATGTCCATGTTAAACTCACCTGGTGATTAGGATCATTGCCCCTTCATCCCTGACGCTGCTTCTTGAATGGCTCCATCGGCGTGAGAGGTTCTAATAGCTCTGACTTCTTACATGAACGCTTTAGATAAACACGACCAGTACCTCCTCCTGACGGGAGGAATGCAGCATCAAGAAACAGTGCATCTTCAACAAATAACTCTAAACTTTCTTCCATCAGCAAAAAGTCCACATCATTCTCATTGAAATCAAACATGAATCCCATTTGGATAATCCTGCTCAAGGTATCTGCAGCAGTGTGTGTTGTCTGCGCTAACATCCCTTGCGCCAATTCATCAGCAAAACAAGTGACAAATTCTATATCAGTTTTTCCGCTTTCATAGGCTGATATTTTAATGAGCAAGCGCTGCGAATTTTTCTCCCAAAGAACCAGCTTTAGTTTCTCTACTTCCACTACTGTACCTGCAGATTGCATTAGCCGATAGCAGACTTGAATCGGCTTGTCACCTTTGTACACTGACAGTTCAAGTATAGATTTTGCAGCCTCGTGTCTCCTCTTCAAGGGCATGTTTACATGAGGACGAGCAAGAAAACCCAGAATAATCTTCATTAAACCCCTCCTTATTAACCTCTCGCTTGGATCAACCATTTCCCAGTGCTCCAATGATAGTGTATGACTCACGTTGCACTCAACAGATTCAGAAAGCTTTCTAACTCCGAGTGACTCATAAAACTCATAAAGTCTTATCGGAGGAACTGATGGCAAGCAGTTGCTATGCGGAAACCACACAAACAGAGGAGCCTTATCAAAACTAGAGAAATTTTTCTTGAGTTGCAAGTCATCACCAATGAAAACTTCCCCTGTGCTGATCAGAAATATTTCCTCGGCCACGGACATTGTAGCAGGTAATTTGGTCAAGCTCCCCTTTAGAGTATCCTCCAATTCAGGATTCCAGTTATTGAAAACATATTCCCAAAAGAAGCTGCATTCTTCCATAGTCACTTGCCCATTACCCCTCAAGGCCCAGCTGTTCCATAGCTGCAAGTAATCTTTGGTTCATGGATTTTCAGCCACTCCAAAGGCTGAAGAAAAAATGGGTAGGATCTCTTTGCTGTAAAAGTTTTCAAGGCAAAACAAGCTGGAGCCAAACCGGTCGTTCCTATCATAAAGTACGCAATCCTGAGAATTAACCCATACACCTGTACCATTTGGATTAGGTATCCACACCTGAAAATTGCTCACTGCTTCCGGGTGCCAGTGGAACTTACTGAGAAGGCTATAAATTCTTGTAATTGAAGATGTATCTGTGAGTGAAAATATAAGCCCTGAAATGAGAGAACAAACACCTAAGGGATCCACATTCGCACCAATACCTCTTAACTGATCCTTGTATGCCAAAATATCAGTTCCGTAAAACTTTTCATCAATTGTAATTTTTGGTGCATCGGACCTCTTCAAAATACTCTCCCAATCTGGATCAAACAGAATGCACTCTTCTGGCGTTTTGTAACCATCCCCAGTCTTCAAACACCTGCTTTTTGCAATGTTGTTGAGAAAGTCAGTCAGTAAAAGCTCATCAGGAGGCCTTGACATCAGAGATTGATGCATTCTAGCAATGATACCATACCATCTGCACCAACTAGTTCAGCTTCGAAGGGGATACGGAGACCTTTAGCTACAAACAGAGCTCCCCCTTCAAAATCTGTGATGACACCTAACTTCTGAAGTTCATCCCTGAAGTTATATATTCCGATGCCATAGTTTATATCATCGATGATAGGAAGATCGACAAACCATGAGATTGACCCCCATTTCAAGCTGAAAATAATTGATTCGCTAGGACTTCTATAACCATGTCGTGTCTTCAACCACTGCTCAGACGACAACCAAGCCAGTTCAGGACATGGTAAAGGCATTGTTTGACTCAGTTCTCGGATGCGACCTAACAGTGCCATCACTTGCTCAGGAGCCAAGCCGCTAGAAGAATGCAAGAGAGAATTAAACTGAGTAGCTACCAAGTCAGTTGCTCTGGCAGAATCAATTCCCACTCCCATTACGTTCAATTCATCAACAAAATGCCTAATTTCATTCCTGTAATACAATTCATCTATAACAGGAACCTCAAGAGTACTCAACAAAGAACCCCATACAGCATCAGGGAGAAGAACAGTCTCCACAGGGCATCTAAAACCAAAATTTGTTTTAATCCAAGGCTGATGTATAATTCTCTTAATCAATCCATCAGCTTCAGAGCCCAAAGATCTGATACATTTAAGAATCAAGAAAAAGCAATTACTCGTCCTGGAAGATGGATCTGCAGGTAAAGTCAGATTCTCTGCAATCAATATTAGCACCTTTTTCATATCATGTATTACCCCAAGTAGCCTTAATTCAGATAACAAACAACTTAATTTTGTCCCATAAAAAGCATCGTCAACAATAGGAAGATCTGTAACTTTCAAGCAGGATTGAGTGTCTATCTCAGAAGGCAAGATGATAGATACCTCTGGAGCATTATAGCCCTTATGAGTCTTCAGCCACTTCTTCTCCTTCATAACAGCCAACCAATTCATATCAAGCATAACCCTGGCTTTAGAGAAAGTAATGAAAGTCAGCAAAGAAAATGTATACTCTTTGCTCATTCCAGGAGACGCAAGAGATATAAAGCGATTGGTAACCAATCTCTGCACATCTACTGATCTAATCCCCACACCAAGGAATTCCAATTCATCTTGATAAAGCATGATTCGATCACTGTAAAATTCCAAGTCCATAGTCGAGATATCCTCCAGAATATGCTTCATCATATCAAAAATACCTTCCCCTGTTTTGTTTGTAAGAATGGCCTGTCTTGGGGTACAATAACCCAAGTATGTCTTCATCCATTTTCCATTTCGAATGCTTTCAAGGAATCTTGTAGGTAAAGAACCCTTCGTTCGAAGTAATCTGATCCAGTCGAGCAACAAAAAGGCCTTCTCACTTGATAGTTCATGAGATGCTATCTGTAACACCACGTCTGGAGGACATAACTCAGGAATGTACACAGCTTTACTGAACTTAACAACAAAGCGAAGAAGTTCATCTTGAGGCACAGATTCTCCAAGAAGCATACTACTTTTAGAATAAACATCTCCTATATCAATGTAATGTTGTCCCACAAATGGATTTAGAGGTCCCAACAACTTCACCCATTTGCTCCTTGATGCCGAGACAAGAGTTGCAGTTCTTTGCATTCTGACTTGGTTAGTCCCATCAATAAGTGGGATCACCGTGAGAAAGGAATACAATTGAGAATCGTCAATGATGTTTTTCATGTGGGCATGATAAAGGAAATGGACCAAGGCGACTGGAAGAAGTGGTTCCTTATTTGATATGTAAGGATAAAGCCAGGAAACAAATTCTGTTGCCGAACAAGGACTTAAACCTGCATTTCTGGAAAGCCATTCGAGGAGAATTGAACTTCTTTTGTGAGTTAAAAGTGCTTCCCGAGTGCTATTGGGCAAGAAATAAAAATTACCGAGACATCCAAACTCCATATTGCACTTACTCAGCCATGTGTGAATCTCCAGCTCCACACTATATACAATCTTGGGTGTTGTATTAGGAAATGTACGCAATTCCGTATTCCCTTCACGATTGATGTATTTAAGAATAGGCATGGTACTTAATAATTGTATGGACGATGTATCCTTGTAAGTATTAGCAATAAAAAGAAGCAGTTCAATGTAGACATCATCAGATACTTGCGACACAATATTGCAGGATTGAATGCATTGTGCATACCAATTATAAGAAGCATATACTACACCTAGATAGTCCATAACTCCTCTGGTTTCTTGAAAGTTCAGAGATGAATGTGAGACTTTCATCAAAGAAGATAAACCACTTAAAACAACCCCTTCTCTTCTAATTCGAACTAAGAGGTCTCTGAATTTATGGATGATTCTAACTGCTTCTTTAGGCTGGAAAAACAACCTCTCACCAGAAAATATTTCACAGGGTACTATCTCGAGACCTTGCAGTCTAGTTTTTATGGACTCTGTTAATTTATTAAACACCGGAATTGGTGATGCTTGAGTTGGTATGAACTGAAATGCCTGACCCACTGAAGGAAACAGGGAGAGCTCTTTCACACAAGACTCAAAAGCATTAACAAATGCCGATGGAACACATTCAAGAATTCCCAGATTCCATACATTATCCAAAAGTATTGATTCTCTTGAAGAAGCAAGGATGAAGTCAGCTTGAATTACAAAGGGAAAGCTTGTGACCATGGCCGTAGGCAGGAAAGCAAATACACCGACAAAAGAAGTACCTCTTCTCAGTCTGTTTCCAAATGGGAAAGCAAGAGTGATCACCCATTCCTCGACATTAATCCTCAGGTTTTACTGGAAATGCCTGTCTCCATAAGTAATACTTGCACTTCTCCTCACTGGCACCCATTTTTTCTTTAACCGAAAGTTCAACAACACGTGCATTGGCGGTTTTATCACGGACATTCATAAGATCAGTCCCGGTGCATATAGAAATTGTGGAGACACCATTGGCTGCGTTGGGATCACACCCACGTACATATACCCGGTTCACCTTGGATAAGAAAAGAAGAAGCTCAGGATGCAAACCTGATAGTTGTGCCCTCACTGTTTCAACCTTCTCAGGCTTTAGAGGAAGGACAATTGTAGTTGCCGGCACGACCTTGGTGACACCATATACATCAAGTATGCTCGAAAGAGTAGGCTCCCCACTAACCCATTCAGGAACAATGTATCCAATACTGCAATCTTTGTTCGGTTCTTCCCTGAATTTGACTCGATATCCATTGCTGAATATGTGAGGTTGTGAACTTACAAGAAACACACTTTTAAACCCAATTCCTGCAGCAAGCAACCACGGCATTACAACTCTAATATGATAATCAACAGTTCACAAAGCTATCGAAGACTAAGCTCTTATAAAAACATGAATGAAATTCATATAGTTATTTTTTAATGTAAAAAATATCTGCAGAAAATCCATCCTCCCTAAGAATTTGGGAAGTGATTTTCGCATTCCCCTTTTCTCCCCCTGCACTCCTCCCTCAATCAAACGAGAATCAAGGACGGAAACAAGGGAGGAGCGTAGAAAGAGAACACGGGAAGTGCGAAAAGCACTACCCTATAATCTCATCATCAAGAATCTCCACATTTAGTTTGCTCATAAATTTACCTTTTTCTCCAATAAACCCGAGATGTCTTTTCCCCTTCTTAGTAGAACGGCCCACGCTGCATATGGAATCAATGTTGCTCCGGGAAAATCCGACCTAATTGTTAAAAACAAGCAGAGTAGCCGGAGCTCCAGTGCCAGTTATGTCCTTCTTTGTCAAGACAAATTCCAGCGTCGGTTCAACCCCTTTTTTGTATTGATTATCTTCCGCATTCTGAAAATCGAAAACCCACAAATAAAAATCCACAAAAAAAAAAAGAAGAAGAAACCCACAATTTGTTTTCAAGTTTCATCGATGCTGGTTTCGTAAATATCGAAACTTTTTTACTTTTTTTTTTCTGAGACACTAAGCAATATACCTGTATGAGTTCCATTAGAAAGTGGATGTCTTTCTGGTAGAGCTCAGCAGAGAGGCTGGTGACGGCGTGGTGGAGGTCGAGAGTTAAGGGGTTTGGCCTTGCTTTTCCGATGGAGAACTTTTTGGTTCTAATTTCTTCTATGTGAAGTTTGGCAGAGTGCAAGGCTTTTTCTGCAGCGGCGGGTTTCATGGCTTCTCTGCAATGGCGTGCTCAACACTGCAGGGAGGAGAGGGAGAACGCCTGAAAAAAAAATTGAGAACAAGGAAAAGGCTTTTAGCAATTTACAAAGCGGAAGGGAGTTGTGTGATGAGAAAAGGAGGTACCTTTGTGAGAGAAAGTGGCGGCAAATTTTGAGAGAAGGAAGAAGACGATGTATGTAAAACTGTGATTTTTACAAGGATCAAGACGCCGTTTCGTTTCGCATTTTTACCGGGAGAGTCCAAATAAAACTCTGATTTTTGAGGGATGGAGACAAACTAAGAATTTTAAGGATTTTAAAAGTCATAGATTTTATAGGATTTAAGATGATTAAAAACTCCTACAAAATTCATATGGATTTTAATTTGAATGAATTGTGGTGGAAGGATTTGAAATCCGAGGTTGAATTCTTTTTAGTCTTGGTTGTATATATTTTTTGCTCTCAAATCCCACAAAATGCACAACTTATTGAAATCTTTCAAAATCTTAATTTTTTAATACACTTAGATTTGGATGGAATTTAAAATCATTTAATTGATTATACCTAGATTTGAATAAATTCTAAAAATCCTTTAAAATCTTTTAATTGACTATACTAGGATTTTAAAGTCTTTTAAAATCCTCTTAAATTCGAGTTTGACTACACCCCTTAACGTTTTTAGCTAGGGTTAAAGGCTGCCCCTTGTGTGCTCTGCAAGCAAGTTTTTAAGAAATAGTTGGAGAAAATTGTAGCAACAATCCCTCAATTTTAACTAGATTGGAGCAATGGTCTCCTAACTAAAAATTCATGATCATTAATCTCTTAATTCATCAAAACGTGTAATTATGGTCTTTTTCTCCAACTCCGTTAAAACTTCATTCAAAATGAGTCACGTGCCACACACGTGAGGCCGAGTCAAGGGGCAAATATGGAAAACCAAATGAAATTTTTTTTAGCAGTGGTCACTCAACTTTAACCCAATTGGAGAAATGTTCCTTCAACTTTAACCCAATTGTAGCAACGATCCTTCAACACATGACTCATTTTGACGGAATTTTAACGGAGTTGACGAAAATGGTCATGGTTGCACATTTTGATGAATTAAGAAACCAATGGTCATGGATTTTTAGTTGAGGGACCTTTACTCCAATTAGATTAAAGTTTAGGGATCATTTCTACAATTTCCTCAAAGAGTTCTGTCAGAGATAGTATATTTTCAGATTATATTTTGTAGATCATATGATGACATTTGATGATTGAATTCATTTTTTTACAAAAAAAAATGGTTGACCTAGCATTTTACTTTTAAGAGTGACTCGTCTCAATCCATGCCACTTGTTATAATACATGTGAACGATACAGTTAATATGATATGAATATGGAGATGATGACCTGAGTATAATATGACTAACACACAATTTGGTTACACGTCTCTTTGAGAGTCCAGACATTTTGTGTTTTTAAGTTTTTCAATGTGACTGATAACAACATCATCACGTGAGGCTAATAATTGACTTGTTACAATATAAGTGAACAACAAAGTTGATATAACAGGCTTAGAGAAGGACTTACATACACCTTTTGGGATGTTATTCTGGCATTCTGAGACAACAACGCTATTCATGTGTTTTAAGTTTCTCGCATGGTGTCGCATGATTGGTTTGAGATAAGTTCCAATCAAATCCCTCAACCATAGACCTGATAGTATTAATTTATAAATTTGCGAGTTATAATATTTAAATTGATAATACTATGTGACGGCATTATAATATGAGTCTATCAGTAATACAATATATGGCATAGAATAATAATAAAAATTGCCTAATTAGATTATTTAAATGGGGGTTTTGTTTAAAGCTTTTTTTTTTTTTTTTTGAGATGATAATCAAAGATAAATTGAACACAAAAAACTGATAAACTGGCAAACCAAAAAAAAAAAGAGTTCTGCAATCTGCACAATTGGCGAAGTGTGGATCATGACAGCAATTTTTTCTTTTTACAACTGATCCACAGTAAATTTTAATCTGAAATGTTGTGGTGGGTAAAAGTGAGCTCAGTCAATTTCCACAATCCAGCCTTTCTTATCCTCAATCTGTCCCGTTTGAATTCCTACTAGGGTTGAGTAAAGTTGTGGACATACAGTCTCAGCACCCGTTTTGTACTCCATCCTGCACATGAGCATAAGTAAGTATATTTTTCTTCGAGTGATATTCTAATCTAATTCAAATACAGAGACGAGAATTTAAACTTAGGCGCAGAGGGTAGGTTTAATAGCACCTTTGGCCTTTGCAAGTAATGCTGCCCACAGGAGCAACACCAACAGCAGTTCCAGTGCAGAACACTTCATCGGCTTCGCTCAATTCGTCCACCGGAATAACGCGTTCCTCGACCTAAACGCATTTGGAGGGCAGTGTTAGAATCAGTCCATAAGGAAGATGAGCAATGGTGTAATCTACTGACACGGAAAATCACCTGGTAACCATGATCACGAGCAATTTCAATAACGCTTCTTCGAGTAACTCCCGAAAGAATAGTCCCCGACGTGGCAGGAGTTGAAATCACATTGCCTTTCACAATAAAAATGTTGCAAGAAGAGACCTCCTCCAGATTTTTCTTGTGTACCGAATCGAGATATAGAACATCCGAAAATCCCCTGCTTTTTGCTCTGGTTAGTGCCTTCAAAACCTACATATATATCCAGTACAGGTTATAAGTTATAACAGGTACACATGAAAACCCTAATTCAAAACGGTCGTAATTATTCTGCTTACCGGGGCATAATTGGTACTGCTTTTGACACCTCCAGCTCCGCCACGAGAGGCACGATCATACTCCTCCTCGACGTATATGTTCAAGGGTGCAGAGCCCTCCTATTAAAACAATAGCAAGCATATAAATCTTACTATAATTGACAAATATAACGCTCGCTTTTGCGTGAAAGTAGCGTATTGCTAACCTTGAAATAATTTCCAACCGGGGAAGCATATACAAGGAATGTGTACTCAGGTGATGGTGCCAAGCCTAATATGGGGCCACTTCCTATAAGTAGAGGCCTAATATACAAAGACCCTTTGCCTGGAGGAGGAACCTGTTTTCAGTCACCGCACAGATTTGTAAACTTGTAAATAATTTATACACAATTTCCGTACTCCAGGAAGAGATTTAACTCGAAAACAAGTAAAGTTTCCGATGCAAAATGAAAATGGAAATTACCCAACACTTGTTTGCTTGAGCTGTTTGCTTTACAGCATCAATGAATTGATCAACTGACAGTGAAGGCATGCACATTCTTTCCGCGCTAATCTTCATCCGCATCGCGTTCTGGTCTAGACGAAAGAGAAGGAGTTTCCCATCTTTCTTCCTGTATGCTTTTGTGCCTTCATATATTGCCTGTTTACATTAAGTCAGCCTTTTTCAACTTCTCGAAATCTTACTATGTTTTCCCCAAAACAAAAATCCAACTTATAAGCTATATCCCAAGCGTGTTTTAACCAATTTTGATTGAAAATCTTACCTGTCCATAATTTAAAACTCCAGCAGCAGGGTTAAGTTCAATATTTCCATAACGACTAAGTTGGCCTTGTTCAAACTTCCCGTTGTTGGAACATTTCATAACGTACATGTAATCAGTTTGCATTAAACCAAATCCGAGATTATCCCAATCTACATCAGCATACTCATGCTTATCAAGATCATAGCTGCACAAATAATGCAGAAACATAAAAAAACATGCAAATTAGTTTGCATAGACAACCGAAGGTTCTGAAGAAAAACACGAAAGGCGCTATGTGTTCGAGCATGTGATTTTTGCCTTTCGTGTTTTTCAATTCTTTTAGTTCATTGTTTTCGTCAACCATTTTTAAGTTCATATAATGATGGCTTGACCTACCAAGGTACCCAGTAGCTACTTAATTTATAATAACTCAGAATTACTCCAAGCATCTATCTATGAGTGATAACTTGGTATACAAGAAATTTTAAAGCTACCAAATTTTGAGGCATTACTAATCATACCTGTATTCAAATGGATCACGTGCTTGTTCTGCATTCGATTTAGCTACAGATCCGAAGCAACGGTAAACTCCAAGATTCTAATTAACACGAGAAAACAGATATTAGGAAAACATTAAACACGTGATACATGCAATTGTAATAGATAAGTCTGTTTTGATATTGTGTTACAAGGTGAGCGTCAAACTCAAAATCAATTGGAGACACGTAAATTTTTGTAAGTCTTATGACTTACATCATTCGACGTAGAATACTAATATTACCTACACGCTCACTGTGGCCATATGCTGCTAGCATTTGAAGCATTGACATTTGAAGGCAAAAATGTATGTAAAAAATTGGAAATGTGACATTTAGCTCTTGAAATTCAATCGTTCCACATAAAACCCGATAAGCAAATTCATTATTACGTTTTTTTTTTTTTTTTTTTGGAACAAATTCAACCACAAACATTACAACACAAAGGGCCAAAATATACAACACAAAGGCCCAAAACCGAAACACACAAACAAAGAACAGTAGCCCAACCAAAAGTTGAGACCAAAACAAAAGAAAACCCAGAAACATCCGCTTCCGCATCGTCCTCCACCACCGCCACTGCAACCACCAAAACAGCAGTTGTGCATGTCAATCCATCCAAAATCTTGCCCCAAAATAAACCGCGCCTCATCGATACCCGCAGCCAAAGCCAAGCTTCACTCTGAGCACAGCTACATACCACCAAGAACCTGCAGCCAATTGAAAGAAGCTCGTGGGAGTCCACGAGCAACACTGCCAACAAAGGCAGACAACAAAGAGAGGGTGACGGTGCAAGGAACACCCGACCCAGTGGAAGCACCAGATCGATACACACCCACTCAAAACACCGCAACAAATCGCGATTAAGGGTGACTGAAGCTCGAAAATTGGATGAAGATGGATGAGAGACAGCATAAGGGAGAGAGGAAGGCAAATCAGCCAAGAAACCCAAGGAAGAAAACCACGGATGGAAGAAGAGAAAGAGAGGAAGAAAGAAACAAAAGAAAACCCACCGATCTCAGCCGTAGCTAGGATTGGCATCAACAGAAAGGGACTCGATTGGGAACCACTCATACAGAACGGTGAGAATCACCCTCAACCAGAGGGAAGGTCTCTCACAGGGAGAGAAAGGCTATTCATTATTATGTTTGACTTTACATATTATACATCTTTTGGATACCTAAAATATCCCTACTTGAATGTTTGATGTACATAATTAATTTCATGCAGATTATAAGAGGATTAATGATTTTACAAAAGAAGAAAAAAAACATTAATGTTACAAATTCATTGCCTAATATAAAAAAAATAAAACATGCCCAATATGTCTAATAATTGACTTATGTGCATGGTAAATAATAACTTTACTGCTAATAATTGACTTATGCCAAACATGCCTACTACTATGCCTTAGTATGCCTAATATGCCTAACAACTGACTTAGCCTAATATGCCGAATAATATTATTAGACATATTAAGCATGTTTAGCATGTATTATTAATTTATGTGCAAATAGTTGACTTAGATTTTTATGTAAAATATAAGTAAATTAATTTTAAATCAAATAACATTTCTTTATTTTGTAGTTAGATTATTTTGTATACATTTTTCATATATTAGGCTTTTTATTTTTTTTATTAATATATATATGTGTGTTTAAAAGAATTTACATGCATTTATATGTACAATATAATTTTCATAATCTGCATGTATTATTTAGAGGCATGTTTCCTTAACTTTTGTAGGTAACTTATTTAGCATGTATCATTTACATATAAAACATGCATATATTAGGCATATTAGCAAGAGAGCTTTAATAAAAAAGGCTTCTCAAAACTTTTAATTAACCAAAAATCATCTACTAATTTTATTTAATAAAAAGCTTTAACTTTAATAAAAATGGTTCAAATTTTAATGAAAATGACAAAAGTTTTACATAATAACAAAAAAAAAAAAGCCAACAAATATTGACACGCAGGATCACGCGTCACATCACACACATACAAACACTCTCTCTCACTGAACCGTTCAACCTCTTTATCTCTCTCATTCTTTCACATATTCCCATTAATTTTTCTCTCCTTTCAACTCACTCCATAAACAATTTTAAAAATTTTTAAATTTGTTTATTTGTTTATTTGACTATTCTTTCAAAAAAAATTAGAATAAACTAAGTAATAATATTACAAGATTAAAAAAAAAAGAAAATTTTCATTATTCAGTTTTATGAATACTAATACTATCACTATTTCTTAAACATAAAATTGACTACTTCTTAAATTTGAACACTATTTCTTAAACTGAACATTGACTACTTCTTAAATCGAACACTATTTCTTAAAATGAACATTGACTACTTCTTAAAGTAAACAATATTTTTTAAACTAAACACTGACTATTTCATAAATTAAACACTAACTATTTATTAAACTAAACGCTAGTACTATTACTATTTCGTAAACTAAACACTAACTATTTCTTAAACTGAACACCTTGTAAACTAAACACTGATTATTTCTTAAACCTAATACTAGTACTATCACTATTTTGGACATTGAAAATCTTTGCAATTTCAACTACTATGTCACATCGCTGCTTCTGTGTATTGAAAATCTTTGAATTTTCCAAATGGGTTTTTGGAGAAAAACGCTTTCCTGTGCAGGATTTATGGGTTTTTGCGTGAAAGCTTCAAGCATCTTCATATGGGTTTGCAACTCTCGTCTGATACTATTGGAGATTTTCAGGAATTGTAAATCTTTCTGGCGTGCTGCTTAGAGCATCTTTACCCGTTAGTGGAGGGCAATGGCAATTAGAGGGTAAAGACAATAAATTATCTTACCATTCATTCTAAACAGTAATTACATTTGTGCAAGTCAACATTTTGGAAAGAAGAAGGGCAAAGACAAGAGCGATTACTATTCATAAATATATTTTTAATTTTTTTTTAATATAGGGTTGGGTTTTTGTAGAAATAATTTGGGTAATTTTTTTTGAATATTTTACTTTTAAAATAATCTTGATCGTCGATAAATATGCAAGTGACAGAATAAAATATATAAATTCAACAATATATTAACCTTTTGTCCATCAATTTTTTTTTTTTTAACAAACGAAATTATCTATACCAATAGTAAGAGAGTGGAGTGAGCCTCATAATAAGATATCAATAATGTGGTCACATAACAAGAATGTAGCCGTTTCGCTCTAGTCCTTCATGTAGGGTAAGCCCCACCTTGTCTGATGCTTCTCCAAGCAGGCGCATGCCCTTGCAAAAATTGGCAGGGCAGCTGCCAATGCACTGGAGAATGCTTCCCTCCCCTTTTTTTTCTCATCTCCTCCTCTTTCTTCCTATTTGAACGGTTACGGTTAAGTCACGTTAATATTTTATATTAATTTTTTTATAGAAAGAAAAAAAAAAGATAAAATAAAGAATATGAGAGAAGAGAATAAAAAAAGATTTAAAAATGAGGGAAGAGAATCCTAGTCGGTAGGCACCTGCCTGCCCTGCAATTGCCTTCTATATTTTCACTGTTGGAGCTGATTTTTCTGGACAAAAGGCAGTTCAACCCAATTGCCGCCTTTTGCAATTTGGGGGAATGCTGGAGATGCTCTCCAAACATTCTGCACAGGGTTGGGTGGGTGGGTGGGGGGGCCGTGGGGCAGAGGGATGAGAGAAGACGCGAGATGAAATTTTTTGAATTAAATATTAATAAGATTGAAATATAATTGATATTAAAATAATATAAAATACTAAAATAGATAAAATATAACCGTGGTTATTTAATAGGACAGGTGTCATATTTTAAGGATGTGAGTAGCATTACACCAAAATTAGATTCGAGTAGCAAAATTGCTCCCATTTTAATATGGTACAAGTAGTTGTGGTTTAATTAATTAACTAAATTAATAAATTATTGAAGAGGTAAGCATGGCTCTTTTGTTAGTTATGATATATGAATATGATATGATATTGTTCATTACACAATAATTTCTTATAAAATTATAATTTTGGACGGATTATGTTTAGTCCATTTGATTGGAGATGGCTTAATTCTCATGTTGTTATATGAGAGGTGTTACAATTCATGTATCGTATATTGAGTGGATGACATGATTGCTAAAAATAGATACACGCAGTATAAAATGAGTAGATTAGCAGAAATTATGCGACAATGTAATAAAACATGAAATCTAAAACCAGGGAAATAAAAAACAGGGGAATTTAAATAAAGATTAACCTTGGATGATGGAGATAAAGAAGAACCAACTCCAAGAGATCGAACCAACTTATGAAACCGTATTGTCTTTTGAATCATGGTTGATGTTGTCTGTCTGCCTGCCTCGAATTCTCAGACAACCCAAAACTCGAATCCAGAATTTGAGCAAGAGATAGAAAACTGAGAGAGAGAGAGAGAGAGAGGAGACAGAGTTGGGATTGTGATACGAAGACAGAGTACCAGAAGTGCAGAGAAGGATGGGTGATGGGTGACATTTATATAACGCCCAATTGCTAAGGATGGAGGGATCCCAGCACAGTGCACGTTGACCTACTTATTATATTAAAAAATTAATAAAAAAACACTCGCACCAAACTTTTGCTTACTAAAAAACTATTATACCTATGTACACATTCTTTTTTATCACTCTGTTTATGCTCGAAATAACAATTTGGACCGAGAGTAACAAAATGGGCCGAGATTTTTGGTCCAACGGTAGTTCGGGGGTATCATGGGCCGGCTAGGCATCATGAGTTGTCTAGTTGGTTTCGATCGAGTCATTTTGTGAGAAAGATTGATTTGGATAAGGACGGAGGTTGAATCCTAATACCACAAGGGGTCTTAATGCTGAAAGCGCTGAGAGTCAGGGAATGAACCTGGTTCATTATAGAGTTTAGTTTAGAAACCCATTAGAATTAGGATTGGCCGAATCATAATCAGATTGGGATAAGGAGTTCTAGTCTGAATGCATCTCTGGTTCGGCCATGAGTAGGTTCACTGCTATAAATACAGAGGCAGTGACAACATAAAAGGCCCCCTCCAATTCAACACACAAACTGCCCTGCGCAAACCCTCGCTCTACGCGAAACCTCTCAATAACCTTGAAATTTTTATTTTCTTTTTCCGCCAACACATCTTCGGTTTGGATAAACAACACTGTGAAGGCAATTGGTGACATCTTCAGTTTGGATAAACAGCACTGTTGCCGTAGAATCAGCCGACCGCGGAGCACCTTCAGTTTGGATAAACAGCACTGCGTCGAGGCCGACTGGTTATCTATCCAAGTCTTGGTCGAGAATGATTTTCGAATCCTTATTAGCATAGGTCATCTCATTAGCCTTCTAGGCGAAGTGAGGTGTTACAGATTACTGGGCTTGGCACATTGAACGCTGAGTTGTTTTATGATAGGATATTCACAAATAAGTTTTAGAGTTCGGCATTCTGACGATCGGACCACATTTACCATTAAGACATAAATCTCTTTTGAGTACTTGTGTCCGTATAGTTTGGTGCCAGTTCGGCGTGCTTACATTATTACGAATATAATCACCATGACCGAACCCGGCGCCGATGATCCTTGAACTTCGCAAGACTAGCAGCCTTGTCTTCAGGCTCTAAAACCAGAAAGCCGAGGCGTGTTCTTTTCTTGGCTGCAATCGTAAGATTGAGAAGTCAGCAATGCGACATCAACACATTATACTCCCCAGCTGAGCATGACCGACGAGTTGGCACGCCCCACATACAACATCAATGACGTAGTTAGCTTATTAATTACTCGACATGCGTGCCATGTAGGTTTGGTAGTTTTTAGGGTCAACATTTTGGCACACTCAGGACAAGATGACTCATCACAAGCACAAAACCCTCATCTTGCCGTGACATCTGAGGCCACAGGCGCGACACACCGAGAAATGGAAGTTTGTCTTGGTGGTCAGGCTCACAATGCAGAAACCCCTAACAAAACTAAGGGCATTTTAGTTGAAATGATAGTAGAGGATTACGATGAAGATGTTGGTGACAGGTCTGACCCACCAACTAGATCGTTTCTCTAAAGAAGACTAGACGAGCAGTCTCGGCAAGTTGATCAGATGTGTGGCCAACTACTTGACGAAATACTTAAAAATGGTGACACACACACCAGATTGCTCGAGCTATTAGTTAGTAAAGCCTACGAAGGTAGACCTGCCGATCATTCCCGTCCATTTCCACCTAGGAATAACCCGTTACCAACAGTACAGGTCGAGACATGTTCTGTTCGGCTCAAAACAATCGACTTGGAGAAAAGATGGGGATTGAGCAGTAAATCATATAGATATAACCAGAGCACAGAAATAGCATCCGTCGATATGATAGAGGTCCAAAGAATGATCAATTCGACCTTAAAAAAGGGGCCGAAGTTTCCAAAATTCATTCATCCGTACCCGACGTTCGTAGAAAAGATCGAATATCCCAAGGGTTTCAAAATCCTAGATTTCAGTCTTTTCATCGGGGAATCATCTATGTCATCATTAGAGCACGTAGCTCAATTCACTGCTCAATGCGGAGACGTTAACAGCGATTTCCATAAGTTGCGACTGTTCAACTTCTCGTTAACTGGCTCAGCCTTCGCATGGTATATTAATCTTCCACCCAACTCCATCCAAAGTTGGGAGGAATTGGTCGAGAAAGTTCATGAGAGATTTTATCGGCTAATGATGGACGTATTAGTGTCATCTTCAGCCAAGATGGCTCAAGCCTCTGACGAATCGCCGCTGGAATACCTTACAAGGTTTAAATCTGCCAGAAATTGGTGCCGATTACCTCTTCCTGAGGTCAAGTTCGTTAGGATCGCTCTAAACAGCCTGGATGTAGAATACAAAAAGAAATTCTTGGGGGCGAATTTTTGTGACATGTATGAATTGGCTCAGCATGTCAAACAATACGACTATCTACTCCGAGAAGAGAAAGTCTCAAAGTCCCCGTCCCGAGGAATAATTTACAAAAACCCCACAGTTAGTTATGCGTCCCCCGAAGAAGAGGAATATGCACTGGACGCGATCGAGATAGTGATCTATAAACCATACATATGCAAAGCGTTGGCTCATGCCAATCCCAAAGATGCCAAAACCCGCTAGGCCTCTGAAGAGTCGACCATCAAAACATCAAAAGTTTATACTTTCGATATTACTAAGGCCGACGCTATCTTCGATCAATTGTTACTTGCCAAAATTATCAAACTTCGGCCAAGGCATAATGTCCCCAAGGCCGAAGAATTGAAAGGAAAAACGTATTGCAAGTATCATAACTCGAACAAACACATGACAAACAACTGCATCGTGTTTCGAGACGCTATTCAAAGCTGGATTGACAACGGTAAACTAAAGTTCCCAGAAAAGAAAATGGGTGTCGACACTGATCCATTTCCTATGATGACAGTGAGCATGGTGGACGCTCGTCTACTTGGGGACAAAAGGAAAGGAAAGGCCGATTTCGTTCCAATGCAATTCATCCCAAAACAGAACTCTCGGCCACGATTGAAAATTGATTTATTCTCGAACGAACCACCCCAAGATGTAATTCGACCGGCTATTGTTGAATCGTTGTCAAGCTCTAGCGGCGAGGAAACTAAAAAACTGACAATTCTATCTAGTCGGTGCAAAGCAGACGTCGTTTTAGCTGAGAGAAAAGAAATGCCACGTCGGGAAGCAGTACTACAAGTACCCACAGCCGCGGTGACACCCCCACAAAGGTTTGGAACAGACCAACATTATTAGGTTTTTAATAGGCTTAGTCCTCAAATACAAGATACCAAGCCATCTTCAGTTAGACGACGCTTAGATTTCGACGCGCCTTTTTATAACGAAGATTATTATGCACGCAGCTCTGGTAGTTCAAGTTCACTTGTGAACCAGCGTACCTTTAGACCTCATAAGCCACAAGATCAGCGTTGGTATACCTATCATTCCCTTAGCGGTGTATACATCGTACTGTCCAAATCACAGAAACGACGGCGTCAAAGAATAGATTGTATGGCCTGCCGACGAACAGCTTAGGAAACTTCGGCCCCCAAGTGGCAGTCGAAGGAAAATGCCACCGATGACGAGGAATGACAACCCCCGACAATTATGACCGAATTGCTCCAGGGAAAACAGGTAGTCGAGCGTGATTTTGAAACCACGATTGAGGAGTCTGAAAAGCGGATCAAACTCTTTCTTCGGCCCAGGGAAATGAAGGTTCGCCTTGAGTACTTCAGAAAGGAAGCCGAGAGCAAACTTCCCCTGTTACCCATACAGGAACCATTGATCAGGGTCAGACAAAATCTACATCCACTGTTCCTCGGTGAGGCTTTAGAGGACATGCGAGAATTTCACAGAAAGCATTCGGCTAATGACTACGGTCTGCCAAAAGCATGTCAAGATACTATCGAATTGAAAGCTAGGTTCTAGCATATACGCGAGGCTCGAGTCCTCGGCTTTAATGTTGATACATATACTGATATTGACGCAGCCGAGCTTCCATTCTCTCTTAATGACCTTCAATATCTGCGGCACCATTTCGAAGTCTATTATGTCGTCTCCTTATTCAACCTTACAGTTGATGAGACAGAACGTGTCACACGATTAGACGCTTACCTTAACACCAGGAATGCCCGTATCATGTATCAGGAGCAAGCTCGTGTCACGACACAAGTCTCGGACCATCCCGAGGTCAATGCACAGAACGAGAAAGCTCTTGTGGACATATCACATGAACGTACTCCTGTGACAATTGAAGAAGACAAAGCAGACACCCATGCAAATTCAGAAGAGGAGGATCCAGAAGAAGAGGAAGATCCAGAAGAAGATAAAGATTGCAATTCAGTAAATCCAGAAGAATATCGCGACCCGATGGGCCCTTCGGTCCTTGACAACATGGAGATCAGTATGGTCCATGTCCTATCCGCCGATTTTTAGCCAAAATCGTTAGCCACGTAAATTGCTTTTGTGGTTACTGAAGAAATTGAGCTAGCAGTGAAAGAAGATAAGCTCAAAGCAGTCCGCGCCGAATTATTTCTTCGTTCGTCGTTAGTTAATCTCCATCATCTAAAGTCGTTATATGTTACGGCTTATATTGAAGAATATCCAGTCTCTAAGATTTTTGTTGACTGTGGAACGACCGTCAATATCATGCCCATGACTATCATGAAGGCTCTACGTCACTCCAATGACGAGCTTATCCTATCAGGGATCATTATGAGCAGTTTCGTCAGTCGAAATGATATGACTGCATTTTTCATAGTCGATTCAAAAATCGAGTATAATACATTACTTGGCCGAGATTAGATCCATCAAACAAGCTACATTCCCTCGTCATTATATCAAGTCATCATCTTTTAGGACGGCAAGTCGGTCACATTTCATCCGACCGATAATCAATCGTTCGAGGCCAACATGATCCAGGCCTATTGCTATGACGACCACGTTGGTTACATCACCTTACAAGGCTTCAACGAAGATGGTCGACCGACTAGGATCTCAGTTTAGAAAGTCATCGAGGTTGGCGCCGAGACTGTTTATTAGGATTCGGCGAGACTCGGGTTGGCTGAGCTCATTACCGACCCTAATGTTTAACACCAAATAAGCTGAACGCCGAGCCGCGGTTTCATCTACCTTAGAACGACAGCTGGCTCACTGGTTTATTATTTCCAAACAACCGAATTTAGGGGTAAACTTCGTGAAGTTTCTCGCCGAAGAAGATAATGGTCTCGTCTTATCCCTTGACGAAATCCAAGCTGCTTCGACCGAGCTCGAAGACAGTCGGCCCCAAGTGAAAGACCCACTAGAGGAAATAAATGTCGGAACGGCCGATGATCCTCGGCCGTAATTTATCAATACTTTGTTACCCCAACCCATGAAAACTGAATTGTGTAAATTGCTAAACGAATTTAAAGATTGTTTTGCTTGGAGTTACCATGAGATGCCTGGTCTGGATCGAACCCTATTCGAGCATGAGTTAAGCATTAAAGTAGGTTGTAAACCCTTTCGCCAACCCTTTTAGCGATTCTCGACCGAAGTACAACTCGGCATAAAAGATGAGCTGGTCCAGCTTTTAAAAGTCGGGTTTATTCGAACCACTTGATACGTCTAGTGGTTAGCGAATATTGTACTAGTGCTAAAGAAAAACGGTGCTCTACGTATTTGCATTGATTTCTGTAATTTGAATTTGGCAACTCCTAAAGATGAATACCCGATGCCAATTTCAAATTTGCTAATCGACGCTGCGGCTAATCATGAAATATTGTCCTTCATGGATGGACATGTTGGCTATAACCAAATCTTTATCGTTGAAGCCGATGTTCACAAATTGTCATTGCCCGGGGGCACTTGGGACTTACGAATGGGTAGTCATGCCATTTGGCCTTAAAAATACTGGTGCCACATACCAACGCGCCATGAATACCATCTTCCATGACCAAATTGGAACGGTCATAGAAGTGTATATCGACGATGTGGTAGTTAAATCGAAGGGCCGCCGAATGCATTTAGATGACATTCGGCAAGCTTTCCTTCGTATGCGCCAGCATAACCTTAAAATGAACCCGGCTAAGTGTGTATTCGGTGTATCGATCGATAACTTCTTGGGTTTTCTTGTGCACTATTGTGGTATCGGCGAAAAAAATGAAGGCATTCTCTATGCTTTTGAAACTCAAGGATTCAGATAAGTTCAAGTGGCATGATGAACATCAAGCGGCCTTCACACAAATCAAGGTTTCCCTTACGACCCCACCCGTCCTTGTACCGTCTCGGCGTGGTAAACCTCTTAAGTTACACATCTCAGCGACCGATGAGTCTATCGGTTGCCTCATCGCACAAGACAATGACGTCGGACGCTAACAAGCCATCTTTTATCTCAGTCGGTATCTTAACTCACCTGAAATCAATTATTCGGTCGTAGAAAAACTTTTCCTGGCTTTGTTTTTTGCTGCGTCTAAACTGCGGCATTACATGCTTCATTCTATCACTCAGGTCATCGCCCAGACCGACGTTATTCAGTATATGCTCACTCGGCCAATGGTCAAAGGCCGAATTGGGAAATGGATAATGGCATTGTCCGAATTTAGTTTGCAATACGTTCCACAAAAAGCTGTTAAAGGACAAGCACTAGCCGATTTCGTAGCTTAACATTTTTCCCCATATGGTTTTGGGGGCAACGACGTTAAAATCGACATGGTGAAAACACGTGAGAATCATTTGACGATGTATTTTGATGGCTTTAGTACTTTAACCTCGGTTGGGATTAAGATCGTTATTCAATCCCCTGATCAAAACCGCTGGTATTTTTCTCTCAAGCTTGATTTTGATTGTACAAATAATCAGGCCGAATACGAAGCCTTTATCATCGGCCTCAGTGTCCTTCACGACTTCAAGGCAGCCCGAGTACTCATCCTCAGCGATTCGGAACTTGTGATTAACCAACTCAATGGAATTTTCTGTTGCATGAGTTGTACTCTAGCGCCCTATCATATGGTAGTTGGCTATTTGGCCGAGTCGTTCGACGGTATTACATTCAAACGCATCTATCGCATTCGAAACACTAACGCAAACAAGCTGGCTCAAATAACCTCCGGAGTACAACTCATGGGGGGCGAGTTAGACCGGGCGATACCTGTAATATAACGATCGCACCCAGCCTTGGTTAATCAACAAGTTCTCCGACACGACCACGTGATCCGTACATGAGTAATGTCCTTACCTTCGTTGTTAGAGCGAGGAGATCCTGTAGACGTGTGTGGAGTCAAGACATTACTAGACGATTGAAAAAGGTCAATCATCCGATATCTCGATAACCCTGGCCATAAACACGACCGCAAGATCAGGGTCTATGCCATAAATTACGTGTTATACCAGAATGAGTTGTATCGGAAAGGCAAAGATGGGTTATTGTTGTTGTGCCTCGGCCCGCAGGAGGCTACCCAAGCAATGACAAAAGTGCACGAAGGAATCTACGAAGCTCATCAATATGGGTGCAAGATGTGTTGGTTGCTTCGCCGACACGGCTATTTCTGGCCGAGTATATTAAAAGATTATATTGAGTACACGCAGGGATGTGTACAATGTCAAATTCACGAGCCTATACAGAGAGTCTCAGTCGAATTACTCCACTCGGTCACCAAGCCATAGCCGTTCAGAGGATGGGCCATGGATGTAATCGGCAAAATTACACCGTCTTCTGGAGTAGAAAAACATGCATGGATACTTGTGGCAACTGACTACTTCACTAAGTGGGTCGAAGAAAAATCATACGCCGAATTAACATCAAATGAAGTTTGCAATTTTGTAGAAGAAAACATGATGACCAGGTTCAGTGTACCAGAAACGATCATAACTGACAACGGCATAATCTTAACAGCCGAAATATTCAAAGAATATACGGCAAACTTGAAAATTCGACTCGAACAATCCACATCGTATTACCCACAAGCAAATGGATAGGCCACGGTAAGTAATAAAGTATTGATCGGCATTCTTGAAAAAATTATAAAACAAAAGCCCGATATGTGGCATTTGAAGTTAAACGAGGCTTTATGGGCATATTAGACTTCACTCCGATCAGCAACCGAGACGACCCCATATGCGTTGACTTATGGGCACGACGCATTGTTACCAATCAAGCTGAGTATAAACTCGTTGCTAATAATCGAGCAAAGCAGTTTGTTTAGTGCCGAATACAATCAGGCCATGAGGCGAGAGTTAGAGGATTTAGAGGAAGCTCGGTTTGATGCCTATAATTTGTTAGTGGCACATAAAAAGATCATCGAACGAACCTATAATCAACGAGTTAGACAAAAGACGTTCGACGAAGGTGAACTAGTTTGGCAAACTATATTACTAGAAGGAATTAAAGACCCTAGATTCAGAAAATGGTCACCGAATTAGGAAGGACCGTTCATCGTCCACAAAGTTCTCTGTAATGGGGCATACCACCTTAAGGATCGCGTACCGGTCTAATTCATAAGCTACCAATCAATGGGAACTTTTTAAAGAAATACTATCCAGTCACTTGGGAGATGTGAAAATAAAAGTTCATTTCATTAATTTTTGCAAAAAAGGTGTACAAGTAGAATTGATCGACCAATTTATAAGGAAAAAAGTTAAGGGGTCGAATGAAGGAAGAGCTTCGAGGGTGGCTTTCAACTCTAACCACCTTACTTCACCCATTGTAACTTTGGCTTGCCTTGTTCTTTTATCAAGCTGAAGTTGTTGTATCTGCTTTGCGCTAGCTGCAAAGTCTGTTAGTCGGGCCTTATTCGCTTCAAAATTTTTTTCGAGTTCCGAAGCAACAGCCGACCTTTGCCGTTGAAGCTCAACAATTTGATGATCAAGGTCGGCCATCCGCGTTTTCTTTGTTTTTATGGCCTCAACCTCCGGCCTGCTGACTTCATGAGCAATCTTTGCAGCCTTTAGGTTGTCCTCGGCCCGGAGAGCCATTTCAAAAGTGGTAAAGTACTGGCGGGTCCGTTCTAGGATATTGGACAAATGGACGACATTTTTGGTGCTCAGCAAGCCATCGGGCGCAAGATTGTTCAAGCACTTTCCTACAGAGTCGAGGCCGTTACATTGAAGGATTTATGAGGCCGAAAAGGATAGGAGTTCTTGAAACTTGGGGAAGGCATTAGATTCGGTCGCGGTCGTGGAAGGCTCGGCCGACTTGGCGGATGACCCGGCTACTCCAGAAGTACTCGAGAAGAGAGCTTCGAGCTCAATTTCCCAGGAAGGCTGTGCATGAAAAGATCTTAAGAAAAAGGAAAATCGAAAATAAGATAGCAGAGAGAATTTATTTTAGACCTGCCGAGATGAGACTTCGGCCATGTCCTCTGGTTCATTGCTCGAACCTAGAGAGCTTAATGACCGAGCCCAGTGTTTAAGACTGCTTCTCAATTCACACGGCCGATGAAGGTTATCTATGTTCGACGACCACTGAGGTGGCCAAGAAATATAGATAACACCATTCGGCCATAAAACTTTCAATGAAACGAGTAAATGGGCACCTGACATGTAATATTTTTTGGTTTAGGATTCTAAAGCAAGAAGTTAATAAAAGAGTAATGAAGGTTCTTACGATGGCCGAAGTAACCTCTTGTGGAGGAATGCTGAGATTCTGATATTGTGGATGAATCGGCGTCTCTGCCGTCATTTCCGTCTCGACAGCAGGTACCGTTTCATGCCCCATGTCTGCTTTGGCAATAAGAGGGTTGACTTGGCCAGTTGCTTCGACCACTAGCTGAGGAATGGTAAGTGACAGCTCGGTCGGTTAGGGGTACTTCATCAACAAGGGTTCTTCATTCTCGTCCTCCTAGACAAAGAAATGTTGTTCTTTAATGAGAGATCCAGTTAAGAAGAGAATGAAACTTGCTAACAAAAATAGTCATACATTTTCCTCCATGATGATTATTGATTTCTTTGGATTTGGGGGAGGGCTTTTCTCGGCCAGAGTGGCCACTTTCTCGACAGCAGTGGTTACTAAACCAACAGCAGGAGTAACAGTCAGCCCCGGAGCGGCATGACCCTTAACCAATTGAGTGACGATTGGTTTGATCATGGTGGGAACGGTGTGTTGTGCTTGAGTTGCCTGATCCATTTGAAGATTTTGCGATTTTTTTGTCGAAGCCTCAACAACGGAAGGAGAGAGAGAAACGCTAGGAGTAGTTGCCCCTGTAGATTGACTCGAGATCATAAGAATCTTTCGCTCACCCTTCTTTGCTATCTTTTTAATGCATTTTTGGGGCGGGGCAACATTTCCAACAATTCTCGTCTCAGGGTAAAGCCGTTTGCTCGGTGTGACTGGGACAATGATGGCCGCCATTGGAGTAGGAGAGGCCGCAGGAGCCTTAACATTTGTAATCTTCTTTGGAGGAGCAGGCTTCTTTTTTGCTACTACCATCGTGGCCGTGTCGACCCGCTTTATTGAACGACTCACTGAAAATAAACTCAAGTTAGGATGATAGTTTTGAGTAAGACATAAACAAATCAAAGACATATACCTTGGGCCGTTTCTTTGGATTTTGGGGCGGGAGCTTTCTTTGGACGATCATCGAAAATATTTTTGACAGCATCCTCAACCGGTGTGCCAAAGAATTCTTGGATGTATGCGTCCCACCAATCAGCAAAAATGCTAGTGCCGTGAGTTTCAAGGACATTCGACCGAAGGTGAAGTTTTGTGCACCTCTCTTGAAACTCTCGCTCGGCCTCTCTACATTCTATCTCTGACGAACCAGAGAGACGTTCTCAACTTAGAAGAGATTGAGAGGTGAGTAGAGGCACGAGGCATCCTTGGAGGTAGCCAAGTTGCCGAGCAGTAAAGTGAGGATGGTAGACTTCCCAACTCGTGCGCCGAGCATCACAACTGAGAGGAAGGTCGCGAGTTAGCACGAACGACCCCCAGTGTTGTCAAAGATCGGCGTCTTCGGTCTTATCCTATGCCGAAGGTGGAAGTTTGATGGAAGAAGGGTACTCTTGACAACGGCAGATTAAGAACTCGTTGTTAGAAAGATCTTCCAGGGCGAAGAAGTACTTGAAGACTTCTTCAGTCGAGTGATGAGGAGTTGGTTTGGAGGCCAATTGGAGTATAAGCACTTCTATGGTTTTGAAGCTGGGGATTTCTAGCCTTAGGGTGGCGAAGTAAACTTGCAGCCAAAGCTGGAAAACCTAGAGTGGGCCGTTCTGGTGCGGGTCGATTTTGTTAACGGTCGCTTCGGCCAATCAACGTGTGAGGTTGACAAGGATGGCCGAGCTAAGAGCTAGGGTGTGACCACTGGCCAGGGCTTCGGCCACTGGCATGTTTTCGATCAAACATTTATTCGACTTAGTACAAACAATAAATTTGTTGTATCGGTAAAAGAGGAAGGCTTCATGTTCTCTTTTCTGTAAGTCTTCTTCCCCTCGGCCAGCAAAGTGGTGGATGAGAGTGTTATAGTTGAAGAAATTCTTATGCAGCTTTTGAACTTCTTCTTTTGGGGCTTCTTGGTTTTTCTTCTTTAAGGCTTCGATGGCACATTCGTCGAATAATGATTTAAGGTCTAAGTCGAATTGATAACCAGGAAAGACAATATCAACTGGAAGACCAGATGGACAAGTGCCGAGGATGGCCGATATGTCGAGCATAATGGGGGCGATGGGGCCGAGGGGGTGTACCATTATGTTAGTGGCCGAGCACCAAAAACTCAGGGCCGCCATGAGAAGCTATCGGTCCATGACAATCTCAATAGTCGAGAGCTTGATGACATTATAAATGCCAAGAGTTTTCCACTCGGCGCTGAAGAACCTCTTCATTCGTTCGACCCAAGTTGCCCATGGTGCATGGGTCGAGGGCCAGGCTCCTTGAGGCTTGGCCAAATCCCACTTCGACTAATCATACCCTTGGAACAAGGGTTTCAAGCAGTGGGCTTTGAGCATTTCAGTAATGGTCTCAGGGACGACGTCCTTGAAAAGAGGTCCTAGGATCATGTGGGAAGCAATTTAGTCACCTTCAAACTGTAGGGTTTTGATAGCGTTTCGGTCGATGAAGTCTTTACATTTGGTACACTCCTCGGAAAGCTTGGTGATAAAAGCGTTGGAAGCCATTGTTGAAGATTCAAGGATTTTTTTGGGATTGGGAGTTTTCTAGGTTTTTGAGTTTTTGGGATGAAAGAGCAAACGGCAAGAGTCGGGTATTTATAGGCATTCTGGGAGGAAGATCAACCGTTTGATTTTCTAAATAAGGGGTAGAATCGACAGAAAAATTCGATAATCATGATGGATATTTAGAAGATCCAGGTGAAGGGACCGAGGTTTTCGTGGTTCGAGGATGCATGTTTACGTGTGACGGTGGATTTAGTGGCGAAGAGACGTTTCAATGGTCGCACGTTTTGAGAGTCATTATTAATGGCAAACGAGAAGGCTGAGGAGTCGCCACATGGCAGAACGTCTGACGAAGTTAAGATTGTGTGATCGTGCTTTATAAATGTGCCTGAGTGAATGGAATATTCGGGACTTTTTGTTGTCTTCCAAAGATATGTTAAGGGTTTGATTTCACTTCTTCAAGGTCAAAATTCGGCCAAATGGTTATAGGCCGAAGACCTCAGAAGTGAGGGGGCAATGTTTAGGCCTAAAATGACAATTTGGACGGAGAGAACAAAATGGGCCGAGACTTTTGGTCCAACGGTAGCTCGGGGGTATCATAGGTCGGCTAGGCATCAGGAGTTGTCTAGTCGGTTTCGGTCGAGTCATTTTGTGAGAATGATTGATTTGGATGGGATGGAGGTTGAATCCTGATACCACAAGAGGTCTTAATGCTGAAGGCGTTGAGAGTCAGGGAATAAACCTGGTTCATTATAGAGTTTAGTTCAGAATGCATCTCTGGTTTAGCCAGGAGTAGGTTCACTGCTATAAATACAGAGGCAGTGACAACATAAAAGGCCCCCTCCAATTCAACACACAAACTGTCATGCGCAAACCCTCGCTCTACGCGAAACCTCTCAATAACCTTGTGATTTTTATTTTCTTTTTCCGCCAACACATCTTCAATTTAGATAAACAACACTGTGAAGGCAACCAGTGACATCTTCAGTTTGGATAAACATCATTGTTGCCGTAGAATCAGCCGACCGCGGAGCACCTTTAGTTTAGATAAACAACACTGCGTCGAGGTCGACTGGTTATCTATCCAAGTCTCGGTCGAGAAGGATTTTCGAATTCTTATTGGTAGAGGTCATCTCATTAGCCTTCTCGGCGAAATAAGGTGTTACAAATTATTGGGCTCGGCACATTAAACTCCGAGTTGTTTTATGATTGGATATTCACAAGTAAGTTTTAGAGTTCGGCATTCTAACGGCCGGACTACATTTACCATTAAGACATACATCTCTTTTGAGTACTTGTGTTCGTATAGTTTGGTGTCAGTTCGGCGTGCTTATACTCTTACGAATATAATTACCGTGACCGAACCCGGCACCGACGATCTGTGAACTTCGCAAGACTAACAACCTTGTCTTCAGGCTCTAGAACCCCCGAGGCGTGTTCCTTCCTCGGCCACAGTTGCAAGATCGAGAAGTCAGCAACGCGTCCAATGCGACATCAACACATTCTACTCCCCGGCCGAGCACGGCGGACGAGTTGGCACGCCCCGCACACAACCGAAGGTAGTAGTTAGTTTATTAATTACTCGGCATGCGTGCCACATAGGCTTGGTAGTTTTTAGGATCAACACACTCATACATTCCTTTTAATTTTTAGCCACCAGCCTGATGAATTGAGGAGAGTAAAGGTTAAATATTCTAGTGAATATGTTTTCATTTATGTATCTTGGATTCGAAACTCCTCTTTTTTAAATTATTTTAGTTCGAATCCTCAACCTTCCCTTAATAAAAATAAAATGCATGAAATAATTTTATTAAAAAGACAAAAAATTTATGTGAGACGTAGAATAAAGGCGTGGATAACACCACATTTTTCTTCATCATTACAAGCAACTTTTGTCATTATTAAGGACTTTATTATTATTATTATTATTTTAATTTGAAAAAAAAAAGCAACTTTTGTGACTATTAAGGACATTTTTTTATTATTAAATTTTTGTTTTAATTTAAGTGTGGTTTTACTTTTGTTTTTTTCCTTACAATAATTAAAATGTTTTTAATAATAAGAAAAGTTGTCTCTAGTGTTTTCAAATAGAAAAAAGTTTTGTGAAGAACCCTAGCAACAACCGATGTGGAGAAGGCATACTTTATTCAGTTTTTTTTTTTTTTTGCGTAAACTTTTGAATGGTTCAAACTATTATAATAATACAGATAATGAAACGTTTCGAACCGGAAACGCATAAAGGAAAATTCGACACCAATCCATTAGAATATTAAATCACGTGCATTTAAACGAAAATATGAGAAATATCTTTAACTTACTAATCTGTTAGCATTTGAACTCTTCTAAATATCTGACTCACTAGCTTATCATGCAGAATGAGATGAACATGACAAGTTTGATAAACCTTAAAATTACCATGTATGACAAAAAAAGTTTGAAACTCTGTAGACCATGGGAAGAAAGTAAACCTAATTTATTTAGAGTGAATAGGAAACCAATCCGTGATACGTAAAGAGGCAACAAAGACTTTTAGGTGTTAAAGATTTGAACTCGTCAATTGTGGTCCACGGCCAAAAATGTTCGCCACGTAAGATGAAATTCATCTTAGGAGAGGATAGATTAGGAGAGAAGCCGCACGGAAAATGAAACATGAAAGATTCCACCTCATATGTGTCACACATGTATGTAACTTATTACAAAAATTATCAAACTCGAAAGGCATTACCGAGTAGCTATTGGTCGGGTATACATGAAAGATTGCACCTCATAATATCTTTGTTTATTATGTTAGGAAGAGGTCCGGAGTTCAAATTGACGAGGTATTATGTTGGACATATACATTTGATAAACAAACTATATCGTTTACTTGTTCAACAAATCTGTCAAATTTCTGCATCGATGATGGATCCTTCCTACTTCTGTCCCGCCGAATTCTAAGACCCATCTGTATATTTGAAAGCGCCCGGTGCATCTTCTGAGACACGACGCCACCCGGTCCAGTTTCAAGGTAGACAGCCTGAAAAAAAAACAAGAAGTATTGACTCTAATCTAGTAGCATGTCAAAGATATGTAAATTATGAGCACATTACTATGATCGTAAGACAAAAGAAGTAAATCACCTTTCACCGAGGTAAGTTATGCTGCGCACAGGTAATAAGACAGCATTTCCAGTAGAAAAGACTTCATGCTCCGCCAAAGCATTTCCAGTAGATAATTTTGTTTCTCTGTGTCTCCCTGTTTTCCGTTCGTTTTCACTACGATCCCATCCCCTTACGCCTTCGATCGGTAAGCCCCAAATTCCTCCCTTCCCCTCCATCTTCTTCCTGCTGTTTTTTCACCTGCATGGTTCTAATCAATCCATCTTCTCTCTATCCCATTTGGCTCTATCTTCCTTCACTCCCACAGATTTCCAGATCTGTACTTGCTTCCCCGTACCGCTTTTTACGGGTTAATCGAATGGTGCGTAGAGCTCCGGCTTGGGTGTTTACACCACCACCATCCACTTGTCTACCGTTCTCGGGGCTCTTGCTTGTGGGATTTTTCACTGGCTTCCTTTCCTTGGTGGTTGCGATTGGGATTTGTGTGGTTCTTGTTGCAGGTAGGTGGAGTCTTCTTCTTTTAGTTTTTGGGGCTTTGCCTTGTTGGATATTCGGCGTATGCATGGGAACCTGGTTCGTTGTTGATGGTTGGTGCTTCGGTGGCGACAGAGGAAACCGGTTGCTAGGTTTTTCTGGTTTTATGTTTTTCTGTTTTGGGCCTCACTGTTTGTGTTTGGCTCTTTTTTGTGTTGTTATGAAGGCTTAGATATGTGTTTTGTGCTTTTATTGTAAGTGGGCCTCTATCTGTGTATTTGTGTGTGCTTGGTAATATTAATTATCTTTGTCCAAAAAAAAAAAAAAGTAATTAATCACCAAATTAATTCATGGATATATATGAGGGAACTTTAACGAAAAATTCCCGGTACTGTTCATTTTAACGAAAAACCATATTTTTACACTAAAAAATCAATCCTGGTACTATTCACTTTACCCTTTATTTTGTCTTTATAGTTAAAACTCAAAGTTTTCAAACCATTTTTATAAGTTTTCCTTATATATAATCTGGAAAAAAAGGCGGCAAAAAGGAAGACAAAATGTTACACAAACAAGTAGTGCACTAGTGCGATTGCTGCAATTGCATGCCTAGAGAGACTGAGGCGAGGAACGTGAACTGGGAGTTGTTGGGAATGGGGAAGCAACTGAGAGGGTAGAACTGGAATTTGCCATCTCTGAGCTCTCTTCTTCTTCTCACCTAGGCATGCATATTGCGGAGCTTTTTCTGAAAGTTTTGATCGGAAATCGCTTTTGGCTTTTCGGGACAGAGACTCCGATCACATCGCTTGGATTGCTATACAGTCGACACCTTTGCTGTCATGGTGTGGGATGTCCGGTTGCAGCCGCATTTTTGCTCATCACCATAAACTACACAAATGATTACATCAATACGTTTATGATTTATGATGCGCATACAACATAGTTACTGTGATGAGGAAAAATGCTCCGACATACCGAATACCTGCCAGACATGCACTTCAGTTTATTAAAACCCAATGACCGGGTTGATATGTTTGGGTTTGAGTCCTTGAATGTTTGCTTTTTGTGTTAATTGGATTTGGCATTGAAGCCCAAAGTCCCCAACTGTGTGGATCCATCATCCATCTATTATTTCATGTCAAAGTTGTAAAATCTAGACTATCTGGTCATGAAGATATATGAAGAGGCATATCAACATTATTTCACATGACATGCCTATATGGATAGCATCTCCAACAAACTAGCTAAATTATTTTTCAGGATTTTAAAATTGGGTGGGCTAAAGCTTAGGGCGCTAAGGGAATATAAAAAGGAAAACTAATGAAAAACACTTGAAAACTTTGAGTTTTAATCAAAAAGACAAAAAAGTGTTGTAAGTGAATAGAGTGACTTTTTAGAGTAAAAATATCATTTTTCGTTAAAAGTGAACAATACCGCGAGTATTTCGTTAAAACTCTCAATATAAAAAGGCTAGAGAAGTTACAGTGATGAAGGTGGTGTGAAGGAAAATATATGTTGGGTTATAGCCTCCCAACCCAGCTAACACTGAATTCGTCCCTATTTAGGCGGCTCCGCCCTTGATACTAGCTATAGGGCAACTGATTTTGTCTTTCTGAACATTTGTTAGTCAGTCTTAGCTAAATCGAGGGAGACAAATAAGTTGAATTTTGGTTCGCTTTCTCGCTCTCCCTTAGAGCAATTCCAACCCTAAAAAAATGCGCTAGCATCCAGCCTATTTAATTCACTCAGTAAACAGTGATAGATCACAATGAATAGTAGTAGACCAAATGCATCTTCATCCCTAAAATTAAACAGCCTAGTCAATTTTATTAAAATATTATTAATTTTTATTATAAAATAATAATTTGATTTTTAATTTCTAACATCATCCCTTCTTCTTCTTCTTCCCAATTTTCTCAAAAGGGTCTCTCTGGATTGCCAAAATCCCATGTGATTGTCATTAAAGTGTGTTCTTCCTTACCACGATACAAAAGGCTCACCAAATTTTCCGATCAAATCATCCCCAAAAATCCGATCTTTCAATTCGATCCCCCACACTCTGACCCTAAATTTCACTTTTCCAGATCAAATGGAAAATCCCCAATCCAATTAGCTTTGAAATTCTATAAATTTGAAAAATATGTTGAGCTCAAACCAGTATCAAGTCTCTCCCTCCGACGCCTCGTCCCCGCTTATAGGCAACTCCATCACCGACAACATCGTCCGGAGCCAGAGACTCATACGTCGACTGTCAGGGTGCTGTCGCTGAGCTGGAAAGAGGAGCCTTCCGTGCCTTTGAGAACTTGGATTGGCGGGTACGCGTTTCAGTGCCTAGTGCATATGGTCTGTGTGGTCGTGGAGTGCAAGCGGCAGAGGAGGAGGCGTGGTATCGCCTGGCATCATGTAGGCCGGGCAAGGGCTCAGCACATTCTGAGCCGGCCTAGAGACCAGCTTGGGCTGGGTGCCAGCCTATTTGCTCGGCTGGAGTGGATTGGCTGGGTGCTGGGCCAATAATTTGGCTGGGTGCCGGCCTAAAGGTTTCCCGGTGGAACTGCTCTTAAAATGATTTTGATTGCATGGAATAAGTAATATGATACTATATTAGTTAATACTTAATACTAGATGTCACTTAGTATTACGGTCTAAAGGTATTCATTTTCACTTGTAAGTGAGAGGTTTTAGATTCGATTCTCGCAAAAAAAAAAAACGAATTTAAACCAAATTATTGCTAGCTCATTGTGAGGCTAAGCCCACCCCCTCGCTTGATGTAGATGATATCATTGTTAAAAAAAAGAAAAATACTAGAGAGCCCTTATTGGGGTAGCTAATTAAGTAGCTACTTACTTATAAACACTTTTGTATTGTTAGGAGTCAAATTTAACCTAATTTTGGCCATTTTTGCAAGAGATGTTCATCTATATCTATATATCTTTATATATAAAGCCAGGAGACCCTTTTGGGGTCACCAGCTTCACCAAAGATTTTAGGACAAAAATGCTCCCCAAACAAAAAGGTTCAAAAGCAATCCAAAATAATGCAGGGGTATTTTTGTCATATAAACAGTGTTTTTAAATTCTTTTTGTACAGTTTTTTTTTTTAATTAGTACCTCACAATAGGCTAGTAATAATATGATTCAATCAGTTATTTATTAAATATTATTTTCTCTATTTTTAAACACGTTCAAAATATCTTAATAAGCGTGTAGTGCCGGTTATAAAAAAGTCATTCGCACACACATAATATATATATATATATATATTTTAATTAGTACCTCACAATCATGGATGAAGGGAGGTAAAGCCCAGTGGGGGCACATGCCCCCTCTCGTCCTTTTTTTTTTTCATTACAAATTAAGTCATTACCATTTTTTTTGCTTTGTGGATTATTTCAATTAATCATATTAAAAATATTGAAAATCCTCTTTTAGCTTTTAAATGCCCATCCGTCTTGTATATTTTTCTCACACACTAATGTCTAAACATTGTTGAGTTGCATGTATTTGGTTAATTAGTACAAATGAGCATTAGATTGTCAACAATTAAAGACAAAATTAGACAATAGGGTAATAAAATTAGGCATTTTGTAATTAATTTTTTCAGCATTTGTAAAAGAACTAGCTTTATTTGTCCAAAAAATGAGCTCAAATTTTTTAAGGTGCCCCCTTTTAGTTAAATTTTTTGCTTCGTCCCTGCTCACAATAGGCTAGCAATAATGTGATTTAATCAGTTGTTTATTAAATATTATTTTCTCTATTTTTAAACACGTTCAAAATATCTTAAAAGGCATGTAGTGCCGGTTATAAAAAAAGTATTTCGCACGCGCATAATAATACATTTAAAACGTGTAAGTCGCTTGTAGCACACCATAATTCAAAAAAAATGCCTTCTACACGCGCTCACCGGTTATAAAAAAACGTTTTTCGCACGTGCATAATAATACATTTAAAACGTGTAAGTCGCGCGTAGCACGCTGTGATTCAAAAAATATCTTCATACGCGTGTGTGCATGAAGGCTAGTATCTTCAATTTGAACACGACAAGTCTTGCAATATGAAACAAAATTGCACATATATGATATGGGTTATGTACTTGCTATGTAGTGCGGGTCTATGTGGGGTTCATCATACTGCAAGAAATCCAAAGTCAAGCCATTCTCGACACCGAAACCCTAGTATGCGCCCATTCAGAAAGAACCCATAATTCACAACCATGTGCCTATAAAGAAGGTAATCGTCCATTCTTCAATAAAAAATTTGTAAAATCAATTTCATTGTTAACCCGCAAAGAATTCTTCTTTGACATTTGTACAATTAAACTACGTTAATCACAGCTAAATGAATGAGGAGGGTGCACATTCACGAGCCGGACACAAATACTATTCATACAATAATTTTTTTTGCAAGAGATTTTGGTACAAAATTTTTTGAAGCATGATTGAGATGTATAGTCGCATTCGTGGAAGGTGAGGTGGGAGCTGCTCATGACATGGTCTCTGTCTCTATTTCTGGAGCCGAATGAGAGATGCTCTAACCCCAAAACTTAATTAGTCCCACACAAATAGAAAGCAGTATATATCACAAACCGAAAGACAATCCCAGTGGGGTAAGCAAAAGCTTTGCTTTCGGAAAGGCCGGTGCCTTGACGATGCTCTCCTACCCTCATTTTCCATGAAAAATCAATGAAGCTTATGTTGCTATGACTAGACTCTTGTTGTCCCATCCCATTTCGAATTTACTGCCCAATTATTATCTCAAACAGATTTTACATGCATGAATACTAATGCATTTTAACTTGACATTTAAACCGTAGCTAAATTTTATGTTTTGACATTAGCGCCAAAAAAAGAATGATAGTTATACAATTATAAATTGAACTCATTACAAATATATCATGCTCGTTATTTGTAAGAATCAAACCAGATCTCCAACTAAATTATGACAAATAGTCAATACCACTAGCCGAAAGCCTAGTTGGTAACCCTAGCAGATCTTATATTCTTGTCCTGTAATAATAAATAAAATGATTAACAACAATACTAATTTTTGACACAACAATATTATTAGTTAATATGCTTAAAAGTGTAGGTGTGGCTTGTGATTTTCCGTGGTTGAGAAATATGTAGACAAAAGTGGTGGCTTCTTTTTATTTGACATGAACGATTGGGTATGGGAAAGAAAGAAGAAGGATGTGGAAAAGCCGAACACTGAGCACAATCATACACACTCACTGGTCGGCTGGCCTTAAAGCCCGGAACACATCTGAAACCTTATCTCCAACACCACCCTGCCCTTAGGCCATTTCTAACCGAGGGCTGGCTAGAGGGTTCGATTTAGCCATCTGGTCTTCCAAAGTATTAATATTTTAATAAACAGTACAGGGTCATATTTGCCTCCGTCTCCAACCGAGGGCCAAAGGGCCAAACATAATTTATTATTTAAATTTAAAAACTACAACAACGTAAATTCAAATCCAACAACAACTTAAATTTAAAAACTACAACTTAAATTTAAAAACTACAAATTAAATTTAAAGGAATGGTGAATGAATTAAGTATTTATAGGAAAAAAAAATAGAATTTTTAAGAATTTAAAAAAAAAATGGCCCAAAAAACCTAAAAAAAAAAAAAATTGAATTCAATGGTAACTGGCACCAGCTAGCCGTTGGATTCAAATTTTAGTTTAAGCATTCATGTCGGTTATAACCGACAGGAATGCATTTATATTAACCGACATGATTAATGATTTTTCTGGGCAGCCCTTTCAGATTCCATGGGGCCCTCTTAAATTCCACGAGCCATCTGGCCTAGCTCTCGGTTGGAGATGATTTTAGGGCTATTTTCGACCCTCTGACCTTTTGAACCATTCGGTTGGAGATGACCTTACACATTGCTCTTGCTTTCTCAATCACATCCATTCCATCATTGCATTACCAACTTCTTTTTAGTTCTACTCTACAGTCCTTTTTAGGTCTTCTGGCTCCATCACCAAATTAAACTACAACCATTTTCTATACCATCAATTCAAATGCCCCATCATCCAAAATCATTGGTGGGGTCTACTTGTCTATCCA
Source organism: Heteromeles arbutifolia (assembly GCA_024362995.1). Taxonomy (NCBI): domain Eukaryota; kingdom Viridiplantae; phylum Streptophyta; class Magnoliopsida; order Rosales; family Rosaceae; genus Heteromeles; species Heteromeles arbutifolia. The sequence goes on along the minus strand of JANCRC010000013.1, from coordinate 5,460,758 downwards.
TTGCCGGCTTTCCACGCGGTTACACTTGCTAAATAGGAACGTTTTTGTTCACAATCTTTAATTATAACGAATATTATTATCTATTTAGTATGTGTTACGCATTGTTTATGGGAATTGGATCTCATCTGGATTCACTTTGTGGGAATCTTTGGGATCCCAACATCTTAGTCATTCATCGTATATCGTACGGTCTTTTTATTTAAAATTAAACACAAATAATATCTGACGAAAACTGACTACACAATATACGATGAACGACTAGGATATAGAGATTTCTAGGATCCCCACAAAATGGATCCGGAGAGGAACCTCTTCCTTGTTTATGTACTTAATCTTTAGATAACACACGGCCTGAACTGGACATGGCAATAACAATACAACACAATTAAAGATGACGATGATAAAGTTATGCATGATACCATTATACGATTCGTTTTACAATTAAATTAGTGTGATATTAGCTAAGCTAGGATTCTTTGTCGTTTGTAACCCTGCTCTTTTCTCTTTACTTTAAATTTAAGCCTTAAAGTGTAGGTTAATGATGATGGATTGACGAATAATCTGTTTAATCTTAACTAACCCAATTATTCCCATTCATCTTTTAAACCAACTAAATTACTTTTTTATTGGCACCACTGTTTCAAGGTCAATGTATCTCTATCTGCTCAACTGCACTAGAAACTTGTAAATGAAGGATAGCTAGCCAAGATAACGAAAATCCTATCTCTAATCTTTATGCCATCTAACTAACTTGCGTTCTTTATGTTATGTCCATGTCATGGAGAACCATTTTCGTGAACAAAATCCCTGTTAATTATGCTAAACCAAAGAAAAGAGAAACAAGGAAAAAAAAGTGCATCGATACGTTTACATGTCTCATCAAAGAATATATGAGATTTTTAATCATAGCTCGCACAAAAGGTGCAATGAATTTGTAGATTAGTCGGTGGATTAATCCTACAAATGGCTATCATTTAATTCCCATCACTTATCTTGAAAAAAGATATGCTCTTAGAATTTCTAATCTTAAAAGTCAGATAGATATAGGTGATGATAATGAACATGTAATAATCGATTTTTCCTAGCTAAAAAAGAGTTCAGAAAAAACTCTAGTTGGAAAAGTCATGCAGGAACACAGGATTGTGGTACTCAAAGAGGCATTTGGGTGGTCTGCAACTAGGTCTACATGCAGGAACACAAGGGATTGGTCTTCATCAGACTCTTATCAATGTTGCCTTCCTTAGATTGTTTCAATAAATTTGAAACTTGAAAAATAAATGTATTTTCCATATTTTAAGAATAAATGTGTGAAATTCTTCTAATAAGATATATAAATCGATGTACCATGAATATTGCATGTGTCCGTTAAATACACATGAGAACAACCATTAATTTTCACACTAAACTATTTTTGTGGTCAAATTTTCACAATGTGTATTAGTGTGAAAGTGGTCGAAAGTATATACGTTCGTACCTAAAGAATCTCTCTCTCTCTCAAGCACTCTCCAATACTGTAGAATAAAATAGTTGTTCAATAATATAATATAAAGTGAGAATTCAGTAGATCAAAAAGTGGAATGAAAAAGGTACAAAGTGCCGAATCATTTTTCCCCTCACTCTTTAATGTGCGTTCTTGTGTACACCCACATTCCATGTTGCTCCACGCATGCTTACACACACACACATATACAAACTAGCTTAATTAGCTTCATATACCTTCTATACACATCAACTGTATCGAGACGTATATAGACACTAGAGTAGTAGAGAGTTTGTTTGTGATATTGGTCAACTTATGACAAAGAGACATGGGGTCGATCTAATTGTTATAATTCCACAAAACCATATTCGTCACTCACTTTCCTTCCTTTGCTTAAATAATCCGATCCCCACAGCCCTACTACTCCAACACTCCCCCCTAAAAAAGAATACCATATTCTTTTGCCTCCGCGCTCAGACTTTTTTTTTTTATAAATATTTTGTAATTAATTTGTTGCTACAACAACAATAATATTATTAGAGAGATCGATGGGTTTTGATCATGAAGCTTGTAACACTGGCCTTGGACTCAGCCTAGGTTGTCAAGGTAATCCAGATCATCATACAAATTTGCAGGCTTTCGATCTCGATCACCAAAAGAAGAAGAAAATACAGTTGAAATATGATCACCTATTGCCGGCTCTAACCCTAGGTCCTTCGTCCGGGGCTTCGAAGATCGAGGCCGCCAAATCGGATGATCTTTTGCACCAAGTAGTATATGTACAAGCACAAGAACAGGCCTCTTCTCCCTGCAGCGTCGCCGTTTCTTCGTTCTCCAACTCATCTAGTTTCAAGAGGGACAGAGGTTTGGGTGTTGAAGAGATAGAGGGAGAGGTAGAAGAAGAGAGAGTAGTGAATATCACTACTTCATCAAGAGTAAGCGACGAATTATATGATCAAGATCAAGATCACGAGGGCAGTCCTAGAAAGAAACTCAGACTTACAAAAGAACAATCTGCCACTTTAGAGGACAGCTTCAGAGAGCACACTACTCTCAATCCAGTAAATATTATATTTTTCCATAAACCATGTTTATTTATGTATTTATTTGTCTTCATGTTATTATAAGCTTGTGTTTAGATTATCATTGTTTATCAATAATTATCGTATCATATTAATTTTTCTAGTTATTTGTCTCATGTTATAAGCTTCTTCTTTCTTTTTTTCAGAAACAAAAACAAGAACTGGCAATAAAGCTAAACTTACGCCCGCGACAAGTTGAAGTCTGGTTCCAAAACAGGAGGGCTAGGTATAATTTTTTTACTTTAATTTCCAAGATGTGCTAAGTATATATCCTCACTGAGTGGGAGGTCTCGAGTTCAGTTAACATGAATATCAAGTTCATACTTAATTATTCTTATTATTTGTTTCAAAATTTTCAGGATGTGCATGTTTGATGCTTGTTCATATGAGTCTCCACTAATATATAATTTTCTAATATTCTTAATTTATTACAATTTTGTAGGACCAAGCTGAAGCAAACAGAAGCAGAGTGCGAGTTGTTGAAGCAATGTTGTGAAACATTGAAAGAAGAGAACAGAAGGCTACACAAGGAGCTGCAAGAGCTCAAATTAATGAAACAAACAGCAACAGCAGCAGCACCCTTTTACATGCAGTTTCCAACTGCCACTCTCACCATGTGTCCCTCCTGTGAGAAAATCTGCAACGGCGGCGATCATCATAATCATAATCACAACGGGTCATCGACAAGTCCATTTTTAGTCGGGTCGAATAAGACTCACTTGATCTTCAACCCCTACAGTACTCATCCATCTACAGCTTGCTAGCTATAGTCTGCTGCCAAATTAATTAAGGCGAGATTATCACTAGCTAGCTTCTTCTTCTTTTTTTTTTAATTATGAATGCAGCATGCATAGTTCGATTTAATTTGTACAGAATGAAGTTTAACTGTAGAGGTTAAGTAATTTCTGTCTCTTATTTACGAATATTATTTTGTGCATGTATATGTTATTATATTTTGCGATTTTAGCTAGTCTCTTCTCATGTCAAGGATGTCTTTGTTTTCTTGCGTCTTGTCCATGGCGTCTTGTCCAATGACAAATCTAGCTAGGTTTACTTTGTACGTAATGTCACTGTTATGGCATGGGCAATTTGTGGATCATAATAACGGAATTGGATCCCCTCCTGAGCATTAGGTGGGGATCCTATTGAGCATGTATTATGGACCGTTGGATTTTATCCAACGGTTACAAATAGGGAGATCCTTTTAAAGTTATAATAATTATAGCCGTTGGATTTTCATCCAACGATCTACAATGCTTGTTCAGTAGGATCCCCACCTAATGCTCAGGAGGGGATCCAATTCCATAATTAACAATATGGTTTAATATGAGAATGATGTTTACATATGTACAACCTATATTTGTTCACACTATGAATTTCAGAAAAGTTGGTGGACCGGGCGAGTGGGATGTGATTTGAACTGAGGTGTATGATTAAATTCGAAGAATTTCTTGGTGTATTTCATGGAGGAGGATTGTCTGCCCTCTTATTTTCGATGCCCTTTCATGCCCTCATGTTTTGTGTGGTCACGGTTAAGCCACATCAACATTTTATATTGTTTTTTTTATAAAGATAATAAGACAAAAATGAATAGTAATATAAAATATTAACGTGGTTTAACCGTGACCACACAAATAGGAGGGCATGGGAGGGCACCGGAAATGGGAGGGCAGACAATCCTCCTCCGTATTTCATAGCACGAGATCTGTTGCTTTTTTCTAATACTAATAACAATAATTCTATTTAGTACTACAATCTAGTAATATTTCTCTTCACTTGTAAGTGAGAAGTTTTAGGTTTGATTATCGTCAAAGGTAAATTTAAACCATATTATTACTAACCCAATGTGAGACTTCCTTAATGTAAATATATATTATCGCGTGCTTAAAAAAATAACAATAATGAGCATGCCCTAATTAGTTCTTGATCATAGGAGTATAAACCACTTGTCGATATATATTAATTAAATTAGTTCATGATGATGGGTAGCAAACATGATTCTTTTGTAAAAAAATAATAATAATGATGAAGAATTTGTGTGCATGCTGAGAACTTTTGGCTTAACTTGTAATTAAATTTTTATTGATTCTTTTGTAATTTACTTGTATAAGTCCACACATTTCGTCTATGAACATTTTTTTTTTAAATGGGAAGGAGAGAAGGAGAGAGAACGTGGAAGTGAGAAGAGAGTTTTTTATTTTAAGTAATATTAGGTAGATCAAATTTGTAAACTAAATGATGGGTCACCAATAAGAAATAAACACGTTAATCAATACTTAGGTGATAATCAAATTATCAACTTCTATGTCACTCAGTTTACAAAGTTTAGTCTACAAATTATTGGGGGTGGGTGAGAGATTTTAATTCTTTTAATGAATTTAGGTGTATTCAATTAGGATTTTAACAATTTTAAGATAGTTAATTAAAATCGTTAGAAATCTAGGTGTATTTAATTAAAAGTTTATAATATTCTAGGTGTATTCAGTTTGAAATTTGTTTCAACAAATTTTAAAAAGTTGAGGAATTTAAGGGAATTAAAGAGATTTCATAGTGTATTTTAAGCATTCACAAATCTCACCTCTTGCCCTAAGATTTCGGAGGAATTGACTCAAAATTTTACATGGAATCTCTACAAATCAATTAAACTCCATCAAAATCAATAGATTTATAAATCCTTCAAAATCTCAATTGAATACACCCCCTTAGTCTCTCTAGCATTATCCTGTTATTTTAATTTTTTTTTTAACAAACGATATTATTTACATTAAGGGGAGGGAGTGAGCTTAGCCTCACAATGAGCTAGCAATAACGTGATTCAAATTCGTCTTTGGTGAGAATTAAACATAAGACCCTCTCACTTACTTACAAGTGAAGAGGGATACCACTAGACCAAGGATTAAGCGGCCCTTTTATTTTTTTAATATTAGAGATATGTTATAGGATTACATGTGGGTCGGGCTTAAATAAATCAATAAAAAAAAAGAAGAAAAAAAAGCAAAATTTGATTTGTGCGAAATTACTTTACTGTTCATGATTTTATTTTGTCATAGAAGATTAAATTATCTTTTCACCATCTTTTAATTGACAATATGATTTTGTTAATAGATAGTATAGATGTAGAGAATAGAATTTAGTGTCTAGCATGGTTCTCATAAACCGGTTAAAAGTTGCAGTAATCGAATTTTCTACTAGCATATGAGTTCATGCGAAATTTTTATTATAGGTGTATCATGTAGACCAAGATTTTAGATTATGATCGTTAGATTTGGTTATTGAATCTTTAACTTAGGACTTAATTGTCAATAACTTGGATGTTTCAAAATTAGGAAGTCTTTATGACAATTTAACATGTCAAAGAAACCTAGCTGAAATGAGGTAGATGCATAGTCTGAAATATCAATAATATCAAGGATATTTCGGAACATATCCATGTACACATCGTACAAATATTGACAATATCGACGATAATATCGGAAAATATCGATGTCGATAATTTCGCTTACACTTCAGCAATATTTTGTCAAAATATCGGTGTAATATTGCTAAAATATTGAAAATATCGATGTAAAGGAAGGAAGAAAAAAAAGGGAAAAAAGGGAGGAAAAAAAAACACAAAGGGGATTTGAACCCCTCCTATTTTACTCATCCAACACCTTAACCACCATATATCACTTATGTTTTAGTGATAATATGCTAAAATATTTATATTTATATGAGTGGCATATTAACAATTACATGCAAAACTATTTTGGGAATTTATCATTTGATGAATACTCTTCACAATAAACTTACTCCACACATAGAGATGATGAAGATAGTGAAAAATTTGAACCTTATAGGAACTTTATGTGATTATTGTAGTAAATAATCTTTTTTTATATTGTAGTAAATAATCTTTGTATCTTACCATGCAATGTATAAAGTGTAAAATATTGTAGTAAATCATTATATATAAATGATTATGGTGTGTTTAATCTTTTTTTCATTAATTACTACATATTTTCTACACTCACAGTGTTTGCCAGCTCGCTGTATAATCAACTTAAATCAGTTAAATCCATCATGTAATGTATTTCCTTCTAATTTTTTTTTTTTTGATAAACTAATAGATAATTGACTAAATAAACATTCTCCAAAGTTTCAATAAAAATTTTCAAGTTTTTCTTACAATTTCCGTGGTTTTTATTCAATTTTTATCGATATCGATAATATCATAATATTTCTATCGAAATTTTCATGTTTTTGGATTGCCGATATTTTCGATATCATCGATATTTTAGACCATGGGTAGATGTAATGGTTGAAATTATCGTCTGTTGTACGGAGAAACTTTTCCATTGCAAAATTTGTAAACGTCCTCTTGACGTATGCAACTTTAAGTTGTAATCTTCCATGTAAAGAGGAAATAAAGAAAAAGAAAAGCAAATCTTTAATGTTGAAGAAAGCAAGAAAGAAAAGGAAAAGTGATACTTTACAACTCTTACAACCGACTACACATTTATTTTTGCGTAAATCTGACATTGATACTTTTGGAAGTACTGCAGGACTATTTACTGGCTTATGATTTTGATATATTAAAGTTTGCTGTGCCCACTGCCTTAATTTGTTAACAAAAGATACAATTCCTTGAACACAAAGAATGACAAGACAAAACAAAATCAAAACAAGCCTAATTGCACGATAAGACCTTTTGACTAAAACTGTTTGTATCTCCTTCATTGTTAACTTACAATTATGTGAACTGTCTTATTATTAAATATATTGAAGGGTTTTGAATTTTAAACTATACTCGTTTTCACTACGGTTGAGCTAACCTTAGCCAAATAGAAGTGGTGTGAAGCCACATGAGAGCCTGGATGGGCCCAGCCCCCCGTTTGCAGCTCCCACCATATAGCATTAGCATGTTGGTTTACAAGACTTTTAAAACCGGATTTGGATCCTCGCTGGATCCCTTCTCTGGGCATCCTAGGGATCAATAGACGTGAACCGTTGATCAAAAATCGTGCGGCCACAATTTTTTTCTTTTTTATATTTTTTTACACAAAACGAGACTGCTTTACTTTTAAAAATATAAAAAACATTTAATTATGACCGCACGATATTTGATCAACGGTCAACGTGCGTTGATCCTTAGGATTCCCAGGAAGGAGATCCGGCGAGGATCCAAATCCTTTAAAACCCACCATTTTAATTAATGAAGGTGCTGAAAGAAAATTTATTGTAAAATAAGATCTATTGTCGTGTGTTGTTGCCATGGTAGGTTTAAGCCATGACGTTTTCATCGAATGAGGATCCACTCCGAATTCTCTTTGTGAGGATTCCGGGGATCTTCAAATCATGTCTGTTTATCGTACATCTTGGGGTTAGTTTTCTTCAGATAATGTTCATATTTAATTCTAAATAAAAATATTTAAAATAATTTTTGACCGCACGATGTACGATGAACGAACACAATTTGAGGATTTGAAGATCCCTAGGATCCTCACAAAGAGGATTCATTTTCATCAACTAGTTATGCATTTATGCTATATTTTTGTAATAGTAATTGTCCCATGAAATCTCTAAAGCTTCATCATTTTTCTTTAGTTTATTATTGTTAATGACAATATTTTTTATTAGCATTACGTATATTCTTCTTCACTTATGAGTAAGTGATTTTATGTTCAACTCTAATTAATAGCAAGTGCGATGATAAATTATTGTGGCTCACTCATAGCGTGACTTAGCTCAATCTTTCACTGTTACCGTAAAGTATCGTTTTATCAAAATATATATCCATGTCATTACAACAAAACCCGTAAAATTTGCTCACATTACTTATATTGTGCTTAATTCCTTTAATAAGGCCTAGCTAAAGCCACTCCTAGCCTCGATTTCTGGTTCTGCCACTACCAAATAGTTTGTATCTACCGTCTTTCTAATATTCATTAGAATTACTTATTTGATAAATGAGAGACGTGAGATGTTATATATTCGAATTTCATGAATCTTACCTACTTATTTGAATTTTGTGAATCTCACATCTATTAGATGAGAGACGTGAGATATAAATAATTGTATCTAGCTATTTCACGCACTTGTTGTCCATTGATGCAATTATGATAAAAAAGCTATCAACATTGGGATCATAATCATGTTGTTTATACTATAAGGTACTTGTCTTGATCAATGATCAATCTCCTTCTTTTTATGCTTTGTTAATTTTACTAAAGAATAATAATACTTAGTTCTGCATTTGCTCCAAATCTGCTGGAGAACTTGACAGGGGTACCTTTAGCGTTGTGTGCGCGATGACGACGATGATAATAAACATAATTAGGTATGTAGCCTTCTCACCAATATGTTGAAACAATGCTATCCAAACTTTAGATAATGACTAAATTATATCATCAATTCACTTTTGGACAAATGGAAAAATTGGAATATACCACTAGATTTAGGGTTAGGCGTAGCATCATATATATAAGCTAACGTGGTCCGAGATGATGAATGTTCATTATTTTATGAGTACTTTCTTTGTTCCGTGTTAGGTTGGGTCATGAGGGTGAAGGAGACAAATCTAATTCGTAATCTCGGAAGAAAGATATTGTTCTTTTCTTGCCTCTGCCTAGCTACAGAAATAAAAGAACATGGGTGCATATCATGGATCCACAAACATTTATTTTATTTTATCAAATAGTGAGTGAAACTATCAGATGTTTAGGGAGAAGATATGGGACTCTTGTTTGATGTTGGGCTACTTAAAACGAGGTTGTTTATTTTCTTTGCTCTCTATTTACAAATACAGTCTAACACGCATGTAAAATTAATGCATTAAAATCACACAAAAAAAAAGTTTGTAAGCATTTGTAAAAATAGTGAGTTGTATGCAAACAAGATATGGCTATGTAAAAAGTTTAGGGCATGGTTGGTACTCTATTTGAATCCAACTTTTTAAACTCAAAAACAATTTTCAAGTTTTAGGCCTTAAAAACTTGTTTGGTAGGACTATTTTCAAAAACTGAACTCAAGACTAACTTAAAAATATAGTCTATTCTCTAAAAACATAAAAAGTGAGTTTTTAGAGTTTTTAAACTTAAACTCACTCATTTCTTTTGTCTTCCTCCTCCCCTCCCACTCCAAATCTATCTCTCTCTCTCTTTTCTTCTTTCTTTTTCCTCTTTTTTTTTACCTTTTTTGTCTCTCCTTCAATCCGCTATCTTCATTCTCTCGATTCTTTCTCTCACTCCTCTTCCTCTCTATCTCGTCCGATCCTCTCCCTTCTTTCTCTTTCCTTCAATCATCTCTTACTTTCATTCCTCCTCTGTCCTCTTTCTCCCTCTTTTGCGACCTTCTCTTTTAGATCTCTTTGTCTAGTTTAAGTCGTAAGATTTAAAAATTTTAAATCGCAAACCAATCACTTTTTTGAGTCTTAAAGAAATTGTTTTCAAAAAATATTCTTAAGAAATGTTTTGAGAAATGATAAAAATTTTCAAATAAAATACCAAACAGGCCCTTAAGTACTTTCACGCTTAGAAAATTTGTATAACACAAGTCTTGCTTCAAAATTAATCTATCATTTCGTATATAGACCCTGTTGTTGTAGAACAGTGGATGTCTACTCAACCAAAGGAATCAAATAATGGTTGACCACTATACAAGTAAGTGGAAATTAGGTTTCCACTGTGAGCTGACGAATGCATGTTTTAGTGCCCTTGTTTTTTTATAAATGTAAGACATATGGAAGGAGGAAAAGATATCAAAAACCATAAGAGAGAAGCCACAAGGCTCACGGCAGAGAGAGGAAAGAGAAAGGAGAGAATAGAGAGTTATATTTGTAATCTTATGATTCCAGATTATAATGAAAGCACCACTATTGCCCCAATGACGTACTCTGATCATACTGACTGTAAAGGAACCTCGTAAATTTTGTGTCTTGTTTCATTTATTCCACTGCACACATCGTCGATTTTACAACACGTTATCAGCACGAGAAGCTCTCGTGTCAGTGGAAAGCACAACGCCACAAATCATGTTCACCTATGTTGCCTGGAATCTCACAGATAAGAAAAAATTTTCATTACATCATAAAATCTTTGTACTACTGATTTTCCTGAAGCAAATATATATATATATATATATGTTGTTGTATGATTATATATCATCCTTTGCAGAAGCAAAAGAGTACAGACTCAAAATTCGTAGAGAATCTGACAGCCATGTAAACAGCCTCGGAACTCCAACTTACAGACCTCGGATTGAAATACTTTCTTCTTCAAAGTTCTTCGTCTGCCCAGTATATACAACATATCAAATTTTCCGAAAATTCCAACGGTGCGATCATCCCAGATGCCTGAAATACCAAACCAGTTTCCAATTTCCGCAGAAAATTGGACAGGCACCTTATGAGTACCAAAACTCCATTTCGGTAGCTCAGATCGAAATTATTTCTTCACGAAAGTTGTTTGGTATCCTCTTATCCATATCATACTAAAATTTGAGCTAAATCTAACGGTTTGATCTTCTCATAAATTGCAGATACTCTTGACTCCAAAACTTATGAGAACCGTTTCGATTTTTTCAAAACTCACGGAGGAGGAACACCAATTGGAACTTATTGTTACTATTACTTCATGAGTAACTAAAAGGACTTAGAGTTGTGAAATGAAAACAAAAATAAAAGGAATGAAACAAAAGAAGTGGCAAACCAAGAAAAAGAAAAAGCAAAAGATAAGGACTTAATCATTGCATTTTCTGTTTTGGCATATTTATGTGAATGATGTTTGTTTAAAGTCCTATCACAAGTTCCATTTATTTACAGTGGGTAGAATTATTACCCTTTGCTTTAAAGCTTTGATATTTATGTGAATGGTGCTGAATCAAAGCCCTGGTCACAAGCTTTATTTACTTAAAAGCAATTTATTTACCATGGCTGGAATTACCGCCTATTGCTTTAATTTATTTATTGTACTTCTTTTACGATAAGTATATACAAAACCCGAAGTTCCTTGATCATATCAGAACCTGAAGTTTTTTTATCCTCATCGCATAAAATGATTAGACCCGAAGTTCCATCATACAAAAAGATCAGGCATGAAGTCCCTAGATCCTCAAGATCGGACATGAAGTTCCTTGATGAGTATCTTAAGTTTGAAGAGCCGAAGTGCCACAACTTAATTGTAATAAAGGCCATGAGAGTCCCAATCCATAGGCTATTAAATAAGGACCAGAAGTTCCTTGATGAATGTAAATGATAATATAATACATTTTGCTGGAGAGTTTACATCTCAAAGTTTTGATGATTATTGTATGTCATTGGGCATTGATGTTGAACACCATGTTCCTCATGTTCATACTCAAAATGATTTAGCAGAAGCATTTATTAAGCGGATGAAATTGATTACCCGCGCTCTGCTCATGAAAACAAAATTGCAAGTTTTCTACATGTGGACATGCCATTTTACATAATTCACTATTAAAGTTCGATTAAGACCAGTTGCCAACCATTAATACTTCTCAGTATAACTCGTGTTTGGGCACCAGCCAAACATTACCCATTTACGAGTTTTTGGTTATGCTATCCATGTGCCTATTGCACTGCCACAACGTACTAAAATAAGGCATGAAGGCAAACTAGGAATTTATGTTGGATTTGATTCACCATTTATCATTCAATACTTAGAACCCTTGACTGGGGATATATTTACCGCATGATTTGCGGACTATGATTTTGATAAGACAGTTTTCCCGCCATTAGGGGATGAAAATAACATCGTTCCAAAAGAACGATGAGAAAATATCATTCCAGAAGAATGATGAGAAAAGACTGTTCTAGAAGAACGAAGAGAATTTGTCTTATTTTGATTCACAAAGCAATGAATGAGAAAATGAAGTAAAAATAATTGAATGATGCAACAATTTCCAATCAAATGCCAGATGCATTTAAATGATGCAACGAAAGTGATGAAATCACATATACTTGCTGCAAATATGCCTACAAGAATTGATGTTTCTATTGGACAAAAATAATGAGGTAACAAATGATTTATCTGTTACATGCCTAAAGCGTGGCAAACCTTTAGATTCAGAAGGTTCAGTCATTCAAAAGAAGAAGAATATGGCACTACTGAACTATTGCATTCCCAAAGCATAACTATTGACATGTTGAAAGCATGACAGTTGTCGTATGGATACACATCCCAGAAAGGACAATCCGCGAACATGGGAATATTAAAATGTCTCATGCATGAAGCATGATATACGTATAGGTTCCAATGACTCAACTCCCGGAAGTAGAGATTAAAATCCAAGCTCTATAACACTCAAGATGAGGTTATGATCTGCATTCTCTAAATAATGACTATCCTGGAAGAGATAGTGTAATGCCCTTGAAGAGGCAATGGATATCCAAAGAATTGAAAAGCTTTTATGCATGCGCATGCACATGAGAATATGGGATCACATATTGATGATAACCAATGGTAATTTTGGTTTTCACAAGTAGCTACTAAATTCATCAATGAGCTGTGTTGATATTGAGTCACGTTCTTTTGTTCGTCGACGAAAGGAAATATTATTTACCAAAAAAAAAATGGAGAAAGGCAATTCCATTACAATTTTGTAAGAACGTGGAAAAATGGACCTATAGATATTTGAATATAATACAAATAGTCAAAAGATGTTGAACCAAGGAGGTTACATTTGGGCATTTGTAATACAGTTAATTACACTCACATGATATGACACAAGGTTACTAATTGAAACTTGAAATTATACTCTTGTAAACGAGTTCATATGAATGGAGAATTATATATGAAAGGCTTTGAGTCGTCCATATCACATCTCCATAAGTAAATCCCTCAAGCATACATGGGAGCAAATTGCTCTGTATAAATTCCAAAGGAGAATGTGTCATGAAGTGAAGAAAATCCCTGAAGGATTCAGATTGCTTGAAGAAAGCCCTGGAAAGGTAAAACATAAATTATGTACTCAATACCAATGGATGGTATAATTGCCTTAGTGAGTACTATCATTATGATATTGTTGCAACATACTAAAATCTCTTGCAAAAGTCGATGATATTAAATTAGAACTCCTGAAAAGTCAAGAAAGATTATAAAGTGTTGAGAGAAATATTGTCTCGAACTGCAGATCGAACAATACGCCAACACGAATCTTATCCATGATGTTTATGATATTAAAGTATCCTATGGATTGAAGATCATGAGTTGAACACTCAAGTGGTTAATTAATAGACACTAAGGAAAATCATTCATCCTCGTGAGGGAACTAATAAATTGATATTTGGTCCAGAAGTACATCTTAGTGAAATATATGCTTTATTGTATTTGGCACAATACATTGAATGAAATAAAGCTTATCTATTAATATCTCCAGAAATTACAGACATGAGTTAAAACAAACAAATATGAGGGAACCTTCACAAAGGTTACTCATGTGAAGCCTCAATACTAGGAAGTACCCCAAAAGGGGGAGACACCAAAGGTTGATTATTTGGAGCCTCAATACTTTGTGGAACTCCAGACGGTTGAGACAATGGGTGTCTTTAGAATAAAGACTCGAACCCCTGATTGTCATTTTGAGTCTGACTTTCGAATTCCAGTAGCTGGTTGAGCTTTCTTTTCATGCTAGTCGAGTAATTATTTGCAAGCACGTGTAACACTCTATTCTCATGCTTGAGCCCTCTAATCTCTTGTTTAAGACTTGTCACCTCAGCCATCAATGATTCAACTTGACGAGTTCGAGCAAGTAAGCGCTAGCCTATGTTAGAAACAGAGCCCGCACACTTAATACTGAGAGCCAATGAGTCTTGAACGGCCGACTCATCAGACCGGTTTGAAAGGATTCTGCTATTATTGGGAGTGAGAATATTCCTAGCTATCACTGTAGCGGTTAGGTCATTCTTCATCACAGAGTCCCCAACCGTAAGAGGACCATTAAAAGATAAGAATGACGGGCGCCATATATTATCCTGACGCGGCTCGTCTGTATCAGTCCTAAGACTCAAATCCAAGCAAATGTTAGATGGGCAAGCCATTTTTAGAAATGATGAAGGAAAAATGAGGTCAGATAAAATCTCAGAAGTGCAAGAAAGGGAAATTTATGCTGGCAACAATTTTCTGAGTGTATCTGAACAAAATTGATTTCTCTATAAAAGAAGAGGCAACATGTTCACCTGTTCAAAAATCGAAGAGACACTGCTCTCCAAATTTCAAAAGCTAGATTTTCAGGATAAAGTTCATCAACATTTCTCAGATGCAATCTTAGCTTTTTTGGATATCACGTGCAACTTTGTCAAAGATCTCTGATAACGTTAAAAACGCGTGAATTTTACTGTTCTAATTACACCACAGTTGCTTACAAGAGTAAAGACACAACACTACTACCTGCTATTGGGAAATCCCTATATATGTCAACCTCTATCCTCCATAACAAGGCAGACCTGCAAAAATATCTAACTCTTATTCCTCTCCGAGAATGCATCTTCAACAAAGCATCTCGAAATACTCAGTTTTCTTCTTCTCCGAGAATACCTTTTCAAACAAGTCACACCAGAGCAAGAATATCTCATATCATCAGGGTCGAAAGCGAGGGTATCTCATATCATGCTTTTTCCCTGTCTTTTTTTTTTGTCCTTGTTCTCACCTGCAAGACAAAGAGAAAGAGAGCAATCAGCCAGCACTTGGAATCAACCTTTCGATCTGGAACTGATTACCCGGAACCTTTCCCTGATTGCTTACCTAGCATTGCTCTCGAGTAGTCATCTTCAACTGATGTTGGAAGCTGCCATGCATGATAAGTTGTTGAGAAGTGATGTTCTGAATGACTATTCAAATGCAAGGTTTGCATTCCACTCCTGCATCAGTGGACAAATAATATAAGAGAAGATGTTACACAAGTATGGGGGAAAACTAGGGAAAATACCACTTCTGCAAGAGGAACAGATAAGGCAATGATACATTGAAGCATGTGAAGACAAACACAGCAAAAAACATATCGATTCATCCCCGACGGAGCCGAAGATCACTTGTCACGTGGAGCTGCTCGTGGTCCCATTTCATTCAAGAACAAGTCTTAACGGCCCTTGAAGGAATCACAAGTCCGATTCAAGATCAAGTGTCCACCACCATTGAATCAAATTCCGCTCCAAATAAATGAGTAAATTCAGACCGTTGAAGCAAGTCTAGGAGAAGGTCCTCCAACCCAGTTCAAGAAAAAACTTGTGGAAAGTCAACAAGTATAACATATGTGTTACTACTCATCATGAGGAGCATCCAAAAACAGATCAAGATTTTAATGAGTCAATCGAAGACTTGTGGCCATCCAAGGGGGAGTGTTGTAAAACAGTGGATGCCCACTCAACCAAAGGAATCAAATAATGGTTGACCACTATACAAGTAAGTGGAAATTAGGTTTCCACTGTGAGCTGACGGATGCATGTTTTAGTGCCCTTGTTTTTGTATAAATGTAAGACATATGGAAGGAGGAAAAGATATCAAAAACCATAAGAGAGAAGCCACAAGGCTCACGGCAGATAGAGGAAAGAGAGAGGAGAGAATAGAGAGTTATCTTTGTAATCTTATGATTCCAGATTATAATGAAAGCACCACTACTGCCCCGAGGACATACTCCGGTCACACTAACTGTAGAGGAACCTCGTAAATTTTGTGTCTTGTTTCATTTATTCCACTGCACACATCGTCGATTTTACAACACCTGTCAGTTTTCAGCTGACTAATTTGATAGAGCTGAATTTGGGTTGCAATTGAGCTATTTAAAGCTTGAACCCAAGTGATCTAAGGAATGGTGAGACCACTACTCCATGTTGGTTTAGACTTCATGTCACCATTGCAAACCTGTTGAATTTTGTAATACTACTGCTATAGCCTATAGCCACAAATATACTTTACAGAAATTCGTAACTATACCTAAGAGCCCAAACACATGGAATTGAAGGTTGGATTGTTTATAGCCCACAGCACTAACCCATGTCACTCACCTTTATTGTCATCTTGGGTGGATTCTTTAGAATTACGAGTTGTTCAGCTCTATGTTCAGTGAGAAACACGTTATAAAGTGCTAATATCGGGCTAGTGACTGGTAAGCTTTATTTTGGAGTGTTCACTTATAGTTTATCTCTTAATTTTTGTTTTATCCGGAGTCACATATCCTACAATTTCCATTCCAACATCATTAATTAACTTATTTTTCATTAGATTTTCTTGAGGTTGAAAATGCTGCATCTTATTATTATTATAATTATTTTATATAAAACTTCAGTAATACGAGAGAAATTTATTGACAACGAAAAAAAAGTTACACCTACTCAGGAGGGATATAAACCTTACATAAAATAAGGAAGAAAAAAAAGGAGAAGTACATTGAAAATATGGGGAACATAAACTTTACCTTCAAGAAACGAGAACAAAGAAAATTCAAGGGAGAACAAAAATAGAGGGGGGGACCTAATTTTTCTAAAATCAAACCTAAAAGGTCTAAACATGAAAGCCAACGTAGTTAAAAAACACAAACCAGCATGAGTCGCTGGTAGAGGGAAATCATGCCTTGGAGAAGGCAAGCCCATGTTAGCAAAGTTGGAGATGTTATGTAGGGGTTGATGAAGACGTGAATTAGTTAGGTGGTTGTTCAATCAAACAACTCTGTATTAAATAGTACTAGTGAAAAGATAAGATTCGTTTAACTGTTTCCTATTGGGATTTGCCTAACCCTATTATTCATGACATGATTTTCTTTTTTCTCAGCCTGTAGCTGGATTTCAAGAGCACTGCACCATCAAATCCGATGACTTCTAAAAGTGCTTAATATATGTTTTTACCTAACTGTCTATATATATAGCCTATCAACACAGTGTAACCTATTAAACCCATCATTTTATTTTTTTCGGAAATTAAACCAATGACTAACTCGGACCAATTGAATATGCCTGCCGCCATAGAAGACAATTATTCCAAGATTTGTGCGGATCCTTAATTTATAATTATCCCATATTAATTTTTCTAAATGAAAAAAAAGTAATGTCAGGAATATTAAATTTTTAAACCAAATTTTGTAAACTAAATAATCTGAACATTGATAATTGAATTATTACTTAAGTATTGATTAATGTGTTTATTTCTTATTGGTGACACATCATTTGATTTACAAATTTAATTTAAAAACTTGATCTTCCTAGCATTACCCAAAAAAAATAAAATCATTTTCTTTGAGAATTATTTTAGAACTTGATCTCTGATTGGAACTAAACCAAACCAAACTTCAGTGATTTTTTGTTAATTAGTTTTAGAGGCTATCTGAATGATCATTTTATAAGAAATAAATTAGAGTAGCGCTATTTACACATCATTTTTATTTCTCATATATTTTTGTTAATTTTTGTCCATTGATTTTATTCGACCAACAAAAATTGAGAGGAGTGTGTGAGAGGTAAACATAGGTGTATGGATAATATCATCCATAAACTATACCGCCGTTCCACCATGTACTAGTGCAATTGATTATTCAGCTTTAGTTTGTGTGATTGTTTTATTGGGTAAGGATAATAAACTTGTGTTCTTCCTAAGGCAGAACCTACTTATCTCTTCATTTGTCATTTATGTATCTTCATCGTACGAATATAATAATTGGAATTGTTCAGTATCTTTATTATCATTTAGATATTATATCTGCAAAAAAATCATTCAATTTAAAGATTGTTTGTCATCTATACATGTCATACCAATCAACGGTTTAGGAAACAAGTAATATCTTCATAATTAATTGTTCATTTGTTTGATTCATATCAAGGAACAAAATGCCGATAATATCGGCGATATTTCGCCGATATTATCGGTTTTTTACTTGACCGATATTTTAATAGGTATCCAACGGGTTTTCGTCAAAATATCGCGATATTACCGAAATATCGCGATATTTTGGAACTGTGCTACTCGGAGAAGAACGTCGGAGCTTCTACAGCTTTGGCCGACTATAAAAGAGGACCCTAGACTCCGATCTAGGTATCAAAATGAAATAGAAGACGAGATGAATGTTTTTATATATTCCGTTTGCCGTGAAACGGTCGGAGGTGTTCAGAAAGTTCGTCGACACCCACGGCCTCGCCGAAGATGGGTGTGCCTATTCCCGAGCCGATTTCGTCCCAAAAACCTTGCAAAAACACGATTTTGAACTTAAATGTCACATATAAGGTTCAATCTAGAACAGAAAGAGGCAAACCCGAAGCTTACCTAACCGGAGAAATTCAAGAAACTCGTCGGAGTTCCTGCGTTCGCTGAGTTGCAGAGACGAGAAGGAGAGGGAGAAAGACGAGGTTGCTGATGATGATGGGTGTCTTCCTGAAGCAGGTGCGATGGTGTGCGTGTGTGTATGTGGGTCTCGGACCCTCGGTGCAGAGAGAAAGGAGAGAGACGGCGCCGACAAGGGAGGAGCAGAAGGCGATGTGGCTCTCTGTGCTTGTGTGTGGGAGAATGATCGAGAGACCTTGGGTCTTTGTGCGTGTGTGTGGGAGATCTGTGTGTGTGTGTGGGAGAATGGAGAAGGGGAAGAATGAAGCTCAGAGAAGAGAGAATGATCGAGAGAGAGACTGTCTGCGTGTGATGTCTGTGTGCGTGTGTGATCTCTGTGTGTGTGTGTGGTTGGGTCATCTAACTCACCTCACCTGACAACTTTTACAATCACTTTTTACAATTTCAGACCATGGACAAAAATAATAGTGCTTTCATAATGAAACCGTGTGCCACTGTGAGTCTGTGATATTCTTTCACATTCAAAACCGTGTGCCACTGTCTGTTATATTCTTTCACATTCAAAGAGGTGGAGTATCAGAGCCATTCAGAGCATTTTCGTTTCTTCTTCTTCCCTTACCCTTTTCAAAACCATTCCAGATCCATTCCAGAGCTTGAACACAAAGGGTTCCATATTTATGGACAACGTCAACCAATCTTGGATCCGTATGGGTGGCATGTTAACAATTACATGCAAAACTATTTTGGGGATTTATCATTTGATAACTACTCTTCACAATACACTCACTCTACACATAGAGATGATGAAGATAGTGAAAAATTTGAACCTCATAGGAACTCTATGTGGTACTAAGTCATTCATGTATCTTACCATGCAATGTATAAAGTGTAAAATATTGTACTAATTCATTATATATAAATGATTATGGTGTGTTTAAACTTCTTTCATTAATTACTACATATTTTCTACACTCACACTGTTTGTCAGCTCGCTATATAATCAACTTGATAATGTTAAATCCATCATGCAATGCATTTCCTTCCAATTTTTTGTGATAAACTAATAGATAATTAACTAAATAAACATCATGCAAAGTTTCAATAAAAATTTCCAAGTTTTTCTTACAATTTCCGTGGTTTCCATATAATTTTTATCGATATCGATATTATCCCGATATCATCGATATTTAATACCTTGATTCATATAAATGGTTAAAAGATCTCCAAATTAAATGATTCTTTGTGTACATGATCTTTACATGAGGACAAAAATAATAAACAATTATGATTATGATGTTGATACGATGAAGATGTCAAATCTTAAATGGTAAAAAAATAGGTTCCCTGGAGAACACAATCATTACCCATTGACAAATGGTCTAATCTATCATTGTTACTGTTCAAAGTGAATGAAACACCACTTAAACAACGAACTTATTCATTTCTGTCCATTGCAATAGTGGTATCTCTTCATTATTAATAATCATAAATTTGAGATTTCCGTTTTTGTGTTTGACAATTTTATTTTTCTTGCTTTTGCGGTTCAATTTAAATACAAAAAAAATCATTTGCCGCCAATTACCAAACCATCTTTGCATATTTTCAGTTTCTATAGGTAATGCGTGCATTTAAAAAAACGACGATGCTCAAACTACTGATATTTCTCCCCTTTTGGTGCACAATGAGGCAACCATCAAATTCTAAAACGTCTTAACATCACGCAAGATAATGAAAAACAATGGCAACAATCCAGCTTACTGCCAGCATCACATTACTGAAATATACGTAGGGCCCACTAGATAAAATCACAGCAACACAGCACGCAATAATTTGTATAAATCATCAACTTGGATTGTGGAATAGAGAACATTACCCAATTAAAGTTGGCGATAAATATTACAAACTAAGATATATAAGCAGTATGCTTTTGTCTTAAGATCACACATATATGAAACTAATTAACCCAACTTTAACTATGAGCCTTGCATGAGCAGAATAGGCAACAATGTGATGTAGTTGTTTAGGTCATGGCCCGAGACGGTAGTGAACGTCACCTGTGTAGTGTCCATCCATATAGAGGGCTGCATTCTGTGGGTGTAGGCCATCCATCACCATGAACTGCATGTCCTCTGAAGGCTTCCAGTGCCTCTTCCTTTGATTTATGAACCAGTTGTTTATTTGTTTCTGATCCAAACCGGTAGACTCCGCCAATGCCACCTTCTCCGATTCCTGTTTAGTAACATGATCATTTTGTTAGATTGTAAACCGGATCATATATGACATTAACAGATCGTCTAATTAGTGATACGAAATCCAAATAATTAATAATCTGACAACATAACACAACATACTATTTGACACAAGAAAATTCCTCTATGATCCAAGAACGTAATGACATGTACCCATTCTTAATAGGATCTCAAAATCTCAATAAATCGAAAACATATACCGAAGGATATGGCCACTTGTAATGTAGCTCCCACCAACTCAGGAGCTTCTGCCTGGCATCTTTGGGCAATTTCCCTTTCTTCTTTTTCTTGGAAAGCTCTTGCTTCAGGCTACTTAAGTAACCACTATACTTTCTCAGCAGGTGATTCTTGAGCTCTCTGTCTTCAGATCTTGGATCAATCTCAGGCACTTCAGTTTCTCCACCACTATTCTCCTGCTCGTCTTCAGATGAACCAATTCCTTCACACTTGTCCTCTGCATATAGTAACATGCATGCAATTCTCAAGTATAATACCAGAGAAACCAAGGGGCACAAATAAGGAGGGGTGTCCAAAGGAGAAAACCGGCGTGTGAAAATCATTTATATATCAAAACAGGAAAGAATGATCCCGGAATTCCATCCCAGAAAGTGCATGTGCATGTGTTATGCTATATATTTCAAAACAGGAAAGGAAGAGACACCGACTTTGGCTACAAGAACTCGTGATTGATTTATTATATATTTTCTTACAGATCGATCGTGCATTATGCAGACATTGTTAGAAGTAAACTTTGTTAACCATCACAAATAAACCATTTATATATATTTATACACGTTCAGGAAGGCTTTTTCTTGAATTTATATTATGCAGATTTAAATAAAGTAAATCAAAGAACCAGTCACTATAAGATACTGTCAAGGTTAAGATATATGAACACCATAGAGTGTGAAAACAGAAGAGATACTCTATTGCAACCAATAGAAGCTTATCACATGTAAAAAGTAAAGTACTCGTCCAATAAATATTTACCACATGATGAATTAGTGACGAGATAATATCTTATCAACAGTTAAGGTTAGCTATGCTACTCTACCACTAGAAAGGAAAACAACAATAATAGATTCATGCACACATAAAACATAAACAAAAAAAGATATAGAAGGATCATGTGCATGAACTGAAGATAAGTCAAATCTGGCCCATATAGGTATATAGCTAACATGGAACTTAATAAATGGGGGTATTCTATTTCATATGAATTCTGACATGTCCGGACTGTGTGCATGGTGTAGCTAGCTGATTAAAATAGCATCCTATGTCCCTTCTCTTGTTTTTATAAGGTTTTTATTCTGTTTCTGGTTTATACAAGGTTTTTTGTATACGGATTTGTTTATTCACGCATTGTTAAAATACCATTTTTAGCATATTTAATGAGGAACTAGGGAACGAAGACAATCATGTTATATATATTCCCCAACCAATATAGGTCCTACATAAAGAAAATTAGATTTATGAAACAATGGGAGGTCTTGATTTTGGGAAACCCTAAAAGGAATGAGCATTATTTGTCAGAAAAAGGAGAATTATTAATCAGATCAAATGTGGATATATTTTTAAACAAATCTATACAATAAGCAAAGAAATTACGTCGTTATGGCACTATTAAGCTCGTGATTAAATGTGTATGTTCATCAATTGTTATTGAAGCCACTCGTGAATAAAAAAAGGGGCGGGTGTGGTTTATTGTTTCTTCTTCTTCCTCTAGCTTCCTCTTTGTTCTTGGAACGCACTATTTGATGGGTCAGAGTTTCTCCCCAAAAAAAAATTACTGGATTTGACGTACGCCTGGAAAATGAAAGAGATACTGACAAGTTGTGGGTACTCTCCTCAAGGTGAGACAAAACAGTTGGACTAGCAGTTTTTGCAGCATTTCAAGACCAAAAAACCCACATCTCCCATTTTATGAATTTTAACTCCAAGCTCTTTCCCCATGCTTCTTGTAATAATAGTTAAATTAAGTATATGGATTTAGGTTAGTGGTAATGGATACATGTACGTTCGGTAGAGTTCGAAAACGTCCAATATAACATAAAAGAATATAAGCACATGGGTATATGAGTCCAAAAATTACTTGTGTGTAGAGAAAATAAGAAAAACTTACCAGAGGGTGAGAAGATCCGAAGAGGAGGAGCATTATTATTATTTCCAAGCATGTTAAGCTGAGTTTCAATCCTTCTCATGAAATCCATGGCTTCTTGTATTGGCCTTGTTAGTTCTTCACGATATTTCACCAGCATATCGTAGTATGCTTCCTGTTAAAATAGTACGTAATTCATCCATCCAAATTTTATTGTTTATCATAATAAAAAACAAGTACATGTGCATGAAATGTATTAATCCCCATTAAAAAATTACTAACTAAGAAAACAAATTGAAATGGAAGATAGGGATCACCATGAACTGATCGAGTTCTGGGTCTTTTGAAGTTTCTCTTGAAGTTCCTGAAGATCGCTGTCGTGCCTCAAACTCCTGTCTGGCAACTGAGAGCCGAGGCACAACATCAGATGGAGCTCCCACCTACATCCATAACACAAAAGATTCACAAATCGAAGAGATGTGCTTAGCAAAGTTCGTTAAAGCATTGTACTCTCTTTTTGTACCAAAGTTTAAATCTTTCTTCTCATAGTTTAAATGAATTTCGTACAAAATCTCGTTTATATAATTGATTTATTCTTCGTGGTCTAAAAAGAGAATAATATGTTAGTTAATAAATAATTACCCTTTGGCAATCCATGTAAGCTTCCACGAGGTTAGAGTACTGAGGGTGGGCGATGATCTTGGCTTTGATGGCTTCAACTTCGTTGGAGCTCAGGCTGTGATCATCGTTTTGAAGATCCAAATTATGCTGTAGCTGATGAACAACTGGTTGGTGCCCTCTTGATGAAGAAACAAGATGATGATTATTATTGTTATTGTTGTACTGAAATTTTGGGTGGCCATGTTGTGATGTGGTGGCTTCGGTCTTCACATTAATTGGGTGTGTTCCTGGAGACTGAAAATTACACTGATCGCCACTGCCGCCGCCGCCTCCACCGCCTCCACCGCCGCTTGATTGAAGATGAAAGGTGTTGATTCCCATCTGATGATCACTTGCAGCTCTCCCATAATTTCCTCCAAGGTTTGGTGAGGCGTAGAGGAAGTTTCCCCTACCACCTGAACTCTCATGATCCATTTGATTGTTGTAGTCTTCCATTTTATTTCTCTCTCAACAAAAAGGTTTCTAATTTATAAATCAACTAAAACCCTAGTAGTAAAGGGTTACAGAGGAAGAGACCGAAACCTAGCTAGTGAACACAGGTAGGAATAATTTTATGAATACTGGGAACACAAAGCACGACGACCAGAGTTTTTAGTAAGCCAAAAGGTTAAGGAGTTGAGTAGAGAAATGGGAACTAATATATTTATTGGCAATCCATGGGATTATGGAGGCGAGGAAGTGAAGCCAAAAAAGGAATGAAGCATGTTATAATTTCGTTACAGAATAATACATGTCATAATTGATTGTTCTGAAGTACTGAGAGGAGGAGATGGCGTGGCCGGAACCGGCAACTCGCGGCACTGTGTTGTGCGAGGGTGAAAGAGACTGACTATGCTTTGTTGAAAGAAAATAAAGAAGTAATTGAAAATGCTCAAAAGCTACGACTGTATACGAGACCTAGCGATCAGGCAACTCGCTAGTCACTAGATTGTAGATTTTTCTTCCATCAATCTCTCTCCCCCCCCCCTCCCGAGTAGTCTTGATTTTTAACCTTTGTTTCACGGAAAATTTTCCATTTTTCTTTTCATCAATTTATTTTTAACTTTTTTATTTAATTCAATTTTATATGTTCCTTTCCTTTTCTTATTTGTTTTTCTCCTATTTCGCATAAGAAAATAATTTCCGTATTTATTTCGGAAAGAAACAATTACGATTTTATTAGTAATTTAATAGTCACGGTATTGATGGGTCCTTGGACGGACAAGCATGAGAACACAAAACCGTCTCATAATCCGCCTCTTGGTAAACTTTTAGCACAAAATCGCTAAGAAAATGGGTGAGGGAACATTCTTTGCATATAAGCAGTGTCGCTTCCAAAGAAAAACTACAAAATAAACTAATAGTGACCGCTACAATAAGAACTCTGAGCATAAAACTACCAGTTATATGAGGATAAACCGCACCAACTTCACCATAAGACATGAATAAAATATACAAGTCCAAAAAGGACATATCCAACATGAACAAAAGCCGCATTATAACGTAGAGAACCCGCATAACAAAAGTTCATTCCCATTTCCTGCCAAACCCACACTACCTAAAAAAACCTTAGTGTGAGGATTTTGGGAGAAGGATTGGTTTGAAAAAGGATAAAAAATAAGTGATGGAGAACTCAAATTGAAGCAAGTTTAGACACATACTTAATCACCACAAATGGAATTATTATTGACCACAATAAAGTAGAAAAATAAAAAGAGGGAGGGGAGTTGAGCGTAGGGGAGGAGGAAAAGGGATGTGCTTCTTCTTTCTCCTTCCCTACGGTAACTTTTGCTCTAATGAAACTTTTACATAAGGGTAATCGGAATAAAAAGCATAAATAAAGGAGAAATTTGCCTTTAAGTTGTCATGTAGGTAAACAAACTTGTATTTAAAGGAACAATTTTTCCATTTACTCATAACACAAACTGCTATATTGCATGCCTAACATATATAAGTGAAAAATTAATATATTTTTGCGTTTCTTAGCTTGTGCTCTGGTTACACAAAAAATGTCTCCATTTGAAGAGCCACATTATGGCCCCTGGAGATGAAGTAGGTTTCCCTCCCCTTCAAATCCCCTCCTCTCTCACTTTCCTCTTTTTCTTTTTTTCTCTATAAAGAAGTCAATTCTAGATGTTGACGTATTTTAATCGTGACCGTTCAAATAGGAGGAAAATGAAAGAGAGGAGAATTTGGAAAAAAAAGTACTCCTAATGAGATGACATCCTTTTTATTTTATAAGTGTATTATAACTTGTTGCGATTATATCTGACTTCCCAATGTAACTTATCTTACCTTACAATGTTTTAAAATATAGTAACCAAGGCCTATTCGCACTTTACCAATGGTTTTACTTTGGATACTTAAACCTCTAACAGTCATTTCTTCTTCTTCTTCTTCTTAAATCATTTCTGAAGATGAGTTTTCATATTTAGTGAGATGAGGTGAAAGTTGAGTGACCGAACAAAGGGTAAGTGCTCTACCAATAGAAAGAAAAGACAAAATTCAACTTCATTTGGAAGGAATACAATATTTTTTAAAGAGTAATACTAGGAAGATCATATTTTTTAAAACAAATTAAAAATCAAATTGACACTTAATTAATAATTCAATCATCTATAACCACATTATTTAGTTTATAAATTTGATTTAAAAAATTTGATCTCTCTAATATTACTATTTCTTAAAGCCTCATTCATACCTCCATTATAATTAACTTGCACTTACAGTTATTAATCATTCCCAAGTCCAACAAGCACCAAAAAGGAAAGTGATGGACAACATATCTTATACAGTTCCCTCGGTCTTTGTCTCATTAACCAAGTCACACTACTGCCAGGCGCAATTAATGGATAAACATCACTTAAAATGATGATGTTCTCATTACCATACAGTTTTTACTGTAAAAGATTCGATTAATTATTGGTTTGATGATATACACGAAATTAGGAATATTACTTTGTCATATCGGTAATAAACTCGTACGTACTATTAACTGTAAAATATTAGATAAATATTGTTGTATTAATGTTGAATTTTCAACGGTTTATATGTTTTAAGAGTAAATTGTAGCTATGGTCTCTTAACTTTAACTCAATTGGAGCAATGGTCCCTCAACTAAAAATCTATTACCATTGATCCCTCAACTTATCAAAATGTGTAGCTATGGTCCTTCAACTAAAAATTCATTACCATTGGTCCCTCAACTTTAATTCAATTGGAGAAATGATCGATTAACTTTAACCCAATTGTAGCAATGGTCCTTCCAATATAACTCGTATTAACAAAAATTTTGACATAATTGACGAAAAGAACCATAATTATACACTTTGATGAGTTGAGGGATTTTAATTGTATAAATGATCATTCCAACATAGCTTATTTTGACAAAATTGATGAGAATGACTATAGCTACACATTTTGATAAGTTGAGGGACCATTGCTCCAATTTGATTAAAGTTGAGGGACCATTCGTACAATTTACTTATGTTTTAAAGGTCATTCGTAAGTGTTTTAAAAATAATTAAAAATTAATTTAAAAAAAAATATTTTTGTAGGAATCACTTCAAATGTCTTTTTAATATTCACTTATATTTTTTTTTAAAATTAATTTCAGACACATTTTTATTAAAAAAACTTTTTAATCATGTAAAAGTATTTTCAAACAAAGTCTTAATGCCTTGATAATTTGATAATGTAAATTATATTTTTGAACCGGACACATTTAACAAACATTTGAAATATGGGTCTGCTGACTCTGCACTGCATTCCTTTCATTTTTTCCGGAGGGGATTCTCTTTGTGGGAATTCGGAAATCAATCAGTCGTGTCTGTTCATCATACATCGTGCAGTCAGTTTTCGTTAGGTCTATTTATATTCAATTTTAAATAATTTTTAACCGCACGATATACGATGAACGGACATAATTGATTGATTCTTTGAATTCCCACAAAAGGAATCCGAAGAGCATCCTATTTCATTTGAGATGTGATATCACACCCCATTTTACTTCTCACACACTTTTTTAATTTTCAGCTTTGGATCTGATAAATTGAAGAAGATCAACGGACATAAATTATCAAAGATGTATGAGAAGTAAAATTAGATGTGTGTATAGCACAATTCTTTCTATTTTCTCCCTTAAACGACAGGATCTAATTACAAATCTCAGTAGCTAAACTCGAATCAAATGCCTAGAAGAATTTATATTGAAAAGACACTTGATTGACTTAATGTCCCACAAGTATCAAGCATAAAAGAGCGAAAATTTCAAAGTTCTCCCTAACTTCCGAGAATAAGTTGGGTTTAGGGCATTAAAGAAATTAAATTGGAGATGATATGATGAAACTCACTATAAAGTACAATTGTAATTTGCACATAATACCCTCACTCTCATAGATTAGGTCACTAGAAGAGCAGTCTCGTAATACTGTACAATATTTGCATATAATAGCCTCACTCTCATACGTACGTACATAATAGGTCACTAGAAGAGAAGTTTTGCACTTTAGTACGCTTGAATAATTAGGAAGAGGAAAGCTTGGTATGCTTGACAGTTCTTAGCTAGTAATTCACAAAGTTATATTAATTTGAGGTATAGCTAAGTTTTTGGAGTAAAACTTTGGTAATTTTTGAATTAAAATACTTGAGAAAGATGATATAGATACTCTAAAATTGGTCTTAGGAGTTAATATAATTATATGTATGTATACAATTTATCTCAAATCCAGTTAACTATTTTATGGTTGTCAATATGTTGTAAATAAGTAAATTTAGAAAAGTGATGTTAACGTAAATGAAAAACAACATTGTATTAGTACATATACATGTAATAGGTAGTAGAACAGGAGGAGTACGACATTTCAACTGTAAATAGCAGTAAGGGAACCTGACCCTATCTCAGCATATTGTTTCCGTTTGTAATTTTGTATGTATATATTGTTCTGTAAATCAAAGTAAAATCATGAGACTTAGCTATGGAATGTAACTATATATATGAGCAGTTGCATTGCAGGAAAACCACGCGTGTGTGTGTACAATGAGTCAATGACGCAGAGAGAAAGCCAATTTAAACCTAAAACCGTGACACAAACAACACCAGATTTTACAGAGGCAGGAATGGGCGGTGGTGTGGCATCCCAATATAGCTGGCGGCGACGACCACCTTCTCCACCCGCACGCACCTAGAGAGAGAGAGAGATGACCCCAGTGATCAGTGGGCCAGTGCAGAACAGAATTGGGCCTTGTGCCTTTTATATTAGCGAATTCCCCCGGGAGTCTCGCGCTACTAACCGTGGGGGCCATTGATATGCTAAAATTTTAAACATGTCCTCTCTTTTCCATGCTTTTTAGGTTTTTGACCCCTTCTTCCCTCCCTCTCTCTCTCTCTCTCTCTCTCTCTAGATTCTGAGTTGTGGTTTGTGTGACAGAAAATTAAAGATTGGACGTGTCCAAGAGGGAGAGGCTCTAGGGTGGTAGTACCACCACGCTGTCATCAGCTGCAGCACCATCTTCACCTGTCACTCACTCGCACTGCTCTCTTCGCTTCTTCCCCATGCACGCACTACTATTTCTGCAGCTAGATCATATATTTTTATCACTCAGTCTCTTGCCAAGATTAATACTTCTTTGACCAAAATATACAAAGAAAGAAAAGATCTACGTAGAGATATTTATATAATAAGAAATAAGAATATTAATTAATATTTAATTAATAATTTCAATTCTAATTTTTATGTTATTTAGTTTACAAATTTAATTTTTATAGTATTACCCATATAAATGTTAATTAAAGAGAACATTTGATTTTTTTTATAACTAATAATTTAACACTATTTGTTTTACTCACATTTTTTTAATTTTTTTCACTCTCAATTTGCATAAATTATAAAATCTAGAGAAAGAAATAAATTGAAATGTCCACGAGTTAAAAAATTGAAGAAATTATTATTTGTTGCAGTCCTATTAAATTAAGAATGTAATTGCGTAAATCCTAATTTATCTAAGAATATCTTTTATATTCTCTTTAGTAGTAAATATCCTATTAGAGTTGTAATCCTAAAAGGGTAAGGAATAGAACACACTTCACAATTACACATCTCTCTCTTCTCTCTCTATGCTGCACCTTCCCTGTGTCTCTGGCCTCCATAATTGTTCAGTAAATTATGCCTACAACACGTTATTAGCACGTTCTTGACACTACGCTAAAGAGAGTTTGATTTTCAATCAGGGGAGTATTACGTTTTAATCATCATTTTATGATTAATTTATTATTTTATTGAATTGATCTGCATAATATTGATTCAATTTAATTTTTTTGTTGAACGTGATACAACGCATTGGAGTTGCAATTCCGGCTTTCCGAGAAGGATCTTCTACAAATTCAAAGGCTTTTGTTGTTTGTTGCCAATCAAGTACGCTTAAACTAAAGGAAGATATTTGAAACGATCATGAAGCATGGAAACATTCCCCATGATGTATGAACCCCCTACATTTATATTTACCTTCTGATAAATATATATGTGTGTGTGTGTATATATATATATTGTATATATTCAAATATTTGTCTATATATATATATATTTGTTTCATACATTACGCAATTAAATTGCTATGTGGAATTGTGAGTAAAAGTATATTCATAAATTAGAAGCAAATCTACGGTTTGTAAAACCCTAACAATTTCGAAGAAAAAAAAAAGGTTATTGGGACTTTGCGGCACCATCGCAGTGGCACCACCACAAGGACCACCTTGCTGGCCTTAAGCTCAGCCGTGTGGAAACCCTCATTGACACGACGTCGTTTGATGTCTCAGACCTTTGCCGAAGCCTTTGGGCTTCGCTGCAAAATATGGACAACCAGGCTGTGTGCCTAGTTTGGTTTCCTTACCACGGGCCTGCAGCCCCAACCCACACCAGCGCATGCTGGGCTGGTCCCCTTTCACCTTGGCCCACGCCAGCAGTTTGCTGTTGGGCTCTGCCACTGCCACAGCTCGAGCCTTAGTCAGTCAGCCCACGGGGCTAGGCTTAGTTCTCGCACGCATAAACTCGCAGGCCAACACTTCGCTGGGCCTGACCCGTGCCCCCCTTTCAGCCCAAACCAGAAACCCAGTTGCGGTTGGGGTTTCTCTCGCACCCGTAGGCCTATGGGCTTGCCCATGCGCTATGGTCTCGGCCCCATCTCGCCAGCAGCTTGCTACTGGACTCCTATCATTCGGCTCGTGGCCTGAAGCCACTCCATGGGTTGCTATTGCAGCCATACCCGTGCCCTTTGCTCACGACACCCAGCCCAATTTTTTGGCTATGGTATTTTCGACCTAACGCTATTTTTTAAGCATAATTTTGCTTCTACGATCGACCCCGTTTGGTCTCAATCTATTGAATTAATTAAAAGTGACATGCAGTCTATTAATCTGATAATGAATCCAAAATTATTGACTTGAAGATCACTTTTGGACATTAACGATTCAATAATTTATTTGTATACTTTGAATCGTTGACATACTTTCGTAGTAACGAAGCTCTCACACTTGAGTTCCTGAAGAAACTCAAATCCACTACACTTAAATTAGTATATTGCATTCTGTGTTTCTTGCAGGAACCTCTCTTTTATGAACTAAACGTTCATAAACTAAATTGAACCTGTAGTTTCAAATTTAGTGCCTTTGAAACCCGAAGTTTTCATAAAACAATACACCCATGAAAACCAGACGTTTTTCATGAAAACCATGTCTTAGAACTCAAATGTTCTAATTTTGATGCTTATGGATGATTCATTCCCATAACACTAATCACAATCTTGTTCCCTCCAATTCAGTGGATTGTCGAACGGTCAAAAGTTCGATTTCCCTTATTTGGACGTTTCTAATAGAAACCACTTTATGTGGGGTATAAGACATTGCCTGAAGCACACCATGATTACGTCTATGAATGAGTACGATTTTGAAGTTTATAAATCCGATCGAATTTTGACTAGAGAATATTTTTCTTGTTCTTCCATGTTTATAACTCGCTTCTGAAGCAGCAGTGTAGATAGCGGAAGTTTACCAAATTCTCGGATCTGATTACTACCACAAATATGAGAGAAAAGTATAGACCTAGTTCGGCTGGAGTCTACCGAATGGCTCGACCCAGTTCGATCAAAGCCTACCGAACGATGATGCCCTGCTTTGGTAGGGATGCACCGAAGGGCATACTCTGCTTCGACAGAGGTGCACCAAACAGTACTACTCTGCTTCAGTAGAGACCTACCGAACATACCTCTCCAACTTTGGCTGGAGCCTACCGAACCCAATTCGAGTCTATCTCTCTGAGAATCCAATTTTGAGTTTGTTTTTTACAACATATGGTAGAATCAAGGCCTGCCAAGGTATGACATCATGCTCGAAGCATGATCTTTGGTACCTCAGACCTAAAACTTCAAAGAATAAGGGATAATATTCCCAAACCTCAACCTTGCAGAATCTACTTCCGTCTCGATGGAATAAATCATTGGTTATGCACCTGTTCGTGCCTCTACCAATGTCGTTGAGGAGTACCGTTCTCGTAGTCAATATGTGAGACAAATTTTGCTCCACCAAACACCATTAGAAGAGCAGTATTTTGACATGGATGGCCTTGTTGGCCAAATCCCCTTAGTAAACCATTTACTTTGTGAACATTTTTCTATGTTCTTGGATTCAAGTTTGGTGTATATTTCACTTATGGATAATCTTATTGATATTGTTCTCGAATATAAGTTAATTGAATCATGTTTCTTAATACATGTGACTGATTCAATTAAACACGTGATTACGTGGGAATGTGGGAAAGTTAGTTGTCTGGATGAATGCAATACTATGCACACTAACTTTACACCTAAATCACATATTTCACAACGACTTCAGATCTATCCAACCTGATTAAAAGCATTGGCACGCTCCTTGTTGTATGAACGGTACTGCATCACCATTTAAGGGAATTTAAATTCTCTCTGTCGTTCAGTTTTTAAGGATATTCGAGATGACAATGATCATTAATGAAACCACTGAAGAAAATAGAGTGGAATATCTTTGCACCACCTCCAAAAATGAGCCCGAAGCTTTGCTTTGGGGCCAATGGGTTGTCTCCCAACTGGGAATACACCACTTGTGGCTGGCCTGAAGCTTGGTGAATGAGCAGTTTACTTGTTTTGGCACGACCTTTTGGGACATTTAGGTCGAACAATGATGCTACAACGCATCTCCTTACCCGAAGTAAGGATCTTGTGCCTACAAGCATACTTTGCCAAGCCTGCTCATTAGGGAAATTGATTTTCTATATTATTTCTCGCAAAGATACGAAATCACCCTTTTTTCACAGTGGATTCAAGGGAATATATGTGGACTAATCCAACCAAAATGCGGACCATATAAATACTTATGATTTTTGTTGATGAATCGACAAACTAGTCACATGTTTGTCCACACACATTGCTGCTAGCAGTTTACTTGCTTTGGCACGACCTTTTGGGACATTTAGGTCGAACAATGATGCTATGACGCATCTCCTTACCCGAAGTAAGGATCTTGTGCCCACAAACATACTTTACCAAGCCTGCTAATTAGGGAAATTGATTTTCTATATCATTTCTCGCAAAGATACGAAATCACATTTTTCACAGTGAATTCAAGGGAATATATGTGGACGAATCTAACCAAAATGCAGACCATATAAATACTTATGGTTTTGGTTGATGAATCGACAAACTGGTCACATGTTTGTCCACACACATTGCTGCTAAACCTCCTGGCCGATTAAGGGCTCACCACCCTACTTATCCCTTAAGATCCAGGAGACTGGATAATGCTGAAAAGTTTATATCGACCATTTTCGATTAAGTATTGCATGTATTTTGGGTTTATAATTGAACATCGAATTCTCATGTTCACCCCAAATACCCTCCTCTAGTGATCATAAAGTGCAAATTAAATGATCGCCCAGATTTTGGTGAACGTACCAAGTTTTCGGTTTCTGCCTAAGGCTATGCAATCTTGGATGCAACTATGTTGGTCCGCCTTGAGGCCCATTGTCACCCAACCTATTTGACGTTGCAGTTGGTTACTAGGTACAAACCTGACGATTTTCGTATTTACGCATTTGGGTGTGCATTCTATGTGCCAAGTTGCGCCGCCGCAACGTACCAATATGGATCCTCAAAGAAGGATATGAATCTTTGTCGATTATGATTCTTCTTCATGCTAGCTCTCTTAGAGCCCTTGCATGCGATATTTTTACCGCTCATTTATGGGTTGTCACTTTAATGAGACAGTCTTCCCACCGTTAAGGGGAGATAAGAACGTCAACATTCTTGTAGAACGTCGTGAATTTAAGTGAACGTTGCCCACTATGTATCATCTCGATCCTCGTACCGTACAAGGATGATAAGCAAGTGCAATGAATTCTAGCTTTCAAAATGTTACTCCAGACACATTCCTTTGATCTAGCTAAAGTGACGAGATCATATACCAGCTGCAAACATGTTTGCAAGGATAGACGTACTTAACGAACGTCAAGTCAACATCCCTGAAGGGTGTGCCGTCCCTGTTGGACAGTTCAGTACACCGACGGATAGCCAATCAATATGTCTTGGCCTGGAGCACGACTGATTACTCGGTTTGTAGGATTCACTTCCCTAGAAGAGGAAGACACATCACAACAATGAATCCATACTCGATCGCTATCTCAAATCATTTCCATCTTTTGAGATTAATCTGGATTACTCCCAAGACTTGAAGTTCTTCATCCAGTATACTAGTTTGGGTGAGCTAAATGGAATTGAAATGAGATTACCATCGATGATGTTTTCACTTATATGGTAGCTACCGACATAAATGAAAAGCGATGATATCGAACCGTGTTCCGTTGATTAAGTGACAACGTATAACTGATTGGACAACCGAAATTACAATCCAGGTTAAATTCCTTACCAAAGTATGTTTGGACCTGTTGTTCCTACACTGCCCAAGGTAACCCTGTTGTGTTACAAGTGGGAAATGAAGCGTTATGAGATAAATGAAATAGTGTGATATGATACATGCCTTACGGTGCAAAGTTTCTCTCAAACGTCATGTGATTAATATCAGCATTATGAAATGTGGTTAGTGTTTCTCCATGGGGATATAGATACATAGATTTACATGTAAGTTCCTGAAGAATTACATGGACTGGTTCAAATAGTTCCAAAACCACGGAACACCATCTTAACTTGTTTTAGGTGTTCACTTAAATCCGACGGATGTGGTACACTCGTCTAAGTGATTATTTGATCAGTCAGGGATATGAATTATGCCCTTACGTGTTAAACTATGAAGTCTTATTCCAAATTACTAGAGTTACAGTTTATGTCTTTGACATGCATCTTACTAAGACTCCGGAAGAGCTTGAGAAAACTGTCTCGCACCTAAAGATGGAATTTGAGATGAAGGATCTTAGGAAAACTCATTTATGCCTTGACTTGAAGTTCAAGTGTTGTTCTAACGGTACCTTGGTCTACCAGTCGAACTACACCCTGAAGGTGTTACCTTTTGAGTATACCTTTGATCATCCATACGTTATATGCAAATGAGACCCTTAAAGAGGTTATGGAATCCGAAATTCCATATCTGAGTTCAACTTTGCGCTTCGTTGTACTTAGCTCATTGTATTAGACATGACATCTCATTCGCTATTGAGATGCAGCATCGCGCCTACATGCAACCATTGAATTGGTATTAAAGACTTACCCTGAAGGTACTACGAGGGCAAATCCCATCACATCTCGAGCAGATCCAACCCCCTGATCCTCAGAATGATGCTTGGCTTGTTTGTTATGCTGACGTAGGTTACTTATCAAACCCGCACAAGGCAAAATCCCCGAATGGTTATGTCTTTACCGTTAGCAATATCGCAATATCTTGGAGGTCCATGATATGACCTTAGTTGCGAAATCTTCGAATCATTCCAAGACTCACCTCACTTTACTACGCCACAAGTGAGACATGGTTAGAAGTTCTTGTTAAGCATATTCGAAGTATTTGCTGTGTTTTCATCCATTGTTGAGTCCCAACGACGATCCATGAGATTATGCCGCATGTATCCACTCGACCAAGCCATGATACATCAATGAAGTCAACGCCAAGACATATTGCGTCTACATCTACATCAGCAAAGCATCAGGAGATTGAAGTCATGCAAGTCGATCCCAAACAACCTTGCCGACCTCTACATGACGTCACTGCCAAAGTCAACCTTCTAGAAGCTTGTCCGAGGAATTGGTATGCCTAACTATACGTATGTAATGCTTGTAGTTCTCATTTGGAAATTCTGTCAAACTCAGGGGGAGTATCCAGAAGTATACTCACTTGATCTTAATGTACTCTTTTTCCCTACGATTATGAGCATTTTTCCCACTGGGTTTTTGCTACCTAACTAGATTTTGATGAGGCACCCATCATGGGTTGATCATACATTTGTGAGCTCTTCTACTTACGTCCAGAAGATGTATAGTTTTGACTTAATGCAACTTCTCACTTTTCTCCTTAGTCTATGAGTTTTTCTCCCATCTTTGGTTTTACCATAGCGAGGTTTTGTGAGTTTTACTTTTTATGTCTTCTTCCGTTGATTTGAGACTCGCATTGTGCTGACGACTTCATCAACTGTACTTACTTCATCGCTGAAGACCTGATGCACCATTCACTTGAGTATTTACACACTCAAGGGGGAGTGTTGCAGTCCTATTAGATTAGAAATGTGATTGTTTAAATCCTAGTGTATCTATGAATATCTTTTATATTCCCTTTAGTAGTTAATATCCTATTAGAGTTGTAATCCTAAAAGGGTAAGGAATTAACATTCTCTACTACTATAAATAAAGGTACAATGGGGTGGAATAGAACACATCACAATTACACATCTCTCTCTTCTCTCTCTATGCCGCACCTTCCCTCTCTCTTTGGCCTCCATAATTGTTCAGTAAATTATGCCTACAACATTATTATTATTTTTGTTTAAAACCATAACGTCACTACATAGCGAGAGAATTTTAATATTATCCCGTTGTATATGGTATCGTGAAGTATAAAATGCATCTTTTCATTCACAAATGAGGAGTGAGTTTTTACTTCTTTTTTTTCTTTTGCTATTAAGAGAATTTTAAATTTATTATGTTGTATATGATATCGTAAAATTTACAATGCATCTTTTCATTCACAAATGAACAGTGATTTTTTACCTTATTTTTTTCTTTGCTATTAATTTGATTTATTAAATAAAAGTAATAATTAAAATATATAAACAGAAGAGTGGCGAAGTGGGGAAATGAATATTCTACTAAATTTGCTATATAATTCACAAGGAACATGCTACTAAACTTGCTAATGGTACTTATACTCTTTGATTTTCAATATCAATGTTGTCTAATCAGATATGTCGTGGCAAATTGTCGTCCCAATACCGAAACATACACCATTGGTTTGGGTATGTTGAGCTGGCTTCGATTAGATTGGCTCCACAGTTCACCTGTCTATTATTGGTGCTCCCCTTTCCCCAATCACATCACCATCTTCTCATCATCATATGAGTGAGCTGTTCCTGTCAACTCACTCGCAAGTTTGTACAGAAGTCCCGGATTGAAAAAAATTTATTAACCTCAAATTCAATTTCTGACCTTTGGGTGATTATTCAATTTATTTGGAGCACTGGTGATCTGGCTATATATATATATATATATATATATATATATATATATATATATATATAATTTCACTTTAATTGCTAAACTTATTTTCCAGATATCCGGACTAGTGCTAACCTTCATTGTTTTATTCAATTGCTAACCTAATTTCATCCCTACTGAACATCTGAACATCTGGACTATTGCTTTCTATAATTTCACTATAATTTTGACTGTTTATTTTCCATCTTACTGAACATCTGGACTATTGCTAACCTTCAACCATACAAGGATTTTCATTTGGACTTTATCAACTTTTATTTTTATCTGCTATTGTTGACGGCTGATTAGAAGTAACTGTTTTTAAGTCATCTTTTAAAGATTTCACTTAATACTACAGTATATGTATTTTTCTTTATTTGTAAATGAGAAATTTTATATCTAAATATCGAAAATAACGAGTCTGCAATTAATTTATTCTCATTTTTTCCTTAGTATAAATATACCGTTGTATTAAAAAAAATGAATTGTTATTAGCACACTAAAAAATCTCATTCTACATTCCTCATAAGATATTCTTTTTCTAATTATAGAAAGTTTAGAGTGCAAAATAAAAATTTTGAAATGTTAATAACAATTCTCTAAAAAAACCATCTTTAAGCATTATTTTTACAAAATTTAAGTTAAAATTTAAAAAAATTAGTCATATAGGTTAACGGTTACCTAATAATTAAATGAACTGTGTTTATGACATAACGTTACAACTTTGACTGCAGTAATTAAATGGTTAAGCAATTTCTAATTGTTTATTTTTGCGAAGTTGATCAAAGGTGACCAAGAATTAAAAAGAGAGTCGAGAAAGTAACAAGACTGGTAGCTTTCGTCTGAAATATAATAGATATAGTGTAAATGTGGTATTGGTTGTTATAAGGTGGTTGTATAAAAGAAGTTAGTTAGAAATAGGCGGGATTGTAAGAAAGGGTAATGTTGTAATTCTGGTGTGTGTTAGTTCATTATAAAAGGAAATTAGTTAGGCATTTGGGGTATTATCTTGTAATTCACTTTCTTGGTATTGAATTGAGTTATTCCCTCTCTCCTCTCTCGAACCGTTTCACAATTCTTCTCATAAAACCTTCAAAGCTTCATTGTTTTCTGCACTGTTATGAAAATAAAACTTATATGATTTGATTAATATTTTTGTACAAACGTGTGTTGAATAAATTTAAAAAAAATTAATTATTCTTATACAACTACAAAACATATGTTTTAGATGTAATATATAATTGAATCGTATGAGTATGAGAATCTCGTTTATAAATTATTGGAAATCAATATGTCGAATTCACATTTTACTTGATCTCATCAGTAATTAATAAAGACGTGTGTAAAAAAAAATAAAGTATGTGATTCCTTATAAGAATACGAAGTGCGTGCATTTCATTCCCTTTAGAATCACATTTTAGCATCTATAGTTCTTTGCACTTGTCTAAGATTCTTTCCACTATAAAATATTTTTTCAACACCACTTACATACCAAATTTGAGGGGTATGAATGACGCAGAAAGAAAGATTGTGGGAAAAATATGTTAGTTTTAAGTGGGACAAATGTCTGAGAATACATCCCCTCCCTTCCAAATATTAGAGAGGTTGAGTTTATAAATTAAATGATGTGTTACCAATAAAAAATAAGCACGTTAATCAATACTTAAGTAATAATTCAATCATCAATAACCACACCATTTAATTTAAAAAAATTAATTTAACAATTTAGTCCTCCTAGCATCACCCTCCCAAATTACATACACTATCTAGATATTATATTTTAACACTTCCTTAACCTACCAATCAAATTTAATCAAAAGCATGAGAGAATGTTTGGCTGTAATTCCAGATTAACAAGCTATACGTTGAAGGATTATTATCCACACACTTAGGATTTCGAAGCCAATATTAAGATTATTTGGTCTATCTGTTAGTCCCCACCCAGTTGCTTATCATACATATGTTTTAGACAAATATCATTTGCTTTATCAGGAAGGTAAGTTATTCGACTTTTGTGTCTAATTACGAAAGTGAAAAGCGGTTGAAGGGTCGCAACTCGCAAGCAAAGTTAAATCAATAAATCGGTCTTTCATCTATAAGGGTAAAGACCAAAGATGGATGTTTCAATCGTACAGTGATGAGCACTAAATATTGACAAAAGATTAGGAATATAGTATTATGTGTCTAATTAAATCCTTAAAAGTCAGATCTGATGGTAACAGAAAATTAATTAGCGCAAACATAAAGAGTTTAGGAGAATAAAGAAGTGAACTTTAACGAAAAGCTCATAGTAGTGTTCACTTTAACCAAAAACCATATTTTAACACTAAAAAGTCAATTATGGTACTATTCACTTTACCCTTTATTTTGTCTTTATCATTAAAACTCACAATTTTCAAACCATTTTCATTAGTTTTCCTAATAAATAAAGGTATGTTGGATGACTCAAGTGGGGTGAGTCATTGGGTTAATTTGGTGTTGCTGTGTTTTTTTCTCAAAATTGTTTGTGTTGTACTGTTAAAATAAACATTTGTGAAAAAAAAGGTAAATCTTTGGTAAAATATAGTGCTAAAGGTGCTGTTAGAAAAAAAAAATTAGGGGTAGAGTTGTCAATATGAAAGTTTTATTAATTGGTACTAGCATTTGTCTACACACTTTGTGTGTATGAACACATTTTTTTAGAAAATGAGA
Source organism: Heteromeles arbutifolia (assembly GCA_024362995.1). Classification (NCBI taxonomy): domain Eukaryota; kingdom Viridiplantae; phylum Streptophyta; class Magnoliopsida; order Rosales; family Rosaceae; genus Heteromeles; species Heteromeles arbutifolia. Next base: position 5,420,526 of record JANCRC010000013.1, on the reverse strand, counting down.
AGGGGAGAGAGAGAGAGAGAGAGAGAGAGAGAGAGTGTGGGGGGAGTGGGAGGTTTTTGTTTTTGATTTTTTTTAATAATATTGGAGGTATTTTAACATCACCTGTAGGTGAGGCTTTAATAAAAAATAGTAAAATTTAGACCTATAAAATTACATTATTGTCCATCTTTTTTTTCGTGTGATAGAAAATTAAGTAATCTTTTTACCTTTTTTTTGTTGACAAAGAAGATTTCATTAATTAATAGAGATTATTCTCCTATCTCAATAGAAAAAAGGCATTTTGAGAACTATGCGTGAAACTGCTACTTCTTTATACGGTTTTGAACCCATAATTTAAAAATAAAAATAAAAATAAATAAAAAAAACAATATTTTTTTTTCATTTACCAAACACAATTATAGTCCTAACTTTGAAAAAAAATGTTGATTTTTAAACAATTATAGTAACCTCAAACTAGCCGTTCTCGGGTTAGTAAGACAGTACCCACCGTTAATTGGTGGATAGCAAATCACTTAATGTGAATGACAAAAAATAAAGAAAGGTATCTTCTCTTCTTTTGCGGCCATCCACTGTATGAATTTGCAAGAGAGTCTTTTAACTGAGACTCCGATTTTGTTCTTCATTCTTTTTTTTGAACAAATGATAATATTCAAATTAAGATAGTAGGAGAGTGTGTTAAGCCTACAATGAGATTGTCATAATAATATAGTTCAACTTCGTTTTTTGTAATAATCGAAACTAAAACCTCTCACTTACAAGTGAAGAGAAATATTACTGTATCATAGTACTAAGTGGCGTTCTTGATTTTGATGTTAAACTTTTGTACTGTTTTTACTATCTTATAGTAATTTCAATAAAACACATTTTTCAATTAAAAAAAGAAAATAATTGTCACGCTCTATTTTCTGATTATTGCATTAAATAAAGTAACAAAAATTTAAAGGACAAACATGAATGCAAAAAAAATATGTGAAAGAATATTAAAGGACAACATACATAAAATTTCAACAAGCAGAAAAAAAAACTCAAAGTTTATTATTCTTGGCAATGTAAAAGAATATATATTTTTTTTGATATTTTAATTTTAAGAGTTATTGATTTGTTTATAAAATAAGATTTTAAATTTATTTTTAGGATGAGTGTTGCTGGGATTGAAACGAAAAAGATACCTCTTATTTTAACTATTGATGAATAGAAATTAAGAGTTTTGTGTAAATTAAAAGAAGTATAATATTAAGTTGGGTGTGATATCCACACACTCTTTTTTACTTCTCACATACCCTTTTATTTTTTGACTATCTAATCGGATGTACTGAAGAAAATTAAAGGATATAAATTAATAAGTGGTGTGTGAGAAATAAAAATTGTGTAGATAGCACACCCCTATTAAGTTTATCAAGAAAAAAAATATAATACAAAAGTATTTAGAAAGGTTAGTTAGGAACTTAGGAGATCCTTAGTGAGGGTAGGCCTATAGTGGCCTTAGAGTGCCTCCGCCCCTGCGTTCCCAACTATCTCATAACAACACATGATTCTCTTTGAAATCAAATGCAGCCACATCATGAGCTGCTTGGTTGCACTTCGTTTTTCATTTTTTTAGAACAACAATTAATATTTTAGAATCTCTTCCACTCTCTAATTTACTTCAAATTTACCACTTCAAGAAACATTCAACCTATCTTCTATTTTGACACAAAAAAAGAAAAAAAAAACCCTCCTGAATTAAGTTTGAGTTCAAAAGCAATTATTTGATCAAAGAGAAAAGTTGACTATATATGAAAGGGAAAAGAAAGAGAAAACTATTTTCGATTTAAAGCAAAACAAAATTTTCACGATTCGGAATTCGATGATCATTATAATGATGAGTTAAGTAATCAAACAATGGAGATAAAAATTCAATTTTTTTATTCCCTCCAACAGGTTTAAATTTTCAGCTGTATGATGACATTTTTTAGCTCGTCATCTACATTTGCATTCTAATACTTTTTTAGCTCTTGATTGAGTTTTCAATAATTTTTACTTAATGTTCTTTCTCAGTGATTTTTTCTTTTTTTGGAAAGTAATTAGTGACCTCAAAATAATAAGTTGATAGTATTTTATATTTTTACCCTATTTTAGTTAATAATTTATTGATTATTTTGGTAGAATTTTAATACTTTGTTCTATATTTTTATTCCATGCTATTTGACCATGGTAAAGAAAAGAAGGCTGATTGTGCAGCTTTCCAAAATCGACGTTTTGGGATATTTTGGGCATTTATTCAATAAAAGTGGCGGTTTATGGGAAAGGACACTTCTCCAAAGTTGTTGAGGACATCCTAATTTTCCAACGCCGCGTTTTGGGCCTGATTTGGCAGATTTGGTCAAAAAATGTGTTGACCAGAATACCCGATTGAATAGGATTGTGTTTCATTTCATAGTTTATTATTTTATTTGGTTTTTCCCAAATTGTTGGGAGACCTATTTTAGGTAGGATTCAAATTTATTAGTCTATGCTGAGTTAGAAACCCTAAAAGGCTAGAACGTTTTTGGGGATTAGAACTTGGCTTAGGAGTCTACAAGGTCTATCTTATCTTCTAATGATATTTTGCTTTTCAATTATGAATATGCCTCAATAATTTCCTTTTGCAAGGGGCCAAGGCCATGAGCTTTTACATGAATATGTAGTGTCTTATAATTTTGCTTATGAAATTATGCATGCTTACTTTAAGTTATTAATCACCGTGTTTAAGTTATCTATATGTCTTGATGATGGGCCACTATTAGGATATTTAGACAAGTAATATGATGCAATTTCTGTTGGAATGTCATCTTGAAATTGAGTAGGGCTTCTTGTGATTGATAATTGTAAGTTCACTTAAGGCAAACATTACCCTCTTAAAGGTTGCATGATTTTTCAAAAGGTGTTCACAAAGCTTAATAACTCTTGCATGTACATGTTCAAGCTTGAATATCACAAGGAGAATGTGCATTAAGAGAACCTAACTTTCAAAGCATGTATGAGATAATTCATAAAAAATTAGTAAATTGTGTATGATTGTTAATCGTGACTGCTAAACTGTTTTCTTTACATTTGTCTTCCCAAAATCGTTTGTCTAATTGCTGCATTTTCTAATTTTGTTATTAAATCCATAATCCCAAACTTTTCTAAATCTTGTGTTAGATAATTAAAAATTGGTTTTAAACACAAGTTGTTCATATCAATTCATGTAAAGAAAGATCTTGTTTGAGCTACCTATACCACACTTACTTTATTCTTTAACAAATATTTTTATGTAATTTATTAGTACTTTTGCAAACGGTAAAAATCTCATCATTATCATGAAAAATTACCCCGAGTTAGCAATAGTTAACAAGGGACAGAATCTGCTTTCCTTTTGCGCTTTGAACGTCCAAGAAGATATCATACTTGTTGTAGCGAGTAATGCTGCTGCTGCTCACTCTAACAACCAGGAGAGAATTCTGAGTCAAAAGCTTACTTTAAGTCATTAGTTAAAATTAAATATGCGTAAGCAGGATTTGTTAATAATTAAATTACTACCAATGGTGACCCATCTGTTCCTGATTATTAGTAAATATAGCTTCTTGCTTGTCTGCCACGTTGTATGGTAAAAAAGATGGTGATATTCTGGGTTGGTGGACAATGGACGGTGGAAAGTTAACTACCAAACCCTAATATTAATTTCCTGAACCATTTCCATTGGTCTATAGAGAGAGTTTTTTTCTTTTTCCGATCAGCTATAAAGAGTGTTTAAATGGTGTTGTTTGATGCTGGGTGAAACTATGTGCAACACTTGGGTGGTGTTTCCTTTGTTCGCAGTTATATCTGAAATTGCCATGGTGTGCTGGTCCTTTATTTTAGTTATCAATATATTCAATACATTACTAAGAGGGGTGCGTAACTAAAGAACTCATAATTGCAAACCCTAGTTAATAAAATAAAGGGTTATAAGTTATTCACTGTATTACTTTCATAATCGAAATCGTACAATTACGATAAAATAATTTTTACAAAAAAATTCGAATCGAAGATCGTTTAGTTATTCAAATGTATGAAATAAATTAATGCGCTAAATAACATATTCATAATAAATATATTAATAATTTATTTTAATACATTTAAATGATTAAATAATTTTCGAGTTTAATAATTTTGCGAAAAAATAATCTTACCTAAGACTAGGTCTCTCTTCAACTAAAATTTCGATTAATTTCACCTTTTAAGTTTAATTAATCATTTGCCATTAATTCTTTTAAGGTTAAAAAAGAAGTGTCATGCAAGGCAAGAGGAGACAAAACATGATAAACAGTGAAGGTACAAAGGGTAGGAGGATTTTTGTTTTCTCAGGTCATTGTATGGCTAGCTCAAATATATCTAGGGTTAGGGCCCTTAGGAGGGAAGGGTCCGGCCGTCTAAGGTCACCTCACATAATATCAGTGCCAGTAGACGACCCATCAGTCATTAGAGACTGAACACAACAACAACAGGTTAACACACAATAAAAAGACTCAGTAGAATTTATATACGTGTGTGTGTATATATATATATTTGTTAATATAATAGTAAAGTTGAAGAAATCTGAGAAACTGACTGTGAGTGGGGTGGGGGAGGAGGGGTGTTGGTTAATGACAGACAAGAGATAATTCCAGAGACGATGGGCGGTGTCCCACAGGCGGTGTCATATGGGAGAGGGCGCGCGAAAACAGCGCGGGAGCTGTTTCCCAATGCACTAGCTTAAGACATCATAACTCTCTCCTCCTGCAGCTGCTGCCAGTCGACCCAATCCCCCACCTTCTCTTCTCTCTCACTCCAGTACTCCACCATTCATTCTCTCTTTCTTTTCGATCTCTTTGATCAATTTTCTTTTTTTTAATTTATATTTTAAAAGTACAACTTTCTTCAAAACTTTCTGATACGTCTGTGACCCACCCAACACCGCCATCATATCAAATGTAAACTCTTTTGATGCTGACACCCATATCTCAAACTCCCTAGTTTTTATTTCGTGAAAATGGTTGGTCACCAGTTTCCGTTGATTTTGATATTAAATAATCAAAACAACACTTACGTTGTTACAAAACGCGTATACAGATTTATAAACGACCTTAATTCAAACTAATGAATGTTTACTTACTTAGAGGGAGAAAAATTATGGATTGCATAAGTTAGGGGATATGAGGAAAAAAGCAATGAAATGAGGCTAAGTACTGCTTAATGCATCTAATTTTGTAGTTTTACATGTATTAGATTATTGATGTTAATGTAGAAGCTAAACCTAAATACATTTCTTTTCTTCTTATATATTAGTAAACATATGAATCAAAATAATTCTACTAATATGCATTCCAACGCATTTTAAATAAGCAAATATGCCTAAACGAATCCAAAATAATCCTACTAATGGTATAGTGCTAAGAGATTTGATAGCATCACTTGCTTATGCATGCTTGACGTAAATTGATTGTTGATTCGTTATAATTCTCACTAGGATTAATAGATAAGAGTTACGTGCCCTTGAGTAGTTGATAATTTCATTCATTTAAGTCTCGTTCGATGCGTAAGACTGAATTTTATCAGATTACTTTCAAGGTACGTTAAAATAAACAATGAAGTCCAAAATTTTCTCCAAACTAATAGTAGAAGAGTGCATTAGTTATGAAAAAACTTATTCCTCATATATAACTCTGCCATCATGTAATCGAAGTAGATTAGTTTTCACATTCCTTCAACTTCAAAGAATTTGAAAGTTGTGTTTCTTTCTTTTCTTACTTCCACGCACAAATATATAAAAAGTTATACATTCTAATCCTAAACACTAAACGTCACCTCTATTTTTCAAGTGAACTCTTATTTTTTTTAGATCTCTATGTCTTAAATCCACAGATCAAAGAATATATTCATACCACTTAATTCTTTTACGATTTTCATTAGCTCATTTCACAAACTCATCTCACATAACACTAAGTGGTTGATGGGCAAAATTTTTTAATCCGTTAGTTCTAAACACAAAAATTCAGAAAGTATCTGAATTCAATGAATCCATGTAGCAGAGCGTGAGAGGGCCGGCTAATGTGCGCCACGGCATGGCTACTATGAGCCCATGTGGGAAGTGGGGTTCACAGGAGCCAGGTATTTAGAGACAGGGATGAGACTCTGTTGGGGTCCCGTTTATCATGATAATCAAAGTAAAGGGGAAGATACGAAACAACTCAAAACTACAAAAAAAAAAAAATATATATATATATATATATATATATATATATATATATATATATATATGGGTGTAGGAAACTTTTAAGGGAGGAAATTTCTATTTTTTTTTATAAAAATATGGATTTGGTGTGAGGGCCACATTATATCTAATTTTAACTATCAGAATCATTTACTTTTCAAGTTGCAAATATTAACCAAATCGGAAATGTTTAAGACATTTAATTAGGTTCAAAGAAATTAACGAATATATTGTTATATAAGAAACAAAGAAATTTTATCCTGATAATTAAATAGACAAATGGTTTCGGATTGAATTAAATTTTTGCAAGGATGATCTATGAATTGAGACTTACAAAATAGACGATTTAGATCGTTAAAGTTCGATGTGAAGTGTGCTCCACACCTAATCCTTATTTTTAAAAAAAAAATAGGAACCCTTTTGCATAAAGGGCAGTATGTGTGTGTATATATATATGAGGAGGGAAGGGATCTCTTTTTATTATAAAAAATAGAGATGAGCTGTGCAGCTTACATTACTTCGAACTTTAACGTTTATTTTTTAAGTTGCATTTTGTAGATCATATTTGTAAAATATTAATCAAATCGAAAATATTTAAAACATCTAATTAAATTTAATGAAATTGACGAACACTTTGTTCAGAGAAAACATTGAAATTTTATCATAATAATTAAACAGGCAAATAGTTATGAATTGTATTCAATACTCGCAAGAATAATTCATGAATCATGACTTAGAAAATAGAAGGATAGTTAAAGTTCGATCCAATTTCCCAATTATTTTGCATTGAATATATATCGCTAGTCATAGTCATAAAGCTAGTAGCTACTAGGCTACTAGTAGTAATAGTCGATGGTGGGAGTCTATCAGGTCGATGTGATGGGCACGGTGGGACATTCCTTTGATAAAGATGTTTAGGGTTTGGGCCCTTCGTATGGAGAAATTGTAATTTTAGTCTCTCTCAAATGATTGGTTGGATATAGAACTTAACCAGGTTCCTCCCCCGTTGGGGAGTTCTCTATTGTTTTCTACATATTTAGTATGTTTAATGCGATCCGTTTGATGTTGATCTCACGCTTCATATTCTCTCTCTATATAGATATGGAAGTAACCAATGAGAGGTTCATTCCAGTGAAACGACACTTTTACTCTATATTTTGTACCCAAAAATAAAGTTCCTGTATGGAAATATGTGAGCAAAAGGATAACTATCAATATTGGCTAAATGACTTGTAGCTCAAGTGATTTCGAATATTAAATGTACAAAAAGTTTGGTTTCAAACGACATTTTAGGTAGCAAAATCCTTGTTCACGGGTCATATTCGTTTTGACACGAGCATGAATGGGATTAACACAAAGACAACATGATTATTAAGAATGTTGCACGACAATAACATGATTTACCCGTTTAGTATTCATAAGTAGAACATTATCCATAAAATGTAATCTTTTCATCAAACAAAAGAGTTAAATTTTTCATCTTACCTTCAACTTAAAAGGGTTAACCGGGTTAGTTGGTTACACCACTACGTATACGTGTTAAAAGTATCTCATTTTTGCATTATGCAGATTGACCCGAAAGACAAAATTACAAATAGATTATTAACAGCGTTAAACAATTTGAATGATGACCCAAACACAATAATTGCCAACCATATTAACCAAAAATAACTATTGTCAACCCTAATCCGTGTATTTGATTTGGTTTTCAAGTTGTGTTATCGAGTCGTGTCTTGTCCAAATTTGTCACTTCCATCTTTGCAATTGTCCATTGAACTTCAATCACTTTATGAGTACCTTCATGAGCTTAATAGGCTTTTCATCAACCAAAACATTGGCCCAACTGATAAGGCCGGCAACATCAAAAGTTTCAAGGCCTCGCAGAAGAGACAAGATTCACAACCAACAATATGATATCTCATTTCTTTAACTCAGAATTACAAACCCTTCACATAACAGGCAACATTTTCATTTGACATTGCATAAAATACGAAAACAACGAAAATATTGACCCTTTATTGAGTTGAGCAGCAACTTTAGAGAGCAATGGAGACCTCCACTGGGGACTCACCCTTGTCGACGACAAATGTTTTTACAGGCTTCTTTGAGGCAGTAACAATTTCAACACTGTATGCTCCTGGGAAGCCCCTAAACCTGAACTCTCCCTGCTCGTCAATGTGGCCGTGTGCTTCAGACAGCCACTCTTCCTTGAGAGCCAAGTAACGTTTCCCTGCTTCGTTGACATCCCCTTCTGCATTCACTAAATGCGAATTTTCCCGACTCATAAACAGCTCCCAGAATCCCCAGAGCATTACACCTTCAACTGCGGGATTGGCAAATGCTTCGCGAAGCATCACTTCCAAATCGTCTGCTCTAACATATTCATTAGTGGATGATACATCAAGCTCTGTGAACCAGATTGGAAGGCCGAGAATGCCTAATTTGTCAAGAGCAGAACAAACAATTGGACCCACTGGACTATCAATATGTCCTTGGATGCCAATGCCTCCAACAGGTGCACCTTGTTCCTGCAAATCAAGGATTTGATCAATGTATTTTTCCGGTGATGATCTAGTATCGCAACCATCCTCGATGTGATAATCATTCACAAACAGAGTTGCAGATGGATCCAACAGGTTTGCAGTCTTGAACATGTTGGCTCTGATATCTTTTCCCAGTTTGTCCTGATAGAATGAGCCATGCAGCATCTCATTGTTGGCATCATAGTGCCTGAACTTCCCTTTGTAGCGCGTGAGAAGATCTGTTAGTCGATTTTGAATAGCTGTTGACAAGTCACTCTGGCTCAACGTACGGATCCATTGCTGCACTGTGTCGATGACTTCCCAGAAAATACAGTGGCCTCGCATTTCTATGTTGTGATTCTTGCACAAGTCCACCATATCATCAGCATCCTTGTAGTTGAAGTTTCCTTTTTGTGGTTCAGTCCAATACCACTTCAATTCATTTCCAAACACAGCCCAGTTGAAGTTTTTAACAAAGAAATCAACGAAATCTTCGTTGTCAATGTTTGTTCTACTTATACATGTCCCAATTGGAAAACTGTTTTGCGATTGTTTAACTTTCACAAAGCTGCCAAGCATGCTGCTCGAGTCCGACCCTGAAAATTTCAGGACAATATCGCACTTACGAATCTGCATTGCAATAAAAGTGAAAGACTTCAATCAGAACAAATTAGAGAAAAGCTCATTTGAATCGTCTATACTTTAGGTTCTTATTGAAGCAATGTTTGGTGAGGAATGATGCTTATGAAACAAATGAGACAACACACCATTTACCTTATCAGTCTGCCTCTTCAGATGTCTAAATCTCGCTGGTCTGTCAACGGGGAATATCTGAAGTCCGGCAACCATTAAGTCTACACCTGCAGCTGGACCTTGGATATAAACCACTACTTTTGATGGCTGCTTCTCAATTCTGAAGGAACCACCGATTTCATGCCATCTAGTGTCACTTGCTTCAACCTGCCCTCCGTTTACCCACTGGTTGTCCACGCCGAGTGCAATGTTGACGTTCTGTGGACCAGTTGCTCCAGCACCAATCCGAACCCAAGCAGATACTTGATATGTCAAAAAGAGTTTCAATTTGTCACCAATCATCTGAGCAGGACCCATCCAAGTCTCCGTGCGCTTGGTTACTAGAATGTAGCAACCACTTAAAGGTTCATGAGGTCCAAGGCTCTCTATTGCCATTGGAGGGAGAATATGTGGTGAACCAGTTCGGACACTCAGAGTACAATTACCAAGCGGAAACCACCCGTTTGTGCCATTACTCAAATTGCTGTTCTCAATTATATTTACTCCAAATGCTGGCAACTACAGAAACAAAAGCCTATATTTTAGTGTGTGTCTACGAATTGAGTTCGAAGAAAACATGCTCAGAAAGTATGAGAAAATGAATCACCCATTCAACCAACCTCAATGACCGGGGGAGGTGAAGGAGGAACTTTCTCAGCATGCTTGACAACAAAACTATTGACAAGAATATCTGTTCCCGCCGGTGGACCTTCAAGATAAACGACTACTTTTGACGGGGAGCCGTTTAAAAGGAACTTCCCCTGCAACTGTGTCCAATCCTTGTCTGTTGCCTGCACACTTTATAGCACACCAACATCCATTAAGATTAAAGCGACATAATGGGAATGGAAATGATTTCTCATCTGATAGTAACTTAGCAAGAAGAAACAAATAAATCAGAATTTCATTGGAAAGAGACGGAGAGAAAGATAATAACTTAGCAATGCCAATATACTGTTCGCGCTGATTTGGTGACTGCACCCATAAGGTAGCCCGGACATCAGCAGTAGTGACATTGTTGCCAAATATCCTAACCACGGTGGTCACCTCATAAGCTAGTTTACGCTGCACTCTTCCAGTGATGTCCTGCTGGATGCCACTCCAGCTCTGTGTGCGTTCTGTTGCAGCTGCAAAAACCTTTCCAGATTGAGGGACGATTTTCCCATCTCCCATTGAGTCATGCAAAACAATTTTGCAACCTCTTCCAGACCAATTATTTAAGGCATCGTCAAATTTCGGGTTTAGGATTATATTCTCTTCTCCATCATTGAAATTCCCCGTCCTTCCACTCTTCAAAATATACATTCCAAAATCAATCAGAAATAGATGAATAAAACTAGATTGCTGTGGCTGAAAACTTCTTGAACAAGTTACTGCTACACTTAATTGCTATTGTTTATTATGATTCCATATATAAGGAGCAAGAAAAAAGTACCTGGCATTCACTTGGGCTTGAGGAACAGATCAAAACTGATTTTATAATAAGGTCGACTCCAAGCGAAGGCCCTTCCAAATAAAATACAACCCTATCAGGTTTTGTCGACAGTGAGAACTTCCCATCCAAATTTCCCCACCTCCCCTTTGATACAGTACATCTGCAGGCAGTTATTACTGTTAAAACAGATTCCTTTTTCTATAAAGAAAAAGAAAATGCACTTGACGGAATAAAAGCACCATTACCTTCCAACTTGCAAATAGTTGGTCGCTGAACCTCGGTATTCCAGCTTCAAAGTTGCCAGGACATCAGCGGAGCCCTGAAGAGGTCCACAGACTCCAACACATGCTGAAACTAAATATGTGGAGCCTGGGGAAATTCTCTGTGTGATATCTTGCTCCAAACCTTGCCAACTTTCCTTCCGATTTGTAACAACAGCATAATTGCCTGCTTTTACTTTTGGGTGACCAGAATTGGCAGAAACTACAAAGCCATTGCAGTTACTCGGGTGCCAAGAATGCAGTCCTCCAGAGAAATCGTGGTTCACTATGATATTTGTGGCATTTCTGCTACTTGAATTCACCAAGTTTTGGTTCTCAGACTGACAGAAAAGGAAGAAGTCATAAGAAAAAAATATGTGGTGATCTCATACACTTCTGCCATCTCCTAAAAGCTCATTTGAAGAAAAGAAAACCAGCTGTATATCTTGTTTCTTAGCCTCGGAAATCTGAACTACAACCCTTAAATAAGCAATCTTTTTCTGCGTAAAACTGTGATTCCATATGTACTTCAGATGTACCAACAAAAAGGACTAGAAATACAAGTACCTGGCCTTCAGAACAAGAGATCATAACTGATTTTATATGAAGGTCGACTCCAGCAGGAGGCCCTTCCAAATAAAACACCACCCTATCAGGCATTGTCGACAGAGAAAACTTTCCATCCAAACTTTCCCATTTCCCATTTGATACAGAACTTCTGCAGGCAGTTACTACTTTTAAAACAACCTTTTACCATAAACAAAGAATAAATGCGCTAAAAGAAACAAAACACATGATTTACCTTCCGATTTTCACATAGCCAGTTGCTGAGCCTCTGCTTTCCAGCTTCAAAGTTGCCATGACCTCAGCAGATCCCTGAAGAGGCCCCGAAACTCCCACACACACTGAAACCGAATAGGTAAATCCAGGGGAAATTCTTTCAGTAATATCTTGCTCCAATCCCTGCCAGCATTGTTGGCGATTCGTAACAACTGCATAACTTCCTGCTGAATCCACAACAAAGGCGTTGCAGTGATTGGGGTGCCAAGAATGCAGCCCTCCAGAGAAATCATGGTTCAGTACGATATTTGGACCGTGACTACTTGAATCAGCAACATTTTTGCTTGAAAACTGCCAGGGAAAGAACAGGTCACGATAATATTGGTGCAAATGCATGGCTGTTAGTTTCTCAAAATCTAGCATGATCAATTATTTTCCACCTTAAGTGCTAAAATTCAGTGAGATGCTCATATAGCAAATTTGTAGACTTAATTAGCATGAAAACGCTTTTGGGGTTTCAATGCAACAGGGTGGAGGTAGATTGCGGTAGTTTGTGTTTGTGCGTGAATATATTCGTCAATATTTGCAATTCTGCGCTTCATAGGAAACCATTGGTGGCATGCCCGAATGCATCCAGCAAACATCTAAGAAGACCCAACAAACTTTTTTTTCACGTACAAGAATAAACGCTCCTATCATCCACTTTTTCAGTCAATTCTTACCATCCACTTAGGGTTCATTTGGTATTCAAGCTTTCTTAAAATGACTGAAAGCGTTTTAGTGAAAATACTTTTGGGTTCCAAATTATTAAAGATTGGTTCTAAAAACATTTTCACCAAAAACGCTTGTATTTCCATACGGGCCTTTAATCATTTGCTATTCAAGCTTTCTTAAATCTTAACAAAGAGCAACCCCATCCAAATAAAAAGGCAAAAAAAAACGTTTTCTTGTACAAGTATAGTATAACAACACTGTAGTCTGAGACGGACTAAAGTGTAAACAACATGAAACTACAAGGACGAAAGTGAAATCCCAAGTAAACTAGGAGAAAAATAAAATAATAGAAACCGAACCTCCACATTGTCGGCGGCATTGTTGTTGGTCTGTTGGTTCTTCTCCATGGTTTCTTTGGATCCCTAAACCAAATTAAACACCATTTCCGATCAATCAAACATAAACAGTTCATGGGTAACTGCATTTTCCTCCGACAGCTAAAAGACAACATACCTTTGGGTGCTTCTGCTTCTGATGATTGCTGTCGTCGGAGACTCCGCTTCTGAAGCCCCAAGCTATGAGCCTCCTCATACATAAACCCCACGATCCAACTGTAAAAACTGAAAATTTGCCGGCGGAAAAGTGAAGCCTACGAAAAGCGCGGGACCATGTTCTTTTTTTATTTATAATTTGTCTGGGTTTAATCCAGACAAAAACAGTTCGATCGACAATCCTTAGAGGCAACAGTTCGATCGACTTGTGCGAAATCTCGAGAAAATTAAGAAAAATCTAATCTTCGGCTTGCAGATTGGAATGCTTGAATTGGAATGGACGCTCCAGACAATTTGAAATACGATTCCTTCTTCTATAATTTAGTCTTTTGATTGTAAGACATCTGAATGCCTATTGGCTCGTAGCCAGCTAATTAGGTGCGACTGGGCTATCTGTTGGAGAAATTTTCTAGTGTGCGGCCGTCGTTACATTAAGTGTTATAATATAGCTAAATTTTTTTTATTTAAATTTTTAACCAATTGTACCGAGTGGAGTTCCGACACACTGCGTACTATTATACTTGAAATTTTTGAATTTTTTCACTTGCCAAATTTTGTACATTTCTACACTCCCATGAAATTAAGATTTTAGCAAATCAAAATTCAATTGTGTGTGTGTGTGTTAATTTTGATGCAACATGATGAAGTATGCAATGAAAGTGATCCTTGATGCAATGAAAATGTTTTTTTTTGTGACTGACAAGTTAAGGGTTCGAGTTGTGAAAACTGTATTTTTGTAAAATAAGAGCAAGGCTCCGTACGATGAACGTTTCTTGTTGACCCTCACAAAAGCAAGGAGCCTTATTGGCCTAAGGTTGCCGTATGTTGAAGTGTACAATATTTTTATCACATGTTAAATTCATTTGTAACAAATATTGGAATTATCTCGATTTTTGTTTAGTACATTGATATTTTTACACTAGGAGAAGGGAGAGTTCGGCTAAGCCACACTATGGGCATCCTAATTTAGTATCGAATTCGCAATCCACGAGATTTGAACCTAAGACCTCTCACTTCTAATCGAAAAGAAATACCACCAAACCATAATACTGAGTGACATAATTATTTCGATTTTTAATGTTTCATGCATTACTATACGAAATTAAAAAGTTTGTGAGTCTCATATTACAATTCATGAAAAAATTGGAATTTAGTGCCATATTTACTCACACTAAATCACGTCAGGTTTGAATAACCTAACAACTTTTGTACAAATGTATAATTTTTTTTTTATAACAAACGATATTATCTCAATGAACTAGTAATAATGTACATTAAATTCACTTTTGGTGAGAATTTAGAGAGAATCGAACATGATACCTCTTATTTATAAAAGAAGGAATGTCACTAAACTATAGTACTAAGTGACTGTTCAAATGTATAACTTAAATGTACATTTTTTACGTGTATCCGAGAAAGCTTCCACGGTGTTACTGAATCATTTCTACCCAAGAAGCTCTGAATCCGACCCAGTGCAGACATTTTCTTGGCAAACTTGTGGGATTTACTTATGATTTGGGCTTGTCATGAAAATATGGACTGCATGCATGTCTCTCCACTTAAAACCCAGAAGCCCAAATGTTTCTTTGAGCTAGTTAAGCCCAATTTCAAAAACCCGTTGGCCCAACCCCATAAGATAATCCCTTGATTAGTTTTTAATTAATCCTTCTCTATTTAAGGGATGCTCCAATATGCTTTATTAAGTGAGTTAATCTCATCTTATGTTTCATATCCACCGGACATTCGCTAAGCACGAGGGATTAAAACGCGGACCGATGAGATTTATCTTCCTATAAACCACCACTAAATCATAATTAACTCTTTAAGTAACGTAATTAGGGCAACCAAATGCATGGAACTCAATGATTATCCACTAATTCACCGTCATGCACCTAGTTAAATTAGCAAGCATCATATCCAACACTAAAAGCTTGCCTTTTTTGCACATTCTATGAAAGCGTGGGTAATGTGATCATGTGATTTGATCTTTATTAAAATTTAAAAGCTAATCTCAAAATGTAAGTTTGGAATGAACAAATAGATTTTTAGCGTGCTAATAATAATTTATAAAAAAAATGTTATAGTTGCATGAATAAATTTTGGTTGTTGACATATTAGTGCATCAACAGTTAGAGATTTAACGATCTGAGTCGTCTATCTTTTAGGTCTTTTAAAAAAAATTATGACTACTAGAAATTACACAAATCTAAAACCACATGACCATTGGATTAAAAGTTTATGGTTTCTTTGTACGTTTCCTTCACTACAAAATGAATATCTTAATGGTTTGGATTTGTATAGGTTTTTTTGCAAGGCTGAACTATGAATAATGTTTAAAAGATAGACAGTTCTAAAACGCTAAAATAAATTACGGAATGAGGCTCACAAAAACGTATGCAAAAATTGTATAAAAAAAAGTGATGCCACGGCTTCGCCCTCAATAAATAAAAGAGTAATTAAATAAGGGGTGTGTGGACACACACCTCTCAATTTACAGATCAAATGAATTGAAGAAAAAAAATTAAATGACATAAATTAATAAGAGTGCGTGAAAAGTAAAAATAGTTGTGTGGATAACATCTTTAAATTATTATTCTTGAATACAGCTACTTCTCATTAAAACTGGGTGTAAGATTCAATATTTGATTTTCGTCATTTGAATTTATTTTCCTACGTTTTACGTTACAATTATTGAACTTTTTTGGTGTGCATTGCAAAGAAAACTGAGATTCAATTTGTATGTACCTATATTTACGGAATGAGGATCTTTTTCGGGTACTCACGAAGAGGATATTAGGAATCCTCATATTTTATCCGTTCATTGTACATCGTGCGGTAAGCTTTCGTTAGGTATTATTCGTGTTTAATTTAAATAAAAAAATTCAAAATAACTTTTGACCGTATGATGTATGATAAACAAATAAGATGTGAGGATACAGACGAAATCTAAATCCATATTTATGTACCTACAAGTTTTCATTTGGTGATTTTTATTTTCTTCCATAGTATATTAGTGGTAAGTAATTTTTTTTGTATGTCTAAGATATGTGTTAGTTTTACCAAAAAAATATGTGTTAGTTTTACCAAAAAGATATTAGGGTAACAATTTGAATTTTAAATGTAATATCATTGCTAGATTTGTAGTAGGTGGAAATTAGTTCCGTTTTTAAGGCTTAATTATGGATGTGTTTAAATTTTTTTTATGACAACATTTGTCAGTAAGGAATTTTATTTTATTTTATTTTTCTTTTAAGAGGACCAACTAGTTGTTTTTTCACGATAATATATCATTTCGAAGATCTGGAAGACTCGCATAGATAGTTATAAGTAAGAAAATTGATAATGCTAAATTAATATGATGTGTCTCAATATATTTCTCATATAATTCCCTTTAATTATAAAGAAAACTATCGAAAAGTTCAAAAAAACTTTTCTTTTAATGAAAAGCCATTTTTAAAGATATAGTGAATAGTATCAGTTAAAGGTAAGGTTTTTCGTTAAAAGTGAACAGTACCAGAAATGTTTTGTTAAAACTCCCCTAATTATATAAAGGGAGACTTTGGATGTGATCCCTAGCTATGAATATTTTTTTACTAAAACCTTGTTAGTTTTCAATTTTTGATCCAAGTCCCTGAAATTAATGTGATAATTTATTTCTATGTACGTTACTATATTTTTTTTAAATTAAAAATTAAATTTATAGTTGTTTGTATTAATGAGATTTTAAATAAAAAACCATAATCTGTGGGATTAAAAATATTAAAATATAAATATACTATTTTGTGTGTGTGTCTATATATAAACATGGGTACATTCATCAAAATTAACCAAAAAATTATTGTATCAAAACATGGGTACATTCTTCAAAATCACAAAAAAAAAAAAAAAAAAAGAAAGATATTAGGCTCAATAAAATTAGTAAATTTCTTCGATTAAACTTAACATGGATACATTCTCAAAATCAAAGAAAAAAGAATGTACATATAAGTTTAAAAATGGATTCGAAAAAAATTGAATAGATTTTATATAAAAAAAATGGTACATTTTACATATAACAAATTGGTATATTTAAGAATGAGTACATTTTAAGATTAAAAATTTGAAAAAAATTACATGAATGGTACATATAATTAGCATGGGTACATTTAACAAAATTAAAAATGGGTACAAATAAATAAAAAAATATGGGCACAAAAAAAATTTAATATATAGGTACAAATTAAAACTGAAAATAAAATTGGTACAAGTTAAAAAAAAATTGCAAATTAAAAATGAGTACAAATTAAAAATAAAAATATATGATAAAAAATTTAATCATAAATATAAATATACTAATTGTAACATTTTTAACATTAAATGAATATATTTAGAAATAAAAAATATTTTATTATTAAAATAATTAATGATGTTATTAATACAAATGATCTTGATCCAAAAATGAAAAGAAATAAAATTTTAATAAAAAAAATAGCGAAAAAAAAGAATAAAAATCTAATTTCTCCATATAAATATAGGTAAAAGTAAATGGTAAAAATTCCTTCCTCCTCAAAAGGCGACTGACTCGACAAGATCATGAGAATCTCGAGGAAGGGCAAACGGGGAGCCACCTCAGTTGCCGCGCGTAAGCCATCGGAGGCTTCCGCTGTCAGGGGAGGACAAAAGTGGGTCACCGCCACCTCGAGACACACCCAAGCCACCAACCACGTGTGCTAACCTGAAGGAGCTCGCACGTGCCGTCAGTACATATTTTGTTGTCTGCAAATTACACGTAACCCTCCCTCGAGTATTTACGAACCGGGACAAGTATACTGACCCAGACGTGGCCCGTTGTCAAAATAAGAGACTCACCGGTGATTATTTTGTATACTCACTTTTTAAATTTGATCAAATAATATTTTTAATAAATAAATATTTTGTTGTTTTGGAAAATAGTACAATGTTATTTAATTTTTTTCGGACTTTTAAAAATAAGAAATATGTGTAATTTTAATTGGATCATATTAAGGGTGAGCATGTGTTGGTTTTGGGCCAAAATTGAAACCAAACCCATCTAGTCAGTTAAATCAAAATTGCAAACGAAACCGATCAAGCTGGGTCTAAAACCGATTAGTTCGGTTAACCGACAGAGGCGGGTTGGTTTGGGTTAGATCTCGGTTTGTGTGAAAACGAAAATACATAACACATTTATCTCCCAAAAGCTGCATAACGTAGCACAAATATGAGTGATTGTTCAAATGAAAGAACAAATGAAGCAGCCCAAGGAGAGCACCAAAGCAACATCTGCTGCATTTTCCAAATGGTCCCCTATTCTGCTCCAAAGGGACTCTTAAACTAATCAGGTTTCGTTTTCATATGGTGAAAACACGGTAACTCGTAAATAACTAACTATTTATATTACTACACGTATTAATTATGATTAAAAATAAAATTAAATATATGCGGGTCGGTTCGGTTCGGCTAACAGCACCCAAAAATTTTTTGGAACCAATTAAGATCGGTGCGGTTTGGTTTAACCACCAAAAATTTAAAATAAAATAATAAAATAAAAAAACCTAAACCAAACCAAACCAAACCAAGCCGCTGGTGCGGTTTGGACGATTCATTGGTTTTTTTTTTTTTTTTAAATGCCCAGCCCTAGACCATACGCACCAGTAAGTGCTTAAATATTATTCATACATTTTTGCTTACCTGTATCACGACACCTTGACCTGCTAGATTATAGATGGACCCGAAATCTGCGTGTGGGTTCAACTCCGGGGTGATAATTGTACTCAAACCAGGATCGTGATCCGTGAGTCTGTATAAAGCCAAGTAGCTGAAGGGAATGAATGCACAATCCATATAACTGTTATGAATAAGTTGTGTAGCAGTGAACTAATAGAATGCAGTCATAATCCAAGTGGTTGGAATGTTGCATGATTTGATTTCATTGCTCAAAAGCTTTGCTCCATCTTATCTTCCTCTTTGTTTGATCATGAAGCTTGTCCTCCATTTGTGCATGCTTTTAGATTGAAACACACTCAATAACTAGATAATTAAGCAATTAAAAAAATTGTTTCTTTTATTTTTTTGTAGGGGCCGGATCCGTGATACTATTTTTTTACATAATTTTTTATACACGTTTTTACGGGAATCATTTCATAATATATTTCAACGATTTGAACCACATATCTTTTACGTCCTCCCTTAATCAATCATCATGTTTAGCAAAAATCACCTAAATTTGAAACTATATGATTGTTGGATTAAGGGTTTTAGGGTTTTTTTGTAAAAATGTATTTATTCATTGTCTTTACTGCAAATGAATGTCTTAATCATTTTCACTGGTTAAACCTAAAGTGTTGTACTGATTAAAACGTATGTTAAAAGTTGTGTAGAAAAATAGTAACACATATCCTCTCCTTTTTATATGAAAAAAATAGTTTCTTTGTGTTGAATGAGCCGAAGTATCAAATTATATGAAACTTAAGAACTTTATCGAATTTGACAATCACTAAGTGACCAAATAAATATCTGTTTTTTTTTTTTAAAAATCCAAATCCAAATCCAAGTAAATATCTGTTTAGATGCGCTTTCCATAGATATTTTACAAGAGTTAATTGATCGCGGTTACATTATTAACTCCACCACGGTTAAATCCGATCCCCACTACGTGACTATGTGGCCTACTTGGCATTATTTAACCTCTCTCTCTCTCTCCCCTCTCACTCTCTCTCTCTAAAAACCGGTTATATATAAGAGCGATTCAGCGACTAATAACTCCCGCATCTGAAGAAGCTCCGAAGTCTGAAAGGTTCAAAGCCCCACCCGAAAATGATGCTCGGAGAACCGACCCGACTTCACCCCACTCTACATGTTCCTCCCTGGGACTCACTTGACGATCATGTTATTCATACCCCCACATCACCCTTCTCCATCCCCATTCACTCCGGTAACTCTAACGGCAATGCCTCTAACGGAGGAGACTACTCCCCGCTCTCCCCAATGTTCCTCGACTCGCTCGTCGCGCTCCACCGTTACCTCCCGTCTAATGAGTCTGACTCGCTGGCCGAGGACCCGGACATGCCCATGAACCCGATCTCCTGCGACCAGTTCCGGATGTTCGAGTTCAAGGTACGGAGGTGCGCGCACGGCAGGTCGCACGACTGGACGGACTGTCCATACGCCCACCCGGGCGAGAAAGCCCGGCGTCGCGACCCGAGAAAGTACCACTACTCCGGCGCTGCATGCCCTGACTTCCGCAAGGGCCACTGCCCGAAGGGTGACTCGTGCGAGTTCGCTCACGGTGTTTTCGAGTGCTGGCTCCACCCGGCCCGGTACCGGACCCAGCCATGCAAGGACGGGTTGCGCTGCAACCGCCGGGTCTGCTTCTTTGCCCATACGCCCGAACAGCTCCGGGTCCTGCCCGGTCAGAGCCCGAGAACCCAAGGGTCGGGAGCTTTGGACTCGTATCCATTTGGTTCGTCGCCCACCTCGATCCTGATGTCCCCTCCATTATCTCCACCGTCTGATTCGCCGCCAATGTCGCCAAACAGCCCTCAACTCGGCCGTAACTCGGTGAGCGAACTCGTTGCTTCGATGCGAAACTTCAAGCTTGCTAAGATGAAAATGAACTCTCCGCCTGCATGGGGGACCCAAATGGGATCCGGGTTCGGCTCTTCACCACATGGGTCAGCGTTCCGACCCGGTTTTTGCAGCCTTCCTTCGACCCCGACTCGCACAACGGGTCGGGTCAGACCGAACCCGGTTGATCTCTGGGACCAGCCGTGCAAAGAGGAGCCGGCAATGGAGAGGGTGGAGTCCGGGAGGGACCTCCGAGCGAGAATGTACGCGAGGCTGAGTAAGGAGAACTCTTTTGGTCGAGTGGGACGAGTTGACTCGGGCACGTCAGCTCCCGACGTGGGCTGGATTTCGGATCTAGTCAGCGAGTGAGTGCGTGAAGACGACGAGTCGTGGAAAACCCTGTCTGCTGGGTCGACTCGTTTGTCGTTTTTCCCTTTTGATTCATATTACTGGGCTGGTGCGGTAAAAATCGGTGGCCTTTTGATTCTTCAAACCTTTTGGTGTGAATAGCGCGGTTAATTTTGATGCTTTTTGACGTAAATAGTCGACGTGGAGCTGTCAAAAAGTTAATTTCGTTTTGCAAATTTGTACAGATAAAAAAACAATGAAGAAGAATTTTGTCGGGGCTGCTGGGTATTTGATCCATGTCTATGAAATTGTAATTTCCTTTTCTTTTTTCGCATGTTATGTCAAATTTTCTCGGATAATTAATAATTATATTTGTAATTTCTCCGCTTAATCAATCTCAAGCTTACTATTTCTACTTGAAATACGTTAAATCACCGGTGCGGTCAGTCGGTTTAGTTCTTAGTTTTCTGCATATTTGAATTACATAATTTTTAACCACCGCAGTTGGTCCGGTAGTAAGGGTGAGGACTGCAGTTTTTCAATAAACAAAAAGTGTGGAGGTTTATGGTTCGATCATCCGAGTTGGTGAGTTTGCTTAGTATGGTGAAATTTTCTATAACCTCTCCGGGTTCAAAATGAGTGTCTGTCTAATATTGGCTTGCCAGTTGTCCTCATTTTTTAGGAAAAAAAATTACATAATTTACATTAACCAAGTTTTAGTCATTTTAATGTGAGATTTATGTGTGTTAATGAATGCATGTAAATTCATTAAGCAATTTGGATTTTATATCCTAAGCAATGGTCTGTGAACCGTAACGAATTTAATATGAACTGTTAACAAATTTGACGGTATAACCAACTTAATAAGAACTGTTAACTTCTCTCAAAAGAAAAAAAAAAAAAAAAAAAAAAAAAACTGTTAACAAATTTGACGGGATAACTGACGGACCAACAATGTGAGACTGTATATTGAAGTGTAAATAGTGTTATTTGTGGTACAAATTATACATAAAACGTAACATATTGGATGACATTTATCAACGGTGGGAGAGATGGTCGAGTTAAAAGACTACACAACCTAATAACGAGTTGGAAGACTAAATTATAGCTTGCTAAATAGTACGTACCACTGAGAAAATTAAGAGAGATTGTAGTATGTTTTGGTTTATTTTATATGGCAATTTTTTACCGTTTAATTTTCGGTCGCTGAAATCTTTTACTGTTAAAATTTTTGGTCATGCCAAATTTTCTGGAGATTATATCAGGGGTAACACAATTATCATGGAAAAAAGGTTTTGTTTTTTCTTCAAGCTTAAGCTTGAAGACAAAACAAAACATTTTTTATGGGGTATTTGGGATGCTAGGACCGATGAAATTGAGATTCTACTATAAAACAAATTAGCAATATAGGAAGTAGCCTAAGATCATATAAGCACATAGCAAACCTTGTCCCTTACCGATGTGGAACAACTCTCAACACGCCCCTGCACGTGTGGCGGATTTTTAAACCTACACGTGGACAACAACTGAGTGACGTGAAGCGCGTGTGACCGTTGAGTTGCACAACAGAGCGCCCTGACCTTGTGGCTGCTCGGTCTCTGACCTTCTGGAATTGCTTCATTAGTTCTTTGCTCCCTACCCCCCCATAGTTCTGCAGTTTCGACAGTAGTGAGGTGGATCAAACCTCCCTCTGGTTATTTGAAAATCAATGGTGATGGCGCATGGTCGGAAGATAGCAGGATTGGGGGGTGTAGGCATCATTTTTCGTGATGAAAGGGGTTCGTTTGTTGCTGCCCGTGCCATACGGTTTTGTTTTGTGTTCTCTCCCCTCCAAGTGGAAGCTTTGGCTGCCCGGGAAGGCTTGTCGTTGGTGATGGTACTGCTCACCACCTTGCCTGCTCTGCTCTCCGTATGGATGGAACCTCCTACTCTTGGTTTGAAGAACCCCCCGATTTTATTGTTAATTTACTTGCTACTGATTGTCTTTGAGGCGGCTTCTTCTGCTGGCCTTACTTTGTAACTGTTTGTTACTTATCAATGAAATCTATCCTACCGTTGGTTTCGAAAGAAAAAAAGAAGAAAGAAAGCTTGAGCTTGAAGCTTTGGATTCTGTCATGCAAAATGTAAAATGTATATGAAAGAAAATCAGTATTCAGTAGAGCTTTTTTTTGGGGAATGGAGATCCCCACTATTCTGAGCCGACAAATCGAGTAATTCTGACCATTTATTTTGAATTTTATGTTTTTGTTAGTCTATTTCGCTAGTTCACCTTACAAAAAAAAAAAAGGTCTGAAACTCTTTCTTGAACGATCTGAATTACGTTATATGTCAGCTTCAAATTACGAGATCCGAAAAGAATCTGAATTCAGGTTTTTTTGTCTTTAATCATTCTAATGCAATAGGTATGTGAATCTGCGACCCACTGACTCATTGATTTAATTTTTCTAAATTATGATTTTTTTGTAAAAGAATAAAATCTAATTGATGCTTTAGCTTGTACAAGCTTGAGTTCCAAGCTTGTCATATAGAAAATAAATAATTTGCGGTAAAGTGTGTCCAATATAAATATTTTAATAATTAAAAATATTGGAATTGGATCCTATCCGAATAAAAATTGTGAGGATCTTAGGGATCACATCTTATCCATTCATCATGTATTGTATGGTAAAAAATTATTTGATTTTTTTGATTTAAAATTATATATAAATAGTACCTGATAAAAATTGATCGTATAATATATGATAAACAGCTAAAATGTAGAGATTTCTTAAATCCTCGCAAAATAGATTCGGAGATGAAACTCTTCCATCATCCATGGATTAAGAAAATGATTAAAGATGTGTGAAGTATGATTATATCCACCACCACCTTTGTCAGTAAACAATTATATCATCTGATTTTTCAGGTGTTGTGATTAGATTTGTGATGTGGGCATGTGTTTAAGCTCGTCCTTATCCACTTTAGAAAATATTTATCCAGTTTTTGTGCCACTTGTGTTTGACTATTCTTTTATCCTCAGGGGTTTATCTGTAAAAATCAATATCTTTGATGTGAAGGTTTTGAACAGAAACAGGATAATACCTGCGTCCTTTTTTAGGGATGAGCTCATTTTTTATTTACAAATAATGTATTTTAATCATGCAAATTTTATAATTAGAAACGTTTAATTGTTAATCTTCATTTAAAAATCACATATACTTTAATTAGAGATCATTTCATTATTCAAATGTATTGAAACAATCGACAATGCATATACCATTTAATTAATTTTATGTAACACTTCAATTTTTAGTAAAATTTCCAATATTGTTCTTATAAAACACCTTTCTGCAAATGCGCCCATAAGTAAAAATGCTTTTGGCATAAGTAATCCACAATGAATAATAAATAATTTTCAATGAGAATATGATAATTATTTTTCTTTTCAGTTAAAAAAAAATTAATTAGAAAATTTATACTCATACGTAATATATAGGAGGATCAAAGATCTTGGAACCCCTAAAAAATTGGAGCCATATGCCACTGCACTTTTACACAACCCTAATGCACCCTCTGAATTCACCAAAGATGAATTGCTAATTGTTATAACATCAACTAAAGTTCAGGGTGGATGAATAACAGATGCAAATTCAAGTAAAAACAATAATTTTATATACTAATCAAAATTTAAATTTGATACAAAATTGAGTGCAGTAACGTTTTAGGATTCATACAACGATCCCACTTAGTGAGATAAGACTTTGTTTTAGATCATCTCTGTGACAGCCCGTCCCGGGAAATTGTTTTTGAAAATGTGAAAAGACGAAAATACCCTCGGACGTTGAATGATGTGTGTGTGATATGATTTGGTCTAATTATTTGGGATTGGTGACCCAATTAGAACTAAGATTTTTCTTAGTTTTGGTTGGTGGCTTTAGGACCACACACAAATACCCATACACCTTTCACTCTCTCCCCTCTCCCGTGTTCTCTCTCTATCTCTCTCGGACTCACTCCCTCTCTCCTCTCTTGTACAAACGACACCCAAAACCCTTTGAAACTTCACAGATCGTGGTCAAAGAAGGCACCATTGTGTTCGTGAAGCTCAGATGAGTTGATTGGTACCCATTTCAGGTACGGATACCTTCGAAAACCCTAGTTTCTCATAACCTCCGACTTGTGTATTGTTCATGCACACGTAATTATGGATGTTTTTGGAAATTTCAAGCTCATAGGGAGCTTGAGGAGGTCCTAAGGAAGCTCGGAGTGTGTCGTTTGGTGGTTTTGGACGTCGGGATCGTGAATTTCAAGCTTGGCCGGATTTTGTGGAATTTCCTCGGTGAGATCCTGTGACTTTTAGAGCTTCAAATTAGTATGAATGTGTTCTACAAGTTAAGAGCTTCATTTTGTTATAGATTACATGAAAATTGGATGAAAAACGAGTGAGAAATCAAAGTTTTAGAAATCCCCAGTTTTCCGGCGACGGCGACAGTCGTTGGAGTCCAAAGGTTGAAGACGACGGAATATTCCGTCAAGTCTGACGGAATATTCCAACGCCGTTAGTTAAGTTTAACAGTTACCGTTAGGATTTGACGGAATATTCCTGACGGCGTTAACTGACGCTCTCAGTGTGACTGTCACGTGGCCGCGCGTGGATGCGCGTAGGTTTGTGCACTCGTCGGCGCGTGGGAAGGTGAAAAATTATTTTTAAAATATGGGGATGATCCTGAGATTGTGTAGATCACCATGATATATTTATATACCCAAATTGAGCAAAGTATGAGAAGTTATTAGCTAGAATACTATATGTGCTTAAAATAACGTTGTTATAGCTATTTCTCATATAGGCGAGACCTATCCGGAGGACGAGCGTAGCCAGGCTAGACGTGGGGGTTACGACCCGACTACATATCAGTGAGTGGGCAGTTATTTTCAATATATATATATATATATATACACACACACACACTTGACGTTTTTCCCAAAAAACGTATTTAAAGGAAATGTGTTTTAAATGTCATGCCATACTTGCATCATATTTTAGTATATGCATTATCATAATTATGCATATTGTTGTATGGTGCTGCGGAGGACCAGTTAAGCCCCAGGTGAGTATATTATGTTGGTAATGGTTATGAGATGCGATGATGATGATGATATGATTTAATAGAGCTCATAATCTGCATCCCAGTGTCAGTGCTCCCGCCCAGAGTTAGGGGCATAGCTTCACATGATTGTTCACCTCCCGCACCACACGCTCACCTTGGATCCAAGATAGGTGCATAGCCTATCGTATAGACCACTTTCAGTGGGTTTGACTTGTAGGTGACCCGCGATTAGCGCATAGCCTTCATGTGATTGTAGCACTTGAGCGTATTCATTTGTACACCTAGCCTATCGGTCAGACCACGTGAGCTGGTACCGACTTGTGTGCAAATATGTATACATATAATGAGATATGATTGAAATGAGCTCTAGTTTCTACCGTATAGATCACGTCAGGTGACTTCGGCTAGCAGATGATTTATATTGAATTGCATCACCTGGCTTACTATTTGATATATTGTGATATTGGGCATAGCATATACATGTCATGCATACAAATATGAATCTTGATATACTGAACATGATTTGAGTTATATTTACATATTCTAGTTTCTGGGAAAGCTATACTTGTTTTACGGCGAGGGGTTAGTATGTTCAAAGAAAAAAAAAAAAAAAGGTTTTCATATAAGTGTTGTTTTACTGACCTACTCAGCTTTGTTTTGCACCCCTCCAGGTATTAGGTAGCTTTTGTTGGTGGAAGTTCTGACAGTACATCATCCATGTAGGAATCTTGGATACTGTTTAATTTAGTAATTCCTATGCTTGACTGCACTTAGACTTAATTATGCCCTGAAAGTGTATTAACACTTATTTCCTTTCTAGCCATTCTGGATGTTTGATTTTTATTCATTCGTAATTTCTATATCTTAACGCTTCCGCATTGTGTATATGGTTACGTCACTCTCATGTGACGCCCAGCATGTCTCGATCTTGGTCGGGGTGTGTCAATCTCTAACGAGATGTTAAATCTTGAAATCAAAATTTAAATTTGAAGGCTTATGTGGCACATTGATCTTTTGTAAATTTTGCTCTTCACTCGATATGTCAAATTTAAACTATTATTACTTGCATTATTTACTTTTCATAATTGCAATTAGTATTTTTAAAACAAAAGATAATAACAAAAATTATAAAAAACATTTATTACCCACTAAAAATAGATTTGAAGCTGTTGTCAAATTTGACAATAACTCGATTTGCTATCATTTCATGTCATGTCACATAGGAGTTGACATTTTGATTGATAAACACTAGTTTTATCTTTTTTTACCCTTATTATTGATGTGGACGTTTTGACATCTTATTTGGAGATGCTCTTACTAATCAAACTCTACAAGTATTGTTGATGATTAATAAATGTCATTAAGGCCATAATTAAGTAATGTAGATATGGATTATTGAGTTTAATAAGAGTAAGTGCAACAACAGAAGCAGGATTAGTAAATGAATGGATTTAATTAAAAAAATGAAAAGGGCAGACAACGTGGACGGTGGTTCCTACTTCCTCCTTGAGGATCCTCGGCGGATCCTCTTTGTGAGGATCTTGATAATTCTCCAATCATATCCGTTCATCATACATCTTACGGTCAGAAATCATTGTAAATTTTTTATATAAAATTGAATATAAACAATACCTAGAAAAAAATGATCGTACGATGTACGATAAATAGATGTGATTAAAAAATTCTCGGAATCCTCACAAAAATGATATGGCGAGGATCCTCTCTCCTACTTCCTAGGGTTTCGTTTATTTTGTCGTCTTCGTCGAACCAGGGGAACATTTTAGTTGGGTGGGGAGGGAGGAATCATCTAGCGGCGGGCTCCTCAAAACTTTTTTCAGTTGGTGGGTCTATCGACCATCAAAAGCTTCCCATCACAAAAACCTTTTCTAGTTTGTGTTTTGAGCTCTGTTTGGCTAAATGCAACAACTTTGTTTGAAATTGATTTTGAAAAGGGAAAAAAAAGCTTTCTAATAGTTTGGGTAAGTAAACATTTAGTACTACGATCTAGTAGTATTTTTCGTCATTTGTAAGTGAGAGATCTTAAATTCGGTTATTGCCAAAAACGAATTTGAACCACATTATTACTAGCTCATTGTGAGCCTAAGCTCACCCCCTCCTCTTAGTATAGAAAATATTGTTTGTTAAAAAAAAAAAAATTTGGATTAGTCTTCAATAGTTCAGATTATTAGTATTCCGGCTAATATTATATTTTCAATTTAATTTTGACCGTTCATTTTTCATGATCCATATTATTGAAGAAATATTAGATAGGTTGAGAGTTGAGAATGTTTTCGACTACGTTTAGCCAAAAAATTAGTATTTGTGTTTACAAAAGCTTTATAAAAAGCACTTATTTAAATACTTCTTCATGTAAAGTGAAAATGTTTTTTGGGATTAATTCTTAGTAAAAATACAAATTTATCTTGAAAAAACACTTGAACCGCTTCGTGGAATAAGCATATAACGGGTTATTCTTCAAGAAAACACTTTAAGTGCTTTTGAAACTTAAATACGATTACTTCTTCATCCACCTCATCTTCTCATTCAACTTTCTTCACCGCACGCTTATTGCTCATATAAAAAGTGTGTTTGGTAAGATTTACAGTGCTTTCGAGTAAGTAAATCACTTCTCGCAACATTTGTCATGGAAACTCAAAAGTGCTTTTGGATTATAAAAACACCTTTAGAAAGCACTTTCCAGAAACATCACTTATAAACAGTCGTGTTTCTAAAAAAGCATTCCTCAACCGTCCTTGATTAGGTAAACGTTGCATGGGACCCTAAGTCCCTCCCAGTGTATCATGCATTGTCGCAATCGTGCTTAGATTGAGAGAATTATATGCTAATCTTTGGATCAACTTTCCCTTCTGAGCCATCTATTTGTTGGGTGTTAGGTTGCTTGCAATGAGAAAATAGATTAATACCTTTATTTTTTGGATTGAAAATGTGGTGGTTGCATAGAATGACGTGGACAAGTTCGGCTCTTATCTACATCCAAAGGATCTCTAATTTTTTTTTTTTAAATGGGAACTAATTGTGATGCCCATTATACATCAAACTTCAATGATCCAAACGGTTTATTTTTCAAGTTACATTTTATAGATCATCCTTGCAAAATATTAGCAAAATTGAAAATGTTTGAGGTATCAAAAGTTGAATATCTGAGTACGCAATAAACAAACGAACTAACTGAATATAAAATTTTATTAAATAGAATTACCAAGAAGGTTACATGAATCGAAGAGACTACATCTTGACTGACTTATTCTCGACTGAATAACAAGCGTGCTATTTATAATAAACTAATCTTAATCCTAAAAGGCAAGAAATCAAAACCATAATGCTAACGGGCTAAGCCCAAAAAACCAAACATTCAAATAAACCAAAATACTAATATTTTCCAACACCCCCCGTCAAACTCATGGCGGTATACAACATAGGTTTGCAAACAAGCAGATGCAGATGCAAGCTCTGTTATGCGGACACGACAAGACAAGTTTCGTTAGGCGGACACGAAAAGGCAAGCTTCATTAGGCGGACATGACAAGACAAACTCGGTTAGACGGACACGACAAGACAAGCAAGTAAGCAATCAAGCGAGCGAGCGAAAGTAATCCAGGTGGTGCAAGTGCAAGATTTCAATGCCAATGTGAACTTCCAACCAACTTTTGAACAAACAAGCAAAAATTCCAATTTTCCACGTATACAACGTCATTCGAGTGATCACCAGTCCAATCACTCGAGCGATTGTTGTAGAAGGCAACAACAAGCTACATAAACAAGCCCAATAGCAACATCATGTGGGCCCTAAAACCTCAAAACAATATTTTTTCCTTCCTTCTTTTCCCTTTTGTTATTCCTTCTTCCTTCTCCTTTTTTATTTTATTTTTTTTTTTTTCTCTTTTGTGCGAACAAACAGCAGCAGTAAGATCCTTTCTATTTTCTTATTTTTTCGTTCTGTGCAAACCAACAACATCAGCCTTCTTATTCTTCGCGAGTGTAGGGTGGTGGAGACGGATCCAGATGCAGAAACGGTGCCGGTTCATTAAGATTCGATATAAATAAATGCAAGTGTGGAGTCTCCAACGTTGTCTGGGCGGACGCGGCTGTGAGACTACACAAAGTGGTGCGATGGTACGGGCATCAGCGGACGAACTGCGGAGGGGTGGTTTAAATCAATTTCAGGCAGACGACGGGTTGGGTTGCAAAGACGCGGGAACAAAGCGCAAGGCGCAGAAATAAACTATATTTTTTTTTAGCTTTTCGACAGACCATTTTTCTTTTTTGCAAACAATCAATACGACGAACTAACAATCTAAAACGAACGACGAGCAAGACAGACAAATTGATACCAGGACAAGAGCAAATTAAATCCGAATGATTAAACATGCTCTGATACCAAGTTGAATATCAGAATACGCAACAAATAAATGAACTAACTGAATATAAAATTTTATTAATGGAATTGCTAAGAATACTACATGAACGGAAGAGACTACATTTTGACTAACTTATTCTTGACCGAATAACAAGCATGCTATTTATAATAAACTAACCCTAATCCTAAAAGTCAAGAAATCAAAACCCTAATGCTAACGGGCTAAGCCTAGAAAACCAAACATTCAAATAAACTAAAATACTAATATTTTCTAACATCAAATTGAGTTCAAAGTAATTGCCGGACTATGTTCTATGAACACTAAAATTTCATCTCACTAATCGTATGAGTAAATAGTTTCGGATTAATTAATCACTTGTAAGTAAGAAGTCTTAAGTTTGATTCTCACCAAAGGCGAAATTGAATCATATTATTGCTAGCCCATTGTGAGGCTAAGCCCCACTCCCTCGCCTTAGTGTAAATAATATCGTTTATTAAAAAAAAAAAAAAAGATTTCGAATTGAATTAATTTTTTGCAATGATGATCTATATGAAGAATTAAATGATAAATGGTTTAAATCGTTAAAGTTTAATGTATAATGGGCCCACAACTTTTTTTTAATCTTTTTAAATAGATCCCCTAAGATAAAAAGCTTTGCTTATCTACATATAAATATATGGTTATCCATATCTGTTTTTATCTTATATAAAAATGATGGGTTGTGTGAATTAAATATGTCATGATTAGCTATTAAGTTTGTTTTCGAAGTCACAAAAATTATAAATTAATGGAAGTTGTGTTTAGAAAAATAATGTAAACATCATCTTAATGGATTTACTATCATCTTCTAGCTAAGCATAGGAGGAGTAGGTGTAACTTAGGTTCAAATTTTCATCATTATCTTCTTAATTTTTACATTACTATTCCTTTTTTTTTTTTTAATTCCATTTAGTTGTTCTTGGTATGAATGGAATTATGCAAACTCCATTAATTTGGATGTGGAGGAAGGTGCATATAGTTAATGTTGGCACTTACTACACATCTAACTTTTGTGTATTCATTTCATATGATTTTCGATTATTCACTGACAAGAAATTTATGGTGGAATTCACACTAATCAACGGTTGCCGATCGTTCATACTTTTTAACCAATTTTACTAGCATCAGGGTATCTAATACACGAATCTAAGAGGGAGAAGCACGTGAAATATCATGGAACAAAGACAAACAATTTTTTTTTTAAATATGATATATTTACACTATGGGGTAGAGAATTAGGCTAAACTACACTATGGGCTAGCCATAATATCGAAAAGAATCGAACCTAAGACCTCTTACTTACAAGTTACAAATGACGAAAAATACCACCACTAAATTGTAATACTAGGTGTTCAAGAAATATATATGAAAATTCAATTTTTCTCTCACGTGGGGACAATCTGAATTAACCTCTTGTCCAAAGGCTGGTTGATACCATGACTTTGATCGCCTAACCAAAATATAGATATACAAGTCTGCATAAAAAGCGACATTCTTTTTATTGTTTCACTGTCATATTGTTTGGGACGAGAAAGACTTCGCTCCTCAATATTAAGGAGGAGCTCCACAATTCACTTAGCGATCGATTTACAGAACTTCGTACTTGTGATCGTCATATTTTATATCATATAACTTTAAAGATAATTCTTTACAAAGAATCAATTAAAACTATGATTGTTTAGTCAAACAATTATAACAAATAAATAAACGATTTGTAATTCATTTACCAAATCCGTTCATTTATTTTTATATAATTCGATGATAAAACAATCTCATATATTACTGATTCTTTGTAAAAATGATCTTTATACAATGAGTTATTACATTAAAGAATCTTCTCTCTCTTCTCTTGAAAATTACTGACATTGAAGAATCTCCTGGTAGGACTTCGGTACACACGAATATCAGATGCTTTCTTCATTGGGCTAACCATACACACGGATACATCTATAGCCCAGCCCAAGTGAATTATATTTAGATCACAGTGGTTCTGCAGATCCTGGGCCCCAAAGAGATTTGGGCCGTGGGCTTATCAAATGGAAAAGGATCCTGGGGATCCATGAGATCTTGTAATCGTGTCCGGTTATTGTACATCGTGCGGTCAGTTTTCGTTAGGTACTTTTTATATTTAATTTTAAATTTTAAATTCTACATGATTTCTGACCGCACGATGTACGATGAACAGACACGATTATAAGATCCCCCGGATCCATAGGAAAAGGACACGATTATAAGATCCCCCGGATCCACACGAAAGGGATCCTTGTCGGATCCTTTTCCTTATCAAATATCTTCACTGACCAAGAACTGCGAGATCGTCCTCTCCATGTGCGGTGATGGATGGATGGATCGGACCATTTGAATCCAATAAGATTTTCCAAATTTTCCTATCTTGACCCAAGGCTACGTTTGGCAACGCGGACGACCTGCAATAGTAGACCACGTTGTCCAAGTTCGACTCTCACTCAACTCTAAAAGAGCCAGCTCTCACAATGTTTATGGAGTTCGTTTATGTGGAACAACTGTTCGTTGAACTTTAGATCTAGACATCAACTGGTTGACTTCTGCCTGACACTACGACGATTCTTGATTTAATTGTAGCTTGAGTTGTGGATTGGAATTTGCCTTATTTCTTCTTAGTCTCGTATATACCAACTTCAGAGTTGCTCAAGCATACAAAGCGTAAGAGGAAAGAAATAAATACACACGCACAAACATAAATATAACCTAGTAGTATACCAAAAACACTTCAAAGTGATCTGGTTGGATGTAGACAGTTTGTAAATAAGCAATATAAACATGAAACCACTTGAGTCCGTGACAAGGAATCTAAGACTGAAATCAGAGAAGATAACAAAATACAAAGTCAAAAGGAGAGAGAGCAAAAGCAGCCACCAACCTCCAGTTTTCGTTGAGATTTTTTAGTGTGCTTGGAACATGGTCCGGTACACCAAGTGTAACAATATAATTAGTTGGAAATTTTAAAAAATCTCTAACCAATTTTATAATTTTATTATAACACTTGTTGTACCAAACCGTATTTATGACACACTAAAAAATTTCTCCATGTTTCACACATTTTTGCTACCTTATTGTAATTGTCAAAATGTAAGTTGGTCCAAGCCATCAAAGTTTACCTTAGTTGGTTACTTTGAATAGTAAAATTACTTTTACTAAAATAAAAGTACAAACTCCCACTTTTTTTTTTGGGTCAAGGAAATTATTATTAACTACAAAAAAAAAATATTTACATACAAAAGGCCTAGAACATAAACAAGCAAAGACGGGCCAAACACAAAACTAACAAGAGGCCAACCAAACAACTGAGGCCCAAAAACATAAAAAAAAAAGAAAGAAAAAAAGCCAAGAAGTCCGCTGCTACCGTCTCCTCCAGCACTGTGCTCTATACGTGCACAAAGCCATGCCCACCTCCAAACATTGCCTCACCGATCTCATCATCCAATCCCAATTTGCTCTCCGATCATAGCTACAAAGTAAAGATAACCAACAACTGAAGGAAATCATGCAGCTACCAAGAAAAAAGCCCATGAAACACCATGAGCAACACTGCCAAACACGGCAGACGACAGAGAGAAGGTAACACCCAAGTCGATCGAAGCACCAAAACTCTACGCACCATCTCCAAGGCAATTATGGCTGAAGATCGAAACTCGGATGAAGGAAGAAAGGAATGTCAGCAAGGTAAGAATAGGAGGGCAAATCAAGATGAGGAGGAGAGAAAAAAAATAGCATAAAAGGGGAAACGAGGATAAAAGAAAAGAAAGAGGAAATTGGCAATTGACCCAGCCAAAGCTAGAGTCGACGCGATCGATTTTGAACAAGATTGAAACCCTCACACCAAAAGCGGGGGAAGAACTCTCAAGCAGAGAGAAGCTCTCACAGAAGGAGAGAAAAAGTTGATTGTACAAACCCCCACTTTAAAAAGTTCATTTGATTTGATTCACATACATGACTAAATAGTGAAATTGTTTGATTAATATGAATAACTAAACTGTTTTAAATTAAAGAATTATTCTAAAATTGATATTTGGATAAGAATAAAGAGAATGAACGATTCTGATTTTGATGTTTATGTAATAAAATAATCTCACATCAACATTAATCTACTTCTTATATATAAAGACTCAACAGTATTATATATATATCAGCAAGAGCTAAAGCTGACTATCTTAATCTGAGTTCCAATTACCATTTATTCTTACTAATTAGCCATCAATTTCTTGTCATTTGATTATTGTAGAGTTTAGTGGGTTAAATTGTTAATTATTAGGAGATGAGGAATTGATGGGGATGAAACTTACACCAGGATGGATATACATAATTACTTTTTGTCATTGCAGTAAAACGTCATTTGCAAAGCATGTTGTTAAGCAATACACATTTTACGACTAATAAATAATAACTTTGTAAGTGGAGCAAATCAGAGAGTAGGGTTTTGTTCCTCTTTGGCTCCCTGTCCCTGCTGACTACGTCCATGTGTTGTGACGATAGCTTTGAACACACGCAGTTAATAAATAGGAGATTTATTGTTGGTATTCTAAAAATTTAATTATGACTTCTTATATGAGTATTTTTTTCTTCTAAATATAGAAAGTTCGGGATGCATAATTAGATTTTTAAAGTGTCAGTAAAATTAAACTAATAAAATTCAACCAAATTAAAGGACATTTGGACCTTCAATTTGGAACGAATATCGTATTTATGATGTCCTAATCAATGTGTCACTAGGGTGTAAGATTAATAACTAATACGCGTATTATACTTTGAGTATACTAGTTACATCATGTAACAGTGTTTTAACTTACAGAAGTGAAACAAACTATATTGACAAAAAAATTAAACCTTAAATCTTTCACTTACAAATAAAAAACAATATAACTACATCGTAACACTAAAGTTTGAACGGTAATTCATCTCCATAATTGAAAAAGAACAAAGTCAAATACACATCAGTTTGACTGGTCATGTATCTTCATAAGCAAGAAACAAGACTCATGCATAAAATATTACAATTAAAATTGAAAAATATGGATATCCGTACAGAAGTCTAGCTCTTTATTTATTTAATTATTTCAAGGTGCCACCGTCGTTATAAACCCCCTCCTCCACCAAAACCCCTTGCATTTTGCGTGTCTGATTTTTTCCTCTGTCGTCACTGCCCTTTCTGGTTGGTTCTTGCGGAGTGAGTGAGAGAACACAGTAAGTAACCATGGGACGCACTCCATGCTGTGACAAAGACAACGTGAAGAGAGGCCCGTGGTCTCCGGAAGAAGACGCAGCTCTCAAGTCCTACCTCCAGTCTCATGGCAGTGATGGCACCGCCGGCAATTGGATTCATCTCCCCAAAAAAGCTGGTCTCTCTCTCTAATTCCATCTTTTGGGCTCAAAGAATGAAAACCGTGGAGAAATGAGAAAAGGGTTTTGCAGCCCTTGCTTTCTTTGCCAATCTCTGCAAAAAGTTCTTAACTTTATTGGTTTTTGTACCGTTTGTAGGCCTGAGGCGGTGCGGGAAGAGCTGCCGTCTGCGGTGGCTGAACTATCTGAGGCCAGACATCAAACACGGTGGCTTCACTGAGGAGGAGGACAGCATTATCTGCAACCTCTACAACCAGATGGGAAGCCGGCAAGTTTTCAATGTTTTTTTTTTAATATCTTAATTTATTATCCGCAACATTTAATTTGATCAGTTTTTTCTAACTTATTTGCATTTTTTAAATTCCCCCCATTTTTTAAGATGGTCAGTCATTGCTTCTTACATGCCTGGAAGAACAGACAACGATGTGAAGAACTACTGGAACACCAAATTAAAGAAGAAGCTTTTGGGAGGAAATATAAAGAATATCAGCAGCAAAGAACCCACAATTGCGCACAATGCCAATTTTTCTGAAATCCCAAAAGCTGAGGAACCCCAAGACTCTGCCTTTTCGACTTTCCAACCCCAAGTTCCATCCACATTGCAGATGCTATATGATGTGAATTCTGGACTGAGTGCAGATAACCAGACCCCGAGCTTAAACCCTGATCAGTTATACAGCCCCAAGCTCTCGGGTTTTTCGGTTTTCGGTGCAAGTTCAAGGAGAAGTTGCAGCACTACTGTTTCATTGTCTCAGGAGGACTCAAGCGTTTCGGATTCGTCTTCCATAGCTGGGAATCGTTATCTTGATCAGGATTCTGGGTTTTTGATGGATTATGGATTCGGTATGGCTTATGACAATAATGTCAATTATGATGGCATGTGTTTTGGAGCCAAAACCAGTGAAGTTGGTCCAACTGGATGCACAGATTTTGGTGATTTCTTTTGAAGCTGAAGTTTACAAATTGTGAAGAAACGAGTTGGGTTAGAGAAAACAGAAGCAAAAAGCAGAGAATTTGGAAAGGAATTGGGGAAGAAAAATCACTAACTAGCTAGCTAGAAATGCTTTAATTTTCCATCTTTGGTTTTAAATTTTTTTCTCACTTGTTCTAGTTTTTATGGAAACATATTATGTAAATCAAATTTAAGTCCATGTCTAGCTGATGAACAATATGCATTAATCTTCCATTCTCTCAATACCACCGTCACGTGATCGTCTATGTATCTCTTGCGTCACTTGACTGGAATTCTGTATGTTTGTGTTTGTGTGTTGAAGGTTTCAACTTTCTCAAATTTGCCAATGTTGGGTTCTGAGAAGTTTCTCAACATGATGGCCTCAGCATGTTTGCCTGTTTCCTTTGAAGGTCAGAGGTCATGAAAGTTGTGTGGGAGTCTGGCCAATTCAAAGTTCATGTCCCTCTCAACACAATAACCATAAAAGATACTCTGCCCTAGCTGTATTGATTTTTACAGTCATAAGAGTACATCATGTTTGCAAGTTTGGGACTTTGAAGTGGTAAAAATCAAAGGTTATATATGGTCAAGGAGTTAATTCAAAAAAAGGAAAAGAAATATTGTCAAGAAAGAAAAAAATCATTCTTCAATTCTCGGATATTTCACGGTTTTCACCTTCCATCCTACAAATATAGAGCGAAAAAAAAAAAAAAACTTGAGAAACAATCAATTTAGACCAAACCTTGCCAGTCTTGTAACCTTTTGAAAGTTGAGGATACGGAGATTTTTTACTGTCCTCGAGGACATATCTCTCTCTTTATATCTCGATTAGATTACAAGAGATACTGAAAAGAGCCGGAGATGTGACGCGATTGAGCGTTGGAATTTCACTCTGCAGCAGCAATATGAACACATTGTAACATATTTGTCACAAGACTCATAGCATGCAGTAACATAATATTGTAGGCTTTTACTTAGTCATGCAGATTCCAGTGTGCTGCTGAAGGTCAAATGTCACAGTTTGAAAGCTGTGATTCAAATCAATATATTACCTTACACTGAAATTGAAATTTGAATCTTCTCCTGACCTTAGTTTTTGAAACCTAAGGATTAGAAAATTTGCGATCTTGGTTTATATGAAAAAGAAATTAGAACTCTTGATTTGTATGGGGTGTACAAGTGGAATGGTAATGTAAACCGTTGAATTCAATTTGAATGATTCAGGTTGCCTGGTCTCGAGCGTTCTGAAGAGTGAAATTCGAAATGGATCTCTTTCCCTTGTAATATTAGATCAAATTGTTAATTGTACGGTCAAGTACTCTGAAGTCTGACCATTCAAGAACCGAAGGGACATAATTATTTTAAAATTTCCACTCCAATTTATCTGTGAAGACTTTTTCGTGTTAAGGCTAAGCCATTGTTTAGGCCTCACTAATCACTTCAATTATTAACATCATTATATTTAGTAAGTCATCAGTGTTTTCGAAACCATAATTTTATAAATCATTGTTGTTTGTTAGTCATCACCTTAAAATATGAGATTAATTAGAAATGCTAAGGAGATTTTCTCAAAAGTTGAACGCTATGTGAACTCTCTGTCACCTCATGTTTTTTATATAATATTTCATAATGTTTGCATGAGAATTGACGTTAAACTATCAGAACATTGCCTATGCTCCATTTATGTGAGATGCCCTAATTAGGGTTTATTTGACAAATACCAAAGCTAAGCTAAAGCTTTAATCTGGTGTTTAAGTTTCTTACTTAGGGTTATATTCCTATAAAAGAAAGGTTTAGAAAAATTGGGCTTAAAGTTTTGTTTTCTATCTGTCTCTCTCTCATGTTTTCACATTCAACTCTAAAAATTGCAACATAATGAATGTTGTTTATCTGCTTCTTGGTGGCATTTTGTCTGCATGAATATTTCCTTTGGTGAA
This sequence comes from Heteromeles arbutifolia, assembly GCA_024362995.1. Classification (NCBI taxonomy): domain Eukaryota; kingdom Viridiplantae; phylum Streptophyta; class Magnoliopsida; order Rosales; family Rosaceae; genus Heteromeles; species Heteromeles arbutifolia. The sequence continues at coordinate 5,381,559 of JANCRC010000013.1, read as the reverse complement.
GTGCCCCTCCTTTTCGAGAAATAATACTTACTATTTTGGAGATATATCCCATTTTTATCTTTCTCGCTCATCTTTTGAGTAATGACTCTGACGAATGAGAGAAGAGAGAAATAACAAATTCACGTGACATGAGAGTTTTTCTCGTTGTTTTCACACTGGAGCAAACGCAATTGGAAATAGGGAAAATCAACCTTGTTCTCCATTTCTTGTTTAAGATATAAATCAAGTGAAGAATCATGCCTTTAATCTTATTTGCTTAAGATGGATCCTCCCCAAATCTCATTGTTCGGTGCTCAAGAAGCAGAAAATCCAGACCACTTAAATTGAATCCGACAGTCCTTATTAACTCATTTCGTTGGCCTACTCTACACAAACTAAGGGCCTGAATTCTCTATCTCTTTTTTGAACGGTCCGAATTTCTTGATGTTTAGATTCTGGACAATAAGGTCTAGAGTGGATCCAAATTCAAATAATAAAAAGACTAAAATTACTATTTTTTAAGTAGGAATCAACGAGTTAGATTGGACATCCGTCCCTTTCAAAATTCTAGTTTATGCCAGACAGAGTGATCTCAAGTCAAAGAAAAAAAAGATAATCTTATAGATGCCATTAGCAACATGGACAACTTTTGTTGTATGTCTAAAAGTTAAAATCTGAATTAGTAAAATATTTGAAAAACCATATCAAAACTATACATACAAGTTCTTGTTTTTTCTTGTATATAATCATATGATGATGGACTGATGGGTTGATGGTCCTCCACTTTTAATGTTTTGTTCTATTAAGTAGGAGAATCTTGTCAATTGCAAGCATTGTTCACACCAATTTCATGCTTTATGATACAATGTATTTGCAAACCCAAGTTCTTTATTGGTCATATACATAAATAATTTATAACTTGTGGATTTAGTAGGTGGAGGTATTGGTGGTGATGGTGGGTGGTGGTAGTAGTGGCAGTGACGAAAGTGGTGATGATGGTGAGTGGTGGCGGTGATAGCAACTGTGGTGGGAGTGGCAATGGTGACCTATAACATAAGAAAAAGAGAACAAACTCTAGAACACAATAAACCCTTAAGTCTTGTCGACTCTCAGAGACAGAACAGAAGAGGTTTAGGCTTACAGTGATTTATAGACTTTATCCACCATTCCATACATTGAACTCATCACCCAAATTAATGTTATGCATGAACCCAATTAATCCCACTACAGTGCACTGCATGGACTTCCTAGATAATCCTACTACATAGAATATTATTAAAGCTATATTTTCCAATGCACTACATGGACTTCCTCGTGCATGAATCTTATCACAATAATTCATGTAAGTGCTACTTTGTCTGCATCAATTCAGGGCCGTCTCTGAGATTTCGGGGGTCCTGTGCAAAATTTATAAAAGGGCCACTCCCTAAGATAGTTTTAGAAAAGTAGGACAATGTATTGATGTTAGAAACCAATCACTTAAATCAAAACAAATTTTAGCACTCACTTATTGCAAGTTTACAAATGTCATTAATTATAAGTAAAAAGAGCTACAAACATAACATTCACTAAATGATCCAAAACATTTCAATCTTCAACAACCAAACATGAAAAAAAAAAAAAACTTCAAAACTCAAGTTTCACTTGAATATATAACATTATTATATAATAAAATTGAAAAATATCTCTTTTTAGGATGTTACTATTGATACCCAAAATATCTCATTACACTCCAAATTTTTATATTTAGAATAGAAAAAAATTACTCTTTGAAGCAGTGTACAAAGAGATTTTAAAGTGCTAACAAAAACAATTTTTAAATATAAAACATTATTACATAATTATATGGCAAAAATTTGGGGCCCCTTAAAATTTGGGACCCTGTACGACTGCACATTTCGCTCCCCCTTCAATGCGCCCTCTGCATCAATTTACCTCGTCCAAAAGGAAGGTAATGTATAAGGAGCTGCTATGACACTCAAAAAATGTCAGCATGCCCTCATCTACGTAGTCTCTGCAGATTTTCCCTAGTGTTTTTACAAAGCTAGAGTGCATAAATGACAACTTTTGAGTGTTAATAACATCTCCCAAAAATATAAGCCCGTCATTTATTTCATGTTATATATAATTATATATAACACGTGATTGTGTTCCAGTACCATACAATACCGAAAGTTCTTTGTTCTGTCATTGAATCATATGACCTTACATATTTTGCATGCATGTAGCCCGGTCCATGCGACGACGTTTACACCTTTGAATATGCATGGATTTTAACATTGATATTGACATGGACAAAAAGCAAAACATTTGACATTGACATAAAGGACATACATAATTGTATCACTAAGGTATAACGTTGTATTCCCATCTGGTTTTTTAGTCACTGAACCGGGATCGGAGGGCAAATGGTTCCCGGTATAGTTTTACAATTCGAGTAAATTACAAAGTACACACTGTTATCTGCTTAAAATTATCTATACAATGTCTCCTCACAATCATCAAATGCGGTAAAAAGGTCTACTGGTCGGTCTGGAGAGTCCGAGAGATTCGCACCATCCTCCATAATTTTAAATCAACCTGAACCACCCTACCAATTGTGGCCCCTAGGGTTTCCCCCATACTTGCAGACATGAGCGACGGAGGCAACCCATGGATTCTAACCCAAAACTCCTGTTCAACTAAAGGGATACTTGCAGGCACCTCCAAACCCCTCACCTCCTCAAGCATAAGTAGAGACCTCCCAAAGAACCAAGGCCTACCATTCAAAACCGTACGCATATCCTCCTCCGAATTGAAGGAAAATAGAATTCTATCCTCCCCAATCGCCATAGCCTCCACTGCAACTTTCGGCCTCCACAAATCCTTGATAACCCCCATAACAATATAAGGGCGAGGTTTCCTCGTCGTGAGAACCTTCCCAACCACGAAGAACTTAGCAAGCTTCAACCTCTCCTTAGCCGTGTCACTGAACTCTACCTCAACCTCCTCCCCCTCCGACAACTGAAGTCGGTTACGGAACAGCTTCAATACACGATCCATCATTCCCCCGTCAATTGCCCAGCCAAACACCGATGACGATAGTGACGGCAGGCAACGAAACCCTAGAAACCCTAGACTTTTCGAAAACCCTCACGCACGTAAGCAGAGAGACTTTTTCCTGACGTTTACACCTTTAAATACGCATGGATTTTAACATTGATATTGACATGGACAAAAAGAAAAACATTGACACTGACAACATACATAATTGCATCACTAAGATATAACGTTGTATTCCCATCTGGTTTTTTAGTCACTGAACCGGGATCGGAGGGCAAATGGTTCCCGGTATAGTTTTACAATTCGAGTAAATTACACAGTACACACCGTTATCTGCTTAAACTTATCTATACAGTGTCTCCTCACAATCATCAAATGCGGTAAAAAGGTCTACTGGTCAGTCTGGAGAGTCCGAGAGATTCGCACCATCCTCCATAGTTTATTAAACGTCTCCCGCTACATGTTACTACTGCACGGAGACAGATGAAACCCGTCAAAATTAATGGAATTAACATAACGAAAGGCAGATCATCAACTGCTTGCAGAAACACAACTCTGACTCAAATTGCAGCACATGAAAAGATCAAACAAACAAACAATCCGTATAGATAACCAAATGTTTGGACTCGTGCCTTTCAAAGTCTTTCTCAATTGTCATAACATGCATGTATAGCACTTTCAGCATAACAACTTTTTTCTAAATGATATGCTTGTGCTTTGAATGATATGATCTCCGCGGTGTGCAACTACCCTAATTCAACAATAGTTGACAGTGACAGTCATGTAGAGGCTGTAGAGCTATGATTATATTATCAAGACAAATGATCTACCTGATACACATATATAACCGCTTAAAGTGCCATCTCTGCCTGTAATGCAGCAAGCTCATCTTCCTCACGGTTATTTCTCTGAGGAGCTGGTCGGGTTGGTTGCCTGCCTGCTTCAGGATTTACATATACTGGAGCTGTGGGAGCACTTGTGGCTGGCTGGAGAAGCTCCTCCTCCAATTCAGCTCCTTCTAGTTCTTCGAGCTCGGCCTCCAATTCATCCTGCGAGAATAAATATTGCAATTTGAACTATTGATTTGAAAAAAAAAAGCATTGAATCTACGAACTAATAACTTGCAAAGACAATACCTCATCGAAATCAGCTGCTGCACTGATAGGTGCTGACAGTGCCTCCTGAATCTGTTTCATGCTTTCAGTTTGGTCATTGATCTCATCCATTGTTTTCTCCAACTCATCAATTTTCCTGTACGAAAAACAGGCCAAAGGTGAGATGTGCTACACAGAACAAAAGGATACGGAATGCTTCATATGAAAGAACCTCCAAAGACATGTTCAAAACAAAGCAATATAAACGGAAAGTGAAAAGTAATTTAAGACGTATTTACAGAATGATGCTATAGTTATGGAAATGATGGACCACGGAATCTATAACTTCTACAGAATGAAGTTCAAATTCAACTTACGTGGCCTTGTTCATGGCCTTCATTACAGCGGTTCCACTTCTCAATGCATCAACAGTTTCTGTCGTAGCGTTTGCACCTTCCAGCATTATCATCTAAAACCCCAACACAAAACAGGTCTTCAACAAAAACAGTCAACACATCAAACTTCATTAGAGTTCAAAACAACACAACAAGCACCTGATCGTGAATGCGCAATTGGAAATTCCCAAGCTGTTCAATTTGTTGTTCGTAAAGCCTCTTCCTTTTTAAACACTTTATCGCCGCTGTATTAAAAACAGCAACAAGGTATATGATTTAACGATAATTACCACACAATAACATAGGTTTCACAATCTCGCTACAAGTCTAGGTCACACGAGTCCACTCATTTGCTTTTACAACCTACAGAATTTACTCAACGGAATCTACCCACGATCATGCTCCCCTATCATGATATGCGCGGAAAAATTCACCTAAGCAGGTAATTAGTGACTACAATATGTTCTCCCTAGTCTTTTAACATGTCCCTCCACCGAATATGGATACACGAAAACAAAATTGTAGACAACAGCCTGCCCACATTCTTAAAAGCTAATCAAAATCAACAAATATAAAAAAATTCTGTTCAAATTCAATACTTCATATCCACATACGGTATCAAATTCACAGAACATTCAAATCGTCTAACACGAAACAAAGAATAACCGAAAAATTGAATGTAGCCCGTTCGGGTTGCTTACCATTTCGGTTTTTTGCTTGAGTAAATTGTTTAGCTTTCTCAACCTCTTGAGCTGCCTTCTTCACAAGCACTTTCTCCTTCTTCTCCAGCATCTCAAGTGTCTGCAAAATCCCAAAAACCCAACACTTATCAGTTAAAAAAAAAACCCAAACAATTACAATCACAAAACCCAATTCATTGTCGTAATTTCTGCAAAAAACAACATAATCGAGTAATAAAAAAATCCCCCCCCCCCAAAAATCATACATCGTTTAATTTGTGAATCGTGGGCAGGGGATTGGCCTCCTGCTTAGCTTTCCCAAACACCCGCTTGAACATTTTTGCTTCGATCGGTTCCCAGAACAAGAAAAAGCAACCAACTTTGAAAAACCCTGCAACCAAATCGAATTTTTTGACCCATAAATACTTGAAAATAATAATTGATTCAATAAAACAACGGTCAACATATCAAAATTAAATTCATAAAAATTAAAAGTTGAAAATTAAAAGAAAAAAAAAATCAGACTGACAATATTGAAAACCGCGTTGAAGGGAAGAAGTTGGGTGATTTCTGATGAAGGTTGGACTGGTGAAGAGTAGAGTTGATGACCTCAAATGGCCAACAGGATCCGGATCCTTTTGGCAAGGATCCTAAAATTCGTGAATCGTGTTCGTTCATCGTACATCTTACAATCAATTTTTATCAAGTACTGTTATAGTACGTACGATAAACGGACATGATTCACGAATATTCGGAATCCTTCCCGAGAGAATTAGGCTAGAATCCGGATTCCTGAAATGGTAGTTAATTTTTTACTCAACGGGAAATGGAGGGAGGGAGATAGGTAACGGGCTGTGAGGAAGTTTGTGGTGACGGACGAATAGGATGCTTGGGTTTGTTTGTTGGACGGAGTAATGTGACCGGCGGTTTATTGGTAAATAGAGTTTATGAACCGGCACGCGAAGGCCTAGAGGTTGAAGACTGTATTAAAAGAAACCCAAGCCCAATATACTTTGGGCCGGCTGGCTAATTTAACAGTTCAAGTTTTCCAAACCCAATTTAGACACCGTAAAAATGATCTCTAGATTCTCTTGCATGCTGTCGTGTTTACTTATCAGAAATGAGTATGAAAATAAATTGATAATGTTTGACTCTTTACGTATACTAAGTTCATTTCTCTTTCAATGATGATGTGTCATTATTATTTTGTCGTATAAACATTGTAATTAGAATCGCTCACTCTCTTTATCACCATCCACAGACCATCTCAAGAAATTTCATTTAATTTAGAGACCGTTTAATCATTTATATGTATTGAATAAACCAACAATTATGATAACAAGGAACATCTATTGTCAATTTGTTTGATTTATGTAGATGACTAGACTGTCTTCAATACTTAACGAATGCCTTTAGATATGATGACATAGAGAATAAATGATTATGATTATATTGTTTGTACCATAAAGTAATGCCACGTACCCTAAACCCTTAAATACAAACAGCCATCAATAATTCCAAATCTCATCCATAAATAAAATCATCTCTAAAAATAAGAAATACATAAGTACTCCCATATATTGATATTTACCTATAACTGGTGGTTTCTTTTAAAATGGACTAGCTGGTGACTTCGTCACATCAATCTATTCTTTTGGAGGCTGAAAGACTTGTAGAGGCATTTTAGCCTCCCCAACTATCGTGTGATTCACGAGTGATAGGAATCAAACTCAAGACGTGTCGTGTAGAATACGGCTTGAAATTCATCCTAATCATTGGGCTACCTCGTGATGGTTATAAGTGGTGGGTTTTAATGAATCTGGATCCTCTTTGTGAGAATCCTGGGGATCTGTGAATCGCGTCCGTTCATCGTACATCGTGCGGTTAAAAATTATTTTGAATATTTTTATTTAAAATTAAACACAAACAATACTTGACAAAAACTGACCGTACGATATACGATGAACGAACGCGCAACTCTTCTCAAAATCTCAAAAGGAAAGGTGCTGAGTTGGAATCTCATTCTAACTAAGGATTCTTGTGGTTTCAGATGATCTAGCTATAGGAAAACCAGGAACGGAGAGCTTTCCCCCTTTTCCACCTGACTATTTGGTCTTAAGAATGCTGGTTTTAAGAATGAGTGATTGCCCTTCTCCGACCCTTATTACCCAACCTGAAAGCGGACAGCTAATGTGGTCCACTTATTGAACAGGGTTCTGTGGTTGGCCCGCGACCCCTGGATGCCAAAGGCGTCCTTGGGGTGATCTCGTAGTTCCTACGGGGTGGAGACGATTAACACATACGATTGTCAAGAATCGCAAAATGGAACCTCTAAACATAGATGTTTGGAAGATGAGAATGCAGTTGCTTCTCAAAGAACAAGTTTTTAACATCTAATTGTTTAAGCTTCCAACCATTTGTAATAGCTAAAGCCAAGATAAGCCTCGTTCACGAATCCCCATGATCCTCATCAAAAAGATCCGGAGAGGATCATGTTGGGGTTTTAAATTCAATTTTTTTTTTTATAACGAATTTGTTACTAATTTTATACAGCTTAGTCTAAATTTTTTTTTAGCATATATATCGTTGTATTAAAAATCAAATAAGTATTTTATATATATTTTGGCAAGGAAAAAGTAAAACTCACACAAACATCATCGCGGGACCTCGTTGGCTTTACCGGCTCTCTGTCAATTGTATGCGATTTAAAAACCACAAAACAACCACCCCGATTATCTCTCTCTCCCTCTTCTGGCGACGCACGCCAAGATCTGAAAATCCTTTCCGTTCCTTTCTCTTCGACTTTCTACTCAAAGGTCCTTCTTCTTTCTTCCTTAATCTTCTTCCATTCCTCCAAAAAATTGACTTCAAGTTCTCCGATTCGCTCCGATTCGATCGCAATTTTGCTTCTTCCAATCTGATCTCGCATTTCCGAATTTTGCAGATTCGTCATGGATTTCATGAAGGTCTTCGATCAAACGGTCCGAGAAATGTCAGTTTTTGTTGCGATTTTACTCAATTTTTTTTTCGATTTATTTGATATCAATTGCAATTTAATTGACATTTTGTTTGCTTAATCTTGATGTGCAGAAAGAGGGAGGTGAATCTGAAGGTCTTGAAGGTTCCGGAGATGGAGCAGAAGGTAATTTACTGTTAATTCGGAGAAAATTTTCTTTTTTCATTGGAATTTCTTATTGTGTAACAAAAATTATAGATCTGAACTCGAATTGTTGTATTCATGGTAGATACATTTGTTATTTAGTTTTCGTCCTCGATAGATACATTGTGTAACAAAAATTTGTTATTTAGTTTTCGTCCTCGATAGTTATCCTAGCATTGCAGCCTTAGATTTTATCCTGGTAGATACATTTGAGCTGAAATTGTAGCTATGCTTTTGGTCTTTGAGCTTTGAGAGGTCGCTGCAACAGGTTTCTACAATTTTGAAACGCCCACGGTTGGTTGGCGTTAGCTATTGGCTTTAGACTCTATACTTTGAATGTACTAGCTAAACTGGCTGATATGAATTTGTTTTTTCTCGTTTCGGGAGCTGAACTCTGGATGATATGATTAACGGCTACGTCCGGTTTGAATTTTCTTTTAGTTTACTGAATTTGTTTCATTGCTGTTATACGGTAGGTATTGGATGCGACAGATAGTGAACCTTGGGGTCCTCATGGCTCTGCATTGGCAGAGATTGCACAGGCCACTAAAAAATTGTGAGTTTCAACTGCAGTGAACTGTTAAGGATTCTTGTTAAAATCTTTTTTTATAGTGCCAATTTCCGGAATCTAGAAGGAACATGTACTTACACGGAATTGCTGATTCTTGTTATCTTTTAGTTCGGAATGTCAGATGGTTATGAGTGTTTTATGGACAAGACTAAGTGAGACGGGAAAAGACTGGCGTCATGTTTATAAGGTAAGAATTCAGTTGGACTGTGCAAATATATGCTTATAGAGATCTACGCATACTATATTTTGGCGTTGTTGGGTCATGTGCCTTTTTATCCCTTTCATGTCTGAAACAACTTCTGCATCAGGCATTGGCTGTTATAGAATATTTGGTGTCACATGGATCTGAACGTGCTGTTGATGACATTATAGAACATACTTTCCAAATCTCAGTAAGGACTATTTCTTTATGGCCTGAACTTTTTTTTGTGTATATCAACTATCAAGTCGAGAATATGGTTGAATATGCTCAAAACATTCTATTTCTCTTTTGTTTTTTCCTTTTGGTGTAGTCACTCTCAAGCTTTGAATATGTTGAGCCAAGTGGGAAAGATAATGGAATAAATGTGAGAAAGAAGGCGGAAAACATAGTGGCCCTTCTGAATAATAAAGATAAAATACAAGAAGTTAGAAACAAAGCTGCTGCAAATCGTGACAAGTAAGCTTATTTTTCAGGCGACTAGGTTTTCAAGTTTACTTCAACTTCTCTGAAATCTTTTGATTAGATTTCATCTTATAAACTATTAGCACGTTGCCAACTTTAGGTACTTTGGACTTTCATCTACTGGGATAACATATAAGTCAGGTTCAGCGACTTCATCCTCGTATAGTAATAACAGCTTTCAGAGTAGTGACCGCTATGGAGGTCTAGGTGGTACAGGAGCTGCTGGTGATAGTTTCAGGGATAGCTATAAAGACAGACATGAAGAAGACAAGACTGAGAAGTTCAGCTCTAGCAGGTCTCGCCGTGGGGCTACAAGTGAGAATCGAGAGAGCTCTTCAAAGAAGGGCTCAACACGAAGCAGGTATTTGATTTTTACTGTTCGTGATAGGCTGCAATCCTTAAACTAACGTGCCTTTAGACTGAGAGGCTTTGGATCACTTAAAAAGGTTCTTCCGAGACTCAGAACTGCAATACGATGGTTTCTATCACTAATAGCTAATTTTGTCTGTAGCTCTCTCTCACAGATGCTCACACACCCTACCCTCTGTATACAGAGAGACTGAAGCATGTATATATTGTCCCAATAATTTTGTTGCCATGTGATCGTGTTTAGATTAATTTCAGAATGCTTATCTTGCAGGAGAGGTCAGGATGATATATCATCTGGTGAGTCAAAGTCATCAAATAAATCAAATGAAGCTGATACATACAGTTCAATTCACATGCAAAGCACAAGTATTGCTGATGATGATGACGATTTTGATCCGCGAGGGACTTCTACTACTAGTAAGTACATTTGAACTCTGGTGCAGTTGGTAGTTTAGTGTAAAACTAAAGGAAGCCTTGTGGGGAAGACATCGGCAAATGTTGTTTAGCTGCAATCAATTCCATGCCATTTGTCTTTTTAATTCTTGACCATTAATTGAGAATGCTTTTCAAGATTGTGTCATTTGTTAAACGTGTTGATCTTTTGAAGGCTGGTTGTGCCATGGAACATAGTACATCTTTTGTTGAGTTCTACGTTATTTGTTCAAACATATACACTTTATATGAATATCACTACACTATTGGTTGGTGTAAATTTTCCTGCTTTTTCTTCTATCATATTTATTATGCACTGACATTTAACTGAACGTGTAGTTATTATTGTATTTTCTTGTTTTTTAAATAGTATGAATGATTTATTGAATATAATTTAACATTTCAGTGTGTACTATATTATTTTCAACAGAGGCTGCTGTTGCAAGCTCGAACCAAGTGGATCTATTTGGACAAAATTTGATGGATGACTTCGTAGATGTTCCAGCATCTGTTCCTGAAGAAAAGCCTGTTATGAACAGCAGTTCATCGGACGTTGATCTGTTTGCAGATGCAGATTTTGTGTCAGCAGCACCACCCCAGGCAGCATCTGGAGCATTTGCAGACTCAACTTTTGTACCTGCACCACCCAAGACAGCAACTGGAGCAACTTCTCAAACTCAGGTCAGACATTCATATGTTTCAGTTGTGATGTTCACCATAACTAAGAGGGTTTAAATTAAAGCACACCCCATAATTTATGCAAACTTTGAAGAAGTTTTTTGCTTAAGCATGTGAAAATGTATTAGCTGTGGGATTTTGGAAAACAAACGACTGATTTTAGGGTTATCCATTAAGTGTTTTTTATTACTCAAAGGGGTCTGAAGTTCTTCGCTAACAAACATCTTTTATCATTAATTTATACAGAATGGCGTTGATCTGTTTGCTTCTCAACCAACCCTATCCCCACCGGCTTCTTCAACAGTTGATCTTTTTGCCACCCCTGATCCAGTTATGCAGCCAGAAACCAAGTCTACAAATGCTGCACCAACAAATACCAACATTGTTGATCCCTTTGCCACCGTTCCACTTAACAATTTTGATGGATCTGATATAATGGGGCCCTTCACGTCTCATTCTGATTCAGCAGCTTCAGAACCTTCCCAAAGTTCTGTCAATGATGGCAACCACAATATTGTGGGGAAACAATCTTTAGCAGATTCGAAGACCCCACCCAAGAAGGATTTCCAGGTGAAATCAGGCATTTGGGCTGATTCACTTAGCCGTGGACTGATTGATCTTAATATATCTGGTCGTAAGTATATCAGTCTCAACTGGAATACTTCCTTCTATAGCATAATTTATTTGTTTGTATATGAAATTAAATTTTGCTTTATTTTCAAGGTGTGATTTGAGATTCGGAAAAATTGATATGGTCCATTATTTAAAAATGTGACAAGTGTCTGGGTCATGTTAGGATTAAGGTTATCTGTAATCTTGATATATATGGTCAGGGGTAATTGATTCGAGTCTAATTCATTTTCGGTAAGTGGATTGATTGGGTAAATGTTCAAGTGTGTTTCTCGTGGAAGTGACAAATATAAATCTTCGCTAGTTCTTATTTCATAAGTTTTATATACATTAGTGTGGGATACAGGGGCACATCTCTGGTTCTTTATTATTCGTGTGCTCAAATTATGCGTATTTGCACATCAATGCATGTTTAGGTCGCTTTTGTAATTGCTCCTTTACTTGATGTACTTGCAGCCAAGAAGGTGAATCTGGCGGATGTGGGAATTGTGGGTGGATTGAGTGATGGAACCGATGAAAGAGAGAAAGGGCCCCCAACTTCATATTACATGGGAAGAGCAATGGGTTCGGGGACTGGTCTCGGAAAATCAGGGTTCCCATCTTCACAAGGAATAGGTGACGACTTCTTCTCAAGTCTCAGCAGCGGCAACCAGCAATACCAATACGGTGGATTCCAAAAGTAATTTCGTTATTTTCCGCCATTTTCGTGCCTACATATTCTTTTGCCTGCTCGGCCAAAATATTGGTAGTTGTGTGTTTTGGTGTGCTTGGTTTGTGTTCATATTCATCAGCGGAATCTTGTGATTTGAGGAATGTATTGATATGAGTCGAGATGATTGCAACGCGTTTTAATATAAATTCCAGTGGATGATTGCAAACAGCTTCTCTGATTAAGTCCTCCAATCCTGTGAAACTGTAGTAGTCTAGATGTTGATTTTGTCCTGAAACAAGTATATTGTAATCAGTTTGCCATGGTTACGGGAACACCCGTCTCTATTTGCTCCCCCTAATTCCTCAAGTCCATCTTCTGTTCGGCTCTGGTATGCCGAACTCTTGTGGAATTGTTTGGTCGTTGGGTTCAGAATTTCCCTTTCAATTTTCGGTGGTATCTGTTGTGTGGTACAATTTACGGTGTGTGGGTATTTAAATTTTTTTTAAAAATAGCTTCTTAAATAAGTTAGGGTGTTAATTATATTCAGTAAATGAAAAAGTAAAGTGTTTTTTTTTTCCTTTCAAAATCATGGATCAAAAATAGCAGAAAGCAAAAACACTTTTTTGATGAGTTTTTTTTTATTGGAATCAGGCGATCAATACCGATATCAATTAATGAAATTTTCATATTAATAATCCTAACCCCATCTTTTTGTTTTGTGCCTTTAGCACTATAATTTACTAAACACTTACCTGTATTTTTTTCACAGCTGTTCATTTTCACGTCACAAGAAGTAGTTTTGAAAAAAACCGAATAGTTTTTTTTTCTTCCAATTTTTGGAATCCAGATCCTCGTTGGATCCTCTTTGTGAGGATCCTGAGGATATGTGAATCATATTCGTTGATGTATGATGAACGACACGATTTACGAATTCCCATAATCCTCATCAAATGGTTCCGGAGATGATCCTATTGGCAATTTTTGTATTCCTGTTCAGAACGTGACCAGAGCCCAGGACAGTACATAACATGTCATTATACATTAGAATGAAGTTTTTGTTTTATTCGAGTGTCCCTCAAATTATATAATGACATATAATGACGTATTCCAGTCACACTGAAAAATATCTCCTATGTGTGATTGAGTTTTCAAACCATGAAAAAAAGGAAGAGGAAATTGCCAACGAAAACAAACAGAAAAATATAAAAAATAAAAATAAAAACAACAGCAGCCGGAAATTATTAGATTGTATTTTTATTTATTTTACAGAAAGGGTTGAAGAGGACAACATCATAAATGTTCTTGTTCTTGTTTTTGTTTTTGTTTTATGGGTTTCTAGTAGTATTGCACGTCCATCATCTTCCCCCTTAACATGGCTTCTGCTTTCCTCACCTGCTTCACTGGTCCTATGATGAACACCTGCATTCCGGGGGAAAAAAAACACACCACAAACTTCGATCAATTTTTTGCGTCTACCTCGAACAACTATTCTAAATCATGTAGATTCGATGGACTGACCTTATCCGGCGGACCCTTATCGCTTCCCATGAAAATTTCCGCACTGTAAAATAATAACATAAAAATATAATGTAGGGGGGGAGAGAGAGAGATCAGCGGAACACAGATAGAGAAGGAGAAACACACAAAGATAGAGAGAAGATTGTACTTGCAAGACTCTTTTATTGACAAGATGGAAGATCCTCTTCTCCCGATAACACGGCCCATCTTTCCCGGAGGAACATCAAGAACTGAAAGGATTTCTTCCTCTGGAGCATTGCCCTCCACTTTAAGGTTATCTGTTAGGAGAAATAACATCCGAATTAGCATCCAATTCTATGTACACTGTATAGACAAACTATGGAGGATTCTTATCTGTCAAAAATTAACATAACGAATACTGATTGATGGATGACATGCGCATAATTTTTAGTGGCAGAATTAATTGGATTTGAATAATGCAAACTAGCCTCATACGTAAAGCTTTAAGCTTGTATATAACTCAGCATTTTCGAGAACCTTAGGTTATATGCATGCAGAACGTTTCACCTCGTTTTGAAGTCTTTAAGTAATAGTTGTGTGGCATACATATTGAAGAAGATTCAAGACCTGGAATAGGGGGGAGAGATGGCCAGTCTGCAAAATTATTATCGCTGATGCAAAAACAACGGCAGTAGAGCGCACCACGAACTGCAAGTGACCATAATGACTGTTGATTCAATTTCTCCATCATCTTGTAATAGATATACAGAAGAAAGCGGACATCATCTGCAGCTGCGCGGACCATCTGTTCAGATAAAGGTCTGTAGGTCCAAAAGTTGGGATCCTGTAAGTATATTAAATAAATGTCATTGACAGAAGACCCTTTTCAAAACGATGTGTAAAGAATTTATGAATCAACATCAAACTTTGCAAATTTAAGTTATATGGCCAATGCTCTTTTGTTGATAATCTAAGTGTAAACCACTCCAGAGTGATTCAAAACCTTTTTCATCAGGCTGTAATCTCATAATCATTTTCCCCGTCTACCATCACACTGACTTAACCTTCAATGTATTTTATATGGAAAATCAAGACAGGGAGAAAAAGATAATAAAAGAACTCAAGAACAATTGTTATGATGTTGAAACGAACCTGCCTAAGGAGGAAACGAACTTCTTCCTTCTCAAGATAAGATATTCCTGCAATCAAACTCTTAAATGAAAACTGAAGCCATACCGGGAAGATCTAAACCTAACAATCCAATTCATCATGTCCTCGTATCTAATTTTGTCATCCACAAAACTTTTGGAATGTAATCAGATAACATTAAATACTTGGGTCCAGTACTTGAAGAATGATCTTTTAAATAGATTATTCTTATGATTAATTTAAACTCTTGGAAGACAAAAGCATCAGTTATTTTCATCAAATCAATGTAAATCCGAAAGCATATGGAAATATGATAACAAACAGAAACTTCAATGGATACCACGAAATATATAATGTAATACCACAATAGCGTGGATCAGCAAGGAGGCCAACGAATGATATATAATCATCTAGCAATCTTTTCCGTCCTTCTTGCTCCTCTATCAGCGAATAGGCAATCTGAATGCCAAAAATAATATTATTATTCTGTCTACCATCATGCCTAACAAGAAATATAGATAGCGAGAGAGCTCCAATATCTGACAAGTGATAAAAGTATAAACCACATGTTTATCAAAGTTCAAGATCGACTAGGCACAGAAGTAGAAGTCAATGAAGCACCACTATCAGGCCAACCCTCATAAAAAGTTGTTTCTAGGTATTATCAAGGATTCAAGGCCACCTAAGCAGGCCACATATCAGAAACGGTTAAATTCAAATGAGAACACACAGAAAGTAGAGATGTATTTCCAAGTGATGTCAATGTCATTCTAAGCCAGCCCACCATGGACAGGTCCTGAAACTCAACATTTCGATTCAGTCCCCATAGATTAAACTTCTCTCCATCTAAGGACAGAGGGCGGAGGATGGATAAGGATTCTTTTTATGTTAGATTTGACATAAAAAAATACGTCGAAATTTCTAACAAGTGATAAAGGATGCTCACCTGGGTATCTACAACATTGTTCAACTTGATGCCAAACTGAAAGTACAGGGCCTGAAAATATAAAACAAAATTCAATAACGGCAACAAAATATCTTATTACAAGAAGGTACAAGCTGGGATGAAAATAAAACTGATCAGATACCTCACTATCTCGTTTGCAATCATGAATGACTTTGGTGATATAGGAAGACTCAAGTGCAGGCTTACAGGCATTGATCAGCATCACCCCTCCCTGAATGGCATCAACCAGATATATAGCATCTGGAAATGCAAGCTGGCAGAAACAAAACACTTCCAGTTTATTAAAATAGCAGACAATTACAAACAAGAGACTGCTGCAAATACAAGAAATCTAATCAGAAAGCAAAAGGACAACCAATTTGGGAAGCAATGAACTGTTTCTCTTAGTATTTTATTGACTTACTTTTCGCAGTAGGCTATTAACAATCTATGGGCCTGTTTGGGACTGCTTTTGATGGCGTTTGCCAAAAAAACTTGAAAGTGCTTCGCAGTCATATAAGCGTATTCTGGAGAAGCACCTGCTATGTGCTCTTCCAGATAACTTCCAAATGTTTTTCCAGGAAGCACTTGGATTTTTAATAATTTTGCACTTGCATTTTTAATAATTTCAACTTCTAATAAAAGCACTTCTAATGTAAACGTCTAGAAGCAAAAGTGGTTCCTACAGAAGCAGTTCCAAACGGGCCCTATATATATGCCCTTGCTTAGATTAGACAAACATCTAATAAATGAGACAGGTTGGACACAAATTTGAAGCTGAACAAATATCCACAAAATACAGAAACAATACTAATTACACAGACCTGCATGATACAGAGAGTTCCATGGCGACATAGGTCAACTCCCTCGCAATCGAAACCAATGACAAATGGCCTTTCAGCTGAGGGCTGCAAGAACTCAGCAGGCAGCTGAGATGCATGAGTGACCATACGAATAGGAGCCAATGGCAACTGGGTTTCATGATTTAGGGGTTTCTCACCTGCAATCGACCCAAAAAACAGCTAGTTTCACATAAATTTAAACAAAAAGAAACCAAATTTAGTTCAAATTCATAAACCCCAATTCATAACTATTTAGGGCGACACAGATACGCCAATCAATCATCCAAAGATTCAACATTTTGCAGGTAATTTTTCTTTCCCGCATTTTCCCGGCAACCAAACAGACCAAAAGCAATAGAAACACAAAATTGAAATTAAAAATTGAAATTAAAAATTGAAAAAGGGTAATTGGGGGATTGGATTGGATTGGAGAAGACAGACCTGGGCCAGGCGAGAGAGGAAGGTGAGTCTGTAAAGGAGGAGGTACAGAGGCCATGCGATCGGACCATCCACGCCAATCTTTAATTTTGCCTCCAAACCAACGAACCCTGATTGTCTCCCGCTTCACCAAATTATGTTTACGCCCCCCATTTCATTTTCTTTTACGTTTTTCTTCCGCGGAAATGGAGAGCCGACATCCATTTTGGTAACCCGACCCGTTCTCTTTTCGATGATAAAAAAAACTTTAACGAAAAGCTACTGTACTCTTCACTTTAACGAAAAATCATATTTTTACACTAAAAAGTACTATTTACTTTACCATTTATTTCTCTTTATCGTTAAAACTCAAAGTTTTCAAGCCATTTTAATTAGTTTTTCTTAATAAAAAACTCCTTTTAAGTGTACATTTCGATGTTGTAATTTACTTTTATGTCTTTTCCAATCTTAAAAACCAAACGAGGCCTGAACAAAATTCTTACGTCTACCTGATCTCATGGGCATACTTATTGTTGAGCATGTATGAATATATTTAAGTAGTATCTCTCTTATCTATAAGTGAAAAATTCTTAAATCTGATTCTCGTAGGATTTGAGTTTGATGTTCAAAGTGCATGTCTTGTTCGCCTTACTTTTCAACCACCTTTGTAAATTCGTACATAAATCACCGTTCAATCTATTTATTTTCACCTTCGCCTCGTTGTGAAGTTTTGATAATTAAGGTGAGACTTTCCGTTGAGATTCTTGAGTGTAGAACCCCATTTGACAATTTTATGGGCCTCACTATATATTTTTCACGTATTTTTTTAGTTTTCGGCTTAAATATTTTACTAGATATACATTTATTGCTTAATAAACTGTAAAGCTGCTTCCAATTTCTTTAAAAAGTTTTTGCAAAAATAAAAAAATTGCATTTTTGTAAAAAACATGGGTGTTACCGGTCCCGAAGCACACAAAACGAGGCGAACTCAGCTTACGCAGAGCGAGGCAAACCATGGCCTACAAAACAAGGTAGGCTCCGTTCATAGAAAACGGGACCGGGCTTTTGGCATGCAAAATGAGGTTAGTTTCACGCACGGAAAACGAGGCGGGATACATCACGCAATTTGAGGCCTACCATGCGCATGGAAAAACGCAACTGGATCCGTGCACACATGAAAAAACAACGCGGGCTCCGTGGACGTAAAAAGGGACTGGCTTTTGGCATGCAAAACGATTTAGACACCTCACATGCAGAATGAGGCGAACCCGGACAAACAAGACGAGGCGGGCCTCTCGCACACGGGCGAACTCCTGGGTGCTCAGAAAACTAGTCGGGCTCCATGCACGAAAAAATATATTTTTAAGAACATGAATATGATAGTTTGTTGTGGTGGTAAGAGAAATAACAGAAGAAAAAAAGTACAAAATTGGTTCAAATTCTTAAGGGTGCCAAAAAGTCACGCGGAATTTCAATCATTTTGCAATTTTCTTTTATTTCTCTTACCACTACAACAAACTATCATATTCATGTTCTTCAAAATATATTTATCCATGCAAAATCTATTATACACTAAATATACATTTTAACATTTCTAATTGAAAAAAAAAATACACTAAATATATATTTTAACATCTCTATATTTTTCACTTATTATTTTACTTTTTGCCTTAAATATTTTATTAAATATACGCTTGTTGCTGAATAAGTCATACATCCGCTTTCAAATACATTAAAAAAAATTCCTTAATGCTACCATAAAATATTTCGAGAAAATAAAAGATTTACATATTTTACAAAAAAAAGGTGGATTAACACTCACGATTTTCAGTCGGTTTTGCAAATTCATATATAAATCATCGTTTAATCTATATATTTTCACTTTTGCCTCAATCCGCTTTCAAATACATTATAAAGATTTCCTTAATGCTACCAGAAAATATTTCGAGAAAATAAAAAATTTACATATTTTACAAAAAAAGGTGGATTAACACTCACGGTTTTCAGTCGGTTTTGCAAATTCATACATAAATCATTGTTTAATCTATTTATTTTCACTTTTGCCTCACTGTGAATTTTTGAAAATTAAGGTGAGACTTTCCGTTGTGATTCTTAAGTGAGGTAGATCACTTCCAACCCAAGCATAGCCACACCTCTGCCCTTCCACTACAACCCAAGCATAGCCACACCTACGAGCCCTACGAGCCCTTCCAACCCAAGCATAGCCACACCTCCGCCCCTTCGATGTCTGAGCCTGTTGACAACCTCGAGACATTCTAGCCGCCTCCGCAAGACAACCACGTAGATTACGCCGCATTATTTTCTTAGTTTTTTACTTCCATACTTTTTAAACATTTTTCTTGTACATACATAGTACATACATTTATATTAATAGTACATACATTTATATTAATTTAAATATATTAATTTTCTCTTCATTACATTTTTTAATTGCACTTTAATTTTATTACCAAAAAAAATGCAATTTATTTTTATTACAAAATTAAGAAAACAAAATGTAAAATTAAATTTAAAAAAAAATGTATTTTTATTTTTGCGCAAAGAAAACCTTCGTCTCGCAAAACTCAAGCGACAAACTAGGTTTCGTCCCGCAGTAATAAATTGTAGTCACACAAAGTTTAGAGAGACGAATAATAGTCGTCCCACATATGTATCCTGGTATTTTGTGCAACGAAAACATTCGTTCGTAAAAAATTTGTGCGACGAAGGGTAAACTGTCGCGCAGTGTTTTTGCAACCAATGATATTTTTCGTCGCACAAAGTCTTTCTTTCTGGCAAATACAGCTCTTTTGATCATCTCTTCGCATGTACCTGCAGTAGCGTTTAAGTAATGCCCTTTGATTTCACCTGGTTGATGTGTAGAGTGGTACTTTATGTTTTCTACTTGAAGTATTTTACGAAAAGTTTAGAGTTTAATAAATGGTGAACTACGAATGGCTTGATCCCTAGGTAGATCACGTAGGCAGTCTAACGAGGAGGTTAAATGCAGCCATAAAATATATGAAAATTACTACGAAATTCGAATATTGAGTTGTGCTTTGTACATATCCCGGAGACAGGGTATGTTACATATACGGATACTTGATGATGTCACGTGTCGGTCCTGGACGTATGTTGGGATTGAGGCGTGACAAGTTATTAATTAGCTATGGTTTGGACTCGACTCAAGACACACCCATTCTCGGAGTACGTGACGTTACAAATGCTTGAGCGACGTTTATGTTCGACCCGGGGATGAGTTGGCCGAGTCCCTCCATTTAAGTATTCTTCAATTTTAATTATTATCTTACGCATTCAAGTTTCGTGGTTATTATATGAATGTTATAATTAATATTTGATGTTATATTGCACAAGCGACGATGATGGAGAATAGGCAATTGGTTATTCAGGAGTTCGTTTTCCAGCTTCATCCCGAGACTTTGCTCTAGTTTGTGGATCCCCCAGAGGATGCGGGATTTCAGATCCTTACGAAGACCTTGGATCAGACTCTCATGCGAAGGCCGGGGACATATTGTAGGGGGATGGGGAATACCTGGCAGCGGGAACCTAAAGCCTTTTCATCATCGCAGTCAAACAGTCAGGTGACAGCTTTGACAGCAAAGGTGGCCGACCTTAGGACTGAGCTCACCTCGTATAGGAGCTAGATCTTCGTCCCCAATCGACCTACGAGCCCTTCCAACCCAAGCATAGCCACACCTCTACCCCTTCGATGTCTAAGCCTGTGGATAACCTCGAGACATTTCAACTGCCTCTGCAAGACAACCACGTAGATTACGCCGCATTATTTTCTTAGCTTTTTATGTATGGGCACTATAGTAATTTTATGTCTCAGAAGATATTTTTATGTGTGTGTTGTTTTGTGAGCCATGGGACCCACACCCCATTTCTCATTTTTCCCCGTGTCCTTCCCTCCCCCAATCTCTTGGACTTTCTCGAACCCTTTCCCTCTCTTATTTTTTTGCCATTTCTATACTTTGTCACCCTCACCACAGCTCTCATCTATTTCTCTGTATAGCCAAAACCACCACCACAAACCACCTTATCATTCTTGCAGACATCACTCTCAAGCAACCCTCCTTCTAAATTCGTGACTGAGACAAGACCACTATCTCTCCCTCTCATCACAGTCTACATTTCTCTGTCTTGGTAAATCACCACTGAGACACCACCACCACCACACACCACATTCGCCCTACTGGTGAACCCCATATCATTACACCACTAGACTAACCGTCATCTCACCTCTACAAACCTAATAGAAAGTTTGGGTTACTGGAATCGTGCATTTGAGCTCAAACGGAGCTCTATTTTAGAATTGAATTTTCGACGAGTTTCCATGAATCTCGACTAAGGTAAGCGTTAGGACCTCTCTCTCATTTACCTTTCGCATTGACAGTGAACAATCTTAAGGTTTGGATGCATTTTGATAAGGTTAGAAGTTATGGGACGAAGGGATGACTTCCCCAGAATTTTGGGAAACCCAAGATCCGTGGCCATCGGGCCTCTTTCATATCCATTTTTTGGCTAACGCCGATGTTGACTCAACCCCCAATAGGTATAGTCTTGTTCTCTACATTTCTAATTTCAAAATGGCTTTTGAATCATTGAATTTGGTTAAGTATCGAACTAGAAATTAGCTCTTAAAGTTGGGAAGAAAATCTGAAATTTCTGGCATCGCGAGGAAGGTGAGTAGGCATGTACTCGCAGGCGCGTGGGCTGTGCGTGGTGCTGCAGTGGTCGGCGTGTGGAACACACGTGCCTCCACTGGAGGTACTATGGCGGCGCCGACAAACGATGACTTTTCGGACGACCCATCTGGATACGTGTGGTAGCGCATGGCCTTCTGGGTCGCCGCCCCGTGGTGGCGCGTGGGGAAAACCCAAGGCCCATCCTTAGGTTTTTCAACGTGCCAAATCCGAATCCACTATCCGTTTTCCCAAATTCTATAGTTTTAGTAGAGTTGTATTAAATGGTCTCTATTTGTGTTTAGGTGCATCGGTGGGAAATGACACCCTCCTCGAGTTACTCCCCGTCAATGGAATACTATGAGTGGACCCCTTCTTAACTTGCATGTTTTTATAAAATATTAGGCTTGCATTCACAAAGAACATGATTTCATGATTTTACGTTTTATGCATTATTTATGATTTATTGAGTTTACATTTTACGAAAGGTTATGAATGATGGGATTTTCGTATATGAAATTCTATGGATTTACGAATATGAATTATCATGGATTTATGAGATGAAGCTTTAAGCTTTTGAGCTCCGGATTTGATATGAGATTTTTGAGATACGTTTTCGATGTTTATCTAGTGGGTTATCATGCAGCACATACACACAATCGAGTATGTAGACATATATGGCCATAAGACATAGTTGATGAGATTTATGACATACTCCCAGCTTCACTAGCCCGTGGCTAGTGTCGGTGTGTTATGTGTGTGTGTATATATATATGTATATTTCTTCTCTGGCATCGTACAACTTCACCTTCGGGTGATGGACCCACTGTATACATATATATGTATATATGTTTCTTCTCTGGTGTAACCCAGAGTCGTACAACTTCACATTCGAGTGATAGACCCCTATTTTATTCACTGGTGTAACCCGGTGTCGTACAGCTTCACCTTCGGGTGATGGTTATGCCTTTAGGCCACTATGATACCCCTAGTTGAGTACATCATTGATGAGATTTACGGATTTGCCTTCGGGCGGTGATATCACCATTATTGAGCATTGTTTTACACATACATGTTTTATGAATGTTTTCATGGCATGTTAGAATTTTTGAAAAACCTACTATGTAGTACTCTATATGTGTTTTCAAAACAGGGGGTTAGTATGTTCATAAATAAAATTGTTTTCTTATTATTAGTATTATTATTATAAACTTTGGTTCACTCACCATTTGTTTTGCGCCCCCTCAGGAGAAAATCGAGGCACACAATCCCGGCGTCAGGACACCTCCGTATAGGTATCTTCAAGTCTTCTCAGTGTATGACCAATTCCTTTGTTCATACCTTTCTATAATAATTATTTCTCATTATTCTTGATTAGTTGTATGCTCTGAACACGGTTCTGCATTGGTGTATCTCTTTCTAATTACATATTTTATTTGCATGCATGTTAAAATGGCTTCGTCACCCTCGGGTGTCGGCCAACACGTGCCTATCCTGATATTTAGGGATATCGGGATTGGGGCGTGTCAAACAAGAGCAAAGACATGTGAAGGGACATAAAGAGTGTCAAACCAAACACTCAGGGTGGTGTTTACTAGGCTCTTCAATGCCGAGCGAGTCGCGTGATACGTGTTGTACCATGAAACTTTGCAACTAGACCTAAGCGAATGTCACTTCCTTTTTGCATGTCAATTGACAGACGAAGGAGTAGCCAACAAGACATGTCTACGAGTTTGATTCATTTAATGCTATAATAGTGAAGTACTCGAGAAGCCAGGACTTTTTGGGGCTCACTGAAGGCCTATATAAGAGTGATGAGTAGCTCTTATAAGCGGTTGGACACTCACGAAAACAGAAACATTATACTTTTATAGAGCACTTCTTGCAGTCCATATTAAATATATACTGAGCATTACAGTGGATATAGCCCAATTTTTAGAATGAACTACTTAATTTTTAGAATGAACTACTTAAACCTTGTTGTCTATTACTTAAAGTTTTTATTCTAAGCCCACCAACGGTCGACTGTACTAGTCTTTGTACCTAATAATTTTAAGCGTAAGCATCCATGTCATTATTCACTAAAGTAGGACCACTGCATGTTATGTAATCTAACAGCTCAAAAAAAATATAAAACTGTTTGTCAAAATCATTGTTTCTTGAATATACATATACGAACAAAAGAAAAAGCAAAAAAGGTGATGTATATAATTTGTATGGGTCGAAATTGGTGGTGACGTGTTTGCCAGATTCTATGATATCATTTTGTGTTGTGATCGTTTGTCCACGACGACTCCATTTTATCTCATAAAGTTGGATGTTACCGAACCTGCTTTATGTGTGTCTGCTTGCCAACCTGTTCACCATTTAGACCGACTTCGAATCCTCTGTACCAGATATTGGTTCCTAAAAATCGTCCACCACTAACGTTTCGACACGTGTCCAATCCCTTAAAACCTAACGCCGTTTACTTAAATTAAAACTATTAAAATAGGAAACCGAAAAGAACCAAAAACTCCAGACGTATCGACAGCCACGACCCCGTCAACCGCTCGACTCCGCCGCCGGCAACTTCCCCTGATGTTGTATTGTTTGAAAGAGTTAAGTGAACATGTTGTATTCCGGCGGCTGACTTAGTCGGGGTGGGTGGAGAGGTATCCTGGGTTTTTTGGTATTTTATTTTTTTATTTTTAATTTTACTTAACACTGTTAGGTTAAAGAGTTAAGTGTGAACATGTGTCAAAATATTAGAGGTGGATTTTTTTTGGTACTAGTATTCCGTACAGAAGATTTGAAGCCACCCGCAACAGAAAATGATACGTGGCAGCTACACGTCGGATCAAAAAGTACAAAATTAACTCACAAGTCACAACTCTAATTTACCTTAAGTTTTGCTTATTTTAAATATCATCAAGTAATCTATTGCAAATTACTTTATAAAGGGTGTATGTTTGCTCATCGTCTTAACGTGGTAATGAGCATGTTAATTACTACTGAATTAGTTTAAATTTTTAAGATTTGTATAGTAAATCGATTAAATCAAACACATTTACCATTAATAAATAGAGTGACTAGTATTACCATCACTTTAAGGTGGTGAACAAAAATATTTTCGATTGAAAATGCTTATTTATGTCATTATTTTGTTATATACTAAAAAAAGTGTATTACAAATTCTCCACTTCCATGGTATTACTTGTATAAAAAAATGAATATTAATACATATGCTTACAAATTGTTAAAAGAGATTGAGATTTTAAATTTATATTGTGAATGTAAAGGATTTGTAGCTCAAGTTGTTCATACTCTTTATCTTACCCATGAAACAAAATTTAGGAATAATGCTCAAAATTAAATCAAGTTAGACTTTCAAAGACCAAAAGAGTAGTCTTTGAGAAGAGAAATTAAAGGGTGTATTCAATTGAGATTTTGAGGAGTACTGGATTTATGAATCAATAAATTTTGATGGAATTTAATTCATTTCTTGAGGTGCTAGGTAAAATTTGAGTGAACTTCCTCAATTTTTTGGGAGATGTGAGATCTGAGAATACTGAGACCATCTTCAACCCTTGGAGTAAAACCTAAATTTTTAGTCCAGAAAATTTATGTTTTAACCCAGAAATAGCTTTTATGCTCCAACCCTTATGGCCCAAATTTTTTAGCCCAATGTTATTAAAGAATAAATTTGGGCTAATTTTTTTTTTTAAAAAAAAAAAATTTATGTATACTATCCTATTTTAATTTTATGAACACTTTAACCTAAAAATATTTAAATTCCAATAAATATTGAAAAATCACTAAATTTGGGTGAATTTTGAGTTAAATATATTTTTTAATTATTTTAGCCGTTAGATTTAAATTTGGGCTGTTAGATCTTTTTTTATATCGTTGGATTTGATCATATTAGATATTAGCTGTTGGATTCAATAAAATTATAAATATAAAACAAACAAAAAAACAAATATAAATTTGGACCATTGATCCATTTGAAATCAGAAACAAAAGTCGTTGGGCTCATTGTTGTGGCTGACAAGAGGGGGACATGCCCATGTGGGTGGGGTCCGGCTGGTGCTGGGTTGGCGCGTGCCAGCGCGTCCGAGCGTGGGTCTTGGGCAACTGGGCTTCACATCCCGTTTTCCACTCTCACATGTGGACTCCACCATTAACCTTGGCCTAAATCTGGTTTTTTTTTTTTTAGTTTTAAAACTTAACCCCATTTTAGAACAAGGGTTGGAATGAAATGGGGGGGGAATAGAAGGGAAAATTTAGAACTTACTTCAATGGTTGGAGTTGATCTCAAAATATACTACAAAATCTCTCTAATTTTTTCATACGTCCTAACTTTTTAAAATCCCTTAAAATTAATTGCTAATTGAATACATGTAAAATATTATAAATTCCTTTAAAATCCTACTTGAATACTTCTGAATTCTTTTTAAAAATTAAATATTTTAAAATTCTAATTAAATATTTTAAAATTCTAATTAAATATTCCCCTAAATAAAATGAAAAAAAAAACCAAGTTCGTAATGTCAAGGACAAGAAGAAAAGCCAAGACAATGCAATAATGATAAAAAGTGGAGTTTTGACAAAAAGAAAAAAAAAAAAAAAAGTGGAGTTTCTTCCTTCTAGCAATCTATAGGACTATCCAAACAAAGGGCCCAACAAACCCCGCACTTTTCACTTCCCCTTTTCATCATCTCTCTCTCCTTGCGGAATCCCTGAATTAAGCTTTGCCCTCTCTCTCTCTCTCTCTCTCTCTCTCTCTCTCTCTCCATGTTTCTCTCTCCTCTCTCTGAGCCCTCAAACCCCAATCTGTTTCTTGGCTCTGTTTTTATTCCTATCCCTTCTTTTCCACAACTCACGCTCTGAGTTCGTTCCTCCATTAGTTTTCACTTCCCAAGTCCCTTTTTTCACCTCAGCTGGGATAATCCAGAAATCTCTCGTTTTTTAAACATTTTCTGTGAATTTTGACATCTGGGTTCTGCCTGATTTCGAGCTTCCCTTTCTGGGTTCTGATCAACTCGTTTGTTTTCAGCTTTTGGAAAGCCTGGTTTCCGCTTCTGGGTTCTTGTGGAATTCGATCTGTTTACGGAAAGGTCAAGGCTTTTTAGGTATCTACCTTTAGGTTTTTTGAGATCCTTTACCAAAGGAGCTGTTTTTGGAGTAATTTTCAAGTGGGTTTTGGAAAATTGAATGTAAAAATCGGTTTTTTGCACTTGGGTTTGGAGTGTTGGTGTTGAAATATGAAGAGAGGGAACGAGGAGAAGGTTATGGGGCCTATGTTTCCGAGGCTCCATGTGAATGATGCAGATAAAGGAGGACCAAGAGCTCCTCCTAGGAACAAGATGGCTCTCTATGAGCAGCTGAGCATCCCATCTCAGAGGTTCAATCCTGGAGTGCTGCCTCTTAATTCAAATAACCAGGTAATTTAATCATAATTTGTGCTTATTGTTTCTTGTTTATGGTTTATTTGGGACTATTTTTGATTTGTTATTCTTTTAAACTTGTAGTTAGGTTATGAATTTTTCTAAGGATGTGGATTTAATTTTTTTGTAGTAGATAACTATAAATGTTGTTTTATGCTATATCCAGTAGTTTTACATGTTACTATGTCTGTAAGTTATGTTTTAATGCTTATTAATTCAGTCCAAAAAAATTTAAAAATGCCAATATAGCTAATATTTGCAGCATGCCGATTTTAGAGGGGAAAAGTAATGGTGTTTAGTGTTGCAAGCTTGTTTAGTATGAACAGAAAATGATTATCGCATATCTGAATTTTGGGAACAATTTATGTTTCCAGGGGAGTCGTTCGGATGGAAATTTGCCTTTTCCACTTCATGGTCATCCATCTACACCTACTCATCAGGCAGAGATGTTACATGGTCGCCAGTCTGACCGAGCAAATGTGAACTTGCCCTTTGAACAAACCAACCTAACAAGGAAGATCAGAGATGAAGATGATTTTAGTGTTCCTGTGTTTGTTCAATCAAGGATGGGTCTTGGTCATAGTAAAACTCAAATTGTTAGCGATAAGGAAAAACTTACTCCCACCAGCTCGCCTCATTCTGGCCATTTAGTAAAAGTAAAAAATGCGGCGAAGAAGGATCCAAAACAAATAAGCTCTCCAACTCTGAATTTAAGACGAGAAGTAAATGCATCACCAAATCAAGAGGATGCAGAATGTTCAGTTCTTGGATTCAACAGGTTAGCTGAGAGTGATGCTTGCTTACAACAAGAGTCCAGATCTGGATCACAGCCAAACGTCACTGGACAAGGTGATGGTCTTGTTGAGTCTTCAAGGGATGTAGAGAAGGGAACTGTTTCCAGGGAAAGAAGTGTTTCTTGTTCCAGGGCGGATCCTAGCGGTCCAAATGAGCCTGATAATGACAGTGAATACCGTGGAGACAGAGGATGTATTTCGCCTCAAATGGGACATGTTGAGAAAAGTGACGATGTCTCAGAGACCTCCATGGTGGATTCTATATCCGGCATGGACATCTCTCCTGATGACGTTGTAGGAATAATAGGCCAGAAACATTTTTGGACGGCAAGAAAAGCAATTGTCAAGTAAGTCTCTATTTTCTCCAGTAGTTCAATTCAGTTGTTACTTTGCGCTTTAAAATTTTTAAGTTCACCTTTTTCCCAGTATGCAGTATATGAAGCATTTGGTGTCATAATATCTTCGCTTTATTGAATATTTATGTACTTATGCTTTGCGTTACTTTTTTCCATTCCTTGTTTTTTCTTCCACGTCGCTGGTTTAGACTATTATTTATTTAACCATTAGGAACATTGAATAAGTTTGATTAGAACGACAACTTTGAAGGGATGTGAGATTCCATAGTGCAGAGTCCCGGGATTCCTTCTAAAGTGGAATTATTTGTTTTATAAGGCCCTCAATAACTAACAGTGGATATGGATCATCTTACAGCAGGGAAAAGTACATCTTAATAGAGTTACCTTGTGCAACATGACCTCTGAGACAGCGGATCATCTCATTATTCGTTGCCTTTTTGTATCTGCCTGTTGGATGTATTCCTGTCTCGGTTTGGTAATGCTTTGGGGGTTTCCTTGTTCACTATGAAAAGATTTCCCTTCATGGCACTTGAGGGCTGGGAGCAAGAAGGGGAACAAGTGATGAAGGGTTATCCTTGGGACTACATTTTGTGGATCTTGGACGATATTTGACAATATAGTTGACATGGTGGTGGGCATGGTGGTGAGGAGGATTACATCTCTTATGTAGTATTTTGATGTGGTGTGTTGGAAAATCTTATTAGGTCGGGGTTTACGTTGTCGTTTTATATGCTTTATAGGATATGAGAGTTTCCCCTATATATGGGTTCTAATCATTACACGCTCTTTTATTTTTCATTATGAAATGTAATTATTTCCATGTGAATCAGAAAGCTTTAGTTTGCAAAATTCTTTTATGATTTTAATTGAACATTACAAATTTCAAGCTGTTTTTATGTTAAAGAAAGGAGATTTGCAGACATCTAAATGATTTATGTCACTGATATTTATCTATGTTTTGGAATCCATTATAGCATTTAGCTTTCGTTCTAATTGCTCTGAAGATAATTTTAAAATTTTGAAGTTATTTTTGTATCCATTATTAGTTTTATTGCTCTGAAGTGCTTCGTTGTTTATAACGATTTTCTGATGTGCAATTTGCTGCATCCATCCTTAAGATGTTTCCTTCCCATGTTTGGTAAATGTCATATTTGTCCACAATCCTGATCGATATCACGTCTAAGGATTACCTTGGGGTTGGTCAGGTGGAGTTAATGGGCTATGGTGGTTTTCACGGGTAAGCATATATTTTGTGATTAAAGCACGTAGTCCTTTTTCTGTTCTCTCTTAAATAATGTGAGTTTCTATTTTCTGTTCCGATGAATCTAATCCAATAATCCACAGTGGGGATTGTTTTGGTACAAATGATTCTGTCAAGTGCCCGATTTTCATTTCTGTCCAGTTTATTGTTGTGTTTTCTCATATTGGTTTTCTTTTGTTTTTGTGATTCTCCAAGCTTAATAGGATTTGTTGTGTATTGTGCAACTATGTTTTTGACCCGACTCCTCTTACTTTCTACAGTCAGCAAAGATTGTTTGCAGTTCAAGTATTTGAGTTGCATAGACTCATTAAGGTACGACTCTAAATGGATCGATCAGTTTGATTTCTTTGTGTTGAGGATATATATATATATATATATATATATAAATATATGTATTGACTTCGGTTGGAAGAATTAGCTTAATGAAATTTTCTTTTGAACAGGTCCAACGACTGATTGCTGGATCTCCACATCTTTTGCTTGAAGATACTGCTTTTCTGGGCACATCTACTTTAAGGGGCTCTCCGGCAAAAAAACTCTCATTGGAGTATGTTGTAAAGCCACTTTTACATGTTGTAAAGCGCAAACACGAGCCTGAGGAGCCAAACAACAAAATGGAATGTTCTGCGGAAAATGCAGTAGGGAAAACATCTCATTCTTCTGTGAGAAATGGTAGTCAGACTTCAAATTATGGGCCATATATAGGAAACCCACAGCCAACACCTGTGGCTACTGATAATAAAGCCAATCCTTGGTGTTTCCATCAATCACCTGGACATCAGTTGTTAATTCCGGTAATGTCACCCTCTGAAGGACTTGTATACAAGCCGTATAATGGACCAGGATATATGGGAGCAGTTTGTGGAGGATGTGGACCTTTTGGCTCAACTCCCATGGCGGGCAACTTTGTTAAGCCAACTTACGGGGTTCCATCTTCTCATCATCAAGGAATGGGGGTTCTTCCTATCCCCCCCTCACTAGGTCACACTTACTTTCCTCCATATGGCATGTCTGTTATGAATCCAGCCATGTCGACCTCAGCTGTTGAGCAAATGCATTGGTTTGCTGGACCTGGTTCACATGGTCACACCGATCAGTCATCAGGAGGTGGTACAAACTCCAATTTGCAGCATCAAAGCTCATGCAAC
Organism: Heteromeles arbutifolia; assembly: GCA_024362995.1. Taxonomy (NCBI): domain Eukaryota; kingdom Viridiplantae; phylum Streptophyta; class Magnoliopsida; order Rosales; family Rosaceae; genus Heteromeles; species Heteromeles arbutifolia. The sequence continues at coordinate 5,350,686 of JANCRC010000013.1, read as the reverse complement.
ATGCCATCCCGGAAAAATGTCACTATTCCCCATGCCAAAAAGTTTCAGCCATCTAATGACAGTGGGTTACAAGGAAGTACTGCAAATAGTACAGGCGACAGAGCACCAGTGAGGACAAATCAAAATGCTGAAGGAAGCGATGCTCTCCAACTACTTCCTATGGTTCCGGTCATTCCAGACGGAGTTCCCCAATCTCACGATATAGGCCAGCCAACACGGGTGATAAAAGTTGTGCCTCACAATCCTAGAACTGCAACTGCATCAGCCGCTCGAATTTTCCAGTCCATACAAGCAGAGAGGAAACAGCAGGATTCAACCTAGCTGATTTTCTCGAGTTGGCGTGGTTCGGTCACTTCCTCCATGTACCATTTTCGGAATTATATTGTGTAGCGAGTTCTCTTTCGCTTGTCTCGGTCTTGTGAATGTATATTCATATATGTATATCATATATATATATATATATATATATATATATATATATATACCTCTGGAGAAATCACAACCAGAGCTGTGTAATCTGAATATGCGAGATGTTGTCTCTTGTATTATGTTATATTGGGAATATAGGTAGCAATGGCATTTGCTATTTTCGGGTAAAAGGTGTAATTGTCCATTTTTGAGAATCTGATTGCTGTTAACCAAAAGAGGTATTTATCAATTTACCTCCTGAACTTTGTGACCATTGGCCATTTTCCCCCCTCAATTTAATTTTGATCAATTTCCCCCTCAACTCTTGTAATTAGTCAATTTGCACCTTACTGTTAATTTTTTTAATTTTCCATCTATTTTTCCGTTAAGTAGGTATCGACATGACTGCCTTTGAAGGGCAAAAAAAGTCAATTTGCACTCTACTGTCATTTTTTCAATTTGCACCCTACTGTCATTTTCCGTTAAGTAGGTTTCCCTACACCTTACCAGAGGTAGACGAGGCCGAGGGAGAAGGCGACAGGGTGTAGGCAGCTGCAAACTGCAAAAGCAGCATATCAAATGGACTGGGCTGCAAACAGCGGAGGAGGGAGGCATTGGCATCAGTCACCGGGTCGGCTTGGAGAAAAGGAAGAAGAAGAGAAAGTTAGAAGAAAAGGAAGAAGATAGGTGTAAGGAAAATGACTTTTTTGCCCTTTAAAAGCAGTCATGCGGATACTTACTTAACAGAAGAATAGATGGAAACTTAAAAAAATTAACGGTAGGGTGCAAATTAACTAATTATGAGAGTTGAGGGGGGGAATTGGTCAATGGTCATAAGTTCAGGGGGTAAATTGATGAATACCTCTAACTAGGATATAATCAAAGCTAAGACAGGTTTATCTTCCCGTAAATTATACCATATTTTTGCTATTCTTCGAATATGATATTTTGATCACATTATTGACATTGATGTTTATTTTAGGGCGTTAAATCATCACTAGAGCGTTAATTTTAGATTTTTAGTCTCGGACTTTGAATACTTAAAACTTAAATTTAAGCTTCCAAGGATCAAAGTTGAATAAAACTAGGCAAAAACAAGATTTTGCTCGACGCGTCCATCATGTAAGAAAGAACAGATGTCCTGTCGAAAGACCAAACCTTGTACCACAATGAAATTGTACTCATCAAACAAGAAGAAACCTCAAAATGTGAGGTTGGTAATAACGTTACTCTATAATTCGACTCGGTAACATCTATTAGCACATTAAAATAATCATCGTGCAATTTTTCATCTTTTATTTTCTTTTTTTCACTGAGAAGAGCATATAATTAATAACCACTAAGCACCCTAATCCGAGGATTTAGAATAATCAGTTACAATCAGGAGGATGTAAACCGGGGCCGCCGAAGTAGAACACAGGTTCTTCAGCAAGTGAAGCAGCATAGTTTACTGCAGCGTAGCAATACTCTTCATCTGTAAAAGTCCCTACCCACTCAGGATACTTGAGCTGCTGTGAGTAATCTATGATCCTAACTTGCTTAATATAACATGCATTCCCCTCTTTGTTCCATGCAAAATCACCGCTTCCCATTCCAGTTGCAGTGTGTGGATGGTTTTTCTTAATCTTGGAGCTGTACACCTCCCCACCCCACTCAACTAAAGATGCAGCACCCTTTGTCAGGTAAGAGAAGAGCTCTCCGGGAAAGTATCCGACGGGGATGTTTTGGCCGATGCGCACCCACCAGTTGTTCGTGTGGAAGTCCTACGGCAGGAACAGAACTGGTTATAAAATGTTAATTATGGAAAAACAGAAGTGTAACGGATTGAAGGGGGACAAAATCGGTTTATTATTTGTTTAGCGTCGAACGAGTTGATATTTCAGACCTTGGTGATGCTGAAGGTGGTCTGATATTGTGGACCCGAAGCAGATGAAATAGGTTGAAGGGCCATGCCAAGGGCTATGTCTTTGTTCGTTTGCACAAATCCTGAGCAAGTAAGATCAAAGCAGCCTGTTGATTTGTATGCGTCCTTCTGAAAAAATATAAGGGTTTTATCAGAAAAGCTCTCCGAGGTTTGGCAACTCATCATTTTCGTCCCTCGAGTTTCAATCAAAATGTATGGAACCAGTGGCATTTGCCTGTTTCTTTTGATCATTTTGTAATGAAGTACTTACAGTCCAATATACGAAAAGTCGAGTTGATCCATCACCATATACCTTCGGATTTACCTATAAGATAAAAAGGAAAATTCATGTATACGTATCAGACTGTGATTTTAGGACTTAGATGAAATCAATATCTTATTCATTTACAAATGAAGATTCCAAACTTACCACCCAGCCTGATTCGACGCTTTCAAAGGCGTCGCCAGGTCCATTCTTGAGCCATATTTGAGCAGTAGTGAACTCATCTGGCGATTCAACTTTTGGTTTCCAAATATTTATATCTCCTTGAGCACCTATATAGCTATATCCAACTGTTACAAGGATCGCAGCCTGCAGGTTCACATAAAATTTGGGCCAATAATTGCACAAGTTCAACAAGATATCAATGGGACATTGTTTTCAGCTTTTTGTTTAATGAAAATTGAACACTAAAAACTGAAATGGTTATCTAATGAGTCCTAAACATAACATTTGCTTACTGAGCGATTGACTTGAGGACCAAGTTCGACTCGGGTGCCATTGATGATTACACTGCCTTTCTCATCGTTGGTTGAGTGGTAGGAATTTGCTGGTTTCTTCCCATAGTGTTCAAGTCCAGTAGCTCTCAGCAAGTCTCGCCTTCGAATTCTCCTAATCGGAATGGTTCCATCTGGACAACTTCCACTCCTCTGCCAAATCTGAGATAATACTTGCTGAGAAGAATAATGATCATTTTGTACATGATTACTTGCACCGGGACTGGGACTGGGACTAGAACTAGGGCTTGGAGCAGAAGCCTCTCGAAAATTCGGTGTTATCTGCAATACATAATTAACCTCATTAATCCTCCAATCATCAAACATTAATACACATAAATCAAATGTTCCACTCCTCTGCCAAGTTTTTGTTTCATACATTCTTCGATTAACATAAATGATTTATAAAGACCTGAATTTTGTGGTTCCGCAACGCTGGATGATCAAAAGCAGGCTGTTTGTAGATGTGAACACAATCAATGATATCTCCATCCTCACTCTACAAGAAATCATAAAATCTGAAAGTGTTAAAGTGAGATTAGTCTGCAGAAAAGATAATTAAAATGGCGGAAAATCGGACCTTAATAGTCTTCACGCCGGGCTTATTGAGAAGCTTCAACTTCTTATGAACTTCCAAAGTAGCTTGCTTTGCTTTAGAATTCACATGAGGATGATGATCTGCTGCTCCAACACTAAAAACAAACAATCCCATGGATAACAAGAGCATTGTAGTCCTCCATTTCCCCATCTTCGATCTCTCCGCTTCTCGCTCACAATCTTGCAGAGGAGAGAGAGAGAGAGAGAGAGAGAGAGAGAAGAGGAATGTGTCTGGTTTGAGAGGACGAAGATGAGAATGCCTTGATTATATACTGTGCGTGCATGCCTTCATGGAGAAATTTTTCATTATGACCCGAACACGTGTTTTTATATAAGTGGTGAAATTTTTCATTGTGTGTATTAATGGTTGATAAAATTTCTTTCTTCTCTTTTCACTTATGCTCCTAATTAAATTCCGAATTTCAACCAAATTATTGATATTACCCATCAAGCTACATTCTCCATTTGCCTTTCTCATTCAATGGAGGTCATCTCGACTTTATTTACACCTAAATCTATGTATTAATTGTTTATAAAAAAAATCTTTCTTTTTTTCCCACTTAAGCCCCTAATGAAATTCTAGATGTCAACCAAATCATTGATATTATCCATTGAATTTGACAAATTTTGTTATTTTTAAAGAACGGTAATTGACACTCTAAAAATCTTACAATAAAGTCTAACATCAATTAAGCAGGAAAAGCAAGTAAAAAAGATAGCCAGCATTCCTCAACAAAATATAAACTTATTTGGAGACCTCTTGTAAACATCCAAAAACTGAATCTGGTTCAAATGTGGTGCAATCTTTTGGGCATACATGGAAAATATGCCACTTTGGTAGAACTTTAAGATGTTAACTAATGAATTTTTTTGCAATGTATGTGGAATAAATATTTCATTTCCATACAGTTCTCTTTAACTGTTGATTTGTTAAATCTAAATATAAATCTAAAGGTATTTAGATCTAAATAAAGTAAATTAGGAAGAAAAAAAAAATTCAACAGAAAAAAAGAGAGAAGAAATAGAAAATGATACAATCGGTAATTTACTACCGATTCACTACGTAGGGTGTCGCTAACAAGTAGTGACTGTCTTCGTGTAAAGTCGCTAGCTTCAAACCGATCCATCTTTTCAATTTTTTTTTCAGTTTTTTGTTTGTTTGTTAATTTTTCTTTTGCTTCTCTTATCATAACAACAAATTATCATATTCATGTTCTTCAAAATATATTTTTCCGTGCAAAATCTATTAATTCATATTTAAACACTTGAAATCAATGACTTAAAACCTAAATCTAAAGATATTTTTCTATTTTTCAACTAGTTCAAATCATGAAGTGGTTTGATTTTGCATTTTGAGATAAAACTCGCTACCTAGTTAAATTTTATTCTTGGTTTTTTATACAAGCAATATTCAGAGAATAGAATTTTGAACACATGGATCAGAACTGTTCATATTATAAATCACTATATAAATATAACCTCTGCAAAATATCAATTAAAACTAAGGTTTTTGAGTCATCGAATTGTATAAAAAGTTTAAAAAAGATGAACATAATTGGTAAAAGCATTACGAACCATCCATGTATTTGCTACAATAGATTGACTAAACGACCTTAGTTTTAATTCATTTTGTACAGAGACGATCTTTACAGAGTGATGTACAATATGAACTGTTCTGATCATAAGCACGAAATTTTATGATTCGAACACAGAATTTTTTTAATAGGAATCCTTACTCTTAAGTAGCCAAATATTGTTCATTACATTCGTTTTATTCGAGGACTTAAATCTTGTGCTGCTCCTCAGTAAATGATATAACTGCCTATAAATAATTAGTAAAAAAAAATAATATTGTAAAAACTTAACAAAACCGTTGTAAAAAGAATCTAAGCCGTTGCACAAAACGACTCCGTTTAGTCAAGCAAACAGATTTAGCGCGGTTCCGCGTGACCCAAGTCACCTCCATTTATTACCAATCCCGCCACTCAGTGGTACAAATTCGCACAGTTACACAGTAGAGAGAGAGAGAGAGAGAGAGAGTAGCTTGACGTTTACTCCAAGAATCCAAAAATGGTGAAGTTCTTGCTTCAGATCTCCGCCGAGCTCAAGAACCTGACCGATCTTCAGCCGCAGGACGGCTGCAACGACCCGGACTTCTCCTATCTCTTCAAGGTAAGACCTACATTTCCCTCCTTCCGCTTGTTTTTTGCCTCCAATGCGTTTCGCTTTGCTATTTCGGTTTGCGTTGTTGTTTTCTAGGGTTTCTAGCTTCGAATCGATGTTGATTTTTCTCGTCGCTAAATCTGCCGATGGTTAATCGACGGCATTGACATGATTCTATTGTTTTTTGTGGTTCTTGTAGCTGAGATGTGAGTGGTGTGGAGAGCTGAGCCCGAGAGAAACTTGTGTGAGCTTGAACGAGACTGTTCCTCTTCCACCCCGCAATAAGAGAAGAGCTAATGTCACCCGCAAGAGAACCGCTAAGGTCATCCGCAGGAGAACCGCTAATGTCATCCAGAAGGTAATCCCTCTCTCTCTATCTCTTGATTACACAAGGGGATTTGTATGTAAAGGGTTTAGGGTTTGGTGAGAAAATCCAAGGATTCTTGCGTTTTCGCTTGTTCTTGCTTGAATGAGTAAAATGCTGTGTTTGTTTGAGTGCCTAGTACGGTCTCGTGTCGTTTCACTTACCTCTAGGAATGGGATGTTGGGTAATGTTTGTATAGGTAGGTTCCAACATGGTTTTACGCAGTTAATTTGTGTGAAAGCGATTCTTATCCCTTTCATTGTTCGATTGATAAGAATTGTTGTTGATACTTGCACTCGCCACTCGGTTTAGTGAGCGTTTCAAATTGTTTTAGTTGATCGTAGAGCTCAGATCTTATACATTTTTGCCACCGTGATTTGAGATATTTCTGGTTGAAATTGTGTTTGTTACATACGGCGAACTAATCAATTTTGATGGCTACATTATTTCTGTTCCATAATCTGATCGTGTGGGTATGGGGCTTCTTCTAATGGTACACAAAATATTTTCTGGTTAAGTTTGTTGTACATGGTTGGTTTCCCTTGTAGTGCAAGCTTTGTGAGCGTGTTGGAATGATCCTGATGCACCCAGGCCTTGGCAAGCCACTGACCCAGGCAGCAAGTGATGCCAGGCAGTTCGCCCCCGTGATGATTTTTGATTTCAGAGGTTTTGTACCTGTGGACTTTGTATTTGTTGGTGGCTGGAGAGCTGATGACTCTGTAAGTTTCTCTCCCTCACACGCGACTTTCAATCGTATAACTATAGCATATCGAACGAAAAATTTCTCATTGTACTTCAGGGGCCGGAAAGTGCCTTCTGTAGGGCCTGTACCTCCTATGAACTTCAGCACATATGTATAAAAGTCTTGCTATTTGGACAACATTCTACTGACCACATTGCTGAAACAGTGTCCACCCCTAATAGAGATGTGTTAGGAAATGTGGTACAAATAACATTATTGATGTATTGAATACTTTCGTTATTCGCTTCTTAACTTCAGTGCTTAAGCGTTAAGGATTGAATTATCACCAAATTGATTTGTCTTTGCATCTTTATGTCAAATTAAACTAGTGTTCATTTCTTTTGTAGCCGAGTGGCATAAATTTTGAGCACATTGACTTGTCGGCAGGGGAGTTCGTTGAGTATGTTGTGGAGTACCCAGCTAGGATTTCTAATCTTCAGGCTGCTTTTGTGGTTGGGTCTTTTATGCCACTTGAAATTCGTCGTGGTTTTTAAAACTTGGTATGTGAAGCTAATTGTTCATCTGTGAATAAGATAAAACTTTAGAGTTAATGTTGCACCACGTTACTCAGTTGTAAAAAGTTCTAATTACTTGGATACGGCATGTTATGTTGTTAAACTTTCGAAATGAATGCATGAATAGTTCTACGATTCTACTTCTCTTGAGTAGTTTGAGCTGCTTGTTTGTTTTGAGCGTGGTTGAATGGGACTCACCTTGACAGCGGCTTCGGCTATAAAAGGCCAGACTTGGTTTTTATTGACAGTCCATGAAGCTGATGCACGAGACATACTTGGTTGTCTTAACACATATTTATGTGGTGTATTTATTTCAAAATGTATATATCTGTTGCGTTGTGTGCCCCGTTGCCGTGAATTGTAGCAACACTATGTGGTGTGACGGGTACACAAATTCTTCTCGTGATTTGGGTTTGATTTGCGAGTGAAGGTGGGCTTACATGGTTTGCTGATTTACCACCTTCTCCAAAGAGTCCAATTTCTCCAAATCACGAGACGAATTTCTTAAATTGTGGAAGTCCCACTTGGGTCTACAGTCTACATACCCCCTATCCTCTATCAGACTACCACCACTAGTCAGTACATGAGCGACTTAAAACTGTCACGAGATAATTCGGACTACTTAAATTAGATTCAATTATCTCTGTTAACTTATTTTATTGACCCACCTCACACAAATTAAAGGCTCTGGTCTCTTTTTCGACAAACTAAAGATTCAGATTTTCTGATCCTTAGCCTCCGAACACTAAGGTTCAAAGAGAATCCAAATTCGCACATGAGTTCTTTAAAACATTGACTTTAGGCTTGGACAGCTCACCAAGGCCTAAAATAGCTGGAGTAGTTAAAGGCTAATCTCTAAGTAAAGCCTGATTTGAGGTGATGCTAATTATGCTCTGCATTTGTTTATTTGAGAGTGATGCTAATCTTAGGGAAAGCCTGATTACTATCACCCTCAAATCAGGCTTTCCCTAGAGAGCTGTCCAAGTTAGGCTTTTTCTAGGGAACGTGGTATTTCTGTAGGGAAAACCAGCAAGAATTTTTAACCAAATTTGTCTCTTGTTTTGTTGGAATGGGTTATTCTCAAATAAGATCCTAATTCTATTTCGTAGTCTGAACACTTTAAGCACTGTTTTAAAAGAAAAATTATTGCACTTGACTGCTATTTCATTACATATCTGTAGTTAGATTCTTAAAGTAATTTTCACTAACATAGGCTACACAAAATTAATCGCATTTAGACGTTTTTTTGTATTTTTTTTGGTTTTTGAATTCAATCACAAGATTTTTTGTGGTTTGAAGAACCTCTGAATCTCATTCATAGCATTTTATTAGAATCAATTTTAAACATAAAATATAAATTTGACATCCTATATGGCACTTTGACATATTTTAAAATATTGTTCTCCGCTCAATATATCAAATTAAATTATTGTAAATAATGTTTTAAAACAAAAAACAATAATAAAATTAATAAAATGCATTTAATAATCAATTGAAAAAAGATTCGAAGTTTGTACTTCCCAAAATTAACCCAAAAAATACACACACGCAACTCGATCGGGTAAGTTAGTTCTTCCCACACTACAAACCGATCCCATCTCCTTGTCACTCGCCTCGTGAGAGGAGAATCATCAAAATTCAAACATCATAAACTTTCTTAAAATCTCAGAGATTCCTCAATATCTTTAAATCTCACACAAAACGCACACTCTCAAATAATTCAGACAACCTTTGTTGCTGTCCCTCAAGTGTTCTCTGCGTGTCCGCCTTCTCATGTTCTTCATCGAAGTGACCACTTCTCGTAGTCTCGGGCGCAATCCAAGCGGTGAAGTTTAAGGATCCAAACCCTCCTTTCATGTCCTTCAATTCGGCCTCCAACCTTTTACAGTCACATGGTATGTCATGCTTCTTTTCTTGTGCATAAGCAGTTCGATTCGTTTAACATTCGATCCCAGCTTAGATTCTTGTTTTAAGCTATGACCTTGATTTATCGACAACCCATGTGAAAAAGTCAAGATTTTTATGCAGCATGTGTTGAGTTTAGATCTTGGGATGCTGTAGAATTAGTTTTCAGATCTGCCAACATATAGTTTTTGCTTAGTGGGGTTGTAATTTCGGAGAAAACTGAGTTATTTCGATTGGAATATGGTTAAATTCAAGTCCAGTTTCCTATCTGTGATGCAAGATGTGATTTTGGAATCTGGAATTTCTGCTTGTTTGAGAGAAGTAAGTTCGTGTCGAAAATTTTGATCTCAGACACTTGGAGGTACCCTGTAGAAATCAGAAGAGTTGAGGAATTTGATTCTGGTGGGGTGTTTTTATCGAGATGCAGAACTTGCAATTGAGGGTTGTGCCGGTGGAGGAAGGCAAGGACGCCGGTGTTAGTAGCAGCCGCCCAAGCCAAACGAAGGCCTTGCCGATTAGGCTACTTCAGTTATTCGCGCTGTTTCTGGTTTTCTGTATTACTTTCTCAGTCATTAGCATATACACAATTCGGCATTTTGGAATCAATGGTGTGATGACAACAGTCGCGGCCTCTTTCCAGCCGTGCCTTGAGGAACCAAGAGGTTTGGATCGATGGATTAAGCCGCCATCAAGTGTTAAACACACCATGAATGATGAGGAATTGTTGTGGAGGGCTTCTTTGACGCCTAGGATTAAGAAGTATCCTTTTGAAAGAGTTCCAAAGATTGCATTTATGTTCTTAACTAAGGGGCCGTTGCCGCTGGCACCCCTTTGGGAGAGGTTTCTGAAGGGGCACGAAGGGCTTTATTCAGTCTACGTTCATTCACTACCATCGTTTCAACCCCATTTTAATCCTTCGTCGGTTTTTTATGGGAGACATATTCCAAGCCAGGTATGCACCTATCTATGTAATATTGAATCCGTTTATGATATTCTATGTTCTACTAAAGATTCTGCAATAAGTGCACAATATGTGTTTTTGGGTTTGGTATTCATTCAATATCTTTTCTTCTTTCAATGGTTTCCCTGGCTTTTACTTTTTGCACATCTTGATTTTCTCTGTGGTGAGCACACAAACCCCAGTTGCTTGCATTAGGGTGTGTATCCAAAGCTTAAAATATAACGAAAATGGAACGTGTCTCTGCAAGAGGTGGTAATTTTTAGAGATCATCAAAGAAAGGGTTAAACCTATCTGTGTATTGGTAAAAAAGGGGCAATTCAACTTTATAATGTTTGGAATTACAGTGATGTAGGATACTGTCTTCGGGTGAGGGAAAACGTTTTGAGGGAAAACGTTTTAGATCTGAAAATATATAATGCAATGTCTCTAATCTGTCAGCTAAGAGTTTCGGTGTTCCCCTGCGCAGGTTGCTGAGTGGGGAAGAATGAGTATGTGTGATGCCGAGAGAAGACTCCTTGCTAATGCATTGCTCGACATGTCCAACGAATGGTTCATTCTTCTTTCTGAATCATGCATTCCGCTCTATAATTTCAGTGTCATTTACCACTACTTGATGAAGTCCAAGTACAGCTATGTGGGTGCATTTGATGACCCCGGGCCATATGGAAGAGGACGCTACAATGACAACATGGCACCTGAAGTGAATATATCCAATTGGCGTAAGGGCTCTCAGTGGTTTGAAGTTAACCGAAAGCTTGCCATCACCATTGTCGAGGATACAAAATTTTACCCCAAATTTAAAGAGTTCTGCAGACCCGCATGTTACGTTGATGAGCACTACTTCCCCACCATGCTAACCATTGAAGCTGGGAATTCTTTAGCAAATAGAAGCATCACTTGGGTAGATTGGTCAAGGGGTGGTCCTCACCCGGCTACCTTTGGAAGAGCAGATATCACCGAGGAATTTTTGAAGCAAATTTTTGAGACTCAACGTTGCACTTACAATGACCGGAACTCTACAACCTGCTTTCTTTTCGGAAGGAAGTTTGCTCCAAGTGCCATGGAACCTCTTTTGCATTTAGCACCAAAGTTTTTGGGCTTCTAAGTTACGAGTTTCTAACAGATAAACCCTCATCCAAATCGACTTCTGGAGCCAAACGAGCGTGCGAAATTCGACCGGTGTGTATTACTCGTTACCATAAATTCAACCTCAGTTGTAATGTTTACTAGTTTGGGGTGTCACTTGATAGCTCTTTGGCAAAATATACTGTCTAAAACAGTATCAGATGTACAGAGAAGTAGGCGCCCAATTTAGCATTGGCATTCACATTCTTATATTGAGAATTTGATATCATACATACACTGTCTTTGAAATAACATTTTCTTGGTTCCGTTCTCTTTTTTCCGTGCGCATGAATCATAGCATATGCTACCAGTGGCGTAGCTAGGATTTTTAAATAATGAGATCATAATATCAACTAAAAAGCTTCATTGTGCCATTTCGTTGAGCACTTAGTTGACAACTGCCAAATCCTATGAACATATGCCGAAAGTTATGCCAACATAAGTCAACAACTATTATTATTTGTAAAGGCTTGTCTAGGGTGGATGCAGAATACTGTGGAGGAATGTTGAAAACTGCCAATGCTTTTCAACTAAAGTATTTCATCCAAGAAGAGAGAAAAGGAAGACAAATATGATAGAAGAAAATAAAATAAGTAAGAAGAAAAGGTTAAAGTTTAGTTTGTCTTAGCTGTTTATAGGGATCAAATATAATATACAAACAAATGTACGTGGGTTTTTAGAGTTATTGAAGTCAAAGACAATCAATGACTCTATGCTGACTTTGCCATTATATGCTACAGTCAGACGCTCACAGTTCACATACCTCTTCATTTCGATGTGACCAACAAAGAATATGTTGGGCCCACACAAGACCCATTACCCTCTGGATACGGCATGGAATGTGGAAGAAATTTCGGAAAAGCCTTGGAACACGTTAATGGACCTCAAACCCATTTAGTTCCACTTTCTTTTCGGTACACCAATTCTTTTTCTTTTTCCTTTAATTTTTTGGAGTCGCATGCTAATTAATATTACAGTCTGATCATATTTCTCTTTATTTGTATATGAGAATTCTTAAGTTCGATTCTTGTTAAAGATGAATTTGAACTATATTATTACTAGTATATTGTGAAGCAGATCGAGACTTGTCGTTTTATTATTTACTCATTCCATACTAGGATAAGCCCATCATATTTCCCTCAATGCAGATAATATCGTTTGTTAAAAAAAATCACTTTCGCATCAAAGTTATCTAAGAAAACAAAATCAGTCCATCAGGACAAAAAAAAATATAATAAGCATGAAATGGCAAAACTATACGTTTGTAAGCTGAACAAACAACTTAGAGTATCTCCAACCGAACCTTCAAACCCAAGGTGGATTGCCACGTAACACAAATTGAAAGCATGAAAGAAGCTTCAATCACAGTGTCATTCCTACGTGGATTAGCATCAAGAGTGTATATTTTTAATTTTAAAAGCAGATAAAGATAAATCTGTTAGACAGAATGACAACAATCATGGCGATAACCAATATAATCGAACAAGAGAGCTCTATTTACCACAGACGGAAAATACCTAATCCAAATATAAAAAAAGATAACTTTGAAACCTAACATAGTAACAGCATTCGTCACAATTTGATTGAGTATCGTAATCACACTTGCAACATCAAGTAATATAATATAGAACAAAGTACGAACTCGAAGAAAACTTGGTCTCCAACAACTCAACTACCCCTAAAAGCAAAGTTATTTATTTATTTATCTTTTTTTGTAAGCTGTATAAATTTATAGGAACTTTAACGAAAAACTCACGGTACTGTTCATTTTAACGAAAAGTCAAATTTTTACACTAAAAAATCAATACTGGTACTATTAACTTTACCATTTATTTTGTCATTATCGTTAAAACTCAAAGTTTTCAAGCCATTTTCATTAGTTTTCCTTAAATTTATTTCTTTAAATTGAAAACAAACTTATACTATGTTTAAATGAGGAAAATAAACTTGAAATTTTGATAAAAATCAGACTTTATAAATTGACATGCATTAATTCTCTTGGTTGAATTCATAAACATTCTGTGTGGGAAAAAACATAGAATTTGGAACTTCTAATTTTCAAGTTTAAGTTCCATATAAACAGGTTTCATTTCTAAGTTTCCATGAGTGAGAGTTTTAAAAACAAATTCGGTTTCGAATTTCATTGTTCTTTTAAGTTAATCAAATAAGAAAATTCACAAATTTTAAAAAATAAAATTCTGTCATTTTAAAATTTCTTAATAATTTTAAATTTCTTCATCAAAACAAAGGGTTAGCAATCTTACATTTCCTTTATTATTTCATAAGTAGACAATCATAGGCCATCCTATGACGAATGTGAATATAAAAAAATTTAAAAATGCCACACCCCATCACTTGTAAGGGCACTATAGTAATTTCCACTCATGCATGTGCACCCCACAACTTACAAACAAAGGATGCCAACCGAATGTTCCGGAAGCAGCAGAACTAAATCTCCACACTACACCTGTCGTATCTTTTTCGTTGCGATTCAACACCCTGTCGTTTTCTCACTCCCCACGTGTCGGCCCCCCATTGCCCGCCGAGTTGTTCACCAGAAAGTCAGGCAATTCTACGCTGTAATCCCTCTGATTCCGTATTGTGGGCTTTCTTATTTAAATTTAAAGGGTGTATTCAGATTTGGAGGGATTTTAATTATTTTAATAAATATAAGCTATTCAATCAGAATTTTTAGTGATTATCTGAAATTCAAGATATATTTAATTAGAATTTTAAGATAGTTTATTAAAATTTTAGAAATCCAGATGTATTCAATTAAAATTTTAAATAAGTTTATAACATTTCAGGTATATTCAATTATAAATTGATTTTAAAGAATTTGATAAAGTTGAGGAATTTGAGAGATTTCGTAATGTATTTTAAGCATTCACAAATCTCAGATCTTCTCATGAGATTTCGAGAGAATTGAATCAAAATTTTATATGAAATCTCTATAAATCAATTAAATTCCATAGAAATTCATGGATTTATAAATTCATTAAAGTCTCTTAAATTGTCAATCGAATACACCCCTCTAAAAAAGGGAAACAAATAAAAAACAAGTAATTCTTACCGCGGAAAATGTTACAGTTTCTTCCTTTTCCGCGTGCTTCCACGCGTCCATATCCTTCGTCAATTTTGCGGAGTCACCTGATTCGGTGCGTGTAGCATCCGATGCGCGCGAGTAAGATTCATACGCGCGTCACTGTAAAAATTCCCGGAATATATTCTCCACTTGGACTAAAACAAGAAAACCCCTGACGTTAAGGCATGACCGAATACGTCGTCGTTTAGGTTTTACTGTAATTGCCAGGAAAGTCAAAACGATCCACGCGTGCACAAATGAATTCGCATGCCGCACGCGATGTGTTTAATAGCGGGGCCCACAGAAAAAATGTGGCTGAATTGCAGCATTAGCGCCGTAGTTTATTCAAATTTTCACTTTCTTACCTTTAATGTTTCTTATTGCAAATTCATTCTTTAGTTTATTGTGTTAGCACCAATTGTTTACGAAAATAATTTCCGCCACGACTGTTTTCTTTTTTTATATCCTATATACTTGAAGTTAAAACAAAGAATTTTTTTTTTAATAAATAAATATATATACAGTAAGGAGTTGGAGATTGGATAAGAACAAAACGGACCGATAATAAAAATTTAGCACCAAACTCAATATGAATGACAGTCTAACTCACTATCTTTCTTTTAAAAGTGAATTGAGTAACACTAGACTATAGTACTAAGTGAGAAAAATAAAACTTTTGTGAAAGAATAAAAGAAAAACTAATGAAAAATCCAAAAAAAAAACTTTAGTTTTAATGAAAAATGACAAATAAATGTGTAGTGAATACTGAATAGTACCAGAAAAAGGTAAAAATGTGATTTTTCGTTAAAAGTAAATAGTACCGGAGTGTTTCGTTAAAACTCCTAAGAACAAATGAAAGTCAGGTTAAGTCACAGATTAGACTGAAGTGAAAATTATAAGAAAATGTGTTGACAGAATTAAAATTAAAGTAAATTCCAGGGCTATTAGAGAAAATACTGAAATTCGTACAAAATTTACCACATTAAGCAATGTGAGCTGTCGCGCGGAACCAATAACAATTGGCCAGCCTGTTTCCAACGGGCAGCTACCCGACCTGCCCGTCTCGCACCACAAAAAACCCCAGCTATAAATACATTCACCGCGGCCACTTCCTCCCACCTCTCACCTCACACACTTTGTGCTTTCAGTCTCTCCGCGTCTTCAAAAACCCTAGATTCCCGAAAGAACACAGAGGTCGAAACCCTATCAACAATGGCAGTCTCAAGGGCATCCTCCGTCGTCGCTCTCATGGCGGTCCTCTTTGCCGTCCTCTCGGCCATCGGCGCCGCCCAGGAGTCTCCGGCTCCCAGCCCAACCTCCCCCGCCGCGTCCATCTCCCCCTCGTTCGTCTCCGCCGTCGTCGCTGCCGTCGCCGCTCTGGCCTTCGGATCTGCGCACAGGGTTTGAGGTCGCGGTTGCTGCTTTTCTGGATGTGGCTGTGTAGAGCGGTTCGGGATTTTATGATTCGTTTTGTTTGGTAGCGAGTGTCGTTTTAGTAGCTGGTGGTTATGGATCTACAGGGATTTCGTTTACATATGATGGATTTTATTATTATATTATTGCTACTGTGATGGATTTCTGAGTATTATTATGAGTAAATAATTCATTTATTTTATTTCGTTTATCTAATTTTCTTCTATCTTCTTCTAATTCCCTGTTCGATGAGCGTGATTAGCTTTTGATCTCTCAGTTTAGTCTCATAATTTAATTTTAATTTCATGATAATCTTGCAATTAGTAGCAGCAAATTGGAGTTGCAGACTTCCCAGATCTGTATTACTTTAATTTAGTTTTCGTATTTTCTTAAAGAAATGGACCGAATTATTTATTTACTCCAACATAGAGAGCGATATTTCTAGCTGCAAAATAAAAATAAAATAAAAGAATATGTTTTTGTTAAATAAATAACTAAATAAAAGTACACCACATGGAATGTTGGTTTTCAATTTTGTGGGCACCGACAATTACAAATTATTTTCTCTGGCTGAGAAATATAAATCCTAAAATAATAGAGAATTATTTTTAGCGTTTCAAAAATTTTGTTGGGCATTTTAAATTTTTTATAGTTAGAAAGAAAAATAAGGGTGGAAATTTTTTTTTATTGATTCCGCATTGCATCAATATTATTAGGGGATTAAATTATTAGTTGTTATAGAAGAGAAGGATGAGTAGTACAATAAAACGCCATCTGAGTACAAATTTTGTTTTGGTTTATACGGTACGGATCATCTCCATCCTTCCAATTAACATGAGTAGGTGACGGGTAGGTGACGGATATTTTGAAGTGCGTATAACAATTCTTTCGAAATTCGAATAACTTCCGCTGTACTTTGTGGCGGACACAATTAACGTTAGAATATGCCGTTGAGAACCAGTTCGTTGATGGGTGGTGGGTCAGACTCAGAGCACAGATGTCATTCCTCATATTTGATTATTTTCGTAATGGCATGATTATATTTTTTAAATTGGGATTAAGAACTAAATCACAATGGTGAACGTAAATATGAACTGACCTAATGCAAGTGAGTTTTTACCACGGTAATAGAAATGAGTATTATTATTATACCACGACATGAGTGCGAGTTTCATCATATCTTTAATTTAGCATTTAATCTAACCAAATTCGACAAAAAAAATAAAATATGAACCGACCTAATTATTCAACTCCCCCATATTCTTCCCTTTGACCTCCACCATACGACTCATGTTTTCTGTCCTCGATATAGTAATAACGGGATAATGCGGTTGGTCGGTTGCCGTTGTAATTGTACATTGCGTTAAGAAATAAAATTGCTGCTAACACTTCTTCCTAATCACATAAAATGCCAATTAGAGATGCCACGTTAAATTTAATGTGATTGACAAGTCCTCATATTTGTTGGCCCTTCAATTTCCTAATGATAGGTCCTTTTCGCCTAATTTTCAGTTGTCATTTTCTTAACGGCTGCCTATCATATATATCCGTGAGAAAACTATAACCACAACTACCATTATCACCGGGTGGTCTAATGATTAAAGATGAATTTTAAGCTCGTATGTTACATGACACATTCTAGATTCGATTCTTGGCGCTGATGAATTGCACAATCCTAGCCAGAGGGAGGTTGAAATGCCTTTATGAGTCTTCTCGGCTCCCGAAAGGGTGGATGTGTAACATCCCACATCGTTCAGGGGAATGATTTTTATATGTATATTCCCACCTCTTCCTAGCACGAGGCCTTTTGGGAGCTCACTGTCTTCGAGTTCCGTCGGAACTCCGAAGTTAAGCAAGTAGCGCGCGAGAGCACTCCCAGGATGGGTGACCCACTGGGAAGTTCTCGTATCAGTTCCCAGAAACAAAACCATGAGGGCGTGGGGAAGACCCAAAGCAGACAATATCGTGCTACGGTGGAGTCGAGCCCAAGAGGTGGCTGCGCCCAGGCCGGGATGTGGCAGGATGCCATGGCGAAGTCACTAGCTGATGCCTTTTTTAGAAAAGAAAAAAAAAAACTATAACCATGATAGCATTAGTATGTATGTGATTTTTTTTTTACTAAAATATTGTCACGTGATATAATATTTCATTTAAATTACAACATACATTTATATTTTATTATATATTATTTTATATGTGAGACCTATCAACATATTAGCAGTGGTGTATACACATTGGGACCAAGGTGATCCCAGGATCACTCGGAGTCCAGAACATATACATGTGTATGTCTTTCGATGATCATTCGAATGTTTTGTACCAAGTGTTTAATATAATGCATGCTAGGCATATTTCAGCAGCACTCGACATATTGCGTCAATAGCACTCGACAAATTCTGTCAATAGCACTCGACAAATTCTCTACTCATCAAATTGCTTGGCATATGTCAATATTTGTTGACATGTGTGCAACATGGTTCGTCTGACGACAACAAGCCCACCAAGCGTTTGACAAAATACCTCAGTGAATAAACTAAAACTTTTTAAGCGCTTCGCGCTTTGTTTCTATTAAAAAACTTAGACCTTTAATATTGGAATCCCTTAATATTCAAATCTTAAATCCGTCACTGCATACTAGTCTATCTATAGTAAAATGATCACATTACGTGACGGTAAACAGGTATGCATACAAAAATTTCTCCATCACAAAGCCAGGAGAAAATTGCTCACGTCGTGAGAGCGATGTAATCCGGGTTTCCACTCGGATGGTGAAGTCTGAAATTGCTTTTGTCCATTCCATTGTCAATGAGGACCATGATTCATGAGCACTCAACCAACCAAAGCACACACTCCCCATAACCCATTTACGCATTAACCAAGTTGTCAATTCAATGCAATAGTCAATTGGTCCATTTAGCTTTTATTTAGTTGAAGGAAGAATTGTAAGGTGGACTAATACAACATGGTTCGAGGATCACAATTTAACATGCATCATAATAATTACAAGAAGATGATGAATGACACTAACATGCACCGATTGGAGACATGATGGTTTGAGTTCATAGGTTGTCTTTTACTTCCAATACTTCAATAATATATCTCTGCTATATGAATAGGATTCAACGTATCTGAGAGATTAAGCATATGGAAGCAAGAACTTAACCATAATATTTATATCATTAAGGTTTAATCACAGCCGGCCTATTATTGGTTGTGAAAATCAAATCCTATCACTTAAGTAATTGAGTTCTACCATGATTCTATATCTTTGTAATGAAACCTAACACAAACCCTATAACTCTACATTATTAGATGGCTAGAAGCTCTTTTTTTTTTTTTTTTACTAAAGCTCGTTTTATTCAGAGTCAGACTCCACCACATTGCCCAATGCCCATTGCCTTCAACCCTCTTGGTCTCTGCATCATCAAAAAAGTAAAGATTACCAAGCAAATAATGAATATCAATCCTCGAAACTAGAGAAATTTGAGTAAGGCAGCTCGACCAACTAAATTTGCGTTTAGACATGCACTCTCACAAGCGAACAAGCCCCATTGTATACCCTCCGGCCCTAAGTAGGTATAATTTCCAATGTACACGGACCTACTGTTTGTGAGAGTGGGCTAACCACCGCGTAGGCGCGTAACCAACTCTCTCCCGAAATTGAAGAACATTGCTTGAAACATAAGATAATTGAATTCCTTTTTTGAAATCTTCTTCTCCCGGACCTCGCACCGTTCGAGCGTCAAATCACAGAGCCAAGCTCCCGGGCTTACAAGCTATTAAACATAATTGCAGAAAAATAATGAGGAATTAGATTAATCTTCCAGTCAATCACATTTCATGGAATTCATGTTTATAACGTATAAAACCAGAGGTCAAGTCAAAGCGAAAAACAAAGGCAAAAGGGTTAAGCTTTTGCTTTAAGTAACGGGCAAAAGTAGCATAAGCTTTTCTGAGAAGCACTTTTATCTGTTTGGAATCGGAAAAACAGATTAACAGTACGTTTGTGCTTTTGTGTTCTCTCTGCAGTTGGCAGTTCGGTCCAAAGCCGACGAACACGGAACCAGAGATGCCAATACGGGTAATGTCTCGGAGCTGGATGAACTGGGTGAACCAGCCTGTGAGTAGATCGGGACGACCGCGAAGTCGAGTAATCCGGCGAGTTTGTCGAGAAAAGCACGTGAGGAACCGGTGACGTGCAGAGCTCCGAGTGAGTGAGAGTGTGGTGGGTGTTGTTGGGCCATGGACTGAGGGATAAAGTACCGAGCAGCGGCTGGTGGTGGTGTTGTTGCTGGGGTGCAGGATAAGGAGGAGGAAGAGGAGGGTGGGAGTTGAAGAAATTGAGATTCCACCGTAAAACTAATTGACAATATGGGGAGTAGCCCAAAACTATATAAGCACATGGCAAATCTTGTCCCTCACCAATGTGAGACAACTCTCAACACGCCCCTGTACGTGTGGCTGATTTTCAAGCCTACACAATAGGATGACATGGAGCGCGTGTGGCTGTTTTGCTTCACACGAGGACAACCTGCTCTAATACCATAATGAAATTGAGGTTCCACCATAAAACCAATTGGTAATATGGGGAGTAACCCAATACCATATAAGCACATAGCAAACCTTGTCCCTCATCGATGTGGGACAACTCTCAGCACACCCCCGCACGTGTGGCCGATTTTTAAGCCTACACGTGGACATCACAACAGGGTGACGTGGAGCGCGTGTAGTCGTTTGGCTTCACACGAGGACAACCTGCTCTGATACCATAATGAAATTGAGATTCCACCATAAAACCATTTAGCAACATGGGGAGTAGCCCAAGACCATATAAGCACATAGCAAACCTTGTCATTCACCGATGTGGGATAACTCTCAACAGGGTTGAGGAGAGGAATGGTGGAGGAGGTGGTGGTTGTGGAGAAGGGGGGATAAAAATGAGGGAGAGAAGGGGGAGCCGAAGAGGGTGTTGCAGGTGCAGAAGAGAGAAAAGAGGGAAGAGGTGCGGGTTGCAGAGGGAAGAAGGAAGGGAGGGGGTTACGGGAGGTAGAAGACGGGTGGGTTTTTTTTTTTTTTTTTTTTCGGTATTTGTATTTTTAAAAAATTTTAATATTAAAGTGATCCCATATTGACACGTGTCGCTCAGTTATTGTTCACGTGGATGTCACGTCATCAGTTAACAGAAGTTCTAACAGAAAACTTAACAAATGTATGAAACTGTCCCAAAATTAAGACTTGAGGTATGATTCTGGAATGAAAAAAACTTCATATACTAAATGTTGAAAACCACGAAACTTCATGATAGTAAATTGAGATTAACCCTTCATTTAAATTACAACACACATATTTATTTTTTATTATATATTATTTTATATGTGAGACCTATCAACATATTAACAGTGGCGTATACACATTGGGACCAAGGTGGTCCCAGGATCACTCGGAGTTCAGAACATATACATGTGTATGCCTTTTGAGGATCATTCGAATGTTTTGTACGAGTCTTTTTTATGCCCACCAAGTGTTTAATATAATGCATGCTAGGCATATTTCAGTAGCACTCGACATGTTGCGTCAAGAGCACTCGACATGTTGCGTCAAGAGCACTCGATAAATTATCTACTCATCAAATTGCTTTGGCATATGTCGATATCTGTTGACATGTGCGCAACATGGTTCGATTGACGACAACAAAACCACCAAGCGTTTAACAAAATGCATCAGTGAATAAAAGCGCTTCACGCTCTATTTCTATTAAAAAACTTAAACCTTTAATACTGGGATCCCCTAATATTCAAATCCTAAATCCGTCACTGCATCCTAGTCTATCTATAGTAAAATGATCACATTACGTGATAGTAAAAGGGTATGCAAACAAAAATTTCTACATCACAAAGCCGGGAGAAAATTGCTCACATCGTGAGAGCGATGTAATCCGGGTTTCCACTCGGATGGTGTAGTCTGAAATTGCTTTTGCCCATTCCATTGTTAATGAGGACCATGATTCATGAGCACTCAACCAACCAAAGCGCACACTCCCCATAACCCATTTACGCATTAACCAAGTTGTCAATTCAATGCAATAGTCAATTGGTCCACTTAGCTTTTGTTTAGTTGAAGGGAGTATTGTAAGGTGTAACACAACATGGTTCTAGAATCACAATTTAACATGCATCATAATAATTGCAAGAATAAGATGAATGACACTAACCTGCATCGATTGGAGACATGATGGCTTGAGTTCATTGGTTGTCTTCTACTTCCAGTTATTCAATAATATCTCTTTGCTATATGAATATGGTTCAGCGTATCTGAGAGATTAAGCGTATGGAAGCATGGACTTAACCATAATATTTATATCATTAGGGTTTAATCCCAGCCGGCCTATTATTGGTTGTGAAAATCAAACCCTATCACTTAAGTGATTGAGTCCTACCATGATTCTATATCTTTGTAGTGAAACCTATTAGATTTCTTTAAGGTTAATTGCAAAGGTTAAGACTCCATAATCCTTATTTCACTAGGACTATCAGATTACTTATGTCATTAACAACTCGATAAACAAGTGGCTTACAACACAAATAATTCAATATAAACAAGTGGCTTACAACACAAATAATTCAATACATCATTCATTGGCATTCACAATTTTACAAGTATTACGTTCAACTCACACGAATAAGATAACGATAAATTCGTAGTGAGTTTCATACTTAATTGTTGTAAAAGTGGTTTTGTAAATATCATATTAGTTTGTTAAAAAAGAAAGGTCATCAATTCAACGGCCAAACACATGAGGGCTTTCATGCAGTGAAGAAACTGATGAAGGGATGCCCACCCTCAATTATTCTCTCCTTCAAATTTTTTCCTTCAAACAAATGAGTTCAACAAAAGCTAAACAACATCGACATCTCTTCGTCACTCAATCCTCATCAAAGACCACTGGGAGGTGGATATCCGAGTTAGTTGTGGCAACTCATGAAGAAGAACATGTGAAAACCTATATGTTTTTAGAAGCGACATTGTTATTTAGAAAAGTATAAAGTTAGTCATTTATGCTTAAAATAATAAATGGCTTATTAACGTTCCATCCTTCCAATGGTTTTATAAATTGAAGCTCCCGACCCTATACATATACGATTAACTATTTGTTTTATTGACTATAACAATGGACCAAAACACAATTAAAATAGCACTAAAGGGCAGAATGTGTGATAAGCACACATTGGTATGAGTCGGTCAAGTGCTCGACGAAACGTCTAATTAAAAAAATTGAAAAAAAATATATTGGCACCGCGTGTGCTTAGAGTCCCAATGAACTAACTTTCTAGCTTTACCCTTACTTGCTGCAATACTATTATGGCGGCATCTCAATTTTCACTTGTAGGTAAGCTTCTCTCTAAACACATTGGTGACTCACGTTCTCTAATGTATGAACACCTCATTGTGAGACCTAAATCACTCCTACGCAAAACCAAACCGTCCAAGCTTTGTCACTCCCTTTTCTTTTCTAACTTGCATGACACGTGAACACAGAAATTGTGTAAAATCCCCAATAGAAGCTTACGCAACGGGTGTTCGGGAGTTTCAGACCGGAATCAAAAAATGGAAAAACACAGTATACACAAACGGAAATCAAATCCGTTCATTATTTCCGATGGTTGAAAGGTGGAAGATTTACAAAGTTCTAACATTTTCTCATACCTTCAAAAGGAAGGCAAAAAAAGAAGAAAAGAAAGAAGAAAAAAAACTAACACAAACCCTATAACCCTACATTAGTAGATGGCTAGAAGCTCTTTTTTTACTAAAGCCCGTTTTATTCAGAGTCAGACTCCACCACATTGCCCATTGCCCTTAACCCTCTTGGTCTCTGCATCATCAAAAAAGTAAAGATTACTAACCAAATAATGAATATCAATCCTCGAAACTAAAAAAATTTGAGTAGAACAGCTCGACCAACTAGATTTGCGTTTAGACATGCACTCTCACAAACGAACAAGCCCCATGGTATACCCTCCGGCCCTAAGTAGGTATAACTTCCAATGTACACGGACCTACTGTTTGTGAGAGTGGCCTAACCACCGCGTAGGCACGTACCCTACTTTCTCCCAAAATTGAAGAAAATTGCTTGAAATATAAGATACTTGAATACCTTTTTCGAAATCTTCTTCTCCCGGACCTCGTACCGTTCGAGCGTCAAATCACAGAGCCAAGCTCCCGGGCTTACAAGCTATTAAACATAAATACACAAAAATAATGAGGAATTAGATTAATCTTCCAGCTAATCACATTTCATGGACTTCATGTTTATAACGTATAAAACCAGAGGTCAAGTCAAAGCAAAAAACAAAGGAGATGGATTGTCTGCCCTCCCCTTCCCATACATTTCTCTTATCCCTTCCTGTTTGTGCGGTCACGGTTAAGCTATGTCAACATTTTATATTCTTATTCATTTTTGTCTTATTATTTTTATAAAAAAAATCAATATAAAATATTGACGTGACTTAACCGTGATCGCACAAAATATGAGGAGATGGGAAGAGGAAGGCAGACAATCCATCTCCAAAAACAAAGGCAAAAGGATTAAGCTTTTGCTTTAAGCAACGGGCAAAAGTAACATTGGCTTTTCTGAGAACCACTTTTATCTGTTTGGAATCGAAAAAACAGATTAACAGTACATTTGTGCTTTTGTGTTCTCTCCGCAGTTGGCAGTGCGGTCCAAGCCGGACAACAGTCAGGTACACGTCGCCACCAAACCAATTATGAAACTGTGAAAGTACCTATATGCCCTCCACACGAACTATATTTACCAAAAGTAACAGGCGCAGAGTCTTTTGGACCAATATGCCCCTCTCCGTCTTGTAAAAATTAAGGCCCACTAGCTTTTAAAAGTCGACTACCAACTAAGCTCCAGTTTGTTTGGGATTGAGATGATTTTAAAAAAAATTGCTATGAAAAAAAGCTGTGAGAGTTTTTGATGTTTGGTAAACATTCAGTTCAGCTTTTTTTCACAATTTTGGAGGAAAAAACAGCTAAAAACAAGAAGCTGCAAAACCCAGCTTTGAAAAATCGGCCTTTTTTTCACATTTGTTTTACATAAAAGTTTACTAAACACTATAATACTACTTTTTTTTTTCAAAAGCACTTTTACAAAAAAGTTTACCAAACACTCTGCTGCTTTATTTCACAACTGTTTATTCTCACAACGCAACAGAAGTAGTTTTTGATTTTTTCAAAGCACAGCAATACCAAACCAGCCCTAAATCACATTCGTACAGGTGGGAGGCCACGCACCGTCCAATCACCGCACCCAAAAGCCACCACCATCTACTGCCACGTCCAATTAAGAATAGGATCCTCTCTTGATCCACTTTGTGGAAATCTTAGGAATTCTTAGATGGCAGCTTGTGCGATCAATTTTCGTCGGTTACTATTTATGTTTAAATTTAAATAAATAAATAAATAAATTTTAACCGCACGATGCACGTTGAATGGCTAAAATGTGAGAATTCCTAGGATTCTCACAATTTGGATCCGGATGGGATCCAATTCCGTCTAATTAATACCAACATCATCCTCTCCGGATCCTTTTGATGAGAATCCGTAAATTATGTCCGTTCATCGTACATCATGCAATCAGTTTTTGTCAAACATTGTTTGTGTGTAAGTTTAAATAAAAATATTTAAAATAATTTCTGACCGCACGATGTAAGATGAAGGAACATAATTGACGAATCCCTAGGATCCTTACAAAGAAAATCCGAGGATGCGGATTCTAATTAATATTATTCTAACAATTTATTTATTACTGCAAAAATAATTCTTAAGCCCAAAAACCAATAATTCCTCATATTCTTCCACTTGGACAGCTAGCAAACTTTTAGGCATGATTAGGCATAAATTGATGTCATGGGCGACACGTGGCTTTTAGCTAAAAAAAATAATAGTAATCTAATACCGGAAATGCTATATTATTATTCTTCTACTATCCATCAGAGCAATGGTACGAATACTCTGCTAAGGTAACATCTTTTGGAACAAAACCCGACAATGACAGTGTACCGATGGCAATATATTCCATGCTTTTATCTTTTACTTTTATTGATTTATATTTTTGTAGTAGTTAATATTTTATTTTCTTCCAAGTAATGTAGAGCTAGTCCACATTTTGTCACAACATTGCATATGTACAAATAAGAATCCTCCCTCAAGAAGCAACGTAAATTTCTAGCCAAAAAAACACAACCCTGAAGATCCGCTACGGTGATGTTGAGGTATTCTAAGTTAATCACGCACACACAGTTACCTAGACAAATTACTTTTCTTCTAAATCAAGCAACTAGTAATTAAACTGCGTTTTTGGAATGGAGTTCAAAGCTACTTAAATTCTTAACCATTAATTAAGGAACTAATTAAGTAAAGATTAAATTAGAAACTGTTTGAGAGAGAGAGCTTACATTGAGGGTGCGTTGAACGAACTTGGCTCGCTTCTTTGGTCTCTGAGGCAATTTCGACCCTTTGATTGCCATAAAGTCCTCTTCTTTCTCCTTATTGGTCAAAGCAATCACGAACTTCGGCGGCCACACCATCTCTGGCCCCGCCGCCGCCTCTCCGCTCCCCGACGAAGACCCGCCCTTCTTGCCATCGTGCGCCGTGTCCGAAGACGCCGCAGACTTGTTATTGTGATGATTAATCTCATTATTATGGTGGTAATGATGGTTTTTCTTATCGTGCGCACCCCTGTCGGGCGAGGCAATTCCCCTCAGCCCTCCTCCTCCTCCTCCTCCGCCGTTGCTCTGGCCTCTCATGGCAGCAGCGCTCGTAGTCTCTGAGTTTCTGCAGAACCAGATATACAATCAAATCATCAATCAAGTAATGACAGTTTTGCAGAAAGAAAAAAAATTAAATTAAAAAAAAAATGAGAGAAAAAAAGTTTGATTGTGAGGGGCGTGAAATTACGAGATTGACCTCGATCGATCTAGATCGTTAATTGGCAGAGTGGACCTATATAGGAAGCAACTCTGGGGGGTTTTTGCGTACAGAATGCAGCGTCGTCTTCGGCTTCGTTGCTTTTATGGTGGGGAGTTGTTAATTTATTTATTTATTTTTTAATAAATAAAAACCCAGATATTTTAGAGAGAGAGAGAGAGAAAATTCAGAAAGTAACGTGCACAGCTGGCTCTACGGCAGGTTTTGGGCCGTTGGATCAGAGGGGACCTTTTGGAAGGTTAAGGACACATGTCGGATGTGGAACGGGGTAGGCCTGTTGCCTGATCCAATCAGGGATCGGACGGCCGACGAGGGGTTGTGATGTGGGGATTCGGTAACGGGACGGACACGTGGAAAGGACTTGCCCATTCCATGTTTCCTGAGGCCGTGGAATCAGGGTGCCGGTCGTTGTGGATCGGATGCTTTCACGCCAAACGACGGAGTGGGAGCTCCGATCTGGTGTGATCGCAGTAGGAAAGAAGAATAATATCATGCCAGATTTATGATCAATTCAAATCAGCTTCAACAATTCCTATGAAAATCAATGACACTAGGGTAGGGTAAAGGAAAGCATTGGGACAGAGCACGCGCGGATGATCTTCTGTCATTGATGTTGTGGGCCGTCGTGCCTTGCATCAATGGCCCAAAATCATCCACGCGTACATCATCCATATAGCTAAAACTCAAATCAAGTTACTAGATCTTAATACATCAAATCACTCGACGGACTTGGGTCCACAATCTAAGATCTAAGTCGAGAGAAAAGCAGGAGTCGAACTCTTACCTTGCAAGATGTGAGGGTGTAAACGCTCTTTGTGCGACTTGAGATCTCTCTCTAAGATTAGTTTTTGGTGTGTTTTCTGTTGCACAAAGTGAGTTGTGACTAGATGAGCAACCTATTTATAGTGATTGAGCTACTAGGTTTCCTACAAAGACGAGGAAAGAAGGCGGCCTCATGTACTTACCATGAGCTCTCTCCTTCTGGAACTTACACGTCGCTGCACCCCCACCTGGCCAATTGGAGAGTGGGTTAACATAAAAACCTCACAGCAAATCCAACCCAAATTCTGTAATTAAAGACCTAATCCTCTCAAAAGCTTGATTAAACTACGGATTAATTAAGCTGCAAAGTATAATTAAGTGTACGGCAAAAAGATCAAATAGTGATTACTCTCTAGCTTTATCCAATTCTATATCAATCCTAGCCACTCATATAAAGGAGAAAAACTTGGATGGAGCAGTTGATCACGCCAGTTCGTGTGCATTGAGAATTGTATTTAAATTGACCGAATGATACCTCAAGCAGTGGGATTCGTTTCTTTGTTTAGAGTGTCTAATCATCCAGCTGATTACATTGCCATACCAAGTTTTTGTCCACTAAACTAACATAGTTGCACGAAGAAATTATACGAACTCTTAAATTGTATGTAAGTGGACTTACTATTGATCATGTCAATAATTCAACCTTACCATTGCTCGTCTGTATTCTCACAATTTCATCTATAAACTTGACTGTACTTTGACAATCAGATCAACAAAACACTTAGCTTAACAAACCTAAATCACAAAACTGCGATCAATAAATTGTGGATCTAAGATCTGATTATTTGATTGCGCTAATAAACCGAACACATAAACCAAGAAAACATGACCAAACAAAACTCCACAATTGCAATTGCCTTGTGACTCAATTGGTTAAGAGTTTTCATCCTTACGACCAGAGTCCGGTATTCAAACCTCGCACTCTTAGTAATATAGGATATGCTATCATTTGTATAAAAGGAAAATCTCCAATTGTAAACGTAGGCAAAATAACTAAAAAGATGACAAAACCCGCGCGCATGGCCCACGCGCCACTAATTTGAAGGGAAGAAGATTCTCTCCGGATCCACTTTATGAGGATCCTAGATATTCCTATATCCTAACCGTTTATCGTACATCGTACGATCAGTTTCCATCAAGTACTATTTATGTTTAATTTTAAATAATAAAAAATCAAATAATTTATGACGGCACGATAATCAATAAATAACTAAGATGTAAGGATCTCTAGGATGTCCACAATTTGAATCTGGATGGGATCCAAATCCAGTTTAAAGCGCTAAACCCCAGCATAACGAATGAGGATCCTCTTTGTGAAGATTTCGAAAATCTTTTAATCGTGTTATTTCATTGTATATCGTATGATCATAATTTATTTAGATTTTTTTATTTAAAATTAAACACAAAATATACTTGACAAAAACTGACAACACGATGTACGATATACAGACACGATTAAAGAATTTCCAGAAGCCTCACAAAGAGGATTTGGCGAGGATCCTCATTCCAGCACAATCACGAGAAATTTTTCAATGTGCCGGATATACAGTTCAATACACCAAAAAGACAACTGGTTGAATTTTTTTTTTTTTTTAATTTGCAATTAAGGGAATTGTTATTAGCATTCCAAAAATCTCATTTTACACTCCAAACTTTCTATATTTGGAAAGAAAAATACACTTGTAAGGAGTGTAGAATAAAATTTTTGAAATACCAATAACACTTCTCTCAACTAATTATATTATTATATTTGATATACCGGTCGTATTCCGGACATACGAAACTACACATTAACAAAGAGCAAGAGAACTAAACGACGTCATAGAGTAATGAATGGTGAGTGAGTGGGAGTAGTAACCTGAGAATACGCTGAGGTGGCGGTTGCTGGGGAGATAACGGCCGTTGACGGATATTCAAATAGCCGTTACTCGGCTGATTAACGGTGGTGGAAAGCTGATTCCCCGGGTCCTTATCGGGTCGAACAACCCGGCGACTGACGCGGACCGTGGTTCGGGTAACCGGGGGGCCGCTGGAGTCGTCCTTCTCCTTCACCAGGATCTTCATACACCGGAGGCGCTTGCGGTTCCCCCACTGCAAGACGAAATCCGACGTCGTTTGATGTCGGATTTCAACCGAGGCGGAGACGGAGGCGGATGCGTCCCCACCGGTTCTATCTCTACTGCTGGTACAGTCCCCTTCCATCTGCATTTAATTACCGCGGTTAGTTGGTTGGTCAAACTGGTACTTTTACATTTTAACCCGGGGTCAAATTAGAATAAAAGAGGAGAAAAGAGGCAAAAATGAGAAGCTGGAATTTGGTTGTGGGTGGCTGTCTGCGACTGCAAGAGCCAAGAAATAAAAATTCAAACAAAAACGAGTTTCTCCGAATAGACGGAGAAGATGAAGATCCAGAAAATGCAGGGGAAGGACAAAGCATTAAAATTTCATCCCCTGCCTTGTTCTTTTTTTCTTGCTCTCAATTTCCCGGGAAACAAACAGAAAGTTTTCTACTTTTTCTGGTGTTTGAATTTCTGAAAAACTGATGGAGGAGAAGAACATAAGCATCGGAGTTCGAACTGGTAACAAAAAACTCGGAAGATTGGTGGATTGGTGGATTGGTGGATTTTGACAGAGAGGGCCGTTTCTTTCAATGCTGAAAAAATTTAACGACAGTCGATGGAAATTACCCAGAAATAAAAAGAAATAATCAAACAAAAATGAGAAGAAGAAAATTAAATCTTCACCAAAATAAAGGTGAATTAGTTGCAGAAAACTGGAAATTCGACAGAACCCAGAAGGCGAAATTGAAAGAGGATTCGAACCCGGAGATGGATTCAATTAAAGATGCAGAGAGATTGAGATTTTATGAGAGAGAGAGACAGAAGGAAGTGTTGAAATTTTGAATGGGAAAGCTTAAATTCCGTTGTAAAATCCAAAACCAGAGCTAGAAACATACAGATTGCTTCGACTCGATCGAGATGACGAGAAAAAGAAGAAAATCTGAGAGCCGGTTTGAAGAAACCAAATGGAGTAGAAAGATGAGAAGATTCAATGAACCCAAAAAACAGGTGGAATTCAAATCCGCCAGTAAAATCCAAAGACGGAGACTTTTGGTTCATCTCTGATCTGTGAACCGGAAGAATGAATCCTCACCTGTAATGCTCAGATTCCGCAACCACCTACAATCCTGAATTTGCAGAAGAAAGTTTGCTTCTTCTGGGAAAATCTTGTTCTGCTCGGCCTGTTAGACTACGCAAATTGCAAATCTAGAGCCAAAAGTCGACGAAATGATCGGAACTCAGAGCTTGTATCCCTAACACTCATGAATCAACGAGTTGATATTTCTTGAGAAAATGGGTCAAATCTCTCCGAAATGCGCCTGCGAAACCGAAACCGAAATCAAAACCAAACGATGAATTAGAACTGGGAAACGAAACAAAACAACGAATTTCTTCGCCGTTTCTCTGCAAATCCCAGTGAAACGAGATCGGCTGTTTTAATTACCGAACGAAATCGCAATCGATTTCCACTTCGGAAACTCTTTGAATGTATCTGCACCACAGAAATTACACCAGAAAAACAAAAACCCAAGTTAATTTTCCGAAATTAGATTCCATTAAACCAGCAAAAATGGAGCTCTGTTCTCAAAATTCAAACCTCTCCAAGCTCCACAGACTC
This sequence comes from Heteromeles arbutifolia, assembly GCA_024362995.1. Classification (NCBI taxonomy): domain Eukaryota; kingdom Viridiplantae; phylum Streptophyta; class Magnoliopsida; order Rosales; family Rosaceae; genus Heteromeles; species Heteromeles arbutifolia. The sequence continues at coordinate 5,319,239 of JANCRC010000013.1, read as the reverse complement.
AGAGGAAAAAGCTTCGATTAGATCCTCAACATTCACGCGGTCCAGCTCTAGGAATTCGAATCCAAATACCCAATTCAAAAAGCAGATGAAAACCGAAGGCCAAAACTCAAGAGAGAGAGAGAGAGAGAGAGAGAGAGAGAGAGAGAGAGTTAAGAGAGAGAAAGCTTCGTTCTTCTTCTTCTTCCTCTTCTTTCTTCTGATGGAACGAAATGAACTCTCGCCTTTCAAACCAGTTTTTATAGCAAGCCCGTCACTCCCTCCGTGACACATCGACCGTCCAACGCCGAGCGTTCTCCACCCTTCTGCAATCCAACGGCTCCCGCGTGTCGCTCTCTTAAACCGTCAGCTCCGTCTCTTTTAAACCCGGTTACGTCGTTACGTCGTTCTTATGCGCCTTCATTTCTTCACGTCGTTAATTGAAACTAAGAGAATCTTCTGCGCCGTTAAGTTCCAATTACATACAAGTCCCCAGAAAATAAGTTTTTTTTTTTCATGTACCTTTTATTATTTTTATTTTTCTGGTGAACCGGGTTCGATGGCGTTTTCGTTTGGATCCTGTAGATGTAGTCAGAGTGAGATAACTACGATTAAATTTTAACCGGGGTCGTGGGTTTAACATTATCAGACAGTTTCCCGGAATGTCCGGTTGCCCTGATCGACTGTACACCGTATACAGGCCGGGCTTAAGTGTTGTGGGTGCGGTTTTTGACCAAATGCAATTGTTGAATCTTGAGCGTCCATCAAAAATAATAAATTAGAGAAAGATCTTGAGCGTCGGTTCTGCCACCATTGACCAAATGCGCTAAACCGTGTTTAAATTGAGTGACTAGTTTTACCGATATAATCTTTAAATGATGGTAAAAGATAAATAAATTCAATTATGATGTGCGTAAGTTTAAGACACAATAATCGTAAGTTAAGAGATAAATAAGTTTTTCAGTCGAAAAAACACAAGCATTATTCTTTTACCTACGAAGTGGTTAGACACCCAGTCTGTGGATCTCGGAACAATGGTGCAATGCATTATAATAATAGTTCCCGATTTACGTTCACGGATTTTGATAAGCTCATTCGACCACGATTGATTGCAAGCATGGGAGTAATTTAAGACCTTTAATTTTAGGGCTCGAAATTGTGCATGTAACTTAGCGTAACATTAACCATAGTATAATAATAATAATGAAAATTGAGAAATTTGAACTTGAAAATTCTTCCAGCATTAGAAAGAAAGTATAACTAGACGAATAATTAGGTGTGTTTGTACCATACTTGTTCAATCGCCAAACTACCAAGTACCAATCAACTTTATACATTAAAGGGCCCACTGAGAGGTTCATGTTGAGGTATCGATGCCGAAGTACAAGAGTTTCCCTCCACCCAGGAGGCTAATCATAGCACGACACATGTCAATGGCAGAATAAAGCTCAGAGAGTCCTACATCGACTGCGGACGAAAGTTGAAGACTCTCCTCAACTATAAAAGAATATCATTCTCCTACAATGAATCCCTAATGTCATTGTTGTACATAAACTAGTCATTAGAACCCACTAATGATAATTATGCTTAAACTTATGTATTTGTGTAAACCCTTCACTATTAATGAGAACTCCTCTACTTAGTGGACATGGCCATACTTAGGGTAAATCACGTACATTTTGTGTTTGCTTTCTTATCTCTATCTTTTTACACATCATCATCACTAGGTGACCAGCGCAACCGAGCAAAGGTCACAAACTTGACACTTTACGTTGTTCCAAAGTCTTCATTGACTTTGTGCATCAACAAGGTGCATGCAACTTAGCGTAATATCCATGGACGAAGCCACTATAGGCTTAGAGCGGGCAGATGCCCCCACTTAGTTCTTCATTTTTTTTTCTCACAAAGATTGTACAGTTTTGCATCCTAATGACCAACCCTAATTAAAATACAATTAAACTCTATATGTTAATTAGTACTATAAGGGAAATGCTAAGGAGACTCTTTTAAAAGTGGGTCTCTCCAAGAACTCTCCGTCACCTCATGTTTTTGGCCAAATTTCTGTATCAACATTATAAAACATTGTGCAAAAAACATGAGGTGACAGAGAGTCCCTAGAAAATCCCACTTTGGGAGAGTCTCTTTAGCATTTCTCTTGGTATCAATATGATTGACTTCTCCAACAATGATTCCCAGTATTTTGTATAAAAAATTTTATGGATTAATATATAAGTGTTTTGTTCAGTAAAATTTTTAGCTTTTTAATTGTGACTTTATTGTTTAAGAATGTTTCTATTCATACAAATCTCTGACTTCGTCCTTGGTAACATTAACTTTAGCTAATACATGTTTTAAACATTTTCCATTGTTTTTTGGTGTGAACATTGTCACAGGCTTACGACAAAAGATATGCATTTTTAGGAGCTTATCTTTTGCTTACATTGTACAGTTAGATTCCCAATTGTCTTATTAATTATAAAATCACTATATTTTCATTTCAAGTTTTCACGGTTTCTTTTGGTCGTATGGTTCATAAGTAGGAGATCTTGTGTAACTTACCAAGAATTAAAATTACTTTTACATTATATTTGGATGAAATTTTTTTAAGATTACTAAAAAATTTTAAAATGACGGAAATTGAAATAATGAGATTTTATTTTCTACAAGTTGTGAATGTTCTTATTTGGTTAACTTAAAAGAACAATGAAATTAAATACGAAATTTGTTATTTTTAAACTCTCAATCATAGAAATTGGGAAATTACACCTATTTACATGGAATTTAAACTTGGGAATTAGAAGTTCCAAATTCTAAGTTACTTTTCCACGTGGAAATTCTAAATTCCTATGTTTATGAATCCAAACAATGAAATTGGTATATGTGAATTTATAAATTCTAACGTTTATCCAAATTCCAAGTTTATTTCCCTCATCCAAACATAGTTTTATATTCATCTCGGTAGGAATTGGGTTCAAGTTTTCCCCAGCCCCTTCTCATCAACGTATGTGGCCCTTAATATGCACATACGAATAAATAAGAACATTTTTTCATCAATCTCTCAAACGGTCAAACCAGCACAATTGCTCACTACCCTCAAGTGGTGGTAATGTTTAACATCATATTTATCACAGTTGATGAATTTAAAAATTGAGATTTGTGCCTATCTACCATCCAGATATCGAAATTTAAATTCATCCAACAATGATAAATAGGATGGTGCGCATCAACATCACTTGGAGAAATTTTCCAATGTACCGAAAACACAATCCAATATACTACTTAAGGACGGTGAGCAAAAATATTCCCAACACATTTGTATTTGATGCTTTGTAGGACCCACAGGGTTTTGGCGTTGAAGCAAGTTGAGGAAGGAAGTTTGGGGATCAGGTGCATGTCTGTAGCCCCGGTATCTCATGAGACAATGACGTAACTTTAGCTCCGAATCAAATCAAAATAATGCTGGTGACTTACTTTTAGCTCCAAATCAAACGATACGCCAAAACAAAGCCGGTGAACTTCCCATGTTAAGTCCAGGAGATGGGAACGGAAGATTGTATTGGGTAAGATAAATCGCAAACCTTTTTATAACCAACCAGATATAGATTCATACATAACAAACGTGCTAAATATTACTTACAAGTTTTAAGTACGTCCATGACAAAGCAATCCAGTACAGGCGAGGAGCTTGAGCTTCGAGTTGGTATTTACAAAGTTACACCCAAGCAATCGAAACAACAATCATCGAAATGCAACCTTAGATGTCTTTTTTGCATATAGATCGTGACCACAGATTGGTTATTCAAATTCCACATTTTACTTGAAAGCATCACGCACTGAATCCCATGTGCAGGGAGCTCCAGCGACCAGAAGGGGCGCTGACGCAGGCTTGTGCTGAAGCCTCCGCCATCTGCTCCTTTGTCATGCCGGCGTTGCAGATGTTTGCCAGGGAACGCATGTGTTTCATTCCGTACTGAGATAGGGATCCACAATGTGTCTCAAAACTCCTCACCTGCACGACAAGTCCGATCATGAAGGCAAATAATTGGTGTAATCTAATAGAATTGGACAGGTTTTAAAAGCATTGAAAAATATTAAGCAGCAGAAGTGTTTACTATTGTCTTGAGGCAGTCCCAGTCATCGACAAGCGGCTGGCCAGCTGGTCGAACAGCATTGAGAACTTCTGGACCTTTTTCAATTCCAAACAGGAGTTTCCCAATGAGCTTCATGGTTTCATCTATGTGCATTCTATGAGACATTGCTTCAACAAATTCCTTTTGAGCTTGAACTTTCCTTGGTGATCCTTCGGGAGCCTTGCGATACTGCATCCAAAAAGGCAGAGGAAAATGAAACCAAGGGGATTAGATCTTCCAGAAGATGACCAGTATACAAATTCAGAGAGCGCAAGAGAAGTATTCACGGGTGAAAGAGACTAAACCTTATGCCAGAAATGAACAAGATCAGCATCGCGCTGGTTGACAGCTTTTGAAGATGGCCTCAAGGAGTTCTGGCCCATAAAAGTAAAGTTCTCGTTTGCAGGATTTGTCCCCATGTACACAAAGAGGTTGTTCTTGCTGAGCCCTACATCGCCGTATTGCATGACATGAGAACCAAAGCCAGAATTGTCATTTGCTGTCCTTGTTTTAACCTGGGCCATCACAATGAAACCAAAGAATTGCCATTAGCAACTAGCAAAAACACGTTGAAGGCTATCAGATACTTATTGGCCAGACACTCAAAAATCCTCGAGTACAGGTTATTTTTTTATCGGAAGTGTACAACAATAAACAGCTAGTCTGCCTGAATTATCAAGTGACTGACAAATTCTTACCAGTTCATACTGCTGGTGCAAGGTTTCTGACTTCAAGTTGTGTATGTCACTGTTCACAAATTAAAATGTCAAATCATAACGTGATAAGTAGAACTGAAATTTGAACGGTTTCTTTGTGTGTTTCAAAAAGAAAAAACAAATGGAAAGAACTGATACAGTTTCGAAATTTCTAGCTCTCATACCTGTCTTCCATCCACGCAACACTATACAAGTCACCCAAGCAGGTTTCGTATTCTGGAGGAGGACTGGGATACTCTCCAGGGCAGTACGTCCCCCAACTGCTCTCTTCTGCATTTGATGCAGTGGTTGCAAAGATATTCAAACCTTCAGGAAGAAGGCCCTCGAAGATGCTTCCAGATTCACAAGCTTCGAGATAAAATACCTGCAGTTTCAAGATTTAGGCCAACTCTATTGGTACATGCATCATCTATTTACAGTTGAACTAATAACTTACCATGCTTTTGTAGGTTCCTGCAGCATGCTTCTTCTTCAGGACTTCTATCAGATCGTTGGCATAAATATAAGGACTGATCGCGGGCATCCCTAGGAAAAGAGTAAGTAGATAAGATATGCGATACGGGCAAAAGAATATCAGTATTTTCATGCATAGACTTGATATCTCCTAATCAAACACAACAAATAACAGTCGTAACAACATTGATAAACTATTAAATCTCGAAAATATATTTCAATGTCCATTTTTAAATCTAATCACTGCAGTCCCCTACCATGCTTCAGCTATCAGTTTCGATTTTTAAATTGAAGGGTACAAGGCTACACAAAAAGTTGTGGTATTTGTGGGAGCGCTATGCTATCCACAATACATATGAAAGTGTTGGGGTATTTGCTCTACCAAACTAGCATAAGCCATCCACCAATATTGCCCTCACAAAACAACACCTAAAGCAGGCCAAATAAATTTATGGAAGTTGCTTCTCAAGAGCTACTAACCAAGAACTCCAGGACCACCATGATCGGAATAGTATATGAAAATATGATCGTTTGGACCACTATCCACAACCTTCCCACTACCCCCTGTAAGAGCAGATTTGTTCCCAAGGATAGCAGCAAAAAAGTTGTTCACAGTGACATCTTGCCCAGTGTAATCCTGCCACAAGAAAATCGACCGACATGAGGGGAATTTTTACAACTAACGACTCAAAATTAAGTGAACACCTAAAGGGGAAGGTATCGGACCTTCGGAACTCCTTTGTAAACGTCACTCCCATGCGGGCTGTTAATGATGACTCCTTGCCTAGGGTTCTCTTCATTGTAAGCAATATCATCGTACATGAATACAACGATGTTTTCATCTTTCAACCCTCCTTTCTTCAGTAGTTGATAGGCATGACAAATATCAGCCTAAGAACAGAAATAGACAAAAAGGTCAGTCTGAATATCAATTAAGAAATATGGGTTTCTTCCATTCGAATATATACAAACAACGACAACAACAAAGCCTTATCCCACTAACTGGGGTTGGCTGTATGAATCCTATATACCGCCACTGTGCTCGGTTTTGCGCCAAGAAACATAAGAACATATTTATCGACATTCATGACATGACGATAGACACAAAAGTATCAATTTTTTCTTTGACACAAAAATCCGATTCCAACATAAATATCGCAAACTGACACATGTAAATTTAAAACTCTGTTACCTACAAATTAAAGATTATGTCAAAGTTCGATTCTTTCGGACTGCGATGAGATTCATATTAGTTCTAAAACAAATTCCACATGTAAATTCAAGCTCTGTGCTATCTATAAACCAAAGTCAATGTCAAATCACGACGTGTTCAAGGAAAATAAGAAAGAATCAAGCTTGAGCTTAATTCGTATTAGTTCCACTTCCATAACAAACTCAATTTTCCTAAATTAAATTTGACAAATTCAAAAGCAAAAAGGTGAAATAAACAGAAATTGGATCGTTTAAAGTCAAATTAAACGAGATTATACAATCATGAACTCAAATTAAACGAGATTATACAATCACGAACTCAAATTAAACGAGATTATACGATCATAAACTTGCCAATACAAAAATTCAGATATTAAACAAATTACCTAAAATTTCACTCAAAACTAAATTAAGAAATATGATATGATATGATTGATACGGATGGGGATTATAACCTGATGTCTGTAATTCCAGTATCCATTGGAGCCGGCGATCAGAACAGCCCATCTGGTCCCGATGGTGCCGTCGTCTTGCTGATCGGGAGCATCATCGCCTCTCCCAAAGAATCTGGAAGCTTCCGAAGGTAATCGCAAAAAGTCTCCGTTAAGGTCCCGGCTACCGGCTGCAGAAGCCGAGACGGAGGCGAGGAACAGGAGGACGAGGGCGCTGGCCAACCGAGTCATGGCTGTTTCCGGTGAAAATTGGGGGTGTCTGATTGGTAGAGAAGAAGGTTTGAAGTGTGGGTATTTATTGGTGATCACGTGGGCCTATCCGTGTCAATAAGACTTTCAGGATCAAAGTTGCGGGCCCCATCAGAACGCTTTGATTGTGGAGTTTGTGCAATCTGGGACGTACACGTCAGCCCAATGTCTGAGCAGACGGGCTTTATCTTTTCCCCCGACAACATGTTATTATATTGCGGGAATTGCAAGCGTTGGCGACGTATATCGTGTGATCAATTTTTTTTAAGTACTGTTTATATTTAATTTTAAATAAAAATATTTAAAAATAATTTCTGACTACAAAATGTAAGATGAACGGACACAATTTACAGATCTCTAAAATCTCACAAAGAGAATCCGGATTCCCGTATAATTCGACTTTATTTTCACCTGGATTTTGGAAAATATGATCTCCAAATAACGGTAAATTCCTAAATTATTTCTATATTTATTTTACACAAATGATGGTCCATCAAAGTAATCTATATTTTTCAGGGTTGGATTTGAACTTAAGTGCAAATGAGGATCACGAGATTTTAGCTAATGTAATAAAGTCTTGACTTGAATTGGGAAATTATTTATGAATTAGTTTAGCATAAATTGATGTGATTTCAAGCTGCAATTTTGTTTACGTAGCATGTAATTCCCAATTTTTTTTCGGCCGGTATTTATAATGTTCTTTTATACGGGTGCTAGAGGATGGAGGGTCGAATTTAAAACTTCAAGTTTTTAACCATTTCAATTATGAGTTATCAACAGTCATGATGTAGTTTAGTATTGTTGTTCATGCTAAAATGAGATATCGTGTCCTACCTATTGAAATTTAGTTATTAAAATTTTGTCACTAAAGTGATCATAACCTTGTAATTTATTCTATTTTCACTATTCGAAATTTTGTATGCAATTTACCTCTCTGCTCATACATATCGTTTATGTCAAACTACTAAACCTTGATAAACAACATTACATCACTTTCGATCCAAAAAAATATAACTCAAATATTTTGTTTTGTTTCTTTTAAAAAATGAAATTTATTTCGAAATATGATACAAAAATATCACTTAATTATGTATTAGATTTTATGAAGTAGAAGACAAGATTACACATAGCTGCGGGAAAGGGATCATCGTCGGATCCTTTTCCTGGGGATACGAGAGATCTTATAATCGTGTCCGTTCATTGTACATCATGCTGTTATTTTTCGTTAGATACTATTTATATTTAATTTTAAATTTTAAATTTAAAATAATTTTTTATCGTACAATTTATGATGAACGGACACAATTATAGGATCTGCGGATCCCCAAGAAAAGGATGCCGGGATGATCCTTTTCCATAATTGCGTGCTCAAGGAGAACAAGTATAAGATGAAAGGGGCCCACCCAGGGGCTCTCTTGGCTGGCTCTTTCTCCAATTCAAAAATTCATACTGCACCATTCACATCAACTCCAATTTGTTCTGGACTTCTTAACTCGGACTGCCCAATGGGAGATGGGCCCCTTGTTAAAATAATCCAGTGTCGACGGATTCAATGAACCTAGACTTCATTAGCCTTTTCTTTTTTTCTTTTTTCTTTTTATTTTTTTTTTTATGGCTAGAGCAGTGTACTTTACCTTAATACTCGAGGATACTTGTATTTAGTTTTTTTTTTTCGAGGTATTCATCAATTTTCCCCATAAACTTGTGACCATTGGCCAATTTCCCCCCTCAATCTTAATTTTGGCCAATTTCCTCCCTCAACTCTCATAATTAGTCAATTTCTCCCCTTAACTTTAATTTGATCAATTTCTCCCCTCAACTCTCATAATTAGTCAATTTGCACCATACTGTTAATTTTTTTTAATTTTCCATCTATTTTTTTTTTCTTCCAATCTTTCTAATAACTTCCAACAAAGTACTAAAATTAACATAAACTCACCTGCATAATATAGGGTAAAATGTACAAAAACATAATACAATTAGTATGTGATATGCGTTGATTATAAGAAAAAGTTATGAATCGGGTTTAAAGCATGTAGAAGAAGAAATAATAATCCTAAACTCATGGATCAGACCTATTTCAATAAAATGGCTTATTCTTAATAAGGCGTCGAAAATTATGAATTGACTAACCATTTTTGCACTAAAGCTCGTTTCTCTGCAATTTACTTGAACTTAGCTTTCACTTTTATAAAGAAAATTGTATTCACATACAAAAATTTACACATCAATCCTTTTTGTTATCAATTTTGTATAGTCAAAAATCAAATAAATTATTCCATACTGATTTATTATGACTAATAATACTATCTAGAATAAATTACAAAAAACTACCTCAACTATTGGTGTCACGACACTTTCATACCTCATTTTTTAAAATTGACAATGTCATACCTCATCTTTAGAATTTGTGCCAATGTTACACTTTCCGTTAGCTTGGCGCGAATTTCTCAGTTAAATATTGACGTGGCTTGATCCGGGGCCCATTTTCTATTAAAAAATTATTAAAAACTAAAAAAAAATCATTTAATAATTATTAAATATTAAAATAATAAAGAAAAGTTATAAAAAAAAAATTTAAAAACCCCTCAATTCGTCCCCTTCCCCCTTCTCTCTCTCTCTTCTCCTCTATCTTCATTTTCTTCCCCTTCCAATCCCTTTCCTGCAACCCAGAAAAAAAAGGAAAAAATAAAAAACCAATTTGTCTTCCCCACTCACCCACCCTCAGTTTGTCTTCCCCCCCTCCCTACCCCCCCAACCCCCTCTTCTCCCCCACCTAAGCCCAACCAGCAACCCAAAAAAAAAAAAAATGGTGTCGCGATTTTCCCCAACCCCCCTTCCTTTCTTCCCCCCCTCCCGTCTTCCCTAAACCCGCACCCACTACCTGCAACCCAAAAAAAAAATTAAAAAACCAGGAAAAAACCCAGATCCTGTTGGGGTGGAATCGGGAAACCTTCGTGATGAGGTGGGAGTGGTGGATGTGGGGTTGGCAGGGGGAGGAGCTAGGTTTGGTTTTTCTTTTTTTCTTTTTTTTTCTTCTTCTTCTTCTGGGTTACGGGGACGAACTGGACTTTTTTTTTCCTCTTCTTCTTCTTCGAACTGGACTGGTTTTTTTTTTTTCTTCTTCTTCTTCCTTCTTCTTCTGGGTTGCAGGGACGAACTGGACAGGTTTTTTTTCTTTTCTTTTCCTCTTCTTCTTCTTCTTCTTCTGGGTTGCAGGGACGAACTGGACTGGTTTTTTTTTTTCTTCTTCTTCTTCCTCCTTCTTCTTTCTGGGTTGCAAGGGGTTGGGCTTTTTTTAAATTTTTTTTGTTGAAGATTAAGCAGGGAATAAGATGAAGATGGGGGAGAAGAGAGAGAAAAGGGGGGGGGGAAGGGACAAACTTAGGTTTTTTTTTTTTTACTTTTCTTTTAATATTTAATAAATATTAAATAATTTTTTTTTAGTTTTTAATAATTTTTCAATAGAAAGTGGGCCCCGAATCAAGCCACGTCAGCATTTAACTGAAAAATTCACGGCCAAGTACCAGAAGGTATAACATTGGACCAAATTCTAAAGATGAGGTATGAAAGTGTCGTGACACCAATAGTTGAAGTAGTTTTTTGTCATTTACTCTACTATCTATTATAAATTGTAAAATTCTAAATTTTAATCTATTTGTAATAGGATAAAGATATAGGAAAATGATTAACATACATCTTATTTAGTTTCTTACACACACTTGTTTAATTATGATCAAATTAAAAAATTAATAGTAGGGTGCAAATTGACTAATCATGAGAGTTGAGGGGGAAATTGGCGAAATTAAAGTTGAGAGGGGGAAATTGACTAATTATGAGAGTTGAGGGGGGAAATTGGCCAAAATTAAAGTTGAGGGGGGAAATTGGCCAATGGTCACAAGTTTAGGGGGGAAATTGATGAATACCTCTTTTTTTTTTTGTTGAAAAGTCTAGTTTATATTCAAATAGCCGCTTGATAAAGAAATTGGCAAAAACAAAGATAAAAGCTATCGATCTTTACGCTAATAGTTATTTCGTGTGTTTAAGTCTTTTTTTTATTTTTTATGGCTAGAGCAGTGTACTTTACTTTAATACTCGAGGATACTTGTGTTTAGTTGTTTTTGTTTTTTGTTTTTTGTTTTGTTTGGTTGAAAAGTCTAGTTTATATTCAAATAGCCGCTTGATAAAGAAGTTGGCAAAAACAAAGATAAAAGTTATCGATCTTTACGCTAATAGTTATTTCGCGTGTTTAAACATCAAAACCTTTTTTCTTCACATAGTACTTAGTTAGGCCAACTCATGCGAACATGTACCGTAGATATAATACATATAAGAATTTTTGAAAGAAAATATTAACGTTTTGGATACATAGTTATATAAGTATCAGTGACGAATAGGCAAAAAATTGACCCACAACCTGAGGTGTGACTGTGAACTTAAAAGCTTGACAAACAAATTAGGTAATAGTAACAATTTGTAACTTTAAGAGTTATTTATGCCTCTAAGAGATTAGTTATTTCTTTCTACCATGTCTAAAAGACAAGTATCAAATTGTTATGTATCCAAAGTTTTGTGTAAGTTCTCGTTGGAAAAAAGGACTTGTAAATAAACTACAGTTGACCTAAAGAATAAGGTAAACAATCTTGTGCTCCTCATTCGCACTCGGGTGGAAATCCAATTCCCAACAATATCTATTAATAAAAAATAGACTATCAGAAGATTTGGAAATAGAGTACTTAAAACTAACAGAAGACCGGACGCAAAACCAAACGTAGTGATATTTTAAAATTCATACAAGTAACTCCACTTGTTGAGATAAGGTTTTTCGTTGTTGTTGTTGTTGCAGACTATCGTTTATATAAAAAATGAGAAAAAATATTAAAATAATACTAGTAATAATCATGCTCTATGAATGCCTCACATTGGGCTTTTGTAGCAGAAAAGGCCCAATCTAAGGGAAAGATAAAAGAGCTTCATATGCAGAGAATTCTCTTTGTTTATGCTGGCCTGGAGGCAACAGAATTGTTCTTCCCCTGGTGAAAGAGTTTTACTAACCATTTCGGCGTTACGATATTGTGATTAAAAGTAGTATTTCAATGAGTCTTCTTCCATATTCATTTCAACATCATTTATTAGTGCACGTTTTGAAAGATGCATCGAAGGATGTGACTAAATAGAGGAGAGTTTGAACCGGAGATACACCACTTGCTAGGGTCGTATTAAAACGTATGAAAGATCACAAGGGATTGCTTCAAAAACTCGTATCTTTACATTCACAACAAGATCACGTAATATTTTCTTGCAAAAACAAACAAACAACAGTGCAGTCATCCCTCTTAGCGTTAGGGAACTTCTTCCTCCACATCGCCGAAGCTGCCTCAGTCACCACACTCGCCGCTGCTTGTGCGCTTTCCGCCTCCCACACAATGGACGCAACTTCACTGTTGCTGAGCACGTCCCAAACCTAAAACCAAAGCACAGAACTGCGATCAAAAACCCGGTTCACAGAGAACGCAAAGGTGCCCTTCTTGCGTAACACCAAAACTCTTATCAAGTAAACGTTATGTTTTCGACAGGCCTTACCCCGTCGGTTGCAAGGACAACGAACTGATCGTTGGAAGTGAGACGGTGGTGGGAGACATCTGGGGTGGCAATGATGCCGTGGTCTTTGAGTATAAAGTCTCCGAAAGCTCGGGACATGGCTAGTCCCGGGAGGTCAACGTGAGGCAGCCACACTCTCTGGATGTTAGGTTCTTGCTTTAGTGCAAGCAGTCGACCGCCACACGCCCTTATTCGTTCTGCTTCACCTGCATAAAAAAAAAAAAAAAAAAAAAATCATCAGTCAGATAAAACATAGAGAAAAAAGGAAAAAAGCACTTATAAGAAAAGCACTTAAGAAATTAGCTTAGCTTAGCAAGGATGAAAGAACGTACTAGGTACACCGGGCTTGAGATCAGTGGTCAATTGAATGGCCTTAATTCCGTTCTCTGTAATTGTTCCTATAACTGCCCTTGAATCTCCCAGATTTGCTATAAAAAGATCCTCACCCTGTTCGATTCTTATATTAAAATCCGCACAAAAATAGAACTGATGGACGCTAAACAGATAATAAGCCGTAAATAAGGAATTAAAAAGTGTCCTCTGAGTTATGTTTTTGATTAAAAAGTTTGTAACCGATTCTGTTTGTGCGTATTTCCCTGTGGTTTTTTCGTACCTGTTTTACGACTACAACAGCAGTGGTTCCACTGCAAGAGCTGCCCAAATTCTGTTGAAGCTTAATCTCCTTGTCCATAACTCTGAAGGAGCTAACAAATGCTTCTTTCCATTTCTGATACTTCTTGCTTGTTTCTGAATCTTCTGGTTCGTTGTCCTTGCAACTGACGGGGTTTTGGGAACCATCAACCTCGGCTTCTGCAGTGACTCGTTGATGATCAAGAGCTTTCATTTTGTTCAGCAAAAGTGATGGAAGGTTGCTTCTCACCAACTGACTCACCCGGTGCCCGAATCTCCCATGCCCGTCGAAAACTCCACACACAGCTTCATCTTCCATCCAATAGCCCTATCGAAAGCGTCAAATATGAGATCAGTAAACATGCAAAACAAAAGTACACATAACAATACGAGGATTTATACTGGTTCGGTTTTGGAACCAACAACAAACACGAGGATTTATACTGGTTCGGCGTTAACAAACCTGGCAAAGCATGGCACTATCTTGGTTTACTCCTTTGCTTCCTTCCATGGAATGAAGGGAACCAAGCATGGGAATCCCACTAGAATCATTGTTCTCTTCGTATGGCATTGAAGTTCGATTGCCGTCCTGAATTTTGTGAGATGAAGAAGCACAAGATATGCAGAGTCCCATTAGAAATGGAAGATCGGGGTTTCTTAATTTTCCACTTATCAAATCTTCCTATGAATATAAAGGGAACAACATTTTAGCAGTATGATTATCTATTGAATCTAATTAATTAGTTAAAATTAATTAATTGAGTATATTTTAGTGGTTTGCGTGTACCTGTTTATTTTATATGCCAACCCAAGATTCATATACAAGTTAAAGGAATTTGTATTCTCTCCGAATCTTACTATTTGTAGTCCAAGGATAAAAAAAATCAGGAACCAGGACTCTAGTTTGTGTGAAGGAGAGATTGGAGCTCTTAATTTGTGTAAGGTAGACAAATGAAATGAGTTAATGAGACTGTTGTATTCAATTTAAGTGATCCGGATTGCCTTATCCTTAGAATTTGGACAATGAAATCCAGAGAGGGTCTATGTCCCAACTTAAGTTGAAAAGACTTTAAACTTGCTATAAACAAATTAGGGTTAGTCATTTAGTATATGTTAGTCATTTACTTTTACATGAAAACATTGTAAAATGCTAACCAACTTGGACTTGCCACTCATAATGGCCTTAACTTTGATTTTGGTCTAAGATAACTGATTAGACAAGCTTGTGACTCAAATGGTTAAGAATATTTTTATTTTTATGTTCGAGGTTTTGTATTTGATTTCTACATTCCCCAACAAACAATTTGACATGTGAACATAAACTTCTTCGTTTATTCGCTTAGGAAATTATTTGTACATATATGTTAAATTGTGATTTGCAAATACACACGATAATAATTTAATTGTGAAGAGTCAAATGGTTGAACAAGAATAAGTGACCCACAAGGCACAACCTGCAAATTTGTTTAAGTGTTAACCTTGTTAACCCCACAATCACTAGTGAAAGGAATGAGTTGACATGAACAACTTGATAAGTTGATAAGCACTTTACAGAGGAGAGATTGGCAATTGCAATTAAAAATAGACCAATAATTTGTGCATAGAAAAGAAGATCAAAACCGGTGATCAAGTTTTAAAAAGAATATAATAATCAATTAAATAGATATAAAACACCATCATTTTCAATAATTAAAATGTAATATAATCAAGCATGCACACTTCAAAACACGTCATGCCGGCAGATTTTTTAAACTAAGACGGATTTCTCTATTCAAGTTTTTCATGAGCGAAAAGAATATCATATGAATCCGACCTTACAATCTAAAAAAGAACATTTTTACTCAAACTTGTTTTGAGTCGAAGAGAATATCATATGAATTTAAAATCGTATAATATAAATCTGACCTTACAATCTAAGAACGGACATCTCTACTCATATTTGTTTAGAATCGAAGAGAATATCATATGAATCTGACTAAATAATCTAAGAATTCATTTAATTATTAAAACTAATTATAGAGATGTCAAAGATAAAATGAGTGAATAGGAACATACCTCTAAAGTTGACTTCTACTTAAAATAATTATATGGGTAATGAATTTTTGGGTTTGCATTACGCTATTTCAATTAGTAAACTAATATATTGACTTGGCTAATTTATTTTTATTTTTATTTTTATTTTTGGGATTAATATGAAAGGAAAAACCTTAACCCAACTCCAAAGGGCAAGGCAAGCTTTTCTCTTGCTAGAAGGTTCAGTTTCAAAGCTTATCGAGGTTTTCTCCTTTTCAATCTAGTTGCATTATTAAACTATGAGGAGGGCTTACTATTGTTTTCTTTTTTTTTTTCCTTTTTAATTCCATATTTTATTTTTTCGGAGCGAGGATGTTCGAACACGTGTCTCGTGGTGAGAGTAGCAAAGTGGCAGCTGACTTGTATTCCAAGAATTTAGTTCTACATGGCAAAAATTAACTTACAATTTCCTCATTTTCAGAATGTTTAATTGTTTATGTAGTTTTTGTACGCTTTAGTTTTGTCTTGTCGAGTTGAGTTTGCAGTATTGTTGAGGAGTCGAGAAGCCTATTTATAAGCGATTAGAGTTCATCTCCTGAGTGCTCTGCCAGCTGCCTGAAGTGTTAGGGCAGTTGGAGTCAGAAACATGGCTCAGTGTGCTCTGATGCATTAGCAACATGGGTCAGAGCAGTCTGCAACAAGTGCAAAAGGATCAGAGTGCCATAGTCTGACCAATCAGTACCCCTTTCCCTCGAATGTTGCATTGGAGCAAGTTCTTCCACTGCCGAGTCCAGTTCAAGTAGCCATTCGTTCATGCTTCGCCCGGAGGGTTCTTGATAGCTGGCTGACAAGCAGCTGAGAATTTCTATATACTAGGATATCGGATCTAGATAGATCCAAAGCCTGACTACACGGAATAAATCAAATAATCTGAAGATGACCGCTTTCTTTGTACTCGGTCTCGTTGTTTTAGGCCTCCAAGACCTGTTTGCTTAGAGTTCGGGGGCGGAGATTGTTCGTTGACGGCTCGTCGAAAGAAGTTGGAATTTGGCAGTTGGGATCTGACTGGTGACTTAAGGGATCTCAATGGAGAATGGTTAGGTGTGACATGGAGAGCCTACGCATATGCACTCCGATCGGATAGCATACTTAAGACTCATTTCAGTAACCACCTTATGTTGTTAGGTTGCTATGGTGTAGCCGAATCTCCAACTTTATATAAAGTTGGAGATTCGGATAAAGTCATACAATGAGCTTATTATAATAATTTGATATCTATCTCGTTATTCACAAAAATCAAATCTAAGACCTCACATTTACAAATGAAAAAAAAAAACCACTAGATCGTTAGTACTATATGACACTGTTGAAGTCTTTTAATGAATATTGGTGATTTGATAACAAAAAATAACTTCCAATCAGGTTATTTATGTGAGAAATTGAATCGTAACAAGGCTTATCAATATTTAACAGAAAACATTATAGTTTAAGAAAAACACTGAGATTCATAACTTATAATCCATTCAAATACCATGATAAAATATTTCACAATTTGTTCATACAGATGCAATTAAGATCAAACCAACTACACTAAAACTACATACAAACGGGACTTAAATATCGGAAGCAACACGACCTCAGTAGAACTCATTTCTAATGATCAGATTTGCCCCCGGATACAGTTACACTATCTTCACCGTTCACTGTGTCCGCTGCCGGCAACCGTCTTGTGAGAGCCTTAGGTATGTCCAGGTGGTCTTGCGGGCATCGCTGCTGAGGGTGTGACAGCAGCACACACATGTGACGGAAAAGGACTCGTGTTAATCCCTGGCCACTCTCTAAGATGTATCCCTCGAATTCGCTAACATGTTCCAGGGAATCCACAAGTGCATCGTAGACCTCCTGGGGGCAGTTGTCAGGTCCAGGCTTGTCATGAAGGTAAACAACATCCAGAGTGAAGAGTTTCTGGTTTACCGGCCAATTATTTTGCGGACGTACGGACGATCTACAGTAGATCAGAACCTAAGGGCAAGCATGTCAGGCTTTAGCAATCAACAAATAAAATTTCAGTGTCCATTAAGGGATAGGATAATCAGTCTCAGTTGGTAAGTAACAAATTTGCATGACTGCATTAGCATATAGGTATAGACGAACACATGAAAAAGCAGGTAAATATGAAGCGAAGCGCTACTTACCACCCTCAAAATTCTGTTTTGAGCGCGAGATTTCTTTGCTTCATGAGATGCTATTCGAAATAGACCGGTAAGATCTGCATTACCAGAAGAAGGAATGGCTGAGAGTATCCGAAGTGCAGCATGAGCAGACTCAACTTCACTGCTAAACTCTCTTCGAAGCTTCATGCAGAAACAAAGGGTTCCAAATCAATTACAGAAACCTAAAGCAAACCAACAGAAATAAAGGACAAATCCAGTGTGCGCTTACATTGCATAGATAATTTAGGAAATTTGGTTTACTTTGGTCTAAAGCTAAATGCAAACATAGTTTCTCATCAATTCCTAATATTGAAAACGTTTTTTGATCGAAAACAAATTATCCCCACGTATTTACCACTAAATTTATAATGATGTGCAACAAAAATGAGGCAGATGGACTTCTTTTTCCGAGACTTATGTGCTCGTATCCAAAAATCTGATTCCAACAAAACTGATGATAAGGCTTTTCAACGCCGATTTCCTAGCCATATGCATTGAAAACACAAGATTAAAACAAGGTATCTGAGTGATTCTTGTTAAAAGTTAGTGAAGGAATTGATTTCTCACCCACATTCAGTAAAAATGACCAAATTCTGTACAATGGGTTGCTTCAAAATTATGATTGAAAACTAATTTTCCTTCATTCATCCAGCAACCAAAATACAAGCCGCGGAATTTTCTTACATTTTCTCAGCCGCCAATCAAACTATAAACGATAACACAGATGATAAATTCAATCTACCCATAAAGCTATATATCACAGAAAGCCTCCAAACAATCACCCAGCGCAACAATCATCGTTTCCAGAAGCTTAATTACTCAAAAATACACAAAACCCAGAAAACCCTTTTTCCCCTGATCGCACATTTTCTCAGAAACCAAGCAAAAGAGGACGGAAAAAACAGAGAAAACATACCCAAGACGCGGCCTTTCCAAGAGTGGCGAAAGCAAATCGGTGTTCCGGATTGATGGTAAGCTTGGCGTTGACGAAGAGAAGTATGGCTTGCTTGATCGAGTCCAATCGGGTTAAGGGTCGCCCGTTCGGGCCCATCGCCGCCTTCATCTCCACCATCGACTCTGGGTCAACGTCTATGCAGAACAGTATGTCCTCGTTGCTCAGCCTTTCCGGCCGCAGCGTGTATCTGCCCGCACCCGATCCGCCCCCCTCTACTATTCCCTCCATCTCTCTCAGACCTCCGTGCGCCTGAACTTTCCAAACGAAAGCAAAGGAGAAAGCTTTTGCGAAAACACTGGGCATTTTGGGAATTCCATTAAAATTGGAATGATCGCACTTTGCAATTTGCACCCTTTAGTTTTGAACCGTTATAATTTTGGTTACTATCTTTACAAAACTAACACTTTGCAACCCTTAATTTACAATCTTTACGCGATTGATCCCTCTGTTAGTCTAACCGTCAAGTTAATTTTTATTCTTTTTGACGTAACACTTCATTTACCCATCTTTTGCTACATTGAGATGGAGTCGTCAACGACAAACCATAAATTACATTGAATTATTTCGAAAAAGAATGGGCAAGGAAAGCAAGATATTAGACCACGTCGAGTTAAGGGAAGCATCGTGGGAGGACAATTTGGTTTTCGTCTTAGCAAAGTAGGCATATTAAGTTCAGTTTTTAATTTTCGTCTGTCAAATAGAATGAATGAAAGATGATCAAATGACATAAATTAACACGGGCGTGTGAAAAGTAAAAAAATGTGAGAGATAGCATCAGAAATTAACATGTTGGTACAATCTGAACCGTCTAATGAGTTTTAAAGGCTGAGATTAAAAACCTCGCATAATCATGCACCCAAAAAAACATGCAGATAATCCTCATCCGAAACTAACAACGCACAACCGGAGTTTATAGGCATTTCCGGGCCGGTTGAATCAGAAATACAATTCCACTTCAAAAAATTTCGAACCAGAATATCGTGATTTTGGAATTCAAATTTTTCTGAATTTTCAGATACATTTCATTTCCGTTCTTGATTTCGGAATTTCAGACTTCAAATTTGAATCGTCCAATTTTTGGATTGGAGTCAGGTCGGAATCCGAATACATGACAATAAGAGTGAAAAGTTTGGGACAATTCCTAATCAAAGATCAATCAAGACTTTTCTCTACAGGTAAAATTGTAAACCTTGACAAACCCAGCTTTGCATATAATCACAACTTCTACACGAAGTTCTACTCGAACCAACCCATCTACGGATACATCTACCACAACAGTTTCAATCAGTCTCAATATGGAACAAGTAGAATTTGAAGATGTTAGTCACCTCGGAATTGCCATGGAGAGGAGGAGAGCAATCGACCCTTCACTGATGTACACCGCTGTGTTCCTCTTCCGTTCATTCCACGCTCAGTTAAGTTAATGGGATAATGTTGAAAAAATCGGCAAGTCAAATATGTCCAGCTTGCTAGTGCTGATCTTCAATTTTCAGTGCCACTAGTTCACTCTCTTGCTCTTGGTTCCTAAACTTTGAACTGTTGGGCAACCATCTTTTAAGCCTGTCTGGCCAAAACCTAATGGTTTCCAAACACAACCATTTAGTTAAGAATACTGCATCCTAAACCCGATATTGAAAACTCTACAACAGTGATCACAGTAAAATCCGATCTTTAACTATTGAGAGATTGATAATTGGAAAAAAAAAAACACAAAGCAACTGTGACTTACAAATCCAATCTTTCATATATTGCCCGTCGCACTGAGGAGTTCAAGCCATAAGCTATTGAGTTGAACAAGCCCTATAACAAGTATAAAAGTAATAGATGTCTTATCAGGATGATAAAAAAAACTAGTAAAGTAGCCGTCAATTATACATGAACAATGTTCTTCCAAACATGTAATGCCCATTATACTAAAAAACAGACACTAATTTGCCATACAAAATCAGTAAGTTACCATGAGTGCAGCTGTCCCAACATCAAGAACTGAGAGCCAAAATATTTGATGACTTGGTTCAATAAAGTCATGAATGCGGTTGATTGTGCCAAAAGCCCATGATCCTATCAGGATGAGCGGATAGTACCCCCACCGGTTCAAAGCCTGTTGAATGAAAGCAACGGAAAACAATTAAGATGAACCGCTATTGGATGCACATTTAAATGATCTAACATACACGAAACATAAGACTACAAAAACAGGATAAATAAATACAGATTTTTACGGATTTCTATGCCTCTATATATGGGAACAGAGTCTGAATCTGACCCTAGGAAATCAGTTGCAGCATAATATACCTTCATGTCTGTCCTAGCATCTGATTGGTAAGCCCGGTCTGATATGCCAGCTGCCATCTATAATTTCCAAACCAGAACTATGATCTCAACAAGTGTAAAAGCAAAAGGAAATTATTTTTTCGAAAAAAAAAGAAAAAGGAAATGATACCAGGAATACATACACGTCTTGCATTCTTCAGCATGCTTATCACTTGAAAGTATGTAAAACCATTGTAAAGAATTGCACCCCAGAGTGGCATATAAAATGTTATGAGGTGAAGTGCCTGTAAAAATGGGTGGAAAAATTAGAGTGCAGTGGCATATAAAATGTTATGAGGTGAAGTGCCTGTAAAAATGGGTGGAAAAATTAGAGTGCAGTAAAGAAAACTTAAATACATCAGGCAGCTATAGTCAGAAATTCAAATGGGGGAATTGCACAATAATGACGAGGTAGTTTTAATACAAATGATGCTTACACTTGCAAGGTATTACATATATGAATTATTAGTTTCGTTATCGTATGTAAGGTTGTAAAGATACAGGTTACTATAGAAATTAGAACCTATAAGTAGTACATATATCGAGAATTGATGAAATGCAACTATTAAGATGCAAAGAACCACACATAAAAACATTAATAAATCTTCATGATCAATTTGGTCTAAGTACAGATACTGTTGTTCATGCAGTTACATCCACGAGTAGGGCACAGATTTTACCCCATTATCATTGGTTATTACATGTTTAATCTAAAGTTATGGTATCTGACGAACAAATCAATCAAAACATTATTGATGACAGCAGGTTTGACATTAAAAATATTCTCCCAGACACCATAAAACTCCTCACTTCCCCTCTATCTTTTTATACAAGCACGTTGCACTACAGTAATAAGCAAACAACCAACAACGAGGTTCAAGGAGTTGTTATAAACCCAACTAATTTGCAGAAGAATTGTAGATCCGACAGTCTGGAAAACTAAAACATTTCAACCAATAAGTAGTACGTTTTACCTTTCCAGTACGCCCTGATTGTGACCAACACCATGTATCCAGGTGGCTGTGGTTATTACCAATAGAGCGCACAACCGTCACAACTAATGAAGTCCCTGTGAAGAGGAAAAAAAGAAGCAACTGAACTATAATGCGCTTCACAAATTAAATATAACTAATAGCATGATGCATTACGAAGATAGAAATCCAAAAACGAAAACAGAATCAATCAATCAGAAAAATAACAGAAAAAGAAGCTAACTCTGCATCACTGAAAGTAAAATGAGAGATCTTTCAGTAACAGATAACAATGTCATACCCCAAACATACAAATGAAACATTGCCTCCATATCTTCAACATCAGTTTTGTGTCTAACAACCGTACGGTGGAGTGTAAAAGCAATTGTGGTAGTCCATAAGAAAGACGCTACACAGAAGAAATGAGTGCTATAGCCATGCGAGTAACAGAAAAATCCTCTCGATGGATCCCTGCGCACGAAAGCAACTTACTTTCTAATCACTTTGAACCCGAATCAGATAAAAACTGTTACATTATCTAAATGCACTTGTCTGGGAGAGAAAATTGAGCTTACCCAACCATGCTGAAGAAGCTACAAAGCATGTCCTGCATTCCAAAATAGCAATAACAGTAAAGTTGGTTTTCCTTTTCTGCTTCTATTTTACTCAAAATTTAAGTTACAAACTGAAGAACAACAAAGCCCTAAACCCTAAATTTTCCGAAAATTTATCCCGAATCCATCAGGCTCAAGTAATCAAGGTAAATCCACTATATAAAGCTAAGAGCTTCACATTTTCTACCGATTCTAAATCAAATTAAATGCTAATTTCTATATATTTTGTTTCAATTTTCAAGTTTTTACAAGTTTCCAGACCGGCAATTAGATTTAACAACGCAATCAATCCTTATTACTTTCAGCAAATTCTAGAGAGAGAGAGAGAGAGAGAGAAAGAAGTCGTACGGAGAGCGCGAGGTAGAAGACGAGCTTGAAGGAGAACTTGCGGAGCTCTTTGAAGAGGACGTAGCAGAGGACGATGAACCCCGACCCAACGAACGATAGGCTCGCCGCTCCGGCGTTTACTGCCATCAAGACGTGGCGATCGTACGCCGTCAGACCTCCGGCGACTTGCCCCGTCGTCGCCATTTTCTTCACCCACTCTCTTCCGATCGCGCCAATACAGTCTCAAATACTCGCCTTCCCTCAGTCTCTGAATTTGTACACACAGAAACTTCAAAACGCTCCGTTTCGTGTTTTGACGGCGGTGGTCGCTTTGTGGCTCGGCGTGCGTTCGAATCTTACAGGCGAAGGAGTTGTTTACATCTTTAATTACAATTTTAGACTGCTGTCGATTTGTATCCAATATGAATCAGATGGGCAAATGTGTCAATTTGAATTTTGTTGTGACCATTTCGAGCTGCTTACATAAATTAGACCATATGCATATGAATTTGATCATTTATTTATTTTAATTGAAAAGGGGGATTAGTTCGTGGCTTTGCCACGACAGTCTAGTCTTTTAGGCGCCAAAAAGACTTAGAGGCATTTTAGCCTATTTCTTGTTATTATCGTGTGATTCATCAATGTCAAAATCAAACGCGCCATGTGAAATGTGGACGTGAAATTCGTCTGTAACCACTGATGGATATTTATTTGATTAAATAGTACGATGTAATTTAGTTTATTTATCAAGTCATTATCATAAGCCATTGCAACTTATAGTTTAATGAGATTATGAGAATATGCACAAACCTGTTTTGTATTTTTGGCAATTGTATTGTGTTTATGCGTGTGGTATGTGGTTTTAGAATGATTAAAAGCATTTTTATAAAACAAAAATGTTTATGATATTGTCTAATAAAAAAGTTAAAGGTGGAAAGCACTTTTCAATACTTAAGATGAGCATCGACGTGCTGTACCACAAACTCTTCTAAAAAAGCATGTTGTGGGTAAAAAGCTTCATGCATAACCACTTCTAGTGACTTTTGAGATTTGATTTCAGGAAGTTAAATAACTTGTTTGGATGATTTTAAAATAACTAAAAATGTTTTTATGAAAAATGCTTTAGATTTCAAAAGTACTTAAAAGTGTTTCCTACAAAAAACATTAATTATGTGCAGAAAGCACTTTTGAATTTAATCATTTATTTAAAACTGAAACGTTTATGATATTGTCTAACAAAAGATGTTAAAGATGGAAAGCACTTTTGAATACTTTTTAGAGAAGCATAGATGTGCTTTTACCACAAACGCTTCTAACAAAAGCGTGGTGTAGGTAAAAGGCTCCATGCATAACCACTTCTAATAACCTTGTTTGAGATTGCTTTCGGAAATACTAAAAATACTTTCGAATTGATTTTGACAGAAAACTAAAAGCATTTATATTTCGGAAAAATTGCCCATTAGATGTCACATCCCAGCTCGTCTCTGTCGTAGCATGATATTGTCCGCTCTGAGCTTACCATTCCCTCACGGTTTTGTTTCTGGGTTTCGGCACGAAAACTTCCCAGTGGGGTCACCCATCATAGGATTGCTCTCGCCCAAACTCACTTAACTTCGGAGTTCTCATGGGATCCGAAGCCAATGAGTTCTCAAAAGGCATCGTGCTATAGGGGGGGAGCATGTACATATACGGCACATCACCCCCTCTTCGTTGGTCGATGTGGGATCTCACATTAGATGCTTCTCCATGAAAAACATTTTATTGTATCCAAAATCGACTATTGGATTTGTAATAAACATTTTAGTGAATTGTTTTAAAATGTTTATGAGCATAAATGTTTTTTTTTTTTTTAATGCATTTAAACGAGCCTAAAATTTCACCATTTTATACTTCTGAAGGGGAATATATAACCCATCATGTTATATATTAAAAAATATTGAAGTTAGGCTCCTCTTTGGGAAGGATAGTTTTCAAGGTAGCCGGGGACTGGATTCTCTCCGCATTCCTTCCATCCGGAACTTCCGAATCTTTTAATTTTGGAGCTGAAGAGAGAGATGGGGAAGAAGATGAACAAGAGAAAGTGAACACGGAAGAGGATAAACAGGAGAATGTGAAGATGGAAGAAGATGAATGAAAGAAAATGAAGGTAAAGGTGGACAAATAATTAAATCCTGACAATTCGATTTTCAGTTGAACAGACATGATTAAAAGATTCAAATGAAAGGAATCCGGAGAGAAGATACTTTTCCCTAGCGAGGAATCGGTGGGGCGGTTGTTGAGATTACTGTGGAGGACTTAATCAGAAAAGGAGGGGTATGCGTTCTTCTCTTGTAAAATATTTTGGTTGGAACTTGGGGAGTCTGCCTTGATTAAGATATATGTGATTAGGTATTGGTCTATTCTTAATCAAGTGTTTCCTTTTTTTTTAATCCTGGATCATTAATCGACATGATATCATTATTTTAGTTTGTGAACAAAAATGACATTTCTTCTGATAGTGAATCACAGTTTGACACGTGTGCATAAAATTTTCTTGCAATTTTAACGAGCAACTACAATACTTATTTATGTTAGTTTGTGATTTGCAAATCATGAAAAATGACACTCATAGCACGAAAGAAGCCAATCAATATTTATTTTGACTGTAGTGCATAAACTTTTCATTTTATGTTTTTAATGAATCGTTTAGTACATATCAATTAAGAATTTGTAAGTCATAAAGAATGACTCATTATAGATAAGAAGTCAAAAATGTTCGTTTGACACGAATATATAAACTTAATTTTTGGTACTTTAACGAGTCACTTTAGTGTACATATCAACTTGTGAGCTGCAGGTCATGAAAAATATAGTTCCTTACCCGTAAAATGCCAATCATTGTTCTTTGCAGAGTACAATATTACTTTAAAAACTTGAATTCCTTTCTTTTTCTCTCAATCAATGCAATTATTATTTTATTGTTATAATTTTTGCCTCCCTTGTTTGATCATTTCCAAATGAGATGTCAAAACTATCACATTGACATGTGATAGTAAAAAATGGTTGCAAACTCTGTCCAACCGAGTCTTCAATTTCTTATATGGCGCAGAGCCAATTGAAAGCAAAACATTCTGTTGTCAAATTCATTTAACAAATTTTTAATAAATGTGATGAAATATATAATAAATGTTGTGTGTTCCATGCATTTGATTGGTTGCCTCAATAATTGAACGACACAAAAAGATGAAAAAAAAATTAGCCTTAAGTGTCAAAATGGTCCATATGTTATAGCCATATGGCCAATTTAGTCCCTGTATTTTCGATTTGGCTAATTTAGTATTCCTGTTTATCACTTTTAGCCAATTAAGGACATCTCATTTCAATCTATGTTAAAAATTTCAGAAAACAAAAATGATAAGAGATACAATTACCCTTTCTCTTTACAGAAAAATGCAAATCAATGAGAAATAACACACATAAGAGATAAACTTCCAATCTGAAAACTGATTAAGGTTGTGACATAGAAAAGAGAGGGGGTAACATTAGGGAGGAGAGGTCGGGGAGTGGGGAGGAGAACATTTTTTTCTTTTAATTTTTAGTTTTATTTCATTTTTAAATATTATAAATCAAATAAAATAGTTTTATAAATAAGTTTATAATAATTTATAATTTTGTTTTTACAGAAATTAGATGGAAATGTCCTTAATTGGCTAATGGAAATAAACACAAGGATCAAATTGGCCAAATTGAAAACACAGGGACTAAATTGACCCAATGACTAAAACACAGGGACCATTTTAATATTTAAGCCAAAAAATTATAGAATGACATTACTATTTAACATATATATCAGGTGGGGTAAAACATTTACAAAATGTCAAATTGCTAGATAAGAACATCTCCAAAGAATATGTTAAATTTTAAACATAAAATTTAAATTTAAAGGCTTATGTGACACTTTGATTTTTTTATTTATAATAATTTTGTTCTTTACCCGATATATCATTTAAAATATCATTTATTGCATTATTTATTTTTACCATTGTAATAAGTCTTTCTAGAACAAAAAATAATGATAAAAATGGTAACAAACATTTATTAATCACTAAAAATAGATTTGGAGTTACTGTTAAATTTGATAGCAATCACCTCTGATGTCAATTTACGTCATGCCACATAGGAATTGACATTTTGATTGGAAAACACTGAAGCTGTCTTTTTTTATTGTTATTGCTGATGTGGACTTTTTGACTTCACCTTTGGAGATTTTCTAAGCCATTAAATATCGTTTTGATGTTTTAAATTTGACATCTCCTTTGGAGATACTCTTACAATGTTTTTGATGCTACTATTGCTATCCTCATCATTTGGTGCTACATAAACAAATGGCCTAACAACTAACCCTTCATTGAAGTCCTGAAGACCCTCCAAGACCACAACAACATCACTCATCCTAGGCCTTTGCTTTGGATTGTGGCCCAAGCAACTGTAAGCCAATGCAGCCGCCTTCCGAGCCCCTCGGGTCGAATACTGTCCCTCCATCATCGGGTCTATAATCCGGTCGAGCTTTCTCGGGTCCTTCAGCCGAGGTTTTGCCCACTCCACAAGGTTCTGTTCACGTTTGGGACGGCTATTATCTATGCACCGTTTACCCGTCAATAGCTCCAGTAGAACAACTCCAAAACTATAGACATCACTCTTGGTCGTCAAGTAACCTGTATTCAATTAATAGGTAGTAAATTTGATTAGTTTATGACTTATGAGAGTTTAAACAACTAATTAAGTGCCAAACTTGATTGGCTTACCGGTCATGATGTATTCAGGGTCTGCATACCCCCGTGTCCCTATTCTACGTGTTGTTATATGTGTGTCTTCTCCTTCTGGACCGTCCTTTGCTAACCCGAAATCCGAAAGTTTAGCTGTATGATCCTGCAAGGGGGACAAATTAATTCAGATTCAATCTTACAACTATTTTGCAATTTTTGAATGAGCCTCCTGAATGTTTGTGTCCGATTATTTATGATGATATAGTCACGTTCGATTGTTGCTTAGTTTTTTTGGACTTTTTTTGACTTACGTAGCACGAAAAAAGAAGGGACGAATTAGGATCACATATACATCAGCAAAATGTAAGGGAGTTCCGAAAGAACATACAGATTCCAGCAGAATGTTTGAAGTCTTGAAATCTCGGAATATGACAGGCTTATGATCTGCTTCATGGAGGAATGCAAGGCCCTTCGCCGCCCCAACGGCGATTTTCATTCTTTTCAACCACGACAGAGGAGTGGAATAACCTGCATTTTTAGAGTATTTGTTGAACAAACTTTGCAGCTGATTAATGAACACAAGTTTTTTCAAGAAAAAATGGAAAAACAACTCACTTCTGAAGAGTTGATTTTCTAAGCTTCCTCCTGCCATGTATTCATAAACTAGAAGCCTGTGCTCGTCTTCACAACAATATCCAATCAGCTTCACAAGATTTGGATGCCTCAGTTGCCCAAGAAATATAATCTCTGCCTACAAACAAAGAGGAAAAAAACATGCAATGCCATTTAACTGAAGAAGGCCATTATGGTCATTTAAAATTCAAACATTCAAGCGTAGTGATTTTCACATTCTCAGTTTCTCCTTGATCAACACTCCACTCCCCTTATTTTTTTCGTTATTTTCCTTCATTTTATTCAATCATACAATTAAGAAAAAAGAAAGAAAGAGCGGAGAAGAAAATAAGAGTGCAAAAATCATTTTAGACTCGAAATATATACACATGTAGGAAACAAACCAGCCATTCTTTGTGGCCTTGCGAACCATCCAAGTCCAACAGCTTGACGGCCACAGGCTGAGCCTTCAATCCAGGCCTAAGCTTGTCACCAACAAACCCTTTGAACACTGGTCCAAACCCACCTTCCCCGAGTAGACTACTCCGTAAAAAATTTCTTGTGACAATTCCAAGCTCCACGAGCGAAAACACTTGAAGGTTGAGGCTGATGAGGGGGTTGGAGAGATCGTCTGCGAAGAGAGTCGAGCTCGGATCATCGCTTACATCCAAGATGGAGAGTCTCGGCTGCAGCAAAGGGGATTGCTTAAGAACTGGCTGCGGCAGGCGGCTCTCTGGATTTGTAGTGCTCTTGTAACAGCCTAGGATGATGCATTTCCATGTGAGGATTTTCGTTTTACTCATATCTTGTGGGGGAAAAAAAAGATTTGGAAATTAATTAATTTGTTGTATTGATGAGGAAGTTGTTATACGAATGTGAAGGCTGCTATTATATATACACACACAAATATATATATATATATATATATTATGTATATATGTATATATCTATGCATGCATATCCTTATATAAATAATTAGAATTTATACAGGGGATTATATATTCTATATGTAACAATTCTACCAAACCATGTGCTGCTTTGTAGTCTACGGCTAATCACTTGCCTACCTCTTTGACTTGTACACCAGACTTCATTAGCAAATTGAGAAACCAGCTTTACAAACTACATCTGCACCAAACAAGTTCCAGTGTTAAAAAGTCCTAATTTCCAAAATTCCAATAATAAACTTGCAATGTTTTGTCAACCTAAGATTTAGGAAGATTTTAAAAAGTAATGGATTTGATAGGATTTGGAAATTCATACAAACTATATATGGAGTTATATGTACTACTTGATATATATAAAAGACTCTATGGAGTTATACTTTTGATACAAGCGATATCTAAGATGAGAGCGAATTCGAGTGCATAGCGGTATCACATCCACTCTAACCTAAAATCCATGGGATTATACTTTTTATTTTATTTTATTTTTAATTCAATTATCAGGGCTTACGGGGTAGGTCAGTTTGGCAGTGCTGAATTATTTAGGTTAATAAGGGTGTTAGCAGGTCAAGATCAGATAAGGATTGGCATGCATGCAGGAATTTAAAAATGTCTGAGTACTTAATTACCTTCAAGCATGTCGAGATTGCTTAATTTACAGATTAAGAATATGATGCATGTCATCTACAAGTCTAATACGTTATACGTATATGTCTCGTAGTCAGTCTGAGTCGAGTCATGCATGCGAATTGATGAAGCTCGTAAAAAATGGAAGGTGCCGAAGATGTCATAGTCAAAAGGGAAGGGAGGGGGTGAACAAATCAATCTACCTGCAACTATTAGTGTTCAAATTCATGGGAATTTTACCAAACTCCTCGCGCATGCTTTGAAAAATGACAGTTTAATTAGTTATGAGCATATTACGTTTGGGACATGATTACTTGCAGGAAATGAGTTTATGAGGTACATATAATTCTCTTTTTTACATATCATGCGTTTACTCACTCAAAAAGAACCAAAAAAAAAAATGTAGATTCTACATTATAATTAATTATCCCAAACCTAAATCATACAAAGCAATGTTTTTTTTTTTTTTGTCGAAATGAGAGAAATTTATTAAAGCCGAATGACAAGGTCTACATCTGCTCTAAGAATATTAAATAAAAAATCCGGGCCCATCTCATCCCAAAGGAACTCGCCAACATGATTGGTAGCAAACGAAGCCACCTCATGAGCAGCAAAGTTACATTAGAAGATTATTAAACTAGTTGCAAGAATGATCATAGTTATGATCTAAAAAAAACGTTTTTCTTTAACTTTTACAAAGAATAAAATCCTAATTAAATGTGAATAATTCAATCCAACAAATTTCATTGTGAGACGTAAGATTTTATCGTCCGTAACTAATTACGTGCAAAATACTCATATAATAAGCTGACTCACGATCGCTCCCCACAAAATTGAATGATTTGAATCGTGGTATAAGTTCCTTGCGTGCAACATAGGTTTGGTGTTGCCTTTAATTTGGTCAAAACCATCCTTTGATCCCTCTCCCCTTGCTTTTTCCATCACTAAATACGAAAATTCAAAGTTGTATTAGGTGCCATATTATACAGAAACCCAAATTCTTTCGAGACAGAATTAAGTCATCAGTGGGTTGTTGCCATGTGTCAACCACGTTTGGATCTTAGTTTGTCACACATTATATTATCAATTAAATGTCAAAAAGATGAAAAATAAAACGACTTGTTCCTAACTATATAGTAAAGTACATGCAGTGACGTCCCATAGTCTTATTTCCATCTGATATGATCCACCTTCTTCTCCTTGTACTTTTCTCTTCAGTCCAAGGGTGGCTTGCCAATGCCAAGTGGCACGACAAAGAAAAATTCTGATTTCTCTTTGTTTGATCACACTTGCCACATGTCATCTTAAAACAATAATACGGAATTAGATTTGTTCCAGACCTTAGTATTCGGAGCCTGAAGATCTATCCATCTGGAGCACTGATTGATGTGTAAAATAAACCAGAGCTGTTGGTTTGTGTGTGGTGGGCCAGCGAAATGAGTTAATGGAGACTGTTGGATTCAATTTATGTGATCTAGATAAGTTGATCCTTAGGCTCCAGACACTAAGGTCCGGAGCAGATCCAATTCCCAATAATACCACCAGCAACGTTTCTAGCTGCTGCCATGTAGAAACCAGCCAATCATCATCCGTTAAATTCGAAAATTCGCCCAAAACTCATTCGGGCTCCATTTTTTTTTTTTGTCAAATGATATTTTTTGTTAGATTATATGTTAAATTAGCCACCGACGGATATTGCCCTTGCATGACGTTAGATGTTAGATTAACCACCGACAGAGTTTGAACTCACTCCGTCCTGCAACGCCTCAACACCTTTCCATCACTATGATAAAATGGCCATTTGTTTTGTGCTCCAAATATTCATTTAAAAAATGCTACAGACTCGTAATGACCTTTACTTTCATCTCATGTGATTTCCAAATTATCATATAACCTCGAGGAATTTAATTTCTCACCTATTCAAAAATTAACCACCAATCATCCAATCCAAAAATATTTCAAATTATCTAGAAGCCGTAACAACGCTTTTTATTTTATTTTATTTCTATTTTTTTAACAAACGAGATTATCTACGCTAAAGGGGAGGAGATGAGCTTAGCCTTACAATGAGCTAGCAATAATGTAGTTCAAATTCGCCTTTGGTGATAATCGAATAAAGAAGAATATTACTAAACCGTAGTACTAAGTGGCAACAACGCTTTTTAATCACTATAAAATTTTAGAATCTCACAAAATCACATGCGATTAAATAAAGCACCAACCCAATAAAATTGTTTTACCATCGCACCAGTAAAATTTCTAAAATTTGTGCAAAGAACAGCTCAAAATTATGTTTGGCCCAATGGACTTATACCCGACCCAACTATGGGCTCACTTGTCTCCATCATTCAGTCAGACCATTTTTTGTGCAAACAAGTATTTGTTTTTAGAATATTATTGGCACTCCAAATGTTTCTTCTCAATTTGTTTTTGGTAATAAAAAATAAAGTAAAAATTGAGCGAGTACAAGATGAAAATTCGTAACAAAAAATTTAAAAAGTATAAGCAAATTGATGAAAACTGCGAACTGACCTTAGAAGTTCAAGTGTAATAATTTTCAATCCCCTTCAAACAAAAAACAAGTTTTTATTCTTAACAATTATTTTAATGATACTATCCTTCTCAATATTTAAATGAATTTTGAATCGTACTCGTCACGTGGATGAAATGAATAAAGAGTAAATTGTCGTTTGACCTCCTGAACTACTACCCTAGTTGAAGTTGTTACCCTGAACTATGTTTTTGGTAAATTAACCCCTATGATCTATTTGAAATTAGCCAATTAACCTCTCATTGTTAAATTTAATGATATTCTAATTTGCCATCAAATACAGGCACGTGACGAGCACATGATATAATCGATTAGGATGTCAAACGACAGTTTATTCAAATGAATAAACTAAGGTGTTTTAACACAAAAAGTTGCATCACATCTATTCCAATCCATGATGGATAGGCTGGCAAATCATATGTTACAATATTATTAATGTCACAAATCTTTTTTAAGGACAAGGATGGGGGAAGCTACTAGCATTCCCATATGACTCCATGACCCACCATTTTGGTGGCAACCGGCAATATTGTCCCTAACTCCAAACCAAACCGCCTAAAATATACACCAAGGACGATCCATCTATTTATTTTTATTTTTAACATTTCCACTTTTAGTTTTTAAATATTGCGAAAAATTAATTTTATTTTTCACATACCGTAATATGATTAAATAGGCGAACGAGTGTCTAACAAAAAGTTTACATAGAAAGCTAAAAGAGAAGTCAAATTGATTTGCAAAACTAATTTAAAAAAGTACCGACTCTTTACTATCTAATATTTTAATATCAATTCTCGTATTAATGCTATAAATATTACGATAAAAATATGAAGCGACTGTTCATAAAGATTCGTTCCATTTTTAAGAAAATACCCGAATATTTCTCAACTAAATATATTATCAAGCTTAGTACGGCTCAGTCAACAGACCGTCTATTCTCCCAAGAAGATAATATACACTATTTTACAAAAAATACAAAAATTAGAATCCAATTTTTTAATTACAAATATAAATAATAAGCAAATATTTAATTTTTAATTGGGGCCTGTCTTTTCTAACTTTGACTGAGGGAGAGGTGTGAGAGAAGAGAGAAGAATCATCCGAGAAGAAAAACAGAGCTCTGCAGCTTTCGGCGCTCTTTCTTTTTCTTTCTATTTTTTCCCTTTTTGTTTCCAGATTTGGCAAACACTTCGATAACCCATTTCGCTTCTCATAACTATTCGTACATTTTATATACAATTCCCATAACATTCATTGGTTTCAAATTCCAATTTTCTGCTCTGTTTATATTAAATTTTTTAATTTAAATACACACCCAAAAAACACCATTTATTGCCCACGTTTAGCACAAAAGCACTTATACAAAAAGCAATTTCGATTCAGCTCAATCTGCTTCTGCTGCTGCTGCTGCTTCACTGCAAAACTCCACATCCCAGAAACGGAAGGTGGTTTCTTTTTCATCGGGTAAGCTCACTGAAAGCGTCTTACTTTATGTGTTGTATTGTTCTTCTGTTGCTTTTTGCTTTTTTGGCATTTTTTTTTTCTGGGAGAGCAGATCTCTGCTTTTGATCTTGCTTGACTGGATTAAGATGTTAGTTTGATTGAATACGATTTTGGGTTGTTTTTGGATTTAGTTTTCTTTGATGGGTTGCTTTCAAAATCTTTCCTTTTTGTGGAATGTCAATTATTTTAGTTGGTGGGCAATTTTTGATTTATCTAATTTGTTTGGTGTCCAGCTAAATTGTTAGGAAAACAATATATATTTGTCAATTTATAGGTAGACCAAATGCAAATTTGTGGTTAATATCTGCTAACTAATTATCTTTGCCTAGCTTGGGCCTTGGCTGATGGGTTTATTCTTAATTTCGTATTGATGGTGGCATTGTATCTTAATTGTTATATATATAATTTTTTTTTTGTTGGGATTTCTGCCCATGTTCTTTAGTGCCCCCCTTGATTGACATTTGGGTTTGTGATTAGGTCTATTTGATATAAATTTTTCGGAAGGGAATTGAAGATACATTGTACACGTCGTGCAGAAGACTCGTGCACTGTCTATGCTGTCTATTTTGATCGAAAATATGGGCATACTCTGCAGTAGAAACAAACATTACAACGAAGCGGACAACGAAGAGAATGCTCAGGTGGATTATGCATGATAGAATACAAACTTTGTAATGCTATTAACCATGAGTTGCTGGAGAACTTTGCGTTTACGAATAGGCTCTAATTTATTGTCAACGCATGCATTTCCAGACTGCTGAAATTGAAAGGCGGATTGAACAAGAAACAAAGGCCGAAAAGCATATTCAGAAACTTCTCCTGCTTGGTACATATCATCTAATGTGTTTCTTGTTAACTTTTATGATTTACATGCTCAACAGCATGCTCTTACTAGTTTGAGTTTCGTAAAGGTGCAAACTTGCATTTTTATGGCCGAGGATAAGCATATAGGTGTATTGTACTGTTTGTGAGGTGATGATTTCAAATTTCAGGGAATTAACAAATTTAACTTTAGTATGTATTTCTGTCTGATGTTAAAGAGTTTGCACCTGGTGCATTTATAACTTGGTTATTTTGAGAATTGCAGCTTTAATTTTCTCATTTAACGTGGTTATCACTTGTGCAACTAATATGGTCAACCTATTTTTTTAAGGTGCTGGGGAGTCAGGGAAGTCCACAATTTTTAAGCAGGTACGATATTTGTATGCTTCTTTATTTACGTATACTGTCCTTTATACTAACAACGTAAATATTTATACTTTCTGTACACATGACGTATTTGCAGATAAAGCTTTTGTTTCAAACTGGATTTGATGAGTCAGAGCTCAAGAGCTACATCTCAGTCATCCACGCCAATGTATATCAGACCATAAAAGTACGCAATACTTGAAAGGGTGTGTTGGTTATTTCCCTTTTTGCATTATACAAGGAGTATTCGAGTCCACTCTTTATAGAAGAAAATATATCTTGTGGACTTGTATTCAGAGAAAAAGAATCTGAATGTAATGCTTTCTATCTAACGTATGCATGATATGGTTGAATAGGTACTGTATGATGGGTCAAAGGAGCTTGCTCAGAACGACAGAGAAACGTTTGAAATATCCAGTGAAAATAAGGTTTGAGCTCATCTTTTGATTGTCTATTACATTGCCTTCTCTCGTGTTGTCGTTTAATTTAGCAAACAAGTTGACGGATTTCAATTGAACTGTTTCTTAACAAAATTTGGCTTGTTCATTTGCTTGAGTCTTTTATTAGTTTTTTGATTCGTTATTAGGAAATTGGAGAGAAACTATCAACAATTGGCAGCAGATTGGATTATCCATGTCTCACTAAAGAGCTTGCACAGGATGTAGAGACTCTTTGGAAAGATACGGCAATTCAGGTAGCTGCTACTTCATGCAACTGACTGACATGTCATATACGATTTGTTTGACATCAATCCTAGTGTTTTAAATCCAGAATTTTTTACTTCTGCTTTTGCCTTTTGTCCAATGCTCTAAGTGAAGCACCTCTGCTCTACAATTGTAGGAAACTTGTGCTCGTGGTAATGAACTCCAAGTTCCTGATTGTGCCCACTATTTCATGGAGAATCTTCAAAGATTAGCTGACCCTAATTACGTTCCAACCAAGGTACCTAAAGTTATGTATGTTGGTTTCTAGGTTCTAGCTAAAGGGCATGGCAAGAATTTCTTGCATTAATGTGGAAAAGTTACAAATGTATAGCTCTAAAGTGGCATGTTTTCGTATTGCAGGAGGATGTTCTTCATGCAAGAGTTCGTACAACTGGTGTCGTAGAGATCCAGTTCAGGTAATTATTATTATTTTTTATTTCTTAAAGACTCGTCACGACTTTTTCTTGGAACTTTGACATTTTATTTATAGTTGTACTGTTATCCTAACCGTACCAATCATCAGTTCTAAATCAGCTGATTCTTGAACTTGTAGAAATTCAACTTAGGGATACCCTTTGAATTTTAATGTAGTTCACGATTTTGTTGTAACCTGTGCACATTTTAGATTGATGCATTTATTTTCAATAAATTTCTATGTTGTGCAACTCATTTATAGAACCGTTGAAATTTCTAACAAACAACTCATTGATGACTATGATTGGCAGCCCCGTTGGAGAAAATAAGAAAAGCGGTGAAGTATATAGACTCTTTGATGTTGGAGGCCAGAGAAATGAGAGAAGGAAATGGATCCATCTATTTGAAGGCGTTACAGCTGTAATATTTTGTGCCTCAGTTAGCGAGTAAGATCATCATTACTTTCAGTTACCCACTTTATCATCATAGGCATGCAGTGTGGTAGTGATGGTCCTGGTCTTTGACTAAACATCGATCATTTTTCAAAGATACCTCTGCCGAGATGAAGTATTTTTTATTGACATTTGTGTTTCAGGTATGATCAAACACTCTTCGAGGATGAAAGCAAAAATCGAATGATGGAGACAAAGGAGCTTTTTGAATGGGTTTTGAAGCAACCGTGTTTTGAGGTTTCTTTTCTTCTATTTTCTTGCAAGTGTGTGTCGCATGTGTCGTTCGCTGGTTGCACAGCTTCTTCTTCTAACCCAAGTGGGCTCTTTAACATTTTATCTTCTCTTTCTTTCTTCATTTGGGTGCAGAAAACGTCGTTCATGCTATTCTTAAACAAGTTCGATATATTCGAGAAGAAAGTTCTAAACGTAAGAGTTAATAAATCAGTGTACAGTTATTCATTCATGGCAACAAACTAACATCCTTGTGTAGGTGCCACTTAACGTCTGCGAGTGGTTCAAAGATTACCAGCCGGTTTCAACAGGAAAGCAAGAGATTGAACATGCATACGAGTAAGCATATGACATCCATCTTTGTTGTGGTCCTTCGCTTTGAATGAAAGGAAAAGTACTAAAGCGTGCACGCACACGTATTTAGCTATAACGAGCCCCTGAAAACTCTGCCTACTTGTCTTTTTGTCCAAATTGTTGCCAGAAGGCCTATAGCTGTCTGAAAGCTTCACCATATTGCAATCCTTTTCGCAATAAAAACAGAGTCGTTGATGAATCCAATACAGGGACAAACCTACTCGATTATTCGTGGCCTAACCCCGGACCTACTTCACCGGCTTTTTCTAAGCCTCCAATCTGTTTTTACCATTTTTGCATGGATTAGTACGATAGTAAATCTACGATAAATGAGAAACTAAACCATTGTTAATGTTTGCATTCAGGTTTGTGAAGAAGAAATTCGAGGAATTGTACTTCCAGAGCACGGCCCCTGACCGCGTAGACAGGGTGTTCAAGATCTACAGAACCACTGCCCTTGATCAGAAGCTTGTGAAGAAGACTTTCAAGCTCGTAGACGAGACGTTGAGACGGAGAAATCTCTTCGAGGCCGGATTATTGTGACCGGGGACACCAAGTTGTATTTTGAAGAACACATTCTGATCACCCTCAGCAGATTCCTTGATTTTTAGCATTTTATATTTTCAATTAAAATCCTGTTCCACTTAACGAGTGTCATGACAGATGTTATAACATATAAAAATGATTGTTGCAAAGGACCTATAGCTAAGTTGGTTACGAGTATTCATCTTTACGCTTGATCTCGAGGTCCCGATTCGATTCTGCCCGGCCCAAATCCCGATATCGCTTGTGTCGGGAAAAGGAAAAACACGTTTTTAGCTTTGTACTTCTCACAAAGTTTCACTTCCGTCCCCGTAGTTTTCAAGTTCAATATCATTGGTTCTTGCTTATTTTCTCAAATTGTTTTATTAGCAGGACACTAGTAGATTACAGTGCCTAATTAGTTGGTTAATGGCCTAATTAGTCGGTTAATGACCCACTTAGTAGGTCCATTTCATTTTATAATAAAGTAAAAACAAACAAAAGCAGGTCGGTTGTGTCATATGTCGTACTTGTCAAAGATCATATGATTCTTCCAGACCTGTAGAACACTGTTGGCAGATTCCGACCAAATAATTCTAAGTGATAGGTTGGTCAAAGACTCAACAGTAAAAGAAACCCACCAATAAAGCATGCCAAGTAATTTTCTTACCAATAAAGTTTCTTCTTCGTGCCCAAACACGTTTTCGAGGAAAATATTTTTCGCACACCTTTTTTGTTTGTTTATTTAATGTTATATTTTTTGTTTGTTTAGCTGTTAGATTGAATAAATTAATAAACGATTCAAGAGGAGATGAAGTGGAGCAAACAAAAGTATGAATATCATTTCCCGTACATGAAATCATCAAACTCAGATGTTTCGTATTTGAGCAATCTTTCTTCATTACTCTTATTCATGTTCTTTAAAAACCCTAATCCATCAAAAACACGCGAGAAATGCACTTTAAGATGCCGATTAATCACCAGAGTTGACATAGAATAAAAATAGTTTGGTATCTAAGGAACAAAACAATTTTGACGAAACATTAGCTTCAAATGCACGATGAGAATTTGCAACAACACATGCCATTGCCATGTATTTATGCAAAATTAAAAACATGAAAAGCTTGAGTTTAGTACCCCTCGCATGCTTATGTAACTTTTAGGGTTTTATTACTTTCCCATCCGTGCGCATTAGTTTTTTTTCCACAAAAAGGAACAAAGTTTTGAAGATATTTTATATTACCCAGAAGTCCAAACCAAAATTATAGATACATTTACAATTTATTTGTATCATTATTTGTACTATCTTTCCAATAAATGTAGGATATATCGACACATGTTTGTTTCATCTCTATTATAAAAATAGTAGAAATAGATAATAAGAATATCATTTTTGAAATAAATATTTATTTTTCAAAATTCCCCAAGTTCTATGTATTTGTTCCAATTTCTTGGGAGGTACTTTTATTTAACGGTTGCATTTTTGTTCACCACCTTCAAATAGTGATAATGCACCGTTTAAATTTTGAGATTTATGTTTATTCACTAGACAGATCTCGAAATAAGATGGTAAACATCACCATCAATTGGGAGTATTGAGTAAAAATGAGAAATGCTAAGGAGATTTCCTTAAAAGTGGGACTCTTCATGGATTCTTTACAACTCATGTTTTTTGCATAATGTTTTATAACTTGCCACGAGAATTGACGTTAACGTTAAATTGTGAGGTGACAGAGAACCTATGGAGAATTCACGTTAAATATTACTTTTCAAATTTTTAAAAAAAATTAATCAAAATTAAATAAAAGGATACAGGTGCATGAGCCTAATTTATGGC
This sequence comes from Heteromeles arbutifolia, assembly GCA_024362995.1. Taxonomy (NCBI): domain Eukaryota; kingdom Viridiplantae; phylum Streptophyta; class Magnoliopsida; order Rosales; family Rosaceae; genus Heteromeles; species Heteromeles arbutifolia. The sequence continues at coordinate 5,279,730 of JANCRC010000013.1, read as the reverse complement.
AGTCAGCACAAATGCTCCCTAAAAGTAAAAGGCAATCGCAACCGACCACGCGGGCCAACTGGATTTGAACGCACGTGGGCGAAGAAGACAGAAGGTTGAAGATAACTTCGACGGCTAAAACCCAAGGACATAATCGTCATTTCGCTAGGTGAATTTTTATATGTTCACAGAAAACGTTCGTGGCAAAAGCATATATGCCTTTCTCTCTCCGCTTTCTTCCCGAATTTTAAAATTACCCAAGGAACCCAACTTTTTGCATGCAGAAGAAGCACCGAAGATCAAATGGAACACAAACGCAATTGATCTTTCGCGCCAGAAGCTCGATTGCTGCAATCCCAGGTTCTTAATCTTGTGATTTTCCTTTTCATTTTTCTGGGTGCCTTTTGTTTTCTGTTTGGTGCTTGAGAAAACGAGGAAGAGCAAACGCAGAAAGCATGAAGGCCAAAAGCGAATGCCAAAGAAAAGTGCTTTTCCCAAATCCATTTGCATTCATTTTCTCGCTTTCCCATTTCCCTTTTCCAATTTTCTGTGATTCTTTCCAAGAACAACTAATTCGCTTTTGATTAAAGGTGTGAACTTGTTTTTTCATTAATTAGTCATAATTTATCAAATTGTTCTGATGGAATGTTGAAACCTGAAATTAATGGTTAGGAATTTGGGTTTTGGATTATGAATTGTATCCGTTAATATCAAATTATTTGCTTTATGTCAATGGAATTGATTGAAAATGTTTATATGAATTGATCCCAGAAGCAATGTTTATAAACTGCACTGTTACATTTCTTGTTAATGTTGTTACGCATGAATTTTCTTGTTCATTTTCTGAACTTCCATGTGAATTTCTGCAGGTGTATATTGTATCGTATCCGTCTTGATTTATATCTTAAACTAAATTTTTGTGTTGAGGAAGTTTTAAGAGCCAATTAGGGTAGGATCTTAGACATAACAAACCATGAGGATTAAGCGTTTCGGGTTCATGGATTTCGATGAAGGGTCTCCATACAATTCACATTTTAGTTCATTGGCGGACAATTCATTGCACCGGTGTAGATACTTTCATGTTCCCGGAAGTTTAGCTCTTGAAGGAGCATTTAACCACATTTCTAAACTTGCTGGTTCTTTACCATTCTTCTTCTCTAGTGGACCCAATACAAATGCTTCTAGAGAGATAGAGGCTAATTTGCATGATTCTGAACCTGGAAGCTCCACGTCTTGTCCACAAGTTAAACATTTTGCTTCTGGTCAACATAATCTTAAAGGATTTGGATTTGCATTGAGAGGAGAATCTGCTAATGCAGTTGTTTTTGGAAAGATTTCGGCTTTTGTGATGCAATTCCTACACAGAGAAGGTGAAAAGCTACATTCACATCCCATGCTCTCGTTAGCTGCTGGACTTGTACCTCCTTTCGGCAGCTTGTAAGTCCTTAAGCCTATACCAAGGAGTAGATTTGAAGTGTAAATTTCCCATGGGTTCTGCTTTTGATGTTGACTACAAACCGTTTTCTTTGTTAATTACCACCAGATCATCAAATGTACTAGCTGTTCCATTGGAGAATACGGATGTCATGGACCAAAGGCCTTGTGAGGTTGAGCATCACAGATGTGCAGGATTACCATTTCCTGACTTGGACTGGAGAAAACAAGCGGTGGAACCTAAAACCGGCACTGAGTTTCCTATGATTTTGGACAATGTTTTAACAGGAGAGAGTAATTCTAGTTTAAGTTCAGAGGTTGGGGCTTGTCCTTTTGTTCTTCTTTAGAGCAAGGCTGCCATCTTTATGTTCAGATCTTCTCAGTTACAGGATTTTATATTGACATTGTGTACTGTTACAGGTCCTGGTGGGAACTGGATCCAAAACAATGACGATAATCAAAATAAAATCTCTGAAGATATATGCGTTTGGGTTTTGTAAGTTATTAGTATTTATATGTTACTTCCAGTCTGCAATACTTTTTGCATCCATTGCCTTACTTACTCTTTTATTTATTTATCTATTCTTTCTATGTAGATGTCCATCCTCACTCGGTTTGCAAGAAATTGGGGGCAAAATATGCATCCATTTCAGTTGATGAACTAAACAAACGCCATGATTTCTATGAGGATCTTCTCAGGTAATGACAAGTATCATGATCCATGCTACACGGTGTAATTTTCTCAATTTTTCTTGTCCATTTTTTTCTGGTAAATGAAGATCGATTAAATCAGTGGATACTAAATACTTTACATTTTTTATTATTTATTTATTGCCCGCTGCTAAGTTTTCTGTATTTGATCAGATTTCTACTACTTATTGCATTTTTCTTTTTGCCTACAGAGCGGATATTGATATGACAGTTAGGCTTGTGGTTAATTGCAACGGGATGAAAATTGATACTGTGAGAGAGTAAGTTACATTTCTGTTCAGTACATCCTTGGATATTTATTTGGGTTTTGGATGTCCCTATTTTAATTGAGATGAGAGACAATCTTGAGGCTTTCATTAGGATTACTGTTCTTAAACACTCATAGTCCCTGTCTCTGATATCATCATTGTTAGTATACCATATAGGTTAGCTCCATATTTCGTAGCGGCTTGGATAGGCCTTGAAACGGGTGGTGTGTTTTTGAGAAAGTGGTTTTGCAAGTTAATTTGCCATGTTACGTAAGCTTAGCTTCTGCTAAGTTAGCCTTGTTCCTTCCTCGCTATGTATCCTAGTATATACATGTTACAGCAATGTTGAAAATTGAAATTTGTTAATTCTCATTTATGTACTTTTGATTACATTTGATGCAGTGCCTTTGAGAAATCCCTTCGAGACCGATTAGTGAAGGTAAATCATCTCCCTATCTAGAATCTTCTTTTTTAGAGTTTCTGATCTGTTATTTGCTAAGTCTTGTCCTTTGGTTCTTTCAGACAAACCCAGAGACTGACTATCATTGCATAAGAACATTTGGTTCAAACTTTACACAAGATATTCCGTTGCCATTGGTAATACTATATTATTCTTGTATCCTTTCTTATACCACTTTGTTCACTGAATTACATTAACATTCTCGAATATTTCAGGGAACAACGATCGATTTTCAACGCACAGCTGATGGAAACTTAATTACTAAAAGTGAGTGGTTATTGCTTAACCAAATGTCAATTTGAGCACAAAGTATACAGGCTTGACAAGACCCCAGAACCGTCCAACGCTTCCTTTCACATTTCTATTTTACATTGTAATGCTTCAAATTTGCAGTTAAAATTTGTTGATTGCTTAGCATTTTGTATGAAATTTTGCAGTTGAAGGTAATCAGATTGGAGCAGTCCACAGCAAGGATCTATGCAGTAAGTGAATTTTCCTTCTGAACTATCCGTTTTATTTCGATACTCTCCTTGGTACATTTTTATATCTCATCAAGTCTCAATGAATATGGTGAAAAGAATCCAATCATATACTTTTCCGGGGATAGATTTCTGATGCACAAAGTTCTACTGTCAGGGGCCTTCTTTGACATGTACCTCGGAGATGTTCCTGTGTCAGAGCAAACAAAAGAAGAGATTGGCAGAAACGTCGCCAATATTATACGAAGTTGCTGAAATGTGTCTCCCTTGCCTATCTTTTTAAAGGGCAAGTGGTTGCCAATCCGGTGAAACTGCTGAGTGCTTAGCCGTATTTTTCGTTCGCAGACGTCAGCTCAACAGTGCCAGATGTTGAAGACGTTAGGCAATCAGTGACCTCGCCGGCTCCTAGGATACCAATTATTTTCTTGCGAAATGCGCCATTCTTTATAGCTTAGCACACGTTAGATGACAGCCCCTAGAAAAAAATCATCAGCTTCGAATTGTAGCGACTGAAAGTACAAGTCCCATAAGAATAGTTTGGTTTCTTCTCAATGGTATGTAGTATATACATATTTTTACTATATTCTACACAGATTTTCATTTAACTTCTTATTTCCTTCATCCCTACCCTAGTTGGTGGAAATGGGTATTGTTCGGCTTTATTGTTTTATACCGGTATCAGTTGATCAACATGCAAAACGATATAAAAACAATAATGTAATTATACAGGAACTCATACTAATGAACTGTTGTGTTCTATTGGCCCACGTATTAGATATTTAACTGATGAAAACATATCTTACACTTGATCTTGGCAAAAAAAGCCGAACAAGGTCTATGCTTGTTACTCAACGGGCTAGCATTTTTAGAACAACTTCCCGCTCAATTTTTTCCTTACCGTTCCAATTAATGACAGACTCATGAATTTTTAATCAACTAGGCATGGAGATCCGAACTTATGACCAATATACCAAGAACTAGTTAGAGTGAAACGGCTCTTTGACTCATTAGAACCATCTCTGTCGAAACTTTGCCGTCCATCATGGTACATGCTTCCCATGGGCTATAAATTGTCCTATAAACATAGTTTTTAGTCAAATTTGAAAGTTTGCCGTCCATAATATGGAAGCAATAAACATGTGACTTGTTACACCTTTTGACTAGGAGTTGAATTCAACATCTTCGTGTCAAAAACTCAAAAAACAAGGTATCGGAGAGATACCACTAAGCTGTTAGGTCATTGGCCTTCCCTAAACCAATGAAGTTCTCACACACTTTTTCCTGCTAGAGTTGGGTTAGTTGATTAAAACAATATTTTCGCTCATTTATGTCAGAGTTCGAACTCCCTTATAATCTGATTCTAAGTTAGATAAGCTTATGATAAAGAGAATTAAGTCTCTCAAAAATTAAGAAAACTTTAGCGGATAGAGTGATGAGTTTCTACTCATGCACTCGAGTTTGAAACTCCTCTCTCCCCGTCCCTTGCTATTTTGGGCCCTCTAATGCTAGCAAAAAAAAGTAAAAACCAACCAAACCAAGTAAATATCTACCATATATTCAAGTATAGTAAAACCCTAAGTTAAAAATGTTTGGTTCCAACCCCACGATTTTCCTCTTCCACCCAAAATCCCACGACCATACACAAAATTAGCTTATCTTCTCTAAACCTCTAACCTGGCTCAACTCTCAATTTTCCCGCCATCACAAACCAAAACTGATTAACCGGAGTCAGTTAAATACCACCTCATAAAATTATCTATTTTCCCAAAACAAATTAACCACCAACCAGAAAAACACAACCAATCACTTTGATCTTCTTCCCCCTTATTTATTTTGATTATTAAAGTAGACACCATTTGTGGGCTTCTTCATCCCATCCCTTCTTTTTTCAGCCTTCACAATTGTAAAGTTGGATTTCTTTTCTTTCCAAAAGTGTTTTGCCATCTGATTTTTCGAAAATTATATGGAAATGTTTGTTAGAAGAAGAGGCGTCGTCGCCGCGGTTGTGGCATGCCTTGCTATCTTCCAAGGACTTGTTCTTAGTGTTCATGGCACTGGTTTAAATTATAAGGACGCCCTCACCAAGTCCATTATTTTCCTTGAGGCTCAGAGATCAGGGAAACTCCCTCCCAATCATAGACCTGCATGGAGAGGCGACTCCGCCCTCGATGACGGCAAAGAAGCAAATGTTCGTCTCTCTCTCTCTCTCTCTCTCTCTCTCTCTCTCTCCTGCTCTTCCTTTGAGTAATGATTACGTTTTGTATCTTACCGTCGCATGAACGTTCGTGAGCAAGTCATGTATCGAGGGTCACATACAAATAATTTCTCTAACTTTTGTTTTAAATTTTTGTAATTTGAATGTTTGCTTTTAATGAAGGTCGACCTTGCTGGAGGATACTATGATGCCGGGGACAACGTCAAGTACGGTCTTCCGATGGCATTCACCGTCACAACTCTGTCGTGGGCTGCCATATTTTATAGGCAACAACTCCAAGCTACTGGAGAACTGGAAAACGTTCTTGCCGGCATCAAATGGGGCACTGATTATTTTCTCAAAGCCACCAGCAAAAACAGATTATACGTTCAGGTATAGGAATTAATTAAGTTGGTATTCATTATTTTTAAAACTATAAAGTAATTAGTGCTAATTATTTATCAAATTCTTACAGGTTGGAGACCCAAATAAAGACCATGAATGTTGGACTAGACCAGAAGATATGCAAACACCAAGAACTGTGTTGAAGATTGATGATAAAACACCTGGAACTGAAATTGCAGCTGAAACTTCAGCCGCCATGGCTGCCTCTGCAGTTGTGTTCAGAAAAACAGATCGTGCCTATGCTCGTAGTCTACTCAACAAAGCCAAACTCGTACGTTTTTTTTTTCTTTATTTTTTTTTCAGGCGTAACATATGCACAAATAAAACCGATTACAGAATTTTCAACTGTTGATGTACTAATCAGTGTGTACATATATCAAATTCTTCTAATCATTGTATTTCTTTGTAGCTCTTTCAAATGGCTAAGGCGCATAAGGGAACTTACGATGGAGAGTGCCCTTTCTACTGCTCTTACTCTGGCTATAATGTAATTTTCTTCAACTCTCTCCCTCTGAAATTCAATTTTAGTTTAAATTATTGAATGTTTTTTCTCGTACTAAAAGAAAATTGAATTGCTGGAAAATGTAGGATGAGCTATTGTGGGCAGCAACATGGTTGTACATTGCCACAAAGAGGCCCGTGTATCTCAAGTACATTCAGGAAGAAGCCATCAGCGCCACCGTGTCTGAGTTCAGCTGGGACCTTAAATACGCTGGAGCACAAGTCCTCCTCGCCAAGGTACTTATCTACAAATAAATTCGTACCATCTCAACTTAGCATTCGTCGTACCACATGGAAAGTTCTTGTGTTTGACAATCAAACCAGATGAATTGTCTGACCCTTGTACAAAGAAATGGGCATTTCTGGATTTAGATACCACTTGGCCCTATGTAGGTACAAATTAACTCAAATACAAAGGTTCCACTCCTTTGTGAATAAATGAGTTAGATAGGCTACATGAACCGATTGTTGGACTGTCCCCCTCTCCTTGTGAATGCATGAGTTAGACAGTCCACCTGATCCGATTGTCAAACTATCCACCCGGTCTTACTGTCTACACAAGACTTCTTCGCAAAACGTTGACACATTTCATTATCAGCCATGATAGTAAGAGTAACAATATTAGCTAATTGAACTAATTTGATTGTCTTATTTTGTGAATTATTGCAGCTGTTCTTTGATGGTGAAAAATCCCTAGAAAACTACAAAAACGGTGCTGACAGTTACATTTGCTCAAACATCCCCAACAGCCCTTACCACCAAATCACAATGACACCGGGCGGTATGATCCACTTGAGAGACGGAGCCAACACCCAATACGTCACCGGAACAGCCCACTTATTCGCCGTCTACAGCGACATCCTCGCCCAACACAACCAAAAAGTCAACTGCGGAGGCAAAGAGTTCGACTCTGCCGCCCTCATGGCCTTTGCCAAGAAGCAAATGGACTACTTGTTGGGTGATAATCCCAAAAAAAGATCCTACATGGTCGGCTTTGGACCCAACGCGCCCCAACAGCCCCACCACAGAGGAGCTTCGGTTCCGAAGGCGGAAAACAGCATCGTTAACTGCGCCATGAGCTTCGTGTACTGGTTCAAGAAGGATGTGCCAAACCCTAATGAGTTGACTGGTGCCATCGTCGGTGGGCCCGATAGGTTTGATAACTTCGAGGACAAACGTTGGGCGTCGTCGTATACCGAGCCATGCACTTACGTGAACTCGCTCGCGGTCGGACCGCTGGCGAAGCTTGCGGCCTAAGAAAAGATCCATGCACGGCCGGTGATGTGTTGTCCAAAACCCTAACCCTAATCCCATTACCATTCTATGTACAATTTTACCTAGAGAAAGTGGTTTTGGGATTTAGATGCAAACTTTTGGAAACAAAATAGACCTCTGTTGAGGGAAAGCTGTAGAAAGAAGGGTGTAAAATGGTGATATAAAATAGTTAATGAACTCTTTTCCTTTTGTTCTCGTCCTTCAAAAAATGTTGACTAATGGTTATATTTTCTTTATTTTATTTCTACAAGGGAATTTAAACTATCCTGTAAGGGGTTTGAACTTAAAAAGAGTAAAGAGACGAGCACATTAATCTAATTAACTAGTCTAACTTGAATATGTGTATCTGTATTTTTAAGGTAATAAAAATTTTACCAATCAAATAAACCGAGGAATGTTATCCATCAGGAATAAAATTTTGTGATTACAAACGCAATAAAAAGAAAATATAAAATGTACCCCACACAACCACATTTAACAAATGGAGAGATAACTTACGCTCACCAGGACAAAACTTTGTGTCAATTTCTGATGAACTTGCAAAAGACAACACTTTTCCGACAAAGAAGCTCTACTATGAGACATCACAAAAATGCCCATAGTCTTTTTTGAAGGCAAACAAATGATGAAACCAACACCTAACCAGCAAAAAAAAAAAAAAAAAAAAAAGCTAATTAACTATAGTAATGCTATTCTTACCATGTTTTTATACCATATTGTTATACCACCTTATGTGGACAGTCACATCATTTAAATTAATCAGAATTCTATTTAAATTAAAAACCATTTAATAAACCAATCATTAAAAAAGAAGCTAGAATTAAATGGTGATTGTGGCATACGAGGAGTCTTCTCCTTCATTCCCCGTTCATTCCTGCTTCTTCTCCCGTTTCTTCTTCTACGCCAGTTCTTTCACGCCATTTTTTTTCACCCTAGTTTTTTTCACATTAGCGTGGACTACCAATGATCGGATTTTCGGGGTTTGGCTCAGCGACGTTGAGCTTCTTAGGAGCTGCACAGCTGAGCTAATGCAGAATGGGATTATTTGAAGTGTCAAGAAGGACATCACAAGGTACTATTCTTTGCTTCAGAACAATCAAATTATCTTGGGAATTTGGTAGATAAAACATACACAGGGATTTACCATGTGAATATTAGCATCAATTTTTACCCTGCTGAGAAGAATTTGAATTATAACTATGAGAAAAATTTGGGAAATTTGGATTCATAGTTATCATTATTAGGTGGATTTGATCTTGCCTATTTCGAGAAATCTGCTTTTGAATGATGGGTTGTGGTTTGAAATCCAGAATTCGACCGATACACAATTGAAGGAATTTAAGATTCCACATAATGCTTATAGGGCTGTGTTGGAGGTATATGTTTCATTTCATGAGAATGATGAGTTTTGGTATTCAAATGCTCCGAATGAGTACATTGCTGCAAACAATCTTAGAGGTACGCTTGGAAACAGGCCTTTTAGGGAGGTTGTGGTGAGTTTAGATGGTAAGGTTGTTGGTGCAATCTGGCCTTTTATTGTGATTTTCACTGGAGGGTTCAATCCCCTCTTGTGGAGTTCAATTACTGCAATTGGCTCGTACAATCTCCCTTCTTATGATATTGAAATCATGCCATTTTTAGGAAAGATATTGGATGGGAAGAGCCACAAGTTTGGTTTTAATGTCACAAATGCCTTGAATGTTTGGTTCGTTGACGTGAATTTGCATCTTTGGTTGGACAAGCAGAGCACGAAAACTGAAGGAGAGCTTTCGAAGCATAGTAGCTTGCCCCTTGTTGTTTCATTGATTTTGGATTTCAAGGGTTTAAATGGCACAGTTTTGACAAGGGTCGGCAGGTCTGTGTCATCGACTGGATGGGTAAAGTCCTCTTATGGGAGTATCACAACTGATGCAATTCAAGACCTCCATTACAGTAATATAATGGTCATGAAGAATGATGGCAATATGCAGATAGTGAATCAGACCATCCATTTCAATGATACAGTTCATATTGGGCCGCCATCCTCCATTATCCACTCAATGTCATCAAACAAAAAATTTCCTCTTTAGTTGTACATTGACTTCTTGGAACAAGCAAAAGAAACATATAAGTACATTACAAACGTCGAATTGGGATTTTTGTTATGTACAGTATATGTCGACCGTCTGCCCTGGCTTAGGTGGTAACTAGAAAATGTGTATGCGCTTCGCTACAGGGATTGAATGTGTTAGTTGCAACATAACAAAGCTTCAATCCAATACTTTTGAATATTTTGACTAATTGATCGAAAAGAAAACAGAACAAATATGGCTGCAAATGTGTTAACTCTTGTAAATATGCCATCTGTTTATTGAAGAACTGTTGAGCTCCTGAGGAGACTACATTACCATTTGTAGAATCCTGAAGACACGAATATGAATTGCAAGCACAATGTAAATGACTCCGCTTTCAATACAACAAGAATTAGAAGAGTAACATGCCTGCATACTGGCTGCTGTTACAAAATTTGAAATGCATTGAAATCTATGATTAGAAGAAATATGATCCAAATCCACAAAAACTCAAACTGCATAAAGAAATTGCTTTCATTGCTTAGTTGAGCTCCTGGTCATCGTTTCATCTTGAAGTCGAGCTATGCATATTGTACATACTATAACCTCCATTCGAGTATGTGTATTGTTGACCCTAAATAAAGAAAAAAAAAACGATAAGAACTACAGATATAGCATTATACTATGTGATGTAAATAAATATTTAATTAATAACAACAACAAAATTATATGCAACCTCTCAATGTTTACCTGGACATAATTTCCATGCATAATAGGATAACTTATATTTCCAATCTCAGACTCTTCGTACAACGGGTTTGGATGACCACCTTGACTGAGTCCCAATAACAAAGCCATGTTTTCCTACAATAGGTAATATTTGTTCAATAGCTAACACAAAAGCAATTCAAATCTATCAATAAGACAAAATGTACAACTTACATTAGTATGGGGGAAAATAGGATATTGGTTGGCAGGCATGCAAATTTGAACTCCTTGTGTAAGATGAGAATGCTAAATCCCAAAGAATAAAAGTAATTACAATCACAAAGAGTAAGTATAGTAATTATAATGACAATGATTATTAACTAAGAAAAAAGATAAAAAGAAGATCAATATATTTATCACATTCCTTCATAACGACATTACTCTCTTGTGTTGCAACTATGTTATCACTTCTACAAGGAGGTGGACCATCAATATGGCATATTGCATCACTTTCTATGGATTTCTACAAAAGTTGCAAGTGAAACATGTTATGATTTATCAACTTATTAGTTATATAAAACAAATATGTTTGTTACCTGTGTTTCTTCCTCATTTGTATTGTCCTTACGAGATGTAATCTTTTTCTGTCGTTTTTGTCTTCTTTTGATTACTTGCCCAGCCATGGATTGTTTCCTTTTAGATGGTGGATGACCTTTACCTTTAGCTGACAATGGCGTAAGTATACGCTGACTTAGGTTAGGAAGAAGATCATAGTTCATAACAACTTGTGACTGTGGTGTTGGTTGAGTGCTACTAGCCGCTCCTTCATGTTTACATATTTGCTCCTTTAGTTTATGCATCCATCTCACCACAAGCATACACTTATCATCAGAATCATTGGCTAATTCCTTAATGTCATCAAAGGTTTTTTGCATCTTATCAGATCTTTGTGCTTCAAGTGTAGCAACCCAATTACTGTAACTTATCCCAACCTTTGTGTGGCATCTATTCACATCATTCCTCCATCTCTGAATGATATACTTATCTGGCATAAAGTCAATGTCATGATGAACTAAAATATAAAGCGCGTGTCTATATAATATGCCTCTAAACTTAAACTTGCAGCAATTGCAATTAAACTGGACCTTGAAAATGACAATCTTCTTTTTGTTCTCCTGGATTAGAATACGCTCAGCTATTTAGTACTCCAAAATTGCATTATCAGTTTCAACTGAAACCCTATCACAATACATTATACTTTTCAATTCCTTTTGGAACTCCTTGAATTTTGAAATCGTGTAAACAGCTTGAACTTGCTTTTCCATGTCATAGTGAGTTGCACAACAAACGTTTGAAGAGAAAGAATCAGAATCTGCAGAGGCCTCTTTTAGCACCTTACTCCTTAATGCATTCTCATATTGCTCCACTCCACAAATTGTTTTAAAGTAGTCTTGGAGTTCACGTGGCCATCAAAAAATGCATTCATGCTCTCACTCCTTTGTGTCTTTGACATTCCAACCCAAAATTTATTTTTCACATACACAGGCACCCTGTAACATCCCACATCGCCCAGGGGAGTGATCCTTAAATGTATATTCTCATCCCTACCTAGCACGAGGCCTTTTGGGAGCTCACTAGCTTCGGGTTCCGTAGGAACTCCGAAGTTAAGCGAGAAGGGGGCTAGAGCACTCCCATTATGGGTGACCCATTGGGAAGTTGCTCATGAGTTCCCAGAAACAAAACCATGAGGGCGTAGTCGGGGCCCAAAGCGGACAATATCGTGCTACGGTGGTGGAGCGGGCCCGGGAAGTGGTTCGCCCCGGGCTGGGATGTGTCAATTTGGTATCAGAGCCTAACTCTGGCCGCGTGTGTGCCGACGAGGACGTCGAGCCCCTTAAGGGGGTGGATTGTAACATCCCACATCGCCCAGGGGAGTGATCCTTATATGTACATTCCCACATCTTCCTGGCACGAGGCTTTTTGGGAGCTCACTAGCTTCGGGTTCCGTAGGAACTCCGAAGTTAAGCGAGTAGGCGGCTAGAGCACTCCCATGATGGGTGACCCATTAGGAAGTTGCTCGTGAGTTCCCAGAAACAAAACCGTGTGATCCTTATATGTATATTCCCACCTCTTCCTAGCACGAGGCCTTTTGGGAGCTCACTGGCTTTGGGTTCCGTAGGAACTCCGAAGTTAATTGAGTAGGCGGCTAGAGCACTCCCATGATGGGTGACCCACTGGGAAGTTGCTCGTGAGTTCCTAGAAACAAAACCGTGAGGGCGTGGTCGGGTCCCAAAGCAGACAATATCGTGCTACGGTGGAGGTGTGCCCGGGTTGTGGTTTGGGCCCGGGTCGGGATGTGACAATTTGGTATCAGAGCCTAACTCTGGCCGCGTGTGTGCCGACGAGGACGTCGGGCCCCTTAAGGGGGGTGGATTGTAACATCCCATATCGCCCAGGGGAGTTTTCCTTATATGTATATTCCCACATCTTTCTAGCACGAGGTCTTTTGGCAGCTCACTGGCTTCGGGTTCCGTAGGAACTCCGAAGTTAAGCGAGTAGGCAGCTAGAGCACTCCCATGATGGGTGACCCACTGGGAAGTTGCTCGTGAGTTCCCAGAAACAAAACCGTGAGGGCGTGGTCGGGGCCTAAAGCGGACAATATCGTGCTATGGTTGAGGTGTGCCCGAGTTGTGGTCGGGGCCCGGGCCGGGATGTGACACACCCAATGATGTCTCTCTGCATACAAGCTTCTTAACCATTTATGTGCTTGCCTTTTAAACATATTTTCCAATCATCTCAGCCCAACGTTCATCAAAATCTTCAGAAGTCATTGAGTCATAAACAATGTTATCTAACGAAGAGCTCATGGACTTATATTCCTTATAACTTTTGAGCTTATCAGGAACCTTTTTCATTAAATGCCACAAGCACAACCGATGTCTAGTATTAGGAAAAACAACATCAATCGCTTTTTTCATAGCTTTGTCTTGATATGTAATTATTCAACTTTGAGCATGACCAAACATACAAGCAAGCCAGGTCTTAAACAACCAAATAAAGGAGTCAGTATCTTTCCTTGAAATCAATCCACATCCCAATAAAATAGATTGCTCGTGATGATTAACCCCCACAAATGGAGCAAATGGAGCAAATGGCATATCGTACTTATTAGTCAAGTACGTTGTGTCAAATGTTACAACATCACCGAATTCTTCATATGCTGCCCTACTCCTTGCATTTGCCCAAAATACATTTCTTAAACGACCATTTTTGTCTAAATCAATTGCATAGAAGAAATTTGCATTCTGAGCTTGCATGCTTACAAAATAGTTTTGAACTGCAGTGGCATCTCCTTCTCCAAGTCGTAAGCACCTTACCTTTTCAATATAATTTCTACAATTATTTTCCACTACATGAACCCCATTGCTTTCTGCTTCAGTGGCATCAGAAGTTGCTTCAATTACATCTTCTTCTTCAATACTTTCATTAGAAGTTTCTATTGTATGAACCCCATCGCTTTTTGTTTCATTACAAGAACTCACTTCAACTACATCATCTTCTTCAGTAAATTCATTAGAAGAACTCCTTATTCCTAAAACATAAAACATAATTATACAAGTTTATATATTACACCACACTATCAATGTAAATACACTAGCCATATGTGCAAGTCTCTTAATTCTAGTGTATGCACTGCAATGTCTGAAAAAACAAACCCCACAACAACAAAATCTTTTATCCCTAACACGAAGTGATGTATAATGTCGATCACAATAATATAACAATATGTAATACTATTTCTTTCATCTTTGCTGTAAAGGTTCGGTTTCTCAAGTGATAAGAAAACCTAATTTGAAAGTGATCAAAAAGCCTAATCTAAAAGTGATAAAATGTCTCTTTATTTGTTTGCCATTAATAGGGTCTCTAATGTATTATTGAGGAACTAAGTCAATTATAGATACTAAGATAATAAGGTCCCTAATGTTTTAGATGTTTATTCTTCTCTGATCCATCTTGGCATTAATAAAGAACATAATAAACAATAATCAAACCACGAAACGTATTGTGATCAATGCCTACTGAGGGTTCACCAAATCTTGACTTAGGTTTCGAGTTAATTAACCTATTTAGTGACTTTCTCCTAGCAAGACTCTCATTGCGGGTGAGAATCTTGGGAGGCTTACCAGGACTGGCTCTCAAAATTCAGGTGAAGGGGAGCTCATTGGGACCAACTTAGAGAACCCACTGCTGAACTCAGCTGATGCTTTGGCGGGTGAGCCCACTTTGCTCTGCTTGGGAGCTGAATATTTTGAGCCATTGGAGGGAGATCCTTTTGCTGCATTGATCTCTTCACTTCGAACTTCCAGTACAACTTCACCTCCATTGGAAGAAAGCTTCTCCGACATGCTTACTTCCTCGCCTTTCAAAAGCTTTTCTCTCTTTCTATGGCCTTCATTGAAACCCTACCACATCAAACATTACAAAAATCTTGCATTAAACCCTAACTAAACAAAACACCAAAATCGGAATGGCATTCAAAAATGCGAATTTTTCATATCCTTTTGGTAGTTAAATCCTAATTAGTTGGTTCTATTAATTAAGGTATTTTGGTGACAAAGTTGTTACAGTCAATGTGTCTTTTAGAGAGCATAATAAAAATGGTGTCGAACAAGTTGGTGTAGTAGTCGAGTCTCTATAACGACAAGCTCATCTCACAACTGTGAAGTAATATGACATGCCCGGTTGGGTTAAAACCCAATTTGTTTTTCTTTCTTTCTTTCTTCTCTTCGATCTCTATAAGATTTTAATTCTCCATAAGATCCCCTGTTGATTGATTAATTAATCTCCATGATTCGCAAGGACCTCTACCAAAAGTATATCATATAGCTACAAACTACATAAACAAATCAATCCTTGCTTTTCCATCATTGTCTACAAGCATCGGCAAGATGCCACAACAAGGAATATCATCATTTCAATCAATGCCCTTCTCTACAAGAAAAAATAAAACTTAAATCCATTTTAATTTTTGATAATTTTGCGTTCACCCCTCATCTTGCACTTTTATTTATAGTAATCATGATGAGTTTTCTTGCCTTATAAATAATACAGATCTATGAAGATTTGATCTCCCAATTCTATTTCGGATTCTACTTTAGTTTTACACAATCATATTCCTATTAATAATTATATTCACAATACTTTCAAAAGTTTTAAGCAATTTTATAAAATTGAATTTTTATTAATACAGGTGATAAATAATTGGTATGGTGGACTCCACCAAGTTAGCATATAAACAATGTTACCAATAAAGTTGGATGATAAAGACCATATTAAGAAGCGAAGTTAGATTGATGAGTTTAAAATGTAAATGACCAAACTAATGAGTCGGTAAAACAGAAAATCATCTGTGATAAAGCCCTCGAATTAATCAGCTTGTCAAAAAAGCAAAACCTTATCCGAATTCGTTTTCAAAAGTGGGTTTAGAGAGAGGGAGATGGTGGGGGGACCCACTCCGTTTTGGATAAGCTTCACCAGTCACAACTGACGAGGATGAGAAGATTGTGAGGATTTTAAGAATTTATAAATCGTGTCCGTTCATCGTATATTGTACGGTCAGTTTTCGTTAGGTACGGTTCATATTTGATTTTAAATAAAAATATTTAAAATAATTTATAACTGCATGATGTAAGATGAACGGACACAATTTAAAAATTTTCAGAATTTTCACAAAAAAGATCCGAAAAAGATTCTCTTTCGAGAAGGTGGAGAAGAAGGACCGGTGGCTTCCCAACCCGACATAAACCTAAAATAAATAAAAACTCTCTCCCTCCCGCCGACCACATTATTCGACGTGGAAGCACCTGATGACTCCACGTGGCATGCCAAGAACAAACTGTGGGCGGTTTTTCAGGTAGGATGCGCCCCAAGTCCATGACTCCCACAGGGGGACGGAGTTTCCATTTTTATCCGGTGCAACTCTTTTCTTGGTGGCCCCAAATCTCGACCAATAAAATCCCTTTTAGCTTTATACTATAGTGGAAAATATACTTTAGTT
Source organism: Heteromeles arbutifolia (assembly GCA_024362995.1). Classification (NCBI taxonomy): domain Eukaryota; kingdom Viridiplantae; phylum Streptophyta; class Magnoliopsida; order Rosales; family Rosaceae; genus Heteromeles; species Heteromeles arbutifolia. Next base: position 5,263,227 of record JANCRC010000013.1, on the reverse strand, counting down.
GATCACGTTAGAGCACTGGATATCGTTCAACCACTATTTCAACTTTTTTTGTTCTAACTAAATTGGATTTAAGGGCTCGAAGTTTCGAAGTATTTAATATTTTAAAATATTGTACTAAAAAAAATTATACAATTTTACTATACCAACTAAAAAATTCAAAATATAACGGCATTTCAGTCAAAATAATCTTAAGATTTGCATAATTTCTTACTTTAGTTCTTGAGGTTTGAAATTGATTGAAATGGTCTCTGAGTTTGTCAACTGTCAATTATTTTGGTCATTTCATGAAAAATATCTATTAAATAAGACCAAAATGACAAAGTTACCATCAAATTAATAAACAATAGGCCAAAATAATTTGACAAAAATTTAGAGTATTTTTATCATCTTTTCCTTATTTAATAGAGATTTTTTATGAAATGACCAAAATGATTGACAACAGACTTAGGGACAAGTTCTATCGATTTTAAATTTTAGAGACCAAAGTAAGAAGTTATGCCAATTTCAGGAACCATTTTAGCCAAAATGCCTTCGTCAAATTCGTATAAGAATTACTCAACTAGATTAAAAACAATCATCCCTAAACACATGATTTTGTCAAAATTGACTTCTAATTTTCTAATATTAAATATGTTAAATACAATGTTAATTCAAAACATTTCACACCATATAGAAACATCGATTAATCAAATCAAGATATTAAGTTATCATTTAGTGATTAAAATTTCCATCAAATGTTTTTTACATCTCAAGCTGAAAATGAAAATTTTCACTTAAGTTTTTCTTACATACAAATTTTTTTTTTTCTTTCAATCGCTCGATTCATCTTCGATTTATTCTATCAAAATTAGAAAAACAAAAAAATTGAATTGAGAAAGTGTAAAAGTAAAGAACTGAGATGGAAACAGCGCAAGTAGAACAGGATGCGAAGCAGGGGATGACAGCTCATTGAAAAATATTGCAAGGTACATCTTAGTTGGCAAAGGGATTTGAGGATAAGGCCTAAAGTCTGTGCTGTCTCTGCAGTGCCATCATTTTTTTTACTATTTATAAATTTAATTAATTAGGAACATTATCCTCCCCTAATCACATAATCAAGCATTAATTAATCATTATCCAACCACTTAATCTCAACCACCTTAAAGCTATATATACAAATTAATCCCCATACAACAAAGTGTATGAAGATAGAAGGGAAACACGATGCGTCTCCTCCTCCGGCAAATCTAAGCTGCTTTCGACCGACAATCTCAAGATCCGCCGCCGCTCATCGATCGGTCCCTCCGTTGAGATCCCAAATCGATTACTTTGCTTGATTTGCTTAGATTTAGATTGCGTTTGTTATATATTAATGTCGATTGCATTGAATAGCACCGCGGCTAGGATCGGCATCGCGCACGGCGGGGTCGCGTGTGGTGGGTTGCTCTTCGACTCGCCGGAAAACCGCCGGAGGGTTCCCGCCGGTTTGGTTTCGGTTTCGGTTTCGGTTTCTTCTTCGAGTTCGTCGTCGATCGGGAAGAACAGCGACGATGAATCGGAGAGATACGACGGCGGCGAAAATGATGAGGCTCAGAGCTCGTATAAAGGTCCGTTGGATATGATGAACGAGTTGGAGGAAGTTTTACCCATGAGGTTAGCAATTAAATCTTTTTTCCATTTTTAACTGCAAACTTTACTTAGGCTCTATGCTCAAAATAGTTTATGAAATTGTCATAACTTCTTACTTTCGTCGTTTAAAATCGATCAAAGTGATTGTTGAGTTTATCCACCGTTGATCATGTTGGTTCTTCGTAAAAAAATCCCTTTAAATAAGATCAAAATGATAAAATACACTTTTTAACTTTTTTCTGTTGGGTTTTATGCATGTTACAGAAAACGATATTATAATCTACTCTAATTTATGTAACGTAACGTAATTTAAACTGACGAACGGAACTAATTTACGTCTGTAATCGAGTTTGTTTGGTGCTTTTTGACTGATGAAATTATGAAAAAATTGCAGGAGAGGGATCTCAAAGTACTACAACTATAAATCCAAGTCCTTCACAAGTCTAGCAGGAGCTTCATCTTCTTCCAACATCAAGGAGCTTGCAAAACCAGACAATGCCTACACCCGAAAACGCAGGAACCTCCTTGCCTCCAATCACATGTGGGAGAAGAACCGAACCTCCTTCCCGCTGAGAAGCAATGGCGGCGGAATTTCAAAGAGGCCGATTCCGTCCAGTCGAAGCGCATTGGCTCTGGCTGTGAAGCTGGGCAGCTGCTCGGAAAGCAGTACTAGTAGCACAAGTGAGGAATCCAATTCGAGCTCAAATCCAACGTCGCCGCGGCCACCTCTCCCACCGGGTAACGCTTGTCCACCAGGAAGTTATGCAGCTTGGAGATCGTATTCATTGGCTGATCTGCAAGAATGTACCACTGCTACGACTGTAAATGCTTCACGATTCTCGGCGGTTTCCACGACGAAACCGAACGTGTAGAACCCCTAACTTGAATCTTGCCGGTGTCAGGAAATATGGTTTTTCTTGTCTAATTAATCTTTGATTGAAAGTGTAAGGGTAGAAGAAATTCAAAAATCTGATGTTATTTGTACATATGTTGAATGAGTGAAAGAACCCCATATTACAACGACTGATTTTGCAATCACGAATATTGTTATTTTGCTTAGAATTTTGAATGTTTCTCAAGAGGGGAGCTTTGACAGAAGCAATGGATTAGGCAGCACTAACAATCAACTATCTAACGCTAAAGAGACCGATTCTATGCGTTATAGTACGGTTTCGATCTTTGTTGATTATTTTATCTTTAACAATTAACTGTCGAATCCACTAAAACACTATCGCTTTATTAAATCTCTAACAATTAACTATATAACCCACTAAAACACTATCGCTCTACTGGAAAAACAGAAAAACTTGATATAAGTAGTGCAGGTTCAATCTCTGCTGATTATTTTATCTCTAACAATTAATTATCTAACCCACTAAAACACTATCGCTCTACTAAATCTCTAACAATTAACTATCTAACCTATTAAAACACTATCGCTCTACTGGAAAAACAGAAAAACTTGATATAAGTAGTGCAGGTTCAATCTCTGCTGATTATTTTATCTCTAACAATTAATTATCTAACCCACTAAAACACTATCTCTCTACTAAATCTCTAACAATTAACTATTTAACCCACTAAAACATCATCGCTTTACTGAAAAAACAGAGAAACTTGATATAAGGCCATTTTTAGGAGTCTCTATGGGAACAGTCCAATTTTTACTCCTTACTGAATTGGGTCCGATGATTGGGAATCCACATAAGCAAGTTACCCTATTTCTTTGCATTTTGTATGATTTGTTTATTTTCATCTCGTTTACCCTTAATTCAAATCTTATAATTTTGGCTTCTTAAGATTAGCTTTCAGCTTTTGTGTGTAATTCATCTACTCCTTAATTTTAGGTTGGCTTTCATATAATTTAGCATTCAGAAACGAACGTCCTTCAAATTTCTGATCTTCCAAACTCGCCGCTCCAGCCTCTGTAAAAACAGCAGCATTCCCAATCTTCCAAATTATGTACGTACTTAAGATCAACCACTGCATAATCTCCTCCCTCCTCTCATATTCTGCAAATCAACAAGCCATGAACTTAGGCGTTAGGCACCTGCAGACTAGAAACATCCGGCTGCAAAAGGCATGTATACCAGGACGTCTTGTATTTCCTGCTCACCTATCATCTACAGAACAACAACGACAACCAAGAAACAACTATGCTATTTTATACCTGTCCTACTCCTATGTAACCCATTGCCCCAGTGACTAAAATTTCTTCAATACAGTCGACATTTCTATGAAAATATCCAAAAAATTAGAGAAAGATATGAAAATGAGGGGTGAAGTCTAAACTTCACCTTATGTAGGAGAATCTCTTAAGTTTAGGCTAAAATCGACATATATTGTTAATATTTCTGACACATCTGTTAAATATCGGAGAAACTCTTATATTTCGTCCAAACCAATGTTTGACAATCGCTAAAGTTTCTTTTGAAAACAAAGTTTAATATCTCTTAGAAACAAATCTCTTAGATTTGGTTTTGGAAGAGATTTGGGTCTTGGGTCCAAAACGTGGTTGTTCATATTTTCCTCATTAGTTAGTTATTATGTTTTGTGCTTTTTAATTTGGTTATGATAGTATGCATTCAAGTTTTGAATTGTTAATTACCGGTTTAAATTATCTATTTATCTTTGATTCGCGATCATTAGGATGTTTAGAAAAGTAATTTGATGCAATTTTGGGAGAGAGCTGTCTTTAAAATTGATTAAGGCTTCTTGTGGTTAATATGTGTAATTTCACTTAGCATGGACACCACGCCTTATGGGTTGCATGGTTGTTCAAAAGATTTTCACGAACCTTAATGAGTTTTTCATGTTCACATTCGATATGGACATCACAGACGAGTTGCATGTTTAATATCTATGTTGGAGGTCCAAGTAGGCATATTTTAGAAAAAAACCTAACCTTCAAAATATGTGCATGTAATTCATAAGTAATTAAAAGATCTGCATATGATTGTTAAGATGACGACGGTACTCTAGTGCTTTCGCACTTTGATTTCCAAATATTTATTTATTTTTCCTTTTTCTTTCAATATTGCAGAGCCTTTTTTATTAAATTCGTTTTTCTTAATTTAGTTCATTAAATCACTTTTTTCCAAAACTTTGTTTTAAATAATTTGTTAAGATTTGGTTTCGATATATCCGTCGATATTTTTACAAATTTGCATATGAATATTTCCACCAATACTGATATTTTAAGCCAAACCCAATTGACCCATTAAGCATAAACTACATGTTAACAACCAAGACAAATTCAATTTGAACATAAATTACCTGTCATACAGAACCCATCTACCTCATTCACCCTTACTCAAATTATGAAGGCTAAAAACTCAATTGACACTGGCTCAAACAGATATGCAATCGCAATTTTCATACAAAAAATCCACCGCACACATTCAAGACAACCAAAGCAATTTTCAACGCCATACCTGTTCTCCAGGGATCAATATACCACAAAAACTCAGACCGGTTACTCAAATCATAGGGAGTTGATGGCAATTGATGTAATTTGTTTTAAAGTCATGGACACTTTAACTGCTAATGTGGATGTTTGCTATACTTACTTTCCTGTGATATTCTTAGTTTCTATCTCTCACGGATATCACATGAGAGATGCATAAAAGAAGGGGATATTTATATATAGGGTAAATTACATAGTAGTTCTTCATGTTTGAGGTCTATTATAACCTTATATAACATTTTTAAAACATTTTATTTTCATACCTCACCTATTATTTTATTTCAATATAGTACTTCCGTTACATTCCACATTTGTATCATGTGGCTGTCAACTGTGTGCCACATGGTTAAAAAGTAACTTTTAAAAAAAAACATGAATCTTCTCAACAAAAAAAAAAAAAAAAAAAAAATCCCCTTCTTCTTCCCCACCCAAGCCCATCCCCTACTCGAGCCCACCCCCTTCTCCCATCTCCCATCTCCCATCTCCCATGCCCCATCACCCATCACCCATCACCCATCACCCACCTCTTCACCTTGCTGAGACGCCAGATGTAGAGGGCGTGAAGCCGTCGGAACCCGCCAAGAGCGAGGACCACAGAGCGACGCAGACGGTGGGGTCGGGCGTGAGTTCTTTTGTGGGATCTGGGTGTGAGTTCTTCTGGGCGTCGGGCGTCGGGATCTGGGTGTGAGTTCTTCTGGATACCTGGCAATGAGCTGCAGAAAACCCCAAATGGTGAACATGGCGCGGCTCTGCACGCAAGCCCAGTACAAATCCACATACAGCCTCCCGTCAACAATCACCACGCGAAACACCGCGTATTGCTTGGCGGTCTCCAAATGGGCGGCAGAGATCCGGGTCCGGGCCTAGGGCTCCAGATCGTGGTGGATCCAACGGAACAACTCGGGGCATTTCGGGGCTTTCGCGGGGGACGGGGTCGTTCAGAGACTTCGTTGCTTTTGTAGTGGCAAGCGAGGTAGGAGCAGTGGATGAGCTTGTACGCTCGGTCGCAGAGGGTCTCGTCGGTGAAGGTTTTTGGCGGGAAGAAGCGCCACGGCGTCGGCTCGAGGTTATGGATGGCGAATGTCTTGATCTGGGTGTGAGCTCTTCTGTGGGATCTGATGCCCAGCACGTCCCGGCCTGCTAGGATTTCAGGTTGGATGTGGCGGCTAGAGATGGTAACGGTTCGGATCGAAGACGAAAATGTTATATCCATCCTCGTAACCATAAAAATTAACTATATTCATAACCATAAATTAACTATTAGGGATTATCCATAACCATATCTACTGGGTAACGGATTTTCAATCGATTATCGGTTATATCCATTTTCGTCAAAAATCAAAAAAAATTATATTCATCTAATTGACGCATTATAAATTTTAGTAGATATTAATTCAGTCATTAAATAGCAACATCAAATTACAAAAAACATAACAATATATTTGAAGTTGTTCATGATAACATGCACCAATTTCTTGACAGTGAGACTTTTGAAGAGAGATGAATCTGATAAACTTGTAACATTGATAATTGATATATAAAATAATGGTATGCCTCATGCATGATGTTTGGTGCGTAATAAAGATAGTATAGGGTTTGATGCATGCATAATGAATTAGTATAGAGAGAATTCGGTAAATTGAATAAAATTATATTATATATCAAATATATATATATATATATATATATAATATATTCGGGTCGGATTCAGAGACGAATACGGATTGGGGACCCCTATAACCATATCCAAAACCATAACAGAATAAAGTTTACAGTTTTTCCCCATATCCATTTCATATCCGAATTTTCATATCCAAATCAAATCCATTCGGACGGTTATCAGGTTTAACGGTTAGAATTGTCATCCCTAGTGACGGCGGAGTCGGAGTTAGGATTTGTGGATATTTCGATTTGGAGGTCAGGGGCGAAGGGTGCGGCAGTTGGGGGCGCAGGGTTTGAATAGAGGGAAGTCGACGACATGGATGCGTTGGGGGAAGTGAACAAAGTGGAGGAGTGGGGATGGGGAGGGGAAGGGGTGGGTTTCTGAGTTTTTGTTTTTGTTGTTGTTGAAGATTTAGGTTTGTTTAAAAAAAATTAAAAAATTATTTTTTTTGCCACATGGCACACATTTGGCAGCCACGTGGCACAAATGTGGTAGCCACATCAGTGCTTAACAGATCAATGGATGGAAAATGTAACGGATGTATTATTTTGAAATAAAATAGTATGTGAGGTATGAAAGTGAAATGTTTTAAAAATGTTGTATGAGGTTATAACAGATCTCAAATCTAAAGGACTACTATGTAATTTACCCTTATATATATGGGCCGGTTGTATGCATGCTAAAATCCACTCAGCTAGATATAGAGGCCAATGTATCATGTACAGGTACAGCTCAATGAGATATTTACTACATCTCCTCCAATTTTTTTTGGTAACTCAGATGTCTTCCCACATAGTATACGAATCACATATGCTTCATCTGAATAACTCAAAATTTAATTTAAAACTTGGCATGCATGGAACCTGCTAGAAATGGTTAACTCCCAATCACCTGGCATTGTCTAAAGATGAAAGCCCTTTAAAATACAAAACTTTCCCAAGTCTTGAGCTGGAAGTAGTTTCTAAGTAAAAACTCGACAACGAGCTCCCAACTCCTTACAAATGCACTTAAAACACTTATGATTATCTGAAAAAACTTTTAGCTCTACTCAGCGGCGGATGCATTGAGGGGCAGGGGGTCAGCTGACCTTCCAAACTTCAGTGAATGTTCAGAGATAATTTGAGTGCTGACCCTCCGAACTTCGGTGAATGTTCATGAATGACTTGAGTGCTGCCCCTTTAAAGGTTGGAGTTGCCCTTCATATATGTCCTTCAGGGCCGGTCCAGAGATTTTTGAGGCCCGGGGCGATGCAAAAAAATGTGCCCTAACTTCATATAAGAAAATTATTTATTTTCACACGTAAGACATCGATAAATTTATACTTAGAAAAGCATTTCAAACTCAATAATCTAGAATCACGTAAAGACTAATTTATTTTGTATCGAGAGAAGGAAACCAAAAAACACCGAGCTTACAAGTAGATAGAAGATACTGCGGTAGTCATCGTTTGCCTCACAGTTATACCTTGTGTTACACTCAATAGGGCCGGTCCAAAGAATTTTGAGGCCGGCGCGATGTCAAAAAATGTGTCCTAACTTCATATAAGAAAATTATTTATTTTCACACGTAAGACATTGATAAAATTATACTTAGAAAAGTAGTTCAAACTCAATAATTTAGAAACATAGAAAGACTAATTTATTTTGTATCCAGAGAAGGAAACCAAAAAACTTCGAGCTTACATGTAGATAGACAATGAATTTTGTTTTCCATCTGAACTTTTAAAGTGTTTTTGTATAAATCGTGATGTGTTTTTTCTTATTTACTAACCTTGTCAATATGAGACTTAAAAAATAATGATGTTTTCGATTCTTTAATTAATATGTACTAGCAGAGAGCACACACTTTGTGTGTGTGAACAACCGCCCACCTCCTCCCACGTTCTCCTCAAGCACAACCGCTTCAGTTCATTCAAACTATCCAAAAAAATCATGATTTCACTTACCTGTATGAAAAAATTATGGTGGGACAATTTCTCTTAATAGGTGCATATTTTTATCTTATGTAAATATTTTGATACAAAATTACTATTTTGCCCTCCTTATGTAAATATTGTGTATCAAAAGTGAAGGCAACATAGGAAAAAAGGGGATATGATTGTCATTTTGTCAAAAGGTAGAAAATTACTATTTTGCCCTCCTCATCTCAACATTGTGTATTTAAAAGTGAGGGGCAAAAAGGTTGACAAGGGGTGTTCTCTTAATATATAAAGTATAGATAAGTAATGAATGAGCAATAAATTAAACCTTTTGATGACACATCATATGATTTGCAAATTTGCTCTAAAAATTTGATCTACGTATTACTCTTTGTAGAAGATTAGACTTGAATTCAAACGAATATTTAAAAATAGCAACTCACATAGTTACTAGCTAGTAACTAAAAATAAATTAACAACCAAACAAATATTCGTAAAAATTGAAAAGAATAAACACGCATATAGCGTTTCAAACTTACGTTATCTTGTTAATTTTAAACAACAAAAACCATTGCTTCTAATTAAACTTCTTGATTATTTAACCAAATTTTATAAATTTATACTTGTATGAAAAGAAATTTGTAAAAATTATAAAATAAATAAGCATTGGTAGTGCTTTGAACCCAAGACCTCTTCATTATTTTCAAATGACAAAACCACCACTTTTAATTGAATTTCTTTCTCATCAAACCAAATTTTATAAATTTATACTCTTATGAAAACATATATAAATATACCACTCTAATCATTTTGGTGCCCCGATTTTTTTTGGGCCTCGGACAGTCGCCCTGCCCACACTGGGCCTGGGCCGGCCCTGATGCCCGTCAACTGCTTGATAAAATGCATTAGAGAGGTGTTGCCCCTTTACAGTCTAGTCCTAATATTATTTACCTATGGCTTGTTTGTTGGTTGTGATTACAATTGTAGGCAGAAAAAAAAAAAACCAAGTAAAAAACTATCCAAAAATGCAAAGTAAATGAAATGGTGATCTCAAAGAATAACAAATCATCATCATTCTTGGACAAACATATTAATGGGATGCAATGATATCAAACATTGTTAGTGTGTTCAAAATAAGTGTGTTTCTTTGTTAAGTATTCATATGGGAGCAACCTTAGAATATGTTAGCTACCAACGCAAATGAGGCATTAACAGGTGTGCAGTATGCCTTTCCAAATGACTTCAAGCCTACCAAGACTCGATGAAATGATGATATGCATGCTATTTCTGTTAAAAAAAATTTGCACGCTGCGCGCACTATTTTTACTGACCCCCCTAATATTATTTCCTGGATCCGCCACTGGCTTTACTTGCTAAAAGCACATAAAACAAGCTAGGAAAATCAATTCGATTGCACTATAACACATTATGTTCTTGTAGTGACACGAATTGTGCTCATCTTACCACAGTCCAAAACAAAAAAATGCATGTCATATGGTCACGTGAAAAAACGCTACATAAGAGTTGTAACAGCCCGTCCCGGAGTTTTCGTACGGTGGACGTGAAATGACGAAAATGCCCTTAGGCATTAATTAAGGTATATGTGTGTTTTTACCTTGAGTGTTGGTTGTATTTGGACCACACCCACACACACACAGTCACTCTACCTCTCTCTCACTCCCGTACTCACTCTCTCTACCTCACAGACTCTCTCTCTCTCCTTCATGGTTTTTGTACGGATGAGACACAAATCCTCCTTAAACCTGGCAAATCGAGTCTAAGGTACGTATATTTGTGTTCCTTGTGGTACTAGGAAGCCATTAGTATGAGTTTTAGAACCTGGAACCTTCGAAAACCCCGTGAAACCTCACCCTCCGATTTGTGCACTGTTCATGCACAAGTGAAATGTTGTTTTTTCAGGGGATTTTGAGCTCATAGGAAGCTTTATGAGGTCCTAAAGAAGCTCGGAGTAGTTTGTTTGAAGATTTTGGACGTCGGAATAGCGAGATCGGGGAGTTTCATTTTGGCCGGAATTATCGAGATTTTTTCCGACGAATCCCCGACGAGTTGGGGGTTGAGTCAGGTATGGATGTGTTCATCTTTGTGAAATCTTCATTTTGGTATAAAGTACGTAGAAAATGGTGCAAAAATGAGTGAGAAATCATGTTTGGAAGTTTACCCAGAAATCGATGAACAGTCGCTGGCGACCGGCGACTGGCCGGAGAAGACGAAGAATATTCCGTCAGTTTTGACGGAATATGCTGACGTCGTCAGTTATCTTTAACTGTTACCGTTAGGTTTTAACGGAATATTCTGAGGAATATTCCTGACGCCGTTAACTGACGCCGTCAGTGTGCAAGTCACGTGGTCGCGCGTGGCCGGCGCGTGGGTGGTCGGAAAATTTTTCTAAAAATATGAGGATGATCCTGATTTTGTGTAGATCACAGTGGTATATTCATATACCCAAATTGAGTAATGTATGAGAAGTTATTTCTAAGGTTTCGTTTATGTGCGTTAATTAACGTTATTTCAGTTACTTCTCATATAGGCGAGACCTATCCGGAGGACGAGCGTAGCCAGGCTAGGCACGGGGGTTATGACCCGTCTACTTATCAGTGAGTGGGCATTTGTTTTCCGTATATACCTATATAAATGAGTTTTTCCCAGAAAATCAGTTTATATGAAATGTGATATGAAATGCGAGATGAAATGCCATGCAAAGTATCTATTTATTTATTATGCGTTATTGATTGCTTATATTGATGTTGGTGCTGAGGACGCATAGGTAAGTGTCAGATAAATTTATTTACTAGTTGTTGAGAACGAATGATGTGATGTGATGTGATGTGATGTGATGTGATATGATTAGAACTCATAAACCTGCACACTGATATTAGTGCTCCCGCCCAAAGAGGGGCTCAGTCCTTCACGTGATGTTCACCTCCCGCACCGTATGCTCGCCTTGGATCCAAGTTAGGTGCTCAGTCCTGTCGAATAAGCTACTATAGGTGGGTTCGACTCATAGGTGACCTGCGATTTATTGCTCAGTCTTCACGTGATCGTAGCACTAGAGCATATTAGTTTATATTCAGTGATGTTGTGCAGACCACTAGAGGTGGTATTGATGTGTGTGCAGGGTATATATATGATGATATGATTGAGATGAGTATGACCTATATGATATGATGATTGTTATGAGCTATATACAGCCGAGGGCTGAGTTGATTATTTAGTATTCAATCACATTCACAGAGTTATGCTTTGGCATTCAGTTATGATACTTTGGCATGGCATACATACTTTCATACATACATATTTTCACCAGGATTTTGAGAATTATATATATGAGTATATACTTTATTTCTGGGAAATTATACAGACTTTATGGCAAGGGGTTATAATTTTTTAGAAAAGAAAGGTTTTGAAAAGATTTGTTTCTGACCCACTCAACTTTGTTTTTTGCCCCTCCAGGTATTAGGTAGTGTTCGTTGGTGGCATACAAGGAGCTCATCGGACGTTCTGACAGAATTCACTTATGTAGGACCACCTTCGGGTGTTATTTCCATTTAGTACTTTTGCTTGACTGCACGTAGACTTTTATGCTCTGTATTAGTGGAATTCACACTTCTTTTACACTAGTATTGCTAGTGTTTCGGTTTTAATTGATCCGTAAATTTCTATTCTTTATCGCTTCCGCACTGTGCACATGGTTACGTCACTCTCACGTGACGGCCAGCACGCCCCACCTTCGGGACGGGGTGTGTCAAGAGTCGAGTTAAGAATAAGTTTCACATTATAAGAGAAAGGACCCTGAACTGTTCTTTATCTTACCAATTGTTTCAACGGTAAAGACTTCAATTGATTCAATTACTTTAATGCTAGGGTGTGAATTGGAAGAGTTGTTTTGAGCAGTTCCACCCCTAAAGACTTTGCGTTAGCACCCAATGGATTTATCCACTCAAGTGAATAGTAATAAACCCTAATGAACAATAATAGGCCAAAGCATCTCCACCCCTAACAAAATATAATCTAGTCAATTTTATTAAAATATTATTAATTTTTATTATAAAATAATAAAAAATAATAATTTGACAAATTGTACATCAAAGCACGCCAACCCACCACCATCTTCATCATCACCGTGAGCTCTCTCTATCCCTCTCTTTCCCTCTCTCCAAAAATGCTCCTCAGACCAAAGCACGCCAACCCCACACCCCCCATCTCCACCCTCCATCAAATCCCCACCTCCCCTTCACTCTCCGCTTCCTTTCCACCGCCCTCCGTTGTCTGACCCGCCCTAAACTGGTCGACATCGACGCCTGGGCTCGCCAGCTCCAAACCCGCCGCCTCTGGACCTACGCCCTGACCTTCAGCTGCATCGCCGAATTTGATGTCATCGTCCTCAACAGCTTCCAAGACCAGCTCGTCCTCAACAACAAGTTCCGGGTCGGCAGCCTCGTCCTCGAAGGTAGCGTAGTCTAGCCGTCTTCCTTGCCGGAGATGGAGTTCGAAGGATCGGGATGGGGTTCCAGGCGTTGGATGGGGTTCCAGGCGTCGAATGGGGTTCCAGATGAGAGAGACGGTAGCCATGACGTTAGCATGGCGTCAGATGAGCCGTCTCCTTCCTCTGTCGATTTTAGGCCGGCCTGTGGACTGGCTTGGGCTGGGTACCAGTCTATTCCATGGGCTGGAGTGGATTGACAGGTCCCAACTTGATTTTTTGACTGGGTGCTGGGCTATTCCACCTCCGGTGGAACTGCTACAGAATAAGACATCACAACCATCCTGCGTTTTTCTCTGCTATCTTAATTTTTTCTGTTTCAATTGTTAAACAATTTCTAGGACCAAAGGTGGCCTCGGCAGTCGCGGCACATGCACTCATTTCTGTGATTTTTCACACTCCAAAGCGTTACTTATATTTTCTACTTGTCTTTTTCTTCACCAACTTACAACTAATGGTCCCTAAAGAATGTTATTATATTATAATTTAGATCCATCAGAGGCGGAAGACTCTTGTGAGAATGTGAGCACGCCTGCTTGTGTAAGAATATTTCAATATTTTAGTGTGGTCCATATGGAATAATTCATGTGCGATATATTAGATTCAACGAATATTGATTTGAAGTTATTCAGTATTACGGTTTGATAATATTTTTTTTCATTTGAAAATAAGAGGTTTTACATTCGAATCTCGTGGATAGCGAATCTGATATCAAATTAGGCTGCTCATTGTGTCGCTTTGTCAAACTCTCAATCCTCTTAGTGTAAAAATATCGATGTACTTAAAAAAAAAAAGATAAATATTGATTTGGAAGTAATTTTATTGGTCAAATTATGAAGTTGGTTTCCTATTTTATTACTGTGATGATAATTAATTATAAGTAAAACTAATGAAAATGGTTTGAAAACTTTAAGTTTTAACGATAAGGACAAAATAAAGGGTAAAGTGAATAATACCAGAATTGACTTTTTAGTATAAAAATGTGATTTTTCGCTAAAATAAACAGTACCAAGAATTTTTCGTTAAAGTTCTATTAATTATATGCTGAAAAACACGTATTAGGATTTTAGTGTGCAAACAAGGCTAGAGAAAGAAACTCTAATTTCCTCCACACCAACGGCTCGTCTACAGATCGCTCAGGATACAAGTTGTAGATGACATTTGAGAAGCTAATTATTAAGGTATGTGATTTACGTATTCTAGATTAATCGTTTATGTTCAAGATTTTAGTTCACGAATTATGCTCATCCTATCACAATCCAAACAACTCAAAAAATACCCGTCATTTAATCACTCAAAAACTAACAAGACGTGAAGAGTCATGTTAAGAATAAATTTCACAATTTAAGAAAATAACCTTGTTTTCACGCTAAAAACCTCGATCTATTCAATTACTTTATTACTAGGGTGTGATGTGAATTCGAGTTGTCCTCCATAGAATAAGACATCACAACCATCACGCGTTTCTCTGTTCTCTCAATTTTTTCGGTTTCAATTGTTAAGCAATTTCTAGGACCAAATGTGGCCTCGGCAGTCGGCACATGCACGCATTTCGGTGATTTTTCACGTTCCACAGCGTTAATTATATTTCCTTATTGTCTTTTTCTCCACAACTTTCAAGTAATTGTCATTAAAAAAAGTTAAAAATTTGGATTATATTATAATTGAAATATGTAAGGATAAGGGGATTAAATTCGTAAACAAAGTTTTAAATATTAAAGAACATGAAAGTTGATAATTGATTTATTACTTAAATATTATTAAACGTGCTTATTCTTATTGATAACATATCATTTAGTTTGTAATTTAATATCTAAATTTAATCTTTTTAACGTTCCCTAATTGAGATCCATCAAAGGCGGAGGACTGTCTGTTCCCCTCAAAATTAATTTGACTTGGAATTATATAAGCAGCCAGGCAAAAGCAGCAGCACACCCACATATCCTGCACTGCATTTCTTGTTCATCCATCCTTCTATCTACAGACTTTCCAATTTCTTTCTTTCACTGTCACCCCATTTCTGGAGAGAGATTGAAAGATGGCTGACGGGCTCATTTCCACGCTACTGAATAAGCTAGCTTCAACAGCTTATGAATACGTAGCAGGAGAGGTGAAACTTGTTTGGGAAGTCACCACAGAAGTTGAAGATTTCGCTGCCAAACTCATAGGCATTCAAGCTGTTCTCGAGGATGCGGAGCGAAGACAAGTGAAGGAAGCCGGCGTCAGAATCTGGTTGGATAAGTTGAAGAACATATCCTTCGAGATGGTGGACGTGCTGGACGAGTGGAACACTGACATGCTGAGACAACAAGTTGAGGAGCAAGAACGAGAAGCTGAAAATACTGTTGTTCCTGAGAAGAAGAAGGTAACTTTCTCTGCTTCCCCTAGTTGCTTTTGTTTTCGCAAAGCCAAAGAGGTAGCCTTGACATTGCGCTTAAGATAAAAGATCTAAATGATAGGCTAAGTGTGATAGATGAGCAAAGAAGAAACACGCTTGTGTTTCAACCCAATGAAAACGGCATTCAACAAGTACCTAAACGACAAGAGACTTCTCACTTTGTCGACATGTCCAAGGTATTTGGTCGAGAAAAAGAAAAAGATTTTTTGATCACAAAGTTGTTGAGTGATGGAAGAGAAGACTATATAATAGGGGGGTCCTTGTCATCCCTGTTTTAGGGATGGGAGGAATGGGTAAGACAACTTTGACCCAACTAGTTTATCATGACGACAATGTTATTGCCTATTTTGAAAAGAGAGTGTGGGTTTATGTCTCAGATCCTTTTGATGTGATTAAGATTTCCAAAGCAATAACCGATGATACACTCCAAATTCAAATGATCAGTTAAGCCATGTCTTGGAGTGTATGTCAAAATCCATCGAGGGCAAGAGATTTCTCATTGTTCTAGATGATGTGTGGACTCATGATCATGAAAAGTGGGAACAGTTAAGGGTACCACTTGAAGGTGGTGCTAAAGGCAGTAGAATACTGGTAACCACAAGACAACTTGATGTTGTTGATACGATGAGAGCAACAAGAGACATGATCAATCTAGGAGAGTTGAGTAATGAATATTGTTTGTCAATCTTCAACCACATGGCGTTTTTTGGTGGGCATGTAGATGAGTCTAAGGCATTTGAAGATATTAGTAACAAAATGGTGGAGAAATGTAAGGGTTTGCCTCTCGCTGCAAAAGCTTTAGGCAGTCTCATGCGCAACAAGAGAACAAATAAGGAATGGCTAGGTGTCTTGAATAGTAAGATATAGGATTGAGAAGAGATGGAGCAAAAAGTTTTCCAACCACTACTACTAAGTTATTATGATTTGGCCCCATCAATTAAATCTTGTCTTTTATACTGTGCTAGTTTTCCTAAAGATTATGAGTTTGAGAGAGGAAATTTGATTGATCTTTGGATGGCACAAGATGATCTTAATTCAAAAGAGAATAAAGATAAGGGAGAAATTGGTTAATCATTTTTTGATAACTTAGTAGCACAATTTTTTTTCAAGATTTTGAGAAAGATACTGTCAGTGGTAAAATTATGGGCTGCAAAATGCATGATATCGTTCATGACTTTGTACAATCTCTCACCAAGAATGAATGTTTGATCGTCGACGATGAAGGTGTTGGTAATGAAATAGAGGTTTTGGGTGAAAAGGTTCACCATTTGACGTTAATGTTGGAACATAAGCCATTTAAACCATTTAATGCACATCACAACATTAAAAATCTACGTACGCTCACAATTCTTTATTCATCCATTTTTACGACATACTCAAATTTCATTCTACAACATAAATGTATTAGGACATTAAAATTGAGTTGGATTGGCATGAATGAAGTCCCAGAGGAAATTGGTGAATTGATACATTTGCGGCATATTGATTTGTCAAGGAATCCGAATTTGATTATATTGCCGGACAGTATTTGTGGGTTGTACAATTTGTATATGTTGCGCCTCAATGATTGTTCTTCACTTGAAAAATTACCTGATAACATGGGAAAGTTGATTAACTTAAAGCACCTTTATATTTCTGGCTGTGTGGGGGTGGAGGACTTGCCAAAAGGGATTCGGAGATTAAAAAAATTGAAAAAAATAGATGAGTGTGTTGTGTCTTGTGGTGGCGACGGCAGCATTACAACTGGGAGATCTGGAACTCTTGAACTTTGAGGGCGATCTCTTCATAAAGTTGAAGGGGAATGTGGAGGATGAGAGGGAGATTGAAAAAGCACAACTGTGGGAAAGAAAACAACTCGTTCATCTCATGATTACTTGCCAGCATGCCGAATACAAGCAGACAAGAAGCACAACAGAAATAATGAATGTCTTGCGACCGCACGAAAATCTGGAATCTTTAAGCATTTGGTTTCGTTCAGGCAACACCTGGCCCAGTTGGTTGATGTCTTTGCACAACTTGAGAAAGCTCCGTCTATATGAATGGAGTGAATGCAAGTATTTGCCTCCTCTTGGGAAACTGCCGCGCCTTGAAGAACTGATTCTGGAGGAACTGAGGAAGGTGAGAAAGGTTAGTGGTGAGTTTCTGGGAATAGACAAAGATGAAACGTCATTGACGTCATCATCATCCTCATTTTTCCCAACGTTGAAAAAACTCGAAATTGGCTCAATGGATGCGTTGGAAGAGTGGGAAGTAGGCGCGGAAGGGTGGAACAAAGAGGGTTCTGAAATTTCAATCATGCCATGCCATGCCTTTACTCCTTAGAAATTCTAAATTGTGGATCCTTAAAAACACTGCCAGACTTCCTCTGCAAAACACCCCTGCAGGAGCTTGCCACCTACGGCTGTTCCAGGCTTGCATATCGTTGTAAACAAGGCAGTGGAGAGGAGTGGCCCAAGATTTCTCACATCCCAAACATCCATGTTGTAAACAAGGCAGTGAGAAGCATGGCAAGTCTACCACCGTCATCTCCTGGTAACATATGCGCTCTATATTTTCAGAAATTTACGTATGCATCAGTTATGGTTATCTTCATATTGTTTTGCTTACTTTTCTTCTTCTGTGTATATCTCTTCAGATGGTTCATTGGACAAGATGGATGACGTTTCTACGTAATTATTCATCACTCCATGGAAGTACTCCTATCGCCTATCATACGGTTACCAAATTCGATATCAAATTTCCGTGCGCAGGATTTGCTAGCTCATCTTAGTTGCTCAAGCTTTGTCACAGAACACAACATACGGGACTGAGCTGGATGTGAGACAAATTAAGGACTGCCAGTTGAATTCACCTTCAGCCTTCATCAAGCCACCAAAAGTTTCTCATGAGATGTTGCTGAATCGGGAATCCGTCTGTCGTTTCAGGGAATCTGTCGAAGCGAAAAGTATGATGTCAACCATCAACGTTACAATTTCACAAATGCATTTTCGGTCTTCTCACATTTATAGGAAAGGTAATAAAGTTGTCGATGCCCTTGCAAATCACGGTTCCTCTTCTACCGGTCTTGTTTGGTGGGATTCTCCTCCTGATTTCATTCTACCGTATTATCGGCGTGATTATGTAGGGCTTCCACATTACCGCTTTAGATAGATTATTTTTGTCGGCCTTATTATATCTTGTATTGGTTGTTCGAAGTTTTGTTTTTTACGGGTGTTATCATGGTCAAGGTTAGGCTTTATGTCCCCCTTGACAGTTTGTATTTTCCATATTTTTAATAAAGATACCTCATTGTCACTTCCCATAATAGCAATGTAGAAGTGGGATTGACTTTTGTGGTTTTAACGGAAAAAAAAAAAGGTTAACGGCATTGACAAACAAGCACGAAATGAATCAACAGTGGCACAAAACTTGGTTTGATTTTCAATTTTGGCTTAGCACTCAGAGACATGATTACATGTGATGTGTCATCATCACTGGCTATGTTTGGACGAGGAATTTACGAGATCCAAGATATTTATCTCTTGTTATAAAGAAATATACCGTCAAATATGACATGAAGAGAATTAGAGAAATCCTTCGTGAGCATTACAAAGACAAGCATTTTCTTTGTACAAGGATCGATATTGATTTTGAGTGACAAAAAATATTCGAAATGTCATACATTAATTTTGAGAAATATCGTTCGTTTTATTATTTTTTAGTACAAAGGATCGATAGTGGTGATACACTATTTACCAGTACAAATAACTGTTTGGCATAAAGTTAAAAAAAAAATTAAAAGGGTAAAAGAATTCTGCAATTTCCTTGATCCTCTTTCTGAATGTACAAATAAGAATTACAGAAACATCGTGATACAACATGGAAGCGATTTCAAGAGTACAAACATGTCACTCTCGACGCCAAGCTTAACCCCTCCCCGACATCCCCGGCCCCGTCGTCCGAGAGAAAGAAAACAAAAGAATTGGAGAGAAATGTAGTTTAATTACAATAAGATGACCAATCCCTAAACCTGCAACTGATTGGAGGGGAATGAATTCATCAAGCTTGATGAAGCCTAAAAACCCGAAAAGCTAATTAACGAATTCGAGCAATGTAACGAGTCATCCTCGTAATATTTAGATGACTGCTGCTCATTTTTTGAACTTCTAAGCGTATAAAAGACATTTCCCCTTACATCCATCTGGCGTAAGCTTACACCGCAACCCTTGGGAGTTTAGCGCACGATTTAAGTTTGGGGCCGGACAAGAAACTGCGCGCAAGTATAACCAGACAAGGATGATGGAAGTTCGATTTCTGAAGGATCGGTTAGAGGAATTGCCTTGTCAATATCTTCAGTCGAGAATGGAATGCTGCAATGAGAAAGTTAAAGTAAATAGGATAAGGTTTTCGATTCTGGTTTTTATCAGACAAGAAGCAATACTTGTTTTGTATGCAATTAGATGAGATAATTGGACGAGAAGCAGATTACCTCAGATCATCATCCAACAAGAACGAATTAGAGGTCAGATTCTGGTTGTCCTTGTTCAAAATCTCCCTCATTTGAGCAACCACCTGCAAGCAATAACGTTCAGATAACAATGGGACTCCAATCACAAAGTTTACGGAATAAAGAAACTAAACATGCAAACATGCCTCGTTGGACACACTCTGAGTGCCGTATTTGTCATCCCAGTACATTGTACTTATTCGGTAGATTTGTCTGACTGTCAATGCCTGTACATTGTTCACAATGCCAAATGACTTAATTTCGGAGGTAAAAACACTTTTCATGAAGCCAGTGACGGGCAAAAGAGAAAATTGAGCCAAACTAAACATGCAAGAGCATCATACCGGACAAAGATCCTGCCTAATTTCGTCGAGAGACTTTTTCCTCTTCTGATGTATTACCTATACCAAATAGCACAAACAGAAAAGGTTCCTAACTTCTCATAGATTGTACATTTTAAAATTCAAAGAAAATAGCTTTAGCTTGTACCAGAAAACCAACAGCTTGTCTGATATAATTTAGCTCGTGCCAAGAGGTTCCGGCATACTGCATTGCACAAAGAGTCAGACCAACAAATACAGTCATTTAAACGCAGAATGCTTGCAACATGGTAGTTATATACTTGCCTCCTCCCCGGTGTTGCCAATCCATTTTTCCAGTTCAGCAAGACCTGATTTTACATATTCACCATTCGAAAATGTGCAACATTCGCGTCGCAGCAGTAGACTGCCCAGGGAAAGAAAAGGTAGAGTTAATACATAAACCATTACAAATGCCATTTATTAGCAATGAAAAGCTGGAATAGCAATAAACTCTTGCCTGTTGAAAAGTGACATATTGATGAAAGAGAAGACCTGTGTGATTAGCTTGCGAATAAAAAATGAAGGTACCTGAGTAAAGTACAGTGTTTAGGTCAGAAAAGAATAAGAAAAAGTCAACAAAGTAAATAACAGAGTACAACTGCAACTTCATATACGCGCTCGAGCGTAATTAATTCTGGGTTTTCACCCACCACGGGGAACTACAAAATAAATATTAAGCTTCAATTTAGCAAACAATTACATGATCTAGATATGAAGCTTTGACATCAACTAATGGAAATTGGTGATTTAGGTGACCATGGCCAACAGTTTTTGCAATACATGATAATATAAAAACAGAAAAGCAATGTAGATTTAAAGAAACAAATCAGAAAAATGTCCCACGTACATGATTCCCACGTAATCGACTCATTAGGGTATCCAAGAATTTGATTATGTTGTCCCACTGACTTCCAGGTAATTGCTGAGGAGCGTTACCAGGTGATCTAGATGACTTTCGCGCAGCTTTGGGTGCCTTAAAATTTGCCATGAATATTCATAACATGTTATTAGTATGTAGATCGATCAAACACAGACAAAACAAAAAATCTATTGGCCAAAAGATTCAGAAATTAAAATCAAGCATTAGGCTTCATAAGGCCAGCTAAAAGAAAATGGAAGTGAGAATCTTCAGGGTTTTTTTTGTAAATCTTCTATGTGAATGAGCTGAGCAACAATCCATCTTCTTTTCTTCCTTCTATACTTGGGAAGGCTAAAGTACTACCTGACGTATGGGTTCTTGCTCAGATAATTGCTCATGGCAGGTCAATACTTGTGATTGATTCAAAGCAAGAGTTAAATAATTTCTGCCCCCAAGCATTGGTGTACCATGACTAAAAACGAAGGAAAACGCACATTCATTCATTTCTTCTTTGTCTCATTGCTTTAAATTAAGTAAACTATAGCCAGTAACCACTAAATGCACACAAACATGAACAAAAATTCTGGACCAACTTCCATTTTCCCAAAATTGAACAACAGTAAACATTGCACCCATACTTTGAATTAGAATCTTTGAGCAGATCAGAATAAATCAGATTCACCTGAATGCATGAGCCCAAGAGTGGAGCCAATTCCTTCTTCAAACTGTCGCGCATCAAGCCAAAGATCTTTTCTACGCAAGCAGTTAGCTGCTGTTTGAACAATATAGCTGGATATCTTGCTTCAAGATGTGACATACCATCTTCATAACCAATATATTTGAAAGGAGATGTCAGTCCCTGAAAATGAAAGTCGGGGGAGGACATTTAATAAACTACAATGAGATATTGAAAGCAAAGCAAACAACATAATAAACTCATATTGATTTTGTAATTGCAACTCAGTAAAGTTAAAAGGAAATCTAAAGAGATTGTTTTTTGGTCGAACATTTGATAAACAGATTACGTATACAAGGAATACATATTCAACAAGCCCATCATTTGATTCTATAACCTACTTGTGCAATCCTGAGAGCTAAGGCAGAAGACCCAGAACGCTGAGTTGCTGGGAAACTATTTGGTCTTAAATTCCTCTGCAAAAGGCATAGAAGCGCTGAGGCATTGGACAGCCAATAGGGCAAGGTTATGTTCTCATCCCCAACCTGAAACAATGGCCATACAGAAATTTTCAAATATTCTACAACATTAGCAAGTAGTTTATTCAAATTCTAAAAAACCTTAAAAGATATGTAAATTCCACAGTTGATCGAGAATAGCTTTTACATAATATCTGTATCTCTCCACATAATTTATTTCAGGTACAGTAAAAAACATCAGTTAGAGCCTCAAGTAGAAACAAAATCATAAAGCCAAAACAAATTTGACTGAAGCAAGTAAATTACCTTCAGAACATCATTTATTCCCTCAATTATATGGTCAAAAATAACTGTACGCTCAGACTCAAAGGCATGCCACTGAAGAAGGCATTCGTATATGATACAAGCCGCCAATGGTTTGCTGTCTTTAAACCCCAAATCTTCTTTAACACATCTTGATAGGAATTCATAGTTCTCCTGTACATGTCAAAGCGACATGCTTAAACTTACAAGCAAAACTACCCAGAATGGAAATGACAGATAACAGCAGTGAGAGTCCATAAAAAGATTACAGTGGATACCAAAATATAAAGCTAAGGTTCAAATAAACAATAAGGGACAAAACCTGGTGCCTCTCAACTGCTAACTTTGATCGGCGTGATTCTGACAAGACATGTGAAAAGGGTGCAATCATTTTTGTAGGCGTAGGTGACTCCTGCATTAGATGGTATGACACATGAAGAAGATATTATGCTGTGAAGGTTAGATGAAAAAATAAATCAGAGAGAGGGAGAGAGAGATCATGTCTTACGAATGCAGGCTTCTGGTCAGTGATGGGAATAACCGCACCAGGGTTTTTCTGTTAACATAAAAAAATAAAGAATAAATAAATAAAAACCAACACTTGAGACCAGACCCACAAATCTATGGTATAAGATTTTAGATCAAACTGTTTAATCATATGTTGCATGTATATAATCATTACCTCTGGAACCAACTTTTCAACACCACGCCGAGTGCTCTTTGCGGGCACACTAAGGGCCTTTTGTCGCATGATATGATTCTCCTCCTCTAATCCAGAGAGTTTCTCCTCAAGGCTGTAATTTAGATACAAAATAGCAAGCATCTATGAAATGTCGTATAAATTGTATAATCAATACATAAGACAACATATTTGGAGTGAAAAAAAAAATCTAAAACTGATGTACAAAAGAACTTAACAAAGCTGAAATAAACACTTGAAAGATAGTTATGAATTTCGGAAAAACACCTCTTAACATTCTGCTGGAGCTGGTTGCACTTCTGTTCAAATTCATGCAACTTCTGAATGGTGTCTGTACTGTCCTTTCGAACCTTGAGAAGTTCAGTTTCAAGAGCTGAGTTCTTCTTCTCCAAAGCATCCAAAGAAATCTGCAAACAAAAAATATAAGAAAATTTTCAAAGGACACAGTAAATGTCCTAAACATCCCCCAAATGTTGGGACGGATAGGGTAAAGAAAAAGGAAAAAACACTAAAAAGGAAAGACATGCCAAGAAAAAGAGACAATAGACTTCAGTAAATGTCAAATACCTATGTCGGTCAAGAAAAGCAAAGTTTAAATTGATTTAAAAAAATAAATAGCGAAAGAATGAGTTCGTAACTTTGTATTTATCAAATCTAAGAGAATCCAACTAATTACATCGTGTCTCTAGATTTACTGCCTGAGACAGATATAATTTCTGAGTAGATAAGATGTAGCGTACAAAATCCCAAAGTAAAACTGACATAAGAACATAATTTAACAAACATCAGAAAACTCAACCTTTAAAAATGCATTTTCCCTTCTCAATTCAGCCATTCCAATGATTTCTCTTTCCAAAGATGATTTTTCTTTCACTGATAACTCCAATTGATTTTGAAGCACTGCATTCTTGTTGCACTCATTAATTGTAGCCAGCTTTGACGCATCTAACTCAAGACTCAAGGATTCCAACACTTTTTGAAGTTTTGAAATTTCTACTGACTTAGCTTCCTCGTTAGATACCTGCATTCAATTCAGCTTGCAGTAAGAAAATAAACTTCTGCACACCCATACAACAGTTTGTCAAGTTGCTGAACCAAAAGAAATAAGGTTAAGTCTTGCAACGAATAATTTACAGAAAAGCACATAACACCTTTATAACGATTTTCTGAGGAAATGCAACGAGCAAATGAAGCAAATTACAAGTATAAAATGATATGTTGGAACCAACAATTTGCGAACTCACAATATATATATATGGTTCTTTATCAAGAGAAATTGGCAAGTGCTCAAGCTATTTTATGGAGGTAATGTCAAAACCTTCATTTAGCCCATGAGCCATAACATTGCCAATAAGCTACAAACTCTACTGACATACATTTGGCACAAGCAGAGTAATAACAGGAGTGCCCCCAAAACAGGTTACCTAATACCTTAATAGACATGAATCCACAAACCACCCAACACAAAATTTAACACAGCTAAAAAAATACCCGTAATCTTTTCTCAAGTTGTAACCGCCATGTGAGGTCCTCTAACTGCTTCTCAAGTTTACCCTTAGCTAAACGCAAGGCACCGGTTTCATTTGCCTCCTGCATATAGTAAATAAATAAATAAACATATAAAGGAAATTCTCATGCATATTGTTTCGTCAGGAGCAGCAATATAATTTCACTCACTTGTTTAAGCCTTCGGAGCTCTCTCCTTGCTAACTTTTGCCTCCAAAGACATTGTATTGCTACAACAGAAGCTTGGTGATGTTGGAATGCCGAGCGAACCTTGCACATCCTCCACTGAGCCTACAAGTATATATTTTTTGTCAAAACAGAAACAAAGTGGTAAGTGACAGTGACATATCAAGCAGACAACCAGCCAGATATTATTACAAAGAAATACATTTATGCATGAACAGAACCCAACTTCACAATGAACATATTGCTATTCCTAACAACATTCCACCCGCATATAAAAATATTCCAAAAAGCCTAAATTTCTAAACAACAGATTCAGAACACATCACTCTACATGCTTGCACACTGCAAATTATTACACAGGAAAAGTCTATGAATTAAGTTTACCTGGATCAAGGTGGCAGCTTTATGTTTCTTTCCATGCAAAAATCTTAGGCGAATTGAAAAACCACGAATATTGGACTGTATGACAGTAGCAGCTGAATATAATTCCATATAAGCACGCTTTAATAGCCACCTTCGGACATGTTTCTGTATAAAAATAGCAGCAGCTGCCTCCCGTTTTAAAGTATACAACGCTCGAGCAAGGCATCCTTCAACCATAATAAACATCAAACATCAACAACAAAAAAAAGCAAATATCACGGATCTGAAGAAAGTGTCGGTAATAAGAATTCGCATTTCCCATGGAAGTCTGGCAGAAACATCTGACCTCTGCAAAAAGCTTGGAGTGTAAATGCAGCAGCTCGTTTGGAAACAAAATCTTTGCGAGCAACAAACGTTCGCAATTGACGTTGAATGCGCTTTGCAGCATTGTCCAAAACCTCTGCCCGTCGGGAGTCCAGAACACCAATTTGACCAGCCCTAAGAAATACTTTGGTCCTACCCAACTTCAAGGAAAGAACAACCTTGTCAAATTCTGTGTCAGCAGTAATATAATGTGAATACCATCCTACTGGATCATTGGATTCGTACCTGAAAATTCTCTAGCTTTAACTTTTTCAAAATTTTCTCAGTTGTAGATTTTTCATCATAGCTACATAAGCATAGCGAATCAAAGAAATCATAAGATATTAGAACAAGGGAAATGGAGAAAAAGGAAAGGCTTCAAAGACTTAAGAAAAATATTAAAAGCACAAGACAAAATTAGAGAATTAGAACCGTAGTAACACTAGTTTGCAGCACAATAAAACGTAAAGTAAATATCTAAAAACATAAAATGTGATAAATATAACCAGAACATCTTTGAAATTTATCAGGCAGAGTCTTCAAGATTAAGGACTATGAATGAACCCACCTTCCATCCATGAATTCAGGAGCTAATAATCCAAATCGATCTACAAACTCTGAGTAAGTTCTACGTGTGGGATAACCTGCCAGACTTATCCGAACAGCCTCTAGAACACCCTAAGCGGAATAAGAGAATCATTAGTGTAAAGAACGTGACATCAATAAGAAACACTACGTAATGTGGGCGTGAGCAGAAACCTACAAGTACATGAGGTAGAGTGGTTGGGTTCAAGCGTGTGTTATGTTGCTCCAATATTGATAATACAAATAACTCTTCAAAAACTAAGAATACAGATATGACAAAGATATGAAAGATAGCAAAAATCCACATATATGAATTGTTTCTTTCTTTTATTATTTAATTTTTGTTTTCGCAGATTCACTTTAAACTAGAAATATCATTCTAATACTCTCTTTAAATGAAAATTCAAATTTTATTTTTAATTTACCCTAAAACCTGAAAAAATAGTAGACACCAGATCCAACATAAGGAAACATAAAAAATTTGACCGCACTGACCCCGCAGCGTAATTGATGTAAGATGCTCAAATTCTCAAACTTTTGCGGTCGATTCAATGAGTTCGGCTTAACACAGCGTATGTAATGAGGCTCTGTTGAATTGAGGGTTTCCATCAGTGCTTGAAGTTGTTGCTACAATAATCAAAACAGGAAGGGGGAGTTATCAGCTTAAAGACCATCAAACAAGTAATTAAATACAAAGCTTTCAGGAAGGGAGGTACATCACACAAATAGGCTAATGTTCGAAAGGCAGTAATAATTCCCAATACAGGTCAAAGTAAATGATCAGTTGAATACAAGCAGAAATGATAACCACATCGTGAAGCATTATCCGAATGATATCCAACAAGTAGGATTTTATTGGACGCATGAGTCAGAGAAAAAAGAAAGGTACAGATTCAACCTTGAGCTATTGACACAAATTCTAAGACCAAATCAGAAAACAATGACATCCTCAAATTGACATTCATTTGTGAGAAAAGAAGTTTTTAAGCCCAAAATCCTGCAAGACAGCAAACAACATACTTTTTTTTTTCTTCATTGAACCGTAAAGTTTTGAATTGGTTAATGATCTAATGTGAGTTTCTTGAACAGAAAAATCTCCAGCTGGAGCCTTCTCCTATTAAATATATTTTCATGTATCAGCTTCTGTAGTCTCTTAAGCAGTTGCAACCAATCAACATCACATCACATATAGGGGACAGAGATGGAATGTACCTTAAATCTAGTGGCCACAGAAGAAAATTTGTACGATGATCTTGAAGATTCCTCAGGTACTGGACCGAAAAGACCAGCAACAAAAGGGCATTTGGAAGAAGACAACAGATTGCAATGTTCTACGACAACATAATCACGATTCTTATCCAAAAAGGTATCTGTGTGATAAGTAACCTGAACAAATAGTGAATACTCTATTATAAATGATTCAATATCAAGATGCTGCACACAAATATGTATTGACATATAATATACCTTTCCAGCATAATGGGACATGGTAAAATCTGTTTCCGAAAATTTTGCCTTTTCCAACCTTGGGTGGGGCCGTAAAAGCTGAAACAACCTGGTTGAAAAACTTTGGTGTGTTGATTTTGGGAACATGCTGAAAAAATAAGAAAATCAGGATAAGGATAAAATTCCAGAGAATACTATATCGAGTAACACGCACCAAATTATAGTGAACTTAATTGTACCAAGCTTCATCCAAGAGAGCAATTATCCCAACAGGTTTCTGCAAATCAATGATTGAGAACATAAGATCCAAGCCTTACAGACTCTCAAGGCATATGAAAACAAAAAAACTATAGAAAATAACATTAGGCAAAACATTAATAAAAATTAAGAAATACAGTTATTGTCAACTTCTGTCATGCAATAGGGCTACCAAAACTCAGGCTACAATTGCCCGTCATGCATTTTTCCCAAAAGTAGGGTGGTAGCTTCAATGATATATAATTAGTTGTGTCCACTCCTTGCATACATGCTACCACAAATTCCAGAAAATATGGACAACTTCGCAAACATGGTCATTCCTTACCACGTAAATATGACTATAAATTAGGTCAACTCCTTGCATACATGCTACTATGAAATCAATCCAGGTACCAATTATCCTTTTAAAATCATATAATAAAAGGGAGGGGAGAAGAAGATGGCTTTGCAGCTTTTCATAAATATTTGTCAACAAAAAAAAGGGAGACAGAATGGACCAAACCTTCTCAATCAAATCCAGAACATCTTGGTTGTCAATGAATTCAATGTAGCTCCAATCAATTTCCTCTTTGCTATACTCCTCCTGCTCCATCTTGAACACATGCTGGAACAAGTGGGAACGAAGTTAGAATACAATAATTATTAATAACATAAAATGATATAGTATATTAATTTCACAAAACATTAATGCACACCTCATTAAAGTGTTGCTGTAGCTTCTCATTTGCAAAGTTAATGCAAAATTGCTCAAAACTGTGGAAAAGAAAAACTTAACTTAACCAAAGGAATAATGTACAATTGCAAGGATACTCTTATAATAATAGACTAGAGTTTGACTTTTGACAAGACAGAAATAAAACAATAATAATAACGATGATATAGGATGAAAGAGTAAAACTTGAGTAGAGAGAGACTATGACTATCACCAACTAACAGATCAGCTGGGATGTCAAAAGTCCAATCACCTTATGAATTACAGTGACAAACAAGACGCAGAAACACACATGATACTAACTAATTTACAATAGACTTATACACCCTCTGGACAAGTCAAGCAAATTCAGAGCGACATGACCACTGACTATACAAAATTTCAATGGCACTTAGATAGTATTCCAAAGCCAAATTTAAGACTCATAATATTTAAAATTGAAATAGATATGGGTAAAGATCTCACCTATTGTCCTTAAAGCATTCAAAACCATAAATGTCCAAGACTCCTATTTGCATTTGGGAAGTCGAGTCTTGGCCAACAGATGTATTAATCTTATCAACAAGCCTGTGAAAACATCCGAACCCAAATAAGGTAAAGAAGAATCTTCCCAGACGAGTTAAGAAAATGATTCCTGTGGGGAATGTTGATGAAACCATACCAGTCAAACAACCGAGAATAAACAGTCTTTGCCAATGCATCTCTACTAGAAATAGCACCACTACAGTCGAGAGCTTTAACAATAATTCCTTCACGAGTTTGGATTGTACGAGTAGACAGTGTTGCTAATAAGAGGTCCACATCGCACCTGATTTATTAAGCAACTCTAAATTAAATTATCAAATGCAAATTGTATGTATGTTATAGTTTGGGCAGGAACTTTCTTTAGCATGCTCCTATCACAAATGCAATAGAGTGATTAAGTTACAGGCGACATTCTAGAGATGTATCTCCTGACTCATAATACGCACGGATTGCATTATAAAGTCCATGAAGATACTCCCTCAGTAAATTACAAAAAAAAAAAAAATTCTCTGAATTGAATGTTCACTCATAAAATATTAAAGAAACCGACAGGATATTAAACCTTTCAGTGTGTTCAAAGTTAGTAAGGGAAAGTAAAAGTTCAAGTTCAAGCTATATAAATCACCTACATGAAAAGATTAGCAGCCATCTGCATATGAAAGTTCGATTTCTGATCCTTTAGAACTGAAGAGTCGTGCTCCTTCCCAGGAGAAAATTCAATGTTCCCCAAATGCAGAATTGCAGCCAAGGTGCGGAATATTGCTTCCTAAAAAGGTAGAAAAATGAACCTCAGAAACACCCAAGAGCGGAAGTGAAGGGAAAAAAAGTAGTCATCTCAAAGCACCATCCACTTGGATTAAGTTTTAAACCTGATCTTCACGGCTGATACCAACAATATCCATTGCTGTTCTTGTCTTCGTATACTCTTCTGCACTGCTCACTCCATCAAGTTCATAAGTCTTGCTTTGATTCAGGTAATGGAAGTGGCTTGGGTGGTCTAACTTGTACTTCTCTGCATCCTAGACATATGGAGAATCCAGAGAACAATATCCATGAGCTTTAATAGAGTACACGACTGATGGTCATATGTGAACCATGATGATACATAGAAATGGGTGTAAAAAAACACATGTACACGCATACACAACTTGAAACATCCTGGGATGCATAAGGAAAACTTGACGCATGTATACACACAAACACTCAATGATAAACAGCTAATTGACTATAGATGCTCAGATATTTACAATGGTAACTGTGTGATAAATCCATCCAATCACAGACACAAAGAGTACCTTTCCAGATGCGCACAATTGGTAAAAACAGTGGTAATTCCTTTCAGGATCTGTAATCTGAACAACACGGGATCTTTCCAGTAGATAAGTTCTAATTGCAGCTCCAGATATTCTACCACTTGCATCAAACTGGATCTCAACAAACTTGCCGAAACGACTGCCTCAGAGAAGAATGACAATGGAAGGAAAATCATTTTCACTTCAAAAACTAAAATGAAAATAGGCATGACATAAAACCAAATTGCCAGAAAAACTAAAATCATTATTAGTAGTTAATGATATACTACTAAACTGATTAGCAATTACAATAATAAATATCCCAATTATTGTTGGATACAATAAACAACAAGTTCATTAATGAATACTGTTACCTATTAAAAAGGGCAGAAACAGTTCAGTAATTATATTCTATATCCTCTCGTACATCCTCCAATTATAATTACCCTCAAGGTATTTACTTTATACTAAGTAAAAGCCAAGACCTAGTACTTTTCATTAATCCATACTCTTCCTGCATTGCCCTCACTCATCTTGATTTCAACTAACCAGCATAACTTTTACCCCATTCTTTATCATCAAGAAAGAATACATGTGCCTCAACGGAAAGTGTGAGAATTTCAAATTTTTACATACCAAATTAGTGATATTTCAGGAGAAGAATAAACATATAGCACACCTTGAATTGTCATTTCTAACAGTCCTGGCATTACCAAATGCCTCCAAAAGGGGATTCGACTGAACCATGCACCAAAAAGAATCAGTGACACATTAAAGGCAACAAGATAATAAAATTTAAAAACAAAATCTAACAAAAATATAGAAAACTAAATTGACCAATTTTCTCAGTAGAAATGAAGAAGATCAATTCTTTTTCTCAAGCATTGGACCATGATGAAGACCAAACTGGTCGGAAAAAAAAAATTCTTTAACTCAACCATAACTTCTCCACTGCCAAAATTTAGTGGCAAAAATGAAAAACCCTTATCTATAACAGTGTGAATTTATGTCTACTCTTATTCAGAGTTGGTATTGTTTGAATGGAGGTTGATCTTACTTCAAGAACTTGTTGTTCAACAGTTCTCTCATCACCAGCACCAGCAGCTCGGCCTCCTACATAAGTAAGATACTGCATAATTAGTTTCGTCGTTTCAGTCTTCCCAGCTCCACTTTCACCACTGACCAGTATTGATTGGCTTTGTCCATCATTCACCATTGCTCTGGATTACAAAATCCAGAAAAGCTAACTTGAGTCATTCAATGGAATAGCAATGTACAACAAAGGTCAAGACTCGATTATCATAAAATTGGCACACCTATAAGACGCATCAGCCACAGCGAAAACATGGGGGCTTAGCTCACCAAATGGGGCTCCCTTATACTGCTCCATCATATGGACATTGTATAGATGGGGAAGCTTTGTGAATGGGTTAACCGCAATCAAAATGCTCCCAGTATATGTCTACCAACGACAAAAGAAAACAATCACTTCAATTCCGAAAGTAGGTCGCGTAAACCAATTTTAATAATATGAAAATATAAAAGGAAAAGTTTTTAGTATACCACATTTTCTACGCTGGTTTATGATATTATCCATTTATCATTATCTCGTCTGGAACTGAAGGCGTCAAACATGACAAGTGAAATACCAATTCCATTATAACACTCAATATGATCACCTTCCTATACATTTAACAGCAGTCAATTTAAGTCTTCCCAACTCTCCGGTTGAAATCAAGGATATTTTGGGGTTATACTTAACATTTCTAGAATAAGTCAATTCACGTCAACTCATCTGCTAGTAAGCCTCGTCCAGGGCTAACGGAAAACCAGTAGCACGCCAAGTGTAAGCCATCAATGAGACAATCAATAGCCAATTTGAAAATTTACGCAAGCATTTAAGCCGATCCACGGATTAACAAACCATCATCAATCCTAGATGACATAGCACAATGTGGCACACAAAAGCCCTTTCACAAAGTAGCCGTATCACTCCAATTATACAAATTGCACACAAAAATCGACTCACATATATGTCATTGAGAGCGTATCTCCTCTGAAGATTATACAGCACACCCGGCTCGTTCAAATATGTCAGCTTCGTCATGTCGTCCACTCCGCCATGCTCGTCCTCATCCGCATCCCTCAGAAACAGCTTTTCAGGCGAAGCCGAAACCTACACCCCCAAAACCCCCACAGTCAACACAAAAATCACCCAAATTTCAAACACACTAACCAGTAATTCAAATATTTCACTTCACCTTCTTTCCCGCAGCGGTGACGACCTGGAGCTGCTTCCCCTTCCAGTCTGCGACTTCAGCCGGGACCCAGGCCAAATCCCGGTCCTCGACCCAGACCTTGGAGCCCCGGCGGAGGCTCATCTCGGAGGACCCCCGGCGGAAGATTTCAGCTGCTGACAGAGAACCAGAAACCCTAGAATTCGGTTGGAGAAGACGACAAGCGGCGGAAGAGCGGAAATCGAGGGAGGTTTAGAAAGAAACAGAGAAGGACAAAGTAGAGAGAGAGAGAGAGTCTTGGGTGAAAATTTTGGGTTCCCGCCCTAACAGGTGTAGAGTAGGAGTCCGAAATGGCGGAGACCCAGGGTTTGAATTGCGTATTCGACACGTCACCCTCCAACGACTGTGGACGCAGCAGGTAGAGAGAGAGACAGGGGGGGTTGAGGAGAGAGAAAGAGAGAGAATTTGGATAATTTAATGGCGGTTTTTACAGAGAGAGACGTTGCGAAATTTCCGGTTTTTAATTTTTGCATATTGCGAATCTTTCAATTTCGTTTTCGAGATAAATCGTTTTTTTAACGTACAGATTCTCTCTGTCTGCGACTCTGCTGGTTTTATTTGTTTTGGTGAAACAAGCAACGAGGGATGGAGTATCGAACCGAAACGTTACATTTATATTTTTAATCAAATAAGTAGTCGTTTAATTCTTTGTTTTTGTGAAACAAGCAACGAGGGGTAGAGTATCGAACCCGAAACGTTACATTAATTTTTTTAATCAAATAAGTAGTCGTTTAATTCTTTGTTTGTTGTCTTGACTTGCTAGGAAGGATGTCGTATTTTTTAAAACAAATTTAAACTACAATTATTCCATTGCATTTTTGTGTGCATATCACGCTAAAACAATGAAGACTATAATAAGATGAAGATTAAATAACTGTTTGTGATACGTTCATCAATATTACAGTCTAGTAGTTTTCTGCCTTGTAAATTTGAAGTCTCAAGTTCAGCTCACTTAAATGTTGAGGAAAGGTTTTGAATTGGTATGGTATGCATCTCAAATCTCATTTTCGTAATGCATTGATATTTAGATTAAGTATCGATTTTCTCATGAACTTTCACTTAGCTTTCGATTTCCGCCTAAACTTTTCAATTGGAAAATTAAGGACTTAAACTAATTTTCTTTGCCGATTTCATCTGTTGTTAGTTTTTCATTCATTACATCCAAATTTCTGTTAAATGATAGCATGCACACAACATGTAAGGGTAGGGTAGTTTGGTCGCTTCGTTCTTTAAAATAATTGAAAACCTTAGATTTCTAAAATGTCGACCTATGCAAATTTGTGTGATTTATATAGTTTTTGTGTCTGAAGGTCCAGCGAATTGACACTTTTGTCTTCAAAAGAGAGTCATGTGGTATGCATGTGATAAGAGTTAACGTTAATTTGAATGAAATATGTGGAAAACTAACGGTCGGGGGAGAATCGGCCAAAAATAATAATTTAAGTCCTTGTTTTTCCAATTAAAAAGTTTAAAGCGAAAATCAAAAACTAAGTAAAAGTTCAAAGGAAAAATTGGCAGTTTACCCTTAATATTTAATAGGAATGTTAGGCATGTTAAATGGATTTCAAAATTCAATTGAGGGGGAAACCCTTATCCCCTCTTGAATTTATTTCCATTGCCTATGAAAGCATTTATTAGAAAATAAAACAACCTTTAACTTATTTCGAGTAAATTGTAGCTATGGTCCCTTAACTTTAACTCAATTGGAGCAATGGTCCTTCAACTAAAAATCCATTACCATTGGTCCCTCAACTTTAATTCAACTGGAGAAATGGTCTCTTAACTTTAACCCAATTGTAGCAATGGTCCTTCCAATGTAACTCGTTTTGACAAAATTTTTGACATAATTGACAAAAAGAACCATAATTATACACTTTGATGAGTTGAGGGACCCTAATTGTATAAATGGTCAATCCAATATAACTTATTTTGACAAAATTTTGACAAAATTTATGAAAAGGACTATAGCTACACATTTTGATAAGTTGAGGGACCAATGGTAATGGATTTTTAGTTGAGGGACCGTTGCTCTAATTTGATTAAAGTTGAGGGACAATTCGTACAATTTACTCATTTATTTCCTTGTTACCGTTGTCCCCAATATTTCTAAACAAGAGGATAAAATCATTTCCTTTGCACGGTCCTACTCTTCTAAGGTTTTCAGTTTGAGGACATGTGAGTACCAAATGCATATTAACCAGAAAACTGTATTAGCTTAAATTTAAAGGCTTAAAATATTTGACAACTTAATTCTAATGGTTTATGGATTTTACGTTGGTTTTGCTTTATTAAGTTGTCAAATATTTTAACCCTTTGAATCTAAACGAATATAATATTGTGACTAATATACATTTAAGGCTTGTTTGGTGGGCAGGATGGTATAGGTTGTGATCAATTAAAATAGACTTGAGTCCAATCCATTGTTTATTGTGTCAAAATGTGAGATAGACATGACTGGACATATGATGGAATATAGAATCCACAATAGAGTGAGTTATCTAACATATCCTTATACATAGACTACAAGTTATGTATTACAAATTCATACCAATCCAATTCTAACGAACCTTTACTCCTCACAGGTCCTCGAAATGAAGATCTTAGGAGAGCATGACTCTTCCTTTGCATGGAAGGTCCCTTTTGTTTATTTTAACAAAAACGATATTACAATTTGAATTTTCATTAAACTCTAAAATAACAGAGTTTACAAATTACAAACCAAATAGGCCAATGCAGTAAATACTGTTTACAAAAAATATAACAAAAATGATTATTTGTGGACCGGCATTTGCCAAGGCCCGTGTAGAACCATATGTTAACGGCGGGCTTCATGATTGATATAACTTTCAACGTCCTAAATGTAGGGTATTGGTCTCGAGTAGAACTGCGGGTCTCGGTTTTTGAGTTCAAAGCCCGAGAGTTTCTTGTATGCGGACGTCTGTATGAGGCAGCAAACTCATATGGAGCGTGAGAACACAATGAACTTAAAAGCACATCCAATGCAACTTCCAAGATCCTAAATGTAGGTACGAGGCCCAATTAAGGTTGCAGGTCTTCGATTTGAAGTTCAAAGCCCACATTCATGAGAGGTTCTTGTGTGCCGACACCCATGTAGAGCAGTTGACTCAAAGCGTTGAGAGAATGTGGCGTTCGATGGGATTAGATTGAGGATTCCGCTTTCTTTCCGAGGAGCGCTAGATGGTTTACATGGTCCGAGTGTTCGGATCCAATAATTTCTCCATATCACCTAATGGTCTTTGGTCTAGTGGAGAAAGCTGGCTAGACCACATGTTGGGCGGCTTCTGAATGCCTGCTTTCGGGAGGTCAGGGGTTCGAATCCTAGCATGTAAACAAATTCCTTAGGAAGAGCCTACCGTTACAGTGAATATAACGGCTCGAAGTGGTAGCCCACCACTACCATTTTAAAAAAAAAAGAATTTCTCCATATTAAGGGTCTTGGATCCCAAGTTTAAGACCAAAATAATCCTTCTTGATACATGTTGCCCCAAAAAATAAAGCCCACAAACATTTATATTTCACTCCAACCCTTGCAGAATTTTTTTTGTTGTAATATCAACCTTGCTACTTTGTTTCAATTTAATCCTTCCGTTAGTTTTTTCACCACCACCAAACATTCAAATTTTAAAAAATAATTTGCCCGTGAATAATGGCAAGAGGCAAACCTGCTGGGAGTTTTCAACTTCTCAGACTGACACTGTCCACCCAAGGACCGTCCCACACTGCATATTGCTCGGCAGGCATATAAATTATAATGCACCCTCCCACAGGACCACGGGCTTATGTAACCCTAGTACTACCGACCCCACTACGGCAGAATATCTTTGATCATTACCGTCAAGTGATGATAATGCTTACTACTCTATTTTAAAAACCGTCTCATACTGTATTTTCAAGATAGGTATGATGAATAGACATAAATATCAAAATTCAACTAATTCAATGATGATAAATAAAGTTGTGAGAATTAACGCCAATTGTGATAACTAATCCATCCATTATGCCGGCCCCATTAGCTGGTGGGGCCCAATTGGGTTAAGTCAAATTCAAAGTTACTACCATAAGAACGCGAAAGTTCATACACTTTAGTAGCCAAGTTGACTAAAACGACATCCACCCCCCATCAGCCAAAATACAAATTCCCCTCCCGCGCTTTAGAACCAAAAATTGGCTAGAATGATAATCTTTTAAATTTCAATTGCGGAAATGATTAAACTTCTAACATCTTATTGATATGTCATCAAATTTTTTCTTCTTGTGCTCATATTTGATTACTCAGTGTAGCAACTAATATTTGATGTACGGTGTCATTCAGCCAATTTTTAAACTAGAATTAGAATATTGCTCGAATAAAGAGAGAACAAAGTTACTACACTTTATAAAGCTGTTACTAAAAAGTTGTTCATCTTTCTACCTAAGACAAGCTGAAAAGCCAAATCTTTGTACACATTTTCAATCTACTCAGCCTTCCTACTTTCCCACTATTTTTTTCAAGATTTTTCATAACATATAATATATAATAATACTTCCTCTCCAAATGCTTCAATTTTCACTCGCTGTTCTGAGAAATTACCTCTCCAAACTTGAGAAACAGCTGGGCATCTGAGGTGCTCATTGATGGACAATTTAGCATGTGTGGCGTTTTCACATTCGCGTACTCGTCCACATAGCACGGCACTTTGGTGATCGGGAGCTGTGACGATGGAGGGTTGGCGGGGGTTGGTTGTTTTGGTGGTGCGGGGGAAGGCATGAGACTCCCCAACACGCGAGTTACTTCGTGCATTGTTGGCCGGTCTGTTGGCTGCCGCTTTGTGCACAGAAGGGCAAGCTGGAAGACCTTCTTCACTGGTCCGAGGTCTGTGCATGTTGGCAAGATCTCGGGGTCTACGGTTTCCATGACAGCATTGCTCTCCGTCTTAGATAATATCTGAGTCAAATTATACGAAGCGTTATGTGAGAAACATTGTTAAAGTTGAATGCATTGTGAAAATACAAGACAATAAGGAATGTGACTTACCAAATGATGGAGATTGGATTCATTGTCTACGGCTTTCCTTCCTGTCAGCAACTCCAGCAGAACAATTCCGTAACTATACACATCGGACTTCTCAGTGAGGCGGGATGTTCGCGCATACTCAGGGTCTATGTAGCCAATCGTGCCCATTAAGTAAGTAGACGTATGGGTCTTTGAGTGGCATAAGTTCTTGGCAATGCCGAAATCATTTAGATGAGCTTCGAAATCCTTGTCCAGTAGAATGTTGGACGACTTGACATCCCGGTGTATGATTCGGGGGCTGCAATCATGATGCAGATAGGCAAGCCCTTGGGCTGCTCCAAGGGCAATCTGGAGACGAGTTGTCCAGTCGAGCTTCTTCTTCTTGAAAGGGGCTGAGGTAAAAAAATTCAGTAGATAAGGAATTAAAAATTAGTTTCTTTGTAACACCAACAGGCCAACGGCATTCAAGAACCGTGTGAACCTACCATGAAGGTGATCCCAGAGACTGCCATTTTCCATGTAGTCGTAAAAGAGAAGGTTTCCGGAGGAGGACAAGGAGTACCCCTGGAGGCTCACCAGATTCCGATGCTTGATGCTTCCAACTGTCGCAAGTTCTGTCTCAAATTCCTTCTTGCACCGATGATACTGGGAGTAGAGTTTCTTGATGGCCACTGGCTTACAATTTTTCAGAACACATTTGTACACTGTACTTGATGCACCGTTACCAATTATATACTTCTCGCTCAAGTTTTCAGTCATCCTCATGATGTCCTCGTACACATGAAGTGCCAAATTCATGTGAAGGATCACCAGCTTCGTATTTGAGTAATTAACTGCTATTTCACAAGCAAATGGAATTGATTAGCTTAAGTTTCTATTACTACATTTAGTACAGAATAATTATCTTACAGAGGAAATTACCAGGTTTGTCAAATGAACCATCAGAAAAAGGAGTTGGATTATATGGCCGGCATACAGCAATAAGAATCATGAGAAGAATCACAAGGGCCCCAAGAGCGATTCCCAGGATAGCAGGTTTAGATAGTGTGGCTACAAAAGAAGGAGATATGAAAAAAGTGAAAATTCTTCGTACTAAATTATGACAACCAATGACAGACTACGTAGTCGGTCATGTCAAATTGTGGTCCAAACTGTATCAGATCTCTTCGAAGCTCAGCATGCCACCTGATAGTAATATTTACCTCGCTCTGTTGGACGAGACTCATGACATCGAGAATCGAGCCAAGGGCCACAAAGATTAGGATTTCCAATAAAACTGCAAACAAGAGGTTATATCAACCAAAGATGGGGAAAAATTTAAGCCAAATGGAGTCGACTGAACCCTCAAAGCAAGCTAAATGTTAATGAAATTTTAGAAATATAGTCAGAATCTCTAACCTGTCTGGTGAAAACCTTGAGAAGTTCTTGCTCGTGGGAACATCGCCTGCCAGGTTGTTGTAAGATACATTTCTGCAAGGATTCAGAGATATTTAGTGCTTCAAAATAAAAGCTGGATAACCCTGCCATCAGACTGAGGACATAAAACAGAAACTCGAATTATTGTAATTGACTCACAGTACAGAAAGGCTGAAGCAGTTTATCAGCGATAACACATCCCCGGATATATTGTTGTGCTCTAATCTCCTGTTATATTATGCATTAACGACACAAATAAAATCAATAAA
This sequence comes from Heteromeles arbutifolia, assembly GCA_024362995.1. Classification (NCBI taxonomy): domain Eukaryota; kingdom Viridiplantae; phylum Streptophyta; class Magnoliopsida; order Rosales; family Rosaceae; genus Heteromeles; species Heteromeles arbutifolia. The sequence goes on along the minus strand of JANCRC010000013.1, from coordinate 5,223,576 downwards.
TGTATACAGTAACATTCTACTCTTCTTTCAATGAAAACACTGGTCAAAATTATGGAGATCGGTAAAACTTACAATAAATTCATGTTCTGTAGCTGACTGAGCTCCGGAGGAATTAATCCTGTGAGCTGATTATTTGAAAGGTCTCTGCAAAACAAATGCATTGAGTTTACAGAAGAAAAAGCAGAAAGAATAGAAGAGATTATCGATTTAATTCATTAAAATCAAGTATACATACATTTCCATAACACTCCTTAAATTACCAAACTCCCCTGGAATAAATCCCGTCAAATGGTTTCGACTCAAATTCCTACCACATAAAAATATCAGATGTCAGAGCATAAAAAGAAAAGAAAAACCATTGCAATAACAAATCAAGCAGTTGAACTCACAGCTTTAGAAGATGTTCCAAATCCCCAAGTGATGAAGGAATGGTTTCACTTAGTTTGTTATTTGAAATATCCCTGTGCGAAAAGTATCCATATATGTTAATAAAAGAAAGGAACACGAGAGGAAAATACTAGGACACTTGATACTTACAAGGTATCCAAGTTACCAATAAAAGACAGCTCAATAGGGATTGGACCACGAAGATAGTTGGAGGACAGATTTCTGAAAATGATAACACTTTCGTCAGAGCAACGAGACAGAAACCGTGATTCATAACTTCTGCCTCATGACATGAACACGAAGATAAATGTAAAACAAAAAGTAAGGTATGTTTTAACCGTAAACCAATGTTTATATTGTTGGAACTTACAAGTAAGTCATACTCTCCAGCCTCTGAAGAGCAGGTGGGATGGTTCCACTCAACTTGTTCCCATGCACATTGCTGATATCAGAATGATAAGTGATAAGCCACTTAAACAAGGTTGATAAGGCAAAGTAAAAACTGAGGTTATGTGCTTACAGGCTGTTCAGATTTGTACACGAGCTGAGATTATCAGGGATAGGTCCTTGAAGATAGTTGTTCGCAACATTACTGCAAAAACATTGATTAGTTACTGAAAATTTAGGACATGAGGAAACCATTCTCACTTTCAAACCTCACACGGCAAGAGAACCTACAGGTCATACAAATCAGTCAGCTTCCCAAGTTCCGGTGGAATATGTCCTGTAAGATGGTTATCATTCAACTCCCTGCATAGGCAAAGAAGCTCATTTTTCGAACATTCCTTACAGGTGAAAACATAAATGGGACCATTCGTTGAATAAAAAAATCATACGTGCAAATAACTACCAAAGAAATACATCCAAGAGCAGAAGTAAGAAAGTTCACATACAAATAATGAAGCTTTGTCATCTGTCCAAGCTCTGGGGGGATTGATCCATTAAGCTTGTTAGCATGCAAATACCTATACAGACAATAGTTGGAGTGAGAACTTGCATCAAGCAACATAAAATTTTTTCAATAAAGTTGTTTAGTCAAGTATAATCATGCTCGATATATACACAAATGAGTTGATAGAAAATTGTTCGTAGTGTATTGCTCATTAAATGGAGGCCTACGATCTGAAATTTATTGAGTCATGCGCCAACATACTTTGTAACTATTTCATATTACATGCATACTTACAGTTTCTCTGTATAAGTCAAATTCCCTAGGATAGGAGGGATTGGTCCACTTAAAGCATTGCTGCTCAAATCCCTGGATTGGGGACGATGAACAGATAAGCCACAAAATATAAAATAAATACAGCAAGGGAGACTTAACAAAACTCTACAAGGTCCAGAAGTATACAGTTAAGCACTTACAATACAGCGAGAGCCTGCATCAGGCCAATCACGGATGGGATAGGCCCAGAAAGTTGATTACCTTGTAATGACCTTGCAAGCACAAAGAAAACAACATTAATAAATTAATAACTGAAATGTTGTGATGACATGTCAAGATACGGACAATCTCAAAGAAAATTCCATGCGCATACAAGGTGGCAACTTGCAAAAACCCGATATTAAACGGAATCCCTCCAGTTAGCTGGTTGTAGGATAGATCCCTGCAAATCAAAATGGACGAATCTTATTTGAATAACCCAACAAAGGCAATAGTAGAAAGTTGCTCCATACTTGAGAATGTGAGATGAAATACGTACAAAACCTGGAAGGCAGTGCAGTTCCCTATGTTTTGAGGAATGCTACCAGTCAAGCTGTTATTTCTCACATCACTGGCAAATTGTAGAGAGAGAACATTAGACTGTCAAACTATCCTTTACACAGGAAATATAAATTTTTTAAGGCTAGTGGAACGAAGGGGTTATATGTTAACTTACAAATACCATAACCCAGTTAACTGGCACATATCTGGAGAAAGTGTTCCAACTAAATTGTTCCCTCGCAAGCCACTGCAATGGTAAAGGAAATAGTGGTTAAATTGGCATCAAAGCAGAAATAACATCACCGAATGAATGTAGAAACTCTGCACAACGAAGAATGACACGAAAATTTAGTATCAGCAATTGATCAGTCTACTCACAGATACTGTAGAACTTCATTCCAGTAAATAAGCCTTGGTATCTCCCCACTGAGATTATTCTGTGCTAGGTCTCTGGAAGGAGCAATCCAGAATATGAGACATTCCGTCACGTGTATAAAACAATAATGCATATGATGAAATGTAAGATACTGAATAAAGAACTTACAAAATCTTCAGGTTTGGAATCTGGGACAGCGTTGAAGGAAGTGGTCCGATCAATTGATTATTTTTTACAATCCTGCCAGTCCAATTAAAATTAACAATAATATAAAACACATGTAAGTAATATTAATGTATAAAAGTGAGTTTCTTGAAGAAGCTTACAGATTTTCAAGCTGTTTCAACTTGGATATCGAAAATGGTATGTCTCCAAATAACTCATTGAAGGACAAGTCCCTAATAACACCATTTAACTTGGCATTAAAAATGACGAATGTTTAAACAAAATTCTGGTAAAGTTGGAAGAAATTACAGGTTTCGCAGTGCTGCACAGTCACCGATCTCATCCGGGATCTGGCCGGAAAGGTGGTTGCCCCTCAAATCACTAATCAAACAACAAAATGACAATCAATCTCAACCTAAAAACCCACCACAAACTAGAAAAGCTAAAACAATTGCAATATCCAGAAATGACAATGTGAGACAAAGAGTTACATAGACTGCAGGCTTTCGAGATCTCCTATCACAGATGAGATTTCCCCTCCAAGATTCAAACCTGATAGATTACTGCACACAAAACATTAAAATAATCAAACGTTAATAAAACAAAAAGAACATATGTTTAAGGTAGTATTTAAGAATGTTAATTAAATAAGTCAACCCCAAAAGGGGAAGAAAAAAGGAGAATGTGTTTTCTTACAGTGCAATGACATTGAGAGAATTATCACATGTGACGCCTCTCCAAACACAGTAATCTAAAGAGGGTGAATCTGTCCATTCATAGAGAACATTGTCCACATTCCTAAATGCCTTCTTTATCCCCAGCAGTGTTCTTCCTTGATCTTAAATATTGACAAAAATTCAAAATCTCAGGCTCCAAATAATATACAAATATATATAAAGTGATAAACCCTATAAATTAATTTATTAACTAAACCCTGCTAATCCCAGTTTTTTATTATTTCTCCACATAAATAAAACCTAGATAAAATTTTAGAAATTAGGGAAGAACAGATGGTTGTTATCCAATGTTTGGTTGCAGAGAAAGAGGGAACAGTGACAGAAAAATGCTTTGGTTGAACTAAAATTTCAAATTTTTGGTGCATGTTCTAGGTACCCAAACAGAGGACAATCCTAACCAGAGCTTGCAGCTCAACCCAGAGAAAATTTCACAAACTTGTTTGGTGAAAATTTCACAACCCTGTTTGGCTGCACAGAATGAGGGAACAGTAGAAGAACATAAATGCTTAGTTGAAAGCTCAAAGCATTCGTGCATTTTCTGGGTAGCCAAACAGAGTAAAAGCCTAAACAAAGCTTGCTACAATGGTACTCAACCCGGAGAAATAATCTCACAAGTTTGTTGGGAAAACAGATGGGCTATCCATTGTTTGGCTGCAGAAAAAAGGGGGCAGTGGAAAAGAAAATGGTTGGAGGAAAGCTCAAAACTTTCTTGCATTTTCTGGGTACCCAAACAGAGAAAAATCCCAAGAGTCTGCAACTCACCGTTCTGTGAGTCCCCATAACCGAAGTTCACACACCCAAGAAGAAGAACCAGAAGCACAAACTCCACCCGAAATGCCATAACTGCCCTCCCATCAAACCTCATTTCACAAACTACCCGCCAAACTCCAGTCCCCAAAGAAAACACAGAGAATCCGTACACCCCCAAAAGCTAAAAGAATCCCACCTCTTCCTCCTTCTCTCCTTGGACCCGCCTACATTGAACTACCTTTACAAAAACAGAGCTTCACAAGCTGAGGAACATTTTGGGCAATAAAAAATTCTCCAACCCCTTAAGCTTTTGGTATATTTCTTTTCCCTTTCCTTTTTCCCGAAAGTCTGAGATTCGAAGAGAGATATTCAGAGGGTGAGAGAGAGAGAGAGAGAGAGAGAGCTTTCCTTCTTCAACCCATAAAACGAAAGCCTGCAATGGTTCAATCACATCGCTCTGGCAGCGGCGTAGTCCTGTAAATACAACTGTACCGACTAGAGAGAGAGTGTGTAGAGAGAGAGAGTGAGGAGCTAGAGAGAGAGAGGAGAATTATTTTCATGGATAAAGTTAAGAAGCCACATGGCAGACGTCTCAGTCTCTCCCTCTGTGCTTTCTGCAACATTACTGCTCTCTCTCTCTCTCTCTCTCTCTCCGGATTTCTCTGCCCTTCGCTCTGTCTCAGTGTCCACAACGAATTAGTGGTCGCTTTCAGTGGGTTTGTTTTCTAAAAAAATTATTATTTCAAAATGGCCCCCTAAGTATTTTGTATTTGTTGGTTTGGCATCATGTTCGGTGACAATTACCAGTTACATCCTGTAGATTCTCCCCTATGATGGGGCAAATAGCAAAATAAGGAGTATATGAAGAGCTATAAGTTCATATGTCATAAGTTGGGGTCCTCATGGGTACATATGCTCAAGCTACCTTATGGTTTGTGAAATTTAATCACACATCTTTCCTTAATCTGCATTCTTTTAGTTAGCGATTGAATTGAGTAAATCAAATCATTGTTAATAGATAAAAAGCGACGAAAATGAGAAATTAAAAGCGGGAAAACCATTGTTCTTTCATTCTATCATTTCATTATATTCAAATTGTTCACTTGGTATGCTAGGTTGCACCTCAATGCAATTTGTTGCACTAGTTAATGATCAATCTATGTGTAGCACAAGGGTAGATAACATAAAAGTACACCAACAGTGATAATTAAAACTAATTATAAAGTTAAGAGTTTGTTTGAAAGTACTTTTTAAATGGTTAAAAGTGTTGTTTGTGAAAATATTTTGAAACCAATATTTAGTAAAAATGCAAGTGAATTATAGAAAAACAATTAAAATACTTCGTATAAGGACATCTTATGCTTCTTGCAGGAATTACATCACTTCTGCACATAACTAGCATTTCTTGCAAGAAACATTTTAAGTGATTTTGAAACCTAAAAATATTTTCTCTAAAATCTTTTTCAATCAGTCTAATAATATTTATAGGGGTGTGCTATCCACACACCCATTTTTATTTCTCACAGGCCCCTTATTAATTTCTGTTCGTTGATCTTCTTTAATTCATCTAATCCAACGGCCGAAAACTAAAAATACGTGAGAGAAGTAAAAAGGGGTGTGTGGATATCACACCCCTATTTCTAAACGAGCTCAAAGATGGTTTGAAGTGTTTTCTGAATTCACCATTAAATTGGAGTAAATTATTATCATGGTTTGGAATGTCATGAAATACATCCACTCAACATATATGGTAATTGAATAGATACCATATAAGGAAAGACAATTGTGTGTTGGTGAAAAGGAATTCAATTTATGGACCATGATATATGGAATAAAGTTCACAGTTGTATTTCACTAATTAAAAACATAAATACTCCATAAAATTTATCGTGTTTTCATAAAATTCTCTCAAATTAAAGTTGATTTCACGGGAAATGCTAATAGGACTCCTTCAAAAGTGGAACTCTAAATAGAATCTCTGTCACTTATGTTTTTGGCACAATATTTTATAATGTTAACTTAAAAATTGGCATTAAACTGTGAGATGATAAAAAATATATAAAACATCCCACTTTTAAAATACTCCGTTAACATTTCTTTCATTTCACTTTCATCTTTGTGAAAGCGACATTGATGTAGCAATCTAACCTAAGTAGTCGCTCTCTTGGTTTGGTGAATGAAACGGGATGTTTCACTTTTCAATAAAATAAAATAAAAAATTTTAACGAAATACTTTTAGTACTATTCATTTTTAATAAAAATGACATTTTTACTTTTAAAAGTTACTCTTAGTACTATTCACTTACAACACCATTTTGTCCCTTTGATTAAAACTCAAAGTTTTCAAATCATTTTTATTAGTTTTCCTAAAAAACAATCACCAACTAAAATTTGGTTTAAGTTGTTTTTGTCTTCCACAATGTTAAAAGATGTCTACATTTCGTTTAACCACCCGTTAGCACAACATTGTTGGAGTTTTATTACAAAGTTCTTAATTTAATAAGAAAATATTTGGGGGTACACCCTGAACTTCGTGTTTCAGTTTTCCCCATGAATTTTTAAGAGGTGACATGTACCTCAGTCTGTTAGTTTTGTTAATTATTCTGTTAATAAAGAGTTATTTTTGTCCAATTTTTACAATAAAGGTCTTTGAATTCCTCTTGAAAATTTTCTAATAACTTCAATATCAAAATTCTAGGTTTTTTTTTTTTTTTTAACTAGCGATATACTTAAACTAATAAGATGAGAGAATAAATTAGTTGCGAACTCGTCATTCACAAAATTATACGTATGACCCTTCAAGACCAAGAGGGATATCAATGAATTGTAATACTGTGACATTACTAATTTTTCTTATGAATGCAACATTTCTCAACATATATGCCCTTAAAAGTTAGTGACACACCCCGACTCAACATCGGGACGTGCTGGCCGTCACGTGGGCGTGACAAGGCCATGTGCGCAATACGGAAGTATAAATATAGGAAGTAAGTGCTAAGGTAACCATAATAATGCTACAGGCACATAAAAGAGTAAGACAGTTAATATCATGATACACAGAGCTCGAGCATCCTAGGTGCAGTCCAAAGGACACAAACGAGAAAATAAAAATATTAACATGGGTGGTGTGCTGTCAGATATGCCTTTGCTGCCTCATTTGCCACCAAAACTATCTAGTACCTGGAGGGGCGCAAAACAAAAGTGTGAGTGGGCAAAAACAAAGCTTTATCAAAACCATTTCGATATGAAAGTTGTAACCCCTCTCTGTAAAACAAGTATACTTCCTAGAAAATATATATACGTACTAATATAGAAAACCATTAATCAATCAATCTCATCAAATAAGCAATGCCATGTCCGAATGAACCATAACCAAATAATCAACATAACCCAAATACCATCAAATAATCAGGTGATATCCCAACTCAAATCATGCCGGCAATATATATATATATATATATATATATATATATATATATATATATATATATATATCAATCAGCCGGAGTCACCTCTAGTGACCTGTACGGTTGAATCTATGGCTCCTCAATCAAATCCTCAATCCATCTCTCAATCCATCATTAATAATCAATAATCAATAACCTGCAGCCATGACGGAACCACCTAATGTGGTCTGTACGTCAAGCTGGGTATATACGCTCTGTGCTACGATCACGTGAAGGCTGGCGACGAATCGCAAGTCACCTACGAGTCGGAACCACCTAATGTGGTCTGTACAACAGGCTGGCACCTGCCTTGGATCCAAGGTGAGCGTACGGTGCGAGATGTGAACGATCACGTGAAAGATAAGCCCTACTCAGGCATGCACAACCCCGATGTGCAGGTAATGAGCCATATAACAATCTCATCGATATCACCTTAATCATCACATCACAAACACATACTTACCTGACTTACTTGGCGTCCGCGATGCATCAATGTATATTCACACAAATGTATATAAAAATATAACTATGGCATTCGACATGGCATTCATTTCATAAAAACATTTTAAAACGCATTTATGGGAAATCAATCAATTATATATATATATATATATACTGAAAACCAAAAGCCCACTCACTGATATGTAGACGGGTCGTAGCCCCCGAGCCTCGTGTGGCTGCGCTCGTCCTTAGGATACGTCTCACCTATATGTGAAACAACTATATAAACGTTAATTATGCACATAATCCAAACCAAGTAATAACTTCTCATACGTTGCTCAATTGGGGTGTTTGAATATACCAACATGCTCTACTCAATCCCACGAACACCCCCATATTTTTAAAATAATTTTTGGAAGCCTCACGCGCCGGCCAAGGCACGGCAACACGCGCCGCCCACGCGCGGCCACGTGCCGTGCACACGGACGGAATCCGTAACGCCGTTAAGGAATATTCCGTCAAATCCCAGAATATTCCGTTAAAGTTAATTGACGCCGTTAACCTCCGTTAGGAATATTCCGTCATCCCCAACCTCCAGTCGCCGGCGCCGCTGTGTCGCCGAAAACTGGGTAAATTTTCAAACCTACTTTTCTAGCTCATTTTTCAACCAAATTTCACGAAATTTACACCAAAATGATCCTTAGAGCAAGGAGAAGAGGTTTATACCTGTTTTGAGCCCAAAATCTAAGCAAATCTCGCCAGAGAAATTCTTCAATTTTCGGCCAACTTCCAAACCACCGATCCCGACGTCCAACTTCTTTCAATTTTGTCCTCCGAGCTTCCTAAGGAGATTCTAAGCCCTTCTATGATCTCCAAACGAGCTAAAAGTCCATAGATTTTGAGCACATGAACAGTGCCACTTTTGGTACCTCACGGGTTCAAGGTTTTCAGGCCACTTCAAGCTACACAAATGGTATAGATGAACTCACTGGGTTATGAGGATTCCAAATAACCTATTTAAAGCCTTGATCCGTGACCAAAACCCAAGGAACAAGGATGGTTCGTACGGTTGCAGGGGAGGGAGTAGAGAATTCGAGAAGAGATGAGGGAGAAGGTGACGGGTAGGGGTGTCTTTGCACACGTGTTGTGCATGTGTGTGTATATATGTACCGCAAACAATCCCCTCCACATAATTTTAATTCATATAAATTAAAATAAATAACACACACATAAATATAAATATATATATAGGCACCCCTATATAACCATTACTCCTTATTCACCCGTCCTCTCACATCCGTAAGGGGGTAAAATCGTCATTTCATAATTAATATATCATTAACTCGGAACGGACTGTTACAGTTAGTCACATGCACTGTATGTGATGAACTTAACCAAAAAAAATGTAAGAAAGTTGATGATTGGGGAAGATTTGCACGAGTTGAATACTTAAGGGGTCCAAAACGAAATTGAAAGTTTGCAGGGCAAAGTGTCCAAAGGTCAAGAGTATTGCTAAAATAGGATCATAAATAGTTTTCCAAAAAAAAAAAGAGAAAAAAAAAGGATCATAAATATGTGGAATGATTAGTAAACCACGATTTTTCAATATGTTCGAAACAGAAGGCAAAATACTAAATGTTCTTATACAATTAGAGGAATTTTTTTTTCTTTAAGTGTCCCTCCAATTGTATGAAAAGGTGTTCCGTCCTGTGTTTCGAACACATTGAAAATCTCTTGTAAACCACACATGTTTTGTACCATTAAGGTCCAAATTAAATACTGAAAAACAAACCATAGAACTTTAATCATGATTGGACCTTCCAACCTTCATTTGAAATTTAGCAATTTAATTTTATCACGAAGATGGCCATGTGTGCTTCACAACACATGCTTTGGTCCAGCCACAGGCAGGGGACCACTTGAAACCAGAATTATCTTCCATATAGTCAAAAACTAAATTATTAATTTATAAATAGGCCGTGGTGAATTAGTAAATTAAATAAAGCGACAAAAGGAAGGTAGAATAATAGAATATTACCCAATTTACACTTGCTAATTATAATATAATAGCTGGTGAAAGTAAGGGATTCCCGTAAATTCCAAAAATTATTTATTTACATCATTTTATTTTTCATAATTATAATATGTATGTTTATGACAAAAATAAATAGAATATGATAAAAAAAATATTTGGTAATCAATAAAAATAGATTTGTAGTTGTTGTTAAACAAAATAATGAGAAAATGGTTTTAAAAAAACATTTATTAATCGTTACAAATAGATTTTAAGTTGCTTTTAAATTTGACAGCACTCACCTTTACCATCAACCACATCATGTCACATAAGATTTGGCATTTCGGTAGGAATATACTAATGATGTCGTTTTTTATTGTTATTATTCATCTGAACTTTTTGACTCATTTGGGGTTGCTCTCACTCTCTTTCTTATCTTATAGTGTTATATTATGATTCTTATCAGCTATTTTCCAAGTCATTCATCAAAGGAAAATTTTATTTGGATCCATGTAACCTCTCTCAACACCCAACTTAAATTTTAAATGTGAATTATTTTTTTATCCTATGGTATAATTATCATCAAGTACAAGATAAAATTAATAATAAAATTAAAATTTATTAATAAACCCACAACCAGTAATCAAACCCAAACATGACATCAAACCATGTCATCACATAATCTTTATCGTACGTTTATTCTAGCTAAAACCCTAAGATGCTTTCATAGAGAAAACAAGCTTATTTTGCCGATGGATGATGATTTTGAAGTTTTGAATCCTCCAACTAAAGTATGATCAATTTATTCAAGTTTTTTTTCATTTGATTTAATTTTTTTTGTAGGATTTAGGAACAAAATCAACACCTTTTCAAAGCATTATTACTAGGAAAAAATATATTTAAGATTAAAAAAAATTCATAGATTAAGAAAAATTAGCAAATAAATGATTAATTAAACACATACTGAAGAAACATTAGGAAGAAATTACATAATTTAATAAATGTTGTTAGGAAAGCGTCAACGCCCTCTGATCAGGAGAACAACAAGCATGACTAAGATCACCGTTGACCTGAGGAACGTGGAAGGCCAGGAACCGACTGATGATCTACGAAACACACAACCGCACCCCCAACCCAAAACCAACCCCCCGCGCGCCACCAACAATGTGCATGCAGTTGCAGCAACAGTGGTGAGCCCAGAAGGATCATCTCCTGTGATTAATAATAATAATCATAATTGCATATTGAAAGGATGAAATTGGGGTACCATGAAGAGCACCGTTTCTTGGCCATGTTGTCACCCATAAAACATAGGGGTATAGAGAGTAAATTAAAAGTAATAGGGGTGTAGATAGTAAGTTGGGTGTAAAAATAAGTTGTATGGGTTCAAATAAAATATTTCTTCATCAAATAATATCTATACAAAAGAACTATATATGAATTATTTAGTTGTTTAACAGTTATCCATAAATGAGAAAACCATATTTTCAAAAATAAAATTTTGACAACCTTAATTAAATAAATTTTTTATTTGATTGTTCGTAGATTTATCTTTTAATTAATTATAAAATAAATGATTTTTATTATCAAGAAACATTGTCAGATGAAAGCAAAAACTAAAACGAGAAAGTCCGACCAAGAAGGTTGCCAACGGGACAACGTCCCACCAAAAACATACATACATAACATATGAAAGATTTTACTAGCAGTATACAACTTATCTAAGAGTTTACCAGTAGTATATATACAACTTATCTTATGAGTTTCGAGTCCATGTACAAAAACTTCTTCATACAACAGAACTGAAACGATGCAAGACTCACGAACGACAAGCCCATTTTGTCCTCTGATTTTTATGCCCTCCCATTTAGGTCACACAAATTCTTGCATGACCGGTTACTTTGGTATGAAATAACATGAAAATAACAAGTTTTTAGTCAAATCCGTTAACGAGTCGGATCGTTATTGGGTTATCCATTAAAAATTAGTTAACAATTCGGGTTGTTGTAGCGTTTATATGTTAAAAACTCGTTAAGATAATAGGTAACCCAATACGAATAAGGTACGTTTGACAAGTATAGCCATTAATCAGAGGGGGCGTTGGGGGAAGTGAAATGTGCAGTAGCAGGGTCCTAAATTTGAAGGCCTCCCAAAATTTTGTCATTTAATATTATGTAATAATGTTCTATATTTAAAAAATTGCTCTTGTTAGATTTTAAAATCTCATTGAACTATTTTTGATTATTTAGTGAATGTTATGTTTACAGCATTTTTAATTTATTTGTAAACTTGCAATCAATGAGTGCTAAAATTTGTTTTGATTTAAGTGATTGTTTTTTAATATCAATACATTGTTCTATTTTTTTTAAAATCATCTAAAGGAGTGGCCATTTTATAAATTTTGTACAAGGACCCCGAAATCTCAGAGACGATCCTGCCATTAATCATGATAATTTCTTGCATAATCTAATAAACCAATATAAAACGCCATGACTAGTTAACGAGGCGCAAATCAATTATTAAGATAATAGACATGAGACGAAAACCACACAAAACACAACTTGGTTTGCTCGCTTTTATCATTTTACCTCGGGAAGGCAATTTGTATCAGTCATCTCATCCCTTAACTCGCCGTCAGACGCACCGCCATGATTTCTACGGTGGGTCGTCTACGTCAACGCGAAACGCTGTTGTTTCACTCATTTGTCCTGTCTGCGTATTATAATATTAATTTCGAGGTTAACAACCTCGGGCTTTTCGCTAATCCGCGAATGTTTCCTGGATTAGAGTATGTTCCTCTCAAAGCAACATAACCCATCATTAACCAAGGGAAATTTACAAAATTCAGTTTGCCAATAAGAGGCCACCACGTGGGATGAGAATCTGAGTACAATCTGACCAATAGCACATGCATAGGGCAGGGAAATGGCAGTCATGGTGAAGTGTTTTTTGACCTAGGAAGTCATGGTGAGGTGATGTTTTGATGTAAATGCATCAACGATGCCTACGCGCGGCTAATTCAGGCAATCTCTATCGAAAACTGGTCCGATAACTCGTTTTAACCCTCTGGTTCTTTAAGATGTTAATATTTTAATGAACAGTACATGATCATATTTGCCTTTATCTCCAACCGAGGGCTAATGGGCCAGAGGGTTCGTTTTAGCCTTGTCACAAAAAATCATCTCCAACCGAGGGTCAAAGGGCTATAGTATGGAATGTAAAGAATTGAAATAAAATAAAGTAAAACAGTATGGAATGGTGAAAAATATGTGAAAAATGGTGTAGGAAAAAAATTAGAAATAAAAAAATGAAAAAATAAACGTCCAAAAAAAAAAGTGGGCTGTTAAAAAAAAACACAAATGGGCTGGGACCAAAGAGTTCCTAAACCCGTGGCCTTAAAGCCCTAAAGTGGGCTGAAAGAAAAAAAAAAAAAAACTTGGTTGGGCTAGTGGAAAAGAAAAAAAAACAAAACAAAATGGGCTAGCCAGCGGGCTGGCTGAAGATGGCCAACCGGTTGGCCCTTTGGCCCGTTCAGATTCCGTGGGGCCCACGAGCCCTCTGGCCTAGCCCTGGGTTGGAGACGGTTTTCGGGCTATTTTTTGCCCTCTGGCCCTCTTGACCATTCGGTTGGAGATGGCCTCAAAGGAGGATTTTTAGTCGGAATGGTTATTGAGATTGTTATAATTTTTCACTTCGATATTTGACAATGAGAATCGATAGAAGCGGTCCTTAAGTTTGCCGACCATTAATAATTTATGGTCATTTCATGAAAAATCTTCGTTAATTGGAAAAGCAAGTGGAAGAGTTGATTGAACAAAAATAACCTCAATTTAAAAGAGCTTTTTCACTGAACGACCAAAATAATTGACGGTGGACAAACTCAGAGACAACTTCTAGCGATTTTTAATGCTAGAGATCAAAGCGAGGAGTTATGTAAATTTCATGGACCATTTTGGCTAAAAAGCCTTCTTCAGAGTATCTTGTATTCGTAATTCATATCCTTTCTAAATTTCGAAGACCAGAGTCGATGAACTAAGAAATTTGAACCGTTCAAGAGAGGGAGATAGAGATTCGTACCCTTAGTTTGTGTGAGATGGCCTAGTGGAGAGGCTAACAAAGGCTATATGATTCAAATGAGTGATCCGAACATAAAGATTCAAAGAGGATCACAGTTCTTGTATTTGTGAGAAATGGTTAAGATACATTGAAGTCATATATCATGTTAAATCGTTACGAGTGATTATATATATATACAGGATCCTTACCAAGAGGGATCCCCATTTTTCTAAAAAAATGGGGATCCCTCTTGTGAAAGGTTTCCTATATATATATATATATATATATATATATATATATATATATATATTGTTTTTAACAAACGATATTATCTACACTAAGAGATGAGTGGGCTTAACCTCACAATGTAGCAATAATGTGATTCAAATTTGTCTTTAGCAAAATCGAACCTAAGACCTCTCACTTACAAGTGAAGAAGAATACCACTAAACTGTAGTACTAAGTGGCAGTAAGTAATTATATTAAGGACTTGTTTACTAATCCGTAATCAAAATGGAAGGAATTGAATTGATGAGGAGTTGGAATGGGAAGGAGTTGGAATCAGATTCTTGTTGTAACTGTTTACTAAAGTTATCTAGAATTGGAGTAAAAATAGTATTGATTTCATATAAGTTGTATACTAATTTACCGAAATCGGAATACAATCCAATACAATTACTAAAATGCCCTTATCAAAAATAATAAATTGTATTATTGTTTATATACTAATTAATTAAAAAAATTATTTATTAAAAAAGAGAAAATAAATAAATAAATAAATAAATAAAAGAAACCCTAATCAATCTTATTGACACACCCTGACCGAGATCGAAGCGTGATGGCTGTCACGTGAGGGTGACGTAGCCATGTGCACAGTGCGGAAGAGATTAAGATAAAGGGAATACGAACAAATTAAAACCAAGCAACTAGCAATTCTAGCTAAGATAGCATGCTAGTGCAAGAATAAGTGTGAATTACACAGCCAGAGCTTAACTAGCCTAAGTGCAGTCAAGCATAAAAGTACTAATTAAACAACACCCGAATGTGGTCCTACATGAATGATGGTCTATTAGAACCTCCACTGTATCCTCGTAAGCCACCAACAGAACTTTCACTTAATACCTGGAGGGGCGCAAAACAAAAACGTGAGTGGGCAAAAAGAAAGGTTTTCTAAAATCATTTCATATCTCAAAAGCTTTAACCCCTCGCTGAAAAACCTGTATAATTTCCCAGAAAATAGTATATATGCGTATATATCTCAAAACCATGCTCAATATATCCAAAACCACATATATGTATGCCATGCCCAATATCACTATATAACAAATGTAAGCCAAGTGATGCAATGTATTACAAATCATCTGCTAGCCGAAGTCACCTCACGTGATCTATACGGCGAAATCTAGAGCTCATATCCATCACATCTCAATCTCATATCTCATAAAGTATATACATCTCTTAATCTCATATCTCATCATGTATATACATTTGCACACGAGTCGGAACCACCTCACGTGGTCTGTCCGACAGGACTGGGTGTAAATAATACGCTCTAGTGCTACGATCACGTGAAGACTGTGCGAATATTCGCGGGTCACCTACGAGTCAAACCCACTGAAAGTGGTCTGTATGATAGGACTGTGCACCTAACTTGGATCCAAGGCGAGCGTACGGTGTGGGAGGTGAACATCACGTGAATGACTATGCCCCTAACTTTGGGCGGGAACACTAACACCAGGGTGCAGATTATGAGCTCTAATATATCTCATCATCATCATCATCATCATCATCATCATCATATCTCATAACCATTACCAACATAATATACTCACCTGTAGCTTACCTGGGTCTTCGCAGCACCATGCAACATTATTCATAAATATGATAATGCATATGCTAAAATATGAGGCAAGTATGACATGGCATTTAAATCACATTTCTTTTAAATACATTTTCTGGGAAAAACATCAAGTGTGTGTGTGTGTGTGTGTATATATATATATACTGAAAACAAAAGCCCACTCACTGATATGTAGCCGGGTCGTAACCCCCACGTCTAGCCTGGCTACGCTCGTTCTCCGGATAAGTCTCGCCTATATGAGAAACAACTATAAAGGCATTATTTTAAAGCACATAGACGAAACTAGGTAATAACTTCTCATATATTGCTCAAATTGGGTATATGAATATACCACTGAGACATACTCAACCTCAGGAACATCCTCATATTTTTAGAATATTTTTCCGACCACCCACGCGCCAGCCAAGGCACGGCCAGACGCGCCGGCCACGCGCGGCCACGTGCCTGGCACGTGTAACTGAATAGTGACACTGTTAGGAATATTTCATTAAAAAGTAACAGAAACTGTTAAAGATACCTGACGGTGTCAGAATATTCTGTCAGACTTAACGAAATATTCGCTCTTCTTCCCCGGTGAACCTCCGGTGCAGTCGCCGGAAACTGGGAAAGCACGAAAACCTTCATATCTCGTCCATTTTTCATCCAAATTTCATGAAATCAATACCAAATTAAAGCTATTAACTTGTAGAACATTTCCTTACCTGTTTAAAGCCCCAAAGATCACGGGATCTCGCCGGAGAAATTCGAGAAAAACCGGCCAAACTTGAAACTCACGATCCCGACGTCCAAAACTACCCAACAAGATACCCCGAGCTTTGTGAAGACTTTCTAAAGCTCTCTATGGCCTCCAAAATCACTGAAACCTTCGCTTTTACATGTGCATAAATAATGCACATAATCTGGGTTTCGGGTTTCTCGGGTTTTCCAAGCTTTCACGTCCAAAAACTTGTATAGATATGTTCCTGAGCTTGCAAGGAACATGATTATCACCTTCACAACCTCGATTTGCGACGGGAAGGGTTGGTTTGGAAGTTATCCGTACGACTTGTACGGAAATGGCAGAAAATGTGAGAGGGAGGAGAGAGAGAGAGTCAACGGGTAAGGGTATGGGTGCGTGTGGTCCAAATGGTCACCAACCAAACAAAACAACAAAAATAACTTAAGTCTAAGTCCCTAATTGGTTCCATAATATTAGGGACTTAACCTATTTGTCCCCATCCAAAACTTAAACCACACAACGCCACAATAAAGCTCAATTATATCTCAACGTCCAAGGGTAATTTAGTAACTTCCACGCCATCGATAATTTATTTCGGGACGGGCTGTGACACTTATCCTTTTCTCTTTCGTAAAAAAAAAAAACTTATCTTTCTGTTCATAGAAACCCACTCCTCATCGCCGCCGTAACTCTCTCTCTCAATCCATTGCATTATGATTTCAAGATTATCTGTTTCAAGTTCACGGCATTTAATGGCAAGTGGATTTGGGTTAGGTTGATGGCCTGAGGTGGTTGCGGTGATCAGGGAATGAGTGGCACTGGACAAGGACGCTGGGCAGCAGAGGATGGATATGCTCTGGTAATGTTGGAATTTTGAAAATAAAGTGAGGGTATATTTGGTTGAAGATTTGCATTCCGGATTCCCCATAACACCTGGAATTGGATTACCACCTACATATAAGGAATCCAATTCCACCAATACAAGGAATTGAATTCCAAAGTTTGTGTGGGCTTCACTGCTTTTTTGATTTTTCTATGTTTAGTAAACACCGGAGTACTCCGTAGTCGAAATTCAATTCCACATTTTCATTCCGATTACGGATACATAAACACGACCTAGGTACTTGAATTTATTGTAGCAAAGTCAGTATATGCGTTACTCTGATGTAATGTTAATGCAATGTATAATTCTTATGCAAGAGGATCAAGAATGAAGTTAAAATTACTCTCAATGCACGTACTTATGTGATGTAATTTAAACTTAATACACATGTAAATTGTTTGTCTTACAACATATATAATCAACTCTGATATATTGGGCGAAGAGGGAGGAAAACCACTTTTATTGAGAATTTCTATCTTTTAAAATGATGAAAAGGATCGTAAGAAGCCATTTAAATCACATGTAAAATTTTTAATTAAGATTTATGTACAAAAATGATTGATCGACATGTAAGAAGCCAACTATTTTTTGAAAGAAACTAAATGAGCCCCATGAATTTTCCAAATTCTTGGGTTGAATAATGAGTTCATCGTACTTGGTCATAAAAAAAATGAAAACTAATGAAAATGTTTTGAAAACTTTGAGTTTTAACGATAAGGACAAAATAAATGGTAAAGTGAATAGTACCATGATTGACTTTTTAGTGTAAAAATGTGATTTTTTGTTAAAATAAATAGTATCGAGAGCTTTTCGTTAAACTTTCCTAAAAAAAATTGAGTTTATTGGCATACTATTTAAGTACAATTTGATAATAAAATGGGAACTATTATTGGCGTTTTAAATTATCAACCTGCACTTTTTATCAACCTGCACTTTTGAACAAGAGTCTTTCATTTGGTTAAATGATCTAACATCTCTTTATTGAGATGTGTAACTTAAATATACATTAGAGAAAACCTTATCTCAACGGGAGATTTTTTAGTGTTCTTAGAACACGAGATAAAACACCACATGTCATTATATAATAGGACAAAAACTCTCTGTTCAAATGTACCTCCAATTGTATAATGACATGTGATTTTTCGTCTGACTATGAAAAAATATCTCTCTCTCAACACCAGTTGCTCTCACTCACGTGCCCAATTAAATGAATAACGAGGCCACATCATCTCGAGGAAAAAGACAAAAACTAAAGGTTGATGGGCCCGATCCGATGTTGCTCTCAAGGGTTTCACCATCCGACCCACAAATAACAATAATAAGGAGAATATCATCATTTCAGAATCAAACATCGCCAATTTGCACAAGTGAATGTCCAGTGGAACGAAACACATACAAAACACGAATTTATTGCTTTTTCCCCATAAAAAATTCGAGAAGTAACTGAATTATCCTACCATTTTTTGTTTCGATTTTCTTGATACCTTTCGTAATTGTACAAAATGTTTGAAAACCTATACACCCTCCTCTCAATTATGCCCCTTAATTCTTCTTTATTAATTCACACTGCACGTCTTGAATTTGATTTCTATCACTGATGAATCACATGATAATGGTCAGAGGGAGACTGAAATACCTCTGTGAGCATTTTCAATCCTTGAAATGGTAAACTGTCTTGGCGAAGCGACCAGTTGGTCTTTTTAAAAAAAAAAAAATATTAATGTTAATCACTAACGACATGTCAGTAATGAAAGCAAAGCGTATTTCAAAATCGAAATCCAATAGATAACAGGGGAGTAGGTGGCCCAACTCCCCTAATTTTTTGATGTGCGAAACTTCCCACATCTTGATATTAGATCTTGATACCGTCTATGTGTGAGCTTAAGGATTGTACGTGCCCAATGTCACTTTATTTGTATTGTGAACGTGTTTGACTTAAGCAACCACATTATTCAACTTGAAGTCTTGAACAGACCACCGGTATCTGCAGCGGCACGCAGAGCTAACTCTTTCTACTACTGTCGGACTTATGGAGCTGTAAAAGCCATGAATTGGAAACTTCAAATATTGAGCTCAAGGCCACTATCCCACCTGTAAGCAAGCATCCAACATGATCTATGTCAATTTGTATCCGAAATAGTCTCAGATCGATTATACTAGGCAATGACAGACGAGATAAAATTCCAACGTGGCTATATGGTTTGTTTGTGTTGTCCACATGTTTTATTTTGAGTGCCACATATGAGAATGTAGAGGATTTTGCAACATCCAAAATAGGTATGACGATTTCTTGCATGATCGGTTAATTTGACATGAAAATAACAAGTTTCAAGTCAATCTGTAAACGAGCCGAGTCGTTATCGGATGACATATTAAGAACTCGTTAACAAGTCGAGTCGTTATAGGGGTCGTTATAGGGTCACCCGATAAAATATTGTTTGCAAGATCTAAACATTAGACATGACAATTTCTTACATGATCTGTTAACCCGATACGAAATAACACAGCTCTCAACAAATTGAGTAGTTTTTGGCTCATCTGTCAAGAACCTGTTAAGGTAAACGGGTTTGACATGACACAACCCTTTAAGATAACATATATGACATAAAAACGACACGACACGACATCCACGGCCCGTTTGCCAGGTCTATCCGAAAGTTAAGAAATCTTGTATGAAAAGAGTTGCACTACTTCCTTCACTGTCAACTAGAGAGGTCTACAACTGAGTTCATCCTCTGCATTAATTGCAAAGAAAAAGAAAAAAGAACTAGGCACGTTACAATGAGCGATATTGGTTTCATAGGGAGAAGAGATATTTCAGTGTGCCCGGAACAAAGGCACATACGCCATTTGACATCATACAAGTAGATGGACACTTGAAAAAAAAATCCTCCACTTGTATAATTACAAAGGACGTACCGCTCATGCTCCGCATACATTGAAAAATCTCTCCGTAAGAAGGGGACCTGGAACTTCAATGAGCTTTAAAGTTGGGAGTACTTTCTTGTTCATAGTTTTTGGTTTTAGGCAATGTCCAAGTCCAGTATGCGTCCCCCCGCTGCATGCTGGCTATACTTCAACTAAATAATTTAGTGAGTTTTTGGCTGGTGGAACATGTCAACTATCAACCAAGACATCGAAAATCAATGCAAAACGATGATAATTCACCCCAAATTATTAATTAGGAAAAAAAAAAATAAATCATACAACCCATCGGAAAAAAAATACTTTGACTCCTACACTTAAGTCGTGATAGATTAATTTTACGTATAATTAATAATGGTGATGTAAGGAGTTAACCAAAGTTAGTTCGACTATAGGTAATTGGCAAGCACGATAGCTGAGGTGTGTAAATTGTAGCCCACCCGAGAACTGAAACGAGGGACATGGTTAATATTTCTTTCACGGGTGTGCTATAATCCTAAGCGACATATCTGTTGACAGAGCCTTCTAATATTGTATATGTAGAATTATGATTCCCTTGTATTACTCTTTGTGAATAGATTACAATAGTAAGGGAATTGAAGTTGATAAAGCCAAGATTGCTGTTATTGCCAAGATGCAACCCCCACTTGTAAAAGGTGTGAGATCATGTCTTGGGCATGCAGGATTCTACAGATGATTCATCAAGGATTTCTCCAACAAGTTGAAGACGCTTTTGACCACTACACCAATCATCGCCGCACCTGATTGGAGCCTACTTTCGAGTCGATGTGGATGCAGCATATTATGCTATTAGAGTAGTTATTGAACAACAAAAAGATAAGTTTCCGCAAGTAATTTAAACTGATCATGCTACCTTGAAGTATTTGTTGTCTAAGAAGGATGCAAAACCAAGGTTAATTCGTTGGTTCTTCTACTTCAAGAATTCAATTTAGAGATTAATGATAAGAAAGGTAGTGCGAACGTGGTGGGTGATCATTTATCGTGATTGATTCTTCCAACTAAGCGAAAGCTTTCCAAATGAACAGCTCTTTGCTGCCCATAGCCACCTTGGTTTGATGACACTGAATTATTTGGCAAGGGGAGTTGTACATCCAGACTTAACGTTTCAGGCTTTCAACAAAGGAAAAATTGTAAGGTTAACGCTCAAAATTGTAAGGTGTTAATAATTAATTAAATCGCTTGTGCTGGGCTTAGGATATGGACTGAAACGAAATGGACTCAAAGATATAAGTGTTTCACCTCCTACAACTAGGCTACATCCATTGTATTGCTCATAATCTATTGACTTTAAGACTAAATAGTGCTTGGCTCATACAATCACTATTTTCTCTCTTATTCATCCGATCTTCATATTGGTGGACTTCATCTATTTATATAGGCATCTCAGTCTTGGAGCTTCTCAAACTAGCATTTAATATGCCAACAACTTATACTAACTCACTAACACCTTTCCACCTACTCAGACCTTGGTTACTTTGCTCCGTCTTGCCGAGCACTATCCCGACTACCTTTACGTTTCATCTTAGCCTTCTGTTACTAACTGCGAGACACCACATAGTCCAAATAGTACTCGAGTAGTTCTGCCCTTAGAGACTTGTGCCATAAAGTTGTCAGTTTGCCCACATGTTCTATGCGGTCGGGCAACTCCTTTCTTGTCTTGGCCAACTCGAGTGCTCAAGCCAACCTTCTATGACCCTTTTGGGCCTTAGGCTCCTAGGTTTTTCCTTTGGCATGCACCATTGGTTAGGCCTAAAAGTGCCCAACGTTAACAAGTCTCACAACTCTTTGGTCAAGGGTTCCTTATTGGACATAGAGTTGTAATGCTCGGATATGCAATGGTTGGTCGGCTTGTGGCTCGTCGTTGTGCTAGTCAGCCCGTATTAGGCAATAGTTAAGAGATGTTTGACCCCCATCCACGTGTTTTTGTTAGACTGAAGAAGTAATAGATGCATCTGTTCATTGAAGGTGTAGTTGACAGGTGTTGCCTCAGGTACCATGATGTCGCTTCACGTCTCTTTGACCTAGAAGAATAAATGAACTACCACACGTCGCTATCTTTTCGTCCATGCATTTCGTTATCAACAATTGAGATCATACGTTTAGGGTTATATAAACCCTTGTTTCGATCGATTTTCCTCCACAACTAATCTTTTTACGCTCTTTGCATTTCGTAAATTACAAAAATCACTTTATTCCATCTGCTAACTTTATTAGTTAATTTTTTCCTTTTCGGTATCCGCCAGTGTACTCTTATGTAGGTGGGACTAACTCTGTTACCCCTGATAGGGCAGGGTAGGGTAGGTTGTAATGATAATTAGGTCACGTGGTTTCGTAATTTTCTACCATACCGAAAAACAGCTTGCTTCGGCTTATCACTAAGCTCGAGCCCTTGCACCTTAAATTGTAATGATTCCCCTTCTTTCCAATTTTGAGATAGTGACACTCCTTGTAGATACTCGAGTGTATGCGCTATATCGACTGCCTCAAGCTCGAAAAATGACGAATGCAAAACGTACGACTATGAACAGTTAGCTGGCAATGACACGGCCATCTCCACCGACCCTGTCAGCTCTTCTGAGACGTTTGATATGCCTCTGATCGGGTCATCCGTTATTCCTCCTTATCGGCCACAAACTCGACCACCAATAGTGGACTTGATGAATCCTCATTCGTCGTTTGTAACTAGGAAGGGTTTACCTCCGGCTATGGCGAATAAGAGTAATATACCGACCGGGCAACCCTGAGCGAGATGAGAGATGAAGACTTTCCCAATGCATCTGAGTGCTGCGCGTTACAAGTCTTCCAGCTTCGGTCGTAGGTGCCTAAATGACGTTCTTCTGCCAGCACCGACTCGTTTCACTATAATGCTTATGATCACAATGCTGATCATACCCCTAACATCATGACTCAACTGATGTTAGAAGAGTGGAGACATCGATATAGTATCATTTCTGATGTAATTCTCCGAGCGTCTGCTGTGGGGGAAAAACCTAGCCGACTGTGAAATGGTTGGGTGACATTTCTTACTGAGCTTTTCAAATCTTGCGTTCCGTTGCCTTTGCACCCCTTCCTCTATCGTGTCATAGCCCATGAAAGTTTAACTCACATAGGTCAATCCCAACGAGTTTTGCTTTTCCTTTGCACATATGTGCTTTGAAAGAAGTTTTTCAAAGTTGACCCTAGCATTGCCCTTATCCGGCATTGCTATAAACTACGAAACAGTCCTGACCATAACAGATTCTGTATGTGCTTGCTTTTGTGTACTATTTACTGACAACTCATCAGATCAATGACCTTACAATGAGAGCTGGTTTTTTATGAGCGACAATTAAGAGAGGTCGCTAAGGTAGAAGTGACAGTCACTTGGGTTGCTAAGTGTTTTAGGAATAAAGGTTGAAACAATATAGTCAGCCCCTTTCCTATCCTAGTGTCTCATAGTCTATTTTACGTTTTGTAAACTTAAATACAACATCCCCTCTCTTTTTCTTTGTGGTTAGTGTCTGGGCGGATATTCAGAGGAAGAAGAGCTGCAGTTGACGATCGTCACTTCTTTGCCCTCTAAAGAACTTTACACTGTCGATATCCTAACCGACTCTCGTTTACGAGCAATCGACATTCTAAGAGATAAATTGCATGGTCTTTCAATACTTGTCCCTAATCTGAATAGACCAACTTCTACTTATTTTTAACTCATTCGTACTTTGCAGAAGAAGAAATGGCTAAACTAGACAAGGAGACTGAACTAATTGCTCGTTGAGCCATGAGATAAAAGAATGCTCCAGGTGGAGCTCGCAAACAGCCAGCCGGTAGAGGCATCGGCAAGAGTAGCTCGAGTGTCCAGCTCGGCAATCATGGCCTTCCTTATTGGTTGGTTTAGTGCACCCCTTAAAGACTTAGCATGAGCAAATCATCAGGAAATTGCCTAGCTAAAATTAAGCTAGAAGCCCTGGTTCCTAAAAGACCGGTGGTCGGCGGCTCTGCTCATCTCAGAATGGAAGGGTCGGGTCCGACCGCTATGACAGTAGTTCGCTCGAGAGACACCTCTCCTCAAGAGATCTCGACTCTTTCTTGAAGATTTGCGAGGGGATCATTCTCGGATCGAGCGTTGCATACGATATCTGAGGTTTGCCCACGAGCAAGTAGCTATTTTCTTTGATATGCAGACTAGAGTAAGTTATTCTTCCCATTTCACTTCCCTATGCTATGAAATGTCTTTTTTTTCTTGGTTAATTTTTAGTCTTTTTCTCATGCAGGCTTTCTTTGCTCAGTACTAAGGGCTCCAACACTTCTTCTAAAAAAAAACAGAGTGTTAAACTTGAGTGAGACCTAAAGAGGCTTCAGGATGCCTTGACAGCCAAGAAGACTTTCAGGGCCACTAGGAAGACCATCGAAGAAAAGTGTTTGGCTGGAGCAAAAGAATGAACGTTTGGGGAAGTAGGTGAATGAAGCGGCCACCAAGAAACTTTCAGCTGCTCTGGAGCTTTGCGAGGCTAAAGATACTGCTCAGGCCTTGAAGGAGAAGAACGATTAGCTGAAGAGGGCCTTAAATGAATCCTCCCAGATCGGCAGTTGGGATATAGACAGTTACCTCCAATCACCGACCGACCAAGAGCTTACCAATAAACTCTATTTCCAGAACTATGTGGAGTTTTACAAAAAAAATTGAAAGATATGCATATTGGGGATGATAGCTTTGAGTAGGGCAGAGATGAGGAAGATGAAGCCACAGAAACCTTCATCAACGTTGCCGCTCCCAAAGCCTCTAAGCATGTCGCCGAGCGGGTAAAGCCCATGTTTATAATCAGTGGTTTTGATGTTCCTAACACTTTGATACGGCTAGGCCAAGGCGATGCCCCTACACAATTTAACTAGCTTCTGATCCAAAATGCCAACTTCTTTCAAGGCAGTCGTTTTTCCAACTTTCTCCCTTACTTACATTTGAGCGGCCTCGACGACTAGTTCTGGGTCAAATCTCTACTCCTTTTGATATTCAATCATCTTTTCTCCGTCTTCCTAGCCTGCCTACCTCTATCTCCGAGTGCTTGGCCCCACGCTGTGGTCATTATGAAATTATTTCTTTTACTGTATCCCTCGAAGATTTATTCTTCCTTAACCGTCGTTGATAGGCCAAAAGAGTCATGTCTGTAGAGTTTAATTAATGCGTTACCTACTGCTTGGAGTAAATGCCGTAGGCTTTTCCTTAACTTGTCACCATGTCCTCTTTGTTTCGGGTAATGCCTCTAGGGCGAACTTTCTGCTCGAATGAGCGATTAGGCTTTCCAACAAGTATTGGGGTTTGGTGTAGGCAACCCTTAAAGTTTTTGTACAAACCCTTCGATTGTCACCTTAGTCTTCACTTTTACTGCTGACGAATAGCACTCTTATTAACGCCTGATCACATCTGATTATTCCTACTCTCGTATGGGTTGGGAACTTTATCATTAGCACCATTTGATTAATCGTTATGTCCATTTCTATAAGAAATAGTCGTCCCAAGATAACCATTGTAAGATGACGGGTAATCCATGCTTATGAACCAGGTCGTTAAGTTGGCCCTTCTAGGATGAACCCCGATTTCTCCGACTAGGTGTACTAGATTGTCCCCCAACGCTATAAAGGGTTCCATGTTTTCACACAAGAGATCCTTGTTGACCCTAATTCATCAAATTTCAAGAGGAATATGACATTTACAGAGCTACAATTGTTGACAAAGACTCGTGTAACCTCACCAGTGACTATCTATGTCGAGATGATCGGGGGGTCATTATGGGGTTGTAGAATTTGAATCTATTTCTTCATTAAACACGGCCGGCTCTTTTGACAATCTTCCTAGCTTCGAGGTTGGCCTACCTCTCCGACCAAGTAGTATTGTGAAACTGCCTGGCACAACGCCTGGGTATAAACCTTCCTATCTCGATTAGAATTTCATGATAGTGAAGATTGTGAGGCCCAAAATACCACATTCCCGGAGTGATGATAACTAAACCCTAGACGTACCTTCTCAACCACGTTAAGTGAAAGATTGTGCCTACTGGCGTGCGCTTTCCGCCCATGATGAGGAAGAGACAAATTGTCTTTCCTGATATGGCATAGTAAATCAAAATGGTTCGTTTATTGGTCTTCAATGTCCCCGACAACTCAAGGGAATGTCCGATGGCATGGATAAACTCTGCAAGGTCTAAATACACTTGGTGACTCTTCACCAAAGTTAGACACTCAAAACCCCAGAAGTACATTATACCCATTTCCTCTCAAACTTTCATAACTTAAGCATCAGAGCTTCTACGCTAGGAACCACCCCATGGCGCTTGGACTCACTGTATTTGCCTATTTTTGGCAAAAGGCCATGCGTCGACATCCCATTTGGCGCTGCAAACACTGCTTGACCTCATTCTAGGTAAGCTTTAGAAAATAAGCTTCGAAGTGGAAAACCTCTTACGTAGCCCCAACAACCGTAAAAATGCATTTCTGAGCAAATGATCACAATTACCATCGCGACACTGCTGGGATCCCAGTACCGGCATGAGATACCTGAACACCTTGGAAGGTCTGGCTCCAATGTCGTTCCCAACTTCTGTTCTAGCCCCAACAACCATAGAAACGCCTCCTTGAACGAGGAAAACCCTCGTAGAGCCACCACCCCAATCATGCAGTCCCGGCCCGGTGGGAAGCACCGTCGGACAAATTCACATATTGTCATACAAGAACGTCATTGCCTTGTACAACCATAGTGACTCCTTGATGTGCAAAATGTTCCATTCCACAATTGAGGGAAAAACCATGAAGTGGTATGCAGCCTTCTCAGCGAATAAGAAGGTATTACTGATCCACCAAAATGATGCAGACGTAGATAGACCCGATGATAAAAATGGGACTACATCACCATCGCGTTCTAGCTCAAAAGTGACTCTCCATCGAGTTCTAGCTCAATAGAAAGCTCCATAAACGCAAATATGAGTACATCACCATCACAGAGTGATTCGACAAGTTAGAAGAAATAATGGAATGGAACAAAGAGTATAGGCAGAATGGAAAGTCATCCAAGCCAAGCCCCACCTCAGGACTGCAGCTGAATGATAGAAAGACAAGTAAACCCTAGTAGAAACACAAAGGAGGCAAGAACAGGTGCCCAAGGCAAGCGGATCCCTTAAAACCATGTGGGGAACCTCGTAGGGAGATTCTTTCACCTTGCTAAATTTTTCCCTCTACAACTTCTTGAATGAGATTAGGGATAATACTTACCTCATAATCTCGTTCAAGACGTTGTTGAAGAAAGTATTTAGCAGGGTGAAAGAGGGTAGATCCGAGCCCGAACTCCTAGCGAATGTGAAAAAAGACTTATCCTACGAGGCTCCCTGCGTGGTTCTGAGCGATCCGCTTGGTTGCCTGTTCTTGCCTTATCCGCGTTCATACCAGGGTTTACTTTCCTTCCTAATTATCGGCTGCGATACTGGGATGAGGCCTGGCTTGGACGACTTTTCATTCCTCCTATACTCTTCGTCCCATGCGACTATTTCTTCCTCCTTGCCGAAGCACTCTGCGAGGGTGATGTACTCATATTTGGGTTTATAGAGCTTCGTACTGACTCGAACTTAATGTGGAGTCCATTTTTGAACGCAGTGATAACCATGTGATCGTCTGGTCTATCTACATCCACGTAGTCAGTGCATAATCGCTTGATCTAGTCTCTGAGGCTCTCGTCGTCCCTTTAACTGATCAAGAATAGAGTTTCCGCTCCACGTTTTACCTCCTTATATGCGGAGAAGATTTCATGAACTTATCACTCAGAGTTTTAAAATCTATGATGGTTCCAGATAGGAGCTATGCATACCACTTCATTGTGTATTCCTTAAGTGTGGAAGGGAACATTTTGCACATTAGGGAGTCATTATAGTTATACAAGGCCATGGTGTTCCAATATGACATTATGTGGCTCGAGGGGTCGGAGTCTCCCTTGAAATACCTTGTTAAGGTTGTGTGAATTTGTTCGGCGGTGCTTCCCATGCCAAGGTGTTGGAAAGAGGGTCATCCTCATAGCATGATTGTGTACCGCCATTTGACGGCACCTTGCTCGGGCCATTGAGGTCGAAGTTCAGTCACTTTGGGTTGACAGATGAGCCCTGGTTTGGCTCTGCGTATCCTGAAACTACATAATTGAGGGTGGCTTTACAGTGGCTTTCGTTGTTCGAGGAGGCGTTTCTATAGTTGTTGAGGCTGGAACAAGAGTTGGGAACGACATTGGAGCCGTACCTTCCAAGGTGTTCACGTATCCCATGCTGGTAACTGGGATCCCAGCAGTGTCGCAAGGGTAATTGGGATCTCTTACTAGATGAGGCATTTCTACGATTGTTGAGGCTGTGTCAAAGGTTTTCCTCTTCGAAGCTTATTTTCTCAAGCTTGCCTCAAATGGGGTCGAGTAGTGTTTGCAGCACCGGATGAGGTGTCGATATGGCCTTTTGCCACCAACACAGGAGGTGCGTGATTGATGCATGGCCTTCTATGAACCTTTGGGCCTTGGGCTCCTAGGTATTTTCTTGGGCCTGCGCCATTAGGTGGGCCTAAAATAACCTAATGTTAACACCATACTTGTACAAGTATTACCAGATCAGATCATTTGACGGTGTATTCCAAAAGAGGAGCATGAAAGTGTTTTGAAGTTTGCCCATCACTATACGTATGGATACTTTTGGTTGAAGAGGACAACAACTAAGATTTTTTGCAAATTGGGTTGTTTTGGCCTTCACTTTTCAAGGATGCAAACAATTGGTGTCAAGCTTGTAATCGTTATCAACGAGTAGGCAACCAGTCCAAGCGGAATGAGATGCTATAGTTGGGTATTCTGGTTGTTGAATTATTTGATGTTTGGGGCATTCATTTCATGGGACCATTCCCATCGTCCCATAGGAACCAATACATTCTTGTGGTTGTGGAATACGTTTCTAAGTGGGTCGAGGTAATTTCAGGACCTATAAACAAAGGGTCAGTGGTCTTGGATTTCCTCCAATGTACAATTTTTCCACGTTTCGGTATTCCAAGAGTTATTATCTACCGCACTTCTTGAATAAACCTTTTGCTGCATTCCTTAGAAAATATGGGATCACCCATCTTGTAGCCACTGTAGGTTGAAGTCTCCAACAAAGAGAAAAAGCGCATCCCAGAGAAAACAGTCAGCTTCACTCACAAGGACCGAAGTCTGAAATTAAACGATGCTCTCTGAGCATACATAACAACATATAAAACTTCGATTGGGATGTCTCATTTTCGACTCGTTTATGGGAAACATGGCATGTACCTATGGAGCTAGAGCATAAGGCATATTGGGCTATCAAACAACTAAATTTTGCCTATGATTTGCGGGTGCTAAGCGTAAATTGCAGTTTAACAAGTTGGACGAAATTCATAATGAGGCATATGAAAGTAAAAAGCTCTACAAGGAGAAAACTAAGGTGTTTCATGACAATCAAATTCAGAAAAGAGTTTCGATCAGGGCAGAAAGTATTGTTGTTTAATTCAATGTTGAAGTTGTTTCCAAAGAAGTTGAAGTCCCGCTGGAACGGGCCATACCGGCTTATTAACATTTATCCTCATGGGGTTGTCGACATTATTAATGAGTAAAGTTTTTAACACAGTCAAGGTGAATGATCACATGATGAAACCATACTTGGATTCATCCTACGATAACGCACGCGAGTTAGTGAATCTGAAGGAACAAGTGATTTGACCACCGAACTTCTACTACGTACGTCTAGCTATAGCCCAATTTTCTAACCCTAACTTAAAAAAAATCCAAAACATATGTTTTTCTTTCAGTAATACTACTTTAAAGTTTTGTATTTTCAACTTTCCATTTTGTTTCATGTGTACAAATTGTTAGATGTGAAAATCCGTGTTTGCAATAAAATTCTTGTTTGCCTAATGTGTTTTTAATTCGAAAAAGCATTTATTTTGTTGGATAAAATTCTTGTCATTTCAAAGCAAATTTTTGTTTGCAGAAACTTCTATTGTGAAAAACTGAGTTGATAAAAACCGGCTATTGATTGAAAAACTTTGGACTTTCGTAGGTTGCAATTAAGACTCACAAGGCGGCCCCAGCAGCAAGTCATTAATTCCCATCAACCATAAGAGTTCTAAGCTTTCATATCGTAGAAAATTTAAGCAGTTCAAAGCAATCGAATTTCACGCAAAGGACAGTCAAAGCAGACAAGCATATATATGGTCCTAGCCTATCATTGAATTGCTAAGTCTCTAAGGTCATTCCTAATCTTATTTATATAGCAGTTAAGTCCTGTGCATGTTTCTAAGCACAGTCATAGCAAGCAGCAGTTATAAAATGGGTTTTTAGAAAGCATACCAGGACAATTCTGATGAAGCTTCTGCATGTGGACCGACTTTCTCCACTCAAATCACTCCCAACCCATGAACCAACCACTTCATTGTAAAGTCTCTATTGTTCTTGTTTAAAAGTTCATGTTCAATACCTAGACATCCAGAAACAACCAATTACAATCAAAGAGAGAAGTAAAGTTAGAAAATAATCGTGAGTGATCAAATATAAAAGGGCTCACTTAGCAGCTGAATGGTGTTTAGAACTGCAGTGTCCGGAAAGGGATTCATTGTGAGCTTGGCTTCATCAGACAAGGCAAGGCAGTATGCTCTGCAAAACTGGAAGGACCATCTGACATGGAGAACCTTCTTGAGTTCCGTTCGACGTGCTACTCCCACCAATCAACCATGAATCTCCCTCGACGGAAAAACTCAATTGAAATTCACAATGTAACACTTCAATTGAAAAAGTTCCCAATTTTTATTAACAAATTAAAGATTAAAAAAGCCAAGAATTGCAGAAATTACCAACCTTTGCCGCTCAAGTCACTGTCCAACAGGTTCGGTGGTTTAAGTATAAAAATGTGGAGAAGCTAGTAAGCCTTGTTTACGAGATTGTAGAATTACTTGTGACAGTTTGTTTCCGAGAAGTATAATAGATGCAGCATTTGAAGCTGAAGGGCAATCCCAACGTCTGCAATTGCAGCAGCAATCTGAAGAATTTCGGATTCTTCATAGTTGAAAGATGCAATACTAGAAACTGCGGGTTTTCCTTCTGTAAGGTTGAGGTTCAGATTGAGATTTCAGATTCACATATAAACTAGAAACAATACGTGACTTATTCAACATATTTTTAGAGCTTGAAAACCAGTTTGTGTGTGTGAGCATGATGTTCTGCAATGTAAATCTACCTTATCTAAAGCAATCTAATCTACGCTGGCTAAGCGTTCAAGCAATCTGCTCCTCTCACAAGGAGCCCTTGCCTTGCTCCTGCTCATTTTTCAGTGCAGTAAAAGTAAAATCAGAACTTTCCAGACCTACATTAATGTCATAACGAGTCATAATCGTAAGCATGTTCGAAGGGGCCAGCAACTAAGTGCAGCTCTCCTTCGAATAAGCTGTCACATTCAAAAGCTTTTGGTACATGAGGAACAATATGCAACATCAAAGAAAATTTTAGGTGGTGTACCGAGCGAAGTCCCAACTAGGATTGCTGTAGGTGTGGCAAGACCCAGTGCACAAGGGCAAGAAACAACCTGCGAAAGAAACATACATGCTTGTTTGAAAAACATTAAGGACAGGTTTTCCATATGAGATGTATTCTCCAAAAAGCAGAAACACGTCAAGTAATTGGCAGATAGTTCAGAGTGAAACGAAACAGTACTGGGGTTGCTTAATACAATGAAGACGCAGCGCCTTTGTAGTTTAAGAGCAGTGCTACCGGCACCAAAATAAACCCAAATTCTACATGTAACCGGAAGTCACAGTATAATTGGTGACACCTGACTCGCGTCTGAAACCAACTTCCACATATTTGGTGACTGAAATTTGGGAAAACAATGGTGCCTCTAGTATGCTTTGCAAAACTGGAAGGACCATCTGACATGGAGAACCTTCTTGAGTTCCGTTCGACGTGCTACTCTCACCAATCAACTCAGAATCTCCCTCGACGGAACAACTCAATTGAAATTCACAATGTAACAGTTCAATTGAAAAAGTTCCCAACTTTTATTACAAAATTAGGGATTAAAAAAGCCAAGAATTGCAGATGTAATCGTCTCTAGGGCTTTAACTCAAGAAAAAGAGGGATGAAATCAATCAGAAAATTTCCCAATTCAACATTGTCTTTGACCGGAAATAAAATTCAAATCATAAGAAGCGGTAATAATCGAATCTGAACCTCAAATTCAACATTTCTTGCAATTCAAAAAAATTAAGGGGGGGGGGGGGGGGCGGAAATTGAATAAAATAGAAGAAAAACACAGACCTGCTTCAGAGGTCGAAGAGGGCTTGGAGTCGTGATCTGGAATGAGGTCTTTGCAATTCTGTGGGAACATTTTGATCTGATTAAAGCGGAAACATTCGCAACTATTACACCGCTCGCTCGACGATTTAACAGAAATTAAATAAAAAACAAGAAATAATTGGGGAGAGAGAGAGAGAGAGAGAGAGAGAGAGGAGAGTACCTTCCATGGATTCGGCGCAAGAATGCGAATTCTAGAGAGAGAGAGAGAGGGTTGTGAATTTTAGACGAAGATCAGAGAGAGAGAGAGAGAGAGAGATTGTTTATATGGACCGGAGGGATTGTGAGGGGAGGGTTTTGATTGAATTGAAGTTTGAATTGGGTGAATCTGAGCCGTTGGTTTAAACGGAATGTAGCGGGGGGCTCCTTCTTTCTAACGGCTATAAGTTTTTTCTCGGTGAACCACTTCGAAATGGCCCAATAGGCCCAGTCAGTGAGAATCCCACTCCCGAGGAAAAAGGCAAAAACTAAAGGTTGATGGGCCCGACCGAGAAATTACTCAATTATCCTACCATTTTTTGCATGGATTTTTCTTGATGTCAATACCTTTTGTAATTGTACAAAATGTTTAAAAACCTACACACCTCCTCTTACTTATGCCCTTTTTTTTATATAAATTTATTGTTATTAACGAGAATGGGAAGGGTTCGAAATTATTATAATAATTTTAAGAGGGAATGTTTTGAATGCATGATATATGGGTAAAAACTCAACACCCTATCCACAAAAATATTAGATAACATCAAATAAAAGGAAGGACAACTCTGCTGGGAATCGAATTTTAATCATGCCCCTTAATTCTTCTTTTATTGATTTGGTCTAATGAATAAAAATGAAAAAAGTGTGTGTGACAACTAAGTGAAATGTATAAATAACTAACGGCATGTCAGTATTAAAAGCGAAGTAAGATAAAGTTTCAAAATTGAGATCCAATAGATAACAGGGGAGTAGTCCAACTCTCCTAACTTTTGGATGTGCGAAACTCTCCACATTATGATATTAGATCTTGGTTCTGCCTACGTGTGAACCTAACGTTTATTTGTGTTCAAAATAGTCTTAGATCACTTATAATAGGCAACAACATGTTTCACGAGATAAAATTCGAACATCGCCCTATAGTTTATTTGTGTCGTCGAAGTGTTTTATTTTTCGTGCCGCTACACGTGAGAATGTAGAGAGTGTTCCAACATCCGAAAGTTAAGAAATCGTGTATGAAAAGAGCTGCCCTACTTCCTCCATTGCAAACTAAGAGGCCTCCAACTGAGTTCATCCTCTTGATAAGTAAAAAAAAAGAAAAGAAAATGAAAACTAACGAAAAGTCCATAAAAAATTTTAGTTTTAATGAAAAATGACAAACAAATGTGTAGTGAATAGTACCAAGAAAAGGTAAAAATGTGATTTTTCGTTAAAAATGAACAGTACCAGAAGTGTTTCGTTAAAATTCCAAAAAAAAGAAAAAGAAAAAAGAACCAGGCACAGTGAGTGATACTGGTTTCATAGGGCCGGAGGGGACCTGGATTGTCAGTGAGCTTCAAAGTTGGGAGTACTTTCTTGTTCATAGTTTTTGGTTTAGACAATGTCCGAGTCCAGTCTACGTCCCCCCTCTGCATGCCGGCTATGCTTCGACTAAATAATTTAGTGAGTTTTTGGCTGGTGGAACATGTCAACTTATGAACCAGGAAATGAAAAAATCAATGCAAAACGATGATACTTCACCACAAATTACTAATTCGGAAAAATAAAATAATAAATCATATAACCGTCGCGGGAAAAAAAATTACTTGACTTCTTACATGTAAGTCGTGAATAGATTAATTTTAAATATAAAAAACAATGGTGATATAACGAGTTAACCAGAGTTAGTCCGACTGATAAATATTGTGCTTTATTTACTTTATATGTCACTACAGATATATTGTCTATTTTACAACAAAAGAGTAATTATGTATAGAACATATTTTGTCTCCTTCATCTGATAGTAGGATTTCATACATTCTTGTCAATGAGAGTTTGATATTTGTGAAATTGTTGCATCAACGAAGATGTTGGTGTCGCTCAATTCTTTTAGAGAATGAATAAACAAGTATCTTTATTGTGTTCGTTTAGTTTGAAGTCAATGACCATTCAATCCATTTTTTTTACGCTGGACAAAAGGTATCAACATTTACGAATTCTAAACTCCTTGTGTGCTGGTGCGGGTTTGATTCCCACCACGAAAATTTCAACATAGATGTAGAGAAATTAAATATTGTGAACTAATCACAAATTCGAATTTTCAACATAGATGTAGATAAATTAAATATTATGAGCTAATCACAAATTCGAACTTAAAATATCTTACACGGATTTACGGTTTAACACAATAATATGAAGCTAAACTGGTGAACTACCGAGGTTAAAAACGAGGGGAGAGAAAACGTCGTCGTTCCCAAGCACAACGGCTGGGAAATACAACAACAATTATCCAAAATATTTTCTCTCCCCTGATCCAACGCTTTATCTGGTTCAGCTCTGCCTCCTGGATCCCCGCCACCACCAACGCTCGACAATGGCGCTCGGCGAGTCGGCCTCCGCCTCCGCCACCGAAACCCCAAATCTTTGGCGCCAAACTTTTCAATGCTACTTTCTTCAACCAATTTCGTACCTTTTCTCAGGGCATCACCGTCGTCAACCTCCTCCTCCGCAGCCGCAGCTTCCAAGAAGCCCCACTTCGTTCTTCCCGACATTCCCGCTTTGGTTGCATCCGCCGCCGATAAGTTCTCCCAATTTCTTCACTCGTTGGCTTCACAAACTCCATTTCTCAGCAAGCTCATATCTTTGCGCTGTGAATTTCAAAGCATCTGCCACCAGGTAAATTAATTTCAGTATCGATACACTTTACAGTCTCTGACGTAGCGGTTAATGGTTGGACTCATTCTTAAAATCGTTAAAAAGGGAGCCCAACCATCAACCGCTACATCATGTGGTTTACAAAAGGTAGTCTAAAAATGGTTGAGTTCAGATTGGGTGCAGAAATCATCGGCAGGTGAAGACATTATCGCCTCACAATTTTGCGGCGGTGCTGCCGGGAGATTCGGTTGTGGGGCTTGTGGTGGCGAACGGTATCTCCAACTTCTTGAACTTGTACAACACTCTTTTGGTCGTTAGGCTTGTCCTCACCTGGTTCCCCAACTTCCCTCCTGCCATTGTTGCACCCCTCAGGTATTGTCATGATTTGATTTGGTTGTCAATGTTCCATATGTTACGTTGTTAAACTGTGAATAAGGATCGCACAATTCTAGTTTTTGTAATTTACATTCTGACAACATAACATGACTAATTGTCGGGTGAGAAAACATCAAAGAGATTATGATGTGGATGTGGATATGATGTGCAGCACGATATGTGATCCGTACTTGAACATATTTCGGGGTTTAATCCCACCACTTGGAGGCACATTGGATCTCTCTCCCATTCTGGCATTCTTGTTTTTGAATGCCTTGACAAGCACAGCTGCCGCTCTACCGGCAGAGCTTCCAGCGTCAGGAGCTTCCCCTACCGGAATTACCAACCTCTCTACACCTCAGAAGAAATGGTTGACGAGGCTCCAGGGCAGCAACAACAACACCACGAAGAGCTCCGGCGGTGTCAGTTAGGTTTACACCCTATTATTCTCTTGTAATATCGAGTATCAAACACTAATCTTCCGGCTAGTCCCTTGTTTGTTTTGTACTTGGCTGAGATTGAAGAAAATTTTTGCCTAGCATAAAGATAGTGGTTCTATTGATGCTTTCATCTGTTGCTTTCTATAAATAGTGTGGAGCAAGGAACTTGAGGAGGGAAACCTACTTGTAACCGGGACGCCATTATGGCGCTATCCTCAACCAATCAAACATGGTCATGTGAATGCAGTTTAAGCACACGACGTTGCTTGATTGATGTGGAATACCGTCATAATGACATCATCATATGAAAGATGATGCAGATAAAAAGCCATGCCAAGAGAAAAGTTTGAACTGTGAAGTCCTAGAGGGTAGTTTTGCCTGTTCCCATATTCCTTCTCTTGATAAATTAATCAACTTCAGTAATATTTTCACACTAGGCCGAAGATTTTAATGCTCGTCTTTTAGCCTATTGCACGTTTCTGAGCAGAAAAAATATAAAATATTCAATTTAGAGGGTATATAGTTAAAATATGAATATCAAATTTGCGACATTTTCAACGATTTTTTAAGAAAGCTGAGGTTCCATCATAAAATTAATTGGCATATCGTGAGGAGCAGAACTACTTATAAGCACATGCAAGGCCCCTCAATTTCCCGATTGGTATTCTCAACACACACCCACACGTGTGATGAATTTTCAAGTCTATCATGTGGACAACACGAATCGGGAGGCGTAGGGTACGTGTGATCGTTAGTCTTCACACGCAGACAACCTGCTCTGATATCATAAAGAAAGTTGAGGTTCTATCACAAACCCAATTGGCAACGTGATGAAGAGCTCAGCTACTTATAAGCACATTGAAGATTCCTCATTTTCCAATATGGAATTGATACTCTCTACATATTCAACTTAGTAAGACGAGAGTGTTGAAAATTCATGGGAAGCATGTGGAATCCGATTCCAAATTATTATTCAGCCACAGCCAGTACAAATTATTCATAAATTTTTTTTAATGGAGAATAATCTTTCCCACTCAATCTTGCACTTGAGCCTTCATGTTTAAGCTGCTAACTTCTACTCTTTCAAAAAGCATCCAAGTTAGAAAACAGAAGGTGGTTTCTCCTGCCGCTCCTGCGTTGGTAGCTTAAAATGGAGCTCGGAGCTACGAGGAGGACGAGCAGGTTTTCGTCATACGATAAGCTGGTGGCGATAGGGTTGGCCCTTCTAGCCGTGCTTTCTCCTCTCTATATCGACCGAAGAACTACAGATGACTCGGAGCTTGATCCAGATGAGCCTATCAACTTTGCTTATTGGCTGCCTCTTCTTCTGTTGGTGTTGATCTTGGCCATTGCTTTGTCGCTTTACTTAGACCGAAGCTTTTCCAGGTTTGATCCTTATTGGATTCACAGAGTTGGCGGTTCTTCGTGTGGTATAACGATAATTCTCATGGTTCTGGCTTTGGTTTTGAAGTGTAAATCTTCCATTAGGAACTGGGAGGCTTAAGCTCAAATCGTTTGCAGTACTTGTTCGTTTCGCTGTGTAATTTTCTCATCATTGTACCGAACAAAGTTCATGTATCTGTTTATATAAATAGGAGTAAGCAGCTTCTTATCTCCATTATCTTTCCAGTCATACCAAATTAGGAAAAAATTAGAACCGAACAGATCGTTCATCGTTCATATGTTAAACAAATGCTGCTCGCCAGCCATTAGCCAATAATGTACTAGTTTACAACTGAAGAAAATGAATGGCGTTGATCACGCCGTTAGACTCTACATACAACGAATGCGAGAAACAAAACATAAATTACAACAGATCAAAAGGGTTCCCAAAAATAAGTTGAAAACAAATCCACTTTTTTTTCATAAAAAAACCATGATCACAATCCAAAGGCATACCACATTGCAATCAGAGCCGTGGTGAAAAATGGCCACAGACGGCTGGCCGGGTGATTAGATTCACTGCAATCGTCATTAGCACCACTAAAGCATCCGGGCCTTGTTATTTTAGCCTCACCT
Source organism: Heteromeles arbutifolia (assembly GCA_024362995.1). Classification (NCBI taxonomy): domain Eukaryota; kingdom Viridiplantae; phylum Streptophyta; class Magnoliopsida; order Rosales; family Rosaceae; genus Heteromeles; species Heteromeles arbutifolia. The sequence continues at coordinate 5,185,082 of JANCRC010000013.1, read as the reverse complement.
CCCTCCGTTACAAAGCTGCTGTTAGTTTTTCCGCTGCTGAACAACACGCACCAGAAGTACGGAGCTCCACCATCACTGCCACTCGCAGCAGCTCCCACTTCAGTGTGGTTCTCATCGTAGAGAATGTCCAAGGCCTTGCTGTTTTCAATCAAGATTTTCGAAAATGCTTCATCAGCGTGGACATATTTGGACTGGCAGCCAATTAAACGACCGGTGATTGGAGCGAGGGTTGAGGTTTGAACACCACAGTTGGGAGCAAATGTTTCGGCAAATGCAGAATCAGGAGGCTTCTTGGCGTCGGACCCTCCTACAGCATCGCAGTCACCTTGGTACGCTTTTATGTACTGCAGGGCAATGCACGCCAAACCCTGGTTGTCGTAGAGGGATGATGCTTTGTGTGCAGTTCTGTTGCTGTTAATTATATCGACTAGCTTATCCGCCGGGTTGTTAGTAACTTTGACTGCAATTTTCATCATGGTCCTCATAAGTAGGAGTTTATAAGTTTTTGTGAGCCGCAAAGACAATAATACCGACACAATGAATAACCAATAAGGAGAAATGTTTTGATCCTTACAAGAATACACTATCCGAGAGCATGTAACTGATAAAGTCAAACAGAACCCCAATGAAGCGAAAAACTGAACCCAATGAAGCAAAAAACCAAACCCCAATGGAGCGAAAACTGCACCCAATGCAGTTAAAAAAACGAATCCAATGAAGCAAAAAAACTGAACCTAACAAGAGTTGTGGTGAAAAGCGGGAAGCGAAAAACTAGACCATGTAGATTGTAAAATGTATCGAATTTGTATAAGCACAGCATCAAATTAGGGGGAAAATGAATCACCTTGGATCAAAAAGGTCCAATGCCAAATTTAGAAATAAAGGCCTGGCAATGTTATTAGTTGCATCCCAACTCACAGACCACCTCTTAAATCTAATCTGCTGTTTTGGTCCCCAGAAAACAAACCTTCAACTGAAGAAAATATTGTAATTGGTTCAAACCCGCCCTTTTCTTTTATTCGAGCGACACTCAAATCTAATCAAAATTACGAGAACGGTGATTAGAACTTGGGTGCATAGTGGAGATCACACCGCTCTACCCAACTTGGCTACGCTAAAATTCAAGCATATCCTTAAACATAAAAAAAATCCAAGAACCATAATTGCAAGCTCTGACCTTTGACCACAAAGATCTAAGTCCATAACAAACTCTCAACCAATAAATTCATATACTTTTATGCAAATGCAGAGATAAAAAGTGCATCCACATTTGGGAAAGTCCATCAAAGACAAGACATTCAAAGTTCAAACTGAAGAAACAGAAACCCAACAACCTTAAAGCAGCAGATCCAACAATTAGTATTAGTACCAATCAGATATATATGTTCCAAATCTAAGACAGGCATCACAAAGTTCCAACATTTTGTACTTGCATTGTTCTCTTGCAATAAAACATATGCAGAAAGATGGAAACTTTGAATATATTTTTATTGCAGGATTTGATGGGGACTTACTTTGGGTGCCAGCTGAAGCTGAAACGATGAGTACAGAAGCTACAAGAAAGAGATACCATGTGCTGTTTGCTGCCATCGTTGCTGAAGCTCGGGGGAGAGAGAGAGAGAGAGAGAGAGAGATTAAGGAGAGGAGAGGATGAGTAAGTAATGCGTCGGCTTCATTTGGGTTCCGGGATTTGCTAGAACTGGACAGCTATTATTTGCAGGGCAGGCAGGACCCTTTATTCTTAATTATTTTTTAAATTTGATTAATTTTTGATAAATTTAATTAATTTTATAAAGAAAGAAAGGAGAAAACTTGCGTTTGTGGGCCGTGCTTGTGGGTCTTGTGGGCATGCTATAGGCCACCAACCTGGTCATCGAATTCAATCCGTGTTTAGGGCTCGTTTAGAAGTCTTTTAAAATGAGTACAAACTTTTTTAGTAAAAATATTTTTGGAATCAATGGTAAATATGTAAGTAAATTCTGAATAAATAAAATAAAAAAAACACTTACCGTGCTTCCGGTAAGATGCACATATAAAATGCTTTTGAAATCTAAAATTATTTCTCTAAAAACGCTTTCAGTCATTTTAAAAACATTTTCAAACAAGATATTAGATGGTGGATAGATGTTCCTTCAAAGTTCAGCCCCTTCACAACCACATTTGATGCCAATCCTTGGCAGTTTGGTACAATTGCTTTGGTACAACATGGCTTACTGAATGTTGCCATGCAGTTATTGACGGTTAAGACAGTTGATGATTGTGGTGGCCTAGGGAGAGAATAGCCTTTAATTACAGAGGTTGGTTAGTTAATTAGTTGTTAGACATTTCAGCCAAGATATCTATGAGATTATCAAAACTTTTTATTTTGATATCTGGCAATGAAAATCGATAGAATTAGTCATTAGTTTGTCATTCGTTAAGTAAAGGGATCATTCCGTGAAAATCGATAGAAGTAGTCATTGCGTAAAAAATATGTCAATATTCTCATTAAGGGAAGATGTTAGTTTGACTAAAACACTCTTAAAATGTGGTCATGTGGCAATTAACGAGGATACTAATAAATTTTCATGGAACGACGAAAATGATTTATGATGAACAAACTCAAAAACACTTCTATCGATTTTCATTGTTAGGGACCAACTCAAACGTACAAACGGATAAAACTCGCAGAGTTCTTTACAGCTGATCTGTCTTAAGACAGCTCTGATGGCATGGCCACACTGAGCAGCACCGCGCACGTTAGCACCAACCCCTTCAGCTCCTCAGCTGCACAGCCCGTAAAGCTCGCCGGAGCGTCAAAAAAGTCGCGGCGAGAGAGGTGTGGATCGCCACCATCGACTTGGCAGGAAAGCAGGCGATTTGTATCGATCTTCTGCGTCTCTCCCTCTCTAATTTGCTCCTTGTCCCTAACCGTACGGCTCATAGATCCTTATTCTCTGTTTGGCAGGAAAGAAAATTAAACATTTTCTAATCAAAATTTAACTTAAACTTGTATCATTGGGTTTAATGCAGATGCTGTTGCCGGCAGCGGATTCGGTAAGTACGTGAAAAGGTCGTTGCAATTTACTTTATTTAGTCAGTGCTCGGCTATTATTACATCATCTTTCGGATGCTTTAAGCCTTAGCCTTGGGAGGGGGCTAAAAGCGCGTTTTGAAAGGCGCTTCTGATTGCGTTTGGTTGAGGAACTTAGAAGAAAGAAGAAGTATTTTGATTTTTAACAAAAATTTGAAACTTGTTTATTAGAAAAGCAGTTTTGCAGCTTTTAAGCATAGGTGTTTTCTAGAGAAGTAATTTCAAACGAGCCTAAACGGTACCATTTGGGAATGTATGATGTACACTTGTGATCACAAGTGTTTTTGTTAGAATTACAGAGTCTTCTCTTTTTTTCAACCCAAGTGCTTCTAGCTCTAGAAAACAATTTTATGACCTAAAAGTACTTTTAAATTGTTCCGCTACAGTCCGAAAAGGGGTTTTTACCCCATGGAAGTAGCACTAATTATGCCTAAATATGATTAGCTCAGGAAAAAGCTCGACCGTCTCGAGGCTTATGTATCGCCAGTCATATTAACCCAATTACAAATCAAGGATTTTGGTAATATTCGACAATTTCCCTCTGGTAACTTTCGACAATTTATTGTTACTTTGTCCGAGCGCAGTGACATTCTAAGATTCATACAACTAATCTCATTTAATGGAATAAGACTTTGTTGTTGGTGTATTGTCACTTCGTAAAAGTGGTTGAATTTTGTTGTAATGTTTCAACAACTGCAGAGAAATCTCTGGAAGGTGACCAACCCCAGTTTGCTAATTGCCGGTCTCTGCCGCGTTCAGGCCCGGCAGCGTCATCTATCGTAAATATTCGAGCTGTAAGTTGAGAGGATTCCTCGAGTAGCACCAGTCTACATGCTTTATGTTATGGCAGTTTTTTGTGTACAGTATGAATTCCTAAGAGCTTCAGAAATGTTTACCGGAACTATAGGTGGCGCAGTATGCTTCAGACGATGATGGCAATGGGAAAACCGCTTCAAGCGATGTTGATCAATGTCTCAGGTACCATCACTGTCCCGGCGAAAACATGGTTCTTCTGAACTGGATACAAGAGAGCAGTCACAAGCTTACGACCGATGTCAATCTTAAGACCCGGGTGATTTTTTGATTTTTGAAGGGCCTTGGAGGAGCTGGATTCTTTGCTTTTGCACGCAACGAGGAACGAACGAGCTCCGGTCAGTTCTATGGAGGCACAGATTAATACTGCCCTTAATGCACTGGACAGGTGAATCTTTATCTTCATCTCCTTCCGTATACACAACAAAGCTACAATTTCTGATAACCGTCTTCTTTGCAGCCTCCTCAAAACCGTACCTTCAGTAGTGCTAGCAAAGGGAAGATCGCGGCCGATTCCTACAGGAACTCGTTAGAGAATGCAGATCTTGATATTTCGGGCCCGGACCTGAAGCAATTGGAATCAATACTGTAAACTCATGAGCTATGAAATTCTTCCAACACATACCTGATTTGTATATTTTTCGCCCACACGTCGAAGCATCTCTCGTACAACAAGACCTGAAACCAAATCCTTACAAGACGGTCATCAAAGTGTTTTACATGCAGGACCTGAAGCAAACTGGTCAGCAAAACATTTACATTGACGACATACATCTTTTGATATTACGGTAAAAAAATAGCGAATCCTTACGAAAACTCCAGGAAATCGAAAACAGGAACCAAGGAAAATTAATCCAGAAAAACAATTTATTGTATACATAAAGGCAGTACCAAATTCAGTACCCTATACACACAGAATTCAAACGGTTTAGAATTCCACTCGTCGCGGAAAAATCAAATTCAAGACGAACACTAGGTCAACATAAAAGCAAACATTACCCATTGTTTGGGTTACATATGAAGCCTATGCCTGCTACCTATATAATACCTAAATTAAATACAAGCACAATACCATTTACATACAAATTCCGGGATGGATGACCAAATCTGCTTGCTGGACTAAAAGCCGAGTCAAATAAGCCCTGCGGAAGAAAAGATGCATTTCTTGCTATAATCAAGACTGTTGCAGGCTGCTGAAGATGCGCTTCAAATTAGGGCATGCAGCACGTAATCTCCCCATGCTCATCGGGCTTATCTGTCAATCACCATAAAAGGCAGTATTAGATTGTATTATAAGAGGCAGGTTTTCTTACAATGATATAGCGGGGGAGAGTAGAAGATTGTACTGACCTTGGGACAAAAACGAACATCAAGAGTCTCCAGCATGCTACATTTCGATATGGCAGCTTCCACCGCTGCTTCAGTGATGTTGCAAGACTAATACAAAATCCCAGCAAGAAAATGAAATTAGGGACCAGCAGTAAACAAAATAAAAATGATTTTATAGAAAGGAAAAAAAATATAAAAAAAGTCTAAATGCATGTCTCTTAAAAATAAATAAATCCCAGGTTCCATGCCTTTCAACATTTTGTTGGTATGGTCGAACATGAATTTTACATGGAGTTAAACATATTTTTTGAAGGTGATAATCCGTATAAATATAACCACATAAGAGGGCAGAATGCGTACCTGAAGAAAAAGACTAGTCAATTTCGGACAGTCAAGCTTCAAAACTTCCAAAGAAGTACAATTGCTGATCAAAAAGACAGAAATGTTAGTTGCAAGACAAAAAACTAAATATACAAAGAGATGTTCAAACTAAATAAACGAATTACCTCAAATTAAGAAAGCAGAGGTTGAAACAAGCAACATCAACGTCCTTTAAATTTGCAGAAAGAGAAAGGTTTAAAGATGACATATGGAAACAACGTGCTGCTGGTGGAATGACAACTTTCCTAATATTTGGACAACCTACACAGTTGAGGTTCTGCAGTAACCGGTTTGGCTGCTCAATTGGCACCTGGACATTCTCAGGTAAAAACATGCCAGATAGGGCAGAAGGTTGCCCAGCACTGCTACCCCAATTCAGGTCATGCATGTTCACACAGCCATTCAAGCTCACATGAGTCAAGTGCGTACAAAAAGAAAGAAGCTCCTCAATAGCAGACTGACAGAGGGTTCCATAAGACAAATCCAGTTCTTGGAGAGATGGAAGAGCCCCATCCTTGTAAAGAGGCTCCAATGATGAGTCAGATAAGTACTTGCAGGCTTGTAACTTTAACACCTGGGAAAAAATAAGAAAAGACAAGATCCAAAAAATCATGTCAAAAAAACATGCCACATTCTGCTCAAAGTACATGAAATATCCTATGGTAGGAGGATCACCATGCTAAATTTAACAACAAATCAACAAAGTATGAGCTGTAAAAATCACCTTAAGTTTCAAACAAGACTCGAAAACTGGCTTCAAGTTCGTCAAGAAAGTGTAGGACAAATCAAGAAGAATCAAATTTGGAAGCCAGCGCAAAGAGTAGAGTCCATCAGAACCAACAGAGGGGCATGACATTAGAATTAAAGACTCAATCTGCGGGCATGAAGCAGCTGTTGCAGACAAGCAATCGTCCTTAAGCTGACTGCATGTGCAAATTATTAGCAATTTGAGTTTAATTGAGCCTGAAACAGTACGGATCAGAGCGGGCTGGTAGGTAAAGTACTCAAAAGTAATGAAAATAACCTGCAAAAGGAAGCGTCTAGAGACGTTAATAGTGGACAATTGATGGATGCTTCAGCTAACACACCACATCCCTTCAACTCCAGCAGCACCATATTTGGCGCTTCGATACTGAGCACATTCAATTTGGGACATATTCCCAAATTTAGTGACCTAAGACCAACCTGAAGAAAGGAATGAAAAGATTCAGTTTTCTATTGACTGCTTAATGTCAGAATTCACATGTAGTGATAAAAGTGTGATAAGAGTCCGCACATCTCATGGCTTTATATAAGAGCAACATAATTCACATTGTAAAACTCATAAATTATCATAATATCTTTTTACTTTACAATCATTCTCACTTACTGGACAAAATGCTGCTCTTTCCAGATGATCACAACCATCTAAAGAAACTTGTTCAAGATAGGGGCAAGTCAGTTCGAGAGATGTAATTGCCCGGCAACCAACAAGTGAGAGGCTGACTAAAGAAGTGCTACAGAATCGAACCGCGGTTAAGCTCTGGGTGAAGGAAGAGATTATGTCAGCCAAGGAATTATACATAAGATCAGCCAGCTGATATCTCAATTGACCAAACAAGTAATTAAGGATGATTCAACCCTCCCTGAATAACAGTCCAAGTATCAGGGAACAAATAATAATCAAAGAGTTTTTCACAACCCCCAATATGATTTAGGGGAATGACCAACAGGTTATGCATTTGTTGACAACATGGTTTAAACTCACAAGTTTACACATAAGAATACATAAAATAATATCAAACGGCAAAATTTATCCATCCCATAAGCTAGCTAATCAAATCTCAAACAGTATTAACTCAGGTAATGAGAAGAGATAAATTGACAAACCTCACAGTTTTCAAGAACTAATGTTTTGAGCAAAGGACACCCACCACCATCGCTGAAAACATCACATATAGAATTTGTTAAAGATTCACAATCCGTAAGGTCCACTTCTTGCAAACTTTGGCATTGCAGTGCCAGCGTGGTTAAGCTCTCTTGCTTTTGCAATGCTAGTTTCTGCAAATTCCAAAGACCACTTGTTCAGATTTCATGTGTCTAATAAAATGAACACTAAAAGAATATAAATGGTTCTTCAAAATACTTACCTGAAGTGAATTTGAAGTGATGTTGATACGGTGGAGAACAGGACAGTTAGAGACCATTATTGATGACAGCATGATGCATCGTAGATTCAAATCAGCAAATCTGCAGAAGAAATATGCAAGGTTAAAAATTTAAAAACAAATAAGAGAAATTCTCCTCTCCAATTGGGAAGCTTTCTAGGTTTTTCCGCCGGAGGGGTGGGGAACTGGAAGAACATGAGCTTACTTGCGACAATGTACTAGTCTAATATTCTGCAAGCGTGGAAGGTCCAAGTTCACAGCGGTAAGTAGATTACAATTGTCAAGCTCCAAAACCTACAATGAGTAATAATCAGATTAATATGTTTAAAGGCATTCAGTGAGATAGCACAAACAATACTGATATTTGAGACCAGATTCATACCTCAAGCATGTAACTATGAGATATTGCAACCATTGAAGCCGAGGTGATGCCCTCACAACTGTGAAGCTTAAGAACTGTCAACATTGGCAGTCTTACAGACTTCAAAACAAAAACAAGGCACAGAAGCATGTCAAATAAATTAAACCAAATATTGGTACTAAAAAATGGACGGCGAAAACCACTACAAACTAACCTCAAGGGATATATTTGGACAGTACGACGCATTGAGAACATGGAGATTAGCACAAGTCAGAGCAATCTCACGTAGAGTTTCATCAGTAACACATGAACAATTTGACATATCTAATGACTCTAATTGAGCACATGAGATTGCCGCTGAACGAATTGCAGCATCTGAAAGCTTGTGGCAAGAGCCTATATCAAGATCATGCAAAAGAGGGCTATTAAGAACAGCCTGCGCCATGTTACTGCGTTTCAATGACAGAGTTTCAAGTTGTGGACACCTGCAAAAAATCAGATTTAGCACAAAAATGTAGCCAAGTAGACAGCATGTGACAATTCAATTTTAATTAAAAAAAATAAAAATAGAAAGACACCTGATGGATATCCGCATAACACGACATTTTGTTAATTGAAGATGACGCAGTCTATCATGGTTTATAGGTATCTCCTGGATACCATTACCAAGAGTAGCATCATTGATGATCAAACTTTTCAACATTTGACATTCTGCCAAGGAATGGAAAAAGATGTCCCCTAGTTGCCCTTTCCCTAGGATTAAAACCTCGAGATTCCTGAGAAAACAAAAACAAAAATTTAAGTTACTTGAACTGAAAACTATATCAAAGAATAAATACAAAAGCATAAATATTTAGAAAAGCAATTTACCTCAATAAAGAGAGAGCTTTCATGACAAGCGAGTGAATAGCAGGGGTACCAGAAATATTCAATTCTGTGGCATTGGGATACCGCCAACATATGTCCTCAACTGTAATTCCATATAAAATGAATAATAAGCACACAATTTGATATGTTAAATTTTTTTTTTTTTTTTTTTTTTTTAACTTTTCTGATTCAGTTATATAATATCAAATTGACCCCATATGGTATTTTTAGTCAAAGAATAAATGTAGACTTTTATTAAAATTTACACTTTCACTAAAATTTACAAATGGAAACTAAAATGTTATGAACTCAACAAACACATTATCCATGCCTCATAAACTATGAGTAATAATAACCAACCAACTTTTAATCTAATAAATGAATACTTCCCAAATGCATTATCCATATCATTAGCTATGTCAGAACACAAGCAGGAAAAATTACACACAGAAAACCAACCAAAATATGAAAAAGCATTAAACATTTGAGAGTGGGACAGGACAACATTTGGCCCAAAACACATAAGCGACCACTGGTACAAATTCTCTACTTACCTGGGCAGTTAGCACAAATAAATCTTTGATTTTTATACTTACTACCAGTAAACCACAAAAATAAAGTAGAACTCACATTGCTCCACAGATATACTTCGATTCTCAAAATTCAGACACCTCCAGAAATCTTCATGAGCACTAGCAGATCGCCACTGCCTACAGACTATCGCAGCTCGGCAAAGATTAATGTGGTCCAAGAAAGAGAAAACCTGAGAATAAGGAGAATATAATATTTATAATAAACAAATTTAGGACCAAAACTGATACTAGCCCTTCTTTATATGCAATACACGCAAGGCAATGCTTACCATATGTAATAGGTCATCTGTAAGATCCATCCGAACTTCTAAATCTTCTGTGTTTAAGGTGCCACTCTGATCACCTTCATCATCCTTACCACTGCCAGAATCAAAGGGGCCCTCCTCACCGCCATTATTAGGAGTAGTATTTTGAAAAAATGTCTCGCTCTTATATGGAACAAAAGAGCTCTCATTTATTCTGTAGTCTCTTTCTGCAGATGAACTGGAATTTCCAGCACCTGAAGACATAGCCATTGCATAGTGGAAATCACTGCAAGAAATAATGTCGCAGACAATCATGAGTATCGTTATTCCCAGCTGAAAAATATTATAATGGAACCAAATAATAGATATAGTATATACCACATGCTCTCATTAGGGTAATGTTATATATTCCCAGCAGAAAATCAAATTGTACTGAAACCAAATAATCTAAAACATATAAACCCCTAAACTATTCGTAATGAAATTAAAAAGTTAATCTTTCAGCCCCAATTAACTACTAAGGTGAAAATTTTGGTAACCAATAGCAAATTATCTAAAATCTACTAATCGATCAAAACTAAGGAGCTACAGTGAGGTACTCACTGATTAAAGGATTGAACTTTGGCTCGCTTATGGTGCGAATCGTGATCACTGCCATTGTCTGCAGCCGAGCTACTCTCGCCCTCGGAAATCCAAGGGTTCCCAATCGAGGCCCTCAACGACGCAAGAGCATCAACACAAACAGACTCATCCCACTGAGCGCCACCACCACGCATTGCCTGAACCATCCCTTCGAACAATACCAGATGGTCATTACGGCCGCGCTCATTCCCCACCAGCCCCAAACTCTGAGTATTGCCGTCAATTTCGTCGCCATTTCCGATGGCGCCCTCCGAATTGCCGTCATTTCCGAAATCCCCCTCCTTCATGATCGCCTCCGCCTCGCTATCGTCCTCTTCTGGTTCGGCTCCTTGGGTGAAGCATAGGCAGCACCAAATCTTCATGCACTCGAAAGAGCAAACCTCTCGGGACCTCCACAAACCCTAGGCCGCGATCCGACGCATCTTCATCCCCCTTCCGGCTCCTCCTCCGAAATTAAAACCCTAATTGGCGCAGAAATGACAGAAACGGCTCGCGAAACCCTAGAAATCTGAGGACCACCGATTCGAAATTTTTTCCAATTTTTTTGTTATTCGATACGAATTACAACACGAATTGATCGATATCTACATGAATATACAGAATTGAATTGGGAACTTGAGAGGAAGACAGGGATTCAGCAGATCAGATTGGGGATCCTCCTGAAAGTGCTTATTTGTGGTGAGGTGCTTTTTTTGTACCCTCGAAAGTGCTTTTGAAAATAATCTCTCTGTGTGTTTTGTCTTTCTACTTGGAAAAACAGCAAGTCTTGCAATAAGAGTCTTTCCTTAAAAGAATAAATAATTAAAATATTTATAATACAAGCGGTCCGGCGCCGTTTTGATTTTTCTTCATATTTTTTACTTTCTTATTTTATTTTTCTCTTTCCTTTTTTGCCATTGGTTGTTTTCTTAATTTTTGTGTTTCTATTTTATATGGTCAATTTCTTGATTTTATATTTTCTTTTTCCTACCATGCTCCTTGCAATTCTAAAAGACTCACTAATATCCAACCTAAGGATTGCAATTTAACCCATCAAACTCAATTGCATATAACTCTAATTATAAAAATACAAAACAACTTTAACCAAAATTATAATTAATACGACTAATTGCATTAGTCTCAGCCCTAAGAAAATGATGACCAGTCTCCTCACTAATATCCAACCTAAGGATTACAATTTAACCCGTCAAACTTGATTTCCAACCTAAGGATTACAATTTAACCCGTCAAACCCGATTCCCGCAGGTAATTGATCTGAACAGTTTGGTTTTAGGGATTAAATTTCAAACATTTTATGGTTATGAGTAATTGTCTAACTATTATGTCATGATTTTCCCTCCTAAAAGAAAAATCATGGAAAGCATATTTGTTTTTTTGTTTTTTCTTTTTGGTCATAACATAGAAAGCATATTTGTTGGGTCAAAATAATCTGGTCGCATTTAATGAGTATGAATGTCTAACTAAAAAGAAGAATATGTCAACACAATGCTTTGAATTTGTCTTATATTCTAAAATGGAAAATGAGAAAAATAAAAATTATATGCTAAATTTTACATTTTTCCATATACACTTCTAATCTCGAACTCAATTCACTACAACAACTAGTTTTTAGTGATACTTCGCTTCTGGTATCTTAAATTCAATTACCGCTCTCTATTTACTTAGAAAACAATAATCTCAAAACAATTTTGGTACAAATATTCGTATAACTGTTGTAGTATAATTACTCAGACAAACTTGATGAAAATCAATAGAGTTAGAAAAAACCATCAAAATAAAAAAATAAGATTTTTTTGAGAGTAATTCGACAACAACGTGGCACGACTGCTCAGTCTGCTGTACACAAGTTTTTCTCTTTTAACTTTGAAGAAACAAAGTTAGATTAATTTCAACTTTGATAATTAAGAATGATTAGGCATTTTACCCATATGGGAAACCTTGGACATTAGACAAAGTGGTCAAACTACAAATAGGGGGAACATGTAGGCCCCAATGGACATAATCAAAGGTGACAAAAAGATGTTGAAAAATCCACTAAAGTCCATAAAATCTTGACCCAAATCTTAAACATAAAAATGGTAGACAACATTGGACTGCCCACTAACGGCTCAAGTTTTCAAATATAATCTGAATCCCCTAAAACCCAAGCCCTCACTAGGTTAAATTACAAAACAGGCCTCACATAAAAGCCCAAATATTTGATAGTGGGCTTGATCCAATACTTAAATTAGATTCAAGATGGAAGAAGCTAATAGAAATTAGGATGTCAAGTACGTGCGATAATTTCACGTGCTTAAAGGTTATCTACTATCTAGGTTCAATTGTCGAGGATTTTTCCTTTTGTACTTTTAACTTTGGGAAGAGGTATATCAAACACCGAACATTAGGCTTTTAGGGTTAACGTAACTAGTGATGATCTAGCCACTTAATACTACGATATTGTGATTTATTTATTTGTAAGTGAGAGATCTTATGTTCGAATCTCGCGAATGGCGAATTCGATATCAAATTAGGTTGCCAATTGTGTGCGGCTTCCGAACTCCATCTCCCCTTAATATAAAATAAATCGTTGTACTTAAAAAAAACAAAACCTAAAACTAGTGATGATCTATATCAAAATCGTAAGATTTTCAAAATCTTTACGTGTTGCCAATTGATTCTCAGTTGAACATTCAATTTTGACATGCATCTATATCGAAATTCTAAGATCTTCAAAATCTTTACATGTTGTCAATTGATTTTTGGTTGCGTGTCAGACTGAAGAGATCCTTCACATGTATGGAGGCTTGTTGAGAGGCTTCGTATTGAGGATGGAAGACTTGTATTTAGTGTTTTTTCCATCTTAAGTATCTTCTTCACTTATTTTTCATTCATTTTAAGTTAGACACTTGTTAAAGTTTTAAAGATGGTAGTGCCTTGACTGATTGACATTGATATTATCTCAAATTAACAGGTGGTAAATTAATAATTGTGATCATATCTCATACAAAAAGTATCAATAAATAAAACTATCCATTATATGACACTACTAAATAATAGTGTTTTTTTTAGGAAAGTTCAGTCGTCGCGCAAAGAGGAATTTTGTCATGCTAAAGTTTGTGACAAAGGTATTCATCGTGTTAAGTATTGGTTTGGTACTGATGTGTTTTTATAAAAAGTGGGTATAAAAAAAAGCTAAGCTAAAAAAGGTGTTTGGTAAACACTTAAAACAACTTATTTTCACAGTTTTGGATGAAAAAATCTGAAAACGTGAAGTAACAAAAATGAGCTTATTCTCACAGCACAACAGAAACTGTTTTTTTTCAAAGCACAACAATACCAAACCAAGATTTAAAAGCTCTTTCGTTGCGAGAACTTTAAGGAGATGACAATGTTCCATCGCGTTAAGGTTTAGGGGAAGACATCTCTTTGTTACAAAATTCTTTTCGCGACGAAATTTGTCCTATCATATTTGGTATTCAAGTATTGTTTTAGTTTTTTTTATTTATAAACGTTTCATCGCACATAATTTTAAGCGATGAATCATGTACTAGCGTTGAATTTTGGGAGACAACTTCATTTCGTCGGACAAAACTTTTTTTTTTAATTATTATTTTTACTTCAACAATACTCACAATCTAACATAAAAGAACAAAGATTAGCATTTGGAATGGTTAGATTCCCTTCCTTCGTAACAAAATAAAAGTAAACAGCCAAATATTTAGCTCATCGATCCGTGCATGGTTTAGATTCCATCTAACATGTTACCTTTCCATGCTTCTTTTTTTTTTTTTTTTTTTTTTGGTCGAAATGTTACCTTTCCATGCTTTAATTTTCCAATATTTGCAGCCTTTTGCATGGTTCAAACTTCAAACCTTCCAACGTAACATGTTACCACAATAATTTATTGATTTTAATGCATGGTTTGAGCTTTGCTATGCAAAACGCAGAGAGTACTTTCAGGTTCGCCGGAGGTAAATAGTAAAAGTAAAACACGTGATTTCATTTGCATGGCACGTTTACAAAGGACGTATACGATGCTTTTTGCATGGGAATTTAATTAACCGAGGCAGTTCTTCCTCTAATCACATATTCGATTGTAGCTTACAAGAAATCATGATCTTATAATTGCCTTCTGAAGCCAGATACGGGGCCACCCGCGCCCCAAGTTTTCTCTACTTTTCATGGAAAAAACAAGATAAAAAGGAAAAATAAAGGGAGAAGAAGGAAAAGTAGGGAAGAAAAAGAGAAAACCAAGATAGATTTGATTTTCCTAGAACCAAACAAACCAAAGCGAAGCTCGAGGTTTGGTAAGTAAGAACCAAATCGATTGGGGGAAAAAGTGGAAGCTTTTATAATGCACGAAAAGAGAATCTGATGCCCTAACTACACGCCTAATTAGCAACACTTTTTTTTTCATCTCTTTTTTGTTGAAACGAAAGAGAAGTGGCACTTTGGACAAGTTGAAGTCAAATCATCCAGCTGAACATCAAGGGCCAGTTAAGATTATCCTAGATAGGACATAATTAAATTGAATTAAATTGAATGGTTCAATATCATTAATTTAATTCAGCTTGTGCATTAGGGTTTAAGGTTTTAAACTTCAAAGAGGAGCAAAGGCAAATTTAAAGCAAAAGAAGAAAAGAAGATGAAATTATCACGGAGAGATTCTTAGTTATCCTTGATTTTGTTTATGTGATGAGAGAGATAAAATACAATCAAATATATATAATTGGTTTTAAGGTAAAATCTCACATTATCATGACATTTGTGATAAACACATACAAAAAGCGTCAATGTCATGAATAATTGAGTTAACCACAATAATATCGTACATAAGTGTTCACAATAAAGATGTATATTTTATTATTAGATAGATTATCTCCTTATCGTGGCACAATAAACACAAGTACGACATCAGTGTCATGGATAATTGAGTGAACCAAAGTGATGATCCTGGCCACACTTCAATATAGGAGCATGATGGTCATATCATTGACTGGTTGATAATACTTCCATCCATTTCTTTTGGCAGAATTTGCATCCATTTCTTTTGGTTTTAAGGCAGAATCTCACGTTATCACAATATCCATGATAAACACATACAAAAAGCATCAACGTCATGAATAATTGAGTTAACCACAATGAAATTGTAAATATAATAAAGATGTATTTTTTATTATTAGACAGACTCTCTCCTTACCGTGGCACGATAAACATAAGTACGACATTAGTGTCATGGATAATTGAGTGAACCAAAGTGATGATCTTGGCCACATTTCAATATACGAGCAAGATGGTCATTGTCATATCATGAATAGTTGATAATACTTCCATCCATTTCTTTTGGCAATATTTTCATCTACAAAGAAACAAATAGAAAGATGACCAAAATTTTTTGCTCAAAACTATTTCTTTACATTAAATTGCTCCAACAGATTCTTTGTTGATTGTCGATTGACAACAAGCGTACTGACCCACCAGTAGAAACTAATTAAGCCAATAAGAAAGGAGAAAACTAGATGACAACAAAATTACATTGGACTGAACCATCGACAACGACTATTTATTCAACTAATGCTAGGGTTGAGGACCCTCGAGAAGATTTTCTGTCCAGGAGCAAGGATGGCCATTGGATCGAAGCACGTCTTCCGCTCCACGAATCTCGACCATTGATCACTTCCGAAATGTCGCTTCCAGTCCTCCTGGGATCGATAGTGAGGCAGATACAGCTTGAAATCGAACCCTTTTCTGGTGCAGTATTGTATTATTTCTTGGTTTTGGGCCACCAGATTCTCGGCGGAGGGGCCTTTTGGGTATGGTGGAGTGAAGCGTAGCAATGCCACTATGTAGAAGATTTCGCTTTCTGGTAGCACCACAGATGTACGAGTATCCCACCTGTTCACACGTAATTACGTGTTAATTAATAATTAATAATTAATCAAATCTAGTTGCATAATTCTACCAAACCAGAGGGTATTATTGTAAATTAAAAAAATGGAGGATCAATTATAATTCCATTTGGAGAAATACCAAATTCTTTGTCGTTTCTGAAATGGCAAAAGATTTCTGGAATATAAAATATAATTTTCCATAAAAGTCAAAAAAAACTCTGCGCATATGACCAACATGCCCTTCTCAGGTCCTTCCTGCACTTCCTGTCTGGCTAAAAATATGATAGCGCCAGCTTAAATTTACTGAACTACCCTTTTTTATCCTGCTTTGGGTGGGGCCCACTGTATCTTTGTCCGTCCGGCCTGGCCTAGTCTTTCCTACGTTTGCTTATACGCCACCCGACCCTCCACATGACGTATATATATGGTAACTTCGAACACAAGAGGGTCCGGATTTCCTACGGGTCCGGTGCAGAGTTCAAATGGTACAACCGTCATCAATCCTCCGATGGGGTCCCACTTGATGACCTTATAAGTAGAAAATATTTGACCTAATCTTAACGACCATCCGATTTAAAATGTTTCACCCCGAGTCAGCGTATCTAATTCGGAAAATGATGTCCATAATCTGTACCATCTTTTACAAGCACAAAATTAGGCATAAAATGTCACATTACATAGCATGCAAATAAAGCATAAATCTAGCAAAGTATAGAAAGGTGCAGATATCACATACTTTTTTATTGGTGTATACCAAAGTTAATGTGATCATAGAGGTGAGAAAAGTAAGAGAATGTATGACCAATTGATGTTAATACAGCTCGAAAAAGCATGTGTGTAAGTTTCAAATCAAGATTTAAAGTGATAAGGGAAGGTGGTACCCAAGACTTACTGATTGACATGTGTAGAGTTGAAGGTCAACAAAGAAACGCCGTCATATCAAAATAATAAAGAAAAAAATTTGGTACGACAATCTCATCACTTGAATGTTCAAACACTTTAACGAAAGAACAATCCCTTTCGTAAATGGATACATCCAAGCTTAAACAGGTGTAACGCAACACACATACGACATGATCCATTATGGAATTGACCTAATTAGCTTGATTTGGTTGTCCTACTAAATATTTTTTCTGCTAAAAATT
Source organism: Heteromeles arbutifolia (assembly GCA_024362995.1). Lineage (NCBI taxonomy): Eukaryota > Viridiplantae > Streptophyta > Magnoliopsida > Rosales > Rosaceae > Heteromeles > Heteromeles arbutifolia. Next base: position 5,167,613 of record JANCRC010000013.1, on the reverse strand, counting down.
GCAATAATCATAAATATAGAGAAGTGACGTGGAGGGAAGGGAAAAACTTACTTGCTTCGCCGGAGAGGGTAGACAAGCATAGGCCCTCCGATCCCATCCTTGAGGATCTTCTTGAACACCGTTCCATCGAAATCAGCAATATCTGATTTCGACACGAACATGTTCAACCAAGGGTGAGGAGCGTCCCAAATTCCGTTGGCCTTGGCGTGTTCCTCTGAGCGCTTCACACGCAATAAAAACTCGACGTAGCTGAGGTCCACTTGGAACTTCAACTCTTGAACGAATCCGAGGCCTCCAAGCAATCTGTTCACGCCCTGCAAAAAAAAAATTCAGCAAATAACGTCAAACAGCGAGGGCAATTGCGTCATTGCGCACCGCACAAGCGACATACATCCATTATCTACAGATTTCAGAAAACGATGGCTTTTTGGCCATTTGCGGAACTGCGGGGACCATGCCGTGGGCAAAATCTCGATCATCGACGCCTACTGGTGCATTTTAATTACCATATTACCCCCGAATGAGTGTCATTTGAGTAATTAAGAGCAACATTAAGGGCTTTTGTGATCAGCATCATGTCAGAAAATCCAAGGGAAAGATAGTAAGATACACTACTGTCGTATTGTCAGTCTCAAGTTGAACCAAACGACGAACGAAAAAACTTCCGAGAAAAAATGAATAATTATTTTATTTTTTATCAAATTTAGAAATTAGAAGAAAAATATGATGATGCGGATCTCCCGGTTAACGGGTTCTTAAATTTCAACGTCAACTTATTACATTTCGGATTCAAACCGTTCTTATTTTTAATTATAAGTTTCTAACAGAGGATAAAAAAAAGAAATAGGGTGATGATGGCGAACGGGAATAAGCCGTCCTTCCATCGACAAGCTTTGTACACGTGTGAGACTGAGTACACAGAAGAAGGGGGGCTGTTTTGACTTTTTCACTGCCCCGGCGGGGCGGTTTTGCGCGGGACTTCCCACTTAACCCACCTAGGTCAAAATCCTCGCGGCTACGGGCCCACTTAGGAACCACCTAGGTCAAAACTCAGTCATCACCGCATGGACCCCACAGATAAAACAGTACTTTCGTGGGACCCCCAAAACCACGCCCATGACGCAAACTACATTTTTTTTTCTTGGGTAAAAGACGCAAACTACAATTAAACGCTAATCGTACTGCCAGAAATTGGGGGTGCAAAGTTGTTATTCTACCGCAAGAAGCAGGAGATAATTGTTGGTTATAGTTACCGTATCGACAGTTGAGCGGCGGTCGGTGTTGCGGTAGTGATGAGCGAGTTCGAGGCAGTAGAGGATTGGCCCGGAGGTTCGGGGGAGATGGGCCGGGTCGAATGTCTCCTGCGGATCCAGCGGCACCGAGGGACGCCCGTCCGCCGGGTTGTCGCTGTTGACGAATGCGAAGCCTTCCACGTAGTCGAATGAGTCGCCGCCGTCGTCCTGCCGAGTCACCAGCAACTCGGCGTCCCGAGTGAAGTCGTCAAACTCGGTGTACACCAACCTTATCCATCTCACCTAATCACATAATTAATTAAGCTTAATTACGCTCCGTAATGTTTAATGCAGCCATTTTTTAAATTAATTTGAGAAAAAGAAAAATTAAAAATATACCGACCATGTCCGGGGCGGGTTGCAGAAGAACCCTAGCTTTGGTGATGATACCGAACTGACCGAGTCCGCCGAGTGCGCCGAAAAACAGCTCCGAGTTTTCCGTTTCGGAGCAGTTAAAAATTTCTCCCTTCCCCGTAACGACTTCTAACTCCGTAACGTTCGACGTTTGTGGACCGTAACGGAAAGCCTGACCGCTGACGCCCGCGTTGGATAACGTCCCGCCCACCGTCAAGCTCAAGTAATCAGTCCACGACCGCGGCGCCATCCGGTACTCGAAAACGCACCGTTTCAGCAAGTCTTCCCATAATGCCCCTCCCGAGACGTCAGCGTAGACGGAACCGTCGCTGGCCCTCACAACCCGGAAATGCTCCCCCAACGAACGCATGTCCAGGACGAGGCCTCGATCCGCCATCGCCTGGCCGTTGATCGAGTGGCCGTTCCCCCGCGCCGCCACCGTCAGATTCGAGGACCTCGCCGCCGCCTTCACCACCCTCGCCACGTCGTCGGCGCCTGCCGGCCTGATGAAAGCCAGCGGCGGGAACGACTTCATTCCGCCGAAGTCTCTGCCGGCTTCGCCGCCAAATTCGGCGACGGCGCCCTGGAGGCCCAGCGCCTTGGAGAGGCTCGAAACGCCGTCATCGGGCCTCGATTCGGAGACGAAGCACTCCAGGTAAGCTATCATCTTCGCCGGAAAATTATCAGTAACAGAATATCTGAGGCGGTTAGGCTTCGATTCCCCTCTCTCTCTCTCGAATCCGAATTTTCTCTCTCTAGAAAGCTTCGTTTATCCCGTGTCAGAGAGCAGTAGTAGAGCAGAGCAGTAGTCTTTGCTTGCCTTGCTCTGTGTGGTGGTTACGGTTTGGAGTTTACGCTTAAATAGCGGCTGATTCTTGTGTACAGCATATGTTCTAATAAGAATGATAAGAAATTTTTTTTTTTAAGTTATTAATTTTTTAGAACACATATCTTATTATTTGTTTGGTGACATGTGATGCACCATCTCTTGTATCGGTCACACTAAAAAATCTTTCTATGTCACCCCTCCTGAGGAATTAAAGATGATTTATTAATTAAATATTTGATATATTTATGTGTTTGAGAATTTAATTAAATAATGAAGTGAATAATAAAATTTAATGACGTCAGGAGGGATAGGTTCAATATCCAGTTTGACGTTGTGATCCAATCGACATGCTCTGTCTGCCACTTTCCACATAATATATAAAATAACAAAAGAATTTAGTTTTTGGAATATTTGTTTTGTTGGAAGCTTGTGGTGCTTGATTACAATAAATTTTTAGTTATGACGATAACACAAATAGTACATCATGTGTTTTAATAGAAGTAGTGGAAAATTTTATTTTTTAAGTTATTAATTTTTTAGCACACATATCTCACTATTTGTATAATGACACGTAGTGTATCACCCCTTGTACTGGTCACATTGAAAAATCTCTTCTTGATTACATGGTTAAGTGGTTATTAGTGGAAATCCTCTTTCAAATGCCTTGTTATTAGTGGAAATCCTCTTTCAAATGCCTTGTTTTGTTGTACCACTTGGACTTGAGGAAGTAAGTTTTAGGTAATTAATTGTTGATTAAAATTGTCGTTATGATGACACATCGGATTAAAGTTTTGACGGAAAAGTTGAGGGATTTGTTCGCTTAATTTCACTCGTCTCTTTGATGATACATTATGCACACAGAGGCGGATGAAAATAGTGATTGGTGGTCTCATGACTATTTGGAGTTCGGAAAATTAACATTGGACCCTTTCAAGGTTTAAATCCATACACTTGTATAATAATATATGTCGTATGCGCTTGTACTCTGAACACAATAAAAAATCCATTCACTTGTATAATGATATATGTCGTATGTGCTTGTGTTTCGAACACACTGAAAAATCGGTTGCTCATCTTCTAGTAAGATGCTTGTGGCAAAAAAACTTTACGTCCTCGTTTGTAGTTGTTGGTTTTCTTTTTCAACAAATTTTTGTCCTCCTATTTGCTTGACCAAAAAAAAAAGAATTTGGTAAGAGAAAATTCTGGTTTATATCGCTACCTACAAAAATTTCGGTTGCAAAATTAATGAGAGGGTTGTTGTTATTTAATGATGCATGCATGTCACATGCAAGTTTTAATTATTCGTCTATTTTGGACAGCTAGTTATTATTACTTTAATTTACACGATGGTTGAATGTGTTTTCGATTTTCGACGGTAAAAATTTATGAATTTAAACTTGAAAATTCAAAACCTAAATATTTTTGAAATTTTGAAATAGAAATTGGAATGCATTTAGCTATTCTAATAATTCCAAATTTTTGGTCCGACTTTCTTCAAAGTGTTCCAAATTTATTTTGGAAAAGAAAATCCAAGATATTCCGATTTCTTATTGTTATTACTCAAATTATGTAATTTGTTAATAACTTTTATATTTTATTGCTAGTTTCGAATATATTTTGTTCATTGTTTTTATATAAAACATACATTTTTTTTAACAAACAATATTATTTATACTAAGGGGGAGAGCGTGGAGTTTTAACAAATGATATTAAATATACTAAGGGAGACAACGTGGGGTTTAGTCTCACAATGAGCTACCAATAATGTAGTTCAAATTTACATTTAGTGAAAATCGAACCTAAACATACTTATATACAATTATATATTTAACATGGATAGCCATACTAGTGTTCCACAATTGGAGCAAAAGAAATACTAGTGTACCATAAATTATTTGAATCTATACTAAAGATATATTAGAAAAAAACAATAAATTACATGTACAAAAAAATTGAGAGTGTTCAAAAACTTGCAAACTGTATTCAAATTATGTTATGAAATTTCCAAAAAAACTCCAATAAAAAAATTTACAAAAATTCTGAAATTGAAAATTGTGTTCCGATCTCCGATTTTGAAGTTTCGAATCAGAAATAAAAAACGCGGTTTCCGATCCAATCCTTCTGAAAAACAGCCCTAGTTGTAGCCGTAGAAAACAAGCATAATTAACAATCATCGTTGATACGTACAAACTTTCTATTTTGTTGGTCTGAAAAACTACACACTCATATGTGACATCCAAGGATGAAAAGGAAAAATGTTTTAATGTTTTATTTATTTTTTTTTTTTTAAGAATGTATAAAAGTTGTATGGTTACATAACAAAAAATATATATATAAAAGTAAGGAATCGGAAAACTTAGAAATAGGGGAAATAGGAGGAGAATCGGAACAACTAGGACCATCTCGAGTTGATTTCTAATTTTCAGGTATTGTACAACAAATCTTAAGGAAAACCAATAATTTTACGATTCCATATGCATTAGTAAGCACAAGGACATGATTGTAGGGCAATTAGCTATAATTAATGATCAGTTTTTAACATTAGTTGCACAAATGATTATTTTTTACTATGTCGTCACTATATTGTCGTTGTCCCATCTTATTGTTGTCGATATATGATCTATGTGTTGTCATTTGTAAAAAGTGATCATTTCTGCAACCAACCAAATTAATGTAAAAAACTGATAGTTTCAGCTAATTGTCCATGATTGTAATATCCATATTTTAGTAGACACGCGTAAAAGTCAAAAATCAAAATGATTTAAAGATAAAAATTGTTCAAATTCTTATTCAATGATAACACAATTGGCGTTCGATATGTGAGGCATTTTCCGCAGTTTTTCAGATTATTTAGTTAGTGGAAATAGTTTATTTATCTAAGGGTGCAGCCAAAATGTCAACTACTTATCTCTTATTTAATTAACGTAAGACTATTTTAATTAACTTAAAAATCTATTATTTTTGAAATTAAGACTCTATACATTACTATGCGAAAGGATAACAGAAAGGGATCTTTTGATATAGGCACCTTAGTTTTGAATTTTCTAGATCAAACATCCATGCCTTTTAGTGATTTGATTAAACTTTTTTTTGTCATAATTTTGGTGCTATATGCACATTATATTGTAACGCATTTCCTATAATCTAGCCTTTTGATTACACTCTCCTCCGTTAGAGATAACTGTAAAAAAAAAGTTGGTTAGATTCAATTTATTTTCACAATAATGCTACAATTTAGCAATAATTATCTACGATTTAAGATATTTTCTTTCCAAAATAGTTTAAAATATTTTTAAATCCCCCAAAATCAAACGTACCGAAATAAGTTTTTCTTTTAGTAGATAAGAGAAAATAGGATTGAGAATAATATAAACGTACCAATACACAATGTGTACAAAATAAAACGTGCCAAAATAAAAATAATGTACCAATATTAACTATATGTATCAAATCAAACATACCAAAATTGCAAATAAACGTACCAATGAATGATTTTTGTAAATTCAAACGTACCCGCAGATAATATATACGTAATGTATTGTACCTAATAATAATTCGTCAACAACTATACTTAAAAAAAACAACAAAAAAATTGAAAAAATTACACGGAGCTTTTTGAAAACTGTGATCGAAAAAACATATTTGGAAGAAGAGAAAATATAGTTTAATTACTAATATCTCCACTAAATAAGGAAAGTGCATCATGCAGATAAAATGATAGATTCAAAAATTATTTTAATTTTAAAAAATAAAATTGACTATTAGTCAAAGCACTTTAATCAAATTTTAAAAAGGCACAGCTTAATTATTTTATTTTTTTATTCAATTGTTGACAGTCGATATTTATACACAAATATATTCCAATATAGTTAACAAAAGCACCACGCGTATCTTAATGCTTGTACACTTCGACGGCTTTTTTTTGTTTTTAGTTTAAAGAAAGTTTAGTGGAGGTGAGGCTACTCTACCTCAGAGGCAGGGAATACTACAAGTTCTTTTAGAACTTACAGATGGGGTCTTAACCTTTTTTATTTTTATTTTTTACAAATCACCTATCAATAGGGATTGCAGGCAACGGGATTTGAACATAAGTCTTCATCTAGCAAAGTGAACAATCCATACCAACTCAAATAACCTTGATTAGCTGCACTTCGACGGCTTTGGCTATAACCTAGCTATTTTATGACGAAGTATTAGTTGTCGAACGAAGATTTTATTGGGTGAGTTTCATTTGTTGGTTAATTAATAATAAATAAATAAAAAGACTAATTGATCATCCTGAAAAAATAAGTGTAGTTGAAATATGGTATTTCATATGACTAAGTAATTAAAATAGAAGAAAGATTTATTTATTTTTGTTGGAATAATGGAAGAAATATTTAGGTTTTCAGAGGCGGGGCTACATGGACTTGCCATGGTCCAACTTCCACATGGCTTCTTGTAATTGGCTCATAAAAGTTTAAATTTTAATATAGTTATACTAGAAAATAATTAATAAATGTGTTATTAGCCCGCTAAGAATTTTTTAAACTAGCTCGTCACTTGGTAGAGGAGATTTCAAGTTCGGCTCATACGTATATGAAAATAATATATATTTTTAATGAACTCGATACTTAGTTGTGGTGAAATCTTATCGTGTGTAAAATAAAATCAAACTCTTTAGCTTATTTTTTTAATTTTTTTTTAACAAATGCACCATTCGAATCTCAATCACCAATTGAACTTATTTTTCAGAAAGAAGGAAAAAAAAAGGCTGAATATGAAACAAATGCTTTATGCGTCTGTTGTGACCAGGCACTTTGTAAAGACTGCAATATATAAAAAAATGTTAATTAAGTCAACACAGCTTATGTTATAATTCCAATATTCAATAGTTTGAATATTTTATTGGGAATCTATGGTGGATCTAGAAGTCTAACCTCATGGGTTTTAATGTAAAAGAATCAAGCCCCTGCATAGTTCAAAATTTTTTCAAATGTTTTTATTGAGGAATTTTGTCGAGCATCTAGTGGGCATTTCATTATCTTTCGAATTCTATCGACAGTTTTTATGGTATGATGTAAAGCCTTACTCACCAAGGCGTGCTGCCAAGGCTTGTCCCAATGGCTGCTGAGCATCACTTGTCAATGCATGTCAAATTCTGCCTAAGAGGCATTTCATTGAACTGTTTGTTGACATGCTCAGGTCCCATACCATATGGCCATAGGGTCCTCCGGCAACCTTCTTTCTATATTTTCCAACTTCCGTAGGGTCCTGGGACCAGGAGGACCCCTTGGATTCGCCCCTGGCTACAATGTACATATTATACCATAATTCTACTAGATCACTTGTCGTGGTTTATGTATAATTAATTGTTTATGAACTACTTTTTCTTTCTTTTTAATTTGGCATAAGAAGCAACGCTTGTAACAAAATCACAGATCGGAAGGTACAGAGTCGTTGATATATGTAGTTGGGCATGCGCAATCAGTACATTGTACCCGTAATAACCGATTATATGCTATGTTCATGCTGCTGAAACATTAAAAGTCAATTTGACCCAAAAAAATAAAACATTAAAAGTCAAAACAATAATTACCAAAAGTCAACCAAATTAAGAAATAGTGAAGTATATTAGACTGTTTATCGCGCGATAATGATACTTGAACTGAAGTGCAGTAGACTAATTAGAAGCAAATTAATCCTTATAATTAAACTAAACTTTGCTAAAACATGCGGTATTAGTGGAGTTATCCCATAAAGGTTAAACATTATTTTTTATTTCTTTAAAAAAGGTCCAGCTCGTGGCTTCGTCACAATACTCTTTTTCAGGACCGAGAAGACTCGAGAGATATTTCAATTTCCCTCTGGCCACCACATGTCATTCACCAGCGCAAGTAATCGAACCTAGAACGTGTCGTATGTAATACGGTCTGAAATTCGTCTCTAACCACTGAATTACTCTATGATGGTTCAAATATTATTTTTTTGAATGAAATACTTATTTTTTAAATTATATGCCAAATGTCAAACTGACATGTACTCTGGTACTAAACTATATAGCGATCACGTTGATCATTTGTTTTATACAAGTCACCGGATTGACGTTGTTTTCTGAGTTAGTTAATTCCATATATTGTTGTGTTGTCAAACCCTAGTTTAACGATCTATTTTTCTATATATTAGTAGTCAATCACCCAAATTTGTCAATGTATTTTATTTGACATGATCTAGTCAGAAGATTTTACTAGCTCAGCGTGCAAATAATTGACAATTGTTTATTCGAGTTCTGTACTACAAGTTATATAGTTAGTTTTATACATTAAAAAGTACTAATATGATAATATTACTCGACATTTATATGAATGTTAGTTCTGTTCGTTTTTGCTTGTTCAACAAGTATATTGTATGAATGAACAAGATCAGCTTGATCATGCACAAGTATATATGCGGCTGAGCTTTGCACATAATTGACAATTGTTTATTCGAGTTCTATTCTACAAGTTATATAGCTAGTTTTATACCCATGCATTTCGGGTGCTGTGTAGGGTGTTGTTGGGTCCAATATTCTAGTGATTAAGGTGTTGAGTTTCTACTTATGAGTTTCGGGTTCGAAAATCCTCATTTCTTAAATTATTATAATAGTTTCATACTTTTGCTCTCCCTTTAATAATAGTAGATTTGCACTCCAAAATTTTAATTATGCTCTCCGAACTTTCGAAATTTAGAAACAAAAATACATTTGAAAGGAGAGGAAGATATATGTCGCACACCTGTATGAATGTTAGTTCTGATCGTTTCTGCTTGTTCAACAGGTATAAGTATGAATAACAAGATCAGCTTGATCATGCACAAGTACAGCATTTTATTTCGCACCACACTTAAAATCCCTTTCTGCGATATGTAAACTGCCACAATTTGCATTCCTGCCCATAAAGGCAAAACCAAAGTGTGAATCCGAGGCATAACTAATTAAACTTTTCTAACAATATAATAAGGGTTTTTATCACCAATGGTCTCTGACATTGATCAAACACATCATTTTGGTCTCTAACATTGAAAATCAATAGAAATGGTCCCCGAGATTGATCAAACACATCACAAATGGTCCTTCCGTTAAAAGCCCTTTGGGCAATTTTCAAAGCTTCGTAACTCAATCGTTTCTGAACCAAATTCGACCTATAATATATCAAAATGAAGATAGGAAAGTGTAGAACAAGATTATACCTATTTGGAAGCCCAATGGTTTCCGGAGATGGCCGGAAAATAACCTCAAATGTGACTGGTCCGCGGAAAAACTGGAAAACTCGCCGGAAACTGGGTAAACTTTAAACGTTCATAACTTCTTCAATACTCAACGAAATTGAGTGATTCAAAAATAAAAATCATACTTCTCGACGAGACAAAGAGAATGGAACCTTTATTGACTGCTAATTCACCGTGGTTTGGCCGGAAAATGGCTCGAAATTGGATAACCATTTTCAAGTTAGCCAATTTTGAGCCATTTTCCGGCCAAAATACGGCGATTTAGCCATCAAGAAAGATACCATTCTCTTCTTCTCGTCGAGAAGTATGGTTTTGGTTTTTGAATCACTCGATTTCGTTCATTATTGAAGAAGTTATGAACGTTTACAGTTTACCCAGTTTTCGGCGAGTTTCCTAGTTTTTCTGCGGACCAGTCACATTTGAGGCTATTTTCTGGCCATCTCCGGCAACCATTGGGCTTCAAAATGATATAATCTTGTTCTACACTTTCCTATCTTCATTTTGATATATTATGGGTCGAATTTGGTTAAGAAACAATTGAGTTACGAAGCTTTGAAAATTGCCCAAAGAGTTTTTAACGGAAGGACCATTTGTGATGTGTTTGATCAATCTCAGGGACCATTTCTATTTTTTAACGGAAGGACCATTTGTGATGTGTTTGATCAATCTCAGGGACCATTTCTATTGATTTTCAATGCCAGGGACCAAAATGATGTGTTTGATCAATGTCAGAGACCATTTGTGATAAAAACTCATATAATAACCAGAAAAGGGGTATGTTGTCATGCAATCTCAGTCCGGACTCTGATGTGTACTCTTATTCATTTAAACTGTCTCAGATTACGTCTTTTCTCTTTTAGTTGTAATCTTTGTAAGAGTATTTTAATATTCTAGTGTGGTGCACTTGACATGGTCTATGGGTGATATTCGTTTTAACGATATTGGTTTCGCATTTATTGCTGTGATGGTGATAATTAATTATGGACTTAATTAAGAAATGGGTCATCTCTCTACTTATAATAGTGCACATCTTCATCTAATGTTTACACTAATAAAAAATACGTATTAGGGTTTTAACGTGCAAGCAAGGTTAGAGAGAAAACCTAATTGTCGCACCCTGGACCAATGTCGTGGAAAAATTAACCCCACCTCTGGCACGCTAGTGAAAAATAAAAGTAAAAATAAATACAAACTTCTCTTGTAAAAAAATAACTCCGAAATCTTAACTGGGTGTACAAAAATAAATCAAATCATTAAATCTCTCCTTTAACACAACCCCAGTTTGTCTAGGACTTGCCTTGCCAAATAACTCATTTGAAGAATAAAAAGATGACGGTGGGCAACAGTCACCGTCGCCCAGTGAGTAAAATATGTAGTATGTCAGTCAAGCGTGCTGTTTTATTCACACTATAACATAGTATAATTATATCAAAGTCTTCATCACATATCATGTCATATCACATCGTCTTTTCACATGTTGGTTATCCTTGATAATATGTAGCTCGCCATGTGACCCCTAAATTGGCCGTTCTACATTAATGTTCCCATGTGCCATACATTTATTCCTTGGATAACCCACTAAAGTTCTCATGCTCCATGAACAATCTCAAGTAATTCTGCATAAAATGTATACATACGCATCAAAAGCGATTACACGAAATCAAACATGCTTGACTTGAAAATAGGGAGATATTTAGAAATAAAGTAAAATCCACAATAGTTTGTGGTTTCACATTATCGAAAAATAAGAAGTTTTAAAACACATTACATAAACCACTCAAACACCTTAATAGTCAGAACCTTGACAAAACCTTAGCAAGACAACTATCTACCAAATCCCACCAAATTAAACAACCAATCACTTTCTCTCTTTTCTCTTCTACTCTCTCTTTTCTTTCTTTTCCCTTCTCCTCATTCTCCACGCAAGCGGCATTGTATACTTCCTCAAGCTTTGCGTGTAGTAAAGCATGGAGCCTTAATTTGCTCCTATTAATAGTACAGAGTGACCGCAAAACAACACATTCTATAGGATGAAATGGTGGCAAGCACATCTATATTCTCAATATGGATAAATGTTTGCCTGATATGCACGGCTCATGCCATGACTCACTTACACATCCCATTTGCATGTAACTTTATTGCCACCTCCTAACTTAATCAGCTAGCAAGCTAAGCACGTAACTTAGTCATCTCCATGCAATACATATATTGCTAATCTACATTATTCCAACTCAAAAGCTTACTCGTAATATTAATCATCAGGTGTGATGTGAATATGCATAGCATAGCACGTCTCTAACTTGGTTAAAAAAATGCTTACTAAGCGCTTAGCGTTCATCCTAGTAAAATCAATATACACAAATACACACTAAAATATGGGATCTCACACTAATTTTCTCCACGTACACGGCTCGTCTACAAATCCCTTAAGATAGAGATTGTTGACATTTGAAGGCTAATTAGAGAGATATGTAATTTAAGTATTCAGCATTAATTGTTTGTAAAAATTATGGAGTTCAAGATCTTAGCTCATGAATTAGGTCTTATGCCTTTACCTAATTTTAAGTTTACAATCCTTTTATCATCAACATACATTCATTTTTAGGAAAACTAATGGAAAAGGTTTAAAATTTTTGAGTTTTAATCAAAAGAACAAAAATGTGTTGCAAATGAATAGTATCAAGAGTGACTTTTTAGAGTAAAAATATATTTTTCGTTAAAAATGAATAATACTAGAAGTGTTTCGTTAAAACTCTCTTGATTTTTTTCCCCAAAAGAAAGTTGGAAAGATAATTGTTGGTTACAGCTTAAAGAAAAAGGTTATTGGATTATTTAAGTGAAGAACTTAACCTAGCTAATTATTATGGATGTTTATGTGTTGGTTTGTCGTTTATTGCTCCACTTTTTTCTAAAAAAAAAAATATGGGCCATTGTTAATCCTCTCTGTTTCAATCTTCATTCGACAACTAAAATTCAAGATTTTGTTCTTAAAAAATAAAGGACCGGACTTTATGGTGGAGAGATTTTCAGTGTGCCGGAACACAGAACATGTCAAATGTCATTATTCAAGCGGAGAAACATTTGAAAAAAAATAATTGTATTCACTTGTATAATAACATATAACATATCGTCCAATGTTAAATGTTCCGAGCACATTAAAAAATCTTCTTATGATAAGGTTCAACTATTCAAGTAACTCCAACAAAAAAGATATATTACAAAATGGTACATTAGTTGGGTAAATCTTTTGATTGATCACTAATCTAACCCTACTCGATGAAAATGAAATAAAGGGGTTCTTTTTCGATAGAACCAAGGTTTTTGTCCTTGCGTTTACTTTGAAAACTTCGAAGTGCTTTTCATGAAAATGAAAACACACAGGGTTTATTTTTTGGTCTTAAAGTGAAAAGGAGGAATCAAGTTTTTTTTGTTCTCATTTGCTATATGATTAAGGTGCGTGACCATTTTATATAGAAACTTCTTGTCGTTTTGGACGGTTCACTTTGTGTCAATTATAATTGTAATTGAGTTGTATACAACCATGCAAATGGCGGGGACAACTTAACAACTTTTTGGTTTCTAATCTTTAGCACATTATAGGTGTAGAGACGAGAGATTTGTAGAAATAGTCGAGATATATTTCGGGTTACATAGTAGAAACTTGATGCTAAGAGGGACATGTAGTAGTGGGGGCCGGTTTGATATATATCATAGGGGGTTACAAACTTCGAAGCACATGACTTCGCTCTCAGTCTATAGCTATACTCTATATGTTCTAAATCATCTGAGAACAAAAAATCCTAGACATCCTCTCGTCTATCAATAGTTTCGCCACTACCGACCATGCACCATACAACTTATACTTTTTAATCTTTAGCTATCGTATGATATGTATTGAGATGAGTAATTTTTAGATACTATTGACAGATATTTACATTACCCAACAAAATATATATGTAAAACGAGAAGGACATGCATCAAAAGTCGAAGATTTATATGATCTTAACAACCCTGGTCCAAGATCTCACAGACCATTGATAACAATAAGTAGTAAAACTTGGCTAGATAATGACAAAGGTTATACTCTTTCCTATGAAGCTGGAAACGCTTGGACTTGGTCAACATAAAAACTAGCTTAATTAGCTATACCTGGTAACGGTCATAAACTGGCACAGTTGCAATCTAATCCTCGATTTTCCTTTCGTATTATCTTACGTCTAAAACTTGTCTATTTCTTTGCTTAAATCATGTCCCAGATTTGCTATGGATTCTGGGCATCTTCCACTTGAATATTTACCCTTATATTAGTCCAAAAGTTGATTTGTTTTTTACTAGTTGTTATATGCCACCAATAAGACTAATTAAGTTCTTAATTGCGTGATTAAGACTCATTAATCAAAGGAGGTAGTATTTTATTTAATTTTAAACCTCATCTGAAATCTTAGTTTCTTTCTCTGATGTGAACTCTCAAAGAGGGGTTTAAACTGAAGTGTTAAACTTACTTATTCAACTAACATACTGTTCAATATAATTAACCTGCAGATATATTTGTCTGTAGTATTGTTGACCCTAAAAACTACCAAGCCTATTTGATGCACAGGCCGAGTAACTAATGAGCTAACTGTAAAGTTTTCTCATACTTCATGACCAAAACATAATCAGTTAAGCCATTGAACTACCACCAACATATAATTACATATAACCCCAGTAAACTCTAATATGAATGCAGAAAACATACTTGCTGTCGAAGACATCATGCATGGATACTGGGATTAGCCTTCTCTTCTCTGGTGTTTGATACAATACAACCTTCAATGGGACTGGTTTTCTTTATTAAATCACACTGAGAAGAGAGACCAAGAACCTCTCTTTTATTTACATGAAAAACAATAACTGCTACCCCCCATTAGGGTTTCGGTTATTGCCAGTTACTTACTGTTGTTAACCAACTCTAATTCAAACATTATAACTTAATGTTTTTTCCCTCCATTTATCTATATGGCCATATAATCTCTTATCTAGATGTCAGCATATATAAGTACACTAAGGTTTGATTACACTCACCATATAAAATCTTACATTCTCCCACATGAGTGTATTCAAACCTGTGATCCATATTATGCTCAATAGTTAAAGAGCAATCACTTAGTCATGATAAGTGCAATAAATTTTTCCAAATAAGTACATATGTTTATCAACTGAGTCATAGACAACTTAATACAAATGTAAAGTATCAGTGTACTATAACCACAAATTGATCGTACAAATGAAAGTTTTGGAACATGAGGGACTTCTAATGAGAGTCTATTTGTATACCATAATGACTCCCACATTTCTTGGTACTCAAGACACTGCAGATGTCTTCTTTATTTCAATCTCTGCAAGATTGACAAACATTATAGTTCTTGTTAGAATGAGCTTTTACAAACTGATCACATCGTCATGCAATTCAGTTCATAGTCTTAATAAGCACAACTTTAATACAAGAAATCATAAAATATAGTCATAACTGTGAGAAGATTACCTTACTCCCACATTCAAATATTTTCCATGGATGATTGCAATCCCATATCAGGTAAGTGTCCGCGAAAGGCAGTGACATGTAGTGCCTTTGTTAAAGGATCTGCAACCATATGGAATGTGCCAAGATGTTCAATATCCACAACTCCTTCTCTGATTTTGTCTTGAAGCTTCAAGTATTTGATATCCATAAGTCTTAAAGCCTCTGATCGCTTATTGTTCTTGGCAAAGAACACTGCAGAAGTGTTATCACAGTATATTTTAATTGGTTTCTCTATACTGTGCAAAACTCCCATATAATGAATCAAATTCTTTAGCCATCCAGCTTGCCTCATATCTTGAAAACACCCTATATATTCAGATTCCATTGTTGACACAACTATGGTGGTTTGTTTCTTACTTCTCCATGAAATAGCACCTCCAGCCAAAGTGAACACATAGCCACTTGTTGACATTCTGTCATCTACACAACCTCCCAAGTCTGCATCACTATAACCAACAACTTCTAAAACTTTAACTTGATGAAATACTAGCACATGATCTCGGGTTTTTTTTAAGTATCTGAGTACTTTCTTTCCTGCATTCCAATGAGCAATACCAGGATTTGATTGAAACCTTCCCAATACACTGAGTGCAAATGCCAAGTCTAGCCTGGTACATACTTGAGCATACATAACACTCCCCACCAATAAGGCATATGGTTTCTCTTTCATTTGTTCAATGTCATGGATTGTAACTGGACACTGAGCAAGTGAGAGCTTGTCACCTTTAGCTATAGGAACATCACCACCATTACAATTCTCCATGTTAAATCTCTTGAGCACTTGATCAATATAATTCTTCTGAGACAAACCCAAAGACTTCTGCAATCTGTCTCTTATGATTTCAATCCCTAAAACATAATGAGCCACACCTAAATCTTTCATATCAAAGCTTTGAGACAGCATTTGTTTTGTATCATTTAACAACCGTACATTGGAGCTAGCAAGAAGTATGTCATCAACATAGAGAACCATGAAAATAAAGTCTGATTTTGCTTGTTTCATATAAATGCAATTGTCAATCTTATTTTCTGAGAAACCAAATGAATTGACAACCTAGTCAAACTTCTTATACCATTGCCTAGAAGCTTGTTTAAGTCCATAAATAGACTTGGTAAGCTTGTAGACCATACTTTCCTTCCCCCTTTCAATACATCCTGGTGGTTGCTTCGTATAAATGTCTTCCAATAAGCTGCCATTGAGAAAAGCAGTCTTGACATCCATTTGATGCAATTCCAAATCATAATGAGTTGTTAAAGCCATAATAACTCTAAAAGAATCCTTTGTAGACACTGGTGAAAAAGTTTCAGTGTAGTCAACACCTTCTCTTTGTGTGAAACCTTTAGCAACAAGTTTAGCTTTGAAACTTTCAACCTGTCCTTGTGCATCTCGTTTTGTTTTGAACACCCACTTGCAGCCAATGGGTTTGATATCACTGGATCCTTCAACTAGACACCAGACTTCATTCTTTGCCATTGAATTTAATTCATCTTTCATTGCAGCATCCTAGAGTGAAGCATTTTTACTTTCCATTACTTCCTTCTATATGACAGGATCATCATCATCACCAACATCAAACTCCACTTCTTGCATATAAGCAACATAGTCATTTGACAATGCTGGTTTTCTCACTCTTGTGGATTTCTTTACAATTGGTATCGCCTCATTTACATTCTGTGCATTTTCAACTTCTGCAGCATCATTTAACTCATGTAGGACTTCTGCATCGTGCAAATTCCCTTCTGGTTGATTCACTATCATTTGGTCTCTAGCATTCAGACTATTGGAATTAAATGGCAAAGAAAATGAATTTGAAACTACACCAGATGAAATTGGCAAGGTAATATGATTAACCGTAGATAAGGGAGTCGAAGTTTCCTCATCTCTTTCTTCAAACACATATGAATTTCTTGAATGGGAATGTGGTGTTCCACCATCTTCAATGAACTTGGCATTGCTGCTTTCAACCAATCTGGTATAAGAACCTGGACAATAAAACCTATAGCCTTTTGATTTCTCAGCATATCCAACAAAAAAACAACTGGTAGTCTTTAAATCCAGTTTCTTTTCATTAGGATTATATAATCTTGCCTCACATCTGCAACCCCAACTGTGAAAATGGTTAAAACTTGGTCTTCTACCTGTCCAAATTTCAAAAGGTGTAGACTTGACTACCTTGGTTGGGACTCGATTAAGTATGTAGTTTGCAGTTTTGATAGCTTCACCCCAAAGGAATTCTGGTAGCTATGAATGAGATAACGTGCTCCTGACCATGTCTTTCAAGGTTCTATTCCGTCTCTCGGCCACTCCATTTTGGGAAGGAGTCCCAGGGGTAGTATATTGACCAACAATTCCTTCTTGCTGCAGAAACAATGCAAAATGACCCTTTTGTTGTCCTACTTTAGTGTATCTACCAAAGTATTCTCCTCCACGATCGGATCTCACAGTCTTAATTTGTTTGTTTAGTTGCTTTTCAACCTCAAGTTTGAAAATTTTAAAACAATTAAGTACTTTTGATTTTTCTGAAATAAAAAACAGGTAAGTATATCTTGAAAAATCATCTATGAAGAGTACAAAATAGGAATTACCAATATAGTCTTTGTTGGAAATGGTCCACAGACATCTGTGTGTATGATCTCCAAGAGATCATTGCTTTTGGCAGCTTTCGATTTGTTTGTTGAATTAGTTATCTTCCCTTTAAAACAGTCTATGCAAGTCTCAAGTTCATTTGGATTAATCTCTGTCAATGCACCATCTTTCACTAGTCTCATGATTCTCTCTTTTGATATGTGCCCAAGTCTTCGATGCCAAAGCATAGAAGATGTTTCATTAGTGAGCAACCTTTTACATACAGAATGATCAACGTTAAGACAATCATGAAAGTAAGCACACTCAATTTGCCAAAGATTACCATTAAGAAATGCATATCCAAGTAGATTGTCAAACTGGTTATTTAAATAAAAACTAATTTGAGTTTCATTACCAACATACGAAAAACCATCTTTTACAAACTGTGTTACAGAAAACAAATTCCTTCTCATAGAAGGTACATAAAGAACATTGTTTAAAACTAATACATAGTCAGAGGACAATCTCAACATTACTTTACCAACTGATTCAAAAGTCACTTTATTTCCATTTCCAACGTAAACATTGTAGATTTCCTTATTTGTCTCCTTCAGGCTTTGAAATCCCTGCAAAGAGTTTGTTATATGTGTAGAATAGCGAGTGTCAAACCACCAAGAATTTTGAGGTATAAAAATCATATTCGATTCAACTGTGACAAAAACATCAATGATTTTCATACCTTTTTTAATGAGCCAACCTTTAAAGCCTGAACAATTTTTCCTCAAGTGTTCAGTGGATTGACAATAATAACATTTCTTAAGATGGATTGCATTTGGCCTGAGACTAGTGCTCGTGGAAGCACCATTAGTTTTAGCAGATACAACTGAGTGTTTTGCATTTTTCTTTGAGGGAAAGTGAGAACCTGCATTCTGTGGCTTTGATCCCTTGTAGTTGCTGTTCTTGTAAGGATTGATTGCTTTCCCTTGCCTTTCTCAGCTTGAACAACATTAACAATCTCAATCTTAGCTCTCTTTATCCTCTCATCCTCTTGGCAGCATATTGCAATGAGTTCATTGATGCTCCATGTCTCTTTTTGAGTGTTATAGTTGACTTTGATTTGCTCATAGTCACTTGAAAGTGAGTGCAGTGCCATGTGCACCAGAAATTGGTCAGTGATGCCAATGTCCAGTGCATTCAACTTGTTGGAAATGTTCACCAGTTTGAGAAGATGCTCCCTAATACTACCAATGCCATCATGCTTGGCATTGATAAATGCTGAGAGGTATGAACCAGTTTCTGCCTTATTAGATCTCTTAAATTTTTTCTCTACCTTATCCATATAAGCCTTGGCTAAGTCACATGCAAGAATGCCTCCTCTCACATGTTCTTCCATTGCATTCTTCATAATTAAGAGTGACATCTGATTTGCCCTCTCCCATTTGGCAAACAGGTCCCTTTGAACTGTTGTGCTGTCTTCAGTAATTGCACTTGGTTGAGGTAGCTTGAAAGCAATGTCAAATTCCAACATTCCCAGGTGCATTTCAATTTGCTGCTTCCAAGTCTTAAAATTGTTGCCATTCAGTTTCTCAATGTTGATAAGATTCAACATATTGAAATCTGCATAATGTGTATTCATTACGAACTGATTAATTCACTTGCACTTGTGACAAAAATCAATAACTTAATGATCTTATCACACTTAATCTATGGAACCAGTTGCACCTTTGGGCAAGAGACTGTCCATATAATACATTAAGTATGTGAATATCAATTCTTGTATAATCTTGAACAAAAAAATACAGTAACTTATGTAAACTGCACACCTTTAGGCATGAACTTTTACAAAACTACAACCTTTTTATAGAGATTATATACCGATTTATTGCAAACCCAGCAGATTTTGGAATTTAACTCTACTTGTTAAATGCTTGTAAATCATCCTTTTGCAGAAAATGAAACCTTAACGTCATGAGTATAAATATATCATTTTGATGATGTATTTAAGCAGTAATAAGTGTTTCAAACTAGCAAGTAGTCTTCATCAACTTTAAGATTATTCATAATGTTGATCTATTCATCAGATCAACTAACTTTATTCTCATGCATAGTAAATGCAGTCGTAAGATATCATAACAGATGACAGCGGAAACAAGAATCAATTTTCATAAGACAAAACGAGTTCAATGCTTTAATCGTTGGCTCTGATATCACATGTAAAGTTTTCTCATACTTCATGACCAAAACATAATCAGTTAAGCCATTGAACTACCACCAACATATAATTATATATAACCCCAGTAAACTCTAATATGAATGCAGAAAACATACTTACTGTCGAAGACATCATGCATGGATACTGGGATTAGCCTTCTCTTCTTTGGTGTTTGATACAATACAACCTTCAATGGGACTGGTTTTCTTTATGAAATCACACTGAGAAGAGAGACCAAGAACCTCTATTTTATTTACATGAAAAACAATAACTGCTACCCCCCCATTAGGGTTTCGGTTATTGCCAGTTACTTAGAGTTGTTAACCAACTCTAATTCAAACATTATAACTTAATGTTTTTTCCCTCCATTTATCTATATGGCCATATAATCTCTTATCTAGATGTCAGCATATATAAGTACACTAAGGTTTGATTACACTCACCATATAAAATCTTACACTAACTAAGTCATTTGGTTGTGTGCGGGGCGTGCCAACTCGTCGGCTGAGGAGTAAAATATGTTGATGTTGCGTTGAGCGCACGTCTGACTTCTGCGTCTTGAGATTGCGATAGAGGAAGGAACACGTCTCGGCCTTTGGGTTCTAGAACCTGAAGACAAGGCTGCTAGTTCTGTGAAGTTCACGGATCGTCGGCGCCGGGTTCGGTCACGGTGATTATATTCGTGAGAGTATAAGCACGCCGAACTGGTACCAGACTATACGGGCACAAGTACTCAAAAGAGATGTATGTCTTGATGGTAAATGTGGTTCGGCCATCAGAATGCCGAACTCTAAAGCTTACTTGTGAGTATCCAAT
Organism: Heteromeles arbutifolia; assembly: GCA_024362995.1. Classification (NCBI taxonomy): domain Eukaryota; kingdom Viridiplantae; phylum Streptophyta; class Magnoliopsida; order Rosales; family Rosaceae; genus Heteromeles; species Heteromeles arbutifolia. Next base: position 5,146,736 of record JANCRC010000013.1, on the reverse strand, counting down.
CATAAAACAACTCGGCATTCAATGTGCTGAGCCCTAGTAAACTGTAACACCTCACTTCACCGAGAAGGCTAATGAGATGACCTCTGCTAATAAAGACCCAAAAGTCCTTCTCGACCGAGACTTGGATAGATAACCAGTCGACCTCGACGCAGTGCTGTTTATCTAAACTGAAGGTGCTCCGCAATCAGCTGATTCTACGGCGATAGTGCTGTTTATCTAAACTGAAGGTATCACCGGTTACCTTCACAGTGCTGTTTATCCAAACTGAAGATGTGTTGGCAGAAAAAGAAAATAAAAATCTCAAGGTTGTTGAGAGGTGTGCGTAGGGCAATTTATGTGTTGAATTTGGAGGGGCCTGAACTATACATTGAGCCTTCTATCTATAGGGTTGGATATCTGCTTGGTACGGTCTAATGGTGTTTGTAGAGTCCAAATGCAACTCCTACTTGCGGAATTGAAACGGGCCTGTATCAAATATGCCAAGGCATATCCTTCAGATTTCGTGACTTTTCAAACAAAATAAAACCTACCTAGGCTTTATCACATCACATCAGAGACCTAGCCCACCTAGGCTTCTTATCTCATTAAAAAAAACCATCGAAAGCCTTTAAACTCATACTTCCATCACCATGCAAAAAGGCCTAGCCTACCTAGGTTCCTTATCTCACATCATCACCAAAAAACCCAGCTTTTCTAGGCTTATCTCATCACCACCCAAAGCCATCATCTTCATTGTCACATGCCACGTGCACATAACCAATCCCAAAAAATCATGCATTAGGATAGAATCTCTATATTGCACAATTCTCTTGTAAATGGCATGTTTGGAATTATCCCCTTGCGATTAAAATACTTCAAAGCTATCTAGACTAGGTGCATGCAACCAATTTGATATCAAACTTCGAAAATAAATCCAAGCTACTCCAATCCGGTACACTGCTAACAAACCCAAATTAATTCGGACTGCTCCGCTTGCTTCTGAATTAGGACTATGATTTGTATCCTATTTATTTTGGACAAGAAAATCAAGATGATTTATTAAAAGATAATTATTATGATTAAAAACCATAATATTATCTCTTCACAATAGAAATATCTTAACTTTCTTATCCGACGGTCAATAACCATACTCCCGCAACGGCCTCGATTACTCAGACCGATGGTGTAATATTGGGTCCAAACAAGTATATATACTCTATCCAACTTACGTATACACCAAATCAAGATTGAGAGTGCGTATTTGATATTTATTTGAAACCCATGAATGATTAATATTGCAAATTCAATTTGCTTATACATGCACATACCAGATCATCATTCATTTTCAATAGCTAATTAGTCGAGGAGTAGTTTCATAATTCAATAATCAGAATATACTTTTAAAAAAAGATATTGTGGTGCGTGGGATTTGATATTGTGATAGCATGCTCTCACACCGGGAAGGAAGTTGACTTCAGCTCAAAAACCAATTCGCAATACATGGATCATAGCTTATACAATGTCTCAATTAATTCCCCGATATGAGATTCACTCAACAATTCAACATCGAGCACCAGTCTACTAATTCTAGACTAGTATTATCTTGTCCAATCTTTTTGCGTGATACAAAGCTTGAAATTGGCGGCATATGAGATAGCTATGGTTATGAAAAGTTGAAAACAATGAAGTTGGTTTCGGAAACAATTAGTTATAATCCAAGTCCTTGTGGAACATATAAACTTATCTGCAGAAATCTTGAAAATTTGGATGAATCAAGTTACTTCGACCAAATTTTAACGAAAATTTTCTTAATATATCCTTTTGGAAGGATCATCTTGTGGGATATAAACCACTAGCTACTTGATATATTTGAAAGTCAAGAAAAATATATGATTTTTAACATCTGCAGCAGATCTTGCAGTTGTATAATGAATGGCAGCTGAGAATCTCTGTACTATGTCAAACTCTTCACGAAGCCGATCATGAGGAAGCAAATCAGATCTTGCTTCCATAAGCAATATGATTTTCTTCACATTTGATGATGCATGTTTACAAATTAATTATTATATATCTTGTAATCTCTTGGATTGCAACTTGGTGGCTAACTGTGTTTTCTCAATAAGTTAGTTAGTAATAATTAATTCGGGCTAAAGGCTACTCGAATATCATTTAGCCTGTTGAGTTTCGGCTCGTGTCGAAAATGATTGTTTGATGAGCACAAGGAGGGAGCTATAGCTAAGTTATATTGTTCTAGAAAACTTGTTTAATTGTCTAAATATTTTGGAACATGTCACACTAGTATTACTTACTAATCAAGTAAACTGTTGCATGAGATTTGATATAGATTCTAAACTTTTGATTCGAACAGAAAGACTGAGGTTTTGGGATGAAAATGAAGGCATATATATCTACCAACCTTGAAAAATCAGAAACCCTAGTTGCAGAGTTGTTACGTCCAATATATTTTTCTGCAGAAACTTTGGAAAGAGTTATTTTTCAAATTTGATTAACTAAGTTGATTAATTTAACTAATTTGGAGATCTCCTCTATGATATCTTTCCACTATTTGATACGTTGCAGTGATCCTTGCAAGTTGCAGTTGAATATATGGCAGCTGATATATATATATATATATATATATATATATATGTAAAACGAGAAGGACATGCATCAAAAGTCGAAGATTTATATGATCTTAACTACCCTGGTCCAAGATCTCACAGACCATTGATAACAATAACTGGTCAAACTTGGCTAGATAATGACAAAGGTTATACTCTTTCCTATGAAGCTGGAAACGCTTGGACATGGTCAACATAAAAACTAACTTAATTAGCTATACCTAGTAACGGTCATAAACTGGCACAGTTGCAATCTAATCCTCGATTTTCCTTTCGTATTATCTTACGTCTAAAACTTGTCTATTTCTTTGCTTAAATCATGTCCCAGATTTGCTATGGATTCTGGACATATTCCACTTGAATATCTTATATTAGTCCAAAAGTTGATTTGTTTTTTACTAGTTGTTATATGCCACCAATAAGACTAACTAAGTTCTTAATGGCATGATTAAGACTCATTAATCAAAGGCGGTAGTATTTTATTTAAGGAATTTTTGAACTTTAATCCTTTAAGAAGATTAAAATTTAATAAAACCTGGTGTTAGATTGTATATTGATTTTAGTCCCTTAATGTGTACTTAATTCAAATTCATATTATATTTTTGTTTTAATATCTAATAGATATCTTATTTAATGTCATTACATTAAATTTTAAATTTATTAGTATACACATTTTAACTCATTAATTTTATTTAACTTCCTTTAATTAGTGTACCTAAACGTCTGTATCATAATATATTTTACTAAATTAGTGTACCGAAATGTCCGTACCTAAATATATTGTAGTGAACTAGTGGCACATAAGAAATATGCAAAAACATAAGTGTACCGAAAATTCCGTACCTAACTATATGTACTAAACTAGGGTACCGAAATGTCGGTACCTAAATATATTATACTAAACTAGTATGCCAAAATGTTCGTATCTAAACATATTATACTAACCTAGGGTACCGAAATGTTCGTACCTAAATATATAGTAATGAATTAGTGGCACATAAATAGAAATCACATATTCATGCCAAGGATCAAGGTGTGCATGCAATCAAATTTAAAATAGTGATCAATAATTCAAAGTGTGCATGCAATCAATCATAAGCAATTAAATAGAAATCACATATTCATGCCAAGGATCAAGGCTTCGCCCTAGCAAAAAAAGAATTAGTTACGCATATTCATAATTAAAATCATAGAAAATATCATTAAGAATAAAAGGAATGAAAACACTTTAAAGTAGAAAATCTCCAAGAACCCTAGCAAATTTCTTTCTGTCTCCAAAGTTGCATAAAAGAAAGTGTAAAGAAAAACTGTAGACAGCCAAGCAATATATCTACTATAGCTATTGCACAAACCCTAGGAACCCAGTCTCTTATTCAAACTAGGAAACTAAATAATAATAAAATATCTTAGAAAATAAAGTCCTGATAGGAGAATCTGCCAAGTAATTGTTCAGCCACGTTTTAGCCTTAGATATCCTCCAAATCCGGCCCATAATAGCTTGTTTTGAAGATCAGGATGTTCTGAACACATCTCCAGAAGGCCACAAACCCATCCGAGGTCATCTTGGGCTCCAAAAACGCAATTTAAGCCCAGAAACGTCATTTTCCAGCACTGCGCACTGTTCCTTTATTCCATCGCCAGAAAACAACCACTTAGTAGAAAAATCCTAAATTTTGACACGAAATGCCAAGTGACACACGTATGTCCTCCAATTTGAATCACTCAAAAATTCGTCCATTTGACCATGTTTTGCTCCAGAGGAATTCGGATGTCCTATATTGAAAATATAAATCAAAGTATCAAAATTCTACCAAAATAATTACCAAAACATACTAAGAACAAGGTAAAATATATAATATGAAATTGACTCATCAGATATCACTTGGCAGAGGATCCAGGAGGTGATGAGCTCATACTGGTGGCAGGGACCTGCTTTATATTGACAGATTGAGGGCGCTGCATCATAATAATCGGTTTCCTTACTGTTCCAGCAATTTTTTCTTGAATGGTGCAGATTAAGACCTGCAAAGGTGATGCCAAAGAATAGGAAATCTAAGCCTGAAATTGTATATTGAGTAGATTCTGATGCATTTGCTCTTCTTGATCTTGTCTTATATGCTGGTATTGAAGCATACCAAAACTCGAATGAAGGGAATCAATTGCTTGTGTCATATTAACCCCACTCTGTAATGACAAGGCACTCTTGTTCGCTTGTTAGGGACCCCCGAGAACTGACTGTGGATGCTGCTGAAGCATAGTTTGTGTTGACTGATGAATGGAAGATTGTTCAGGAGTTAATTAAGGAGTTTGTACAGTATGTTTTCTTATCTCAGCCAATAATGTCGAGTCTAACCAACTCAGTTGTTAGCATGAATCTACAGTAAGTCCGGTTATACGATGAAGTTTGAAGAAGTTGTTAACGGTAAATCCCACGAAGGGTAATTCTGTGATGTGAATAGGTAAATCTCATGAAGGGTATAAGAAGTTGTTAAACGATAAATCCCACGAAGGGTAATTCCGTGATGTGAGTAGGTAAATCCCACGAAAGGTAATCCTACATAGACGTTGATTTTGTTGTTGTTGAAATTGTGAAGGCCGATGCCATTGATAAGAGTAGTTATTTTTTGGTAAAATCCACAAAGGGCGATCCTGTGGTACTATAGTTAAGGCCGATGCCACACTATAGTTTGTTAATTTTTTGTTTTAAAGGCCAATGCCAATGTTAAATGAAGTTGATGACGGTAAATCCCAAGAAAGGTAATCACACAAGGAATTGTTATAACCGGCATGAGGGTGTGTTACAACTTTATAAAAGGCTATTCTTTGTTTATGTATTCTATTGGAAACAGAGGCTTGTGCATACAAATTGGTTCCATAATCTTGCTAAGTATGTTGAAAGAAATATTGGAGAACATTCTGTCTTTGGAAGATTGTATCTGCAAAAGTGATGTGCGATGATAATGGGATGAGCAAAGAAAACAGTAGCTACAGAGGTGTAGAAATCAATTTGATGGGCTGAAATTCTTTGGGAAGTTGATTGACGAATATGAAATTGAACCGTTCTTGAGTATGGATGTAAGTTCTGAATACCTGTCAGTTTAGTGAGCAAGTAGCATCTGTGCAAGTAGCATGAGTATGGATACCTGTCAGTTTAAGTATGGATTTACAGTGGCGATGGTGCTAAATACATGTCATATGTTAAGATTAGCAAGAAGCAATACGAAATTGTTAAGAGCCTGAAGCAGTCTGGCAAAAGCATTCCGTCCAGGTCTCTCAACCGGACTGCTTAATTGTTTGATGAACACAAGGAGGGAGCTATAGCTAGGTTATATTGTTCTTGAAAACTTGTTTAATTGTCTAAATATTTTGGAACATGTCACACTAGTATTACTTACTAATCAAGTAAAGTACTGTTGCATGAGATTTGATATAGATTCTAAACTTTTGATTCGAACAGAAAGACTCAGGTTTAGCGATGAAAATGAAGGCACGTACATACATATATATATATATATATATCTACCAACCTTGAAAAATCAGAAACCCTAGTTGCAGAGTTGTTACGTCCAATATATTTTTCTGCAGAAGCTTTGGAAAGTACTTTTCAAATTTGATGAACTAATTAAGTTGATTAATTTGACTAATTTGGAGAGATCTCCGATATGATATCTTTCCACTGTTTGATACGCTGCAGTGACCTTGCAAGTTGCAGTTGAATATATGGCAGCTGGAAAAAGAAATACAAAAAGGTAATGAGAAAAACAGATTTTGCTTGCATAAGCAAATGGATTTTCGTTGTGGTTGATGATGCTTACAAGTAATTTTCCTATTCTTTTGGATAATAACTAGACGGTGGGCTAAAGGCCTTGACAATCAAAGGCTATCGAGTTAGAACGGCAGATGAAAATAGGTAGTTAAACTTATTTAATTGTAAGTCTTGACCAATACTGCTGTGACTTTTTAAAAATGAAAGACTTTTTTTTCACGATATTCTGAACTGCTATAATCTGAACAGATGGCGAGATCAAGAAATACTGGAACCTCGCATTTGAGCAAAAATGTCACATCCCGGCCCGGGGTTCACATCCCGGGCCCGCTCCACCACCGTAGCAAGATATTGTCCGTTTTGGATCCCGACTACGCCCGCACGGTTTTGTTTATAGGAACTCACGAGAACTACCCAGTGGGTCATCCATCATGGGAGTGCTCTCGTGCGCTACGAGCTTAACTTTGGAGTTCCGATGGAACCCGAAACCAGTGAGCTCCCAAAAGGCCTTGTGCTAGGTAGAGATGAAAATATACATATAAGGCTCACATGATCCACTCCCCTAGACGATATGAGATCTCACAAAAAAGATGAAGCAAAACAGAGCAGTTTCAGAAACAAAGCAAGAGTCGTCTGAGCGTAAGAATATCAAGGCAATGGAGGTGGATGGTTTGACAATTGGAAGAGAGGATGCCTTCAAGTCCACCTTCAATGGCGACGAATGTTTTGACTGCTCTAGCGACCAAGGACCTCTGAATTTGGAGTGGATGAACAAATTCCTTGAAATGGAAGAGAGTTGGTTTACTTTGCCGGACATTTGAGCGTTGATTTTATTTTTGTTCTTTATTTTCCGGGTTCATGATACTTGTTAATTTGTTATTAGTGCATTTATAAGGGTTTTTTCCGTCCCTAATTCTAGGAAAATCCCACTTCATGTGTGTTCCTTTACTACTTAATATTTTCAGTTGAGGTTTATTTTCCTGGAATTAACAAATCATGTAGGGAACCGGAATATTAGGATCTCCGTTGTGTTAATCTTGAGTTAACGGGTGACATGGCACATGCCGCTTTGCAAAGAATCTCACCTCATACTGTGATTTCCTGTAAATTCATATCCAAGACATTATTCACATTATTTATTTGATCAAATTCGAGAATATTTCTTTGCGTCTCCTTCAGTATAAGAGAAGCGACTTTCATACTCTCATTTATACTCATACACACCTCTATCTAGAGCCTTAAAATTTAACAAATCAAAATAAATTCAATAGACAAAAATAATGAAAGAAGTGCAGAAAATGAAAATGAGTTAAACTTAATTTGAAACTAGTTTTATTAGAAGAAATGGTAGCGATTTTTAAACTCCACCTTATGCACTCGATATTAAATATTTTACAATCTTTTATGCACTCAAATTTACATGAAGATCCAACCTTTATTCAAATCTACTTATTGGGCACCAATTTCAGCATCTTAAATCCTATGCAATATGATTGGGGTTCCATGTTGTGGCTGCACAGTAATGTACATAACAGGAGCATGAGTGTATGAGGGAGAGAGCTCAACAGTAAAATGTTGAAGAATCATAACCGGAGCCATCTTTGCTTTTATCACAGAAAAACATTGCGCAACTCCTTCAGCAAATCTCTCTGGCTTGAACTCATCAACATCTTCACCCCAATATTTTGGATCAGTGTGAAGAATCAGAGTAGGAAACACAAATCTACCACAGCAGCTGGGATGGAAAGCCCTCCTATATATTGGTTTTCTGGAAGGTGTGCCTATACATAAGTAGCACAGGTGAATATAACCTCAAAACTTCATTCAGTGTTATCGAAACCTGCGAAAAAAGTGATCGGGTAACGAAGTAAGACATTTGCATTCAGTATCATCAAACCTGCGAAAAAAGTGATCGGGTAACGAAGTAAGACATTTATTGAGGACATCGTTATCCATGTTTGTAATAGAGACTACATGCGTATAGCATAATGTCAAGCTCAATTTAGCAACTAGTTTTACTAGAACTAAAAGGATGTGACAACTGCACAAAAATGTTGACAATGAACATCGAGTGATATTAAGGCGCATATGGCCTGACACGGATCCATGCACAGGCTAATCTGGAAAAGTTAGCTTAGGTGACTTTGAAATTCTGGGATTGTTATTTAGGTAAAACTCCTTCAGCAAATCTCTCTGGGTTGAATTCATCAATGTTTTCACCCCATATATATTGGACAATAGTGAAGAAAAATAGTCAGCAGCACAAATTCAAACCCCAGCTGGGATATTGGAAACGCATCCAACATTGGTTTTGTTTTGGGTGTGCCTGTATAGAGCGGATATTACCTTAGAACTTCCTTTAAGATATCATCGACACTTGCACACAACAAAAAATCCGGTTAATGACTTGGGTTTAAATTGATGTTCATATTCATTTATCACATTGTTAACCACATGTGTGTAATATTAAAGATGCTGAATTTTTTTTTTTGTTATAGTAAGTAATTGTGGTACATGTAACATTAAGCAGGAAGCGACTTACAATCTTGATGTAATTTAGGGCATCTAAATCAGGTGTGTTCTTTCCACACAGATGTAAGACTTCTTGTCTTGCTTTTTCTTGCCAACTTGGATGAACTTGAGGGAGAACGTTAGAGTGTAAAGGATAATATTATTAGATTGTTGCCATGTGTCAATATATAGATAAAATAGCCATGTATCACAACTGTATTGGCGACTCTTGAGTTAGTTATATGTGGTTGTATTTATATAGACAAATCTTGTAATAATTGTTGATATAATGAAAATACAGTTTTCCCTCTCTACTTTCTCTCTCTTCGAGCTCTCTTAGTTTCCATTTCTGCAATCATAGCTCAATCTTACTGTTATCAATCCTCAATTATCATGCTATTTTGCTCTTGTTCTTTACATTGTAATAGTAAACTCAGCAAATAATTTGCACCCACTTCACCATTTTCTTGGCTACTTGCTCTTTTTTTGCTGATCATACCCCTTAATATTGCTTTGATTTCGTTGTCCAAATTGTACCTCATCCTGTTCTTTTTAGTGGGTATGAATCTGTATCGAGAGAGAAAACTAACTAGGGCTAACAAATGTTCATGAAATTTAAACTCAAGACATACTTTAACAAAGCGAAAACCGAATGCCACTAGCCCAAGTAGTAATGTGCAAATAAAAACTACATAATAAAGTATTGTTAGTTTTAATAAGTGCATAGCAGTACACCTTTTGCCTGGGAAAGTACTAAATTTAAAACAGCTTGCTTTTATGGAGCTCAAATATTTTCTTCTCTTCGTAGTTGCTTCCATAGGCTGTTCTGGCTATAACATCACCAGCAAGGTTTTGAAATTCAGGAGCTACATCTAGTTCACATTTTCCTTCATGTCCGACCAAACTTTCCCATCTATTAATCAGAACAGACAACTGGTTACAAATGCAGGCACCATCCCCTGTAAGTTTTTTTTTTTTAATCCAGAAACCAGAAAGTAGGAAGTTATTCGATTCATTAGTGTTAGGCTATGACTGAAGAAAGTTGAGGTTTCATCGTAAATTTAATTAACAATTTTTTAGTCTCTCATCCAGTGTGCTTTATCTTTAGTCATTAGATTAAATAAATTAAATAAAGAAGGAAAAAAAAAGAGTTTCTTTATCATTTTCCTTTTTTTTTAGCGAAATTTTGAAAGTTACAGACAGATTAAGCTCACATTCATCCAACCGGGTTCAATTTTGGTAGCAAATTGGAACCAAATTGGGGGACACCCAAGGAGCCACTTGAAGGGGAGTCTGGCAGAGCCCATACCCAACTTTTTCAGTCGAAGTTTTGGGGCAGCATCCATATTTAGAACCCAACTGAACCATAGACAAAATTACATGAGTAACTTTGAGATTTGTGGTTCTGCTCACCTCACCATTTTGTTTATCAAATTTTATTCACAGTATAATTTTGGATACAGCATGAACACGCACTCGTGACGAATTATATTATCAGAGCCAATTGAGAGACACATTTGACAAGGTTTAATTTATTAAAATCTTAAAAAATGACATAATATGACGTGATAAAGTTTAATTTATCAAAATATTTCCTCATTCGGGTTTGTACCCTAGAGTTATTGGAAAAATTATTTCAATTTCACATTTTGATTTCGAATGTCATTAACAACTTCATTGTTGAATGAGTTTTGTACAGTAGGACTCGTTTGAGAGCAATTATGGGCAAACCGAAATCACTTGTAGAGTATCTAGTACAAAAATTAGGCTCCACATGAGAATTAATCAATTAAAAGTGAGTTCTTTCGATACCAAATCACAACAACAACAACAACAAAAAACCTCAGAACGCCATTGCGCTCGGTTCTGTGTCACGTATTCCGTTAGATCCAAGTACTCAAAAGTTTTTTTTTAGAGTCTCTTCCAAAGTCTTCCTTTACCCCTTCGGCCCTGAACTTCTATCTTGTAATCGCATATTCTAACCAGAGCGTCAGTAGGCCTTCATTTCACATGTCCAAACCACTGTAACCGATTTTCTCTCATCTTTCCTTCAATTTCGGCTACTCTTACTTTACCTCAGATATCCTCATTCCTAATCTTGTCCTTTCTCGTGTGCCCACACATCCAACAAAGCATTCTCATCTCCGCTACACCTATTTTATGTACGTGTTGATGCTTCACCGCCCAACATTCCGTGCCATAAAGCATTGCCAGCCTTATTGTCGTCCTAGAAAATTTTCTCTTAAGCTTCAATAGAATACGACGGTCACACAACACGCCTGATGCACTCTTCCACTTCATCCATTTAGCTTGTATTCTATGGTTGAGGTCTTTATCCAACTCTCCATTCTTTTGCAAGATAGATCCTAGGTAGCGAAAGAGGTCACTCTTTGGTACTTCCTAATCTCCAACCCTCACCCCTAACTCATTTGAGCATTCGTTTGTACTGAACTTGCACTCCATATACTCTGTCTTTGACCGACTTAAGCGAACACTTTTAGATTCCAACACTTCTCTCCAAAGATTAAGTTTCGTATTTACTCATTCCTGAGTTTCATCTATCAAATCACTAATGAATAAAATCAGTTTTACAAAAAGAAACCATCTAAATGAGGTGAAAGATTTTTCTTCATACATGTATACTACCTTCACGACATCACGTGTTAATCATGATAAATTTTTCAATGTGTCAGAAAAAGGGTCAAATTCACTAAATGTCATAATACAATTAGATGAATTTTTTTTTCTTTTAAGTTTCAAACTAATTATATTATGCCACTTGTTGTAGCGGTGGCTCATATTTATGACACATTAAAAAATCTTTTGTTAATCATATTTATATGTCATGTATAATTCAAGTAGCACAAAAATAATACGATAACAGTATAACCATGTCATGACTAAATGAGAACCGACTATTGTCGCCGAGGTTTCAACAGTCACTTTTTGACACTGCAAATGGTGAGAGAGAGTTGTATGGTTCGCGTCTACCAGTAATCCTACAATTGTCAAACTGACACTTGCAAACTTTGAATACTGGCCGTTGGATGGGATATGAAATCACGACCGGTCATTAGAATTGGAAAAGGATCCGGCGATCTTTTTCCTGGAGATCTGAAGATTCCGTGGTCATATCAGTTCATTGTACATCGTACGATCATTTTTTTTTATACTATTTATATTTAATTTTAAATTTTAAAATAATTTTTTATTGTATGATGTACAATGAACGGACATGATCACGAAATTTTCAGCAAAAGGATCCGATGATGATCTCTTTCCATTAGAATTCTTGAGAGACAAGTCGACAGCATCGCCAGTGTACTCTCCTGTTCACGTGCCACATACATCGTATGCTTCCAAAAGGACGTCACTCTCTCTTTCATGTCGGACGACGATAGAATATTCTGATTCCAACGCGTGTCACTGTGGGCCCCCATCAGATTGCCAACGGGTTCGTTCCCTTTCAGCTCTTTACTACCGTCGCACGTGTCGCTACGTGATTATGTCACCCATCAAGGAGTATAAGGAGCAAATTCCCCCGAGAGAACATTTCATGATTTATATTTTATTGAGTTATAAAAAAATTTCGAGATGCAGTTGGTTGAAGATAATTGCTTTACTCATAGATAGTGCCATAACGGATACGGACTCGATTCAAATTGGCGACAAAGAATTTAATGGGGTTAATTGAGTCACGTACATGGACGGAGCTAATGAAGGTTTATTGGGGGCAAATGCTCTTACTCAAGTAATTCGTTTGTTTAGTTGCAGACTACAATTATATAATATACACGAGTTATCTTTATAAAAAATATATGTATCTAATATCCAATATACATTCATTCTACTTATACTTCATATCAAATATTATATGAGCAATAGGGCTCTTGTTCTGTCATTCAAACCGAAAAAACCCTCTCCCGCCTATCTTGTACTTATATTTTTCTCATCACTTTGTCACTTTCCACTACTATATTGAAATTTTTGTAACATTGAAATTGTGATACATCATCATTTGAAACCATCCTTAATATCATATTGCGTATAACCACACTATAATAAAGTTTTCTTAGTTGTTTTTGGTTGCCTCCACTAGAAGAAATTTCTGGCTCTGTCTTTGGTCATGTATAGCCTTTTACGTATTTAAAAGTCATAAAACGTGCTACAACATATGCTAACTTGATTTAAATTTGACAATAAAGCTGTGATCAAATGTCTTAACTGAGTAACAAATAACTTTCAACGCATGGCGAACACATGTCAAACAGTATTAAAAAAGCCAGGTGACGCATAATAACTTGATTTAAAGTGATCGTTAGCAATGAGCTCAACATTTACTGTCGTCAAAAGGAACATCCTATGCATGTCGAAGAAACTAAAACGGAGAATTCTTTCATCACATTGTTAACAAAAAAATGGACAATGTTGTTAGTTTCTTTCCTATTTATATTAATTTATATAAAGCAAATCAAAATAGCTATTTTGTTCTTCAAACAACCCAAAAGAACATTGTCAAATTCTAAAACAAATATTTCGAAAAAAGAAACAAAGAACGATAATATGACTAGACGAACTCTCGGAGCTCCACAATCTTATCCTTCCCTACTCTCACTCTCTGAAACTTTCAGTCTGTCATGCGTTTGAAAGTTGAACCTTTCAAAAGATCTTTCTGTTAAGATTTGTTTTTCCAATAAGAAGAAGAAGAACCCTACTTTCCCCTGCTTCAAAAATTTCAAATTTACAGTGACAAAAACATTTTTGTTCTGTTTTCGATTTGGAGAAAAAAGATATGCAGTCGAATTTTGAAACAGCAGAGATTGGTAACCAACAATTCATGGATTCTAGTTCATCAGTTTTACCAATCTTCAATCCTCAGAAGCAAAACCAGAACCATTTCCTTCAACAGTTTCATCAGCCGCAGACGTTTAGTCATCTCAGTCAAATAGCTCAACCGATTCCGATTACCCACGACCTGTTTCAACGACAGGATCATCTCCAATTCCAAGCATTGCTGCAGCAGCAGCAGCAGCAAGAACAGCAGGAAGAAAGCAGGCTGCCATGGCAGCCGAGCCCTCTAAGTTTCAAGCTCGGTCTCAGTGAAAACAGTGGACCACATTACTTAGGATTCAAAAATTGGCAAACCCAAGAATATTATGGGATTATAAGAGAACCCATGTGGTAATTTTTGTTGATATTGCAGAAATTTACGTGCTTTTTTGTTGTACTTGTCCTGTGTTCTCTCTGTTTTTCATGCTGACCTTGTTTTTACCCCCCACGTGTTTGTGTTAATGCAGCAGTTGGAAGCCTCTTGACGCGGTAGTCCCCGACACAACAAACAACAGGCAGAGGCAGGAAGAAGGGGAGAGATGCAGGGACCTGGAGGAAAAACACAGGCTTTATGGTGAGCTTGAAGCAATCTATAACCTTGCAAAGATGGGGGAGGGTAATCAGAATCAAACTGGCTCTGGCTCTGCTCTCACCGTCGAAAACTGCCTGAAAAATGTGGGATTTCCTGTGGTTTTTGGCGATTCTAATGGCCTCAATGCTGCTCCAGCTGATATATTTAGGGCGGATAACAGATCGGAAGACTCCATTGGAGAAGAGGTGTTGGTGAGGAAGATTCAGAAGAGGAAGAGGAAGAGGAAAATGAAGGAGCAATTAAGTTCAATGAATAGTTTTTTTGAGAACTTGGTGAAGCAGGTTGTGGATCACCAAGAGAATCTTCATAAGAAGTATTTGGAAGTGATTGAAAAAATGGAAAAAGAGAGAAGGGAGAGAGAAGAAGCATGGAGATGTCAAGCGGAGGAGAACCATAAGAGAGAAGCCATGGCCAAACTCCATGAGCAGGCTATAGCTTCAAGCAGAGAAGCTCTCATTGTTTCATACATTGAGAAAATCACTGGCCAAAGAGTCAACCTTCCTCCTAGGAAAACCCCATTGTTGTTGCAGCCCGATAATTTAAGCGAACCTGAAACCGCAGAGGAATTGACACCCTCCAAAGCTGATCATTCAAATAGCAGATGGCCTCAAAATGAAGTCCAGGCTTTGATTCTAGTGCGCAGTAGTGTAGAGTCGAAATTTGCGGAACTGGGGTCAAAAGGGCATGTTTGGGAAGAGGTGAGTGCTTTAATGGCTTCAATGGGCTATCAGAAAAGTGCCAGAAGGTGCAAGCAAAAGTGGGAGAACATCAACAAGTACTTTAGGAAAACCAAAGACGCTGTGAAAAAGCGTCCTCTGCAGTCGAAAACTTGTTCTTATTTTAGTCAATTGGGTCAGCTGTACTCAAAAACACCGACCGTCCCTTCATCTTCGTCTTCGGTTAGCATGGATGTTAGCATTCAAAGGCAAGGTTATTCGGAGCTTTTAGAAGCCTTTATTGCAGGAAGAGAGACGGGAGTTGCACATAATCTGCCAAATGGGAATTTTGAAAGCTCCGAAATGGGTTCGAGTAGGTTGGATTTCAATGGCATTGGTGATGGTAAAGTAGAACATGTGCAAGGAGACTCTGGGAAGGAGAAGGAAAATGATGAGGATGACAAAAACATGGATGAAAGAGAAGACACGGATGGTGACGATTCAGAAGAATAAGGTAGAGCATAGCCATCGGACAGAACTAGGAAGGTACGCCACTTAATCATAGCCTGTAGTTCTTTTGTTAACCTTGGAATTTTGATGTGTTTTTGGCTATTTCCTTGAGTTTCAAGCCTTTTTGAGCAGTGTTTGTTGCTGACAGAGTTTGAAGTTGAATTACATTTTCCTTTTTGGATATAATATATTAATTAATATTGGAAAATGTTGGTTATGTCTACTTACGCATCGAATTAGTAATTCCTATTCATGTATATGTTACTCATTTTCGATTTAATTAGGTCATAGGTGCAGTGAAAATAGCAAGTAACCACAACGATCTTTCTGTTTACAAAATCGGTAAATACTAAAAAAAGCGTTCCATTTACGGCAAAACCCAAAAGACCTATCCTGTAAAAAGGACGTATAGTTTAGAAACTAAACCAAGAAAGCCTAGGAAATTTTGCCTTTGTACCACCAAACACAAATGATATTTGCCATACATGGGAAATATTGGATGAAGGATGCATGGTAAGCAAACATACTAGGCCATTTCAGTTGATATCGACACTCTAATGAAAAGAATCAAGAACCCGAAGAAACTTCAGGGCAGATAAAAGTCGTAAGCTTCCCAATCATTTATGAACTCCTCCAAATGCAAAGGAGCTTCGGTGGTTGGGGTTGACATTAATGACCCATTTCTACAGCTATTTGTGCAATCAACAATCTTCATATTCAGTTCACAAAGCTTTGTGAAGTCGGTATGGAGAAACTCAGATATGCTAAGTTGCCCTTCATTGAGATCCGTTATGAAGTTCCGCGGCATATCACTGTCACGAGTGTTAGGTAAGAATCCATCATGGCATTCTGCTTCTGCTTCTGTATTCTTTTCTTCAATTCCATTGTTTGTTGGTCTGAGTTCTTCTTTGGTAAAATGCGAATCAGTCTCTACTGATGACGCAGCCTCTGCAGCCAAGTCTTCGATGGTTTCCCTCTCATTTCTAGACCTTTCTGATTGGTTTTCTTGTGCCTTCTTCCTTAAGATAGAGTTCCAGTAGTTCTTGATCTCATTGTCTGTACGACCTGGAAGCCTTCCAGCTATCAATGACCATCTACATGTACCGAGAACTATGAAACACCCATAAAAAGAACATATTACTTAACGAAGCTTACAAGTTTTACGTAACAATAAGTACCTGTTGCCTAATAGTTTGTGGAGTCTGATGATCAGGTCTTCTTCTTCTTGTGTAATGTTGCCTCTCTTGATATCAGGCCTCAGATAATTCAACCACCTAAGCCTACAACTCTTCCCACATCTCTTCAGACCTGCACCGAATAATGCATATTTCATAAACATTCATGCGTTGTAAGTAAGAAGCTCGTACGTAGAATCGAAGCGAACTCACCTATTTCCCTCGACAGTTTCTCCCATCTCCCTTCGCCGTGCTCTCTGACATAATCGAGCAGAATTTGGTCTTCAGCATCAGTCCAAGCTCCTCTGCGCAGTCCATCCTTCTCACAACGGGAGCTTCTTCCCATTTCTCACTCACTTGATTCTGTCTCTCTCCTTTTCTTTCAGAACTGCACGTTATCGCGCCATTGTCTTTGGAAGTGAATGATTTTATATACAAGGTTCTGTTGTTTAGTCCAATATTATTATAAGAAGACATAGAAATCTTTTAGTTTGTTGTTTAATCTAATATTAATATAAGAAGACTTTGAAATATGTTGGTTTAGTTGTTTAATCCAATATTATTATATGAAGACTTAAAAATTTGTGAATAATTTGTTAATCAACTTTTTAACAACGTGGTTGGGATCAAAATTAAAGAATTGAACGGACAGAAAAAATGGTATCAGATTTTTGAGTTTTCGTGTGTGAAACGATGTGTTCAATCCAACTGTTAAAAAGAAAAAAGGGAAATGTATGATGTCAAAGGGGAGGTGCAAAAATCACTCATGTATTAACTTGTGATGAGCGGATGAACATGAATGAATTTTTAACGCTAAAAGTACCGAGCGGTGTTTGTTTGTGTCCAAATTTTCTTCTAGGCCGCCCACTCCGACCAAAAAGAGGGAAGCAGTGATCAATTACAAAACTATTGATATGGTGGTGGTTTTTCAGTTGGAGTGATGTGTTACCTAGGTTAAGACAGGTATGGATTTTGCTTAATTAATCACTAGTTAATGATATCATAGAACTTGGTTGTATTGTTAATTACCTTAATTAGTTGTCACTTGCACCCGTAATGCCACTTTATGAAGCTACAAAACAAATTAAGGCCGGCTAAATTTTGATTCTCTGGTCCTCCATTGGGGGGAATATTGCAGATGAAATGTAATTGGAGCTTGGAAGGCAGGTAGGGAATCAGCATATTATATCTGGGTAGTTGCATAATCAACAAGTATAATTAGCATTGAATCTGATTTTTGGATGTTGGTTTAACAATTAGGTTAAATTGCACCGGAAGTCCTTGTACTCGGATTTTCACTTTCGTCCTTGTAGTTCTTTTTGGTTGCATTTTAGTTTTGTTTTCATTTTCCGTCCAGTTCGTCAACTAAGTTGATTTCCACATTCAGAGGCGGATGAACATTAAGATCAAAGTGATCCCAAGATTACGCGGAGTCCGACAAATATACATGTGAGGTCTTCTGAGGAATTTCCGAATGGTTGATGTGGGTTCCTTTTGTGTCTATCAAGTGTTTGATGTAAAGCCTGTTAGGCGTATCTCGACAGTTGCGTCGATAACATTCGACAAATTCTCTCTGTATCACTCATCATATTGTTTTGGCATGTGCCGGTATCTGTTGACATGTGCACACCATGTTTGACGAAATGCCTCCATGAACAAATTGATTTTTTTGCGTGTGCTTTGTTTCTATCTTAAAACTTGTATTTAACATTGTGACCCACTAACATTTTCACAATCAATCTTCTCACTTGGACAGCCCTGGAAGTTTGTCGTATTTGATGACCGGTGTAACGCTTCTAACCTAAAAAACATAAAAATAATAAAAACAACAAGGACGAAAGTGTAACAAAATAAAATAATGGGACGAAAGTAAAAATCAGGTTGAAATGCACAGACCTTTTGTAATTCAGACGAACAATTATGCAACTGAAAGCCTGGAACCAAAACAATTTGTTTTTAATTTTACTGTGTCAAACGGTGAAAGATATAGCTAGAAAACAATGAAAGTTGGTCGGCTTTGTGGTTGAGATGAAAGGGCTTTATTCCCTACTTGCAAACGAGCACAAATTTCCAAATAGTTTTGTTCTTGCTCTGAGACTGTGAGGACCCCGATTTAGTGTGTTTTAGATCCAAATCCAGCACAATTTTTATTTGTTTCTTGTTGCATTTGTTTCAGAAAACCGAGGTTTGGTTTATTAGTTTATTGGATGATTGATACCTCACTTGTCTTGGCATTAGATTAGTTGGAATAATCGTTATCTTTTTATGGTAGTTTAATGTTTAAAATTATCGTTATTTATAGAGTGAGAATATCTCCAATGAAAAAATATATAAATGTTTTCATTATAGAGTGAGAATATCTCCAATGGAAAAATATATAAATGTTTTTATTTACATCTTTCTACGAAGATGAATAATTTACATCCCTTTATTGGGAAATTAAAAAGAAAAGATGTGAAATGCCCTATTTTTCATATTATATAAGAGATGCCTAGGTTTAAGCTTGGAGAACGAGAATGTAAAGGCAACGCTTGATCAACTAGCTTAATTCACGTTTACAAAACTTAAATAGATGGTAGGGCTGAGATTTTTGGCCCGAATCCGGATCCCTACTCGACTACCCCCGAACCGAACAAACCTAAAAAGAAAAATATATTTTTTATATGTTACAAAACAAAGGAGACATTGGATGAGGTAGAGACTGATCTCAACCGTTCATGTATCCCCAAACACAATTACTCTCTCCTCTCTCTTTTTTTTTCTTCTGATCCTCCCTCTCCTCTCTTACTCGAATAAACTCAAACATAGAGGACAAGTCCTCATTTTCTCGACTTGATCTCGCGCTCTCTCTAACTCTCACTCGCTGACGCCAGAGACGATGGCAAAGGTTTCATTGAAACCAAGAACGATACGATTAGATTCATAGTTATTAAACACAGTCAGACTGAAGAGTGGCCATGTTACTTGGATTTTGGCTAAATGGCATGAATTTGTACTACGCTTGGGAAAACGAGAAGTTGTTTTCAATTATCAATTAGAATGTGAATCACATTGCTTCATCTCAACAAGACTAACATGCAAATATTTGTACTACGTTTGACACTTTTTGTTGTGGATCGATTTGTTTACACGTTGATTAACATAGAAGAATAACTACTTTGAAAGCATGATTAACCAAAATTTGTACTACCTTTGATACTTTTTGTTATGAATCGATTTGTTCTTGAAATATGCATTTTATGAAGCTTTCAAAATTCAAAATGTTTAATTTGATCAGTAATGTATTTAATCAAGATTTTTAAAATTATTCCTCTTATGAATTGATTTGTTTATAAAATATGGAGTGTTGACGGGGTCTAAATGGTCTAAATTAAAAGAAAACTATTTTTGTGTCCTTGAATCCTTATTAATTGTGTTGGCTAAAATGAATCACAAAACTATCTTGGATGTGACATCGTCATATATAAACAAACAACATGATTGGCGTTTTCTAATCTTATGTTATAATATTGACTAACATTTACGTATGATAACATAATAAATTAGTAACAATCGATGTCACATATTTACCCCAAAATCCCACAAAAATCCTTACAGTGTCGCACTTAACTACTCCAATATGTAAAATGAATGAGGATATCCTCTCCGGATCCTAAAAGGGCTTGTTCGTTTACGTGAAACTCTAGGCACTCATGCTGTGTTACCAAATTTTTTTTTTTATTGTGCTTAAAACACGGATGGTACACCTGATTCACTAGTATTATAATGGTGAGAAAATTCATTAAGTCTTGAACACAAATATTTATATTTATATAATAACATGTAATATATTATGCATGTTACAATCATGTTGAAAATCTCTCCTCCACCGCCACCACTCCAACATAGATTGTGGTGGGCGAGGACAGCTACGTGCCCTGAAGGGGCTTGTTCGTTTATGTGAAACTCTAGGCACTCATTGTCACATCCCGGTCTGGGGTGGATCACTTCTCGGGCCCGCTTCACCACCGTAGCATGATATTGTCCGCTTTGGGCCCCGACCACACCCTCACGGTTTTGTTTCTGGGAACTCACGAGTAACTTCCCAGTGGGTTACCCATCCTGAGAGTGCTCTGGCCCCCTTCTTGCTTAACTTCGGAGTTCCTACAGAACCCGAAGCCAGTTAGCTCCCAAAAGGCCTCGTGCTAGGTAGGGATGAGAATATACATTTAAGTATCACTCCCCTGGGCGATGTGGGATGTTACACTCATGCTGTGTTACCAAAACAATTTTTTATTGTGCTTAAAACACAGATGATACACTTGATTCACTAGTATTATAATGGTGAGAAAATTGATTAAGTCTTTAAAACAAATATTTATATTTATATAATAACATGTAATATATTATGCGTGCTACAATCATATTGAAAATCTCTCCTCCACCGCCACCACTCCAACATAGATTTTGGTGGGCGAGGATAGCTACGTGCTCTGAAAGGGCTTGTTCTTTTAAGTGAAACTCTAGGCACTCAGGCACTGCATCTCTGCCTGTATGGGCGTGACAATTCATATCATTGTTGGAGGAAAGGGATCCGGAGAGGATCCCTTTCATCAAATTCACCCCATCAATCAATCCGGATCCTTGAAATTTGATCCAAAGGTTAAAAATAGGGGGTTCCTTTAAAAATTATAATAACTTTAGCCGTTGGATCAAATTTCAAGGGTCCGGATTGATTGATGGGGGTGGATTTGGTGGAAGGGATCCGGAGAGAATCCCTTTCCATTGTTGGACACCCAAGGTTATAATCTATCATATTTTTATTATAATTTCAATATTTGCATGGAATTCATGCACGGTATATTTTTTTTTCCTCTTTAAATAACTTTATTGATAAAATAAGAGATTACAATTAACAGGGATAAAACTTAATGAGATCAAATCTTTTGGACTTAAAATAGGTGTGGTTTCTTTGTTACATATTAAGTTTTTTGTCAACAAATTAAGCAAAGTTAAGTTTATTAATATGTCCATCAATGATTGGAGTCACAGATAGGCCATGCCCATTTTAGATGTAAAAAATTTGATCTCAAACATAATACATGTTATAAAAAATTAATCAAGTTAGACTACACACTAGGATTCGGACTGCGGCTGCTAGTCTCTTTCCCCCCACTCAAAGCAATTGGAAGACCAGGTCCCCGATAGTTATCTGTTGACATGTGCACACTATATTTGACGAAATGCCTCCATGAATAAATTGATTTTTTTGCATGTGCTTTGTTTCTATCTTAAAACTTGTATTTAACATTGTGACCATTGGCGGATGCACTAAGGGGCAAGGGGGGTCAGCTGACCCCCCGAACTTCAGTGAACGTCCATGGACATCTTAGGTGCTGACCCTCCGAACTTCAGTGAATGTCTATGGATGACTTGGGTGCTGCCCCTTTAAAGGTTAGAGTTGCCCTTCATATATGCCCTTCAATTGCATGATAAAATGCATTAGAGAGGTGTTGCCCCTTTACAGTCTAGTCCTAATATTATTTACCTCTGGCTTGTTTGTTGGTTGTGATTACAATTGTTGGCAAAAAAAAAAGAACCAAGTAAAAAACTATCCAAAAATGCAAAGTAAATGAAATGGTTATCTCAAAGAATAACAAAGCATCATCATTCTTGGACAAACATATTAATGGGATGCAATGATATCAAACATTGTTAGTGTGTTCAAGATAAGTGTATTTCTTTGTTAAGCATTCATATGGGAGCAGCCTTAACATGTTAGTTACCCACGCAAATGAGGCATTAACAGGTGTGCAATATGCCTTTCCAAATGACTTAAGGCCTATCAAGACTCGATGAAATGACGATATGCATGCTCTTTCTGCTAAAAAAAATTTGCGCGCTACGCGCACTATTCTTACTGACCCCCCGAATATTATTTCCTGAATCCGCCACTGATTGTGACCCACTAACATTTTCACGCAATCAATCGCAATCAATCTTCTCACTTGGACAACCCTGGAAGTTTGTCGTATTTGATGACCGGTGTAACGCTCCTAACTTAAAAAACATAAAAATAATAAAACCGACAAGGACGAAAGTGTAACAAAATAAATTAATGGGACGAAAGTAAAAATCAGGGTGAAATGCACAGACCTTTTGTAATTCAGACGAACAATTATGCAACTGAAAGCCTGGAACCAAAACAATTTGTTTTTAATTTTACTGTGTCAAACGGTGAAAGATATAGCTAGAAAACAATGAAAGTTGGTCGGCTTTGTGGTTGAGATGAAAGGGCTTTATTCCCTACTTGCAAACGAGCACAAATTTCCAAATAGTTTTGTTCTTGCTCTGAGACTGTGAGGACCCCGATTTAGTGTGTGTTTTAGATCCAAATCCAGCACAATTTTTATTTGTTTCTTGTTGCATTTGTTTCAGAAAACCGAGGTTTGGTTTATTAGTTTATTGGATGATTGATACCTCACTTGTCTTGGTATTAGATTAGTTGGAATAATCATTATCTTTTTATGGTAGTTTGATGTTTAAAATTATCTTTATTTATAGAGTGAGAATATCTCCAATGGAAAAATATATAAATGTTTTCATTTACATCTTTCTACGAAGATGAATAATTTACATTCCTTTATTGGGAAATTACAAAGAAAAGATGTGAAATGCCCTATTTTTCATATTATATAAGAGATGCCTAGGTTTAAGCTTGTAAAACGAGAATGTAAAGGTAACGCCTGATCAGCTAGCTTAATTCATGTCTACAGAACTTAAATAGATGGTAGGGCTGAGATTTTTGGCCCGAAATCCGGATCCCTACTCGACTACCCCCGAACCGAACAAACCTGAAAAGAAAAATATATTTTTTATATGTTACAAAACAAAGGAGACATTGGATGAGGTAGAGACTGATATCAACCGTTCATGTATCCCCAAACACAATTACTCTCTCTCCTCTCTCTTTTTTTTTTTCCTGATCCTCTCTCTCCTCTCTTACTCGAATAAACTCAAACATAGAGGACAAGTCCTCATTTTCTCGACTTGATCTCTCGCTCTCTCTAACTCTCACTCGCTGACGCCAGAGACGATGGCAAAGGTTTCATTGAAACCAAGAACGATACGATTATATTCATAGTTATTAAACACAGTCAGACTGAAGAGTGGCCATGTTACTTGGATTTTGGCTAAATGGCATGAATTTGTACTACGCTTGGGAAAACGAGAAGTTGTTTTCAATTATCAATTAGAATGTGAATCACATTGCTTCATCTCAACAAGACTAACATGCAAATATTTGTACTACGTTTGACACTTTCTGTTATGGATCAATTTGTTTACACGTTGATTAACATAGAAGAATAACTACTTTGAAAGCATGATTAACCAAAGTTTGTATTACCTTTGACACTTTTTGTTATGAATCGATTTGTTCATAAAATATGCATTTTATGAAGCTTTCAAAATTCAAAATGTTTAATTTGATCAGTAATGTATTTAATCAAGATTTTTAAAATTATTCCTCTTATGAATCGATTTGTTCATAAAATATGAAGTGTTGACGGGGTCTAAATTAAAAGAAAACTATTTTTGTGTCCTTGAATCCTTATTAATTGTGTTGGCTAAAATGAATCACAAAACTATCTTGGATGTGACATCGTCATATATAAACAAACAACATGATTGGCGTTTTCTAATCTTATGTTATAATATTGACTAACATTTACGTATGATAACATAATAAATTAGTAACAATCGATGTCACATATTTACCCCAAAATCCCACAAAAATCCTTACAGTGTCGCACTTAACTACTCCCATATGTAAAATGAATGAGGATCTTCTCTCCGGATCCTCTTTGTGAGGATTCTAGAGATCCTCCAATCACATCCTTCATCGTATATCTTACAGTCAGAAATCATTAATGTAAATCTTTTAATTTAAAATTAAATATAAACAGTACATGACGAAAACTGGCCGCACGATATACAATGAACGGATGTGATTGAAAGATTCCCGGGATCCTCACAAAGAGGATCCGGAGAGGATCTCATTCATGTAAAATAGCCGCGATATATAAATGTAGTCGTTCTACATGTTGTGTTACCAAAATAATTTTTCAATGTACTCGCAATACGGATGGTACACTAATGTTCTAGTGGTGAGAAAAATATTTAATTTTTTAACACAAATATTTTATATTTGTATAATGACATGTGATTTACTATTCGTGTTACGATTATATTGAAAATCTCTCCTCCACCGCCACCACTCTTGCATAGATTGTGGTGGGCTACGACAGCTACGTGCATTGAAAGGGCTTGTTCGTTTACGTGAAATTCTGGGCACTGCATATGGGCGTGACAATTCAAATCGTTGTTGGACACCCAAGGTTATAATCTATCATATATTTTTATTATAATTTTAATATTTGCATGGAATTCATGCACGGTATATTTTTTTTCCTCTTTAAATAACTTTATTGATAAAATAAGAGATTACAATTAACATGGATAAAACTTAATGAGATCAAATCTTTTACACCTAAAATGGATGTGACATTTCTGTAACCCCAATTACAAACTGACACATATTAAGTTTCTGTCAATAAATTAAGCAAAGTTAAGTTTATTAATATGTCTATCAATGATTAGAGTCACAGAGAGGTCACGCTCATATTGGGTGCGGAAAATTTGATCTCAAACTTAATACATGTTATAAAAAAAATTATTAAACGAGTTAGAATACACACTAGAATTCGGACTGCGGCTGCTAATCTCTTTCCCCCCACTCAAAGCAATTGGAAGACCAGGTCCCCGACAGTTACCACCACCCCCTCTCCCCCACGGCGCGTCCCCTAGATACATGAACCAAGAAAACCCAAGTTTAACCTTAAAAAACATGAAAAAGACCACCAATACTAGCAAAATGGTATGTCGGAAGCTGAGAAAGGTTGCGCCAATAACCATCAGCGGCACAAGGAGGAATTGAATTCCTCTAGGGTAATTGTTTTGACGAAAGTTATGAGATGGTTTTGCAATGAGTGCCGTGTTACCCAATAAAGCTATGAGATGGTTTTGCAATGAGTACCGTGTTACCCAAGAAAGTTATGAGATGGTTTTGACGAAACTGGTATTTGTGTATATAGCTGGGTCCTAGGAATTGAATGTTGGTGTTTAGTGGCTGCGATTAGAGCCAATTTGGAGTCCCACATCGGCTCAGAGGAGTATCTATTGATTTATAAATATTGCAATACCGACTCGTGTGGGTGGGACCCGTTGAACCACTGTTTTGCTTCTGCACAACAATTGGTATCAAAGCCTAGACAACGCTTGAGATTTGTTGGTGACGGTAATGATCTTTGAAGTTGGATAATTCATTTGGAATTTAATTGCAAATGTCGTCCAGGTGGAGCTCTATCAGCATTTGGATCGTGAGAGGCTAATTGTTTGCACAGGATTGACTTTGCAGACTTTCCACATCTAGCGGTGAATTCATACGTATGTACTCCTTTCTGAAACTGCCACTTCTCTCCCACATTACTCCATTTAATCAATCTTTTTTATTTTTTGGAGAAATCCATTAAATCAATGTTGAAAAGCCACAGTTCGATATATATCAGTCTATCTCTCTAACGTTGGTTCCATTAATTGGAATATTTGTTTTCTAATTAGGGTTTTGGAATGGGAGCACACACAATCTTTCTCTAGCATTGGAGATACAATTATAGTTATAATAATGTCCAAGTTCAGCCACTGCATTCTCTGAAAATCTGCTCATAAATCTCTCTAGCATTGGTTCCACTATGTTGTTTTGTAATTAGGGTTTAGGTGTTAAATTTCAAAGAGATTAACCGAGATCAACCACTAATCACATCGATATTGTTCCAATTTAAACACTGGTACAATCAATAGGTGTGGAATTTTTTCGGAAAGGCCTCAATACAATTAGAAGTGGAATCATTTGATATAAGTTATTATTTATTTTGTGAGATGACCGATGTAGTACGATTTTTAACTTTATTTAACATTAGGAATAGGAACACAACTTTCTATGGATCTCGCAATGGTTCTATGCTGTTTTCTAGTTAGGGTTTCGGGATGGGAACCCTAATTGGAGCACAACAATAGCAACAAAGTTAATCCAATCCACAATTATGTACCAGAAAACAAACGCAGTACATAAAACAACAACAGAATTTGTTTATACAATAAACACATAATCATGATTGAGGTTTTTGAATCAAATCATGCATTAAGGAGCTAGAGGGCAAGTTCAACTTAATTCAAAAGAGATAAGTGATCAAGCAATTATTGGTACTCTCTTAACAGTTTAAGGGATCGAATAACTGTAATATCACATAATAATACAGTTTATTATCCAGGCCTACACATATACTATACCTAGGCGGAGGCGCCTTTTGCTACCCCTTGAATAAAATGCTATGAAAGTGAAGGACACTGCCATAGCTTCAAAGCTAGGTGTGAAAGTGTTTGCTTACTTAATTTTGTTATTTATATTGGTTTGGGGTTGACGTACTTAATTTCACCAGCTCTCCTACTTCCCCACCCACGTGGCTCTTTGCGAGCCTTTAATTTAAAAAAAAAATTTCAATTCGACGGCTAGGATTAATCCAACACTAAAAATTATAAAACCATAAAATTATCAAAAATAAAAAATAAAAAAATTATTTAAAAATTAAAAAACTTAAAAAGTTCACACTATAAAAATCTTATAAACACTACTACAAAAAACACTTCACGCGACGAAATAAATTTGTTACACAAAGTATGATTTCGTCGCTCAAAACCTTGCATGATGAAATTTTTATTGAGCATGGTTCGTTGCACAAAGCTCGTGCCAATAGGGTTTGTGCGACGAAAATTAATCTTGGTCGTGCGCAGGTACTTTGCGCAACGAAATATTTTGTTAGGCAAAGATTTTTGGTTTTTAATTTTTTAAACAACTAGAGAAAAAGTTAGAAAAACTGACAAACTTATAGATTGAGGCTTGCATAAATGCAATGTCCTAAAGACATAATTTTGCCCCTACTGTTATGCTTGTAGTTCGGTAGGCGTTCGTCTCTCAGGATTCAACAATCTATAATCCGAAGTCGAAGTACTTCAATCTTCAAACTCTGGCAAACTTCATATATTCCGTACTCTCAAGACACGACTTAGAATTTGATGATAAAGAATAAAAGACATTGGAGAAAACTCTACACTTATTCTCTTGATTATTTAGAGGAGTGGGATAATTGAGTTTATATAGAACTCAAGCTACTTCTTTTGAAACATTGTGATTGTTGCCCCAAGTTCCAATGAACAGATGCAACTCATGAATTTGATTTCAACTATAACACTTGACTCTTACTTTTCATTCATACAAAAATTAAATGTTATAAATTAATATTATAATATATAATTTCCTACAATTCCTCACATGAATGAAAAATCAGGAAAAATTTAAGAGTACAGGCGGACAAGGGATGCATTGGGAGAGATGTCTTTTGGACTTGAACCTACCTAGTGAATACTTATTGGATTTACTTGGTGAAGCAGTAGATATGGAAGATCTTGAACTGTTCACTGCAACAGTAAACCGAGACAATAAGCAACACACATCACTAATCCTAATATATTACGCTTCATACGGTTGTGTTCATTTTGGTCCTGAAAAAATCCCGGATTCATGAGAGCTTTAGAGAATTTAGCCATCTCATACTCATATAAGCGACCTACTTCTACTCTCACATAGGTGACCACTGATTAAGAATAGTCTGCTCTACTCTTCTTATTTATAAGATATCACTGTCATTAAGTATAAATATACACCCTAAAACTTCTGCAGACAACACACTTCTTCCACCATATGAATGAGGTATGTAGTGTGTTAACTTCTTTGAATCATGCACAACCAGTTTGCCTATTAAACTTAGACCATGGGATCTCCAATCAACTAAGTTAGGTTTCCGCCCGGCTGATTCATTGGTTATATTGGCTTTAGCCTCATTCCTCTCGATGATCAACTAACTCTCTAGTCAATCCTTTTATAATTGGATCCACTACAAGGTTGACTATCTTTGGTGGTGTGCACGATCCATCTTATAAAATTATATTTCATATGAGAGTAGTTGTTTTCCAATGTTAAGTCCTTGAAACATAGGTTAGGACTTATTCAATAATTTGCTAACACTTAGAAGTAGACTTCTCCCACATTTAAAGGTATTTGTAAGAAGGTTTCTAACCTTGCCATACCTAACATCTTCAATGTCGTTCAATTAGCACATTACTTTTAACATACCCCCACAATTCTTTCATAATTGTAGTTTCTTTTAATGTTATCATTATATCGATCATGTTTTCCACTTTAAGAAGTAAGGAACAACTAAGATAGACTTTATCTATCTTCTTAGGCATTCACGCCTCACTAGAATTCCCGCCAAGGAATGTTAACTCCCTTTGAATATAGGCCTTAATTTGCCTATATTGTTGTAAGAGAGAACTTTTTCTCTCTTTCTAGAAGCAATTCTTTATTTATTTATTTTTTTTTCAGACTTCTTAAGTTGACATATGATCTCAAGGATAGCTAAGTCACTTCTCCACAATTCACACGCATTGTGGTTACTTTAATGCTATTAATAACTCTTTCATCATACATCATACTTGAGAAGAAAGCCGATGAAGATAGACTTTCTATATCATATCTATCTTCACTTGTTAAGGCTCTGTCTTCACAACTTTCAAAGTTCCCATTGTTAAAGACTCATCTATAGAGTGCTTTTAGTCTTTCAAATAGACCTTGCACGACGAAATTAATTGCATGCACGACGAAATATTTTGTCACTCAAGGTTTTTGACTTTTTGTTTTATTATTTCTCTTATTTCAATTTAATTATATTAATTGTTTGTGCGACGAAATATTTGGTAGCGCAAGATTTTTCGAATTTTTACTTTTTTAATTTAATTTAATTGTATGACTTTATTTTTTTAATTACTTTAATTTAAATTGATATATTCAAAATAAAATTACATATGAAAAATAGTGATCAAATTATCCAATATATAAAATATATTTAAAATGTACATATAAATTAACAAAGTACAATAATAAAATCCTAATACAAGTCTATTGTGGTGGTAGTGGTGGGGGATATGGTCCGATAGTGTTCTAATCCTCAACTTTCGCCGTCAAAATCTCGATCATTCCCTACAAACAAAACAAACATGGTCAAATAACCAAAAAACAACATAAAATAATACCAAAAAATTGGCATAATCTCCCCTAAAATTGGCATACCCCAAACTCCACCCCACACCAAACCCAATTAATTAACTCCAAAAACACATATTAATGAAAACAAATTAAAATTTGGGGAGAAAATACCTTTTGGCAAGATTGTGAGTGAGTGAGAATGAGAGAGAGAAGTGAGTGTGAGAGAGTTAGAGGAGATAGTGAAAGAGAGATGAGATAGTGAGTGAGAGTGAGATAGAGAAGAGAGAGAGAAGATAGATTAAGTGAGAGGAGTGAGTGTGAGAGAGAGGGTCGGATTTGGGGAGAGAGAAAGAGATGAGAGGTAGGAAAATAGAGAAAGACATTGAGAAAATTGTGGTTTTAAAAACAGTATCACTTTGCACGATGAAATATTGGTCGCGCAAAGTCTTTAAAAAATTTAAAAAATAAAATTTTCAACGTCCCTTTTTTGGTGCCTGCCCAAATTTTTAGGGTTTTGCAATAAGAAAAATTCGTCGCACAAAGTCTTAAAAAAAATCCCAAGTCCCATTTTTGGTGCCCAACCAAATTTAAGGATTTTGCGTGACAAAACATAGGTTCGTAGAGCAAAATTTAAAAAAAATTTTATAAATAATAAAGAAAAATTTTATTTTACAATTTAAAATATATATAAATTAAAATAAATAAAGTTTAGGAGACCAAATGTTGATTCGTCACGCAAAGAAAATAATAAAAAATAAAAAAAATAATTTAGTTTAACAATATAAAATAAAAAAATTAAATAAAAATAAGTAACTAGGGTTTAGGCGTCGAAATATTGATATTCGTCACGCAAAGTTAAAAAAAAAATTATGAAAATAACTATATTTTAAAATTTATAATATAAAAAGAAAATAAATTGGTTTAGGCGATGGAATTTTTGATTTAGTCGCGCAAAGGTTTTAAAAAAATAATTTTTTATTTTTGTAAAGACTTTGCGTGACGAAGTTTTTGTTTCGTCGTGCAAGACGTTGTGCGACGAAGTTCAAAATTTCGTCGCTCAAAGTGACTTTGCGCGACAATGTGTGTTTCGTCGCGCAAGAGGTTGTTTTACTAGTGAAAGTTTTTGCTAAAAATAAATGTTTCAAAGTTTAACACACTTGCTAATTAAACGTTTAAAATTATCCAAAAATCTAGGGCGGCAATGATATGGGGATAAAACAAAGAAAACATTAAAAAATTAAAAAAAAAATGTTTATGAATATTAATCGCCCTTGCCCTTGTCCTTCCTCCTTCCTCCTTCTAAATTGGTGAACTTGCACAAGGACAATTACTGTTTAGAGTGCCCTCCAATTGCCACTGTCCTCTATTAACTGGTGGAAATACTCTAATGCGGCATTATTATTGTGCGATATTCCAGTTTTCTGATGCGACTAGTGTGAGATAGTTGCCGGATGCAAGCATCGGAGGTCAACACAGAATCAATATCCCGCAACAGTCTCACGCAAACAATTATTATCCTCGCTTTGGAGAAATGTTCAGTTTCGAATATCTCAGAATTCCATCGCATGCTGCATGCGCTAGCTAGCTAGGGCTCAGGTTAGACCATAATTGGAATGTAATACACTATATGTCAACTTCAATTCTTAAAATCCAAATAAAAAAAGATAAATCAAATTCTAATCCTAGCAATTATGGAGAAATTTTTTCAAGTGCTCGATATTCAAACAGGTACTCTATATGTCATACAATAAGTGAAAGAACACGAAAATATATTATTTCCCCTACTTGTATTATGACATGTAAAATATCGCTTTATCCGGCTCTTGAAAAAATCTCTCGTAATTCTATGTACTTTAGGTTCTGGGATGGGGCCCTGGTTTTACTTGTTTTTTATCTGTACACGTAGGGTAACAACTCAAAAGTCCCATGTTGAAAACCCGGTCCAAATTTTTTAGTTAACTTTTTAGTTTTTCTCTGCAATTTAAGTTCAAATTCCAACTTATTTTATATCTCAGCCTAGCCTTTTCATAACAGCTCAGCCCCGCCCAGAAGAAAAAACTTTGTTCCACAAACTCAAACATAGTGCACATAAGTATCGACAAGTCAATGGGGTTAGAGAGGAGAACTGAATACCAATGCCATATCAATGAAACATATGGTCAGGCCCTTTAGTACTTCAGATTTTATCAATATTTTTTGGGGTGTGCTATCCACACATCCCATTTTACTTTTCACAGACTCCTTGATAATTTATGTCCGTTGATTTTCTTCAATTCATCCGATCTGACGGTCAAAAATTAAAAAGGTGTGTGGATATCACACCCCTATTTTTTTCTATACAAATGATATTTAGAATAATAAGACATTTGAGCACAAATATAACTTCGAATACAAGAATAATACTCTTAGTTACTCGAGCAACAAGTGTCTTGCCATTTAAATTCTAACTTTCTAAAGCACATATCACAAGCCGGACACAAAACCCTTAGCGATATTGAAGGATTGGAGGATTCAAGCATGAAACTTGGAATGCAAAAACAAATATATTAAACTATTTGAGCTACAAGTTATATTGAAGAATTGGAGTTTTAAATGGAGCATAAAACTCGGGATGCAAAGAAATATATTCTTAAAGACTTAAAACTACAAACTTCTTGCATTTTTTATTTTCTAAAGCGCATAGCACAAGTCTGAAGCAAAACCCTAGGCAATTCAGTGCTATATAATACACAGGATTTCAACAATGCCATTAGGCAAATACATATTTGTTATTTAGTACATAATCATCCATTATTCCTCTAAGTCAGTGAAATTAAGCTGCCATGCATCTAAGATCCATCGTCAGAATCCATAGCCAGATTCTCCTTCAAGTAACACCTCATTACTCATGACATCACACATCCCAAACCCAAACCCAAACACATTGCTCAGCTTTGTAAAGTCAGTATCCAGAAACTCAGAGAGGCTCATCTCCCTCGTGTGGAAGTCTTCCATCGAAATATTTTCCCAGCAGCTGGAACGATCTTCTTCCCTTGACTTTGATTGTGATAGTAATGACCCACTACTTGTTTCAGACTCTTCTGCCATGATATCAGTTAAATTACAAAGCATGGAGGACCCCAATGCAAAATTATTATTGCAACTGGGGTCATTTTCTAATTGCACTTCAACTTTTGACTGTTGTACTGTGTCTGCGATCTCAGTGGAGGTGGAGGGTCTGCATGATAATATATGATCCTCTTGCTGTTTCTTACATAAATTAGTGTGCCAGTAATTCTCGATTTCATCTTTTGTTCGCCCTGGAATTCTCCCTGCTATTAGAGACCATCTACACCAATCACAAAGTTTAACCATAATTAAATTAGTAAAAGGAAAGAAGAAGAAAAAAAAAAATTGTCGAAATGATCAATTTTTAAATTCCAATTCATGAAGTTGTCGGTTTTGTAGTATGTCATTGATAATTAAATTTGATCAATTCAACAACTGAGATTTAATTTTTATTTTTATTTTTTTGTTAAATTAACCTATTTCAAAAAAAAAAAAAATTGTGAGTTGAAGCAATTAGGACAAGACAAGACCTGTTGCCTAGGAGTTTGTGGAGTCTGATGATGAGGTCTTCTTCATCTTTTGTAATGTCGCCTCCCTTGATGCTTGGTCTCAGATAATTCATCCACCGAAGCCTACAACTCTTCCCACATCTCTTCAGCCCTGCATCGTGTTTTTTATTTCAACAAAATAAATTAACGGATCATAGAAATAAAGGATTACGATCAGAATGATAATTTAGAGTCATAGCCCGGGCATGAGTTCAAATCTCACAAACGGCAACAGTTGTTGATACAACATAGAAATGAAAGACATCGTCGACTCGGATATTCACCTGCTTGTTTTGGAACATTGCTCCATTTTCCTTCACCGTGTGCTTGGATGTAATCTGCAAGCATTTTGTCTTCAAGAGCAGTCCATGGTCCTCTCTTCACTCCTTCCTTGGAACAACAAGGATTTCTTCCCATAACTGGGGAGCTAGCTACTACTGCTGCAACTGCTTACCCCCTCCGGTCCCTTTCTCTACGAGAGTTTTTGTTTTGGCTTTGTTTTTTGCAACTCCTTTAGTCATTAGCGACAATCACAGATTTATTTCCTATTGTGTGGGGGCAGCTGCGTCGTGTTGTGTTCTTTCTTATAGGCAGAAAGTCTAAGAATTATTTTTATAAATTTGTACGTCAATATTTCCAATCATATCAATATTTTAAACATTGTCAGAGACCACCTGTTCAATATTTTTCAAAATTCAGCATAATTTTATGTAGATAATTGGAATCTTAATCAGTGTCATCGTGTATACTTACAGTGATTGGTGGAGAGATCTAAATTAAATCTCATAATGATCCACCTGTTTGTTGGAACCACATATACTAATTACCAATATGTGCTTTCAGGAAAAAAATTTAGTGTAACTGTTATACTATTGCCACCTAGTACTACGGTTTAGTGGTATTCCTCTTCATTTGTAAGTGAGAGGTCTTAAGCTCAATTCTCGCCAAAGGCAAAGTTGAACCACATTATTATGACAAGCTTATTGTAAGGCTTAGCTCACTCCCCCACCCCATTAGTGTAGATACTACGCCAAGGGCAAAGTTGAACCACATTATTATGGCAAGCCCATTGTAAGGCTTAGCTCACTCCCCCACCCCATTAGTGTAGATACCATCGTTTGTTAAAAAAACAAAAAAAAACTGTTATACTATTATATTTTAGATTTTAGATTTTTTAGCCAAGATAGTCTTTGAGAGATTGACATAACTTCTCACTTTGGTCTATTTGAAATCAATAAAAGTGGTCCCTATATTTGTTCACCATCAATCATTTTGATCATTTTATGAAATATCTTCATTAAATAAGGATAAAATGACAAAAAAACCTCAATTTTAGAAAATCTTAACCACAATACATTTAAGGGCTGGTTTGGTATTGCTGTGTTTTGAAAAAAAACTGCTTCTGCTGTGTTGTGAGAATAAACTCATTTTTGCTTCACGTTTTCAGCTTTTTTTATCCAAAACTGTGAAAATAAGTTGTTTTTAAGTGTTTACCAAACACCTTTTTGAGCTCAGTTTTTTTTATACCCACATTTTATAAAAGCACCTCAGTACCAAACTAGTACTTAGTATATCAATAAATTTTTTTCGTACCGTGGATATTTTCTATAAAAAATAAAAAATTATGGTTGAGGTTGAGGTTGCATGTGCTGTAAAGAACCAAAGAGATCTTACCTCTAATAATTATTGACGGTAGTCTGTAGAGATTAAGTGGGGACTTTGTTTAATATTAATCATGGGTCATGTGATCATGGACAGGACAATTGATCATGTTGGATTAATATTATATTGTCTATAAAGTTTAAGACAAGGTCTTCAAATTCTTCCACATCCAAGATTCAACAACCATTCCAATTTCCAAATATTTTTTTCCTGGGCCTTTTACAAGCTAACTTTCCCAGTAGGGACTTGGAAATTTGAAAGTTTGTTGCCCTTTTCCTTCTACAATATTTATTTAGTTATTTACCTTTTCCTCTCGTGTGAACCAACAAAGGAAAAGGCCAATAGTATGAATATTACATACCAATAATTGAATAATTTGTCCAATTACAACGTCCAAATCAAATAGATTACAATTAGGGTCAAATCTGTCCTCATACAGCCATACCCTTTGCGGAAGAAAATCTTCTCCGGATTCATTTTGTGAGAATCTTAAGGATCCCTACATCTTAGCAGTTCATCGTACATCGTGCGATCAGTTTTCGTTAGATACTATATGTGTTTAATTTTAAATAAAAAAAAGTCAAATAATTTCTGACCGCACGATACACGATAAATAGTTAAGATGGATCCTCACAAAGTGGACCTAGATGAGATCCAATTCCTCCCCTTTGCATTATTTTAATTTTCAATCGCGGTCGTCGTCATCATCAACTATGTAACGTGTATGAATTTTGTTTTTGATCAATGGAATAATAAAAAGGGTTTTTATCACAAATAGTTCCTGATATTGATCAAACACATCATTTTGGTCCCTGACATTGAAAATCAATAGAAATGGTCTCTGAGATTGATCAAACACATCACAAATGGTCATTCCGTTAAAAACTCTTTGGGCAATTTTCAAAGCTTCGTAACTCAATCGTTTCTTAACCAAATTCGACCAATAATATATCAAAATGAAGATAGGAAAGTGTAGAACAAGATTATACCTATTTGGAAGCCCAATGGTTTCTGGAGATGGCCGGAAAATAGCCTCAAATATGACTGGTCCGCGGAAAAACTGGAAAACTCGCCGGAAACTGGGTAAACTTTAAATGTTCATAACTTCTTCAATAATCAACGAAATTGAGTGATTCAAAAACAAAAATCATACTTCTCGACGAGACGAAAAGAATGGTATCTTTCTTGATGGCTAACTCGCTGTAGTTTGGCCTGAAAACGGCTCGAAATTGGCTAACTCGAAAATGGTTATCCAATTTCGAGCCCTTTTTCGGCCAAAATACGGTGAGTTAGCCATCAAGAAAGATACCATTCTCTTCATCTCGTCGAGAAGTATGATTTTTGGTTTTGAATCACTCAATTTCGTTGATTATTGAAGAAGTTATGAACGTTTAAAGTTTACCCAGTTTCCGGCTAGTTTTCTAGTTTTTCCGCGGACCAGTCATATTTGAGGCTCTTTTCTGGCCATCTTCGGCAACCATTGGGCTTCCAAATGGTATAATCTTGTTCTACACTTTCCTATCTTCATTTTGATATATTATGGGTCGAATTTGGTTAAGAAACGATTGAGTTACGAAGCTTTGAAAATTGTCCAAAGAGTTTTTAACAGAAGGACCATTTGTGATGTGTTTGATCAATCTCAGGGACCATTTCTATTGATTTTCAATGTTAGGGACCAAAATGATGTGTTTGATCAATGTCAGGGACCATTTATGATAAAAACCCTAATAAAAATAAGATATATTTTGAGTTTCTATAAGTATTTTTTATTTTATTTTTTGGTTTAGATGTTGGGATAAGTCAACTACATAATAGGTCAACAATAATTTATTATTGAACTTGCAATTCATATAAATTAAATCTAAAACTTCACAGTTACACATAGAAAAAATACTACTAGACTATTCAACCAGTGACATGAATTTCTAGTTGTTTAATGAACGTGGACTATACCCATAAGATAAATAGAGGAGTCCAATTTATTGTAGATCCGGCTCTAAAGGTGTGCAAAAGATGCCACCACATAGGACCTCCGATTAGGAAGGGTGCCTAAGCTTTCTTTTTCAAGAGGTGTAAGCTGTATGTCCCCCCTCTTTTTCTTGTATTTCTTTTTTCGAGAGGGGTAAGGTGTATGTCCCTCCCCCCTCCTCTTTTCTTGTATTTTTGGTTTTTCCTACTTTATGAGGGATAAGATTTATGTTCCCCCTGTTAAGTGTAACTTCTTTTTTCCATATCAATAAATTTCCCTCATACCATCGAGGTTCTCTAAAAAAAATAAAAAATAAAATAAAAATGTGTACATATATTAAATGTGCAAGATAATACCAAAGTTCTCTTCCAACAGTATTGATTTAGGCTTTCTACCATTTTGTGCATGATGACTGGGTTCAACTTGTTATGGTTATGCTTTGATGATTTGCACAGGGCCCTTAATGCTCAGGACCGGCTCTAATTTATTGGTCACATTATTATTATGTTCCCCATTTCTACTACTACATTTTGATCATTGCAGTACGGCCATAACTATTTACTATGCCCAGCTACCAATCTGCATTGTTTCTGCAATTTTTTCTTTGACCGAAATGACTCCAATTCGATCGATCGATCGATTCGACCCCATTCACAATAAAAGAAGGAGCTGCAGTTGTCGCTTGGCACTTACCACTCGTAGCAAATATAGGTTCTTTCACATTTGCAGCTAGCTAATACGCATGAAACAGAAAAGATGGATGTAATTTGCATATGGCATACGTTACTAACTCACCATGCAAGAACCCTAAAATCACTTGCAAGTTGCAAGGGGTTCAAACGTACACAATTAATATTGGTGAATTATTTGGTCTTTATCATCAAGTACTAACTTTTATTGATGATGGAGAATTAAGTGTAACGATTATATCACAGTGTACACATTAAATCTTAATTATTTTCCATAGTCCATACCGGTTAATTAAGGCATGATTTTTGGCCATTACATGAAGATGGTGTAGGGTTGATGCATATTCTTCTATTTTATTGTAAACTATGATGAGCCAAATTTTTTTATAAAAAGAGTAGGGTTAAAAGTTGGTCTAGCGGTATGGCGCCATTTGCCTCCATTATATCCTATTCTCAGCTAGAAATTGGTAGCACGGTGAACAGAGATCCGATCCAGTTCTAAGAACCCTTTCTTCTTATTGGCAACTTGTTCTTAGATTAATCCACCAAAACACCACAATAGTAATTAATTAATATAAACATGTTTTACTGAAGAAGGTGTCCTATTACTAACTCCATGGGTAGGTTTAGTGGAAGATGAACAAAAGTTTGGAACCCCTGAGTTTGGTTTTGAACTCCTTCGGATATATTTATTGGGCCGTTGGCTCTAAGTTAAGAGTACCATTTTATTCGGAGGTTAAAAGTACGGTGCCACCTCATATGTTACATGGGAAAAAAAATTAGTTTGTCATTAATGTGTGGTGAGATACATTCTATATTCGTTAAGGATGGTGCTCGTTTGGATGTTGTTTCTAGGATGGGAAAGTCTCAGGAGAGTAATTAAAAGGCTAAGTTTGAATCAGGTCCTCCAAAGATGGTCATGAGTTGATTGATGCTGAGAAAGTGAATTGTGAAAAAATTTCACCACCCATCCCCTGAGCTAATATATCAAGTCATCTGATGGTACTTCTGAGGAGAGGATGTACTTCCTCTTATGAATTAAGTCCGTAGTCGATCAACCTCAAAGCAATAAATCTGTTGCACTGCTTCAAAAGGCTGATTGTCCATCTGAGTATGCTCCACAGATGCACAGGGATTACAATATGATGATGCCACTCTTCCCACCGCAATCTATATCTTATCGAGATTCCCTAATTACCCAACCAACATGCTCAGCTCTCTCTAGCTACCACCAAATTCCCCTTTAGAACTTTGAAAACATAGCTATTTTAGAGACCACGTATTTTAATATAACGTACCTTTTTCAACTCTTATAAAACTTACCAAAGTTGATGTCCAAACACTAAACTGTCCTAAAACTAAAACTCTCTCCTCTCCTCTAAACTCCAGTTTTTTTCCTTTCTAAACCCCTCATCTCCATTTCAATTATTGAATTTTACTATTTGAAGTCTCGAATACCTCTCCCAGACTCGCACCTCAATGACTACTCTATTACTTTTAGGGTAGTAATCATGAAACTCATCATAAGGTGGACCACGTTAACTGCAGGGTTTGTGCCTTTATGGTAAGAAAAAGTGGCAATCGCTTGGGCCAAGTGATTGGTGTGTTGATCTCTTGGTTTAATTGCTTTTGGGTTGAGATAACAGAGTAGTGCAGTGATGCCTGGACCCTGGTGTTTCGACAATAGGGATGAGGTTCAAAGTAAAAAAAATCACAATGTTGGGTGGAAGAGAGAGTTTTAGTCTATGGGTAATTAAGTCTTTTGAGCATTATTTTGGTTAGTTTTATAACAACTGAAAAAACTCGGTTATATTTCAATAAGTGCTTTTAAAATGAATATATTTCCAAATTTCCCATTCCGCTGGACATCCTTACCCCCACCACCTCCACGATCACTGTATAATTTTAAATGCAGCTGCAGGAACTACCGCACGCGGTGGTTCTTCCCAATTTCAATCAAGACAACGGCGCTTCCGCTGGTAACATGTTTAAACACTTTTCCACATCCCCATCAAAAGTTCTGAACGCTTGTAATTCAAAATCCCCATGAAAATTTGTGAATTGATAGCACACTACCCCTGTCCAACTGAAAACTTCAAAGCTTTTGATAGACCCATCCACGCCCCAAAGTTTGTGAGAGAGAGGAATTGTGCCGTTGTGGGCGGTGGGGGTGGGATTTGAGGTGTGAGATCCCATATCGTTCAGGGGAGTGGATCCTGTGAGCCTTATATGTATATTCTCATCTCTACCTAGCAGGAGGCATTTTGGGAGCTCACTGGCATCGGGTTTCATCGGAACTCCGAAGTTAAGCGAGTAGTGCACGAGAGCAATCCCATGATGTATGACCTACTGGGAAGTTCTTGTGTGAGTACAAAATCGTGAGGGTGTGGTCGAGGCCCAAAGCAGACAATATCGTGCTACAGCAGAGTCGTGCCCGGGATGTGGTGGGGGCCCGGGCCGGGATGTGACAATTTGGTATCAGAGCCTAACCCTGGCCACGTGTGTGCCGACGAGGACGTCGGGCCCCTAAGGGGGGTGGATTGTGAGATCCCACATCGCCTCGTCCCCTAAGGCGGGTGGATTGTGAGATCCCACATCACCCAGGGGAGTGGATCATGTGAGCCTTATATGTATATTCTCATCTCTACCTAGCGCGAGGCTTTTTGAGAGCTCACTGGATTCGGGTTCCATTAGAACTAGCAGAGTCGTGCCCGGGATGTGGTGGGGGCCCGGGCCGGGATGTGACAATTTGGTATCAGAGCCTAACCCTGGCCACGTGTGTGCCGACGAGGACGTCGGGCCCCTAAGGGGGGTGGATTGTGAGATCCCACATCGCCTCGTCCCCTAAGGCGGGTGGATTGTGAGATCCCACATCACCCAGGGGAGTGGATCATGTGAGCCTTATATGTATATTCTCATCTCTACCTAGCGCGAGGCTTTTTGAGAGCTCACTGGATTCGGGTTCCATTAGAACTCCGAAGTTAAGCGAGTAGCGCGCGAGAGCACTTCCATGATGGGTGACCCACTGGGAAGTTCTCGTGTGAGTTCCCAGAAACAAAACCGTGAGGGTGTGGTAGGGGCCCAAAATGGATAATATCGTGCTACGATGGACCCACTGGGAAGTTCTCGTGTGAGTTCCCAGAAACAAAACCGTGATGGTGTGGTAAGGGCCCAAAACGGATAATATCGTGCTACGATGGAGGCGTGCTCGGGTTGTGGTCGGGGCTCGGGCCAGAATGTGACATGAGGTCTACGCCGGAGATCAGGTGGAGTGGATAAAATGAGAGATTTTTTCATGTGCCGGTACACCATACCTTATTAATTTTAATTTATTTAATCTTAATTTTCTTTCTTTTTGGATGAATTTGGAATTTAGTGTATCAAGTTGGGTTAACTTATTTAAAAGTTTTGGTGCCAATAAAGGCAGCCTATTCGTATTCTTAATCTAATTTTAAAAAAAAGTACATGATGGACTAGTCTGCATGGCGGAAAGAAAAAACTTTATTGTCGAAGATAATAATTAATTGAATGCTTTAAATTTACCCCTACAAAAAAATTAAAATTATATTAAACCCTAGTTGGCTAAACTAATCAAATGTAGTTGGTGGGGTGAGGTGGCCAGGGATCTGCTGGGACCTGAAACGAAAGAAGAAGCTAGAGCGACTGAGTTAACTTACTTAGAAGTCTCAAACAAAGTGTGAACGGATTGAAAGTTAGCTAGATGAGGAAGACAACCTATGAAACTAAGATCGTAGGAAACTCACACTTTTTTTTTTTTGTCAAGACAATTATTTTATTTTCAACCAAAAAGAAAGTTATTTTCTTATTGATCTCGAGAAAGTTTTATGCGTACTAGATAGTATGAACACATGTCACATTTTGTACTATTTCACGTGTTATAATATATTTAAACGATATGATTGATATGTCTAACTTGTGGTATATATTAAAAAAATAACAATATTATAATTTAAATGGAATGAAAACATCATGCAATGGTGTTTCAGATAAAAAAAATAAAATTAACATATATCTCATGATCTCTACATCTAGCAGGTCAAAGTTAATTTATAAACTATATATAAGAATTTTGTGAGAAAGTAAATTAAGGAGAGTTGAAGGAATTGACAAGTTGAATATTTATTATTTTGATTTTTCAAACATAAGTTAATTTAATTTTCAAAAGCCATATTCTCCATCCTCCCCCGCGTTGAATTTCAGTTGAGTCGCAGAGAGTAACAATCAGATTGGTGTCAAAACCTCAAGTAAATGGGGCCATTTTTCTTTCTTTTTTGGGTAGAACAACTGATCAAGCAAGTAGGTTTTCCATTTATTAGGATCCTTGCATTACATTTCCCTTACTCTTATTCTGTCTTGAAGCTCAATTTGGTTTTGTTTTCTCCACCATTTGTTTGCCAAATATGTACTGGATTCAATTAGTCAGATCAAATTATTCAATAATAATAACAAGAACAACTTACGCCGAATTTGAAGGTCGAAATTTCTATTTAGATTTTCTCTGCTATAACTTGCTTGTCGGGTGCCTTATTCGATTAATTATATGTAACTCTGTTTGAGATCAATTCAGATACTAGTTGATGTTACGAACGATATATTTAAGCATTCAGGAAGGGCGTTAATGACGATTTGATCTCGCAATTATCGGTCTTGTGGCCATAAGGCTGCTGCCAAGAGTCCTGGAAATTAGTTTGGCAGAGAGGATGCCTATGTGTGCTTGACCCCACTTCCTTCCATGCATTCCTCTTTGATATTTGATACGAAAACGTGGACGAATTCATGACCTAACAATTAGAATTAGGTAAGCAGAACCCAAACGTGTTACACAATCTCTTGCTAGACTGATATGAGACCCCGTTTGTCAATATATAATTATGGTTTATGCACGACTTACATGTGCAGATTTATTACTATAATTATAAAAGAAGTTCGCATGTAAGAGATTTTGATTATCAACCTTTGTTGAAATAAGCCAACAAAGGTTGGTTGACTTTGTAAGGATCGTTCTCTTCATTAGATTAAGGTCTAAATTCGAGCCACACTAATAATTTCTCTTGGTGGACGATATGTAAAAGCATACAAAAAAAGCCATGACCCCTCTTTAAGTCTTCAAATAGGCTTGTGGTATGCTTTGGCCCTGGAATTGGGTGGCCTTCCCTTTCCCTAAGCTTTCGAAAAACTCTTAAATATATATATATATATATATATATATGGTTATTTAAAAAAAATTGAGTTTAAAGCTTCCAAGTGTCTAAAATATACCAAAAATCATTTTTCAAGTCATCATGAGTAGATTAACTTTGTAAAATCACTCAAATCAGAAATTGTGAATCCTTTAATTATTTTAGTGAAAATTTTATTGTTATCAACAACATTGTGTGCGTCTATTTATCATGTGACAATCTGATAACTAAACGACTTCTAATTTCATTGAAATTTAGCAACTGGTTAGTACCATATTAAATTACTAGCTGGTTAGAGTTTGGGCATTCATATAGGGTCCACCCAACACCATATTATAACAATACAACATTCCATCTTTTAGATATTCCCTCAAAGATCATTTATACCAAAATTCACCAAATTCGAAACCATTTGACCGTTAGATTAAATGCTAATATAGTAGTTTTTTTTTTTTTTGGAAAAATGTATTCGTCTAATTTCTTTAGTACAATTGGATGTCTTAATAATTTTGAATTTGTCTATTTTTTG
This sequence comes from Heteromeles arbutifolia, assembly GCA_024362995.1. Classification (NCBI taxonomy): domain Eukaryota; kingdom Viridiplantae; phylum Streptophyta; class Magnoliopsida; order Rosales; family Rosaceae; genus Heteromeles; species Heteromeles arbutifolia. Next base: position 5,103,249 of record JANCRC010000013.1, on the reverse strand, counting down.
CAAGAATAATATATGAATGGTGTATTAAATTATAGACGGTTTAGACCGTTAGAAAAATTATGGAATGATCACCACAAGATGTTCACTCAAATAATTTTATTTGAGAATCCCTCAACAAAATGGGACTGTATTGTATGACATTATTTACAAGCTGTATACATAATTATATATAATATAATACAATATAATGTAGAAATTAAATGTAAGGTGTAAACATCACGAATTAAAGAAAATTCCTCCTTACATAATCCTCAGAGCAAGTCCACCCCTCATTTGGAGGTTGGTCCAAAGTCTAAAAAAATAGGCTGGCACCCCAAAACCCCACTCCACCCCACAAAATAGATCGGCCTAGAATGTGCTGAGTGAGGAACCGACCTATTTGACGTTAGCCACAACTGATTTTTTTTTTTTGCGGCTGGCGTGTGGGATACACGCGCTCGTGGGCGCACATTCCAGACTTTTAAAAAAAATTGTCAGAATCTCACCATGGGCCACATGTCCATTTTTGGGCTATTAGATTTCAACCTTTTTGAAATCCAACGGTCCAGATTAATTAACTTAATAAAAATTTATAAATTTTTTTTTTAAAATATAGAAAAAATTAAACGATATATATATATATACACACACACACATACCTAACCATCTTTTACAAAAAATTGTACTTTCGGAAAATGACACGTGGCATGACAAGATTAGTTAAAAATTCTATAAAAATATTTTTTTTATTTAAAAAAAATTAATAATATTTTAATACGAATTGACTAGACTTTGAGCCAGCTCATTTTTTAGAGGTGGAGATGCACTTGGCCAATTACTGTTCAATCAAGTCAATTACTATTCATTTGGGTGGATTAAATGGACTTTAGGCCAGCTCATTTTTCAGGGGTGGACCTGCTCTAATGAACATGAAAGTGGTAACTATCAACATAAAGAATAATTATCATTTTTTACTCCAGTTATATAGAGTATATAATTTTTAATTAATCTTGATCTTATTTTGCGTACATGTGCACACTATAGTTGACGGTGTGCTAACGAAGGGGGTAAGTCCACCTGTTTTAAGGGGGTAAGGACGAGCGTAAGGGTAAGGCAATGAAATTGGCGTTATTATTCATTCTAAGGAGTAATTGTTTTTGTGCAAGTTTACTTTTTTTGAGAAGAGGTAGAGCATTGACGATTACTATTCACAAATATATTTTTTATTTTTTCTTGATCTTATCCTCGGCATGTCATTATCGCCTTAGATTTGTAAGTTTGTTTAAGTGTGAACGTTGTAAGTAGAATCTGATGAAATAAGATAAAGTCTATTTCCAATAAAATAATTCAAAACAGGGCAAACGTATAACATTACAACAAACATAATTAATTTTAACCTAGGAGATAAAATCATTGTGGTTCGGTCCGTCTTCCCTTGGAATGTATGGAATTTCCTCAACTTCAAAGGAAAACCTTCTTCTCATGACGCAAGTTTTTTCACTTTTCCAAAAACGTTTTGAATCAAGAGACATCTTTTCGAAGCGTCGAGACATGGTATCATGATCCTTCTCCTCTTCCCTTTCTTGCCTATTTAACTGTCTTTCACTGACCTTTGCTTCATCCTTAGCCTTGTCTTGCTCATAAGTTAACCTTTCTTCCTCCATATTCAGTGCATGTTGGCGAGCCATTTCGTCAACTAACTTTGAATAATCATTATTTGAAGAACGCCCTCTTACAACTTTTTTCTTAGCAAACCTTCTTATCAATAGGCCTCGAGGTTTCTTGAGTTCGTGCGACTGATTCAATCGGAGTCTCCAATGGCGACTCTCCAGTAGTTGATTCGTGAAGAGGAGTCTAGTTCAACACAACTTATGGACCATTTGGTAGAACTTTGCACTTTAGAGTGTCCTTCACAATATTCCAACATTTGTGTCTTGTGATGATTTATAGTTTGCAAGATTGAGCACATTCGTGTTTATTTTTGTTGAAAAAGGAAATGTGAAACAACATAATCAAATTATTACTTTAGTTACCTGAATTAAATTTTAACATGACTTAATAATAAAATGTTTTACCTCATTGGCTAGATTATCACTACTACAATATTAGCTTTAGGTGTCGGACGATCCTGACGGTTAATAAGCCATTCTGACGGATAAAAGATATCCGACACATAATTTATTTACTGTCGGATTAAAGTTACTTTCTGTCGGATATATCCGACATAAATTCCTGGCGGATTTAACCGCCATAAAACTATTATAACCCTCAGTATTTTTGAATTCTTTTTTTTTTTAAATATTTTTAACATATTCTGACGGTTTCTAAGTTAATAGTGGCGGTTAGAACAGACAAAAATTGACTATTTTATTATTTTAAAATGTTACATTGATTAAAAATAAATACATAAATAAACAAATGGTTTAAATTTTTTTTTTCACTCACGGTCCTGTTACCTAATCTCTGAATGTTTTTTTTTTTTTTTTTTTTTTGCGATTTTTTACACATGCTATCTCGGAGTATATACAAACATATTTGACGGTTGGATCGTTGAAACTAGTTTTGTAGAATGCATATCCTATCAAATTGATAGATTTAACAAACACATAAGAGTTAATGTTATACTTCCATTAAGTATAAAAAATTATCCACTTGTGTAAATATTTTAAATTGAAGATCGAATTCGTTCAATGCATTCTTATAGGGTCGAGGAGTGTAACTGTAAAAAATCATCAAAATCGGAGCTAAAATAACCGTTAAATTGTGATTTTTCGTTTATAACCGTCGAAAACTTTTGTTCTGTTACCTAATCTTTGAATGTTTGTTTTTTGTGATTTTTTAGGTATGCAATCTCGAAGTGTGTGCAAATAAGTTTGACGGTTGGATCGTTGAAAAAAGTTTCGTAGAATGTATATAGGGTCAAAACAGTAGATTAAACAAACACGAGTTAATATTATACTTCCATTAAGTATAAAATAAGATTTTGTGGTATCCACTAGTGTAAATATTTTAAATTGAAGATCAAATTTATTCATTACATTCTTATAGGGTCGAGGAGTGTAGCTGTAAAAAATCATTAAAATCGGAGCTAAAATAACCGTTAAATTGTGAATTTTCGTTTATAACCGTCCAAAATTTTTGTTCCGTTACGTAATCTCTGAATGTTTGTTTTTTACGATTTTTTACGTATGCAATCTCGGAGTGTGTACAAATAAGTTTGACGGTTTGATCGTTGAAAAACGCTTCGTAGAATGCGTATCGCATCAAAATGGTAGATTAAACAAACACTTAGGGTTAATGTTATACTTCCATTAAGTATAAAATAAGAATTTGTGGTATCCACTAGTGTAAATATTTTAAATTAAAGATCAAATTTATTCATTACATTCTTATAGGGTCGAGGAGTGTAGCTGTAAAAAATCATTAAAATCGAAGCTAAAATAACCGTTAAATTGTGAATTTTCGTTTATAAATGTCGAAAACTTTTGTTCCATTACGTAATCTTTGAATGTTTGTTTTTTACGATTTTTTACGTATGCGATCTTGTAGTATCTACAAACAAGCTTGACGGTTAGATCATGGAAACTAGTTTCGTAGAATGCATATCTCTGTTAAATTTGCCTAAATTTTGAAGTGGGAAAAGTAATTTGTGCTAAAATTTTGTTTATGTTTTTCAAGTATTGATTAGACAATATATAGTTTGTGTGATGACATTTTCATTGTACAATTCTCTTTTTGTTTCCTTATCGCATATTTTACATGGATTATTATCTATTAAACCAAAAGTGTAAAAATTATCTATTAAACCAAACAATTATTTATTTAATTTTTAAAAACATATTCTATTTAAATACATATTATTTATTTATTTATTAAACCAAACAATTATTATTTTGTTTTTTTAAATCGTAACAAAATTTGGGGGGGGGGGGGAATTTAAAATTTTCAGAGGGAATTTTGCGCCATTTTTCTGTCGGTTTTTTTTTAAAAAAAAATGTCACTGTCGGTTTTAACCGACAGTAATTAAAATAACCTAAATTTATAAAACCCCTCCATCTTCCTTGCGCCGGTGCTTCTCCCTTCCCCTATTCCCTTGTCCTCATTTCCTTCTCCTTCTCTTCTCTTCTTTTCTATTCTGTTCAAACATTTGCAACCAATTCCAACCAACAATTCCACACACATTGCAGACAGACTCTCTCTCTCGTTGGTGTCTGTCTCACACTCACAGCACAGTAGTACTTGATTCTAGCTACCAAGCTTAGCTAGCTAACAGAAAGTTATTAGTCATCTCTCATACTCTCTCCCTCTCTCTGTCTCTGGGGATTATATGCATGAGATGTATACTCACTGCCCAGATGCTCTAAGAGCTACACTTGCAACCCATTTGGACAAACCTCGGGTTATATAGGGTGCATAAAATCAGGCGAAGTTTTCTCTGAGCCGTGAGTGTAGTCTAAACATTGAAATACAACCTATTAACAAGATAAGAGGTACGTAATTGCGATGATCTGTAAATTTTTCATGTTTGTGCTTGCTGGTCTTTGTCAGGAGCCAAAAATGGTGTGAACCAGAATGGTGGAAGTTTGGCGATAAAAAATCGTAAGTTGCACCCAACTCATTTCATCGTGCAATCAATAGTACGTCATGCTTTAGGTGAAGTGGGAAAACGGTATGAACCAAATACTTTCCTCTTAAAACTGAAAACTGTGTTGGATGAAGTGATGGAAGAAGGCAGACAATGGTGACATACGGTGGGGAAGGGCGGAGGGGTCGGATGACGGGTCGTGGACTAAGAAAACGGTGCCCATTATTGCTCCCTTGCCTAAGACTTTAAGGGCCCTGAGGTTTTCGAGATCGAGCTTCGGCGAGGTTGGATGGTGAATGCATATGGAAAATGCAGAAAGTGATTTATATTTTTTTTATTATTAATATCATTCCTGTCGGTTTTATCCGACAGGAAATGCTTTTATTTATTCATTATTAATTTATAATTGTCTGTTTTAGCCGACAGGAAATGGTTTATTTATTCATTATTAATTCATTTCTGTCGGATGGTTTAAGTATTTTCTGTCGCTTTTAGCCGACAGAAATACGCTTATTTATTTATTATTAATATATTTTCTGTCGGTTATATCCGACACAATTTCTGTCGATTTTAGAGTATTTTCTGTCGAAAAATTCATTTCCTGACGCAGGCAATTCTGTTGCTTATTATATCCGTCACTGCATCCATTTTTTGTCGGATTTTGCTTAAAATCCGACATTAATATATGTTTTTAGTCGGTTTTCAAAACGCCACTAATAACTGGTTTCCTAGCAGTGTATTGTCACTTTGATAAATTCCTTCTGGTTTTACAAGGACTTCTTACCAACCTTTCAAATCTTTATGCAGATGGATGAATCTTCTTAACATAGATTTCTCAGTTCAAGATGTGTCTTGAATCTGCTAGACAAATTGTGCATGAATCTTCTTTCACGTGTGTTGCACCCTCATCTCATTTCCCGTGATCTGATCATAAGTAACAACCACGCAAGTTTGAAGTAAAGCAATGTCTTCCACAATCGACCAATTTGCCTTCTCACTTATTTTTCTTTGTAACAAAAGGATTTGTGAATTGGAGAAAAAAATATATTCCCTAAAAACATAAAAAGTGAGTGTTTAGAGTTTTTAAACTTAAACTAACTCCTTTCTTTTCTCTCCCTCATCCCCTCTCACTCCAAAATTTTCTCTCTCTTTTCTTCTTTCTCTCTCCTCTTTTTTTTTACATTTTTCGTCTTTCCTCCAATCCGTTCTCTTCATTCTCTCGGTTCTTATTATTTTTTTTCATTTTCATTTTCATTTTTTATTGTTGGATTAATCATGATCGTCGATTTTCAAAAGTATTATCGTCAGATGCCCCAAATTTTCCCACCTAGCCGCTATAGAAAAATTTGCAAATTTTTTTTACAGTTAGAACGGTCTACAATGCGTGTGTCAGACAACATATTGGTCAATGATCGGATTTTGTAAATCTCTATTAATATTTGCACACAAGAATTAAATAATAACCTCGGTTAAATAATATTTTTGACCGGTCCCTACTTGGAGATAACATTATAAATTAATAATTCGCTAAATTTATAAAATAATGCATTATAAAAAGTTTCATATAGGTCCTATGTGATATATAAATTAATAATTTCCTAATTGTTGTAGGCATAATTTACTGAACAATTATGGAGGCCATAAAGAGAGGGGCGGCAATTGTAGAGAGAAAGAGAGAGATGTGTAATTGTGAGATATGTTTTATTCCACCCTCATTGTGCCTTTATTTAGAGTAGTAGGGAAGGTTAATTCCTTACCCTTTTAGGATTACAACTCTTAATAGGTAATCAATTCCTAATAGGAATATAATAGATATTCTAGGATTTACACAATCACATTCCTAATCTAATAGGAGTGCAACACTCTCCCTTGAGTGTGTAAATACTCAAGTAAATGGCGCATCAAGTCTTCAGCGATGAAGTAAGTACAATTGATGAAGTCGTCGGCATTATGAGCGAATGCGAGTCTCAAATCAAAGGAAGAATGCATAAAAAGGTAAAACTCACAAAACATCACTATGGTAAAACTCAAGATGGGAGAAAAACCCATAGACGAAGGAGAAAAGTGAGAAGTTGCATTAAGTCAAAACTATACGTCTTTTGGACGCAAGTAGAAGATCTCACAAGGGTATGATTAGCCCAGGATGGGTGCCTCGTTAAAACTTAGTTAGGTAGCAAAAACCCAGTGGGAAAAATGGTCCTAATCATAGGGAAAAAAAGTACATTAAGATCAAGTGAGTATACTTCTGGATACTCCCCCTAAGTTTGACATAACTTCCAAATGAGAACTACAAGCATTGCATATGAATAGTTAGGCATACCAATTCCTCGGATAAACTTTTGGAAGGTTAACTTTGGCAATGACGTCATGCAGAGGTCGGCAAGGTTGTCTGGGATCGACTTGCATGACTTCAATCTCTTGATGCTTTGCTGATGTAGATGTAGACACAATATGTCTTGGCGTTGACTTTGTTGATGTATTATGGCTTGGTCAAGTTGATACATGCTGCATAATCTTTATGGATCGTTGTTGGAACTCAACGATGGATGAAAAACACAGCAAGTACTTCGAATATGCTCAACAAGAACTTGTAACTATGTCTTACTTGTGGCATAGTGAAGTAAGGTGAGTCTTGGAACGTTTCGAAGATTTCGCAACTAAGGTCATATCGTGGACCTTCAAGATATTGCGATATCCCTAACGGTAAAGACATAACCATTTGGGGATTTTACCTTGTGCGGGTTTGATAAGTAATTAGCGTCAGCATAACAAACAAGGCAAGCATCATTCCGAGGATCAAGGGGTTGGATCCGCTCGAGATGCGTCAGGATTTGATTTGCCCAAATTCGTAGTACCTTCTGGATACGTCTTTACTACCAATTCAGTGATTGCGTGTAGGCGTGGTGCTGCACCTTTACCAAGATCAACAGCGAATGAGATGTCTTGTCTTAATACAATGAGCTAAGTACAACGAAGCGCAAAGTTGAACTTTAGATATGGAACTTTGGATTCCATAACCTCTTCAAGAGTCTCATTTGCATATAACGTATGGACGATCAAAGGTATACTCAAAAGTAACACCTTCAGGGTGTAGTTCGACTGGTAGACCAAAATACTTTCAAAACAATGCTTCAACTTCAGGTCAACGCGTAAACGAGTTTTCCTAAGATCCTTCATCTCAAATTTCATCTTCAGGTGCGAGGCAGTTTTCTCAAGCTCTTCCGAAGTCATAGTGGGATTCATGTCAACGACATAAACTGTAACTCTAGCAATTCGGAATAAGGCTTCATAGTTTAACACTCAACGACATTCATTCAAATTCTTGACTGATCAAATAATCACGTAGACAGGTATACCACATCTGTCGAATTTTTCAATCCATAAGTGAACGCCTCGAGCAAGTTAAGAGGGTGTTCCGTGGTTTTGGAACTATTTAAGTCAATCCATGTAATTCTTTGGGAACTTACATGTAAATCTCTGTATATATATCCCTATGGAGAAAACACTAACCACATTTCATAATGTTGCTATCAATCACAGAACGTTTGAGAGAAACCTTGCATCATAGGGCGTGCATCATATCGCACTATTTCATTCATCTCATAACCCTTCCTTTCCCACTTGTAACACAACAAGGTTACCTTGGGCAATGAAGGAACGACAGATCTAAAACACACTTTGGTAAGGAATATGACCTGGATTGTAATTTCAGCTGTCCAATCTGTAACATCTCACATCAACCAATGGACCAACAGAGAGGGAGTGATGTGCCTTATATGTACATGCCCACCTCATTTAGCACAAGTCCTTTTGGGAGCTTATTGGCTTCGGATTCCGTAGGAACTTCGAAGTTAAGTGAGTTCGCACGAGAGCAATCGCAGGATGGGTGACCCATTGGGAAGTTCTCGTGTGAGTTCCCAGAAACAAAACCGTGAGGGCGTGGCCGGACCCAAAGTAGACAATATCGTGCTATGGCAGAGTCGAGCCCGGGATGTGGTGGAGCTCGGGTCGGGATGTAATAATTTGGGTGACCCACTGGGAAGTTCTTGTGTGAGTTCCTAGAAACAAAATCGTAAGGGTGTGGCCCAAAACGGACAATATCGTGCTACGGCGGAGTCGATCTGGGATGTGACATAATGGTATCAAAGCCACTCTGCCGTGTGGTGCAAGTGTGTCGATGAGAATGTCGGGTCCCTAAGGGGGGTGGATTGTAACATCTCACATCGACCAACGGAGAGGGGGTGATGTGCCTTATATGTACATACCCACCTCCATATAGCACGAGGCATTTTAAAGACTCACTAGCTTTGGATTCCATCAGAACTCTGAATTTAAGCGAGTTTGGGCGAGAGCATTCCTAAGATGGGTGACCCAGTTGGAAGTTCTTGTGTGAGTTTCCAGAAAAAAAATTGTGATGGCGTGGCTCAAAACAGACAATATCGTGTTACGGCAGAGTCGATCTGGGATGTGACACAATCAGTTTTATGTTGTCACTTAATTAACGGAACACGATTTGATATCGTCTCTTTTCATTTATGTCGGTAGCTACCATATAAGTGAAAATATCATTGATGGTAATCTCATTTCAATTATATTTAGCTCATCCAAACTAGTATACTCGACCAAGAACTTCAAGTCTCGGAAGTAATCCGGATTAATGTCATGAGATGGAAATGATTTGAGACAACGATCAAGTATAGATTCATTGTTGTGTCGTGTCTTCCTCTTCTAGGGAAGTGAATCTTACGAACCGAGTGATCTGTCGTGCTCTAGGCTAAGACAGACCCCCGGTGTACCGGACCGTCTAACAGAGGTGTCCAAACCTTCCAACATAGACGACACACCCTTCGGGGATGTTGACTTGATGTCCGTTAAGTACATCTATCATTGCAGGTATGTTTGTAGCTGGTATATAATCTCGTCACTTTAGCTAGATCAGAGAAATACGTCTGGAGCAACATTCTGAAAGCTAGAATTCATCGCACTTACTTATCATACTTGTGAGGTATAGGGATCGGGATGAGACATAGTGGGACGTCCATGCAAATTTACGCCGTTCTCCAAGAATGTTGACGTTCTTATCTCCCCCTAACAGTGGGAAAACTATCTCATTAAAGTGATAACCCGCAAATGAGCGGTAAAGAGATCGCATGCAAGGGCTCTAAGAGAGCTAGTGTGAATGAGATTCATAATCGACAAAGATTCACATTCTTCTTTGATGACCCATATTGGTACGTTGCGGCGGCGCAACTTGGCATGTGGAATGCACACCCAAATGCGTAAATACAAAAATTGTCAGGTTCATACCTAGTAACCAACTGTAACGTCATATAGGTTGGGTGACAATGGGCCTGAAGGCGGACCAACATAACTGCGTACAAGATTGCATAGCCCTAGGCAAAAACTGAAAACTTGGTACGTTCACCAAAATTCAGGCGATCATTTAAATTACGCTTTATGATCACTAGGCGAGGCTATTTGGGATGAATCATGGGAATTTGATGTTCAATTATAAACCCAAAATACATGCAATACTTTATCGAAAACTATCGATATAAACTCTCTGGCATTATCCAGTCTCTCGGACCTGAAGGGATAAGTAGGGTGGTGAACACTTAATCGGCCATGAGGTTTAGCAGCAATGTGTGTGGACAAACATGTGATCAGTTTGTCGATTCATCAACCAAAACCATAAGTATTTATATGGTCCGCATTTTGGTTGGATTAGTCCACATATATTCCACTGAATCCACTGAGAAAAGAAAGTCACGTTGTATCTTTGCAAGGAATAATATAGAAATCAATTTCCCGAACGAGCGAGCTTTCGCAAAGTGTGCTTGTAGGCACAAAATCTTTACTTCGGGTAAGGAGATGCGTCGTAGCATCATTGTTCGACCTCAGTGTCCCAAAAGGTCGTGCCAAAGCAAGTAAACTGCTCAATCACTAGGCTCCAGGTCGGCCACATATGGTGTATTCCCAGTTGGGAGACAACCTATTAGCCCCAAATCAAAGCTTCAAGCTCATTTTTAGAGGTGGTGCAAAGATATTTCACTCTATTTTATTCGGTGGTTTCATTTATGATCATTGTCATCTCAAATATCCTTAAAAACTCAACGACAAGGAGAATTTAAGGTCCCTTAAATGGTAATTCAGTACCATTCATACAACGAGGAGCGTGCCATTGCTCTTAATCAGGTTGGATAGACCTGAAGTCGTTGTTATAGATGTGATTTAGGTGTAAAGTTAGTGTGCATAGTATCGCATTCATCCAGACAACTAACTTTCCCACATTTCTACCTAATCACGTGTCTAATTAAATTCGGTCACATGTATTAAAAAAACATGATTCAATTAACTCGTATTCAAGGACAATATCAATAAGATTATCCATAAGTAAAACAATCACCAAATGTGAATCCAAGAACATGGAAAAATGTTCACGAAGTAAATGGTTTACTAAGGAGATTTGGCCAACAAGGTCATCCATGTCAAAATTCTGCTCTTCCAACGATTTTTGGTGGAGCAAAATTAGTCTCACATATTGACTACTAGAATGGTAATCCTTAACAACATTGGTAGGGGCATGAACAAGTGCATAACCAATTATCTATTCCATTAAGATGGAAGTAAAACTACAGGGTTAAGGTTTGGGAATACTATCCCTTATTCTTAAAGTTTTAGGTTTTAGGTGCCAATGATTATGCTTCGGGCATGATGCCACACCTTGGCAAGCCCTGATTCTACCATATGTTGTAAAAACAAACTCGAAATTGGATTGTGAGAGAGACAGACCCAAACTTGAGAGAGGCAGACCCGAACTTAGGTTCGGTAGGCTCCAGCCAAACTAGGTTTATACCTTTTTCTGACGTTTGTGGTAGTAATCAGATCCAAGAATTTGGTAAACTTTCACTTTCTACACTACTGCTTCAAAGGCAAGTTAGAAACATGGATGGACGAGAAGAGTATTCTCCAATCAAAATTCGATCAGATTTATAAATTTCAGAATTATGCTCATTCATGAATGTAATCATGGTGTGCTTCAGGCAATATCTTTCATGATTAGACGGTTCATATGAGCGAGCCAAAGAGCTATGGAATCCTCGTTCGGAAGGTATTTCCATTTGTAATGCTTCGGGCATAAGTCTTGGAATGAAGATCATAGCGGAGGCTTATTCAGCTCTTCCTTGCCATTGTTGGCTTCAATGGTTTCTCAGCTTCTTGATAGTCAAGTGGAGATTCATGTCTTGAACCCCACATAAAGTGATTTGTAATAGAAAACATCCAAATCAGGAAAATCAAACTTGTGACGATTCGATAATCCACAGAATTGGAGGGAACAAGATTGTGATTGGTGCTATGGGAATGAATCATCCATAAGTATCAAAGTTAGAACATTCGGGTTCTACGACATGGTATACATGAAAAACATCGGGTTTTCATGGGTGTATTGTTTTAAGAAAACTTCGGGTTTCAAGGGCACTAAATTTGAAACTACAGGTTCAATTTAGTTTATGAACGTTTAGTTCGTAAAAGAGAGATTCATGCAAGAACACATAATGCAATATGTTGATTTAAGTATAGTGGATTTAAGTTTCTTCAGGAACTCAAGTGTGAGCGCTTCGGGACTACGAAAGTACGTAAACGGTTCAAAGTATACAAATAAATTATTGAATCGTTAATGTCCAAAAGTGATATTTAGGTTAATAATTTTGGATTCATTATCAGATTAATGGACTACATGTCACTTTTAATTAATTCAATAGATCGGGACCAAACGGGGTCGATCGTTGAAGCAAAAATAATAATAACATTCGGGTCGAAAAAACATAGCCCAAGAAAAATTGGGTTGGGTACCGTGAGCAAAAGGGCTCGGTTGTGGCTGCAATAACAGCCAACGGGCCGAAGGTAAAGGAGCCCAGCAGTAAGTGCTGGCTATTTGGGTTGAAGCCATAGCGCGGGGAACAAGCCTAGCTAAGCTGGCTTGTGGGTTTAGGTCACGCGAGGCCCAGCCAAGGCTGGGGTTGAGTTTATTTGGGTCGTGGCAGGGGCAAAACCCAGCAAATTAGGCTGCGGGTAATGAGCCAGAAAGCATAGGAAAGCCCAACAGCCTAATGCTGCTGGCAATGCGGGCCGGGTTCATAGGGACAAGCCCAGGAAGGCTTTGGGCTTCCTGATGGAGCAGACTAGGGCTTTAGGCCCATGCAAGTTAACCAGGCCGAGGACCTGGGGGTCCATGTGGTTACAACAAGGCCCGGAGGGCTACTGCAGTGGTTGTGCCATGGTGGTCGTGCGGCGATGGTGCCTCACAGTGCCCAACGCCATTTTTTTTCTTTGATATCCTAGGGTTTGAAAAACCCTAAATTTATTCTAATTTATGAATATACTTTGACTCACAATTCCACATAGCAAATATAATTGCGTAATGCGTGAAGCGAATATATATATTGACAAATATATGGAACATATACAATATATATATATATATATATAGGAACGTAAATATAAATGTAGGGGGTTCATGCATCATGGGGAATGTTTTTATGCTTCATGGTCGTTTCAAATATCTTCGTTTATTTTAAGCGTACCTGATTGGCAGAAAACAATAAAAGCCTTTGAATTTTGTAGAAGATACTTCTCAGAAAGCCGGAATTGCATCTTCAATGTGTTGTATCACGTTCAACACACAAAAATTAAATTGAATCAATAGCATGTAAATCAATTCAATAAAATAGTAAATTAATCATAAAAATAATGATTAAAACGTAATACTCTCCTGATTGAATATCAAACTCTCTTTAGCCAACGTCAAAAGCGTGCTGATAATGTGTTGTAGGCATAATTTATTGAACAATTATGGAGGCCATAGAGAGAGGGGTGCCACAATTGTATAGAGAAAGATAGAGATGTGTAATTGTGATATGTGTTTTATTCCAGCCCATTATGCCTTTATTTATAGTAGTAAGGAAGGTTAATTCCTTACCCTTTTAGGATTACAACTCTTAATAGGTAACCAACTCCTAATAGGAATATAAGAGATATTCCTAGATGTACTAGGATTTACACAATCACATTCCTAATCTAATAGGACTGCAACACTAATACATTAATCTTATATTTATTTAAATAGAGTTTTTGCTTGGTTAAATGTTTATAAAATTGACTAATATTATACCTTGAACAATGTATAAGTAGATACATAATTTTACTTGATTTAACAAATACATAGAATTGTTAGTTTGTAAAGAAAAACTAAATACAATATATAATACATAAGAAAATAAGAATTACCTTGATAAGATTATATATAATAAGTTATTAATTAATCAATAAATTAATAAATTACTAACCTTGCGTATGGCAGTCTACTTTTTTACATCTTATTCTTTATTGTTTATTTGCAATTTTTATTTATATTTAGTTTGATTTTTTTTAAATTAAATTGTTTTATTTAAATCTTAATTAAAGAAGGGTATTTTGAGAATATTAAAAGCTTCGTCATTTTGGTGTGCTCCATTTACATGTATATATTAATTTATCAATTATTTAATATTTCACTAAATTCATTGATTTCCCTGATATATAAGACTATTAATTTATAGATGTTTAAGTTTACACTTAAATATCAAAATTGGTAATGTGTTTCACTTTATCGGACAATTTGGTTCTCGTGTTTTCAATTTGGCCAAATTAGTACCCGTGTTTACCTTGGTTAGTCAACCCTAGAAAATTCGTTAAATGCCGTAAAATTTACGACAAAAATATAATTCTGCTGTAACCCCATTAAATACACGCGAGATCAGATGTTTGATGATGACACCTCAACATATCCGCAAGACTATCTAGAGCGAAAATATTTTGAGGCGTCTTTGTCGATCATCTGATCTCGCATGCATTTGATAGGTTTACAGTGGAATTACATTTTTGTCTCAATTTTAATTGGTTTTTAATGGATTGTCTAGGTTTCGGTCATGGAGGTAAACACAATAACCAATTTGAAAAGGTTAAAAACACGGGGCCCAAATTAACCGATAGAATGAAACACAAGGACCAATATGACGTTAAGCTATAACTGTATAAGAGCATTTCCAAAGGAGATGTCAAAATTGCTACGTAAACAAGCAACAGTAAAAAATGGCAGCAAACTCTCTCCAACCGAGTCTTCAGTTTCTTACGTGACTCTGAATCAATAGAAGGCAAACCTTCCATTATCAAATTTATTTAATTATTTTTTAATAAACATGATTCAACATATAATAAATGTTGTTGGGTGTTCCAAGTATTTGATTAGTTATTTCAATAATTGGACCTCACAAAGAGATAAAGAATTATAAAATGGATATTTTGGATGCGATCTCTAACTACCAATGTTTTTTTTTACTGAAACCTTTGTGATTTTTAGTTTTTGATCGAAGTCCCTAACATTAATGTAATAATGTATTTCTATGTAGGTTATTATATTTTTAATTTAAAAATAAAATTTGTAGTTATTTATATTAATGAGATTTAAAATAAAACCCATAATTTATGGGATTAAAAATATCAAAGATAAATTATACTCTCCAATATATTTTGTGTGTGTATGTGTATATGTGTGTGTGTGTGTGTGTGTGTGTGTGTATACACACATGGGTACATTCATAAAAAAACTAACCAAAAAATTATTGTATCAAAACATGGGTACATTTTTCAAAAACCCAATAAAAAAAAAGATATTAGGCTTAATAACATTATTAAATTTCTTATATTAAACTTGACATAGATACATTCTAAAAAATGTACCCATATAAGTTTAAAACTGGATTAGAGAAAAGATTGAATGAATTTTATATTAAAAAATGGGTACAGTTTATATTAAAAAAGGGTACATTTTATATTAAAAAATGGTACATTTTTCATATAACAAATTGATATATTTAAGAATGGGTACATTTTATATCAATTTTTTATAAAAATTTAATGGGTACAAACTTATTCTAATTTTATTTTTTATATTTTGGAAATGTTTGAATTGAAAATTAATTAGGAGTTTAATAAGGGTGTGAGTATTAAAACTCTAAATCAGTTACTAATTTTTATTACAAAAATTATGTAACTTACATGTAATTCATTAATATATTAATGATAGGGATGAACTTTAATCAAAATCTAAAAACTAATAAGGTCTTAATCAATGAACATTAGAAACTAAGGACCGGATACTAATTTTTCCAATATAAAATGACATTTTTATTTAACATATCGGTGAAGCGAAAAATTGTACAAAATGTCAATTGCCACGTAATTTTTTTTTAACAAACGATATTATTTACAGTAAAGGTAGGGGTAGGTTTGGTACGGTTACCGTACCAAAACCCTCGTACCAATTACCGTACCAAACTTTTGGTATACCGAAGTTCGGTATTGCCAAAAGTTCGGTTGGTATGGTGTAACAGCCCGTCCTGGAAAATTATTCTCAAAGGTGTGAAAAGACTAAAATGCCCTTGGATGTTAATTAAGGTACGTGTGTGTTTAAGTTTGGGGGGGGTGGCCAAATTGTTTTGGTTTGTTGTATTTGGACCACACACACACACACATTCACATCACTCTCTTTTTCTCTCTCACTCTCGTACTCTCTCTATCTCTCAGACTCTCTCTCATTCTCTACCTCTTTTTCGAAACTTGATAGATCGAGCTCGTGCTTGGTTCCATTGTGTTCATCTCGTCCATACGAACTCACTGGTACCCATTTCAGGTAAGGATACATTCAAAAACCCTAGTTTTTCATGACCTCCGATTTGTGCACTGTTCATGCACATGTAATTATGGATGTTTTTGGAAATTTGAAGCTTATAGGAGAGGTCCTTACAAAGCTCGAAGTGCTTCATTGGAAGAAATTGGACGTCAAAATAGCGAGATCGGAGAGTTTCAATTTTGGCTGAAATTTTCGAGGCTTTTTTCGGCGAATCCTCGGCAAGTTGGGGGTCGAATCAGGTATGGTTGTGTTCATCTTTGTGAGATCTTCATTTTGGTATAAAGTACGTAGAAAATGGTGCAAAAATGAAGAAGAAACCATAGTTGGAAGTTTTTCTAGAAATTGACGAACAATCACCGGAGAAGACAGAGAATATTCCGTTAGTTTTGACGGAATATGCTAACGCCGTCAGTTAGTTTGGACGGATTCCATTGGGTTTTAACGGAATATTCCGGGGAATATTCTTGACGGCGTTAACTGACGCTGTCAGTGTGCAGGTCACATGGCCGCGCGTGGGGGCGCGTAGGGCTATGCCCTTGCCGGTGCGTGGGTGGTCGGAAAATTTTTCTAAAAATATGGGGATGATCCTGAGATTTTGTAGATCACTGTGGTATATTCATATACCCAAATTGAGCAATGTATGAGAAGTTATTAGCTAGTTTTGTTTATGTGTTTAAAATGACGTTATTGCAGTTATTTCTCATATAGGCAAGACCTATCCGGAGGACGAGCGTAGCCAGGCTAGGCACGAGGGTTACAACCCTGCTACTTATCAGTGAGTGAGCTTTTGTTTTCCATATATACTTATATACTTGCTTTTCCCAGAAAATGAATTTAAAGAATTATATGATATGAGATGCCATGCAAAGTATCTATTTATTTTATTTATGCATTAGCGATTGCATATAATAATATTGGTGCTGCGGATGCACAGGTAAGTGGCAGGTAAGTTTATATACTGGTTATGATGAGAATGAATGTTGTGATGTGATGTGATATGATTAAAGCTCATAAACCTGCACCTTGATATTAGTGCTCCCGCCCAGAGTTAGGGGCTCAGTCTTTCACGTGATGTTCACCTCCCGCACCGCATGCTCACCTTGGATCCAAGTTAAGTGCTCAGTCCTGTCGAATAGACCATTATAGGTGGGTTCGACTCGTAGGTGACCCGCGAATCTTTCGCACGGTCTTCACGTGATTGTAGCACTAGAGCATATTAGTCTATATATAGTGATGTTGTGCAGACCACTAGAGGTGGTATTGATGTGTATGCAGGATATATGATATGATTGAGTTGATTATGAGCTATATGATATGATGAGATTGTTATGAGCTATATACAGCCGAGGGCTGAGATGATATCTAGTATTCAATCACATTCACAGAATTATGATTTCGCATTCAGTTATGATACTTTGGCATGGCATACATACATTCATACATACATATTTTCCAGCAGGATTTTGAGAATTATATATGAGTATATACTTTATTTATGGGAAATTATACAGGTTTTACAGAGAGGGGTTATAACTTTTGAGAAAAGAAAAGGTTTTGAAAAGATTTGTTTTTGCCTACTCACACTTTCAGTTTTTCGCCCCTTCCGGTATTAAGTAGTGTTCGTTGGTGGCATACGAGGAGCTCATCGGACGTTCTGGCAGAATTCACTTATGTAGGATCACATTCGGGTGTTATCTCTATTTAGTACTTTCTGCTTGACTGCACGTAGACCATTTATGCTCTGGTTGTGTAAACCATCTTAATTCTCGCACTAGCACACTATCTTGATTTGGGTTGCTGGTTGCATGGTTTTAATTCGTTCGTATCTTTCTGATTAATCTTGCTTCCGCATTGTGCACATGGTTACGTCACCCTCACGTGACGACCAGCACGCCCCACTTTCAGGTCGAGGTGTGTCACATGGTATGGCAATGGTAATTGCCATTTTGTTTCGGGACAAAATCTGTTTTTATTTTTTTAACCCAATTTAAGGGCAAAACTTTTTTTTTGTACCTTTATCTCATACATTGTAGCTTAAATTCATCTAGTATTCATCGTTCACAATTCACACACACAATAATTCAAATGATGCATCAAGATTCATGATGAAAATTAAGCTTACAATCCAAATAGAAGTTACGAACCAAAACAAATTGAAGTTAATAATCCAAATAGAAATTAAAGTTTCAAACCAAATGAAAATTGGAACTAAACTTCAAAAAGTTGAATTCATTGATCAGTTATTCAAGCTTGAGATGTTGAAGCTTTTGGAGGAGGCATTGAACTTGTAGAAGATTGAGCTTGTGTCAAGCCTACATTACAAACAAAGAAAACATATTAATTAGTAGCAAGAAGAATTAAAGTTGAAAACAATTTAATAACAAATTTACTAAAAAAAATGAAAGCATATTTTTCTTGTTTCCTCTTCTTCCATTTCCTTGTAAAATTGAAGCATATCTTTCATTGGTTTCTTGTAGAAGTTTACTTCATCTGCCCTAAGCTAACCACTAGTACACACTAGTGCCTCTACTATTTTAGGAGTCAAGGATGCCCTAAAAAGATCCACAACCCTTCTCTCTAGGCTAAATGCATTTTCACTAGCCACGGTAGAAGTAGGGGTTACAAAGATATCTTGGCTATTTGTGAAAGAATTAGGAACTCTTTTGTGTTTGATTTCCACTATTTCAAGAGATCAAAATCACCAACAACAATGCTAATATAAGTAGGGTTTTATTTTCAAATTATTGGAATATTATAAATATGTGTTATATAATTATCGATTATATAATTTATAAATTATAAATTATATTGTATTTTTGGTACAGTACGGTAATACCGTGGTAATGGTATCCATTACCAATACCGTACCATGAAATTTTGGTACGGTACAATACCGTACCATTACCAATTGGCCCAAAATCAGTATGGCACGGTTGTCAATTCGGTTGGTACAACAATTTCGCAAAAAAATACACCCCTAAGTTAAGGGGTGTGGAAGAAGTTTAAGCTTTATAATGAGTTAGTAATAATTTGGTTCGATACTTGCGTAAGACATCTCTTTTAAAAATACTCTAATCATGTATAACAATTCAAACTCATGAGAGATTTTTTAATGTGATTGGTACACGGAGTGGTATCCACATTTTATTATACAAATGGTAGAATATGTGTGCTAAAAAGTTAATAACTTAAAAAATAAAATTTTTCACTATTTTTATTAAAACACGTGATGTACCACTTGTGTTCCCACTACAATGAAAAATTTCTCCAAACTCCCGACCATAGTTTCAGGAGCCAATTAACTTCTATCATTAATCCAACTAGTCCCTTGGGTTTCTAAACAGATCAGATTTTTTTTCATGACTTTTGGAATTTGGGGATTAAGAATCTTAAACTCGTGACTCCCCCGTTGCAAATGAAGTTGAAGGCCAGTAGATGATAAATTATTAGAACCTACAAGTCTACACCACATACGATGGAGACACGAGAGGGAGGCAGATTCTCTGTTCCTTTTTTCCTATACACTTCGATTCTCCTTTTGTTTGTGTGGTCACGGTTAAGCCACGTCTTTTTGTCTTATTATCTCTGTAAAAAAAAATCAATATAGAGATAATATAAAATGTTGACGTGGCTTAACCGTGACCACACAAATAGAGAATGATGAAAATTTATGAGAAAAAAGGAGCAGAGAATCTGCCTCTAAAGGAGAGAGGGGAAGATTTGCACAACATGAATCAAATATTGAGCGGAAATTGCATGCATATTATTCTGTTGCTGTCTACCATTCACAGCACAACACGTGTTGTATTTTTTAAGGATTAATGTATTTGAATTGTGGTGTACCATACAAGTAATGAGATACTTGTGTTAAAAAAAAATTAACAACCTAACAAATAAAACTTTTTTATATTTATATAATGGTGTACAACTTATATTTCAAACACATGAAAAGTTTCTCGTATAATTAGAGCATGTTTTTAATTTGCTCCTTAAATGAACTTTTCTTTGGTGAAACAAATTAACAAGAAAAGAGTGCATGATTACTAGTTATTTTCAATGCTAATAACATTTCTCTCACTTTAAACCACTATCCATATTATTGGCTCTAGCCATTGCGATTCTCTAGCATAAAACAGGTGACTGGCGTGTAGAACTTTTACAGAGAGCTATAAAATTAATTTTCTTGTCATTTTAATTAAAAAAGATAAGAGCATAAATCAGAGATGATCTTACTAGGTAAATGTTCCTTTTATACAAATAAAAATATCTATGTTGTTTATTTTGTAAATATGAACCATATATTCAAGAGTAGTGCTACATTTATCATTTATTTATACCATATTGCTAGTAAAAGTAAAGTCCACCAACACATGTGAGTTCATTTATATTAGATAGACGATACAAATAAATGGTAAAAATGTCATTTTTATATATTCAGATGAGAATCAACACGATCAATACTTCTGATATAGCCTGACAACGTAAACATTTATGACGATCAACGTGCATGTGTATAAAAACCCCAGAATACCAAATCCTTCCTCCCTCGCAAAACTACGGTTTCTTCTACGAGACTCATCAGTTCCTTGCCTAAAGACGCTACACAACATTTCAAACAACTGTCGCTTTCTACTCTGAATGCCATTCATCATTTGTTGCGTGGGCTATAAAAAGGCACGAGTCCTCCCTTTTGTTTGTGTGTGTGTGTGTTGGGAGAGAGAGAGAGAGAGAAAAAAAGAAAATTAAAAAATGGGAAGGAGTCCGTGTTGCTCCAAGGAAGGACTTAACAGAGGAGCCTGGACTGCGTTGGAAGATAAAATTTTATCATCTTACATCAAAACTCATGGAGAAGGAAAATGGAGAAGCCTCCCCAAAAGAGCTGGTGAGAAAAGCTGCTTTTTGCGTTTTTTCTCCATCACTTTTTACGTGTCTCTTGCTATGTTTTCACTCTCTGTTTTACCAAAACCTTCCAACTGTTAAAAAAAAATGCAGGTCTGAAGAGATGTGGTAAAAGTTGTAGACTTAGATGGTTAAACTATCTGAGACCAGACATAAAGAGAGGCAACATTTCAGGTGATGAAGAAGAACTCATTGTCAGGCTCCATAACCTTCTCGGTAACAGGTCTCTCTCTCCGTCTCTCTGACTCTCTTACTTAAGATTATGAGCCCGTTTGATAACCATTTCGGATTTCATTTTCTTGAAAACTGAAAATCGAAAACTTTTCAGTAACTGTTTTCAGTTTCCAAACTGCCCCTACACTTGTTTTCAGTTTTGAGTTGGATGCTCTAATTCTGTTGATATTTTACTACAGATGGTCTTTAATAGCCGGAAGGCTACCGGGGCGAACAGACAATGAAATCAAGAATTACTGGAATACAACTTTGGGGAAGAAATCGAAAGTCGATTCGTTTTCTGGATCCTCGAAAGAAACTTCTCTAAATCCAAGCAAATCCATCGCGAAAAAGAAAGATGTCGAGTCCAAAACATCAACTGCAGCTGCTAAACCTCCAGTAATAAGAACCAAGGCCACTAGGTTGACCAAAATTTTAGTCCCACAAAATATTCCTAGTGACGAAAATTATACAGCAGCTGCCGCAAATCCATTAGAGCTTCAAGCTCATCAGACCCAATTGGCGGAAAAAGGCGGCAGCACCGAAGAGTTTCCGAGGACTAATGCAGGTGACTGCAGCAACATCTTGAAGAACTTTGGCTGCGATGATGACGACATTGATGCGAAGGGAGATCAATACTGCAACGAGTTTCAGTTGCTCGACTCTATACCTTTGGATGAGGCAATGATAAATGACGGCTGCTGGACGGGAGGAAACGGTTGCGATCTGGAGGACTACGGTGCCTCGTTGGATTTAGATTCTTTGGCATTCTTGCTTGACTCTGAGGAATGGCCATCCCAAGAAAATGTTGTCGTCTGACTCTTATGCTGCATAGTAACATAAATAACAAAGTGCGCATGCGTGACTTGTGTAAAACCATTAAAATTTAGTGAAGGTGATCCCTAAATATGAGGAGAGTAAACTAATTAAATACAAGTTTCCAAGCTTATCGGCTTACTAAATTAACTAAATTTCTTGGTTGATTAATTTGTTATCTCATGGTTGTTTAATTTTTTATCTGTGAAACTACGAGAAAATATCACTCTTATCACATTTTTTTCCTAGTAAACGATAGTTGAAAACTTTAATTATCTTTTTGTTTTTCGTCGAAAGAGTATCATTCATTAAATAAAATAAAGCACTACATATGGCCCAACAAACAGACAAGCCAAAAGCTCATAACAAATTGGGAAAACTAGACAGACCCCATACTTTGGTAAACACCGCATCACACTCGGCCTCGTAATTCCGGCATGTCAGTCGAGTGAGGAGCAGTGCAAGAATGATCCAAATCTGATGTCAATCGTTGGCAGCAGCATCCAATATAGTAAATTGTTACGCAAAGTTGAACCAGTACAACTTAAACTGCTAACGAGTTTAAAATTTAGTGCAAGTGAGCTTTGGCTCATGATAGATACTCAATACGTACCAAGATATCCCGATTACGACATATGATAGATGCCCAAATTAATGACCATCCTTAAAGGCATGTAGTGACTTCCGCACTTTTATTTTAACTTTTGGTATTTCAAAATGAGTCCTAACATTGTGATCACGATTATAAAATGAGAAATGCTAAGGAGATTCTCAAAGTAAGACCCTTCATGAATTTTCTGTCATTTCGTATTTTAACATCAATTCTCGTGTCAACATTATGAAATATTATACAAAAAAAGTAGAGTAGTAGAGTGTCCGACTTTTAAGAGCTTCGTGATAAATTAAGCTTTAAAGTTTAAGGTTCAAAGGCTAATACTAGATAAAACATTTTCTTCTTGCAAGGTACAAATTGAGTATATTCAATCTTTGTTCTCATTCAAAATTGCCACCATTTAAAAAAAAAAAAATCTCTCTATTATTGAGAGGTAGATGCCGCTTAGATTACCTGACAAGCTTTAAAATTGACATGTTCCAGTTTTGGACCAACATGTCAAGTTGTCAAGCCACAAACAAATATGAGTCCCCAGACATACCTGGGCTTTCCGATCCATGATGTTACCAAAATTCACAAGGCCACAAACTAATCGTATTTGTTGTCATCGTATCGTTTTTGTGTTATATTAGTTATTTTAACAAATTATATTGTGACAAACCCATTATCTTAATGTCTTTTTAACAGGTAACTTAATAACGACTCAACTCGTTAATGGGTTGACTTGGAACATATTATTTTCGTATTGTTTTGTGTCGGGTTAATGGGTAATGTAGGAAATTATCATGCCTAATGTTTAGACATGACAAACGGATCATGTTCGTGTTATTTACATGTCATACATGTTATGTTAACGAATTTTAACGAGTAAACCAATAACGACCCGACATTTTAACATATTAATCTGAAACCTATTATTTTCAAGTAGAATTAATAGATCGTGTGAAAAATTGCCAGATTTATATTCCAACATCAAAGTGTGTGTGTGTACATATATTTTTTTTCTATATACGGTAGGACATTGATAATTAGGACAAAGAGGAACAAGACACTGTACATGTGATAAAAAATTTAACATTTGACATTTTTTATTTGATGATGTAAGAAACGAGTCCTAACAAACTGTCCTAAAGTGTCCCATCGGGTGTGCTAAATGTGGGGGGCGTATACATATGCATGATCATTACTAATTTGTCTTCTAAGAATTATTTATTTCGTCTTCTTATGATAGCTTTTTTTCAAGCCACATGTACAGCTAGCTAGATTTCAAAGTTATTTTCTGACCATTTTTTGAGCTTTGAATTTCTGGTAGCTACAAAGGGGTAGGTTCACCTTTTTGCCACGGCTTAATATCTACATTTTCACTAAATGATGAAATTTTTAGGTATGTAAAGAAGCATTTGTCCACGGATTAATTATGTATTTAGTTTGATTAGCGATTAATGAATCGTTATTGATCATGTCTAGAATCCGAGAACAACTTACATGGTATGAAAACACCGTCAAATGATGTCCTGTACTAATAAAATAAGGATACATAAATCAAAACTTATACATATTTTTATTTTAGTAACATGAGGCGGTATTATAGCGGTATACTTTTACCGTATAAGTTTTTTCCATACAAGGTAGAAGATGGGTTTAGTCCTTTGGAAATTTTCTTGAATGCAATCAAATCGCTAACCACTTTTTAAGGCCAAAACCATCGAATTCATGACCAACGAATGATGGAGAATTTGGAAACCTAGAGGAGATTATTATTGCATTATTACGACAAGATTAGCAGCTTTGACATAGTTTTTTGAGGTCTTTGTGTACACTTCTGACATAGCGCAGCTGGCTGGAGACCAGGAGTTTGTTTCATCGGTGAGGGGTAGGTAAGGTTCAAACCACTGCCTCTCACTACAACTTTGAATATATGTGTCTTTTATTAAAAAAATAAAAATAAAAATTGGGTTTTTTCTCCTCCAATTTTCTATCTTTTTCAATATATTCCTATTTGAAAAGTCTCATTCCCGTTAATTATAAGGGAGATTCTTGGTTGTCTTTCATAAGGGTGATGATTCTACTTGCTGGATCTTTTCGTTCTACTTTCTTTATTCTTCTTTGTTTAATTATTCAATAAATATTGTCATAATTTCAATGTTTAATTGAGGAATATAGTTTGTCTATTATTGATTAACCATTAGGTGGCTAAAGTATTTCAAGTTTAGTTAGTTTTTCGACAGAGTTGATCTTTATAAGTTTTCTAATTTCATATAGACAATTTGGATCATTGTACAACAATGAAAGATGAGGAAAAAAAAAGAGAAGGTAGAACAAAAAAAATCAAATTACAATGTTGCTAGCATTCCTCCTCTTATAATACATCTTCGGAAATGAATCGTCATCTTTTTGTATCTTTGATCACATGACCTTATCTTCTTATGACTCACATCAAGTGATTGTAACTTCTATATACATTTTCTCTCTCTTTACACGTCTCATCATGCGACATATAAAAAAATAAAATTAAGAATATGCCCTAGAATCTCGTCAATTATATGGTTTGGCTTCAACTATTTGGCAATATTAGTTTAAGTAACAGAAAACAGGATCTGTGTCATAAGAGTATAGTCCGACATCATCTTAAACAACTGTATATGCATCGTGTTTCCCCTGGGTACTTCATTTTATTTAAATATAAATCATTTTCAGGCAGATTTCACATAAGTTATATAACTGCATACATATTATATAGTCCTTTCACGATATTGAAATAAAGAACCACACATGCTCGGAAAAGACTAGTACAAGGCAGCATATACGTGCATACAAACTGAAAACGGTTCATAAAGTTTGCTCGTCATCTGCAAGATGTTTACATGCCAACCATTTTTAGAAGCTTCTGTTCCCCACTGCTGTATTTATTCAAAATATAGAGGTTAATTATTAATTAGGCCAATCTTAAGGTGTTTAGTGGACAGGTTGGGATAGGTCATGACCAATTATAAATGAACTTAGAGTTGGTCCGTTCTTTGTTGTGTCAAAATGTGAAATGGACAGGACTGGACAAGATGAGTTGTGCATCAACAATAAAGTAGGTTATCTAACTTATATATATATACGGGTTACAAACCCTGCCTAACCAATCCAACCATATCCCATCTCTACTGCTCAATCACATCCAGCCTCCCAAACAGGTTGTGAAGTTCCAAATAGCATGAACTCAATTAAGTATGAGATAATTCCCTTACCCAACTGAGAAAAAATCTGGGTTTTGCAATATCAAAATTGGCTTACTTAAACCCCAAGATTTGCATACTTCAGTTCCACTATTCATGTATAACCAGTACTGCTGCCAGAGATGGAGCTAGACATTTTTTTTAGTGGGGGCAACCCGAAAAACAACTAAGAAAATCTTATTATAGTATGACTTATACTCAATATGATAACAGGGATTATTTCAAAATGATGATGTATCACAATTCCAATGTTACAAAAATTTCACTATAATAGTGAAAAGTGGGAAAGTGATAAGAAATATACTAATACATGATAGGCGGAAGAGGATTTTTTTCCATCTGAATGACAGAATAAGAGCACTTTTGCTCATATAATATTTGATATGGAGTATAAGTAGTATGAAGATATGTTGGATATTAAATATATATAATTTTCTTCAAAGCTAAGACATATATATATTATATAACTATAGTCTGCAACTGAACAAACGAATTACTTGAGTGGGAACATCTACTCCCATTGAGCCTTCATTAGCTACATCCATGTCTGCTGCCCTTTTCGAAGAGAGAAGATCTTTTACGCCACAAAAGAAAATTGTTAGGTTCACTCATTGACCAATATTAATGTTAAGATGACATACATGTCATTGGGGGAGTGGCTTGAATACAGAATTTTGGATGTAGAGATAAACGCTTTGTACGACTCGAACTACAGGTTTCTTGCTCGATACATATTTGACATATTTGTATTTATTCATGAAGTTGGTGTTGAAACTATGGAGGAGTATAATAAAGCATGTTGAAAAATTAACCTAGTTTTATCTTTGTGCCCATTTTCTTGATGAAATCAATGCATGCACTGCATTCATTGAATTTTGTCAAATTATAAACCAATATGATTGAAAGTTATTACGGAACAGGCGTGTTGAATTTGATCTAGACACTTCAATAAGTATGGTCTCTATTTCTCTTGCCTATTTTAAGAGAAGATGAATGTTAAGAGGACTCTTTTAAAAGTATGGTTTTCTGTGGACCCTTTGACATTCACAGTTTAACTTCAATTTTCGTACCATTATTATAAAATATTAAGCAAAAAACACAAGGTGACAGAAAATGCAAGGAGAGTTTCATTTTTTTGAGAGAGTTCCCTTAGCATTTTTCCTATTTTAAATAGGTTGCATTGTAACTATAATATGTTATCTTTAAATTAATTACCGGCGCTCCGCATTCTATCTAGGTTCCTCTCTTATATACGCCCCCCTCCTAACAATGGAAGGTAACTTTCTATTTAAAGGGTTCCGTATGTAAAACTTAGTAGTCAATTTATTGAATTATAATTAATCCAAGAAGAGAGTGAGTTTTCTCCTTCTTAAATCAAATGTTAGGCTTGGTCATGTCCAGTGAATCCACGATTAGCAACGTCGAGCGAATTCATTGCCTGTGATTAACTGATTCCCAAGTTTTATCCCCGTTTCCATGAGACTCCCTTGGTTTTTACTGCATCAGAATTTTAAGACTCCAGGGATTAATTAGTTTCTCTCTTTCCACCTTCCACCTTCCACCTTCCATTCATGTATCCCATCAAAATAAATAAAAAAAGCCAAAGGCAGCATCCAAATAAAGAAAAGAAAATAGCCAAATACCAATTTAATTTGTAGTTATAATATTAATTAAGTTCCTTGAAACTTCATTTTCACAATAAATAAAGTTAAAATTTCACCATAAAATCAATTGACAATATTGTTTATAAGCACATGAAAGGTCCTTCTTTCCCAAGTATGGGCTTCATACTCTCAAGCTCCTCACGTGTGGCGAATTTTCAAGCCTAGCACATAGACAATACAAATCAGGTGACGTGGAGCACATGCAGCCACTAGGCTTCATATAAGGGACAACTTGCTCTAATACCATGAAGAAAGTTGAGTTTTCACTATAAAACCAATAAGCAATATGAGGAAAGTCCAATTACTTATAAGCACATGCAAGGTTCGATATTTCTTTTCCCGATGTGAAATTCATACTCTATACACACATATCCTCAAAATATCAATTTAATTTGTAGTTATATATAATTTCTGCAAGCATGATGATGATTGATGAGCTTACCCCTTAAATTGACCTCTCACTGAATTCCCACCTTCAGTAATACACACACACACACACACACACACAATACATATAGTTTCTCTAAATGAGGTAGAACCCTTTTCCCCTTCAACTTCCAACCAAATTAAGCTTCGAGAAAGACTATAAAGTCCAGCAGGCTGCAGAGCCGCAAACATTATTTTCATTAACAGAAGTCTACAAAATAATTTGGTAATGTTCTAATCAAAGGGACACAATGGCAATAAAATAAAATAAAATCAAGGGTCCTCATTAACTTAAGATCAACTTATGAATGGTACTGGTAGTATATTTGCTTTAATTAAATTATATGTCAATCGTCAAATGCAGTATTCAACATTATATAATAATGGAGATATAGAATAAAAAAAAATTATTATACTATAATGTTGATTGTTACACCATGAACGTCTGGAAGAATATAGAAGTTATTATTAGTGGACGGTCAGGAATTACCATTATCATAATTCATTTTTAGGCTCCAAACCTTTATGTTTAATGATGTACCTACACCGTGGTGCTAACACTCAACGTCTGAACGACACTGAATGCAATGTTAGATTATAATTGTTAAAAGGCTTTTTAGCCAAAATAGTACATGAGATTTGCATAACACATCACTTTGGTCCCTGAGATTGAAAATCAATAGAAATGGTCCTTGAGATTGTCCACCATCCATTATTTTGGTCATTCCGTTAAAAACTCTTTTAAGTGTCCTAGAACTCTTGGCCAGAAGTTTAGGCAATTTTCAAAGCTTTGTAACTCAATAATTTCTTAACCAAATTCGACCCATAATATATCAAAATGAAGATAGGAAAGTGTAAAATAAGATTATACCTATTTGGAAGCCTAATGGTTCCCGGAGATGGCCGGAAAATAGCCTGAAAGGTGACTGGTCTGCGGGAAAACTGGAAAACTCGCCGAAAACTGGGTAAACTTTAAACTTTCATAACTTCTTTAATACTCAACGAAATTGAGTGATTCAAAAATAAAAATCATACTTCTCAATGAGACAAAGATAATGGTACCTTTCTTGATGGCTAATTCACCGTGTTTTGGCCGAAAAATGGTTCAAAAGTGGCTAACTTGAGACCAAGACAGCCACTTTCGAGCCTTTTTCAGGCCAAACCACGGCGATTTAGCCATTGAGAAAGGTACCATTCTCTTCTTTTCATCGAGAAGTATGATTTTTGTTTTTAAATCACTCAATTTCATTGAGTATTGAAGAAGTTATGAACGTTTAAAGTTTACCCAGTTTTCGGCGAGTTTTTCAGTTTTTTCGCGGACCAATCACCTTTCAGTCTATTTTCTGGCCATCTCTAACAACCATTGAGTTTCCAAATAGTATATTCTTGTTCTACACTTTCCTATCTTCATTTTAATATATTATGGGTCAAATTTGGTTAAGAAACGATTGAGTTACGAAGTTTTGAAAATTGCCTAAACTTTAGGACAAGAGCTCCGGGATACTTAACGGAGTTTTTAACAGTATAACCAAAATAATGGATGGTGGACAATCTCAGGGACCATTTCTATTGATTTTCAATCTCAGAGATCAAAGTGATGTGTTATGCAAATCTCAAGGACCATTTAGGCTAAAAAACCTTATTAAAATTTATAAAGTTATAGTTAATAACACATAATGACATTGTCATTTATGTAACAAGATTAGATTTTACATTGTCGACATCATATTACACTGTCAACATATGATATTTTTCATCAACGTGAATCCAATACAAAAACATTAACTTACAATCAAACGTTTATCAGAGCTCAATTAACAACAATAATTGGCAACTAACAGTAACTCACCAAAAAAAGGTACTAATTTATATCATATTGATTCCCTAATACAGATGGATTTACTTGAGTCTTGTCTTGACTAGAATTATGATTAATATAGTGTTTGACAGTGGTGGTTTTGGGCATGTGCAATAGGTGCCATTGTACCAGGCCTAAAAAATGACATCATCTACACAGGCTCTGTATGGGGAGGGATCACTCAACATCGAATTTTAATGATTCAAACCGTCTCTTTTGTAAGTCTCGCTTCATAAATCATCATTGCAAAAATTTAATTCAATCCTAAAATCATTTGTCCATTTAGTCACGATGAAATTTCAATGTTTCTTAGACTGTAGTGTTTATTAATTTCTTTGAACTCAATTAGATGCCTCAACTATTTCTGATTTGGCTAATATTTTTCAAAGATGATCTATAAGGTGCAACTTGAAAAATAGATTGTTCGGATCGTTGACGTTCAGTGTCGGGGGAGAGGGGGTGGCCACAAATAATCCCCATTTAAAAAATGGGGATCTCTTCCTTTAAAAGGCTCAGATCATCTACATATGGATCGACTTGGTTTGTGGCAAAAAAAGCTTCACCTTGGAGAAATTTTCTAAGTTCTGCACGTGAAAGGGTGAAATATAACCTCCATATGCATAAGAGAAATCACTTTTATATTTTTAGTTTGGTTCCGACTTTGATCTAATTTTTTTTTATGTATTTTTTTTTTTCTCATGATGTTTGTTGACTTGAACTATAACTCAAGCAATAGTACTCCATTTAGATTCCTTATTGATACAACTGTAGACATATAAATTAGCTTTGTAATAAGAATTTTATACAATGACCTATTTACCATCTTCTGTACAAGGCTCTTAAAACTCAAGGTCGGCCTGATATTTGATTGTTGAGATGAACATCACTATTAACCTAAAATGCCAATTACGTGATTCAATCTAGTTTTCTGACCGAATTGGACGTTGTTTCAACATCGGATTTGGACATGCACGCCCACGTATCACGTGAAACACCACCATGTATGTTAGACAAAAGCACGAATAATATTCTCACCGATCACCATGCATGTTAAGTTGCAGTCATTGCAGATCCAAACAAAGGGAAAAGGATCTGGCGGGAATCTTAAGGATCTTTCAATCGTGTTCGTTCATTGTACATCATACGGATATAAATCATTTAAAATTTAAAATTTAAATATAAATAGTACCTAACGAAAACTGACTGCACGATATACGATGAACGGACACGATTACTGGATTTCTAAGATTCCTAGGCTTCCTAGGAAAAAGGATAGGAAAAAGATCCGGCGAGGATCCTGTTTCCAAACAAAGGACATTTAAACGTCGACGAGTTCACTGTTTTTGTCACTTCACACAAGGTTCAAAACGTCTAGCATTTCATTTTTCAGTAAAAAAAAATTATATGAAACGAGTTGATTATCGTACTAGCTTTTAAGTTTAATAATATTTATCATACGATGATTTTCTCGTACTAAGCAAATTGCTGTCGACTCACATCTCCGTCCCACTTTCCTTCCCCATTTTGGAATAGAATATAATAATTGAAAAATAATTGTACTTTTGTGATTTGTTTGGTTTAAAAGAGATTCCTCACTATGTACGATGAAAAGCAAACTTGAACACTCGCTTATTACGGTGTTTTCCAACTGTTCAGAAGTTTGAGAATCTGAGAGCTAACCATTCAACGTCTGGTCTTCCCCATGGCCAAGGCTGTTTTTCTTGTTTGTCTTATGATTTTTATTTGAGAAAATTTGAAATAAGTCCAATTTTATAGTCCATTTTTTGAAATAGGTCTAATTTTTAGTTACTTTTGACTTTTGAAATAGATCTAATTTTTAGTGACTTTGGACCCATATCAAAATATTCCTTTTTATTTTCGACATGGTTTCTCAAATCAAGGTTGAGAACTGTCTCTAGGATCATGCACAAATAAATGCTTGTGAGAGAATCGAAAAGCTCAACAATTACATTCTTGGATCACATAAAATCTTGATTGATTTCATGCCAATTATAAAATATATACAGAGGTATTTGTCGATTCTCCCAAACTTGTAAGGAGTTGCTAACTTTCTTCCAAAATTTTAATTTAGTCGATTATTTCCATGAACTTTTATAATTAGCCAACCTCCCCCCGGGGCCCCCAACGTTGGATTTTGAAAACTTCCAATACAATTTTCTATCAATTTTGGTCACATGACAAATGTTTGAAGGCAATAAAGTAATTTTGTCCTTAATGTAGACAACAAATTGTTTTTTCTTTTTCTTATTCTCTTTCGCTAGTTTTTTTTTTTTTTTTTTTTTTTTGTCGAAAATTCTCTTCTGCTAGTTGAGTCCTTGCACTTTTTGTTTGAATTAGTTATGGAAGTCCAATTAGCAAGGTTCTAAAAATCGCTAGCCGCTAGTTGGGCGGCGGGCTGGGGTCTAGCACCTAGGTGGGGCCTAGGCAGACTAGGCGGATTTAAGTAAATCAATCATATTTCGTGTAAATAAGTGTCTGCTTATATTTGAAATATATATAATTTCATCATAAACTACAAAATAGAATGCATATATACTATGAAGTATTGGAACATAATGAAAACATGTGAAATAAGGATATAATGTGTGTTCATTTAAGTATGCAACAAGTCTTACAATTTATTGGAAAAAAACAAAATGCAAAATGAAAGTTATCTATTTTCTGTCTAAGTGAGTTGCGACCTAGGCAAGTGTTTAGGCGGGTCTAGGCGGTGCCTCAGCAGGTCTAGGCGGCCTTAGCATTAATTGGGGCGGTGGCCAGCCGCCTAGCGCCTAGGCGGGGATTTTTAAAACAGTGCCAATTAGTAACGGCAAAGTTTGGCTCTGTGCCCAATTTACCAAAAGAAAAGTACCTTTTTGCTCTCATACAGTTGCCATGTATTATCTGCGTGGCCAAGATGGATGGAAAATTAGATGAAAATTTTCAAAAAATCCAATGCTTTTGGGGGGGGGGGGGGAGGTGGAATTGCCTGTTTATAAAAAGTTAAGGTGGGTAATCAGCCAAAATTAAAGTTTAGGAGAGAAATAGGCAGTTCTATACAAATTTGAAGAATTAATCAACAAATAGGTCAATAAAAATATTCAAAGACATACTAATTTTTTCGTATATAGCAACGATACGAAATACACAATGTTGATGAATCTACTAAAACTCACTCATTATTGTCCAAAACCAAGCGTAAAATAACAGAAATTATATAGTTCGAATATGTTCATCAAGTTGGAATAACAAAGACAAACATGTATTCGTACACTTGGTCATGTCTTCGGTTGTTTCCATTTCTCAATGTTTTGTTTTACAAGAAAAAGGGTCTGTTTTTTTCTATCTTCCATCCAGTGGCAGATCTAGGAAATAATATTCGAGGGGTCAGTAAGAATAGTGCGCGTAGCGCGCAAATTTTTTTTAGCAGAAATAGCATGCATATCGTCATTTCATCGAGTCTTGATAGGCCTTAAGTCATTTGGAAAGGCATATTGCACACCTGTTAATGCCTCATTTGCGTGGGTAACTAACATGTTAAGGCTGCTCCCATATGAATGCTTAACAAAAAAATACACTTATCTTGAACACACTAACAATGTTTGATATCATTGCATCCCATTAATATGTTTGTCCAAGAATGATGATGCTTTGTTATTCTTTGAGATAACCATTTCATTTACTTTGCATTTTTGGATAGTTTTTTACTTGGTTCTTTTTTTTTGCCAACAATTGTAATCACAACCAACAAACAAGCCAGAGGTAAATAATATTAGGACTAGACTGTAAAGGGGCAACACCTCTCTAATGCATTTTATCATGTAATTGAAGGGCATATATGAATGGCAACTCTAACCTTTAAAGGGGCAGCATCCAAGTCATCCATAGACATTCACTGAAGTTCGGAAGGTCAGCACCTAAGATGTCCATGGACGTTCACTGAAGTTCGGAGGGTCAGCTGACCCCCCTTGCCCCTTAGTGCATCCGCCAGTGCTTCCATCTAGCGAGCAAGAGAAAGGGTGAAGAAATGAACTAGGTCAAATCTAGTACATTTGGTTTTGGGCTTTAGTGAAAATTACAAAACCCATATGAGTAATAATGTGGGCCGACTCATATTCAGGTCTTACCCATGTAAAATTGTAGGCCTTCCAAGCATAAACGGGCTTCTAAATGATTTTTTTTAATCACAGATGAACACGTGTTTAAGTAATTAATTTTTTTAATCACAGATTGGACACATGTCCATTTGTGATTTGTCAGCAGCTCTCCTGCTGCTGATTTTTTCAGCAGCCAAGTTCTTTCCCTATGCAAATTGCCTCACATCTCCGTCACACTTTCGTCCCCCCATTTTGGAATAAAACATAATAATTGAATAATAATTAGACTTTTGTGATTTGTTTGGTTTATAAGAGATTATTTACATATTCACTACGTACGATGAAAAGGAAACTTGAACACTCGCGTATTACGATGTTTTCCAACTGTTCAAAAGTTTGAGAAGCTGAGCCAACCATTCAACGTCTAGTCTTCCCCATGGCCAAGGCTCTTTTTCTTGTTTGTCTTATGATTTTTATTTTCAACATGGTTTCTCAAATCAAGGTAGAGAACTGTCTGTAGGATCACGAGCAAATAAATGCTTGTGAGAGAATCGAAAAGCTCAAAAATTACATTCTTGGATCTCAGAAAATCTTGATTGATTTCATGCCAATTATAAAATATATACAAATGTATTTGTCGATTCCCCCAAACTTGTAAGGAGTTGCTAACTTTCTTCCAAAATTTTAATTTAGCTGATTATTTCTATGAACTTTTATAGTTAGCCAACCTCCCCCCGGGGCCCTCAATGTTAGATTTTGAAAATTCTAATACAATTTTCTATCAATTTTGGTCACATGGCAAATATTTGAAGGTAATAAAGTAATTTTGTCCTTAATGTGGACAACAAATTGTTTTTTCTTTTTCTTATTCTCTTTCGCTAGTTTTTTTTTTTATTATTTTTTATTTTGTCGAAAATTCTCTTCCGATAGTTGAGTCCTTGCACTTTTTTTTTGAATGAGTCATGGGAGTCCAATTAGTAACTGCAAAGTTTGGCTCTACGCCCAATTTACCAAAAGAAAAGTACCTTTTTGCTCTTATGTAGTTGCGATGTATTATCTACGTGACCAAGATGGATGGAAGATTAGATAAAAAATTTCAAAAAATCCAATGCTGAAGTGGCATTGCCTATTTATAAAAAGTTAAGGTGGGTAATTAGCTAAAATTAAAGTTTAGGAGAGAAATAGGCAGTTCTATACAAATTTGAAGAATTAATCGGCAAATAGGTCAATATAAATATTCAAAGACATACTAGTTTTTTCGTATATAGCGACGATACAAAATACACAAGGTTGATGAATCTACTAAAACTCACTCATTATTGTCCACAACCAAGGGTAAAATAACAGAAATTATATAGTTCGAATATGTTCATTCCGTGAGTGAGCTTCTCTCCTCTGTGAGAGTTCTCCCCCCACCTCTCATCCTCATCCTCCTCTGGTAAGGGTTTCATTTTTGTCCACCTTTTAAGGCGCTGACTCTAGCTTCAGCTGGAGTCGGTTGCCACTTTTTCCTTTCCTTTGTTTTCTCCTCTTTTTCCCTTGTCTGCTACTTTTTCCCCTTCCTCATCTTGATTTGCCCTCTTCTTCTTCCCTTGCTGTCATCCCTCTTCCTCATTTATTTGCGTTTCGATCTTCAGCCACAGGTTTCGAGTTGGTGTTGCGAGTTTTGGTGTTTCAACTGACTCAAGTGTTCCCAACACCACCACCTTCTCTTTGTTGTCTGCCAGATCTGGCAGTGTTGCTCATGGTGTTCCATGGGCTTCCTTTGATTGATAACCAACTGATTTTCTTCAGATTTTGGTTATCCTTACTTTATGGCTGTGCTCGGGGAGTAGATTGGTGTTGGATGATATGATCGGAGAGGCGATGTTTGGCGGTGGGCATGGATTTCTGCAGGTTGAGATGCCCTGTTCTAGCGGAGGCGGTAGTAGGGGACTTCTCGGCTTTTGTTTGTTTTTTTTGTTTGGTTAGGCTTTAGTTAGTTTAGGGTTTGGCCCGTATTTTTCTATTTCCCATTATGATCCTTTTTTGTTTGTGTATTTTGTTAGTGGGCCTGTTGTTTGTAAATTTGTGTTATGTGTTTAATAAAGTTTCCTGGTGATCCTTTTGGATCCCACTTGACCAAGATATATATATATATATATATATATATATATATATATATATATATATATATATATATGTTCATCAAGTTGGAATAACAAAGACAAACATTTATTCGTACACTTGGTCATGTCTTCGGTTGTTTCCATTTCTCAATGTTTTGGTTTACAAGAAAAAGGGTCTGTTTGTTTCTATGATAAATTACATTTTACCCCTTCATGTTTGGGATCAATTTCAATTCCTTACAACATCTTTAAAACATTTCAATTTCATACATTTACTTATCATTTTATTTCAATTTCATACATTCGTTAGAAAATCCGTTAAGTAAACCGTTAAGTGATGACGTGGCAAAAAAAATATTCTATGCATTTAAAAATTAATAATTTAATCAAAATATTAAATACTAAAATAATAATTAAAAAAAAAAAAAACCTAAAAGTCTTCCCCATCCCCATCCCCAGCCGTGTTCTCCCTCAATCCCTCTTCCCCTGCAAACCTCGTAGGCCATCTCCAACCGAGGGCTGGCCAGATGGCTCGTTATAGCCCTTTGGCCCTCCAAGATATTAAAAACTACAACTTAAATTTAAAAACAACGACTTAAATTTAAAAACTACAACTTAAATTTAAAAACTACAAATTAAATTTAAAAACAACATTAACTTAAATTTAAAAACTCCAACAACTTAAATATAATATCCATAATCAACATCATCTTCATCATCCGCCATTGTAGGAGTATAGTCAGAGGTAAACAACTGCCGCCGATTCATAATTTCCTTTTTTTTTCCCTATCAAAATAGGCTTTACTCATTGGAGTGTAATTCGAAGTGTTCATTTCCATATTCTTATCATCCATCTCTTCTTGTATTTGTTTGGCCCGTTCTTCATGCCTAGCCTTCCTTTCTTCCGCCTCAAGGGCATTTTACTCCGCCATTAATCACAATGAGGCCGCCACTTCATGTTGAGCGGCGTAATCATTATTTGCCTTGCCCTTTTCCTTCAACCTTCGGGCCTTGTTTCGTCCCATAGCCCTAGGTAAAGAACCTTCGCCCGGAGATGGATTTTCTACCCTTATTTGTTGAATGGTAGGAGATCCATCTTCATCCATATCTACATCTGGGGATGCAGTTCCGAACACCGGCGTAGGACTTACTCTATGTTGAGGTGGATCTTCAAATAACACCCACCCTTTACAAATTTTCCAACAACCGTGAAATTGAAAGGGTTTTGAGCTGCCCTCCATATACTCCGCTTGGCGTACCTAGAAAATATAATTACAAAAATTAAAGGAAATTAATTCATGAAATTAAATGTAATATAATTAAACATTTAAAATAAACTGTGAAAACACTAACTTCGTCGTAGTAATTGGCGCCACTTTCATGTCTACTTGCGACTGCTAACAGTGCTTGATGCCATTTATTCAAACTTGGATGAAGATGTTTCTTCCATCTTGAAGAACAACTCTCGTGGTTTCGGGTATTCGGTGGAATGGTGCCTTCGTAGAACTCTAAGTATTTTTTGGACACACGACTCCAAACACCTTCACTTGTTTGAGAAATCCCCCTCACACTATCTTCCGAGACCTATCTATAAGCCTTGCAAAGAGCTTCATCTTCTTTTCGGGTCCAAGCCCTACCTTTCATTGCAGATGAAGCCATTTTTATTGAAAAAATTGAAGGAAATATTGAAGGAAATTATTGAAAAATTGAAAGAAATATTGCAGATGAAGGAAATATTGAAAAAATATTGAAGGAAATATTGCAGATGAAGTGAAGAATTGAAAGAGCTTCACCATATTTATAGAAGAAAAAAAAAGGACCCAACGGCTAGCTGACGTCAGCTAGCCGTTGCATTCAAATTTTTCGTCACTATTCGTGTCGGTTATAACCGACACTATTGCAATTCAAATTGCTATTCGTGTCGGTTATAACTGACACAAATAGTAATTAATAAAAAATATTCATCTCTAGCCATTATATTTAAATTATAGATTGTGTTGGTTATCACCGACACTATTGAAATAATCTAAATTATTCATGTCGGTTATAACCGACAGGAAATGCGACACATTTAAAAAAATTCTGGCCAGCCCGAGGTTGGCTGGCTGGAAGTGGCCAGCTCTTTGGCCCTTTGAGATTCTGTTAGGCCCACGAGCCCTCTGGCCTAGCCCTCGGTTGGAGACAGTTTTCGGGCTGTTTTCGGCCATTTGGCCCTCTGGACCCTTTAATCCCCTAATCCAATATCCGAATCAGCCTATGCCCACCACTGAAAGAATGAAAATTGCATTTATGGCTTTGGACCTTTTCTCTTCCATCTTCTTTCAATCTCTTGAATCTCTCTGGAAAACAAGCATTCTTCCTTCAATTTAGATTCAAATCAATTGAGAAATTGGGGCTGGGTTTTGGGTGTCTGTGATGGGTGTTTGCGATGGAGTTTCCACTTGGAAGAAGAAATTGAGGCAAGGGTTTGAGGTGGTGATGAAGGTAGGGGAAAAATTGGGGGTCTCTGGGTTGCTCGGGGCTTTGCGGATGAGGAAATTGATAGTGGTGGTGCGCTGGTGGGAGGGGTGGTATGGTGGCGGTTGTGAAGATTGGAGGAAATGGAGGCCTGTGGTCGGGTAGGAGAAGAGGGCACGGGTAGGGAAGTTTTTGAGGTTTTTTTTTTTATTTTTTTATTTTTATAATTTTAATATTTTAAATTTTTTACTAAGGGTTTTGTCACATGGCACAAATGTGGCAGCCACGTCATCACAAATGAGGACCACATATTTGACACGTCATCACTTAACGGTTTACTTAATGGATTTTCTAGCAAATATATGAAATGGAAATAAAATGATAAGTAAATGTACGAAATTGAAATGTTTTAAAGATATTATAATGAATTGAAATCAACCCCAAACCTAAAGGGGTAAAATGTAATTTACCTTGTTTCTATCTTCCATCTAGCAAGCAAGAGAAATGAGGGGGTAAAATTGTAGGCCTTCCAAGCATAAGCGGGCTTTTAAATGACCGAGGCCCGCCAGACATAAGCTGAATTTTCAAGCCCAATTCAAGAAAAAGAGTCTGTTTGTCAGTAATCTAATATTTCGGGAGATGTATTCATAGTTTGGGGGTATTGTTAGCAGGATATTGTTGTGGCCAATTTAGCCCGAAAATTAATCACGGGAGTAGGATTCTCTCCCTTTTAAATTTCCTTTCCTCCAGCCCCATTCTATCTCACTTTTCTCTTTTTCTTTCTCTTTTTGTGAAGAAGTCAACACTAGATATTGACGTGTTAATAGTGACAGTTCCAATAGAAAGAGATTAGAAGAGAGGATTTAAATGTACTATCAATGTACTATATTTTTTCCTTACTCACGACGTGCTCAATTATCAATGTACTATATTTATTCATTACGTCCAGCAATGATTAATAATATACCAATGGCGCGTTTACTAATCCATAATCAAATTGAGAGGAATTGAATTGAGGAGGAATTGAAATGAGGTGGAATCAGAATCAGATTCTTTTTGAAGTTGTTTACTAAAACTGTCTGGAATCGGAGTAGGAATGACATTGAACTGTTTACTAATTCACACGAATCGGAATGAAAACTATTGTGATTACTAAAATACCCCTAGTTTAATTAATCTATTTTGTATGCGAATTATTTTTAGTAAATATTTTATTCTTTTTTTTTTTTTAAGAAAAGAGAACCATTATTATTTTTTATTTTTTAATAAAACTTTTATTATCTAGAACCCACGGCTCACAATAATTAGTTTTACCTCACTTCCGCTCCACCACATCGAACTTTCCGAGAAAACCAAGGGGCCGAGAAAATCACAACAAAACCAAACCTCATGAGGGCTCCGTAGAGGCCGATCCACACCGTATGGACATGGGCGCGACGCCAGCTGTCCAAAGTTAGGCCTTTCTGGCCGTCGTTTCAGGCATGGCGGCGCTGGTTCTGCTCCGATTCATCGTCCACGATCACGACAACCTCTTTGTTGCAGCTGAGGCTATGCACTCAATTGGAATCTCCGTTCTTATCTACAAGCTCATGAAGGAGAAGACTTGCGCTGGTAAAGTTTCGAGCTTTTTAGGGTGTTTTTTGTTTTGTTTGAATGGGTGCAAAATTTGGGATTTTAGGGATTGTTGATGCGAATGATTTTTTTTTTTTTTTTTGTTGATTCGATTTTAGTACTTACTTTTCTGTTGTGGGGAATCCGGTATTTTCCTATATTAGGATGACTGGAATTTCGCATGCAAAGTTTCTTGAATTAGGTTTGTTTGGTTTATGAGAAAATTTTCTGTTATTATCAATGGTGGCAACTGGGTTCGGATTTTATGAAGATTTGATTTTTGCTCTCGGTATGCTTGCCATTTTTGGGTTGATTTTGCTATGCCGAATTCTATGGAGGAGGACGTGGAGGATTTTGAGGTGGTGGAGCGAGAGGAGGCCGCAGAGGAGTAGAGAGCTGCTGGAGAGGATGGCGGAGGACAACAAGAAGATGGAAATGAGTACTGAAGGTGCAGGGCATTTTGGGAACGAAATTTCGATTCTGGATGGAGCCTTCTCCCCGGAATCCAAATACTACCTTCTTCTAGGTAATCCAATTCCGACAATATCAGGAGATGAATTCCTGATTTTAGGTGGGGCCCGCAGAACTGTTCATTCCGCTTAAGTTGGTGAACAGAGGAATAATCCGTAATCTGAATCGGATTCCTTATTCTCATTCTGATTACTGGTTAGTAAACTCGCTACAAAAGTATCCATTGAACTATAAATTTCATTTTTTTTTTGTTACATTGAACTGTTTCGTTCATTAGAACCTTGAGAAACGAGATTAAAATTCAAAAATGGAGAAGTGAAGCTGTCATACCATTTGTGGAGCCAAAAATAATCCCAAAAATTCTAAAGGCGATATGTGAACTTTTATTCAAGAAAAACAATATTGCCCTCAATAAATGGGCAGGCTTCTCAGATACTCCTACGCGCAGTTCACATCCTTGGAGGACTCAGTAGCTGAACACGACTGCCCACAACTCACCTGCACTTGGCAAGGAATTAAAGATAAGGATTAACCCAAATCCTATCTTTAATACATTCCTAATTGAAGATTGGCTTCAATCAAGTAAGTAATCCTAATTTAAATAAATTAGGGATTATTACCCTATTATCTCAAGATATTATCTCCTATTAAATATTTTGAGAATATTTAGAGAATATTTCTCCATTAAACCCTATATGGCCGGCCCTAGCCCTATAAATACCTCATATTCTACCAATTTTTCAGAGCTTTTTGCAACCCTAAAGAAAGCCCTAAACACTTTACTCTTACAGAGAAACTAACTTAGGCATCGGAAATTCGTTGACCTAACCCCCTACCTCGTGGGCGCGTGAGGCTTAGGTCTCTGATCAAAGGTGTTGATTGTTTTGGTGGTGCATTTTCGTCAAGACTGAAGACGGCGGAAATTTGCATCGACAAATTGGTGCTTTCATTGAGAGCTGATTCAAAACACTCGAAGAAGCCTTTCGTATTTGTTTCTTGAATTTTCTATTACATTGAATTTCTCACACGTTGTATCAATTAATTTTTTCTATAAAAGTTTCTTGATCAATCCTTGGAGAAATGATACAATGGTAGGAAATTCAGAAACTACGACGAAATTAACCTTGTACATACAAGGATATAGCTCCACAACGGAGAGTGGAGACGAGGACATAGCTCCACGACGGAGATCATCAAGGCTCAATGCGACGGCAGGAGGAACCCTACCGCCACGAAGCCGCGCCACAACCACCATTGTCGTGGCCCAGCAGCCACGCCAAGGCCACCAGGCCACGTCACCACTCCCGCCGCCACGGCCATTGCAATGCCGCATGCAAAAATACCCTAAGCAAGAAGCCCAGGCCCAAAACTTGGCAGCTGCCACAGCAAACCCTAGGCAAGAGGCCCTGCCCACTACAGCAGTAGGCTTGACTGCACAGCAGGCCCGAATAAGAGGCCAGAATGCAACAGCTGCTGCCAGTCAAGCAGCTCAAATGGCCCAAGCCCAGGCCACTCAGCCAGCAGGCCATGATGTGGTAGCTCAACGGCCAGAAGGGCCCACAGCCGTGCAAGCCCAAGACGAGGGTCCAACGCGCACTGTTACCCGCGCTAGTAATCTGACATGCGGCCCAATCTATTCCAAGGCCACCTACGGCTATCCAGATCCCAACCACCGATCCCATGATCGACTCAGGATTATTTTCACCACAGTTTTCTGCAGGACTACCCGCTTTAGGCTCAAGCTTTGTACCTGTAGTCCACTATACTTCCACCACGCATGGAGATGCCCATTTTCCAGACTCTTCCAATCCGAATGGCGAGCACCACCTACCTCAGCAGGTCGCTAATTTGACGAGCCCCCTCGCGCAGTAGACTACCTTGGTGAACCAACTTCTCGAGCGTATCGAGATGCAGCACGTCCCAGATGAGGTGTCCCGAAGCAGGACAATGGCGGAAGAACGTGATTCATTCCAGCAACGTACCATCAAAGAACCGTTCAACCCACCACGAAGAGCAACATGGACCAGCAAGTTAACACCGGG
This sequence comes from Heteromeles arbutifolia, assembly GCA_024362995.1. NCBI lineage: Eukaryota > Viridiplantae > Streptophyta > Magnoliopsida > Rosales > Rosaceae > Heteromeles > Heteromeles arbutifolia. The sequence continues at coordinate 5,060,455 of JANCRC010000013.1, read as the reverse complement.
GGCAACTTGAGGCTCTATTGCCCCATCAGGCACAAATCTAGGAGGAAGTACAAAGGCTCATAGCAGAACAGCTGCGCGGATTCTAGCGCATTGACACTACCGACGATGCCCTTTGAAGAGATGTGGCCAACCTGAGCAGGTCACATTTTACAGACAAGATCGAGCAGATAGAGCCATCGCGAAAGTTCAGCTCGCTACATTTCACCTTGTTCAAATGAGATGAACTGGACAAGCACTTGATGCACTACCGAAGTGCCATGACCCTCTATGCCAACCATGACCCTCTACGCCAACAATGACGCTCTCATGTGCAAGATCTTTGCCACTACGCTCCAAGGAGAGGAGCATGATTGGTTCCATACCTTGCCGCCACGTTCAATCCGAAGTTTCAGCAAACTTTCCTTGGTTTTCACTAAGGAATATTCGTCCTACCGCTATATCAAAAAGAAGTCTGACCACCTATTCAACATGAAGAATGACCCGAATGAGTTACTCCGCACGTACGTCAAGAGGTTTAAGGCGGAGAAGGCAAAGATCGTCGGATGTGATGACAATATCGCATGCTCAGCTTTCCGGAAGGGGCTCCCAGCAGATCACCCGTTTTTTCGGATAATTGATTATAGGCGAAAACTTAACCCTGGCTAACTCTTATGCTTTGGAATAAAAACATTCTCTCTGAGACGAAGAAAAACGCTCTCAGAAGCCGCCTGAGTAGCCGCGCAAGGACGTAGGACCGACTCAAAAGAAGGCTAGCGATAAATCGCTCAATAACAAAAGCAAGCTAGGAGACAAACGTATGGACCGTACACCAGCAAAGGGAAGCACAACGCCTAAAACGTACACCAAGTTCTCAGTCCCGATCAGCCAGATCCTTCGCAACCTCAAGGACAAACCATGGTTCACGCCGTCGGTACCTTTAAAGGGCGATACTTCTAGGATGGACCAGACCAAGTATTGCATATTCCACAGAAGTCTTGGGCACACAACCAATGATTGCACCACGTGGAGAAGGTATCTTGAGCAACTTGTGAAGGAAGGCAAGTGCACTAGTATGTCGACAAGCCAACTGCCCGGCCAAGGCGGAAAGCAAATGCTGATGCCGAACCCCTAACCAAGGCCAATCGTCGAAATCTGAGCATCTAGGGGCCACCAACAACTTCAAGAAGAGAAAGATTTTGTAGGCGAAATCGATCTATCAGGTTCAAGCCATTGATGTTGTACCTGGACCAATCGTCGGCTTCACCGAGTAGGACACTGAGGAAGTAGACTTTCCCCACGACGATGCCTTGGTGATTTCTGTACAACTGGCCCATGCCATCGTTAACAGAATTATGGTGGACAACGACAATGCAGTCAATCTCTTACAACTGTCAGTTATCCAGAAGATGGGCCTGGAAAGCACGATCCAATACAAAACAGAGGTATTGACTGGATTCAACGGACTCACCTCAACTGCCATTGACACTATCAAACTCGACGTAACCAGCCCACCGATTGTCTCATCGCAAACCTTCATGATCGTTAACGACCCATCTCCTCATAATGGGATATTGGGTCGACCTTGGCTAGTGAAGATTGGAGCTATGACCTCAGTCGAGTACCAAAAAATCTGATTTTGCATCTCGGGAGAAGCAGTCGGAGAGGTCAAAGACGACCAGGCCATGTCTCAGAAATGCACTGTACAAGTTCTAAAAGACTTGAAGAAAAAGTTTTTCACCCCAGCAGTTGCAGCTGAAGTGCAAAAAGACGACTCAACCTCCGCCAAATAGCTATTACAGCAGGCAGGTTAAGAAGGTGGCATCAAAGTCGACAATGCCTTAGAAGAAGAATCAGGATGGAAACTCGAAGAAGACGTCAAAAACATCATTTTTGACCCCCATCAACGGGAAAAGACGGCTAGAATTGGCTCACGTTTAAGCCCGACGGAAAAGGAAGAACTCACGACTTTCCTTAGAGAAAACCGCAACGTCTTCATATGGTCACTCTCTAACATACCCGGTATTGATCCAACAATAGCTTGCCACAAGCTGCACGTCGATCCCGCAGCTAAACCAGTGATCCAGAAAAGACGACATTTCGCACACGAGCGAGTAGCGATCATTGAAGTTGAGATCAACAAGCTATTAGAGGCCAGATTCATTGAGGAAGTGGTGCACTCAGCATGGTTGGCCAACGTCATGCTAGTAATGAAGAAAGAAGATGACAAATGAAGAGTATGCGTGGATTACACCGATCTCAACGAGGCATACCTTAAAGATAACTATCCAGTTCCCTGAATTGACCTGCTCGTTGACTCAACATCCGGGAACCAGCTGCTCAGTTTCTTGGACGCATACTCAGGCTACAATCAAATTGCTATGCATAAACCAGACAAAGAGAAAACCGCATTCGTGATTGAGCGAGGCACATACTGCTATAAAGTCATGCCCTTTGGCCTCAAGAACGCAAGAGCAACCTACCAACGACTTGTAAACACAATGTTCAAGAAGTAGATCGGAGTCACCATGGAAGTCTACGTCGATGACATCATGGTAAAAGGCAAACAATAGTCAGACCACATTCGCAATTTGGCCAAAACTTTCGACATACTACGAAAGTACAATATGAAGCTCAACCTTGCTAAGTGCACTTTTGGCGTCTCTTCAAGACGATTCTTAGGGTACATTGTAACCCATCGAGGAATTGAGGCTCATTCGAAGCAGATCAGAGCGATCTTGGACATAAAAGCACCCAAAACCTAGAAAGAGATTCAAAGTCTGACCGGACGAGCAACTGCAGTCAATCGTTTCCTCTCGCGATCCACCGACCGATGCAAGCCCTTCTTCAAGGCAATGAAAAAAATACAGAAGGACAAGTGGGACGATGAGTGCAAAAAAACATTTCAAGACCTTAAGTAGTACTTGAGATCACCTCCCTTACTATCCAAGCCGGAAACAGCGGAGGATCTATGCATCTACATGGCGGTATTTGAAGCAGCAATGAGCTATACCCTCATACGAGAAGAGTTGGGGGCCCGACCACCTGTATTTTACAGTTTAAAAGCTCTCATCGATGCAGAAACCAGATACCCTAAAATCAAAACTTTGATTTTGACGCTAGTTGTTGCGACCCGGAAGCTTAAGCAGTACGCAGTCATCGTCACGATACGATATTCCGCACAGCCCAGACGCACGACGTTAAAGGTGTGAAAACTGGCAGACATTCCGACGAGTGTATCAACTAAGCCTGAAAACGCCTCAGAGGCAGCTGAGCACACCACAGCCGTACCTGCTGGAGATTTCCGACGCTTACAAGTCGATAGATCATCCAACCACCAAGGATCGGGGGCCATGCCTAGTTTTAACTACCCCGGAAGGTTCAATACTCGAGCAGGCAATCACTTTAAGCTTTAAGGCGTCAAACAACGAAGCAAAGTATGAAGCCCTACTAGCAGGTCTCTGATTGGCGAAAAACCTAGCGGTGAAGAAGTTCACAATTTATTCCGATTCCCAACTGATCACCAACCAAACTTCAGGGGAGTACGCAGCAAAACATCCAAGGATGACCCGATACCTCGAGAAGGTACGAGAGCAGCTAGCGACGTTTCAAGCGTACACTCACTCAGGTTCCACGAGCAGAAAATGCTAATCCAGACGCACTAGCAAGCTTAAGCTCTGCACTAGACCATCAGCTTAGATGCTTAATCCTGGTCGAATACTTGGAAAAGCCAAGCATAGAAGAGGAACCAGCAGGCGAAGTGGCGCAGATCAATACGACCTCGAGTTGGCAAGGTCCCATCATCGACTACATAGTCAATGGAACGCTCCTTGCACACAGACTGGAGTCCAGGAAGCTTCAAATAAACACAGCACACTATTACATATAGAACAGCATGCTCGTTCAAAGATCTTTCTCAGGACCACATCTCCACTGCCTATCGTCTCCCGACGACCTGAAGATTCTTAACTCAATCCACGAAGACGTTTGTGGAAACCACTCTGGATGCCGCTCCTAGGCGCAAAAAGCTCTGAACGCTGGCTATTATTGGACAACCATGCATCTAGACGCTAAGGATTATGTACAAAAGTGCGACAGCTCGTGCTCGCACTACCTGCCAGCGAACTCCACCCGGTAGACGAGCTCATGACCATTCATCCAGTGGGCAATTGACCTGGTAGGACCAATGCCGCCTGCTACTAGGGGCAGAGGCATGATGATTGTAGCAACCAACTACTTCACAAAATGGGTCGAAGCCGAGCCTATGACTACGACTACCCAGACAGACATAAAGCGCTTCATATGGAATAACATCATCTGCTTCTTCGGCATCCCACACTTTATCGTCACCAACAATGGTCCATAGTTCGTGGGTAAAGACTTGGTGAAGTTCTTCGAAAAATATAGCATCAAACAGCACATGTACACGCCCCAATACCCGCAGGGCAACAGGCAGGCCAAGGCGTCCAACAAAACCATCATCGACTGCCTCAAGAAGACCTTCTAAAACAAGAAAGGCAAGTGGCCAGACGAGCTCCTCGGTGTTCTATGGGCATATCGCACAACTAAAAGACAAGTAACCGGCGAAACTCCATTCTCCCTAGCGTATAGTTCAGAGTCAATCATTTCTCCCAATGTCGCGGTGCCAAGTATCAGCACTGTGCTACCAAATTTAAAATAGAATGAGAATGAGATGGCCACTAACTTAAACCTGGTAAATGAGGAACGTGATAAGGTTATCACCCGTATTGCGGTCTATCAGCAACAGCTCCTCTCCAGCTATAATAAGAAGGCAAAAATCCCGCAATTCCAGCCAGCTTTCATCACTGCCCGACGATAAGGCTAAAAAAAGATGGCATCCATATGGGAAAGTCCGTACAAGATCAGCCGAGTAGGCGGAAGGGGCAGCTACACCCTCATTACTATGAGTGACAAAGAAATCAACAAGCAGTGGAATGCCTACAACCTGAGAAAGTACTATGTGTGACCTTCAACCATTCATTTGACCCTGTTTAAGACGACAAAGTTCGAAGACCCAAGCAGCTCGATGAACAATACCTCGCATTCCGAAGATTATCAGTTGTTATGCCATTACCGCCTACAAGCAAATTTAATAAAAGCCTTTATCTTCAACGAAGACTGAATGATTTATTGACAAGCTCGGGCCAAATGCATGAACAAACTGACCAACTATTATGACAAACAGAAGATGTATGCTGCACGACCAGATATAGCATAACTCACCTGCGCGAAGCAGAAAGCGCCCGCTGCACGACCAGACGTGGCGTATTTGGAATATCCAGAAGTGGATGGGTGGTACGATTGCTCAGTTTCCTCTAATGTCAGCGACTACTTGAGCTGGAAGATTTCCAGAATTGGCCAAAATAATCATTCCACGAGAACAGACTTAGCTGACTGAAAGATTCAATTTTGCGGGACCCGGGTCTCTAACCGGACGAGACAATTAAGTGCAAGACCCCTGCCCATGAAAGATGCCACGTGAACACGATGGTCCGTCATCGACGTGCAAATCATCATAAGTGGTTTGATTTTAAAGTATTGCAATACTAGTTAAGCGACCCACGAGATCAAAGCTGCGACTTGGAAAGATATAGTCTCTGAGGAGCGATTTTCCCTATACTCATGCCAAAAATGCCTCCGAGAGCCAGGGATGACGCTTACAGTGATTACGCGGGTCGTCTGCTTCTGTAAGTAAGACGCTCGATCGACAAACCCATGGCTACAAGCCCAAGGCAACCCATAAACCGAGACTTACACCTTCTATGACTACGCGGACTTGCCTGTTTACTTACAAGCAGCACTTTCAACTGACGGTCTAAGGTTTAAGTTTTGATGGGACAAAGTCGAGGGTCACAACTCATAGTAGCTACGCGAACCTCCTCTGCTTCCTACAAGAAGCATGAGTCCGGTCGATGGCTCTATAAGTTAAAAACCTCGCAACGTGCCCCGGAAGGGCCAAGGCTCAAAAAGCCAATAAAGTCGAGTGTCACGACTATAACAGCTACGCGGACCTCATCTGCTTTCTACAAGAACCATGAGTCCGGCCGATGGCTCTATAAGTTAAAAATCTCGCAACGTGCCCTGGGAGGGCCAATGCTTAAAAACCAATAAAGTTGAGTGTCACAACTATAACAGTTACGCGAACCTCCTTGGCTTCCTACAAGAAGCATGAGTCCGGCCGATGACTCTATAAGTTAAAAATCTCGCAACGTGCCCTAGGAGGGCCAAGATTCAAGAAGCCAATAAAGTCGAGTGTCACGACTATAGCAGCTACGCGGACCTCCTCTGCTTCCTACGAGAAGCATGAGTCCGGCCGATGACTCTATAAGTTAAAAATCTCGCAACGTGCCCTTGGAGGGCTAAGGCTCAAGAAACCAATAAAGTCGAGTGTCACGACTATAGCAGCTACGCAGACCTCATCTGCTTCCTACAAGAAGCTTGAGTCTGGTCGACGACTTTATAAGTTAAAAATCTAGCAACATGCCCCAGGAGGGCCAAGGCTCAAAAAGCTAATAAAGTCGAGTGTCACGACTTATAGTAGCTACGCGGACCTCATCTGCTTCCTACGAAAAGCATGAGTCCGACCAACGGCTCTATAAGTTAAAAATCTTGCAACGTGCCCTGGGAGGGCTAAGGCTCAAGTAGCCACCAAAGTCGAGTGTCACGACTATAACAGCTACGCAGACCTTCTCTGCTTCCTACGAGAAAAATGAGTTCGGCCGATGGCTTTATAAGTTAAAAATCTCACAACGTGCCCCGGGAGGGCCAAGGCTCAAGAAGCCAATAAAGTCGAGTGTCACGACTTATAGTAGCTACGCGGACCTCATATGCTTCCTACGAGAAGCATGAGTCCGGCCGACGGCTATATAAGTTAAAAATTTCGCAACTTGCCCCAAGAGGGCTAAGGCTCAAGAAGCCAATAAAGTCGAGTGTCACGACTATAGTAGCTACGCGGACCTCCTCTGCTTCCTACATGAAGCATGAGTCCGGCTGATGGCTCTATAAGGTAAAAATCTCGTAATGTGCCCCGGAAGGGCCAAGATTCAAGAAGCCAATAAAGTCGAGTGTCACGACTATAGCAGCTACGCGGACCTCCTCTGGCTCCTACGAGAAGCATGAGTCCGGCCGACGACTCTATAAGTTAAAAATCTAGCAACGTGCCCCGGGAGGGCTAAGGCTCAATAAGCCAATAAAGTCGAGTGTCACGACTATAGCAGCTACGCGGACCTTCTCTGCTTCCGACGAGAAGCTTGAGTCCGGTCGACGACTTTATAAGTTAAAAATCTCGCAACATGCCCTGGGAGGGCCAAGGCTCAAGAAGCCAATAAAGTCGAGTGTCACGACTTATAGTAGCTACGCGGACTTTATCTGCTTCCTATGAGAAGCATGAGTCCAGCCAACGGCTCTATAAGTTAAAAATCTTGCAACGTGCCCTGGGATGGCCAAGGCTCAAGTAGCCACCAAAGTCGAGTGTCACGACTATAGCAGCTACGTAGACCTCATCTGCTTCCTACGAGAAGCATGAGTCCAGCCGACGGCTTTATATGTTAAAAATCTCGCAACATGCCCAGGGAGGGCCAAGGCTCAAGAAGCCAATAAAGTCGAGTGTCAAGACTTATAGTAGTTACACGAACCTTCTCTACCTCCTACAAGAAGCATGAGTCCGGTCGACGGCTCTATAAGTTAAAAATCTCGCGACGTGCCCCGGGAGGGCCAAGGCTCAAGAAGCCAACAAAGTCGAGTGTCACGACTTATAGTAGCTACTCGAACCTCCTCTGTTTCTTACGAGAAGCACGAGTTCGGCTGACAACTCTATAAGTTAAAAATCTCATATTTTTCCTCTTGCAGGTAAAGCTCAAGAAGCCCCAAAGCCAAAACTAAAGCCTAAAGTGACCACGTAAGTCAACTGCTCTATCGGAGTAACAAACCCAACTGCCCGTCCTAAAGCAAAGTTTTACAAGTCGCCTCAAGCAGCCAAGGCTCCCGAAGCCCTGAAGCTAAAACTAGAACCTATGTGACAACGTGGGATCAACTGCTTTATTGAAGCAGCTCACCCAGCCGCCGGTCTTACGGAAAAGTTTTGCAAAAGACGTGGCAAAATGGAAGGATGAAGCAAAAAACAAGGAAAGTTGTTTATTAAATTTCTAGCAAATTGATAAACCGGCTCGAAGGCCAACAAAGCTCAAGCAAAGCAAAACAAAAAAAGAAAAGAAGAAAATTCGTAAGTCTAAGCCAAAAGACTATTCCTTGGCAGCCTGCATAACCACTGGTTCCTTACCTGCTACGTCATCGGTAGCCACATCGCTCCTAGCAGCTAAAGCTTCCATCAGCTTATCCGCAGCCGTCCCTGCTGGGACTGCCTAACCCTCAGCTGCTCCACCAAAGGCAACCTTAAACGAGGAATCAAGCAGATCAACTGGAGAAATGGAAAAAGTCTTAAAGTCATTCTCGGAAAACTCATAATCTGACGGCCTGCCCTGAAGATGGTTTACATAGCCAAGCTTGTAAAAATCGGTCTGACAAGAAGTAAGCGCTACTTCGTGACTAGCCTTCTTATTCTTCAGCTGCACATTCACCTCAACAAGCCCAGTGTGAGCACTCTGCAACTCATTCAGTTCATTTTTCAGGTTCTCGCTAGCAGATAGCGCACCTTGCAGACTTCCTTGGACTCAAGCTTACTGGCAACCTCCTTGAGACAAGACAGTTCAGCATGCATGAAGATAAACTCGTCGTCCTTGGCAAAACAAGTAGATCGTAGCTCCGAATTGACACGCTCAATGTGCTTGACCACCGCAGAAACACGGTTGATTTCCTTCTCTGCAGCTTCCAACATCGCCTAAGTCGTACTAAACCTAGCATTCAAATGGGCGGCCTCCTCACGAGCGATCTCCAGCTGCAAAGAAGTGGGGGCAGAGATATCAGACCCCTTCAAAATGACGAATTCAGATTCGAGTTTCTCAATCTTTTCAGTAACCGAGCGAAGTTAAGACACCAACGTCACCTCGGCCTCCTTAGCACACTTGACAGCATTCTGGTCAACGCGCATGGACTCAACTGCCAGGATCAAAGTTTTATGCATTGTAGCAATAAGGGATGACTTCCTTGAGTAGGCATGACACTTAGCAAAAGAGTCTGAGCGGATGACAACTTTCCCAACACTGTTAACAAACTTGGCGCATGCATTGACGTCCTTAAGCAGGTCAGCCTTCAATAGCGCATAAACCTCGAGAAACATTCCAGCCTCAGACTAGATGGATCTTTCACAACTGCCTACATGAGTAAACTTCCCCTTCTCAGCAAGCGAACTAGTCGCGGCAGAATGAGGTGCAGGCCTAGATGCCACCTTAGCAGCAGAGTCCACCTTCCCACTTTTCATAGCGGCGAGCCTCTCAGAAGCAGAACCAGACTTAGCTCCCGACATACGCTTTGATACGAATCCAGATATCGGAGGCGTTACCAAACCCTTCCGCTGGGTAAGTCTCTCAACAATAAAAGCAGTTATCTTCGGAGCAGCAAGTTTCACAAGCACGGGCTCAACGGTCTTTTTTCCCCCTTGGAGGAAGTTAGATCAATAACAAGCTTCTCAGCAGCAGACGAGCTCCCACGAGCAGCGAAAGAAGTCATAGATCTCTTCTTTCTACCCTCATTGGTAGCAGGCTCTACAGCAGCGATCGGGTGAGCCAGCGCCTTGTCTTTTATCCGCTTTATCTCTTCGTTCGGAAGCAAACCACCTTTCTCACGTCGAAGATGGGTGAGCAGCCAGCACCACTCACGGTACTCAACAGGAATGCCCAGGGTAACGTGCACTTTCTTCATATCTGCCGAAGTCCTTGGGGTTGAGCCAAACTCCGAATCTACACAAAGCAAGAAAGACGATCAATAAATTGAAGTCTTGGAGCAGCTCAACAAAAACTCAAGCAGGACAAGAGTAAAGCAGTTCACTTACCACTGATAAAGATAGTCGGGACACGCAGCTCAGGAGAAGAGTCAGACTCTCACTCCCCACTCACCTCCAAGATGTTTCTTGCCCACTCATAGTCTCCTTTACTAGAGGCATCGAGCAGCCTATGGTGAGACCTCAGCTGCCCCACACTTTCCTTGTGGCCAATGTCAAAGAAGTACCATAACTCATTAATGGTCAAGCCAAGATCAAAGAACTTACTCAAGTTCGAGAATCCCACCATCGCACGAACCGCATTTGGGGAACACTGAGCAGGCACGCATTTCATGGAGCAGATCACCTCCTGGAAAAGACGCGGCATAGGAAAAGTGAATCCCAGCACAAAGTTATACGGATGGAATTTGGTAGCTCTCTTCCTAGCAGAGGCACCCTCGCCACAAGGTTCGGCCATTACCCTTCAACGTCGCTATTTCCTCTCAGCCTAGGCCGAGTAAGGCTCAGCGCCCCAGCGCATTAACCTTCTTGCTGCACCACCCAGCCGCACCATGGCCTCCTTGTTGCGCCTCTCACCACCTCGGCCCCCGGCGAACCAATTTCTCAAGTCCTAAGACTTCCAAAAAATTCAAGAAGAAGAAAATTCAAATTTTTCTTACCTTGGTGCAGCACGGAGAAGAAGAACAACGAGAGACAACTCTTTGCAAGGGCAAGAAAATAAGAACGCTAGGGGAGGGGGAATAAAAATTTCCTCTGGCTTCTCTTTCTTGTTGGAATAATGATTGTTCTCCAAATTTATTTAATCCCCTGCTTAAGGCAGAATTAAATAGGTATTGGGGGCAATTATTTTCCTTTTCCTATTCCTAGAGGAAGTCTATCTCCAAATCAAGAAAGAATATCAAGTTCAAATTGGGTAACAACTCTACAAACCCAAGCAGCTTGTGATTACTACACCTACTGCCATTTCCATGCATGCAACACAGTAGGTGTGGGGGCATTTGTGGAGCCAAAAATAATCCCAAAAATTCTAGAGGCGACACGTGGATTTTTATTCAAGAAAGACAATATTCCTCTCAATAAATGGGCAGGCTTCTCATATGCTCCCACGTGCAGCTCACATCCTTGGAGGACTCAGCAGTTGAACACGACTGCCTACAACTCACCTGCCCTTGGCAAGGAATTAAAGATAACAATTAATTACCCAAATCCTATCTTTAATACATTCCTAATTGAAGATTAGCTCTAATCAAGTAAGTAATCCTAATTTAAATAAATTAGGGATTATTACCCTATTATCTCAAGAAATTATCTCCTATTAAATATCTTGAGAATATTTAGAGAATATTTCTCCATTAAACCTTATATGGATGGCCCTAGCCCTATAAATACCCCATATTCTACCAATTTTTCAGAGCTTTTTGCAACCCTAAAGAAAGCCTTAAACACTTTACTCTCACAGAGAAACTAACTTAGGCATCAAAGATCCGTTGACCTAACCCCCCACCTCGTGGGCGCGTGAGGCTTAGGTCTATGATCAAAGGTGTTGATTGTTTTGCAAGTGCATTTTCGTCAACACTGAAGACGGCAGAAATTTGCATCGACACCATTTACCGCGCTTCTCTCTCCTCTACTGATGAAAGGAAGGAAAATGTCACATATGGTAAAAAGTGATGCATATGAAAGAGTGGGAAGTCACTGTCAGCCATGGCTTATCAATGCAGACTCTCGTCGAATAATTTCTTTTAAAGTAGTGTTGCACTTATCATTTACTTGTACTATTTTTCTAATAGAGGTAGCATTCGCTAACGCATGTGGATCTCATTTTCATTAGAGAGATAGTAAAAGTGATGATACAACTAGATGGTAAGATTAACATTTTTGTTTCTTTTAACGTTTTTCAGTTTTGTAAACTTCAAATCAAATTTTTAGAAACTTTTTCCAACGACAATTTGCTTTGGACCCTCACTTGTTTCTTTAGTTTAACGTTTTGTTTTGGGCTTTTTTGTTAAAGAAAAATATAAGCCCAAATCATAACCTTCGCACGAAGAAATTGAAATTTTCATACAAAATCCCGTATATAACCCTCGTTCTCTCTCTTTCTCTCTCTCTCTCTCTCTCTCTCTCTCCACTTTTCAACTTGATGATTCGAAGCCTTTGACTCCACCGACTCGACTTCTCCGCCATGGCGATCCAGTTCAAATTCAGAAGCTCCGTCAACTTCGACTCCGTCGCCATCGACGGCCGAGCCTCCATCTCCGTTCGCGATCTCAAATCCAAGGTAATTCGCCACAAGAACCTCAACCTCTGCCAAGACTCCGATCTCCTCTTCTCTGACGCCGTAACCGGTCAAGGTCAACTCTCTCCCGCCCTTTATCTTTATCAATGGTGTTTTTAGCTTTCAGTTTCTTGTTTTGTGTTTGGTTGCCGAGAAAAAATCGATTGGGACGTTACAATTGGACATGAAGTATTTTGGAATCGTGTTTTTGTCCGTTTGGTTCGGAAACGCGTTAGAATTACAGTTTTTGTGTTTGGTTGCATGGAATTGGAATTAGGGTTTATGCATATTGGTAGCTACGTTTTCATATGCCTTTCGGTTTCGGATTGATTGCAGAGTACAACGACGAGAATATTCAAATTCCGTGTGGTTCAAGCGTGATAATTAAGAGAGTTCCTGCAGGATCAGTACACGTGGATCTGTAAGAAATCTATCTATTTGCTTTATAGAATCCATGCACGTTTTTTATTGGGATGCATATTAATTGGCGATGAAAGTTTGTTTATTGTCTCGGAATTTCGATTTTTTTTTATGATTTTTTTGCAGGCCTCACTTCAACTCGTGCCAGAATCTTCATAGCAAGGACTCTGTTGACAATAAATCACTTGTTGCAGCGGTTTGTTTCTTAAACATTGAGCTCGCATTTGAAGTTGCAGACTTGCATTTGGATGGTTCTTAGTCACATTTGAAGCTCTTGTTATATGTTGTTTATTTAATTTCTCTTATGTCTTTGGTGTTTCGCAGAATGCTGAGACTGTTGACTTTGATGACTTTGGGGTTGACTTGTATCCCATTCCTAAAGAAACCGTTTTCAGTTCTGATTTGGATCCAGACAAGGATAACTTCATCTATGATTATCAACCAAATAGCGATAACTGCATCACAAGGTTTGATTGGTTCTTTTAATATTTATTCCCTAATGGTGTATGATTGTTTATTTTAAGACTTCGGATGTATGAATGTTCGGTAAATATTTGGTATTTATGCTGTGCATGATTTCAATTTGTATTAGGTATTCGGAGCCCGCTGTGAGAGGATGCCTGAAACTTGAAGCAAGTGGCATTAGTGATGCTATTCCAGGAGGTATGTGCTTCGATTACAAAGCTTCAGGGGTTAGGCCTATGTTTGTTACTTGTATTAGTCTTTTCATGGGTTAGGCCTATGCTTACCATTCTGAATTATTTTATATAGGTCATGCACATAGTGGAGTTGAACAAATCATAGTGCCTACAAAATCAAAGCCTGAAGAAGATGACATGAATGTGGAAAGGTAAGACATGCATTTGTTGTATCGTCTTATTGTTTTTCTGGTTCTTCGGTCTCAATGGTCTGACTTGTTTTATCTCTTGTAAACGAAGGGTGGGCAGTGCGAATCCCCTAGATACAGGGCATGCTAATTTGTCAACAGAGCTGAAATGCTCTCTATGCAATGCATATTTCAAGGAGGCTGTGATGATACCATGCTGCCAGCACAGTTTTTGTGAGAAATGTAAGTCTATGGTCTGATAGGTTTCCATCTGATGGTTTACCGTTGGATAGTTTTTGTGAGAGATGGGGTGTTAGGTATTAGGATAGTTTTTGTGAGAGATTGTGTGTTAGGTATTAGTAATTCTGGGCTGTAATCTGAATGTGATAACTTATGTACATTTTTGTGTTCAGGCATTTCTCAAGTGTTGCGAGAAAAGTCCAGATGTCCCAAGTGTTTTTCGACCAAATGCAGAGTAGAAGATTTGCTGCCGAATGTTTCTCTTAGGCAAGCAATTGAGCATTTCCTTGAATCCCAAAATTTAATCACTGCTCCAGATAATGATTGTTGCCAATATGCTCCAGGTAGGAGTTTCACATATGTTTATTCTGACCTACCTTAACCCCACTCTTGTGTTTAACTAGTTATTAATGTAAAAACAGATGGAGAATCTGGAATTCAAGCCAAAGATGTGTCTCGCAGCAATAATTTTTTACAGAGAGAGCCAGAGGCGCCTCATTCTCCTGAAACAGGGACAGGATCTAATCATTTCTTCGCAGAATCTGCTTTTAACCCTCCTTTCAAAAAAGATGTTAAACCTGCAAGCACGAAAAAAAGGCCACCTTGGGTTTCTTCAGAAGGTAGTATTTAACTTGGTCCTTTGTGACATTGCTGGAACTTTATCTAATTCTTGTTTTGGCATGTATCACCTTTTCTGACAATCTTGCTGTTTACCAGGTTGTGACAAGAGCTTCTTGGAGATTGGAAAGCACAGAAAGGTATCCATTGTGAAAGTAGACATGTGAAAATTCTCATTTTTTTTTTGTTGGAACAGACTTCTAGTAACTCATTGTCTGAGAACTTCTTTTAGGTTCCAAGTGCTAAGACAACAAATGCTATTTTTGGTTGTGTGACTTAAATTTTTTAATTTTTGGGGTGCATTGTTTGAATGTCTATACCTGTCTTTATGGTATCAGGGGAAACGTACATGTTACATGTGTGGTTCTACAGACCATTTCATAAGAGACTGTCCAGTTGCTTCAAGCCCACATCCTATGCTTCATGCAGGTATGAATTAGGAGTTGCACGCATTAATTTGTAGTTGCTATGAACTGTTGCCTGTGATGCTTACTAATTTGTGGATTTCAGGAAATGCAATATTTCCAGGAGCCATGCCAGGTTATGTACCACCATACTGGAATGGGGCTCCCTCACCTCATGCCATGCCCTTTAGAAATCCATATGGAAATCATGCGATGACGGCTTTTGGTGCAAATATGGTCCCTCCTGCTCCTTATGCTGTTCCTACATACATGCCATCAATGTGTTACTCATTCCCTTCCTTTGGGTAGGTTCATTTTCATCTTTAGCTGATTGCTGTACCTAAGAAATTTTTTATTATCGGTCCTCAATCATGTGAAGT
Source organism: Heteromeles arbutifolia (assembly GCA_024362995.1). NCBI lineage: Eukaryota > Viridiplantae > Streptophyta > Magnoliopsida > Rosales > Rosaceae > Heteromeles > Heteromeles arbutifolia. The sequence continues at coordinate 5,045,400 of JANCRC010000013.1, read as the reverse complement.
ATTCTTCATCAATTGCATTATCTTGACTTTGACACCAAACCATCTTGCAGTGGATACATGAGGATGAGTCCTCTTCCAGGGACCAGCGAAGACTGCTATTTAAGTCATTCGGAATCCCTGGATCTTCATGGTCGGGAAAAGAGAAGAAAAGTTTCAAATGAGAATTTGAGGAGGTGAGTCGATATGTATCTGTGGTGATGCTGTCTTGATCTGAAATAATGTTTTGATTATAGTTAGTTAATATACCTGATTTTTAATGACTAATGAGTGGTTTTGTCTTGCATCAGAGAACAATCTCACGATGGTGACGATGACAAAGACCGTGATTTAAACGAGAGACGTTACTATGATGGGACAGAAAGACTACATGACCACAGATCTTGTATAAACAGGGAAAAGAGCATTATTTACTTTGAGGAAGGCTCTGCTAAAGGGTCCCAGAGGCAATATCGGCATCATAATCACACAGATGATGACAGGCTTGCAGTTGATGGTCAGTGGAAGAGTTCCCGTTTGGTGGTTGATGGTAGAGATCGGAAGCAGTATCATCGCACGGAAAGATCAAGCTCAGAATTAGAAGATGTGCCAAGTAGCTCCGGTTGCCATGAACAGAGACAGAAACACCACCATAGAAGCTCCAGAAAGCACAAGGATCAAAGAGAGCAGTGTGGCAGTGATTCCAATTGGAGTCATCATCGATATACCAAAGATGATAACAGAAAAGGGATCGAGCATGAATCCAAAAGGCACAGTCAGAAATATCGCAGCCACTCAGGATCTGGTATGGATCAAAGTGGTTCCAGTGATAAGAAGTTGCAGAAAGAGAGCAGTCACAGTTCTAGACATTCTAAGCACAGTGGAAAGAGTAATGTCGACGAGCGGAGTCATGACAGGTGGAAGATGGTTAGTGGGTCAGATGAAGATTGTGGAGAAGGTTATCAGTATTCTAGACAGAAAAGAAAACACTAGAAAACGTCAGGACTGGTTTGTGAGGTAAATTGTGTAGATGAAGTCGCATGTCTAAACTTTGATGTTCTATATGGTACTCTTTCGTTTCAGTTAGATTGTATTAATTTTGTTAGTTTTAGCTCCGTTCTTGATAAAACCTGCCTATACTTGTTGAAAGCAACATATTTAGCGCACAGTAAACTCGGACTTGTGTAGGATACTTCTTGATCTAATGCCAATTCTCTGTCGGTTTTGTTGAAACAGATCTGATTGATTCGGCTTTTGGACAGTAACTATTTGTTAGTATCTGCTAACCCACCGCTTCACATTTTAAGCTTTGATCATAGAGGGAGAGGCTAGCATCCAAAAGTTTTAACAAGAGCAGCAATTTTTGATGTAGTCACAGACTTGTATGCTTTTTGCTCATACCGGAACTTACTTTCGCAGACTTGTTAAAGCCGGTTGAAGGTATGTTCTCTTTCAGAGGAAAAAAAGGTACAGAAACAGAAGCCATAAAACCAGGGGGATTAGAACAAAGTGAGTTGGGTTTTGCTTTCTACACGTGGATTATTGTAAATATTTTTTTCAAACTGTTTGGAGTTTTCAGTTACCTAAGAATTTTTTTGGTCCGGACTTAATGTTAGAAACTGAAGATTATACTGCATATTTTGTGAATGTGTATTCATGCGTATAGTAAGAATTTCATGTTTTAGCGTCGGTTTCTCGGCCTGGTAAAGACCAATTTGTAAAGGGAATTTACATGCCAGATTCCGTCACTAAGGTAATGCGTCGTTAATAGTAAACTGTTTTTCTTTCTGTTTTCAGGTCAGGTATTTGCTTTCCTTCCCCAGGAAGATGCAATTGGACCCAATGCAGTCGCAACCCAACAGTCCAACGCAGCAATATTTACCAACTACTGCAAAATTAAGAAGCTGCAAGGAAAGATGTTGACAGGAACTGCAAATTTGCCACAAACTTATTCGATCGATCAAGGGCTTGATCGATTAAGGGCGATGGATAATACGATGGACAATATCAACCATCCCAATTTGAAGTACCCCACCAAAGCTAGACAAGAGATTATTTCGGCGGTCCTCACTTATTCATGGACAACCAAAGCTAGACAAGAGGCTGGAAAACGGGTACGTTCTGGTTGCAGTGTCTCAAACTAATCATTCGACGCGGCAACCTTAGTGTCTCCATTTCATGCAGGTCCTTACAGGGACTTGACATGTATGGACACTGAACTTGAACTGAAACCCTAAGCAATTAAAATCTACGACCACAAGGGAATCATTCCGACTATCCTTGGGAGAAAATTAAAATGGTTTAACCTGATTTCAACTGTTCCGCCCCCTCCTAGATTAACAAGAAAAATTAAAACCTTGAACTTATTAAACTGAAAAATTATAATTACGAAACCAGTTACAAAGATTAGCGAGGACCCCCTCTGGCTGCGGATTTCCTTCTGCCGGTCTTGTTTTCTCAACCTCATAATGCCAAATATACCCGTCTGGGTAACGCACTCCTGGCCAGGGCTCCGGTCATACAATATTCGTTCATCCCCGGTCATACAATCTTTGTTTGTGAAAACAAAGACACTATTCATCAAGGGCCGATTCCGAAAAGCTTTTGAATTGGTTAAAAGTGCTTTCAGATTACCAGAAACATTTTCTAGTGCTTTTCCAACGGTATAATTTCAAGTAATCATTTGAACTAAGAGAAGAAAAGGGTATTTAAAACTGACTTTTAAAGGTTCCAGATTCTTGTTTAGCTCCCCTTCTTCTAACCCCGGGCTCATTACCTTGTTAAGCTTGGCTTTTTATGCAACTGAAACCGGCTTAAATTTAAGAGAATGCTCAATTTGTTAGTTGAAGAAAATGATTCAATGACAGCCCTTCGTATGACTTGTTGGCTCTGTAGTACGACTAAAAGTTAGCAAGTCTTCAGTTTGGTCGGGAAAAAAAGAAGAAAAATTAATAAAAATGTTTTTAAAACTTTGAGTTTTAACTAAAATTTATCATATAACTTTATTTAATGATAAGGACAAGGTAAAGAAAAAAAAAACAAAAAAAACCTAACTAAAGGCACGTGCAAAGAGCACCCAACTAATCTTTCAGTTGCATAATCATTTGACATAATCCAAACATATTTTATTTCTCTAAAATTAAAATTTTAAATTGAAGTGGGTTACGTTCTATTCAAAACCAAATCTGGGACGGTATGGTTGGGAGGGACTCGGTCAGGTGTGGGTTGGTTGGGGGTAGGGGTGGGGCAACATCAGGTGAATAGTGATTTTGGTGTTATCAAGCTTCAACAAAAATATTTGGACAAAAATGTCCCAAGACAAAAAACTTCAAAGGCATCCCAAAATAATGCATCAAATAAGGTAGAGATATTTTGTCATTTTAACAGTATTTTTTTAATAATTAATTTTTTTTTATGTTTTTTTTTTAATTAGTACTTCACAATAAGCTAGCAATAATGTGATTCAATTTCTCTATTTTTAAACACGTTTAAAACATCTTAAGAGGCATGCAATGCCGGTTATAAAAAAGGTCATTCGCAAACAGATAATAATATGATTAAATTAGTTGTCAAATGATTATTTTTTTTACACGTTCAAAACATCTTAAGATGCGTGTAATGCCGGTTATAAAAAAAGTCATTCGCATACGGATAATAATATGATTAAATTAATTGTCAAATGATTATTTATTTTTAACAAACGATATTATCTACACTAAGGGGGGAGGGGGTGGGCTTAGCCTCACAATGGGCTAGCAATAATGTGATTCAAATAGTTGTTTATTAAATATTATTTTCTCTATTTTAAACACGTTCAAAACATCTTAAGAAACGTGTAATGTTGGTTATAGAAAAAGTCTTTCGCACATGGATAATAATATGATTAAATTAGTTGTCAAATTATTATTTTTTTGTTTTTAACGAACGATATTATCTACACTAAGGGGGAGGGGGTAGGCTTAGTCTCACAGTGGGCTTGCAATAATGTGATTCAATTATTTGTTTATTAAATATTATTTTCTCTATTTTTAAACACGTTCAAAACATCTTAAGTAATGCCGATTATAAAAAAGATCTTTTGCACGCGGATAATAATGTAATTAAATTAGTTATCAAATGATTGTTTTTTTTTTTACAAACGATATTATCTACATTAAGGGGGAGGGAGGTGGGCTTAGCTTCATAATGAGCTAGAAATAATGTGATTCAATCAGTTGTTTATTAAATATTATTTTCTCTATTTTTAAACACATTCAAAACATCTTAAGAGGCGTTTAATGCCGGTTATAAAAAAAAGGTCTTTCGCACGCAGATAATAATGTGATTAAATTAGTTGTCAAATGATTGTTTTTTTTCAATAAACGATATTATTTACACTAAGGGGAAGGGAGTGGGCTTAGCCTCACAATTTGCTAGTAATAATATAACACACCCCGACCTCGAAATCAGGGCGTGCTAGCCATCACTAATGTGACGTAACCATAACGCAATGCGGAAGCAATAAGATAATAGAGTTACGAAAGACTAAAAGCCGAATATTAGCAGTACCATCCAAAAGACATGCTAGCGAGAGTTTAAGTGTGAAATACACATAATCAAAGCATAAGATTCTAAATGCAGTCAAGTAGGACAATTACTAAATTACAACACCCGAGGGTGAGTCCTACATGTGTGAAGTCTGTCAGAACAGCCGTGGGGATCCTCGTGAGCCACCAAACACTTCTAACTATAACCTGGAGGAGCGTAAAACAAGGTTGAGTGAGTCAGTAAAACAAAGCTTTCAAAACATTTCCTTTATCACATATATAACCCCTCACTGTAAAACCTGTATACTTTCCCAGAAAATAGCATATAGTATATATATCTCAACATTTTCTCAAATCATCGTTCAAAATCCATAATATAAAAGTATGCCATGCCATATGCATCAAAACATAGTGAGGATATGCAAATATATATCAGGTAGAATAATAAATCAGCCGGAGACCCTGCAGTGGTCCTGTATGGCTAATCATATAGCTCAATACCTATGCCTGCACACAAGTCGGAACCACAAAAGTGGTATGTACGACAGGACTTGGTGTAATAATACGCTCTAGTGCATCTCTCATCAAACAGCTGTGCGACGTATCGCAGGTTACCTACGAGTCAAAACCACAAAAGTGGTCTGTACGACAGGACTTACACCTACTTGGATCCAAGGGAGCGTGCGGTGCGGGAGGTGAATATCAACACAAGCACTAACACCGGTGGTGCAGGTTATGAGCTCACATCACCAATCACATCATCAACACAATAGAACTCACATGATACTTACATGTGCGTCCACCGCATCATTTCATACATATGCATCATATACCAATTCATATAATTCATATCAATTCTATGCATGGCATTTAAAAACATACTTTTATTTAAATTCGATTTCTAGGAAAGTCAGTAAGTATATAGGTATATAAAGAAAGCGACTGCCCACTCACTGGTATGTCGAAGGGTCGTAACCCCCGTGACGCCTTTGATTACGCTCGTCCTAGGGATAAGTCTCACCTATATGCGAAACAACTATAATAACGTTATTTAGAGCACATAACCAACAATCTAAAATAACTTCTCATACGATGCTCAATTGGGGTGTTTGAATATACCAACGTGATCTACACAACCTCACAAACATCCCCATATTTTTAAAATAATTTTTGGACTAGCCACGCGCCCCCACGCGCAGTCACGTGCCAAGCACACTGACGGCAGACCAAACGGCGTCAGGAATATTCCGTGGAATATTCCGTTAACTGCTAACGGCATCCGTTAGATTTAACTGACGGCGTCAGGAATATTCCGTCCAAACTGACGGAATATTCCGTCATCTTCTCCGGCGACTCGCCGGCCGCCGGTGAGTTCGCCGGTTTCTGGGTAATTTTCCAACTATGGTTTCTCACTCATTTTTCATCCATTTTTCATGAAATTGGTACCAAAATGAAGCTCTAAGCATGTAGAACACATCTAAACAAGTTTCAAGGCTTGAAAATCACTAGATTTTACCTGAGAAAGCTCGATAACTCGGTAAACTTTAAAAACCTTCGATCTCGGTACTCCGACGTCCAAACTCTACCAACGAAGTACCCTGAGACTTGTGAGGACCTCCTTAAGCTCACTGTGAGCTTGAAATTCCCTGAAATGCAAGGTTTTACGTGTGCATGAACAGTGCACATTTTCGGGGTTAGGGTTTCTCGCCTAATCCGAGGGTTACAAGTTCCAAAATTGGTACCAGAATGCTCAGAAGGTTACAAGGATCAAGAATCTTACCTTTTTGACGTCGATCTGTGAAGAAATGGACGAGTTCCAACTTCGTCCGTACATGAACAGTACACGGGGAGGGGTAAACCGAGAGGGGAGAGAGAGTGAGAGCTCACGGGAGACAGAGGGAGACAGAGGGTAAGTATGTGTGCTCCACTACAACCCTAACCACACAAAATAATAAAACACAATAAATTCCAATTATTTTTCCAAAAACTTAGGGTTATAACTTATTAATCAAATATAAATGTCACACACCTTAGCAAACTTAAGGGCAATCCCGTCATTTCACGTCCACGATACAATAATTCCGGGACGGGCTGTGACATAATATGATTCAATCAATTGTTTATTAAATATTATTTTCTCTATTCTTAATGTAAATTCTATAAAGATTGATTTTATTATATGAATTCAGCGACTTTAATTGGTTTATGAGGGGTTCTTCTAACATGATCTAAGATTATTCATTTACTTTAAATATTTGACTTTCTTTTTATCAATTTACGTATATAAATACATTTAAAACGTGTAAGTTGCGCGTAGCACGCTGTGATTTAAAAAATATCTTCTGCACTCGCATGAGTACGTGCATGAAGACTAGTTGTAAGGATAAGTCAATAAGTTCAAGTTGTGACCTAATCATATGAACATCCTCTTTGAAGTCTATTCCTGCCATAGTGATCCACATCTGTTATTGCTGCAAATCCAAGACCATTTATTTGTCAATTAACACAGGTTAATGGGGTAATTTGCAATCTTGAATCCAAAAATGTGAGTTTAGGCTAGTTGGATAAGCAGTGTGCCCATCTTCTTGCACATCACCATTTTCGTAAATTGGAGTAGCATAAACTGTCAACATATGTAGAAAAGAAATGTGAAATAGAAGATCAACATTACGTACGTATGCCACGAATAGCTCGTCCGACATTGAGAGCAGAAATCAAAGATGGCGGTTCTTTCGAAACTTTTCACATACCTTCTCAATTTTTGACCATCAGATCAAATGAATTGAAAAAGATCTATAACAAAAAATTAGCAAAAGTGTGTAAGCAGTAAATATGAGTGTGAAATCCCGTCCCTTAATTTCACTATTTAAAATTACATATTTTCGTATTATTAATTTCAACGTGTTTATATTTGCAACACATAATTTTTTTTAGTAAAAGGATGAAAACGCCCTTAATGGACTAAACATAATTTTTGAGGACATATTTGAGGCGTATGTATTTTTCCTTTTATCTTTACGTATTTGGATAGTACTCATTGATACGAGCGCGTGAGCGTAAATGGAACATAATTTGGAGCTATAACGAAGGAGTTATTAGCGTTTAAAGTCAGAGACATTTTTTTAGTAAATTTAACCTTCATTTCTAGAAGGCTCTAGCAAAATATGGAGCAGTGAGGAAGTGACACGTGGACGGCTGAGATGAAAAGAAAAGAAGAGAAATGAGAGAGGAAATGAAGGAGGTGGCAAATCAAAAAATGGGGGAAGAGGATGGGCGAATGGGAAAAAGGGAAATGAGATAAATGAGGGAGAGATAGAAGAGGGAGAGGAAGCCCAGCGGGCCGGGTCATAGATGGACCCGCTAACCCGAAGGCAAATTGTGATTCCCGACGTAAATTTCGGCGATCCAAGGCTCGCCATCACCTAGAAACTAATCACCATCATCTCCTCTTCAATTTACACCCAAGAATTGACTCGGTTTTGTACCCGTTTTATGAAGAAATTCACAGTGGGTGTACAGCGGCGATTCCGCCATTTGGGAAAGCAACACCGTCGACTACCACCATGGTTCGACTCCTAATGAGGCAGGGAACAAAGCCCAAACAGGTTTATGGGCGGCGGAGCACTGAAGGTGACGGATTGAAAGCCACCATTTTTAGGGTTACAAGCAGATTGAGCGACTTTCAGAGGGTTTCTCGGCCGAATTGGACTTCGGCCTATGTATGAAAGTTGTTCCCTTTGACTTGCTCTACATTTCTGTGAAATATGTTAATTTTTGGAGTTAGGTGAATTTTTTCAGCGAGTTGGGGCGATCGACTGCCGCATGCGACGGCACGTGGGACGAGACCTCACCTACCCTTTCTAGACTGATTTGGATACCCTGATTCCATATGTGACGTCCGATTGACGAAATCTCATCGTATGACTATAGTTTTGATAGAGACCGCCACTTGGTCATTATATGAATCGACGATCCAATTTTTGGATCGTCACCAAACTTTAATACGTAATATTTGAGGACAATAGGAACTTACAGATCGAGAATCCGACGTATGGATCTTCCCGAATTGGATTTCTAAGTTTGTAAAATCAAACGTTGACCGTCACTTAATCTTAGCGGTTGACGAAGATCCGACCGTTGGATCGTAATGAAATCTTAGTATGTTGTTCTAGAAGACTAACGACACTCTTAGGAAGTTACAAATCAGAAATCTGATAGGCGGATCTTCCGGTTTAGATTTCTAGGGTTGTGGACCCTACTCTCGACCTTGATTGATGGTTGGCTCTTTAGTCAACTAGCTTGAGTTCTTCTAGCGTGTTGCTGATCTTAGAGTGTTGTTGAGATTACATGAAGCTTATTGAGCTCAGCATGATGACATGTTTTCCTCGATCGACTTGCACTTTGATTTACATACTGATGACATCACATTGTGTTATGCTTGTTTATTTTATGTGATTTAACTTGTGTATTAAACTTGTTGTGGAGGGTGGTTAATCTGTATGTTTGGCCTGATATGATGAAATGTGAGGGCCATTAGTGGACCATGAACCCATTGTCATGGGGTTTGTTGCTTCGAGACTTGTTTCACATATCGTATCATTATTTCATTTCTCGTTTCGTTGAGCTTTTGTATTTTGAGTACTTGTTTCATGTCTTGTTCTTTGAGCGTTGCTATATTCCTTGGACTTCCGCTCGGTTTTGTTGAGTGATCCGGAACTGGGTTCCCTGCTCCGTCTGAATTCCGTTGAGAAGTTCGAAATCCCTCGTGATCTACGATTCCGTTAAGTGGTCCGAAATCATATCTAGCTTGGATTTCATGGAGTGGTTCGATATGCATTGTAATCCGCGATTCCGTTGAGTGGTCCGGAATCATATCCATTCGGATTTCCTTGAGATGTCCGAAATCCCTTATACTCTGCGATTCAGTTGAGTGGTTCGGAATCGTATCTTGGTTTGGATTCTATTGAGTGGTCCGAAACCCGATGTTGATGGATTTCGTTGATTGGTCCGAAATCGCATCATTTGACTTGTTGGTTCCTTGGATTTGATATTAGCTTTAGAGATGTAGGCTTCGGTCGAACTGTGTCGCTCTAGCCCTGCATGGTATGTGTTATTGATTGATGTGATTGTGGAATGATGTTGGCTGTGATTGTTATTATTATGATTAGACTCGTTGACCAATATGGCTAGAGATTTATGTTAGAATGTTCCTTGTGACGTTGCATGCCTATTGTGTGGTATTATGTTGAGACATAGTGATTTATGTGATGATTGTTCGAGTGTAGTGAAATACAAAAAATTACTGCAATTCGATTCTCGAGTTATGCTTTGCCATATCCCGGAGGTGAGGAATGATAGATACACATGTAATTGGTGATGTCACGTGTCGATCCTGGACGTATGTCGGGATCTGGGTGTGACAATGAGTGTGTGAATAACACTTTTTTTGGGTCGAGTGTGAATAACACTATCCAACTAAAAATGAAATCTACCAAGGAGTGGTCTAGTGGTTGGTGATGAAATCTAGGCCCGTATTTCACACGGCACATCTTGGGCTCAATTATTGGCGTTGGTGAGTCGCACGATGCTGATCAGGGGAGGTTGAAATGCCTATGTGAATCATTCCGACATTCGGACAAAAATAGAGAAAAACTAAAAGGATGAGCTATTTATAAATCACGATTAACTTTTGCGAGTATGGATAAGCTTTATGATTCCTACAACAATCAAGTCGTTGTAGTATAGTGGTAAGTATTCCCGCCTGTCACGCGGGTGACCCGGGTTCGATCCCCGGCAACGGCGTTGATCTTTTTTTAATTCCGACAACTTTTGCTACTCATTTTGCGTCAATACGACGTCGCACTGCGGTTTATCTTCTTCTAGTTTCATCTCTCTCCCCTCCCCGAAAACCAAGACTCTCCAGTCTTTTCTGTGTTTCTCTTCCATTCTTCAAATTCAATTCTCAGCCTTTCACGATCCCCGTATTTGGAATCGGGATTGCATTTACTGACACTGATAGCATATGGCTTGGAACGAGGCAACTGGGTCGGGGCAGCAAACCGGCCCGTGCGGGGGAGAACCGGGTCCAAGCAGCAGCAGCAGCAGTAGCGACCCGGGCGCGGCAAGGCGGTTCCCGCCGGCGGCTCAGCCGGAGATCATGAGAGCCGCCGAAAAGGACGACCAGTACGCCTCCTTCGTCTACGACGCTTGCCGCGACGCCGTCCGCCACCTCTTGGGTTCGTTAATTGCTTATTACGATTTCAATTAAGGTCTTAATTGAGCTAATCAGTACTAACATTCGGCGTTTTGTGTGTTTTAGGTACGAGAGTTGCTGTAGCTTACCAGAACAAGGTTGGGTTCTTTTCAAAGTTTTGAACTTTAACCCCTGGGAATTGGGATATTTACAGTTAGCCTCCAACCATGGAGTTCTTCTCTCTATCTGTTTTGGGTTTTGGCAGACGAAGCTTCTTGGGCAAGTGCTTTATTACGTTTTGACAACAGGGTCCGGCCAGCAAACACTTGGGGAAGAGTATTGCGACATCACTCAGGTTGATCCACTTGGCTTCTAATTATCTCACATTTGAAATTCCTTTCTTGCTTGTGTAGTTGATCCGAACATGTGCTCGGATAAATGCTCTTAACTGATTGAGCTACAAGCTCCTTCTTTTCTTAGTTGCGTAGGTGATTCTAACCCGACCTCGGTGGCAAGTATAAATGCTAGTAACCAATTGAGCTATAAGCGCCTTGCTTTGTTACTTGTGTAGTTGACGCTTGATACTTGTGTTTTCAGGTTGCAGGACCTTATGGACTGCCTCCAACCCTGGCGAGGCGGGCACTTTTCATTGTGTACCAGACAGCTCTTCCTTATATTGCAGAACGAATTAGGTTCCAACTCCCCCACCCGCTTTTTACTCATCTACTTATGTTAGTTTTAGCAAGCTGTGACTGTGAGTGTACTCATGTCTGTTTTCGAATGCACCGTACACAGCTCTAGAGCTGCTAACCGTGGCATAGCCCTCGCTGATTCCGAAGAGCTCTATGGCTACAGTGCTTTATTGAGCAATGATGCTCAATCTTCTTCCACTATTCATGCTTCAACTGCCTCTACATCTGGGCCATCTGTTTCAGCTTTGAGAAGATTAAAAGAGAAGTTCAACGGGTTATGGATTTCATTAGTCCGGCGATGGCCTACGGTATACTTATCCACCTCTTATCTTTATTTATAAGTTGATTGTTGGGTGGAATTTATGCTATCTTGTTTGGCTATCTTTCTGTGTCACTGCCTTCGATTGGTGATCATATAACGTGGATTGAATACCTTTTGTTGTTAACATATCTGTGATGATGGTCCCTCCAGGTGCTTCCTATAGCTCGAGAATTTTTGCAATTGGTTATTCGTGCTAACCTCATGTTCTTTTACTTTGAAGGTGATTCCTGCATTTAGAGGGTTCATGTATTGTAGTGTAAGTTCTAATAGTGAAATTGGGGAAGAAATTGATTTTCTTGCTGTCGTTGATTCTCTGCAGGCCTTTTCTATCATATATCAAAACGAACAGCAGGTATTCGTTATGTGTTCATCGGAAAACCATCTAACCAAAGGCCCAGGTATGGAGTTCATATTCTAATGGAGTATCCTTTAGTTGCTTCTGTAAGAAGTTTGCACGAAAGGTTTATCATTTGTTGATTACTCCTTCCTGCTAGTATCAGCAAGTTCTTTCACCTGCACTTGCTCTCTTTTATGAGCTATATATATCACAGATTGAGCATATCTTAGCATTCTGGTGCTCGTAGTTTTCACATTGATGATTGAAAGGATCGGCAGTCATCTGATTTGATTTATAAAAGTAAAACAGATTGAGCACTTCATAATTGTATAGCAATTCGTTATCCATAAAATTCAGACTCGTTTGATTGGATCCCATGCAGATACCAAATTTTAGGCGTATTTCTATTGATTCAGCTTTGTATCATAGCTGCTGAAGGAATGAGGCGCAGCAATTTATCCTCTATTTCAAGTTCAGCTCATCAGACTTTTGGTACACACCAAACTTCTGCAGGTCAGTATGTTCGTAACCTTTTTATATTTATTATCTTGATTCAGCCTATGAAAGTAATATTGCATATCTTAGGTAAGAGAATAAGTTGAGCCGAAATAAAAAGCGACAATGTTAACTTCAAACATTGTTTGCCGTGCAGCCAATTTTTGTTAGAATACATGTCATTGAGTATCTTTGTAGCTACAACTGCAATATGTAACCTTGATTGTTTATAGGTCGAGATTTGCCTGTGTTAAATGAGGAAGGTAATTTGATATCTGCGGATGCTGCCAAGGGAAGTTGGGTCTCTGAATCTTCAGCTTCAGAGGTATACATTCCAAACTTTTTCTCTCTTTTGAGGGTGGTTAAATTCTTATTTTCCCCTTTGGTTGCCTAGGCGTGTTCTTGTATAAGATAAGCCGAGAACATAAACAAAAATACGAAGTTATAAGTATGTGCGAATACTGAAAAACAACTTGCTAAGTTGGTTCGAAAGCTGGAAATCATAAGCATAACTATCATGAAATCTCTTTTGAATAATGTAGTTGACTTACTCAATTTTGTTGCCTCCTTCTAGTCTCAGGCCAGCGGGACCAGCAAATGCACACTTTGTTTGAGTAATCGCCAATACCCAACAGCCACACCTTGCGGTCACGTATTTTGCTGGTACTGTCAACTTTGCATTTTCATTACTCTCTCTCTCTCTCTCTCTCTCTCTCTGGTTTAATAACATGCTCTATTTGCAGGAGCTGCATTATGGAATGGTGCAACGAAAAGCCAGAATGCCCTCTCTGCCGGACTCCCATAACTCATTCGAGCCTAGTTTGCTTGTACCATTCAGATTTCTAGCATTTGATCGTGCCATCGTGGTCAACCACAGCATTCGCCATTCGGTAAACGGAAACAGAAAACCGACTTGCAGTGAAGCAACTCGTCCTCGAATTCAACGATGGCAAGGATGTTTATGCGGTTACTGTCTTTACTAGAATTTGATAAATAGGTTAGGAACGGATGCACCACCTAAGTGCCTTATAGAAGTTAGAATGGTGCCTATAAACCTGTAATGTCGTCGTCGGCACGCGGTTGAGTTCGCATGTCACCTGAGAAAATGAAGTACTTCTCTACCGTCTGTTGTAGCCGCGCTTAACTGCAGTGTTGATATTTGATGCAGTAGTAATTTTCCTTTTGACAAATGTTATTTTGTTCTAACTTTCCTGGACTCAAGACGATCCTATCGACGAAAGGCGGATATAATCACTGTTTTAAAAATCCCCGTCTAGCGCCGCCTAGGCCCCGCCTAGACGTTAGATGGTTGACCACCATCCCGATTAATGTTTAGGCGTTAGAAATTTAAGAAAATGCGCCTAGACCTACTGAGGCGCCCGTCTAGACCGTCCAGACCTGCATTGGTTGCGACTCACTTAGACAGAAAATAGATAACTTTTATTTTACATTTTATTTTTCAGTAAATTGTAAGAGATTTGTTGAATACTTAAAGGAACACACATTATATACTTGTTATCCATGTTTTCATTATGTTCCAATAGCTCATAATATATATGTCATTCCACTTTGTAGTTTATGATGAAATCAAGTATAAACAGACACTTATTTACACGAAATATAATAGATTTAATTAAATTCGCCTAGTCCACCTAGGCACCCGCCTCGACCCTCGCCTAGGCCCTAACCCACCGCCCGACTAGCGCTTAGCGTCTTTTAGAACCTTAGATATAACTCAAGTATTAATTTTTCCTTTTTGACAAGCAATAGAATATCCACGAGCATTTTGATATTTTACACTAATTTATGTTAATTATTTAACCTACTAACGCTATTGTTTGTCAAAAAATAAAACAAAATTATTAGTTATGTACATTTGAGAAGGAAGGGACTACTTGTTGGGCTCAGCCCACCTATTTTACCAACAAAAAAAGAAGAGATAACGGGCTCAACTAAATCTCATCCGTCTAAGTTCATGATCACGAAATGGACCGTCAGATCACCCTCTTCCCTCCCCCCTTTATATACCAAACAAAATGCGTCGATCAAAGCCTCTGCTGAAGCAAATTAGGGTTTTTGCAAGAAAACGCCGAAAGCGCCGAAGCTCAGTGTTTCTCTGATCTCCTCCGATTTCACCCAACAACATGGCGGCTGCTACCCAGATGAGCAAGAAGCGGAAGGTAAAACCTAACCCTAGAACACCCCAGATCCCTAATTACCTATTTCGCATCATGTCAAATCTCAAATTATTATACAGTCAGTCAATCAATCAGTCGTGTTTTGTTCTGTGATTTGATAGTTTGTGGCCGACGGAGTTTTCTTCGCCGAGCTGAACGAGGTTCTGACCAGAGAGCTGGCGGAGGACGGCTACTCCGGCGTCGAAGTCAGGGTCACCCCTGTCCGCACTGAGATCATCATCCGAGCCACTCGCACTCAGAACGTCCTCGGTAAATCTCACTCTTGATGTGTAATTCTGTTTGTTAATCGAATTAAACTGAGATTAATTTTGATAATTACGTATTAGTTTAAATATTTATGTATTTATATCTGTACGTGTATGTGGAATAGGCGAGAAGGGAAGGAGGATTAGGGAGCTGACATCTATTGTTCAGAAGAGATTCAAGTTCCCCGAGAACAGCGTCGAGCTCTATGCTGAGAAGGTGAACAACAGGGGACTCTGTGCCATTGCTCAGGCTGAGTCTCTCCGATACAAGCTCCTCGGAGGCCTCGCTGTTCGCAGGTTCAATTCATTTTTCATTTCTGTTATCTCAATAAAAAATTCATATAATTATGTTAGAAAGAAGTCATCTTTTCAGCGAGTAGGCTATGATGTAGTTGTTGCCGACCTCGTGTCTGAGGATGACGATAATTGCTCATTCCATATATATTTTGTTAGCTTAGGTTTGATAAATTCATATTCTTTCCCGGCTTTGGTTATTGGATGGAGAAATAATAATCATTGAATGGTTCCGAGTCACATGTTTCACCACACATAAGGCATCAGCATTGTTTTTTATACTTGATACTCGTAGCTTGTTGCCCATGAACCTTTGGGTTGATTTAATGTCAATGCTCAAATTAAAACCTTGTTGGAGTTTGTCAGGCTTCTTGTGCAACTGTTAAGGTGCTTGGAGTTTGGAATATTTTCCCACATCTTTAAGAGTTCTTGAACTACTTTCCATTTACATATAATTATCCGACGATATGTTGACATGTTGTGTTGTTACTGAGATATTTTGATTTTATAGGGCTTGCTATGGTGTGCTCAGATTCGTCATGGAGAGTGGTGCAAAGGGATGTGAGGTATCCCTTAAGTCTACTTTTCTCCTTTTGAATAATTAATGAAGTCTTTTTAGTCGGGGTGTTGAAAATGGCTCCTGAAATCTAATCTTAATCTTTTCGGACAGGTTATTGTTAGTGGAAAGCTCAGGGCAGCGCGTGCCAAGTCAATGAAGTTTAAGGATGGGTACATGATTTCCTCTGGTCAGCCCGTCAATGAGTACATTGACTCAGCCGTGAGGCACGTTCTTCTTAGACAGGTTAGCTTCTTCTCCTACCGATCTTTTGTTGCAAATGAAGTGATCCTGTGATTTTGCTTATGTACTTTACGACAATTGTAGTTAACTGTATCTTTGCTCTCGCATCTGCAACAGGGTGTGCTCGGTATTAAGGTGAAGATCATGCTTGACTGGGATCCCAAGGGCAAGCAGGGACCAATGACTCCATTGCCTGATTTGGTGACCATCCACACCCCCAAGGAAGAACAGTATCTTCCGGTTCCACCCGCGGCAATCAACATAGAGCCAGTTCCAGTCGCAGTAGCTTAAACTGAGTTAGTTGTTTGGGTCCGTTTTACCAACGACATTGTTATGTAGTATTATGTTAGCAAACAGGTTTTTGTTGAAATCAGGAGAGGGGGAGGAAGAATACTATTTTGTTATTTGATTAACTCCTTGGGTTTTCGTATTTCGGTTTTGTTCACGTTACTTTTGTTTTTAAATGAGTGAAAAATGGTGGTGAACTGCCTCTGATAGCTGTATCTTTCAACCTACTTGTTATTAGCGAAATAAACAAGTAACATTACACCAAATTGATTTGTTCTTATAAACTGATTTGTTCTTATAAAATGATTTGTTGTTATAAACTGATTTGTTCTGTGTATCGATGCATTACAAAGAGCGTTGATCATGGCCGAAAAGAAAAACCGCAGGCTCCTGCAACGACTCTGGAAATACAAACAAGATCAAAAGGCACAGTGGAGACGATGTTGATCAAAAACAAAATCCGGTAGCTGTGGAGACGTGCACACTCCAATTACCTGACCACCTTGTTTTCCAAATTCTCGAAACCTTTGCTGCCAAACCCGCCGTTGGGGCCAGTATTCTTTCGAACCAATGTGCACGCGCATGGTCCTTAGCTGCCCTGTTAGATTGGTTGGGTAAGTATTGTAAGAAGGGGATATCGTTCACTAGGTTCTAGCAAAGGTCTCTAAAGCGCTACGAGAAAGATGAAGTGCGACGTGGACAATTTATGCTTCGAATGAAGTATTTACAAGGCGTCGTGATCATAGTTAAGGGGTTGAATCTGTGATCATAGTTAAGTGGTTGAATCTTGCAGTTGAGAGTAATGTGTTTTTTTGTTTGTTAAACGATAAATTTGTTAGATTAGATGTTAGATTAGGGAGCCGATAGAGGTCGGACCCACGCCGTGGTGCAAGGGCAACTCTCCTCTTCACCACTGTAGTAGAAGGCCACTTGTCAGTTGAGAGTAACGTTAAAGAGTTAGACATCAGCCTTTGTACTCTTCAAGCATGGAACGCCACCGGCAGATACGCCATGCCGCAGACAGTTTTCAGTACAAAATCTTTAACCACCCTCAATTTTGGAGAGTGTAAGAATAAAGGACAAGGACATGAGTTCCACAAGTCTTCCATATCTATGAAAACTATGCCCCTCAAATACGTGCATTTGCACGATCACACGAGATTAATTTCTGGGTGTCCTAGCGAGTGTTTGTCCCTTAGTTCATGTGGTTTACGGAGTAACGCTGAACTTTCGAGCTCGTGCCCCAAATCCTTGGAGGTTATTAGGTGTTTCCCATTCAATACCGTTTTACATGAAATGCGAGGATTAAAGTTGAAGCTATAAATATTGAATCATTTAGATATTGAGCTAGTGATATATTTCACTTTGGGATGCTCGGCATTGATATTCTCTCTTGTCAACACTTAGAAATCTGGAGTTGTCCAATGCATGGTTTCTAGGGCAATGGCTTGAAGACGTCAGCTCAGGGTTTCCTCCCCTTGAGAATTCGGTGTTACTCAGATTCCGGCAAATGGTTGTCAATTGATGGCGTAGACATAATCAGCATCTACAACTAGTATTCTGTGGATGCGATCATGGTGCTGGTGGTTGCGTTGTGAAGGCCAAGATCAATACTCCAAATCTACTTTCTTTTGTTCTTAATATTTCTTGATCAAATCTCCGCGTGTTTTATGATTTGTTGTCCAACTTTTCCTTTAACGCTCCAAATTTACGGGAGGCTGCAATCCACTTCAACTTCAACTTCAGCTTTGAAGAAGAGGATTTTACTGATATGATAAATTTTCTCGGGAATTTTATGTACCATTATATTGTTTGATTGATATATTTTTTGTTGTTGTTGTTGAATGTTTAGGCTTACATCTTTCCAGAAGATGTGAGAAATAGGTACCCTTCACCATTGCCTCTTCTCGAGCATCCTAAGGTTGTGACAAATTCTTCAACGGCGGGGAAAGATTCTGACTTGAAGGATTCCTTGTGGTGGATGGCACCAGCTCTGCTGGGGAGTTTGTATATCAATGATAGACAAATCTTTGCAGATTGATGGCAATTGGTGTAACTAACTCACTCTTACAAAGCCTGGCTAAGTTTAAATTTGAACAAGAGGATCAAGTTGGGAAGTACTTGATGTAGAACAAATGGCTGAGTGGCTTGAAGAGGAAATGGACTGACGGAAGACAAGGGGACGCAGTGGGAATTTGCAAACTTAGTGTCCGAGCTACGATTTCGGCTAATCACTGTTCTAAAAATCCCTGCCTAGCACCGCCTAGGCGCTAGGTAGCTGGCCACCGTCCCGATTAATGGTAAGGGCGCCTAGACCTACTGAGGCACCGCCTAGACCGCCTAGGCACCCGCCTAGACCTCCTAGGCTCCCTCCTAGACCGCCTAGACCCGCCTAAACACTCGCCTAGGTCACAACTCACTTAGACATAAAATAGATAACTTTCATTTTGCATTTTGTTTTTTTTTTTCTAATAAATTGTAAGAGACTTGTTGCATACTTAAATGAACACACATTATATCCTTATTTCACATGTTTTCATTATGTTCCAATACTTCATAATATATATGCATTCTATTTTGTAGTTTATGACGAAATTATATATATTTCAAGTATAAGCAGACACTTATTTACACGGAATATGATTGATTTACTTAAATCCGCCTAGTCCGCCTAGACGCCCGCTTAGCCGCCTAGGCGCTAGGCCCCAGCCCGCCGCCAGACTAGCGCCTAGCGACTTTTAGAACCTTGCGGCTAATGATACTTTTTCGGAAAGGGAACGATGTCACAATTCAAACTCACACCTTTTTCGTGACATATGATGGATTTTGGCCATCCAAGACCATTAAGGCATCCAAAACTGCATTTTCTTCTGTAGTAAAAATCGAACTTTTTGTTTGTGTCCGATTAACGTCATTTGCTTTCGTTTTAATTATCTAAGCCCTTTGAGTTGTCCTAGAGAGTTGTAATCCATTTATTTAAACCAATGGCTGCTTCATTGTAATAATCTTTCATCAATTAATCAAATACAACCTTTGGGATTTCTCACAAAAACTTATAATCCTTAGCTTCGTGCCGCGTCATTTCTCATAGGATTTATTTTCTTTTTGATGTCCCCATGGATTATTTGTTTAGGGTAAACGAGTTTTTCTTCAGTGAGATCGGCTATTTCTTTTCTTACTGATGGATAATGGGTTTAGGTCTTACCAGTTAAATACAATCATGCACGTGTTGTTTTCATACGGCCGATAAATTACACTAAGCTTAATTACAAGTCTATTATTTAATTTTAGGATTAAACAATAAGCAAAAAGGCTAAGATAACTAGTTGACCAGGCAGGCGGGCAGGCATGAGGGAGGCCACCATTTTTCTTTTTATGCATGCATTTGACCGATCACTTTTACCAGATTTTTCTAGCACTGAAATACGAGATGCAGGCTCCCGTCCATATCACTGAAGCCAATTTGAGTTTTGGTCCCTCTTCAGCACTAACTCTTGTGTTCTCTTTAGCTATTATACTCTCTCAACTCACAAACCATGTGTATTGTAATTGTATGATGTACGTACGATTGTTCCTCATCGATCCACTGAGATTTTGTAGTATGTTTAGCAGTGTCGTATACCTACTAGGGTTTTTACTTTTGGCCGTTAGATGACCAAATCTAACGTCTAAAAATCTCGATGCAGAGGATACAGCAAAACATAATAGAATTTTTGCGATCCACTTGAAAGAAATATAATCTTATCAGATTGACATCATTTGTAGGTCAGCTTCCAGTTCCACTGTTCCAGCACTAAGAAACCCTAACAGCACGTGTGCAAGACAATTTGACGGCATGTTACTCAAGAGCATCACACTTTTTACGACAACAATATCGTGAGCCAAAAGGGTTTTAGGTTTTTGGAGGAAAAAAGCAAAGCACAAAACCCACATTACCCAAAAGTGAGAAAAGATTGAAAATTGACAGTGGGTTTTGTCCTCAATCCCATTTTGTTTTGTGGAAATTCCAATTGGGGGGAAAGAACCTTATTATGGAATTGAGATCCTCTCGGATCTCTATGTTCAGAGCTGACGGATCAAAAAATTCGGATTACTTAATTTAAATTATACGGCTCTCATTAACTCTAACACTGGCCCACTTTACACAAAACCAAGCCTTAAACGGCTTGGATCTCTCTCTCACTTGAACAGTCCGAATTTTCGGATTCATCGACTCGGGACATAGAGGTTTGGCGAGGATCTCAACTCCTTATTATGCACTATGCAGAGGGAGATTGATATTCTGGTAATAGTGGGGAGCACCAAGCACGCCTCATCACTCAAATGTAAATGCTGACGAGTCATGATATTAATTATTGGGTCAACTTTATTTCAGCAGAAGTTTCTTTTATTGTGTGTATATTTTAATGTTTTCTTTTGGTGGATTTGTAGATTAATACAAATGGTGTGTCATTTCTCATTATCTTCGGAGGTTTCTTCAATTGAAGACTAAGAATATTCCGACTGCAAACTCCGATTGCATAATCCCATATCGTTTATCTTGAAAAGTACGTAAGTGTTTATGTGTAATCGATATAACGAGTGATGGAGAAGTTTTTTGCATTTTAACAACCATATTCCCATTTGTTTGATTCAATAATAAACTTCTAAGGTTCGTATAGTTGAAATTACAAAGTAAGTTTCATAAAAACGTGTTAAAAATTATAAAAAAGGATGTCACATATCTGTTCCCGTATATTTATATATTCATCAGTATCTATTAGGATCCTTTAAATTGACCCTTTTCCATGGAAAATATATTGAACTACAGAAAAAGGTTTGACTTGGCGTGGGAACCAGTAAAGTGCCTATTAGACTGTGAAAGTTGAAGCCATTGACTTAACCCTAACCCTAAATATATGTGATTGTGAGCTGCCCTTACAATTAACAAAGACCACAACGCCTTATGGTGGTGGGTTTGATGCAATAATTTTTTCTACCCTTGTCCCCCCTTAAAGAGGTCTCAACTTTCAAAAATGTTTTAAAGTGCGCTAGGCGCTAGTTGAGCGGCGGCCAGAAACCTAGTAGGGTAACTTAAAACAATAAGAGTTTGAGTGTCTCTAACAATAAGAGATTAAGGGTAATTCCTAATGTAGTTCCCATTTGCAATGTTATTGTTTTAAGTTACCCTACTAGTTATCTCAATTCCAAATGGGAACTCCTGCATGCAATTACAAAGGTTGTTAGCCTTTTGGCCTAGTACGAGGGCAAATGGGTGATAATGGTCATTTGAGACGTGGCATGAAAGACATCAAATAATGCACACAATAATAAACAAAGTAAAGAAGATAACGAAACATGGGATGGATGAGATGATGAGGAAGCTAATGAAAACCTAGTGTCAAGGAGTGGGTGTTCCACAAAAATAGCTTAGTGGATTCACCCCACGCTCAATTGAGGACGCCTCCCCTCCTCCAATCTATTTACCCTCTCTCCCACAATAGCAAATGTGTGGCCCACAAGCTATTTTCAAGCGATAAATTTAGTGCATTCAGAATCTTATCACGTTATTTCAGATTATAATATTGATGAGTGGACGACAAGGTTCAGTTGATATCTAGTACTTTTATATATAGTATATTATACTTCAAGTAGAATAATGTCATCACGTAGTGGTGTTCTGAATACACCGAAAAATTACTCATCCCAAACTTGGATGTGGGGCCCATCTACGCCATGAAATCCATCCCAAGCTTTTGCTTAGTGGGACATGCTTACACCCCACTACGCAGGCCAAAATCATGTTTGTGGGCAAGTAACCAGAAACAAACAAGCAAATGGATAACTCACCCACCCATCGCATGCATTCTCACAACACATTTTAGGTGCGGAAAGAAACACATATGTAATACAAAGTTTTGCAAAGGAGAATTGGATCCTCTTCGAGGCAAACCATCGGGATCCTCATGACCCACTAATACGGACCGTTGGATTTTGATCAAACAGCTACAATTATTATAACTTTTAGAGAATCCTCTATTTGTAACCGTTGGATCAAAATTCAACGGTTCGTGTTATTGGGTCAGGAGGATTCCGAGGGTTTGCCTCGGATAGGATCCAATTCCTTGCAAAGGAGGCCACAATCCCAAGTGGGTCCCATGTATGTGCTTTTGTCCTGTAAGATCACGCCAGGTGTAACTTTTGCACACTTGGCCACGCCAACTGTGCTCCTACGCGTGCGTTTCGTTTCATGGGAGGGACACTAACTTTGGTATCCAACACGTTTTATAATGACTGCAAACTACTTGGCGTACTGTTTGCGATTTGTCACTGTATTTTTCCTAAAACTTGCTCAATCCAACTCCTAATTCCATTTAACTACCACGGAGTGGCCCAGTGGTTAAAAACGAATTCTAAACTCATATTTCACACGGCATGTCCTTAAATTTTTATTATGAAGGCATGGCTTACATACTAATTTTGCTTGTGGGAAGTGCAACAGAAAGTTCGTGATATTGCAAGCTAGTGACAATATCATTACCCGTGCTCCGAATAATATACAGATTAATCTTCTGGCTTAGCAATTACCGGTGCAAAGATTTGATCTTTCATTTATTTATTTGGGTGCCTTTATAGTTTATCGAGTTTCCTGTGCCACTATATAAAGCAGCTAACCCCCTCTCTTTTCTGCCAACCTGCACTGCAAACCCTCTCATTTCCTCTAAGTCCTAATCCAAACCCTAAAGTTCCTGTTCTCTAATTTTCCAAAAAAAAAAAATGGGTGAAGCTGTTGAGTTTTACCATGCAAACGGAAATGGGTTCTCGAAATTCAGTGAGAAGTTTGATCCTAAAGCAGTGGTACTACTTAACGGTAGCAACCACATAGAGAGAGAGATAGATAGTTCCTGGTATGAAGAAACTATTGATGACGATCTCAAATGGTCATTTGCTCTCAATGTCAACGGGTTTGTAAATTTTCACATATTCTTTTTTTAATTGCAGAGGGTTTCAAACTCTGGATATAGCCTACTTCTTGTTCATAACTTCTTGCTAGTAATATGCGTCTCCAGATCATACTGTATTTTTCTTCTTTCTTCAGGGTTTCTTTCAGTTAAGTTTATGTTTGTGTGTTGGTCTTGTCTCTACAGTGTGCTGCATAAAGGAACTAGCGAGTACCAGGAGATAGCTTTATTAGACACAAAGCGTTTCGGGAAGGTTTGTGATTTTTCTCTTTTTAAGCTACGGAAGAGGTTTTAAGTTCGAGTCTCCTTTTTAAATGTTCTTTTCTTTTTAATAGTAGTAACGGGATGTTGATGCTGGACCTGGCATTTGTGTCATGTTTCTCGTGTTCGTGTCGTTTTCGTGTCATTGCCGATAGTTTAATGGGTCGTGTCATGTAATACCTGTTAAAGTAAACGGTTAATATGATCTAACCCGAAATCAACCTGTTAATATTATCAGATAATATGACCCGACCCGTTACCCGTTAAGAAAAATATATTTTAAATCAATAAAAATGAAAATGAAAAACATAATTTGACCCCAAAAAATGTAAAACATAATACTAAATTAGTATATACATACTAAATTTCAGAGTTGACCCTTTCATGAAAGTTGTAAAGTTTTTCATTATGGGTGATTACATTTTTCATACTTCTACAATAATTATTAATAATTTTGCACTCAAATAAAAAACAATGTTCATGAGATTTGGAGGGTTTTAAAAATATAAACGATCATGTAACCATCGCCTAAGCATTGAGGATGCAATTATAAACGTTTATTATGCTTTCACATCTTTCAAACTTATACATTAATGATTATGAATTTTGTTTATTTTGAACTCCCTTAAAAATACTATGAGTTTGTATGGTTTTAAAAATTCAAATGATCATATACCCATCCTCAAAGCGTAGAGGATGCGACAACGAGCGTTTGCATATTTTTTTCATATTTTTCACACATGCAAATTAATTATTATAATTTTTTTTAATGTGTTTGGTATTTTTAAATTACTTGATATTTTTATTTTTAATGTGTTTTATGATTTTTAATCTCAATCTTTGCCTATAATATACTATAAAAATAAATAAATAAAACTTAAATTTTAAAATTTATATAGAATAATAATTAATAAACAATATATACATATTCATTATATCTATTGTATTTTATAGTAAGTTTTTTTTGTAGTTTAAAAAATTAAAATCATCAAAATAACTTTTTTCTTATCGTGTCGAAACAGGTTACCTGCGTGTCACTCACGGGTTATTATCGTGTGACCTGTTAATGACCCGATTAGTTATCGTGTTGACCCGAAACTTGTTATTTTCGTTTCATTTACATATCGTGTTAACGGATCGTGTAAGAAATTGTCAGGTCTTGATGCTGATATTGTGTAATTTGTGTGTATAAATTTGTACACAGGTACTGATGATTGATGGGAAGATGCAAAGTGCAGAAGTGGATGAATTTATATATCATGAATGCTTGATACATCCTGCACTCTTATGTCACCCAAAGTCAGTTCTCCTCTAAATTAACATTCATTTAATTACATGTTCACCATATAATTATATAGGTGCTCTTATTGGTGGTTAGTACTTTAGCATGTTTTTAGAATCTTTAGATTTTTTTTTTTTTTTTTTTTTTTTTTTTGCTTAATTGTAGCAATGGTTCTAGAATTTTGTCCTTAGTTTGACTCTAGTCTCTGAACTTTTATATTAGTTTTTATAGTCACGAACTTAAAATGTTTTTGCATCATTGATCATTTTCACTAACGTTGTCTTTTTTTCTGTTAAATCTAGGGGTATATTGGACCTTTAACTTAAAACTTCAAAAAAACAATAGAATAAGCTTAAAAACAAATGAAAATTCATAAATTAATATCTAAAACTTAGAAGAAGAAAAAAAGAAATTTGAACTATACAAACACATAATGACAATGGTTGGATTGCAAATATTAGGCAATGCAATTTCAAAGTTTGTAGGAAATCGAACTATTGTTGGACCTAAACAACTAACAAATCACATATTGTACTACGAAAAAAAAATTCCTATGTATTCAATTTTCTTACACACAAAAAAAAAATCTGATTTTTTTAGGGTTTTTCTCATTTTTAAATTTATTTTTCACTAGTGATGTGGGATGAAATTCCTAATATTTTTCGCTGAATTTAACGGAAAAATAGATGACACCAGTGAAAAGGGCCAATGGTACAACACATTGCTAAGTTTGAGGACTAAAGAAACTAATATGAGAATTTAAGAACTAAAATGAAGCTAGTAATGATGTTGAGACACCATTGCTACAACTAAGCCTTTTTATTTTAGTTTTTAATTTATTTGTTGGAATGATTTTGTTTTTAATTTATTTTGTATGATTAGTTGCGTCCACCTTCAACTAATTAATTAGTTTTAAGAAGTGCAGGCCTGAACGTGTATTCATAATGGGAGGTGGGGAAGGGTCAGCTGCAAGGGAAGCACTCAAGCACAAATTACTGGACAGAGTTGTCATGTGTGACATCGATCAGGTAACTAATCCTAATATAGGTAAAGATTGTGTGATGATTTTGGTAAACATAAACAACAATTAAACTTTATCCTATTAAGTGGGAGCTACTGTATGAATTATAGAATGTCACTTCATTTTGCGCCAAATGAAAGACAAAATAAACAAAATAATTTGTGGCACTCATTGCAGGAGGTGGTTGATTTCTGCCGCAGGCATTTGACAGTGAATCAGAAGGCATTTTCTCATCATAAGCTTAACCTTATAATAAATGATGCCAAGTAAGTGTACTATTAGCTCATCCTTCGAATTGTTATCAGCGTTCTGAAACAGTCATCCTAACCTTTTATACATAACATCGTTATTAAAGGGCGGAATTGGAGAAGAGTTGCGAAAATTTCGATATCATAGTCGGAGATTTAGCAGACCCAGTTGAAGGAGGACCTTGCTATCAACTCTACACAAAATCCTTCTATGAGAAAATTCTTAAACCTAAGCTTAATCATGGTGGCATTTTTGTGACCCAGGTAAATAATATTAACTATATGCAATATATGCCCTACTTCAATTTTACCATTTTGCAGCAAATACACATAGTATTTAAAATTTACTTGCAGGCTGGTCCAGCAGGCATATTCACCCACAAAGAGGTCTTCACCTCTATATACAACACAATTAAACAGGTCTTCAAGTGTAAGTCTCCCACGTGTGTATATGTAGGGCTTTTCTCTAGTGCAGTTAACCACATTTTTTAAAATGCAAATATTTCGTTGATACGCTAATCGATATTGTTGATATTATCGATACTTCTTTGATATTACGGTTGTCGATGTTGATATCGTCGTCATGTTGTTTGGTCTAACTGGTTTCTTGTTTGTTACTTCGTTTTACATGTTTGTGCAGATGTGGTGCCATATGCAGCTCACGTACCATCTTTTGCAGATACATGGGGATGGGTTATGGTATGTTAAGTATACACTCTTAGCTTAATTAATCTGACAGAATTGCATTAGCATTAACAGTATTAATTAATTTGTTCCATGTTATAATTAGGCCTCGGACGAGCCGTTTTCTATCAATGCTGAGAAAATGGACCGGAGGATAGAGGAAAGAATTAATGGAGAGCTAAGCTACTTGAATGGTGCTCAGTTCATGTCCTCTGCAACCATGAACAAAACTGTTTCTTTATCGTAAGATAACTTCCGTTTTATCATCACACAATTCGTCATCTAAATGTTATGGAATCGTAATCAGTACTTCAAAATAGTCATCATGCAGTTTTGACTGTTTTATTTGTTCAGCTAAGAAGTGCGAAAATGCTCGAATCCAATTAATTTTTCTGTGTAACATTTCTTTTTTTTTTTTTTTTTTTTAGGTTGCTGAATGAAACTCATGTCTACACTGAGGAAGATGCAAGATTTGTCCATGGACATGGGGTGGCTTACCGAATTAACTGAAGTCTCAAGAAACTGGTTGGGGGAAATGCTGTACAGCCAAAAAAGAAGTGAAGAAGAATGGGAGTTTTTACAGTTATTGATTTCTTCAGGGAAAAAAAGAGGCAACAATTGTTTGCAGCATTTGGTTTTACACTAGATTATTATGTTAGCTTCATTGGGTTTCAAAAGTGAGACTTTCCTTAAGCTTGTTTTTATCTTGAGAAAATTGGAGCCATGGTCCTTGAATTTTTGCTCAATTGGAGCTTTAGTCCCTGAACTAAAAATCTATATTGGTCTTTGAATTTGTTATAATGTGGAGCAGTAGTCATTTTTGCTAACTTCGTTACAACTTTCATCCAAAATAAAATTTTTAAAGAGGCAAAGATGGATGAAAGTTCTAATGAAGTTAGCCAAAAGAACCATTGCTCCACATTATTACATGTTCAGGAATCCAATACTCACAAATTTTTAGTTCACGACCAAAGCTCCAATTAAGTAAAAGTTAATGGACTATTGATTCAATTATCTCTTTTTATCTTTCAATGAATGAAGAAAAATGAGGCATTCCTCCTTTCCATATCCTAAGATTTATTGGTGTTCGAAGCTAGGGAAATATGAATTGAAAACACAAACGAAACGAAACGATACTAAACAAACAATAAGCCGTTCTATTTTTGCGGTTTGTTTTGTGTTCTTCCCGTTCTATTTTTGCGTATTTCCCATGATAATTGTTATGAACAATCAAAAGCCAATTCACTTGAAAAAAAAAAAAAACACACACACATTTCATATAATCATCCAGAGTTGCACAGTATGCAGAATTAACCAAGAACAGTATATGAATAACGGGAAATAGACATGAAAATTAATTCATGAAAGAGTTTCAGTCTTTAATTTCTTAGGCTCTCTTAACCGGGTCAAAGTTGGAAACCCCAACAACAGCACCAATGATCGCTACAAGCACAACTCCACCAGCAGCAATGCTGAGCAAGAAGTTGTTCAAAGACGGCGTAAGCCCGGAAGACCCTGCAGCCTCAGCCACCTCAGGAATCACCATGGAGGCTGTCAATGCCGCCGCTGCTAGGCCTGTCGCCGCCTTTTCTTTCAAAGAGGCCTCCACCTTGAACATGCCCTTGGGCCTTGGGTTCACAAAAGCAGCTTTCTTTGATGGCTTCAATGGGATTGATTTGAAAAGTGCTTCTGTGTTTTGGGTTAATCTGTTTTGGGTGGCAGACATTAGTGGCATGGCCATTGAAGCAGAAGCCATTTCTTGGGTCTAAATTTTGCTTGGTACAAAATGTAGGTGGTGTTATTTCTGAAGAGTTGGGATAGGTAGCTTTAGATATTGGATGAGAAAATGGAGGCAAATGAAATGTTGGGTGGAAATTAGAGATTTGAAAAGCTGATGCGTCTCTTTGAGATATCCTACGTGGCAAATTCTCTGCCTGGGAATGGAGGATAAGGTTATCCCCTAGATTTGATCTGCTAGAAACTGAATCCCTTTCAAACTTGAATTCAGGATTGCATTTGAGAAAGCATACATGGCACTTGGCACATCACATATGGTTTGGAATTTGGACCATCCACGTAGTTAGTCAGCCTGACCGTACAAACTTTTGAAGGGAGACAATTTCCGCATACACATTTTCTCGTTCTAGCACCCAATTCACTTTCAGTTCATGATTGTCTTTTAATTTATTCAGTTCAAAGGCCGAAATGCACGAAGAGAAAAGAGTGCGGAAATTTCCCGTCTGAAAACAGGCATAAGCATCACCTTACATGATTTGAGCTTTCAAATTTTGAAGACATAGCAGAAGAAATATTTTGGTTATTAATCCAGATAAATTTAGTACCTTGTTCAAATGAAGAATTCTAAAGTCACCAGTTACCACAAAAAAAAGTGCATAAATCTCAACCAACTACTGAAACTAATTGTACTTGGTCAAAAATCCTACCGGAAAAAAGAACAAAATCATCAAAGTTCTTCCTTTTACCCCGCAACAACTCATTTGTTGGCAATAGCTGCATCAGATTTAGTTTGAGTGAGATGAACTTCTTGGGGCGGCAGATTGTACTTGATTTGGAGCTCTTCCAACATTTTCTTCAGTTCGATGACTAGTTCAGTTCTCCGCTTATTCTTTTCTCCGAACTCTTGAAAGTTCATCGTGTGAGTGACATACAGGCCCATCTTTAACTTGTTGAGATTTTCGATTTCAATCACTACCAGATTGTGGTTAGGATGCCAATGCTGCGAGTTCCTCTCCAAATGCCTGAACAAGCAAAATGAAATCGCAGAACAGTAAGCGTAAAGGAGCAGTACAAATTGATGCTAGACTGTTAATTAAAACTTTTTACTCAAGTGAAATCGTGTGTGAGTGCGTGGTTTGTACGATATAACAATTGTGATTAATCTTGTAGGGTAACATATCAGTTTATTTGACAGGAATTTTAACACATATATGTTTCTTGACCCGTGCAAGCCCGTACATAAACAAGTAAAAGATTTGATTAACTCACTCCTTTATTTTCTCTTTCAGCAGGCCTATCCTCTCCACTGTTGTCGAAAAAGCAATTTGGAATTCGACAATGTCACCCATGTCTGGACTTCTGAAGTAATTGCTGATGGATTTCGTGGACAAAACTGAATTCGGATAGTATACCTTCTCCATATTGAGTTTCAAGAAGACTGTATTTAAGATGTTCATCTCCTCAACCATCAACTGTCAGGTTTCCAGGTATTAGAAATTTGATCAAGGAAAACGAATGTAATGAAACAAGAGTTGTGAAAGTTACCGGAACACCATCAACAACACAGCGGTCACCAACATCAAATGGATGCATTACAAACACAAAAATTATAGCTTCAAATATAGTCTTGCAAGTGTTTCCAAACATAAAAGCTGCAACTACGAGCTGTGACGAGAGGAGGACAAGTACTTTTGTGGTTGCAATTTCCACCAATAGAAGCCACACTACAATAGTAATAACAACCAGGATGCCAGTCACAAGTTTGTTCAACTGCCTTACAGCTGTTTTGGTGTCGTTTAAAGAATGAGCTAATGCTTTGCGACTGTTGTAGACTTTCACCTGCAAAACCCGGAAGGCAAAAAATGTTTCACCTCTTTATCCGAAAGAATTTTGTAAGGCAGACCACCAACAGCTCAATTACGTACATGATTAAGGAATGCTGCTGTTTTCTCATCTAACCTTGCGGTTCAACGTTAAACAAAATTGACCCCAAGTGCAGACGCTGATGAGTAATGATGAAGGGAAACAATGTAAACAGAAACAGACTTGAGTTACCGCATTCCCTTTCTCCATCCCCCACCATATGTTTTAGATTGTAAGATGTGCACGATTTCATAACAAGGCATGTATATGTATAATCAAGACATAAAACTCCATGACTACAGAATCGATAGTACAATTAAATGTGGAAGTCCAGACACATGAAAATAAAAGGTCTTACCACCCAATCTGTTAGAGATTTTCTGTCAATACGTCCAGTCTCTGCTCCATCAAACAGCGGAAACACATAATCCACCTCTTCCTTAATCATGAACCTCATGAGGTCCTCCTCCTCAATGTACCTACTCAGATGTAAGATATGTAAGAAAACACATGAAAAAGGCACCAGACTATCACAAATAACAACTAAACAATAAGGTTGGGTTTCTCACGTGGAACCCTGTGGTGCGACGTTAAAAAAAATGTGATAGGCAGCGGCAGTTGCTTGCATCTCATTAGTAATCTCCGTATCCATCTGTTCAGCTCCTTCCCCTTCCATCTCATCCAATGTATGGGAGATGGTGGACAGCCCTGAACTCGAAACTGCATCCACCAAAACCTTCATTGTCCAAGCTGAAACCTTCTCTTGCTTCATCTTCTGAAGCTTTGCCATATCAATCACCCCTTTCTCCTTCCCAGCCTTAGCCTTCTTTGTTGTCCTGAAACTCAGTTGCCCGGTGCTCGGACATATCCCAACCCTCTCAGCCTTCTCTATAAGTGCCGGACCTGAAAGTGTCTGAAGAACATACTGATGGAATATCGATTCTTGGATTCTATCGAAAAAGGTGGTGACATGGAAAGTAGATGCTAAAATCTTAAGGAACAAAGTTTTTAACAACCACAAAATAGCCCCAACAAGAATGGAAACAAGAGTCCATGTGACATAATTCAAAATCTTGGTGGAAGTCTCTGATCGCTCAACCCCACGATTGAACACCAGTAGCCATGTGAGAAGAACCAGAGACAACCAAATCGAAACCTGAACGCTCTTTTTCATGCCATGAACGAAATACAAAACCTTCTTCCTCAGCAAAAAATTCCTCTCGATCACAAACACTATGAAATGCATAAACCAATTCGTAACCAACATTCCACAGAAAATCACCATCACAAGCACACACCATTTCCATATTTCCAGGCCCCAAAGCATATAATTCTCCAATTTCTCGACAGTCAAGCTAGACACTAAACAAGCCAGAAGTACCAGAAAAGCAACCCACTCAAGCAAGACCACAGTTTTCATTTTCACTTTCCTATTATTATCTCTACTCAATTTAACCTTCTTGTAAATCTCTTCATCCTCCTGCTCTTTAATCCTGCCTGGAGAAGGCGGTATCCTCCCACTCCCTGCGGTTGAAACACTCCTAATACCTGATTTATCAATTGGGGAAGCCCTATTGAATGAAACCCTATAAGGGGAATTTGCACCAACTTGATCTTCTTCAAACATATTGTGATCAATGCCTACTGATGGTTCACCAAATCTTGACTTTGGTTTCGAGTACATTGACCTATTTAGTGACTTTCTCCTAGCAAGACTCTCATTGCGGGTGGGAATCTTGGGAGGCTTACCAGGACTGGCTCTCGAAAATTCAGGTGAAGCGTAGCTCACTGGGACTGGCTTAGAGAACCCACTGCTGGACTCAGCGGATGCTTTGGCGGGTGAGCCAATTTTGCTTTGCCTGGGAGCTGAATATTCTGAGCCTTTTGAGGGAGATCCTTTTGCTGCATTGCTCTCCTCGCTTCGAACTTCCAGTACAACTTCACCTCCATGGGAAGAAAGCTTCTCCGACATGCTTACTTCCCCAACTTTCAAAAGCTTTTCTCTTTCTATGGCCTTCATTGAAACCCTACCCCATCAAACATCACAAAAATCTTGCATTAAAACCCAACTAAAATAAACCACAAAACACCAAAATCGGAATGGCATTAAAAAAATGTGAACTTTTCAAACCCCTTTGGTAGATACATCCCAAGTTCCCCCTTTTCTTTCAGGATTAATCAAATCTTTACTTTTCTAACAACACAATAATTAACTAGTTCTGATTAAGCCCTACAGCATTAAGCATCACAAAAAGCTCTCACCAAACCCCCAAATAAAAAAATCAAGAGACACCAGAAACAAAACCACATTTAAAATTTGAACTTTTCAAACCCTTTTGGCAGATATATCCAATCTTCATTGTTTTAATTAAAGTTTGAAACTTTACAACAATGGTAATCTGCATCTGTTAAAGTAACTGGAAAATATGTTACTTGGCGCCAAAAGATCGAATCAAACACTAAAAAAATGTCTAAAACATTTAGAAATAGAATGCTTATCCATCTAAATATGCAAAAACTCAGACTCACCAGAGCTATTAACAGCAGAGACAGCACCCCACTAAGGAACAATGGAAGGTCATTTGCTGGATGCTGATTCTTTGATTCAGCAGTGCAAAGCAGGTGCTCAACTGGGATTGGAAAATTAAACTTTCATACCCCAAAACATAGAGAAAAAAATCTATAAAATAGTGTGAAAGTGAATGAGTAGAGGAAGAAGAACCAGGATCCTTGCCGGATCCATTCTCTAGGCATCCTAGGGATCACGCAATCGTGTCCGTTCATTATATATCGTGCGATCAGAAATTATTTAAAATTTAAAATTCAAATATAAATAGTATCTAACGAAAACTGACCGCACGATATACGATGAACGAACACGATTGCATGATCCCTAAGATCCTTAGAGAATAGATCCGCGAGGATCCTGGTTCGAGGAAGGAACCAAGAGTTGGCTGCAGAGAAGTCAGAGAGGGGCAGAGAGGGTTCAAATTTTTAGGAAATCCAGATTCCTAAGAACGCCTATAATATTCTTAACCACGTGGATATAAATAAACATGTTGGAAATTTAATTTGTAGGTTAAGTGATTAGGAAAACTAAAATTTTTTAAACTAAATTTGCAAGACCAAAATTTTCAAATTTACAAAACTAAATAACGTGGTTGTAGATAATTGGATTATTAACTCGATTAACGTGCTTGTGTTTCTTATTGGTGATACATCATTTGGTTTGTAAATTTAATTTAAAATGTTGATCTTGCTAACATTATCCAAGTAATTAACGTCATTTAATTTTATGTTTAGATCTTTGTGTTTCTATTCTCGTCTCATAATATTGCTTGTATTAAAATTAAGAACAATTTTAACTGAAGAGAACAAATAACATTATTCAAGTTATAATTACTCATTTCAGTTTTTGAGATTTAAAATTAATATAAGTGATTCTTAAGGTTGTCTACGATCAATTATTTTGAACAATCTTACGAACTATTTCTATTAATTTTAAATCTTATGCATTAAAATGAAAAGTTATATTAATCGTAATGACTGTTTTAACTAAAAAATCTTATATTACCGCTTTACAGCTGCAGACTGCAAATGCAGGGTGTTCACTTCTGACCAACCACAAAGAAACAAGTACCTCCTAATACAATACCATTAACAACAGTGATCGTCAGAGTGAGTTGTTGAACGTACCTTTCCATTATTTATCTGTTCTTTTTTTTTTTGGTGCTAATTATCTTCATTGTTTAATTTAATATTTTGATTAATTAAACAATCATGGTTTATCTACGTGAATCAATTAGGTAAATATCTGTTTAATGCAGATAGATGAATGAACTGACCAGAGAGACGATGGTGTGGACTGGGAGGCCCACCGAAATGAGAGATTTTTCAATGTGACCGGTACACTAGATGGTACATCACGTGTCACTATACAAATGGTAGGATATGTGTGTTAAAAAGTTAATAACTTAAAAAATAAAATTTCTCACCACTCCTATTAAAACACGTGGTGTACCACTTGTATTCTCGTCATAACTAAAAATTTCTCTACCGAAATAACAAAGTGGGCCCAAATATCTGGAAAGATCTTTCATAATATTAATTTCTAGTGGGGATCCTCGCCGGATTCTCTTTGTGAGAATTTCAGAGATTCTCAAATCACATCTGTTCATCGTATATCGTTCAGTCAGAAATTATTATAAATTTTTTTTATTTAAAATTGAATATAAACAGTACATGAAAAAAACTAACCGCACGATGTACGATGAACGAATGTGATTAGAAGATCTCCAAAATCCTTACAAAAAGGATCGGACGAGGATCCTCTCTCTTTTTCAGTACAAGACCTGGTGGATCGTATATCTGCTATTATCACCCACCTTTGGCCCAACAATAAACATAATGTTCTCTTCTTTTTTCTTTGTCTGAATAAAGATATGCTTGACAACAACAAAAATTTAACATATGCTCTCTATTTTTTCTTAAGAAAGAGATCTGCTAGTGATTTTTGCAACGGATGCTTTACTTTTCCGAAGGCCAGAAAGATTTGGAACCATGTATTGTATTGTTTTCATTTCTTAAAAAAAAAAATTAATAAAAGTCAATCACACTAAATTCTTCGACAAAAAAAAAATCACACTTTAAATTCATGTAACTTGAAGTGTACAATAGCTTTGGTCTCTATCTTTTAAAGATCAACAAAAACAATCGGCTTTTTATTTAAAATAATCTCTAAAATTGACATAATTTTTTATTGTGATCCTTGCGATTTAAATTGATAGAATTGATCCTGAATTTGTCATTTTGGCCATTTTGTGAAAGATTTCTGTTAAATTAAGTAAAATGATTTAAATATCCTATTTTATGTCAAATTATTTCGACATATTGTTTATAAAATTGAGAATATTTTATTATTTTGGTCATTGTTTAATATAGAATTTTCAAGGAATGACCAAATTAATTGATAGTGGACAAACTCATGGACTATTTCCATCAATTTCAAACCTCAGGAACCAAAGTGAGGAATTATGTCAATCTCAGAGACCATTTTGGCTAAAATGCCAAAACAATCCTTAAAACCACAAATTAATATATTGGATTAAGATACAATACTTACATGTATTAACATAATCATCATCTCAACAGTCCAATAATAATTATATTAAATACATGTATTCTCATGAATATTTATAACCGTATTGTATTAAATGCATATAAGTATTATAGTCAATCTCATAATATATTACTATCATATTAGCATCCAGGCACCAAAAGTGAGATGACCAAAAACATGTGCTAGCTATATATATATGCATGATTTTGAAATCTCGGAACTTCTATAATTGCAGGTCGATCAATAATATAAAAGGTGTGATATATAAAGCTGGCTTGATCAATCATGGAAACGACAAGATAAAATGCAAACATTTAAAAAGCAAGAGAGTGAAACGACTTGCAAGTTGCAAAATTTTTTTTTCATTTTCTTTTGTGTGATTAACAATGACTTGTGAGTTGTGTGGGAGGATTTGCAGTTAAAAAGTCGCTTTGGTCTGCATCAACTTTATTTTTTAAGGGATGATTCTAAAGTTAAGACAGTGCAAATGAACTTGATTACATTTTCTGTGAGTTGTTTCTTCATAAACTAATCGATATAATACTTAGCTACTCGACGGACAGGGTCTTCCTAAAGTAATTGTCCCCTCTCTTGGGACGGATGAGTGTTTTGCACTTTACATCGACTATTGCTGAAGAGCTAACCTCACTTAATCACCTTATATTTAACTACTTCATAATTTTTTTAACCTAAACTAACTTATAATTGTTTACCCTAGCTTTGCTGGCCTTTATAATATCTCTTCTTTTCAAATGTATGCAAGATCGAAGTAGCAAAAGATCTAGCCTATAAAGCTGGAGCTCGGAAATCTATAATATATATTATTCTAATTGCTTAAAAGAACGTCCAAACTGATTAGATTAGCTTTAACATTAATCAAATATTTTGTTTTGAAGAGCCTTCAGACTGCTTGTAATGGTGGAAAAGGATGGTCTCACTGAAGCATCTGCATCCCATGAAAGGCAAATTAGGTCAATTAGCTCCCCAAGTTGCCCATATGATCATCAGCCAGTTTTGGCCTAAGGTTGTCCTCCACAACTCCCATCGCTATCTACAGTAATAATCACCAGTCGATTAGTATTATTTCCCACATGATTAATTCGATTATTATTTTGCATTTACTTATTGTTCATGCCATGTTGGCTCAAAGATTTTATCTGGATTAGTCACAAATAATAGATATTTCATCGTTAATGGATTGCAAGTTTCACACAATGCATCGATGATTAAAAACAGTCGTTGAATGATTAACTGTAGCATTCTTATAGCTCAAAACCAAATCTACAGTAGTGTCTTTTTATCTTTGAAAATCAAGTGATACTAAAAGGAAATCTTGTGTCAGACATTTTAAACCATAGAAGGCTAGAACACCTACTTTTCTATCATGCAAGTCCACCCATGCGAGTGGTGCCGCACGGTTGTGCTGCACCGAAAAATCCCTCCAAACAACTTTATATCATGATTTTTTTTTTCTTTCTTTTTTACTTGAGACAAGTTGAATAGTTTCTTACCTTAGTGGGACTATAATCTGTCTCAATGTAAAGATAATTTCCAATCATAAGTTCATTCAGTAAAATTCCAAAACAGTATAAATCACATTTTTCATTATATGGCTCGCATTGGATCACCTCTGATGCCATGTACACATACGTTCCTACAAATAATTTCAAAACCAAAAGATTAAGACATAAAGTCACTTAATTAACGCATGAATGAATACAATATCAATTAATTAACACACAAATCCTCACCCGTTTCACCGGTGAGTGCCTTCTCTTCATCACTCAAGAACCGAGCATGACCGAAATCTGCAACTCGTACATGCATAGCATCGTCCAAAAATATGTTGCTAGGTTTGAGGTCACGATGAATCACCTTAGGCTTTTGTCTGCAAATACTGCATGGCTTGAGAAATCTCCAATGCCCTAGCGACCCTCTCTTTGAATGAAAGAAGTGGTATCATCCTCTCTTTTCGCCTATTTCCAGGGCCGTGAAGCCACTCCTTTAGTGTTGTGTTCATGAACTCCGTCACCACCCAGGCGTAGTTAGGAGGATCGAGGCATGCACCCATTAGCTGAAGTATGTATCGATGTCGCTGCCTACCTAAGGTCTCGAGCTCTTGAGCGAAAAATGCGATATCGTTGTCGTTGGTTTCAAAGAAATCAGGGTAGAAGCATTTCACTGCCACTTCAAGTCCATGCCATGTTCCTTTGTATATGTGAGCCGTACTCCCCTGCCCTATTTTTTCTTCAAACTCAATCTGATCCAATTTTCACCATACATGAGTAGATGCGTTACTAGGGTTTCAGACAATTTAGCAGGTTACATTGATCAAGACCCTAACCAGAATCACACATTCAGACACTAATTTTACTTGATTAACAATTTTCGTTGACAATCAGAAGAAATAACATGCTAAACCCCATGAAACGTAATGTATAATATAAAATTTGGGTCGCAGAAGACCTACCTCTTCTGGATGGATGTACCATCCATTTAGCTGGGCTTGATTAATAACAGCAGCTAGATCAGAAGAATGGTGTAGATGAGTTGTTGGAAACTATGGGCTGGCATTTGGAGTGACAACATAGGCGGAGGGAGGGCATGGTTGTGGGCCAGTATCTTTGTAGTTGTGAATGAGGTTCAAGAATCCATTATCTTGGGCTACTTGTAGGCAGTACCTCAGATAGACTTGTGTTCTTTCCAACCTCTTCTTGTACATCATGCGAAGCTCTTTCTCTTTTAGGACTTTCTGTTCCAGCTCTGCCACCTTAATTTGTATCCAAAACCCAAAATATAACACTCTTCAATTCAACAAAAAAAAAGCGTTTGATGTTTACAGTTTCCTAGTTGCGTGACAAAAATACACGTACTATGACTGCATGTCTGTTAAGATCCGCAAAGAATCGTTATTGTAATAACAACTTGTAAAAAATCGACAAAAATAAAGAATTAAAATCGAATTATTTTCTTCACATTTAAATAGTTACAAAGGCCACCTAAATTTGCAGGCTGAAATGTGGATTCCAGGTTTGGGTTCCTATTAAAACCCTAATACCAATTTCTTAACACTAAAATGCCCATCTACCATTAATGATTCATCGCACTACGAACTTTGAATTTGTAATGATTAATCCAACATTCCAATCATTTAAAAGTCAGCATTGGAAAAGTTGTAGAGATAGGGTTCTTTCCTTTTCTTTCTGTCGAATGTAGAGATACGCATGTTTGATCTTAATTATAAATTTTTTTTAGTAAAACAGTCACGTTATCATATATTATTGTCAATTCATGTAAATCTCGATAGTCAAATCCCACCCAATATGAGCATGCATCTAGCTAGTGCGATAGTCAAATCCCACCCAGCTAGTTGGACCACATTTATAAATTTGACAAAATTCAAAGCTAGGCTGTGGTCCAAACAATATAGTATATACCTGCTGCTCCAATTTAGAGATCGTTGGATGCTGGCTCACATGAACAACGTTAACTGACTCCGAACTTGAGCTGCCATTAATCCCTAGGCAACATCCAGTTGATGCGGCGGTGGCGGTGGCGGTGGCGGTGTTAGTAGCTACTGCTTGATTTGCACTACTGGAATTGGTTTTTCCAGACTGTGGAGACCCAAATATGGAGCCCATTTTCTTGTGATAGTTCATGCTGTTCTATTCTTCTATATGCTAATTATGATTAATTAGTTAGAAGATGCAAAGAGGGGAAGCTTAATGACGGTTTAATGGATGCCAAAATTTTACACTCTAGCCGGAATTTACTATAATTAAAGGATAATGCTAGAGAGACCAATTTTTTAAACTAAATTTGTAAATCATGTATGTGCACTGTTCTAAAAATCCCCGCCTAGCGCCGCCTAGGCCCCGCCTAGGCGCTAGGCGGCTAGTCACCACCCCGATTAATGCTAAGAGCGCCTAGACCTACTGAGGCACCGCCTAGACCCGCCTAAACACTTGCCTAGGTCGCAACTCACTTAGACATAAAATAGATAACTTTCATTTTGCATTTTGTTTTTTTCTAATAAATTGTAATGTACTTGTTGCATACTTAAATGAACACACATATTATATCCTTATTTCACATGTTTTCATTATGTTCCAATACTTCATAATATATATGCATTCCAATTTGTAGTTTATGACGAAATTATATATATTTCAAGTATAAGCAGACACTTATTTACACGAAATATGATTGATTTACTTAAATCCACCTAGTCCGCCTAGGCGCTAGCCTAGGCGCCAGCCTAGCCGTCTAGGCGCTAGGCCCCAGCCCGCCGCCCGACTAGCGCCTAGCGACTTTTAGAACCTTGTGTATGTGTACTAATAGGAAATAAACACGTTAATCAACACTTAAGTAATGATTGAATCACAACAACCACGTCATATAGTTTACAAAATTTAGTTTAAATAGATGGTCTATCTATTATAACCCATAATAAAAAGACACAAGGGTTAAAATTTGGACCACCATTAATTAGTGGCTCCTTCTAGTAATAGCTATGAATATACTTGAAGCACATAATTAAACTTTACTATAAACCCAAAAGTAATGTGAAGACATAAAGATTGATTCGAGATAAAGAGTGTGCTAGCGTCAGTCATTTTTGGGAGATGCTACTGTAATTCATACATTGATAATTGTGAAATTAGGGTTTACATCTCGGAGTTTAGTGGTTAGATCTGATTGACGCAAGTGAAATCTATATATCAATAGATGAGCTAGCAGCTAGCATACTGCTCAAATTGAGGGTTTAGGTTTATGTCAGATTGACGCTAGCGAAACCCTTCGACATAATTGGAGTCGATGAAGTGTCCAATGAATAGGTTAGATTGTCAGTGCTATATGTTTAAATGCATGCAAGTATATGGGGATAGAGACGAATATGAATCTTGAAACCCTAACAGTTACTACAAGTGGTCCTACGAGAACTTCAACTCTCACATTCACAGATCATCACTTTTGTAGGTGAAAGAAGATGACGATGGTGCTAACAACTAAGCTTATGGAATTTTCACCTCGGGATCGACAATCACTTATTAGCTTTTGTGACTTCGTTATCTTTTTCTCTTTCACTACCCAAACAGCCAAAAAATAAAAGTAGTGGAACTTAATCTTGTGAGGACTGAGGAGGAGACTGTGGACCATTCGAAGATCGTAATCTTATTGAGAGCAGCTGGCCCTCCCTCAGGGCGCAGGTTCAGCCTGTCAGTCTGGCGGTCCTCGCCCTTTTCCCCACTTCCACTTGGTTTTGTTCAATACATTTCACAGTTGATAAAAAAATCATGCATTTCGGTTAGAAATTAAAATACACAGGTAGGGATAGAACACTAGTAGGAACAATGTATTTATGATATACGAAATCTTATATATTTCACTGCATTTGTTTATCTTTTCCTTTTGATATCATAAAACATGGTAGCTGTTAAGAAAGGTTTCGTGTATAAATGTGTATAATGTTTTGTATGCAGATAATCTCAAGAATTCAGTTCTCTCATACATTCTGGTGGGTGGCTTTTGTTTCTTTGTTACATATTATATTGTTGTTTCCCTAACAGAAAGAATATTATAATTTGCAGTATTTATAGGGTAGAGTTTTACAGGCTTGAATTGACTTGTGAACTTCAACTTCGAGAAATTTTTAGTTGTGACGGGAATACGGATAGTACACCACGTGTTTTTATGTAAGTGATGGAAAATTTTAATTTTTAAGTTATTAACCTTTTAACACACATATCCCACCATTTATATAGGGACACGTGGTGTATCACCTCGTGTGACAGTCACACTAAAAAATCTCTCTTCAACTTCAACTTAAGAATCAAGATGCCATAAAAATATACAGAAAACAGCAAAAAAGTTCAGGATGCACAGTTTTTGAATTTAACAATGCTAGTGAGAGTGATTTTTCTTGGTGAACAAGAAAGGAGCATATTAAAATCTAAAGAAAAGGATCACATAATTACTTGCATTAATATTCTATTTGAACATCATCATTTGACTTAATAACACTACTCAATCTGTACTTTGAAAAAATCGTGAGTTCAAACCTAAGAGACGACAGTTGTCGGTTATTAAACATTGTTCATATTGCACACCATAAATTTCGGTCTAGCGATGCCCACATGTTTACTTCGTTAAAGAGATCATACTAAGTTCAAATATTGTATTGATAAAAGCAAAGGCGATGTCAATATGCATATACACTATACCTTGTATCATTTATTTGTCATGACTTTTGCTTTTGTGGGATGATCAAGTTTGTTCTCGATCATGATTTTAAATACATTAAATTTGGTGTTAAAAACCCAAAATCGAGCAATTGGTTAGAAGGGGGAATATCATGAACATGATTAGGGATTTGTAAACCTAGAAGCTAGAAACTTAGGATGGTCCAAAAGTGGTAAACGACTATAAGCAGTTAGGTGGTTTGTTTATCAATTGTATCAACTCTTTCAACCACACACATTATTCTTCTAATTATTGCTGGCAACTTCCCACCTCACCTACTAAATTACCATAAAATAACCAATATTGAATTCATTCATCAACATTGTTAATCAACTTGCTTAATCTTGTTAATTTACTGATAAATTTCAACCCTTGGAGCCCTATAGTTTTGTATCTGATTGAGAAAGCATAATTAGTTGTGTGGTAGGATTCCTTGGAGGACAATACTTCCCTTATTTCTGAAAAGGAGGAAAGTCTTCATTCCCTACTAATGTGACATTATTTCCACAATAAGAATAATCACATTGTTCAATCTCTTTACCATTACTTAATTATTATATTCAAAATTAGAAACATTCATAAGTGTCAAA
The DNA here is from genome assembly GCA_024362995.1 of Heteromeles arbutifolia. Lineage (NCBI taxonomy): Eukaryota > Viridiplantae > Streptophyta > Magnoliopsida > Rosales > Rosaceae > Heteromeles > Heteromeles arbutifolia. The sequence continues at coordinate 5,003,046 of JANCRC010000013.1, read as the reverse complement.
CAAAATAGTTATGATAACAAGTGATGAACCGTTGATTCCTTTAATTCATATGAATAACTAAACAGTCTTTAATTTAAAAGGATATTTTTAGAAAAATATATTAACTAGATAAAGAAAACTTCAATGAATAGAGTTGAGTTTCTTAATCTTGTTTTTTAGTTAGTTAATCGTACGATGATGCCAATTTTGACTTAGAGAGAGAGAGAGAGAGAGAGAGAGAGAGAGAGAGAGAGAGAGAGAGAGAGAGAGAGAGAGAGAGAGATTCCTTCTCAAGTCACAATTCTTCGCTTTAAGAATTTGAGACGACGCGAAGTTGCATCTGCATGCTCATCACGTACTACTGATCTTATATATTAATAGGCCATTATTAGGTCTACTAATTAACAATGAACCCTCCAACACTCTCTAGGGTTTTCTTTAATTCCAATGTTGATTACAAGAATCAAAGCATCTTTGAATTTAATCGTGTTCAATCGGTTTCTTAGTCGCTACAGCAAATCATCAGTTCTACAGCTCGTCTTGTGTCCCCTCATTTCCGCAGTACTTGATATAATAATGCAAATGTACTACACGCATTGGCACTTCTTTGATAAATTTTTCAGTGTGCTGGGTACACGGCTCGATACACTAAGTGTATAACGCAATTGGTTGAATTTTTTTCTTCAAGTTTCTAACCAATGACATTATTACATTTAATATACCAGACTATTTTTCTAACACACTAAAAAATCTTCACAGTTATTCGCAATAAAAAAATTAGAGTAAATTGTACGAATGGTCCCTCAACTTTAATCAAATTGGAGCAATGGTCCCTCAACTAAAAATCCATTACCATTGGTCCCTCAACTTATCAAAATGTGTAGCTATAGTCATTCTCATCAATTTTGTCAAAATTTTGTCAAAATAAGCTATGTTGGAATGATCATTTATACAATTAGAATCCCTCAACTCATCAAAGGGTATAATTATGGTTCTTTTCGTCAATTATGTCAAAAATTTTGTCAAAACGAGTTATATTGGAATGATCATTGCTACAATTGGGTTAGAGTTAAGGGACCATATCTCCAGTTGAATTAAAGTTAAGGGACCAATGGTAATGGATTTTTAGTTGAGGGACTATTGCTCCAATTGAGTTAAAGTTAAGGGACCATAGCTACAATTTACTCAAAAAAAATTATAATTAGATATACGTATCGATGGTTGGCAGGTGCACATGCAAAGAATATGCGTATGGATGTAGCACGTAACCACAAGTTCACGTATGTGTGACATTAATTCCTCTCAATCATATTAGAAAAATCAGTATGCAGATACCAACTGCCCACCCCCAATCTCTTATCTACTCCTCTCGGTTCATTTTGGGAAGAAACACCCAAATTCTGTACGACAAATAGAAGGGAATGTGTTGGTTAGTTAAAAGTATTTACAAGAATTTGAAACGTAAGAGGTTAGGAATTATGTGCATTCGTATTACTTGCATTTTCTTAGAGCTGATGCCGTACTTAAGATCGTGTGTTCGATTATCGCCAACTTCTCTATCATTGATAACTCATAATCTTCAATAAAAAGTGAAAACTAGGTGCCTCGAAACCAAAGTATGATTTGTAATTTGCAAGCACTTGGAAAGATAAAATTGTAAGAAAGGGAAAAAGCACAGTTGGAAATTTGAAGGGGATGGAGAATCCATGAACCCAAAGACCCATGTAGGGTTCAGTACAAGTGTCTTTATATTTTCTTGGGATGATGAGATGGGGATGCTAACGCAACGTTTAAGTAACAGGGTGCCAAAATCCCAAAAATCCAAAAAACAATTACAAAAATACAATTCCAGAGAAAGAAAGAAGCAAAAGCAAATGCTTTAGGACTTCACTTTCTCTATTCCCATGGGCGAAGATCTGCCTTTGCCTTTGCCATCACACCCCATTTTTCTTTCATAAATTTCATTTCATTTTATCAGATTACGATCAAAGAATGCATGGTCACTCACTATTAGATTTAATATCAAATGTGGAGAATGCATGCACATGATTTAAATTTTTTTATCTCGAATGTCAGATCCAACGGTTGATGACTTTGTATCATTGATCACCAAGTTACCAAGAGAGCAGGACTTGTCATCTCATATCATTTCTCAGTTTCTTGCTTTGGTTGCTTGCTTGCGATCTGCATCATCGAATCTTTCATTTTTCTTTCGCTCTTTTTCTTTCTTCCCCTTCCCTTTTTCCCGTTCCTATCAAGCACTGCACTCTGTCAGTATCCATCCCAGTGTTTGATCATGATCCAGAATGTAACGCATCCCCATTCCCCTTCTCTCTTTCTTTTCAGAAAATCAAACTCGATGTTCCCTCACTTTTTCCCTTTTTTACATCCCCAGATTGCCACCTTATTAATCATTCAAGTTTCAAGCTTTCTTTTTCCCAACACAAAAACAAATTAGCTGCAGTATTGTGCACCACTCATCAAAATCTACCATGTCGAATTAGAATTTATAACTTAGATGGGGGTTATGTCAGTTAGCAAATACAGTGTGTCGGCCCTTTTTACCCGAGGTCGATCATCTACTCCATAAATTAGAGTAGTTTAGAATATCATCTGGTCCTGTTTCGTGAAGAGCCACATTTTGTATCCCCTCGTAAAACCAATTCCATTAATTAGTAAAACAAAGAGAGAAAACTAATCAAGAACAAATCTAGTTCTATACTTGTATATGCTGTAATCAAACTTAGAAGAGTGAAAAAAATACTACATTGTTAACTACATTATTAAGCCATTAGCAATGGCGCGATTTCTACGAACGTGAGTGGTTTCGTACACCGGAAGCTCTTCCAGATATCTTTCTTTTCCGATCACCGCAAGGTGATCAAGCTCGAAAAGATCCGAACTCGAACAACTAGCAGCATCATCGTCATCACCATCATGGCGGTCTCGATAATCTCTGTTCACTAATTCACTCTTAACTTGGTTCCGATGGCTATCTCTCAAAATCTCTCTGGCCGCTTCCTCAACTCTTCTGCTTTTCTCCAACGCTTGAAGCTTAAGCTCCTCCTCCACTTTTCTCCCCGGAGATCGACCAATTTTCCATGCGGTCGGAACATTGACCGGCATTAGGGTTTGATCCTCGCCTTCGTACAAGCATTTCTGCCCACATGGCCTGCAATCTTCGTCCACGATCACACTCACCGGATAGAAATGAACCGATCTTTTAACCCCGTTTCGCAGTTTCTCTCTAGTCGATGGCGAGTTCTTACTCAAACATGATCTTGAAAATGAAGAGGCCGAAGAACATGTCGAGTCTTGCCCTGATTTCAGTTTCCTCTCCACACTCGCTTCTTCGTATCCTCCAATTGATGAAGTGCTCTTTGTTTTCTTGGTCTGCCCTGCGGTGAAGATTGAATTGAGGAAATTTGCAACCCGACCGCCCGGCGAAAGCGGCTGTTTCACCTTCTTTAGATTGTTGTAAATCTTCAATGCCCTCGATTTCGACTTAATTAAGCCTTCGTCGAGCTTCGGAGTCGGCTCCGAGGAGCAACTGTAATGATAGTCATCAAACATGTGCACTTCCCTCTGTTTCCTCTCTGTTTTTTCCTCTGTTTTCACCGACCGGGCCGAGACGCTGGTGCGAACCGCCTTCGGCCACGGCGGGGCAAAACACGAGGATCTCGACTTAGACCCGAACATGGACTCAGCGTCCGAGGAGGAGAATCCGCCGGAGCTCGAATCCGAGGAGCTGGAAGTGGAGCTGAAAAGCGAAGCATCAAGATCACGGTCGTGATCACGGTCTAATTTTCTGTCCAATTCACCCAAATGCTGTCTTCTTTGTACTCCGACCTTCTGACTGACCTTCTTTTCCATCCATTTCTCGATCAAACAAGCTCGGCGGAGGCTCGCCATCTCGTCTTCTTCGACTGCTCTGCCGCTTTTCACGCCGCTTCTGCTCTGTTTCTTCGGCATTGTTTCATTGTAAAACATCGAGTCCTCGCGGTTTCTCGGAGAACCCTCGTCGATAGAACGGTAAATTTTGTCAAGGAGAGAGGATGAGAAAGAAGGGTTTTTCTTTTCGTGCCTGTATCTGTCTTCTCTCAGTGTATTTTCCCACCTCGACATTATTGTTTGTTGAGAAATGGAAATGTATAATTTGAGGTTTTTAGCTACAGAAATCTGTAGCCTTTGTGACTTTTTTGTGTCGGCTGAGAGAGGATCAAAAGCTGCAGCGCAATTGGAGGGTGGGGAAATGTATGAGCGAGAAAATTAGGGAGGGAGAGAGAGAGAATGGGCAATGTTTGTGCTGAGTGACCAAACTAATAATTCGACAACTCAGTCATGATGTGTAGTTCTGCTCGCCTAATCGTCGATAATAGCATTAAAAAAGTGTGAGAATTTTTGAGTTTTTGGGAATGAAGAGAAGGACGCATGAAGAAACGAAGCAATTGATGATTGTGTTGTTGTTTAGAGAGAGAGAGAGAGAGTAGAGAGAGAAAGGAGAGAGAGAGAGAGAGAGAGAGGGCAATGAGAGCGAAATGGCACGCCTTGGAGATGGAGTGAGGAACAGGGAAGGGAGGGGGTACGGTTTATAAAGCTCGACGAGCGCGTGCATGTCCACCTTATTGGAGCCAATGCCAGATTGGCATCCGATGACATGGCTTGAAATTTGCCTTCTGATGTGCCGAAATTACCCCTTCCTTTGACGTGGAAATGACGGTCTGACCCTTTTGATTGATCAACCTTTCAATTCGAATTTGAAGCCGTTGATCGTGTTTCGAGGAGGACAATGCCTGTTATGTTACAGACAAAGCATTTGTACACTACAGTTGCTGTAACCCTAGTAATAATTGGCGGGCCCACATCTTGTTGTGAGGTAAAGTTTTTTATTTTTTTACTTTTTTTCTTTAGAGTGAGGTAAAGTTTTATATTTTTTTTAAGAGTAATGTTAGGCATATTAAATTTTTTAAATCAAATTGCAAATCAAATTATGTGTTATCAATAAGGAATAAGTACGTTAATCATACTTAATTAATAATCTAATTATCTACAATCACAGCATTTAGTTTAAAAAATTTGGTCTTCCTAACATTACTCAAACAAATGATATTGTTTGCACTAAGGAGAAATGGGTGGCTTAGCCTCACAATTGGCTAGCAATAAAGTGGTGGCTTTTTTTTTTTTTTTAAGAGACGATAGCGTTTTATTCATATATGAGAACGGCTACAATTTTTCATAAGGACATTCTGGATAATATCTAGAGCCTCATCAAACTAATGGCTTGTGAAACTAGAAATTAAAGCCAATTTGGCTAATCTATGAACCGCACCATTGGTGGTTCTAAAAACATGACACACTCTTGAAGAGGTGAAATTAGAAAGAATTGGAGTTATATCCTCTATAATGAGATCAAAATCGAAGTTATAAAGTTTAAACGTAAGCAACTTAGGGTAAATCACACAATGTGCTAATAAAATTAATTAGTATTGAATTCAATATTGGAGAGTCAAACTTAAAAGGTCTTACTAATAAGTTAAGAATAATATCATTAACTCGTAATATCAGTGTTCGGATTATTGCAATCTCCAAACCCTAAATATTTTTCAAAAGTTAAAACGCTTTATATAATAAGCTAATTTAATTGAACACGAGGGCAAATTTAAATTGTTATTATTGTGATCATGTTTGGTAGTCTAGATGAATATGATCCAATATTTTGGGTGGTAAATTAACAAGGTTCCAACTGGAGGCCGTATTCCATTCAAAACTATTAATTTCATCAGCGGTTGTGATAATTATTAATCAAGATTTGGTATTTCGTGGAATGTTTCATAAAAATGGTATATTTGCATTATTTATCTAAAAAGAAGGAAGGTGTGAAGGTGGTGGTGCGTTATATATTTTAGGTTTGGCATTGAGCTGGCATGACTGCATAATTGATTAATTTTTAGGTAGCATTCGTAATATACCAATAAGATGAGAAGGAGGTAACACAAATACAAAATATGATCTTTTTTTTTATTATTAATTTGTTTGTACCTTATTTTTGGTAGTTTTGTTTCTTTTCAATATACTTAGTCGTTGAATTATTTTGTCTATTATCTTTTTGTGGAAGTTCAAGTTGTTTTCAAATGTTTCTTTTTAATATGCAATAACATTTTTTCTAATAGTATTTTTATGGATTTTTTTAATCTAAACATAGGTACAAACAAATCCCATAAAGATAAAGTCAAATTGCATGGGGTCTAATATCTTATTGAACAGAATGTTTAGTTTATACCATGTGTCCCTGGTTTGAAACTTTCTCCCTTGAATTATTGTAATAGTTTCGAATCTCCCCGTTTTCCTTAGTATAATAATTTTTTTTTTTTAAATCCCATAAAGCCATATTACACCATTTTTTTTCCCGAAGAATTAGAATTACACCATTTAGGTAGAACCAAAATGTTAATTAATTAAATTGTTTACCAAAAAAATATGTTACTTAAACTATTAAACCGTGAACGTGAACGTTTGCATGAATTAAAAAAATGGATAGAGAGAGTTTACTAAGAAAACAAAAGAGAAACAGATGGATTTACCAACAAAAGATACTGGTGGAATTAAATAATGAATCTTATAAGAGTTGAGGGACCCCATTTTGCTTTGTTAATGTTATGATTATATTTTGAATTTGAAAGGTGTTAAGCTCTATTACCCAAAATAAAATGGAAATGACAAGGTAAAAAAGCGTAGAGAAGGCCTTTGTAATCATGGGAAATTAGCCTTTAACCGCGGTTGATTTATTGGAGGAGCCTGTAAAAATTGGCTTTAATTTAATCATGAAAACGGCTATCTGGAGCCTTAATGAAGTTAAAAAATCAACGGGTTGACTTTCTCTACAAGTTAAAACTGATTCCATTTCATGATGTTCTCATATCTTGTTGCCAGTTTACCATGTATATATATTGAGATTAGAAGTTATGGGATCAAGCAGGTGATGAGATGATTGTGGGAGAAAGATATGCTTTGTTCTAATGTAGATTGCGCTCATCTGCACTCAAATTCAAATTATTATTATTATTTTTGTTGGTATTAAAGAGATGGAGAAAGTCCTTGGAAGATTTGAAAAGAGACTATAAGAAAGATATGGAATACTTGTAGCTAACAAAAGACTTGGCACAAAATCGAGCGCAGTGGTGTTCTAAGATTTATACAACCGACCACACTTAGTGGAATAAGGCTTGGTTGTTGTTGTTTGTAAGACTGATTTACAATAGACTATTGATTGTATAGCAAACTACATGATGAGAGAAGTTTTTGAGCGTGACAGTCACATTGTCATCATTGTATTACTAAGTCACATGTTGTAATAAGATGAATAAATGACATAGTTGATATTGTATGTGCTTAAGTTATAATATTAATGATTGACGTAATGAAAGCAAACAATATAGTATTAAAAAAATTTACATACATGTATTGTAACGTGAGTTAAGCGTTACATGATAGGTTGACGGTTATACTAAAAAACACTGATTATTGGTGCATTCAATGGATTAAACCCTACCTAGAAACCATTGACAATAACCAATACCAAATAACCATGTGCACATCGTATGAACTAGGAATTAAGCAGTTAACTAAGCTAGCTTGGGTGACACGCCCCGATCCCGATATTCCCCGAATACCAGGATAGACACGTGTTGGCCGACACCCGAAGGGTGTCGGCCAGCACGTGACCATCCCTATGCCCCGAGGGCATCGGGGTCGGGGCGTGTCAGATTGGTATCAGAGCCTATGTAGTTTAGAGCATACTTAGGATTCTATCCTACCAGTTGGTAATTTTCATTCTTGTTGTACCCTTAATCTTCATTTATTCTGAATTTTGCATTCAATAAATGGCTTTCGTCACCCTCCGGGTGTCGGCCAGCACGTGACCATCCCTATGCCCAGAAGGGCATCGGGGTCGGGGCGTGTCATTGGGTTATCATATGCAAGTGTATATACGACTTATATTCTTCCTTCCTAGTTGATAAAACAAACAAAACCATTAACTAAGCTGAAAAGGATGGCTTTGGAGTTACATATCAAGATCTAAACAAACCCCACCAAAATGCCTTATACTGCATGGGAAACGAAGGATCTGCCCCCGAAACCCTAGCCAGGATCACATGTTTTTGTCATTTTTGTTTATTCATGTTCACCCATCCAGTGACATATGCTATGATGCCTGCAACATCCATACCCCCTTATGCACCCTAACCGTATGATATAAAATAGTGTGACACAGAAAGGTCTTTGATTTGGTCTCTTAATCGGGTTTCAAACAGTATCCCAGCCATTTGGGTTAGGGTTTATAATATGATACATTGTAAGCTGGCTTCCACCCAACAATTAGACAATATCTTATGTACTTTCACGATCTGATGGTCACGGATCTTGGAGAGAATATTTACACACACATTTGAATATCAAAATGGCGACCCCAAACCAACAAAATTATTCTCTTTGTGAGGATCGGAGTAACATCTAACGTGATAGGATGAGAGTCATAACCTATGAATATATGATGAGTGCAAGAAAGTAACAATGGCAGAGAAGATGAGCAAGAGAAGATGATGAAGAAAACACTCTCTATATTTATCACAGTAGTCAAATACAACATCATAGAAGAAATGACCTTTACAGCTTCCTTTATTTATAGTCATTAGGCCAATTACAAAAGACCCAAAATACCCTCACTAACAACCTCTAACTAACCCAATCTAAATCAATCACTTAACCAATGATGCAATGCCACATGACTCAACCATATGGTTATTAGAGAGATTTGGGTTACACCATAGAATAAGCCATTTATGATAATTTATAAATTGAACTCGTCATCCATGGACGTCGAACTTAAAACGTTGACTTATAAGTAGATGAAAATACTACTAAATTGTAGTGCTAGAGAAATTAAATACGTAGGCCCTATGTTTGAAACTTTGGTCAAACAACTCGAACCAACGCATTAAGCTGGGAAAAATATTGCTATCAGGGCACCGTCCCTGAACTTGATTGAATGTGTCTTTAAATTGAGACCTACAACTTTAATTCTTCTGCATAATTTCCAAGCTGCTTCTTTGTTATGCATAATTTCCAAGTTTGTATTCAATTGAATCAATTCATGTAATGATTCTTGCCCACCCAATAAGCTCATTTGAGTTAGATTTACGATGATGAGTTTCATGCCCGTATTCCACACAGAATGTCCTTCGTTTGATTTTTAGCACTAGTGAATCACACGATAGTGATTAGAAATAGGCTGAAATACTTATGTAAGTCTTCTCCATCCTCAAAGGGTGAACTACCATGACGAAATTACCAACTGATTCCTTTAAAAAAAAAAAAAAAATTGTTTCTTCTTGAAATTGTGGATATATAATTTCAAAATCAATTAATATTCCCAACGGTTACATGTATGTGGATTAATGGGCGCGATCCATCAAATAATGGTACGAAGCATATATCATGTGCCTTAATATTTAGAGTAACGTTCTATTATCAGATTTTAATTTTTACGTAATTCGTATGCACATGCGTGTTTACGTTACGATACTAAATTGAACTAGGTATTTGAGCCAAAATTTACGCACAATACTGTCCAAATTTTACCGTTTTGTCAACATAAAGAGAGCAGTAAAACATTTTCTATTTTTAGTATGCAAATTTGTTTTCACCTTCTTCTGAACTTGTTTTTTACTGTTTCTTTTCCTTCTTTACGGGGGGAGCAAAACGCAGCGTTAAAATAAGCGTACAGCTAGTACGGACTGTGATACCATTGGTGGGGCCACTGACGTTCTAGTTTTCCGACGTAAATTTACACGGTCGCCAATAATGGACGGTCAGATTTGAGCACCACGCGTAACTCGTGTGGAACTGACCCTACTCATTGGGTGTGTGTGGGGACCATTTCATATGCTCTTGCCCTTTTACACGTGCGAACATGGGGCACTCTTATTTTGATAAACACATGGAGCACTCTTTTTGTTTTTTGGTCAAAGTAACACATGGAGCACTCTTTTGTCTTTGGCTTTCTTCACATGCATACGTCATGCACGCTAGTGTAGTTTCTTTGATTAGGAGATTTTTTTTTTTTTTTTTTTTTTTTTTTTTGCGCTTCTTATATGGGTGGTTTACCACGAGTTACTATATAAGTAATGAGAAGTTTTACTTTTTAAGTTGTTAATTTTACGTGCGATTATGCATAGCACTACACTTTTATGTATTTATTGTTGTGTGAAACTTCTAATTGCTCTGATGTGATATGATAATAATGGGATCTTATTTCCAATACTTGTGTCCCCAAGTGGAGAGGTTGATTAGGAGACTTTGTAGCAACTATTATTTTAATATAAATGAAAGTATTTGGTTCAAATTCTCTCACATCATAGTTATCTTACATTGGTTGTTATTAAGTTGGCTTGTAATGTCATCTCTTGAGGGGGTCATATGGTCAATTTAGTGACGGTCATCACATTTCGGCCTCGTAACTTGTGTTATTGGAGTCGGGGTGTGTTAGTTTGCTATAACACAAGTATCTCACCATTTATATAGTGACACGTGGTGTACCACCCTGTGTTCCAGGAGAAATTTTCATTGTACCTGGAACATGGGTGGTACACCATGTTTTATTAGATAAATGGAGGGAAGTTTAATTTTTTTTAAGTGGTTAAGTTTTTAACATAAGTATCTCACCATTTGTATAGTTACACGTAGTGTGTCACTCCGTACTCCAGGCACACTGAAGAATCTCTCGTGTTCCAGGCACACTGAAAAATCTTTCCCTATTTAGAAGCAGACCACCTTATTAAGCAATTGTCCTTGCCACGTGTTTAGGCTCTTGAGTCTCTATCTCTGATGGGTGCCAATACAAATTGAGACTTAAGATGAAAATGAAATGAGGCTTTCTAATTTAGTATCTTAGTATGATTTTTTCACATATATAAACAAGAATTTGAGGTACATCAAATTAGATCTGTGAGATTAATTAAGACATTTTTTCTCCTTATATTAAGAATACAAAAGAATGATAAAATTAAATTGTAAGATATATAATAAGCGTATGAAGAAAATATGAGGTCCAATTTTAAGGTGAGGCTCAAAGCGCATGTGTTGTTCAGCTTATATCTCTGACCACACATGTATAAACATTTTACCCTAATCCCTAGTCCAACGTTTGGTGATTAGAATTGGATTGCATTATGTTCACTTTGGAATGGAGAAGATAATTAAATATCCTAATTAGGTCTTTGGTATGAGTCTCAATCTAGGGTTTTACATTACGAGTTTAAGTAGTGGGATTGTGATTACACGTTTATTTTAAGATTTCCTGATATTTCAGATGAAAAATAAGCATACTAGTCGTATATGTGTATATCTGCTAAATTTGGTTGTTAATACATTATAAACTTGGCATGCACCGATAATCAAGATCAGCTCATTCGTGCGTGAATGAGCCTAGCACATTATACGTTTATTAGGAGCTGTAGTGAAAATATCAGGGCTACAGAACACAGGCAGGTAGCCCAGCTTCTGAATCCAGCTTTTGTCTGCTGTGACGTTAGAGCAATTGCAAGCGTAATGTACACGTTGGTAGTAAACATTATCAGGGTTTTAGGACCCAAACATGCATCTTTGGAGCCGTAGAACCACGTGAGAAAGCATGGGCACGAACCTGATCATAACACCTCATTTCTGTACGGTACTATGAACAGTGTTATGACAATATGTTTGCGTGTTCGCGTGTGTGTGTGTGTGTGTGTGTCACAATGCGGGTCCATCTCTGGTCGCCGTATGAGATGCCCTCTATTGATATGGTCAGATGATCTGAATCTAACATCCATCCAAAGGTAGGGAGAGTGGAATGTTTTGTGTTTATATAGGTTGGCAAGCGTCGGATTCTTATCTGGTCTGTGTTTGCATATAGTACAAAATCACATTGTAGGATAATGTCATTGTATTGAAACGCGTTGCAGTTCAATTGTGGTTACATAACCCTAGCTAGTCTACCCTAAACTAGCACTCTGTGTAGGGACGGAGCTAGAAATTTCTTCTAGTGGGGGCAATCCCAAAAACAATTAAGAAAACTTTATTATAGCTAGTCCAGCTTATACCCAATATGATAACGGTGATGATTTCAAATGATGATGTATCACAATTCCAAAGTTACAAAAATAGTGGAAAGTGGCAAAGTAATGAGAAAAATATTAATACATGAGAGGTGGGCCGGAGAGGAGTTTTCGGTTTGAATGACAAAACAAGAGCAGCACTTTTGCTCCTATAATATTTGATAGGGAGTAAAGTATGAATGTATGCTTGATATTGACTACATATATTTTCTTTAAATATAACGTGTGTAGATATAACTACCAATATGCAGCTTAATAAACAAATTACTTCACTAGGGCATCTGCCCCCAGTGGGCATTCGTTGACTCCGTCCATGCCCCTCTACTCTATGGGTGGTTTTAAGTTCTCACAAAAGTTGAGTTCTAACTTGTAATTTACACTTGATAGATTATGAGCACAATATCTTTGCAATATGACGAAAGTTACTCATGTAATTACAAGAACAAGCAAAATACAGATGAGACGAATGCCAGGAGTTTGTAGTTCGAACGGTTAATTAAGTGCGTTTACACCTAAAGTCATCAATTCGATTCTCTATGTTCAACGTTATTGCTTTGAAAGTGCTTCTACTAATGAGGAAGAAGTGACTTTATTCTTATTTGGGCAAGTAATATATGCTTTTGTTTTCTGGTCTGATAATTTGGGTAAATTGGAAGCGACTTTATCCCGATCATGCCAAACATACACTGATATTGTGAAAGAGATGTGCAGCAGTTGAGGGGAGATCCCGAAGAGGAAGTGAATAATGAACAAAGAGAGAAACTTTGCTCTTTGTTTTCTCTCCCTTCCCAACAAAGCATGCAGTGGCAGCATATTTTACTTCCTTGCTGCTGCCTAGGGTTTTGTTTTGTTTTGTTTTCCTCTGTTAGTTTCCTGACCAGGCAAGTTTCTTTCTCTCTCTATTCTCTCTCAGATTTATGTCTGGGTGAGGAGAGAGAGTGGATGAGTGATGACCAGGCTGACGCAGTGCACCCACTTGCTCTTTGTATAACGTGGCTGCTTTCTTGGAGGACTTTAGACAAAATCGGAGACGCTAGGGTGACATTGTTATAAACCAATTATATATGCAACGACAATGAGAAAATTAAAATATATGACGACACACTATAGGGTTTATCACACCACCACCTTGATGTATCCATATCCGGTTTCATATGAGGATCCTTTGGAGAGTGTTTTTGTAAGAGTCAGAGTTAAAAATGTAATTTGTAAACTAAAAACACTTCTGACTTTGTTCATTAAAAGTGTTTTTGGGTCATATAGCACAAACTAACCTATTAGGTTCTTTTGTGATTGCTTCTCTAGAGATCATTTATTCTCAATGTTCTCATAAGCGTTTTTAAAAATATTAAAAAGATAGTTTCCGTAGCATTTTCCGAGCATAAATATTTCTTACAAAAGCAATTAAAGGAGTCGCCCTCGCTTTCTTGTTGTCTCCGTCTTCACGTGCAGAGTTGAACGCATCATTCCGCTCCACTTTGATGGGCCTATTATTATTTATGGCCTATTAAAAATTGTCCCTGACTAGTCAATTCCAGGGCCCAATACTTTTGTAGAGGCCCTACAGTCCTCCTCCTTCCAATATTCTAACGGGACATCTCGGTTTACCATGTCGCTGGAAATCTCAACTCCCCAGCCTTTCAACCAAACACAAAGAAGACATCAGTTTCAAGCTTCGACATGAAAATTCTTCTTTGCCGGGTTGGTCGAATCTCTTTTACGAGACTGCGATGGATGATGGAATTCTTTCTTATACGGTAAACGCTATTGTATAATTGCGAGAAGGGACCATACTGCATCGTATTGTATCAACTAGCTCTTATTCTCGTGATACTTATCTTGCCAATGTTGGAAGAAATCCATCGGTCCAACATTGGATGTAGAATGTATCGGCCTTGGCCCAATCCAACCGATTTTTCGCAATCCTATAGCATTAAGCCCACAGACATCTTAATGAGTCTTCCAACTCTGGTTCACAACAATCTGAAAACTGAGATTTGATAAGCTCCAGTCTGGTTTAAGTTCACAACATGCGTTGTTAAGGGTTCGCTTCCCCTTGTTACTAAATACACACAATAATTCGGGTTTTCGATGATAACAACAGGTTCTCATTATTCGCACTAAGAAATGCAATTTGTCCCCGCCACTTTCCTTCCTAGAGGCATACGAGGGATCTTCTACCCATTTGCAATCATTGAGAATTTAACCTCTGAACATCTACCAACTGGTAAAGATCGCCTCGTCTTTGCTTCAGTAAGGGAAGGTTTGTCCTGAATAATTCAAAACAGACTTGTTTTAATAATAAAGTAACGGGAAATATTTCATCGGTAAATCTATAAACATTCATGCATAGGAAAGCGAAGACTATAGGTTGGAAACCACTTCACCTTCTAAGCTCAAGAATTGAATAATCAATCTCTGCTATGATTATTGCCTCTTCATGTTCTGTCGTCGCCAGAACTTCTCCAAACTACCACATTTGATTCTTTTAGTCAGATTCATAAGAAAGATTCATCTACAAATAACTTTGCCATCCAAAAAACTTAAACAGGCATGAAAATGCAGACGCAAACACTTGTTCTCTTACTAAAAAGTAGAAAGGGGGGACCTTTAAACAAGTAAATGGAGCATAGGAGATGTTGTGCAGTATGCGTCAACTTTCTGGTGAATGGCTCGAGCAAAGATCAAATGGAACTATGCATCATAAAGCTAAATTTACGTATCCACTTACTGGTCCAACAAGGGTGGAGTGGCCCCATGCCACATAACCGGCCCCAGCATCCCGAGCAGGGGAACAAGTTGCTACATATAGCTGACAACCCACAGAAAATCACCCATGAGAAGTCGTTAGAGTTAATATGGAGGATCATCAAGGCATAATTGTCAAAAAGTAGTGACTTGACTGTGGTTCTTGTCATCTAATCTATAAAAAATTCCTATCATTGTACTAACTCCAAGTTTTATTAGCAAACGTAACCCATGATGTGCATCTCATATAGCCATATAGGACATATGTTACCGCACCTGGTTATCTGTAGCCCTGCACAGGATATAGCAAGGCAAATCTCAGTGAGAATGACAACATAAAAAACTACAAATTGATTTTAACATATCGTAAAAAAAAAAATTCTTAAGAATATGAATTAGGGAAAAATGTAACTAATACCTTGCCCTCTGCAATAATTCCCAGTGCAACGGTCCAGTAGTCATGTTAAAAGCCCCAGGATAGCATATCAAGTGAGCACCTGATGCCAACAATGTATTACTGTTATCATTTGGTATTTCCAATCACAGTCCTTCACTTGGAAGGGATTAAACAAAGGAGATATAATCCCATTCCTTTTTAACAACAAGCAGAATAATTGAACAGCAAAGAAGAATCCTGTGGCAGATTTCATGTACTTGAATTTTATTAAATCTCAAAGGATTCGGTGTACCGACTACAGAAAGAATAGCCCTTAATTTTATCAGTTTAGCAATACCCAGAAAGTGGAAACAAATTTCACGTTCATGGAAAGAAAAAGAAACGGCTAACCTCTTGCTCCATAAATCATTGCTAGTTCCGGAAACCGAATGTCATAACAGATACCAATGCCAATACACCCAACTTCTGCAAAAACCTTGATGGTTACTATCCCATCAATAATGAATGAACTAACTTCTTTCACCAAAGGAATAGGTGTTTGTGTAAAAGAAAGAACCAATGAAGAAAACTACTGCAAAGAATGAACGTCAAACCTGTATCCACAATGGTAGGAGTCTGCCCTGCTGTGAGGGTCTTTGATTCAATGAAGGTAATCTTCCCCGGGATGTCGATATCAAATAGGTGTATCTGTGACCATATGCCATGATTTTTGTTACTAAAACAGCAAGAAACAAAGACTAAGACACATAATTTCCCTTGAAAGGTAATCATTATATGTTCAAAAACATCAAGTCTATACATTTCTAAAGCAAATGGAAAGAGCAATTTTTCATATAGACATATAACCATACGAAAACAATATCTTGCATAACAAGACTTGAACTTGATATTATAAGTTCCCCCTTCACTTTAAAGCTTAGAGCATTGCCTTCCTGTGTTTAGCTAACAGCTTTCCATCGGTGCCAAAGACACAAGAAGTATTGTACAACCGATCCCCAGAACGCTCCGCTATAGATCCACCAACAATGGTGATCTTCAAACGTTGAGCAACTTCAGACAGCATGGCTGTTGAAGGAGATGCATCGCCGCCTGCATCAATGTCCTCAGCATAAACCGGGAAGCTGTCATTTGAATATGGACCATTCCAAATTTCCTGACATACAAAGCATCAAACACAACTTAATGCCAAAAATCTTAACATTTCTTAAAATCTGAGTTTATAGCCATCTGGTCTTATGTAACATAAATTTGTTCTGATACAACCCCCCACTTTGATGGTAAATCTATACTTAGCAGGTGAAAGTGAACAAACCCAATAAAGCACCAACCTTTCGGTTACTCGAAAGAACTATGCAGACTCAAACTACACTATTCTTATGGGCATCTAACATTCGATTAGCTGAGGAATGCAATTTCCAAATTTCCGATTCCGAACATATATTGTTAAACTTAACAAAAAGTAGGAGCCTAATAAACCAATAATTAACTTGAACCAGCAAGCTTAAACAGCATACCAACATGAATGTCCCAAAAAGTAAAACTGTTAAACTCACAGGTAGAAGAACAAGCTGGGCACCCTTTGCGGCGGCGTCCTCGATGGCCTTGCGAGCATGGGCAATGTTCCTCTCCTTATCCGGCGTCACAGATAACTGACACAGCCCAATCTTAAACTGCCCAAAAACCCCAATTCAAGTTCAACCTCAAAACTCCAAAACTTCACAACAAAATCACCGGATACACACAGAGATTAAAGAGAAAGCTTGCCTTGGTGACGGGAGGAGTGGGCAGGGGAAGGGCAGGCGGGACCCTGGCTTCTTCGGGCTTGTAAACCGACGCCATTACCGACGAGAAATTTGCAGAGCGGGTCTGGGGCTTGCGGCTGAGACCGATGCGGATGTTGGTGGTGAGGGCTTTGGAGGGGGCGATTGGAGAGAGGAAAGACGGCGGAGGAGAGAGAGGCCTCGGGCGGAGGCAAATGGAGCGGCAGAGAGAGGAGGAGGAGGAGTGAGGGTTGAGATTCTTGGAGCTGATTAGTGTTGATAGTGCTGCTTTCATTTTCTCCCAAAGCACCAAATTTCTACGGACTTGGATTTTTTTGTTTTGGGGGGATTAAAACGTTATTTTCCTTCACCTTTCACCTCTTGTGACTAATTAACATTCTTTTTCTCTCACATACTATTTTTAATTTTCGTCGATTGAATATATTAAAAAAGATTAAATTATAGAAATTAACAAAAAGATTGTAAGAAGTAAAAATAAGTGTGTGGATAGAACATCTTATTCATATACCTTAAAATCTTGCATTTTCCAACTTAACTTTGCATTGCATCGTTCATCTTTACTGCCACTGTCCGTGAGTTTAAATTAAAGAACGTCTAGACCTATTTTCGAAATTCATTGATCAATTTATTGGAACGAAGAAATCTCTTAGCAAACATTTATTTGTCAAAGTTAGTGACTAATTAATTTTTGGTCTAGTGTTGGTGGTATTTATCTTACAATGTTGAATTTAAGACCTAAATTCCGTTCTCTCATTGATTAAAAGAATGTCGATTTTATTCACCAATAACTTATCTTCTTTGACAGTATGATATTCTAAATTATTGACGATATACGTAAAAAAAATACAAACTCATATTTAGACAAAGACACTACTACAGTGATGGAAAACAATGATGATTGTGCACTCTAGTCGGCAAGAAAGAGCTTTGAGTAGCCACATGGATATCGCTAGCAGACTTGCGATAATTGAGCAACAAATACGTCGGGTGGAAAACCAGAAGCTCCAACGGGAGCAAACACTGAGAAATGCTACTGAAAGAAGATGAAATAAGACTTGAGTCTCTAGAAATGTTTCAAGAGGGAGTTTCATGGGAAGAGGACAATTCAGAAAAAGAGAAAGAAAATAAGAAGATTGAATGAATTATCCGTTCAACCAAGGGGTCTATTAGGGGTGGGCAAACGGGTATAGGAACCATGGGTTGGGGCGGGTAATCAAGGTTCGGGGCGAGTACAGGCCGGTTCCTAATTTTTAAAAAGAGAAACGGGCCGGACCGGGCCGGGCCTTTGAAAATTTAGGGGCGGGCCGGTTCTAGAAATATAGAAAAACGAGTACCCGGACCGGCCCGTTTGTAATTGCAATGGACGAACAAGATTGAAGATTAAGCTACCATTCAATCTGAACCGTTTTACCCTAGGTTCTCTCTTGTCTCGAGTCCTCAACTCTGTAAATGGAGACTGGACCTCGAACTCATTCTCTCTCGCCGTCAAGCGTGCGTCGTCCCCTCCCCTCCGTCACTCTCCGTCAGTCATCTCCTCCCCTTCGTCACTCTTCATCAGTCGTCCCCCAAAACCCTCATCCAACGGTGGTCCAGCACCAGCTCGTGAGGGAGTTCCAGCAAATCTACCCAGATAATGCGAACCCAATGAAGCTGGTTTCGAGGATAAAGAAGATTCAAGAAGAATTGTCGACTTTGGAAAATCAGTGCTGCGAACTTCTTTCGGCCAAACAGGTAATTTTCAAATTTTTTTTTTTCAGATAAAATTGGGAAACTTTAGTTTTTAATTTTGATTTTTGGGTTTTGAAGGATTTGATTGATAAGGCTAGGACGACTCTGGTTGGGAACAGAAACCAATTGCACCAACTCCAATGTATTGGTCTGGGCAGGGTCCGATTCGAGAGCACCCAACTGTACGAGTTCAGGGTCGGATTCGGGAAGATCCACGTCGGCGTCTTGTACTCTGACGACGTTGCTTCCTGGAAGATCCACGTCGGCGTCTTGTACTATGCAGGTATGGTTTGAGGAGATTTATAACTTTGTATTAATTATAGATTGCTGGGTTTTCATTAATCTGCAAGTATCGTTGCCTTTTGATGTAATTTCTCTTCTCCTTACTTTGTCTGAGCAGTCTCAATTGATTTGTTGATGGTTTTTTTATATGAAACTCAGGTGTTATCAATCAATTTTTTGTTATATTATATGTATATATGAATTGTTTGCTTACTGGAAGTGGAATTAAGTTGGGAATTTGATTGGTTTTTTATATGAAATTCAAACCTAATACTTTTGAACTATCAATTCATGTTCTTATAATATAGTGCTTAATGGAGTTTCTTAGTACAGACTCTATATGCTGAGTGATGAATCTCAAAAGTGGACCTTCATACTGTTAATTATTATTTGTTAAGCGATTAATCATGTGGGGTTCAAATTAGATGGCTGAATTCTTCGTCAACTGCTATGTCTCTTGTAAATATGACCAAAGCTTGTCCAATGCCATAAACTGCTAATCTAGCCAGTGCCAGCAATTCTATTCTTTCATGAAATTGTTCATGTGTTTTCGAAGATTTGTTGATTTACTTTCTACTGATAATAAGATTTGTGAAAAAGGAGTTTGTGACCAAATATTCCTACCATTTATTTGCAACACTCCCTTGTGGAAAAGCTAGCACCATTGTTAGCTTGGCAGTTTATAATTTAGGCTGATATGAAACTCCATTATTTGTAATGCAATTTTCTGAACATACACATTCAGTTAAATTACATGTCAATCAAACCTATATATCCTGCTCCCCCTCTCCTTATTTTCAAGTTTTGTTGCTTGCCAAAATTGGCGGAAAAAAGGGGAAATGTCTTATTGCATTCTTCTGTGAATGGCTTTAGTTGGATTTTTTACTTTTAACTGGTTTTAGATTTTCATGATTCACACACCCTTGTTTATTTCTGGACCGAAACTGGCTGTGAGGAATGTATTTCGCTTTATTTTAATCAAGAAGTTATGCAATCGTTGGCCCCAGAATTGTATGCATATAGATGTAGACAAGTGTTATATCAAAATTAAAGTCGTTTGTTTTTAATGTTGCAGCAGTGAGAGCTCATATGTAATGGAGGACCTCAAAGAGAAGCTGTTTCCACCAAATGTCCCAAAACCTGCATCAGCTGTAAACCTTCGTGAAGCATCTTATCGATCATCGGCCTTTGGAAGGCAACCTTTTCAAGAAGTAGACGTTCTGGGGCTGAAGAATATATAAGAATTCATGTCTGTGTTGCTGATGTGCAATGCCGTTTATAAATTACAAAAAAAAAAGAAGAAAAAAAAAAAGAGTTGAACCCGTGAACCCGTGGACCCGTCCTGAATCGGCCCGTTTCAAACGGGCCAGGTTAGGTCCGGTTCCAAAACTCAAAATTCCTCTACCCGGCCCGTCCTGCCCTGTTACTGTTTAAAACGGGTAAGGTCTGGTTCCTCCAAAATTGGGCCCGGCCCGGCCTGTGCCCACCCCTAGGGTTTATCCATAGTTTTGTGTCAGTTCCCGTTCCAATGAAGTAAGAGATTCCCTCAAGGACTATCGATTTGGCTGCCGCTATTGATCTCCAGTCGAAGGAGGCAGGTGGTTTAACTGGAGCCGCTAGCGGTGATTCCTGTGGACTAGTCCAACCTGTTAAGGTAGAGGACTCTGTGGGCAGGAACTACTATGTTATCTCGTTTTCTGAATTCGCATTAGTGCAGGTTTAATTCCCAAAAAAATCAACAAAAAAAAGTCAAATATCAGTAAAGTAAAAATAATAAATCATCGCAAAAATGGTTACCGTGTGATCTCCCGAATTGCACTGAAACCCCTTTAGAACAAAAGGAATAAGATCCTTACGACGGAACACATAGCACAGGATGAGAACCTCAACACCTTTCAAAAATCCCAACCGACTCTTGTCCAAACGGTAATTAACTGTCACTCGCGCCTTGTTCCTCTATTTCTTTGCACCCTCTCAAAACTTTCACTTCCAATTCAAAAAAAGATCTGTTCCAATTTCTCTCGAGCACCAAAATTTGGTGCTCGAGACCCTCCAATTCGCTTTCCGTCTAGGCAAAACTTGCAAAATCAAACAAAAAAACGAAGAATCAAAAGAAACATTTCGAAGTGAAACTTCAGAGAATTGTATACTTTCTGTAGATAGATACAATTTTTTTATGCATGGCAGATCCTAGGGCTGTTGTACCGTACCATGACCGGTACGAAAATGGCCTGTGTTCCGATATTATGAACTTTCTGTATGATTCCGAACATCCGCCGATCCTCGATGAGAACGTACCGTTACCGCCTTTGGACGATGAGGGACTCTCTTGCCCTACTAATCCAATTTCTCTGTTTGATGAGGGAATCCAAGACTTGGACAACCCTTTGTTGGATCAAGCAACTTGGGACTTCCTCAATCAGTGTAGTAATGGCGGAGGGAACGTTGATTCGCAAGCCGGTCCCTCGCAGATTATCGGAGAATCGAGTGGTACTAGTCCTCCCAGAGGGGACAACAATGAGCAGAATCAGGGTTTTGGTGATCCGATGCCGCTTTCGGTTTGGCCTGCGATACCGGTTCCATTTAACTGCAGTTGTTGCCAACTGCTTAGGGAAATCATACACTTAAATGGTAAGTTTTAAGTTGATTTTTCGTGTAATTAGTATTGGTTTAGTAGGTACTTTTCAGTTCGTGTGTTGATAAAGGTATTGATTTTATTTTCATCTTGTGTGGAAAGGCAACCACGTTATGAAATTTGACATTCATGGAAGGTTCGGTATGATCAGTCATGCAATTCTCCACAGTTTCGATGTGAATTCTTCCGACAATCATCAGTATCAAATGTTTGAGTAAGTTTTTTCGATCCTGTTTGCTTCGTTCCATCTCATTTGCAAGGGTGTGATCCGTTTAAACATGAACGAAAAGACAAAATATATTTTTTCGTTTTGGAATTTAGTTTTTGCAAGAAAAGCATAGAGGAGGTGAAGCAATTTCTGATGCAGTACTGCCTAGAGAGAAAGCTAGAGGGATACATTATGCAGCAAGATCCAATGGCAATCTTCTACAAGGCCCTCTGCGTTGGACTCGAGTGGGATGACATTCTAAACACCGATGATTTCACTTTCCCACCATCTCCTCCAAATTCAGGTTCGTGTGTTTGATTTTCCCCGCAAACTTCTATCATTTGGAAAATTTAATCTTCATATAATGTTGGTTACTTGAGTAATTTTTTTTGTCAATTTCAGGAAGAGCCGGTGAAGTGGAACAACAACAACCCGCTGCTGATCAACTAGAGGCGGCTGAGGATGAGAACGAGAGGATTTCCCTTGCAGCGCAGGTTGTTGTTAACCTTTCTCTCAATCCAAAAGCTCTTAAATTCTCTAAATTTATCTTAATATGTGTCACTAATTACTTCTCTAAGTACATTTAGCTACAATAAGATAATAAGCTACAACTACATTTTTTTAACATGTTTGTTTGTGTAATGCTGTGGAAGTAGTGCAGAGGGAGAGAACAGCAACCATGACGTTGGACGATCTTCGTGGTTACTTCCATCTTCCGATTCAAAAAGCTGCTAGGAGATTGAAGGTTTGCCCAACTGTTGTGAAAAGGATATGCCGCCGAAACGGATTAAACAGATGGCCCTCTAGAAAGGTTTGTCCTCCTCGATAAATTTCTTGATAGAATTATTTCTAATTTATGTGTTCATTTTTCCTTACCCTTTCATTTTTTCGATCAAACACGCAGATTCGAAGCATCAACAGGCAGATTTCTAGGTTGACACCGAGTTTAGAGTCCGACGATGCAAACACGAGGGTTCATGCTGAAGCTGAAATCTCTAGGCTTGAAAGAGAAATAGCTGAACTTGTCCCATAATGTGAATAAAGTACATATCTTCTCACCCCAATTTTGGGTCATCGTAGAGTTAGATGAGACTAAAATACAGAGAGTTTGACGTTTTTTTGTGAGGGGTCCCTCACGGATGACCTAGTTCGTATGTCGCCATCCAATTTTGTATTCGAGAGTAGTCCAATCAATTATTTCCGTTGTTTTCTAGGTAGCGTTTTCGTATTTATTTTTTATCGAGGGAATGTGATTAATATCTTGAGAAATTGAAAGTAACATGTACAGGAAATGATCATACATTTGCAGATGTTTGACTTTAATTACGGATTTATTATACTAAATTTTGTGTTTGCTCTTAATTTATGGGTTCCTAATTAAAATTTTCACATAAAATCCCATGTAAAATTGCCAGCCGGATTTCTAGATATCATCACTATATAATAACATAAATACGCCCTCTGAAGGATGACAATGTTCCTCACCGAGAGTACGGCGAAGTAACCGAAAACTAACGTTGGAGTGTTCGAACATGGATGGAGATTCCTAAGATCTCCACGACCTATGTCTTCGTCGAATTCGATCGATAAGATAATGGGAAGCGGCTTCTGCACTCTGAAGAGGAAAATTATGGCCGGTGTTGCAACGACGCTGGTTTGCGTGAAGCAAGTGAAGCAAGAGGCGTCGGAAGAGTGGGACGAGAGCATGCCATTGCCCGGGGACATCATTGAAGGGGTTTATAACTCCGAGAGCCGTGACGATATTGGTGACGAGCTTTTCGTGCCTACGAAAGCCAAGGCAGAGCTTATGTCGCTGCTCTCTAAGTTTAGCAATGTGGAGGTCATTTGGGTGAAGGTGAGGAGGGGTGATAGCACTCTCAAGCTCCGGACGTGCGTTGTGGCTGAGAGGCTTTCGATGCTTCACAAAAAGTATACGATCAAAGCGGCTACGGATGATAGACATGTTGCTGTTTTGGGGGACTTGACCTGGGATCAATGCACTGAGCTGCAAGGTACGTTTTTCTTCGCCGGTTTCCAGTCCATGTTGGTACTGTATTTAGTGACGATCTCTTATAAGGTATCTGACGCGTTATGTTGTCTTGCCGTTGATTAGCGATTATTATTAAGTCTCATAAAACATGTCACGCTGTCATACTATGAACCAAGACTGCATATTATGTTTTCATTCCACATAATCTAAATCTACGGTTTTGATTCGCACTTTGATAACATAACATATCACATTGTTTGAATAAAGATCGTACATTCATTCATGAGTTAGGAAAATTTTAATCCAACGACCTTCGTTCATTGCTGTTTATGTGATTTTGCAGAAATGAGCAGGAGTTTGGTGAATGTGGAATACAGGGGATACAACAAAAAGGGAGTTAAATATGACTGGAGGATGAAAGTCGACAGCCACTTGCCCGACCAACGGTGCACAATCGTTAGCTCCATTCTGTTCATGCCGCTGCCAGGCGAGTACTGCACGGAGGCCACAACTGCCCGGTGCATGGCTTGGTTTTCTGCTGCAGCTGCTTCTGGAGCCCCGCTTATTTTTGTTAACATCCAAACAGAACAGATTGTGTCGTCGGTATAATATCAGTCTCTCTCCTAACCAATGTTTTAAAAGGCTCGCCTAGGCGCCCTGTGAGGCTGGGCTTGAGGGTTGCCGCCTCTGTTTTGCAGGAGTGGGCGGAAGGCGTCGCCGGAGCTGTCTAGGCGCGCCTCAGTGGATTTTTTTTTTTTTTTTTTACTCCCCAATCCAAATTTTGAGTAGGATTTTAACTGCCTCATACATCTTCCTTGCACTATCATCTCTCTGCCTTTTTTTTCTGATTTTTATTTTTTTATATAATGGATGTGTGTGTTGTTTGCGTGCATTGTTATATGTGTGCTCATTGTGTTTTTCATCCTCTATTTTATATATATATATATAAAATATAATATATGTGTGTGTATATATATATGTGTGTGTATGTATTTATAATATATGTGTGCTCAAGATGATTATTGATTAATAATCGTCTTTTTTTTAAAGTAATATATGTGTACGCTCAGTGTATATATTAAAAAATTTAGATCCCGTGAGGCTTCGCCTCACGCTTAAGCTGGGCTATCCTTTGGACGTCTCGCCCACGCCTCACGCTTAAGCTGGGCTATCCTTTGGACGTCTCGCCCACGCCTCACGCTTTTAATACATTGCTCCTAACTCATGCTGAATTTCTAGCTAATAACCAGTTATTAATCGGTTCGATTAATTTCCCTTTTCTTATAACGTGAAGGATAAAAATAATTTACTAGGAAAAGAAATGAACTGGAACAAGCAACAACAAAACCACACAACGACAGTCCAAATCGCGCAGGGCATAAGGCTTTGGTTTATGCCCGGAGTTGCAGAACTGTTGATCGAATTGATACCTGAACACGGTGAAGCACGGTTTGGATTGGACATCAAACGAACCGAAGAGGTAAGGAGAAATTCTGCCATACGAACACATGTGACATACATACACGTTTAATGTACAATGTACAGGTACTGGTTCTCAAATTTTATGCTCTAAAAATAAATGTAGGGCTTGATTTGCATTCACTCGGTAGCAAAAGGCTCGGCCGCGGATCGATCAGGGCTTAGAAGCCTTCATGAGGAAGCATATGCAAATGGTTACCAGCTTGTGATATCCAGGTTAGAGGGCAAGAGCTTGATGCCTTCATATGTCAGCTCCGCCGGGCTCATACATTGCTGTGATCACACCGAAATTAAAGAGACTCTTCACTCGGCGATCGATCAGATGGATAGAGTTCAGTTCCACCTCATGGCCTGGTCCAACCATTTGCTTCGAGTTGCTCCGAAATCTGTTGGTGTCGCTACGCTCCGGCCGCCGAGCGGATGCTGTCCCCCAAGAACAATGTGATCGTGTATAAGTTTGCTAGTTGCAGCTACTGGCACTCAAATCGTGACAAAAAAAAGGGCTTTGCCCTACTGAATTATGAATGCGATCACCAACATCATAAAATGTAACATATGGAGCATCACTCGGTTTGAACCCAAAGAACGCTAAACGTTTGTGTTTTTTAATCGCTTTATTGATTGAGTTTGTATACAAATAAGATGTGATCGCCTCCTTCACTTGAATTTGAATTTTTTTTCTTTAAATTGGAGCAATTTAAAATATTATTTTATCAAAAAATTTAAGAAAGTACGGACATATTTTGAAAGTACTTCTATATAATGAACTTCATCGAGTTTTATAAAAGTCAAATATTTGAGACTAAAACAATGGTAGTATTGAGCGAAACTCCAACTTATACATGTAAGGGTGTGTTTAAAAGTACGTCTATACTAATTGACCTTTTATCAAGACTACATTCAAAATCAAATATTTGAGTCAGTCACAATATAACACATACTTAATACAAACACTTGTAGATATTATCATTCTGACTCATCGAGTGGCATAATGAATGATAGATTTGAACGAGAATCCTTTTCGGATCCTCTTTGTGAGGATTCCGGAGATCTTTTAATCGTATATGTTCATTGTACATAGTGCGGTTAGTTTTCGTCTGATATTGTTTGTGTTCAATTTTAAATAAAAAAATTAAAAATAATTTTTGACTGCACGATATACGATGAACAAACACGATTAAAGAATTCCCTGGATCCTCATTCCTCCTCCGATAGATTTGGCTCTAAAAAATTTATCGCACCCTTCTATTGGTCTAAAATCGCTATGTTCAAATGTAACGTTTTTGGCTTCTTCAAAGTGCTTGTGTAAAAGCATGGGCTCCTCAAATTAGTAACACACCAAGTCACCGTTGTCTTCTGCTGGAAGAAGGGTCCTCGGAAAATCAATGGCTACGCCAGCAAGAACCCTAATCAACCCATCTCACACATCTCCAAATTTCTCTCTCTTAACCTCCATAACCTACCTTCTGCAAACCCTAAATCCCCAAAAACCCAACCCCTCAAATGTCAGCTCAGCCCCTCTAAACCAGTTTTCACCTCACCTGAACCCAAGACTTGTTACCCAAGTCATCAAATCTCAGACCAATCCTTACCATGCCCTCTTCTTCTTCAACTGGGCCTCAAATCCCAACCCTAATCCCAACAAATACTCCCACACTCACAATTGCTACTTGGCCATCACCGACCTCCTCCTCTCCCACTCTCTCTTCTCCACCGCCGCCTCACTACTTGTAGAATCCAACAGACTCTATGATTTCTTGCTCGGCAGGTTCATCACCGCTCACGGTGGGCGGGGTGATATCAGAGCTGCCATGGATTGGTTTCACAGGGCAAAGATGATTGAGAGTGGGAAATGCTTGTTTTCGTACAATGCGATTTTGGGTGTGCTTGTTAGGGCTAACAGGATGAGTTTAGCTAAGGCAATTTATGATCAGATTGTGAAGGAAGGTTTGGTGAAGGCGGATGTTTCGACTTCTACGATAATGATCAGGGGGTTCTGCAAAAGGGGTGAAATTGAGAATGCCCGGAAGGTGTTTGATGAAATGACTTGTGAGCCGAATGTGATTACTTACAATACTATAATTCACGGGTTTTGTAAGACGGGTGATTTCAATAGTGCGGTGCAAGTTTTGGGTCGGATGAGGGAGAGTAAGGATTGCTTGCCTGGTACGGTAACTTATACAACTTTGATTGATGGGTATTGTAAGAAAGGCGAGTTGGAGGAGGCGATGAAGTATATGAGTGAAATGGAGAAGCAAGGTTGTGAGCCTAATCTATTTACTTACAATGCTTTAATTCATGGTTTGTGTTTGAGTGGGAATGTTGGTGAGGCAAAGAGGATGGTGACAAAGATGAGGTTAAATGGTGTGAAGGACGATATAGCAACACATACGGCTATCTTGAAAGGGCTTTGCATTGCGGGGAGGCCTGACAACGCCGCTAAACATCTTAAAGATATAGTGAGCCTTGGGATGAAACCGGATGTGGCAGCGTACGGGATCGTTTTTAATGAGTACTGTAAGATGAGAAAAACGGATGGAGCTGTTTCCTTTTTGAGGGAAATGAGGATGAGAGGCCTAGAGCCAGGTGTTTCAAACTTCAATAGACTGCTAACGGTTCTTGTGGAAAACGGGGACCTGGAAAGAGCTATTGTTCTTCTGAAGCAGATGCCACAGATGGGTTGCTCCCCAAATTTCTTTTCATATAACACGGTGATAAGTAGTCTGTGTGATATGAGAGGTAGAATGGGGGTAGTTGAAGAGCTTGTTCATGACATGCTTCAGAATGGTCATGAGCTTGATACCGCCCTCTACAGTCGCGTGATTAAGGGTTATTGTGAGGATGGCAATGTGAAAATGGCAATGCAGGCTTTCTGTGCAGCACTGGATGCTAAATACATTATTAGTTTGGAGAGCTTTTCGGTTTTTGTTAAGGAGTTATGTGCGAAAGGGATGGTCGTTGAGGCTGAGAGGGTATTTGACGATATGCATAAGAGATGCACCATGGCTGATGTGGATAATTACAGAAGGGTGCTAGATGAGCATTTTAGGGAGATAACTGAGGATACTTGGTAGTAAAACAACCAGTAATCAAAGGTTCAAGGTTCTAATTGGCATTTTGGCTATGATGAATTTGATGGAGCCATCAGCCATGTAGAAGTACACTCTTTCAGGATCAAAAACATCGATTTGACACGCTTTTATGAGCCCCGGATCAGATCACCACGGCTCCTCTCTTCCTTTCATACATCCCTTATTGGACAACTATCTCTCGACTGCAGGTTTGGGTTTATTTTTCCTTCGACGTGAAGCTCGGACCTGATTTTGGTTTCCTTAGACACCCTCGTGGTGGCGATTGACCACATCGATGGAGTTCAACTCCACCCCATGGCCTGGTCTAACGCTTTACTTCAAATTGCTCCCCAAGCTGTTGGTGTCGCTACACTCCGGCGGCCTAGTGGATGTTGTCCCCCAATGTGCACCAAAGTGCGCTATTTTGGTTTATGGATTAGAGGTCTTTAATCATATGCACTACGCACGCTTACATCACATGTGCTAGGCACGACTTACAAATTTCATGCTTCAGATTTCGTTTGGACATAAATTTAACTGTGGTTTTTCTCTTGTCACATTACAATCACATAAAGAATATCCTTAAGAAAATTACAATTTTCCAAGTTAATGAACAAAGAAAGCAACAAAAATTGTATCATTCAATTTCCCATCACCAAATCCACATGTGTAACAGAAAAGCAAGAAGTAGGTGGGGAGAGGGAGTTGGTGTCTCTATACACTGTAAATATTGTTTGGTGGAAGCAAGAGTAAAATAGGGAAAATAAAGGCATGATTGGCATTTTAAAGAAAGAGGTCCTCTTCTCTTAAAAAAAAAAAAAAATTCATGATTGTTGGTCCCTTAGTTCATCAAAATAGCTATGGTCAATTTCACCAACTCTGTCAGAATTCCGTCAAAATGAGTCATGTTTGAAGGACAATTGTTACAATTAGGTTAAAATTGAGGAATCCAATTGGGTTAAAATTGAGAGACCATTTCCTAGGTGAGTTAAAGTTGAGGGACTATTACTATAATTTTTCTCATTTGGTTTTCCATATTTGCCCCCTGATTCACCTTCACGTGCCACGCACGTGATTCATTTTGACGGAAGTTCTAACGGAGTTGATGAAAAAGATCATAGCTACACATTTTGATGAGTTAAAAGTCCAATGCCACAGATTTTTAGTTGATGGGCCATTACTTCAATTGGATTAAAGTTGAATGACTATTATGACAATTTCCTCCTTTTGATAATACTGATTCATAAATGGGAAATTTGGAAAGTAACCATATTTTAGACCCCATATAGAATTATAGCTATTATTTTAGTTTCATGATAATTCTAACCAAAACTTGATGTAAAAGTACTAATATACCCTTAATGACAAAAAAAATTCCTCATTGCTCTTAACCATAAAAAAACAACAATTAGTTGAGATCTTAAAGCATAAAAGTGGTAGCCTCCTCAATACTACCCAATACCCCTATTCTCGAACCCCTCCATTTCCTACACTTTTTTTTAAAATTTTTTTATCAATACACACACACACACACACACACACAGAGAGTAGATATAGATATTCAAATGTAATCAGAGAACACTTTTTTTTTAAATTTTTTATCAATATATACATATATATATACACACACACACACACATAGAGAGAGAGATAGTAGATATAGATATTCAAATGTAATCAGAGAACATGAAAATTGAAGATAACCTAGTAAACTAAACATAAAAATTAATCAGGAACTAAATCTCCGAAGCAAAATTTGAATCTAAAAATAGAGGAGCAAAAACCCTTTTAAGCTAAAATCTGTGTGAGATTTTTCTGCTAAACTGGTGATTGAAAATATAAAAGCCAATAATGTGATAAATCCCGAATAATATAAAACCCAATAATGTAATAAATCCCAAAGAAAAACATTCACATCATTGCTTTCGCTTGACCATCTGTGCATTGGCTATGAACCCTCCTCCATCGTAATGGACCACAGTCACAAATTGAGTCATATTCTGAAGGGAAAAAAAATTTAATTAGCACATCTAACTAACCTGCAAATATATTAAAATTAGGAAAAAGTTTTAGAAAAAAATTAGTTAGCACATATAACTTAAAAAATTAATTAGCACATATAACTTACCTGCTAGGGTTTTGGGTTTCGGGTTTCGATGGTGAAAGACACCTCCCTGCAGCGATGCCAAAACCTTAAAAATCCACGCCAAGCAAAAGCTCCCCTTTGATTCCAAAACCCACTTGCATGTAGGGATGGCAATTCTAACCGTTAAATCCGATAACCGTCCGAATGGATTGGATTTGGATATAAAAATTCAGATACGGTTTGGATATGGGGAAAAACCGTGAACTTTATTCGGTTATGGTTTTGGATATGGTTATAGGGGTTTCCAATCCGTATCCGTACCCGAATCTGATCCGAATATATTATATATATATATTATTTGATATATAATATAATTTTATTCAATTTACCGAACCCTCTCTATACTAATTCATTGTGCACGCATCAAACCCTATACTATCTTTATTATGCACCAAACGCCATGCATGGGGCATACCAATAACCTCACCAATTCAATACTCTTATTGTTATACTCAACCAAATTAATTCATTGAATCATTTTATATATCAATTATCAAATGTTCCAAGTTTGTTGGATTCGTCTCTCTTCAAGAGTCTCACTGGTTTGGTGGAACTAGAAGCAAAGTGCAAATTTCTCGTTCTTTTGTCGTCACAAGTTTTGGAATTATTAGACAATTTGCTTTGTCTTCCTCTCGTATTTGCTTTTGTCTTCTTTCTTTTTTTATTGGACCAATTTATCATATTGGCTTATCATAAACAACTTCAAATATATTGTTCTGTTTTTTGTAATTGGATATGGCTATTTAATGACGGAATTAGTATCTGCTAAAATTTATAGTACATCAATTGGATGAATATAATTTTTTTTTTTACGAAGATGAATATAATCGATAACCGATTGAAAATCCGTTACTCGGTGGATATGGTTATGGATAATCCCCGATGGTTATTTTGCGGTTATGGGTATGGTTAATTTTCGTGGTTATGGGGATGGATATAGCATTTCCGTCCCCAAACCGAACCGTTGCCATCCCTACTTGCATGTCCTCTCTTCTCCTAATTTTCTTCAATTTTTATTCTCTCCCTGTTTTTCTTTTTCTTTTTTGTCAAAATCTCATCCTGTTTTTCGTTCTTGGTTGACTGCTGTTGATTGCCATGAAAGTTTTGTTTTTGATATGAGAAATCCTAATATTCAGGATATATTAGTAATTTTATATCAAATTTTGATTAGAATTATTATAAAATTAAAATAATGACTATAATTCTATATGAAATCTAAAATATGATTACTTTTCCAAATTCCCCTTCACAAATGCCGAAAGTAAAGTGAATTATATGTTTTCCCCAAATCGGAGACAATGTGGAAATCAGTGGCTACACCAGCTAGAACCCTAAAGCCGTCTCTCACATCTACAAATCTCTCTTGAGGAAATCCGCATAAACTCCCTTCTCTAAACCCTAAATCCCCAAAAACCCAATCCCTCTGATCTGAGCTCAGCCCCTCTTAACCAGTTCTCGCCGCTCCTGAAACCAAGCCTTGTAATCAACGTGATCAAAGCTCAAGCCAACCCTCACCATGCCTTTTTCTTCTTCAACTGGGCCTTAAACCCTAACCCTAATCCCAACTACTATTCCCACACTCGCCATTGCTATTTGGCCATCACCGACCTCCTCCTCTCCCACTCTCTCTTCTCTACTGCTGCCTCTCTCCTTCAAGAATCCAATAGACTCGATGATTTCTTGCTCAGCAGGTTTATCGCGGTTCATGGCAGACGAGGGGATATCGGAGTCCCCATGGATTGGTTTCACAAGGCGAAGTTGATCGAGAATGGGAAATGCTTGTTTTCGTACAATGCGATTTTAGATGCGCTGATTAGGGCTGACAGGATGAGTTTAGCTAAGGAAATACATGATCAGCTTGTGAAGGAAGCTCTGGGGAAGCTGGATGTTTTTACCTGTACGATAATGATCAAAGGGTTTTGCAAAATGGGTGAAATGGAGAATGCACAGAAGGTGTTTGATGAAATGACCTGTGAGCCTAATCTGTTTACTTACAATGCTTTGATTCATGGGTTTTGTAACAAGGGTGATAATATGAATGCCCAGAAGGTGTTTGATGAAATGACTTGCAAGCCGATTCTTATTACTTACCATACTATGATTCATGGATTTTGTCAGAAGGGTGATGTTAAGAATGCTCGGAAGGTGTTTGATGAAATGACTTGCTAGCGGGATATCGTTACTTACAGCACTATGATTCATGGGTTTTGTAAGAAGGGTGATTTGTATACTGCAAGGCGAGTTTTGGATCGAATGAAGGATAGTAAGGATTGCTTGCCCAGTACGGTAACTTATACAACTTTGATTGATGGGTACTGTAAGAAAGGCAAGTTGGAAGAGGCGATGAAGTGCATGAGTGAAATGAAGAAGCAGGGTTGTTTGCCTGGTTTGTTTACTTACAATGCTCTGATTCGTGGGTCTTTTAACAAGGGTTATACTAAAAATGCTCAGAAGGTGTTTGATGAAATGACGTGCAAGCGGGATATAATTACTTACAATACTATGATTCATGGGTTTTGTAAGAATGGCAATGTTAACGATGTGCAGAAGGTGTTCGATGAAATGACTTGCAACCAGAATATGATTACTTATAATACCATGATTCATGGGTTGTGTAAGAAGGGCGATTTGGATACTGCAAGGCGAGTTTTGGATCGAATGAGGGATAGTAAGGATTGCTTGCCCGATACGGTAACTTATACAACTTTGATTGATGGGTACTGTAAGAGAGGTCAGTTGGAAGAGGCGATGAAGTGCATGAGTGAAATGAAGAAGCAGGGTTGTGAGCCTGATATGTTTACTTACAATGCTCTGATTCATGGGTTTTTTAACAAGGGTGATACTAAGAGTGCCCAGAAGGTGTTTGATGAAATGACTTGCAAGCGTGGTATAATTACTTACAATACTATGATTCATGGGTTTTGTAAGACTAGTGATTTTGATAGTGCGAGGCAAGTTTTGGGTCGTATGAGGGAAAATAAGGATTGTTTGCCTGATACGGTAACATATACAACTTTGATTGATGGG
The DNA here is from genome assembly GCA_024362995.1 of Heteromeles arbutifolia. Taxonomy (NCBI): domain Eukaryota; kingdom Viridiplantae; phylum Streptophyta; class Magnoliopsida; order Rosales; family Rosaceae; genus Heteromeles; species Heteromeles arbutifolia. The sequence goes on along the minus strand of JANCRC010000013.1, from coordinate 4,969,420 downwards.
TATTATAAAAAAGGTGAGTTGGAGGAGGAGATGAAGTGTATGTATGAAATGGAGAAGCATGGTTATGAGCCAAATGTGATCACTTATAGTACCATGATTCATGGGTTTTGTAGGAAGGGTGATTTTGATAGTGCATGAAGTGCATGAATGAAATGGAGAAGCAGGGTTGTGAGCCTAATCAGATTAGCTACAGTATTTTGATTCGTTGTTTGTGTAAGAAGGGTGATATTAAGAATGCCCAGAAGATGTTTAATGAAATGATTTGTGAGCCAAATGTGATTACTTATAATACCATGATTCATGGGTTTCTTAAGATTGGTGGTTTCGATAGTGCTAGGAGAGTTTTGGTTCGGATGACAGAGAGTAGGGATTGCTTGCCTGATAGCGTAACTTGTACAATATTGATTGATGGGTATTGTAAGAAAGGTTCGTTGGAGGAGGTGATGAAGTGTATGTATGAAATGGAGAAGCATGGTTGTGAGCCAAATGTGATCACTTATAGTACCATGATTCATGGGTTTTGTAGGAAGGGTGATTTTGATAGTGCATGGAGAGTTTTGGGTCGGATGAGGGAGAGTAAGGATTGCTTGCCTGATTCGGTAACTTTTACAACTTTGATTGATGGGTATTGCAAGAAAGGCAAGTTGGAGAAGGCGATGAAGTGCATGAGCGAAATGGAGAAACTGGGTTGTGAGCCTAATCTGTTCAGTTACAACGCTCTGATTCATGGTTTGTGTTTGAGTGGGCAGATTGGTTAGGCGAAGGAGATGGTGACAAAGATGAGATTACGGTGTGATCACACACACGACTATCTTGAAAGGGCTTTGCATTGAGGGGAGGCCAGACGCCGCCGCTAAACATCTTAAAGATATAGTGAGCCTTGGGATGAAACCGGAAGTGGCATATGTGGTGATTTTTAATAAGTACTGAAGTTGAGAAAACCAGATGGAGCGATTTCGCTTTTGAAGGAAATGAATACGAGAGGCCTAGAGCTGAGTGTTTCATGCTTTAATTGATTACTCAGAGTTCTTGTTGAAAATGGGGAACCTGAAAGAGCTATTTTTCTTCTAAAGGAAATGCGTCAAATGGGTTGCTCTCCGAATTTCTTTTCATACAACACAGTGATATGCAGTCTTTGTGATATGAAAGGTAGAATGGGGGAAGTCGAAGAGCTTGTTCGTGACATGCTTGGGAATGGTCACGAGCTTCGTACCAACCTCTACGGTTGCATAATCAAGGGTTATTGCGAAGATGGCAACAGGAATATTGCAGTGCAGACTTTCTGTGGAGCCCTGGATAACAATAACATTATCAGTTTGGGGAGATTTTCGGTTTTGAGCAAGGAATTGTGCGCAAAAGGGATGGCGGTTGAAAGCTGAGAGGATATTTGATGACATGAGTAAGAAATGCACTGTGGTTGATGTAGATAGTTACAGAAGAGTGGTAGATGAACATTTATGTTTGCCTGGGAGAAGGAAGGAGGCACTTGACAGTGAAGCAAATTCGTAATGCAGGTTGAAGGTTCTGATTGGCAACAAGCTTTTAATGAACACGATGGATTCATGATGTAATCTCTACAGGATCAAGAACAGCGATTTCTCACGCTTTTATCGTCTGCGGTCTGCCTGATCCTTTCCATCTACATGAAGCTCGAGCATGCTTTTGTTTTGTTTTGTTTTCGGATCGTAGGAGAAAGAAAACGAGTGATTAATCAGCAATGAGGGAGTTAACTCAGTTTCGAGAAATCTTAATCATAAGCCATGATTTCTGGGGTTCAAACTCTTACCTTACAGTTCATTATTTCGCGACTTTTGCTTGGAACAGATTGAAAAGTATAAAAAAATAAAAAGAATGGAAAAACATAAAAACTAGGGAGTTTTAATGAAACACTCCTGGTACTGTTTATTTTTAACGCTAAAGACATTTTTACTCTAAAAAGTCACTCTTGGTACTATTCACTTACAACATTTTTTTGTCATTTTGATTAAAACTCAAAGTTTTCAAGTCATTTTCATTAGTTTTCCTTAAAAACTAAGCATTCACTTCATTTTCTTGCTCAACTGATTTCAAAGTATGTGTGCGTGTTTGAAAATGGTTTCTATTCAAATTAGTTTATTTTAAGGGTCTTTTGAGAAAGTGTTTTTAAAATGACTATCGGCTTTTATATAACTAAAAGAGTGTAAAAGTACATTAAATGCAAATTCAAACTAAATTATTGGATAGTGCTAGAGAGACTAAATTTAGAAACAAAATTGGCAAACTAAATGATGTGTCATCAATAGAAATGAGCACGTTTATCAACGTTTAAGTAATAAACTAATCATCAACTTCTATATTTTTTAGTTTTCAAAATTTTGTCTACAAATTTTGTCTCTCTACTATTACGCTAAATTATTATGGCTTGTTTATTATAAGTTCAGTCCATTCTCCTAATCTTTTAGTCTAGATAATATTATTCTTTGTTAGAACCAAGATCGAAGAATAGCAAAGCTATTGTGGCCTTCTCTGTGTTCCACTTCACCTGAAATGAAAATTTTCTACTTAATTCAAAACTTCTATTACACAACATCTGCACAACCATGATAGTCTTTTTTCTTCCACCACCTGTCCAGACCGTTGGGTGGTCCTCAAAGATCCTCACAAGCACTTCATCGGACATTTGAGTAGTCCCAGAACCACTCGGGTCTAAGAATTGAACGAAAAATTTTATTTCCAAAAAATTGTGGTTTGAATAAGTTCATAACAATCAGTTGACAACTGAAAAACTAATCATTAAAACATTCAATTTTAAAAATGATTAGTTTTACAAATTTCTTAAATAAAAAGAGAGAAATGTCATGCAATAACCATAGTACTCTGTACAACTCAATACAAACCCCGACTCTTGGAAAATGATTTTTACATTAAATAAGTTCACTATTATATTATCGTGATGTTATTTTTCAAATAAAATAATCGTAGAGTTTTCACTGCATATATTATATTAGTACATTGAAACACGTAACAGTAAATCTGTTTTATGTAAATTTCTCGTTCATTCACCAAGAATTTGTTGAAATCTTAAAAGCCAAGTCGAGTTGTTGTCTGTAGGGGACCCACAACCGTCCTAATCACAGTCATACCAACAGTAATCGACCGAGTGCATTTTTGCTTACCACCATTTAGTGTGGTGTATGCTCACTATCATATTTATCACCGTTAAATAAGTTTGAATTTTGAGATTTGTTCATATCCATTACACGAATCTTAAAATTCAAACTTATCTAACGATGATAAATAAAATGATGAACATACCCACACTAAATGGTGGTAAGTAAAAATACTTATGTAATCGACCAATGCCAGCGTGGCAAAGATCTTGATTTGAAAGTAATAAATCGCGCTAGGGTTTTTTTTAATTTTTTTCAAAATAATTTGAGCCCGTCAGTTACTGTCAGCCTCACGGACTCTTCCCATTTATCAAATCCTCTTTAATAATCCGTTTCGTTCCGATTCAAATCCGCCCCATCTGTCTCTGTCTCTGTCTACACGCCCACTCTCTCTCTCCTCTCAAACTCTCAGAGTAAGACGTCAAATATTTCCCAACCTTTCCCTCCCATTTTTTCCCACTTACTCTCGCTCTCCGCAATTGTGAAGACATGGACGGCGGTGCTCCGTACAACCCGCGCACGGTGGAGGAGGTCTTCAGAGACTTCAAAGGGCGTAGGGCCGGCATGATTAAAGCTCTCACTATCGGTAACTTTTTCGCTCCAATTTTCTTCGTCAACTTTCCGCTATTACTCCAAAAGCTATGGAAATTCGGTGAAGGATTAAATTTTCTTCCTTTTTTTTTTGTGGTTGCAGAGGTCGAAGACTTTTTTCAGCAGTGCGACCCTGGTCAGTGTTTTTCCCTTAATTTTATTTCTGTTTTTTTATTTATTTAATTGTTTGGTTTAGTGCAGGCGCTGTTTGGTTGTATGACAGAATGTGTTTTTTTATTTTTTTATTTTTATTTTTTAAATAACTGAATTAGGGATTTTTGGTTTTAATAATTTCTGGTATTTTATGATACGTGTGTGAAATATATATGCTTTTTGAGTAAAGGGCGACCCAAGTCAAGGCTCTTCGCTTTAGAACCTCTATGGTGCGCATCAATACCTTTGTTTTGCAAAGAAGCTGTCTTTTCGGCTCGAACCTGTGCTTTTAGGTCACAAAGTAGCAACCTTTTCCTTGCGCGAAGGCGCGCCCTCATATATGCTTTTTCAGTAATTTAGAAAATAATCATATAAATAATCCATTTTTAACTTGTTTCTTGTTAGTAAATTAATTATTTACTATCTTGGAATATATGTGAAGAAATTTTATTATTATTAGTTTTCAATAAGGCAGTATCAGTTCAGCGTATACAAACTTAGAAAGTATGTATTTTTCGCCACTTAGTACTACAGGTGGTATTCCTCTGCACTTGAAAGTGAGAGGTCTTAGGTTTGAATCTTGTGGATGGCGAATTCAATACCAAATTAGGCTGCCCATTGTGTGGCTTAGCGAACTCCCCCTCCCCCTAGTGTAAAAATATATCAATGTACTAAAAAAAAAAGGCGACCCCAAGCAAACAAGGCTCCCGCTTTGTGAGGGTTGAGGGAACGTCTATTGTATTCAACCTTAATCCAACTTTGCAGAGAGTAATGAGTTTAGTTGTGTTTTCATGTTTGATTGAAGTTTTGAAAGTTGAATTGAATTGTTGCGGTTTGATCGGTTTTTGAGTTACCACCTCAAAGACAAAAATAAATGTTTTTCAAGGCGATCAGTTGTGGTTTGGGTTCTGTTGTTAAAAAATTGAAATTTTGATTATCGTTGTGTTATACATTTTGATGAAAAATGAGAATGCAGCTGTTTAAAGATGTTGTAAAGGTTAATTCGAAGCATGTTTCTGTATCATACGTTGATTGCTTCCTTAGTTTTCGGAGAGCATGTAACGTTACCTTAAACATCTTTCATGACAGAGAAGGAAAATCTTTGCCTTTATGGATTCCCAAGTGAGCAGTGGGAAGTTAATTTGCCTGCGGAGGAGGTTCCTCCGGAGCTTCCGGAGCCAGCACTTGGTATCAACTTTGCGAGAGATGGGATGCAAGAAAAGGACTGGTTATCCTTGGTTGCTGTCCACAGTGACGCATGGTTGCTTGCAGTGGCATTTTATTTCGGTGCAAGGTTTGGATTTGATAAGGCTGATAGGTATGCTCCTTTGTACCATATGATAAATGCATGGTTTGATTCTGTATGATTCAATGGATTCAAATCGTGGGTTCAAGTTGACGTTATCACTTGATTTTAGGTCAGGCCAACAGTTCTGCATATGACATGCAAAATGCTTTCTTTATTCCCATGAAGTCAAGTCAGGGCATAATCATCGTCCTGACGTTATAGTTTCTTGTCATTATGTGTTTTTAAACTTTTTATGTTCCAATGTCTATGCACACGCACATTGTATGTTTGCTGTGTAATTCTTCTGTTCGGGATTGAGCTATAGTAAAGTTGATGCTTTGTAGTCTACTTCCTTTACGACTGTTCACAGCTGTTTTACATGATTGATTCTGTTCTTTTTTGGAAGATTTAGAAGGTGATCGTGCTATAGTTGTGTTACTTTCTTCTGACATCTTTATTAGGAATGTAGTTGAAGGTGTTTGGATTTTCGATTTTTTTTCGGTTGCAGTTTTTGGATTCTTTTATTTAAATTTCTGGTGTACAAGGAAGTAACGTGGCCTATTTCTGTAAAGTTAGTTCTGTTTGCAAATGAAAATTAAATAAAGAGCATCGCCAAAAACTGTAATGTGGCCTATCTATTGATATTGTACTTATCCAACATTGCCTTCATTTGGCGGTGGCTTGCAGTGCTAACTACAATCCAAATCTCATCTTCTTGTGACCTCTTCAGGTTTCGTGCTGCAACACTGCCTTATTATTGATCTTGAATTCACTTACCAATATGATGTTGGTATCTACATTGCAGGAAACGCCTTTTTAATATGGTAAATGAACTTCCAACAATATTCGAGGTTGTGACAGGGACAGCCAAGAAACAAGTGAAGGATAAGTCATCAAATTCAAATCATGGCAGCAACAGATCTAAGTCAAACTCTAAGGTCTGGAAAAAATTGATTGCCTGCCAGTTTCTGAATACTTGTTTGATGTTTCTACTTCTATTTTTTTTAAGTATAGATGTGCCCGTGAGGAAACTTTGCTATATTCATAGAATATTGTAAACGGAAAATAACAACTCTGAAATTTCTGTAAATTTTGTGATGCCATTCCAACATCAGACGAGAAGATGAATCATTAGTTTTTGGTTGCTGAACAACCTGGCCAGATTGTATCTCATTCATATTCGGTTGGCAAATGCAGCGAGGTTCTGAGCCTCAACCCAGGTATTCAAAGGCACTGCAGTCAAAGGACGCGGAGGAGAACGAGGAAGAAGGTTTGGAAGATGAAGACGAGGATGAGCACGGCGAGACACTGTGTGGGGCTTGTGGAGAAAACTACGCATCTGATGAATTTTGGATTTGCTGCGACATCTGCGAGAAGTGGTTCCACGGTAAGTGTGTCAAGATCACCCCAGCAAGAGCCGAGCATATCAAGCAGTACAAATGCCCATCTTGCAGCAACAAGAGAGCCAAACATTGATGGTTTTTCTGAGGAGGTGACTTGCGTATTCTCGCGGTTGACTGCTAATTGTCTAGGTCAGGTTTTCTCTCGGTCTCAAAGCTTGTAACTTTAGGAAATTTTATCTTGGATCTTGATTTGTTGCGTAGTTTGCAAGTCTGCTGTCTATTTCAATTAAATTAGGATATTTATGTTCAGGTCGGAAACGATTTCCCCCCTGTGAGTGTGGAGCTTGTCATTTATCTGCGTGAATGTAGCTCAGTGTTTATAAAATTAACGTCTCTATTTCACAATTGGAGTTTCATCAACCTTATAGCATCTTCTGTCTCGTTTGTCTTTAAACTTCGATCTCGGGAGGCGTCAAACGTTTCATTGAGGGGTGTAAAAATTTCATCCTGAAAATTTCAAGGTGTTTTTTTGCTTCATTCCCCTTGTGCTTTGAAATGGAAGATGATCCCCCTCTAGGATTTTCAGTGAAAATTTCTGAGTATTAGGGCTGGTTTTGTATTGCTGTGCTTTGAGAAAAAAAATTGTTTCTGATGTGCTGTGAGAATAAGCAGTTGTGAAATAAAGCAACAGAGTGTTTGGTAAATTTTTTTGTAAAAGTGCTTTTGGAAAGAAAAAAAGCAATATTATAGTGTTTGGTAAACTTTTATGTAAAATAGTTGTGACTGTGAAATGACAAAAAAATGTATAATACTAGATGTGCCATTAATTTAATTTTCTAAAGTTTTTCCCCTTTATTTTCTCCATCTACATCGAGAAGTCTCTCCCATTACCCAACTATTGAACCAGACTAGGTTGGGTCGCCGACAAATTCCACTCCCTTATTGAAGACCACCACCACAGCAACACCAACCGCAACCCCTCGAACACAATCCTTGCTCTCTCGAGTGGGTTGACGTCGTCAACGTCCATGGCCATGGTGGAGCCTTGTTCTTCCATGTCGTTGAAGAAGTCCGTCGTCGGCCTCATCACTCCGAAATCTAGATTACCCAGAATCGTAGATCATCCACATTACCCAGAAATCCAAATCTTCCAATTATTCAATTCAATATTCCAATTACCCAGAAATAGAGGTTGAAAAAAGGAAATTTACCTTTTTATTGATGAAGAGTGCTCGAATCAGATGAGAGGGAGAGATTAAGCTCGAACAGAGAGAGAGAGCTGGAGAAAGGGAGTGGACGAGAGAGAACAGCGAAGAGATGGGTGAGGGTAGGTTTGGGAATTTGGAAGTTTCATTTAATGAACATTATTCATCTGTGTTTTGGCAAAAAGAAGTCAGTCTTTCAAAGCTCATTTTTGCTGCTGCACGTTTTCAGCTTATTTTCACCCAAAACTGTGAAAATAAGCTGTTTTTAAGTGTTTACCAAACATCTTTTTGAGCTTAGCTTTTTTTTATACCCACTTTTTATAAAAACATCTCAGTACCAAACCAGTACTTAATCAAAACACTTATATTAGAAGCACTTTTTTGAATTGGGCCCTGAGGTCCAGTCTCTGTATAGCTAATGAATTGGCCTTGCCCAAGCCCAAAGTGTTTGGTTTCGAACACAGTAAAGCGTGCGTGCTAAATATTTGGTCGTTTTTTGTTGATGGCCTCCATGTCTTTGTTGTTTGATTTCAAAATGGTGTAACAATATTCGTTAACGGTTCAGACTGTATATATGTGTCATGTATTTGTATGACATAAAACACGAGCGATTCATATGAAACGTGTATGCTCTAATTGTAGTCTGTCGAGCCAATAATATAATATTAGCAGTGTTTGAAATTTCCTCGATACCGTTGATATCGGAAAAATCAATATTAACAGTGTTTGAAATTTCTTCGATACTGTTGATATCGAAAAAATCAAGAAAAATATGAAAATTGAGTGAAGTCATATCGGATAAACTCTTAAATTTTGGTTAAATTCAACAGATTTTGTCAATATTTTCGTTATATCGGTTAAATATGCACAAACTGTGTTATGATATTTCTAAAGATTCATTTCATGTTTTCACCTTTTTAATGAATTTTCATCATTTTCATCGAAAGCAACCAACTCGAAGAGCCATAATATAATTATATTCGTGCTATACAAGTCATTTCAACGAACATTTCAGGGAGGTTCAGACAATGTTGTGGATGCAAATTTTCGCCGTCTTCTCCTTTGACGATAATGCATTTGGAAAATAATAATACCTAAGATTAAGGCCAAAAACCTCACGCGCCCACAATGAATGATGGAGCTTTGGCCGAAGAATCTCCGATGCCAAAGTTAGAATTTGAGAGAGAAAGTGTTTAGGAATTTTTGGGGAGAGAATGGCCTAATATTTTAGTGGGAAAACATGACTATTTATAGGGGAGTGACCAGCCCTATTTGGAAAATAGGGCCGACCACATATGGTTAAATTGTGAGTGTAATTGCAAGATATTATGTGAAATAATATCTTGCAATTAACTTGGCAATTAATCTCAAATTGAATAGGAAAATTGGGAGTTACCTTTTCAGTGAGGATTTGATGAGCAGTGATGATAGGATTTTGAATAAATACCATTTTGATCACCTTTGACTCTTCCTTGATTGAGCTGTTATTGTCTGTTGCATGCGCGTGGGAATCCCGGTGTGCCTCGATGGTAATTTTGTCATTTTCACCCAAAAGTACACGTGTCGCCTCCATAATTTTCTTGATTATTTTTTGTTCCACAAATGCCCCCACACTTGCTGGGCTGCTCGCAGGAAAGGGCAGCAGGTGTAGAGATCTCCAACTTTGATACAGATTCCCATTTGAACTTGGAATTAGATTGTTTTAGGAAAGAAAAATAAATCACCTCCAAAGCCTTTTTAAGCCTGCCTTAAGTAAGGGATTAAATCAACTTCCGAGGATAATTATTTATCCCTACAAGAAAGAGAGAAAGCTAGAGGATATTTATTCCCCCTCCCTTAATGATTTTTGCTTGCATGTGCAAAGAACCATCTTTTGTTGATTTCTTTGTTTTCTCCGCACCGAACCAATCTAAGAAAAAATTAATTTTCTTTGTCTCCTTCTTGGGTGGTGTTGCTGCGAGGCAGTCGTCGGGGTGATGTTGCTCATCGACTGGCAAGGGCCAGAAGTTGGCTTGACATGGGCCGATGAGGTGGTGTGGCAGAGGCCACAGCTTGTGCTGCTCAGCTTGACTGAAGCCAAGGGCTGGCTCGGCATGGGCTGAGGAAGTGGTGTGGCATGGGCCACGGTTTGGGCCGCCACGTCTGGGTTGCTTACCAAGAATGAGGAAACTGCTTGAGTTTGATTTCTCAGCTGCCGTAGATGGAGTAATCAAGGACGGAGCTGCCAAGATCAAAGTTGCTGAAGATGAAGTGTCGGATGAATAAACTGTTGAGTGTGAAGTGGCTGCTGCCCCATGACCATTTGATGCTTAGCTGGTCTTCAAGTATTTGATCTTTTGAGCTGTGTGGCTTTCTCGCACTAGAGATCAATTAGTTTATCCTTTCACACTGGAGAATAGACCCAAATAGGTGTCGGGGAATTAGTTTATCCTTTCACACTAGAGATCAATTAGTTTATCCTTTCACACTGGAGAACAATTAGTTTATCCTCTCGCATTGGAAAGCAGACCCATACGGGTGTCGGGGAATAGTTTACCTTCTCGCACTGGAGAGCAATTAGTTTACCCTCTCGCACTAGAGGGTATGTAAGTCGTTGTTATGAGCACAGCTAAGGAAAACTGGACTACTAGACAGCTAAAATAATTCTCAGCCTGTGAGGTCTTGTTCGGCGATCTGCTTGAGACTTCGAGCTGCTTGTGGAACCCGTGTAAAGGTGTACGTGGGAAGTACGGTGAGCTGTTCCCAGAATTTCTTCAAGTATTGCGCCATCGTTAGATGTTTCGTCTTATGCCCCTTTGAGACTTGGTTGCTGAAAATCTAAATGGATTGCAAGCTTCTTCACCGCTAAGTCTTTCGCTAACAGGGGCTACTAATAAAGCCTTGTTTTCTGCTCCGTCGTTGGATGCTTTGAAGTTTGGAGTGTCATGGGCTTGGTTAGCGCAAGCCACAAGGCAAGATTGGCACGGCTGTGAGCCGTGGTGCAAGATCAACACAGTTAGGAGCTATGGTGACAGATCAAAGGCTGTTGGGAGCCGTGGAGTAGGTAGGCACGGTTGTGAGCGCATTGCTGGGGCTGGCTTGGGCCAGGTTGTGCGCAACAGGAGGAATTGGACCACTAGGTCCGTGATGCTTGGCTACTGGTGATGTGTTACTTCAGTATTGAATCGCTTGAAGTGTTGCGAATAAGGCATACCCCCGATTTTTGGTAGTTGGGCTGGTGTGTCCTTTTGGTACTCGTCCGTCCCTTGCGCGCCATTAGGCTGAGCTGCTGCGTTTGTCGGAACATAAGTAATCTTTGTATCCGACAATCTATGTGGGATAGTTCCATTTACACGATCTTGTCAATGAAATGTGACTTGCTTATGTTGGTCATGTCTCGTCGGAGCGCCTCGTCAGCAGCTTCATTGCGCTGGAAATTGCTCAATCGTTCGGTCAGGAGCCTCTCAACTTCTTCCTGAATTTTCCTCTAGTGGGGCAGTGAAGCTTCCGGTTGCCTCCGGATGTGACCTGTTAGTCTAGGTTTTTCTTACATATGCGCGGCTCGTCTATGTCATGGATGCGGTGCATGTGGTACGTTCCTAGCAGGCAAGTGAATCACTCGTAGGATGCCGGTTGAACTTGAGCCGGATTGAGTGACTGTTTCTCTTCGTCCGTCGTGTTGCCTACTCCGATGTGAGGTGGAGGATGCTCC